>CM040126.1:288615542-289880634 GCA_022559845.1 Amorphophallus konjac | reverse complement strand
AGTGAAGAAGTGAGGTTCTTTATCCTCTTCTTCTTCCTCTTCTGGTGATCAGAAGACTCTGTTACAAACAGAGTATCGTTTCGCTTCACGAATCTTCGCGAGTCCTTCATCCACATCTTAATCAAGGTAGGTTTTCTCAAAAAACGTAGCCCAAATTAATTTAAGATCCTTAATAAAATCATATGTTATCCATGCATATAGTTTCATCATGGTTTTAAATATTTTCTGTAAAATTTTGAAAGAAGCGACCCTGACAAGGGCGCTAATTCTTGTTTTGACGCCCTACACAGGAGTCGTCAATTTCATATAAATTGATAATTACCCATGTCTAAAATTCTATATCTATGAAACCATGAACCTAATCTAATGCATGTTCATCCCGATTGAATTCTGCTATTTTTCTGGTCCTGACCATGTACCTATTTTAGAAAAAAATTTATTGAATTAACGACCTGCACAAAGGCATCTCTTATTGAACCGACGTCCCAGATCAGGGCGCAAATTGAAAGGTAACGCCCCTGACCAGGGCGCGTTTTTGTTAAATTCCATAATATTGGAAATTTTGGTAAAATAGAAATAAAGAATGGACGACTGCTGTATACGTCGTCAAATTGTGAATAAACGCCCCTGAGTAAGGCGTTAATTAGATAATTAATGACTTAGCTTAAGTCGCTATTTTCTGTATTACTGTTTTACACTGATTACTGTCAATCGAAGGGTTATATATATATATATATATATATATATCGGCACTATATTTCCACTCCGTGAATATAGTCCCATGTTTCATGATATTTTTATCGCACTACCCTCAATTCTCATTGACATACAAGCTCTCCATTAGACATTCCGTTCCTTTGGACTAGCAAGTTAGTCATAGAGACCTCCGTAAGACTCCTCGAGCCTTCGATTCCCTCAAGGCCGACTGAGCTGGTTGTACCATAAAAATCTATTACACTATTTTGCCATGTCACTCTATAGAAACATGGTATACCGGCCCTCATGTTATGCAAAGTGTGTATCATAAGAATTCTTTTAATGGGATGAGGTTATCATGCCATTTGATGCTGTTCTTGTAAACCCCAATTCTATATTCAACATAATGTTCTTGTGGACCTCAATTCTATATTAAGAATGAGGACGTCTTGCCATTGATGTGCTGTTCATGTGGACCTCAATTCTATATAAAGAGTGTCCATACTTGTTTATCATGGTGCCCAAGTTAGGGAACCAATTCCACCTAGTTTTATCGATAATCGTGATTGTACCGTTATTATCGCCATTCTATGTCAAGTGTCATATTTTTGGACTCTACTCTATCCAAGTTTACCCTACATGTCTACAAGCTTTATTCTTAAAATTCCATATTGGCTATACACAAAAGTGGATGTTAAAATACATGATTAATGCCTGCGCATATAGGGCCCGATCTGGTCCTGGGAGGAGCACCCGAAAGTACTTGTGCCCATGGGAGTTGATTGATCACGGTATTGGCATTATACCGAAGTGCATGACTAGCTTGATTGAACATTCCACAAATCTTGTACTTATACTTGACTTGATATTACATGACTTGCGTGACCCGATAAAGGGTAATTGCATACTTGCGTGCTTGAACGTGATAGCCAAATTCTAATATGACATGATGAATACACTTGCTTGAATATCTTGATATCTTTTGATATAAGTTCTTGAAAGTTCATGACTAGTTCTCGTCGCTATCTTATTGTTATACACTCTCTCTGTCTTGTCGTTTTATGCGAACATGCATAGCTATAGTGCATTCATGAAAGATGTAATTACTTAAACCCATTGCTAGTTCTTGAGATATAATTTCCTACTGAGCGTTCGCTCACTTAGTGTTTCCCTACGTTTCAGGTAAGTCCGACGATGAGGGAACTCAAACGGATGGGGAAAATCAAGAGTGAAAGAGATAGAGCTTCTTCCGTGTTATCTAGTCTTTTTCATATTTTCTTGAGTCAACCTTGTATTTTTCCTTTATTTTAGTTAGTATTTCAATGGTTTGTAATAGACATATTCTTATGAAGGAATAAAGGATTGTGTTATCTTTACTTTTGCGCATCTCTGATGTTGGTGTCGAATACACTAATACTCTGATTGACATGATTGATATAAACTCGTCACGCATCTCCGGGTATCTTCCGCTCTCGTGGCGTGACAATTTTTGTGGTATCAGAGCCTAGGGTATTCAATTCCTAGGAAAACCCAAGTCCAAGGATAGGTTCAAACCTTTAACCAGTGAGATTGGGTAGAACCAAGGGTTGAGTTAACATAAAAACTTAAAAGCCCTTAAAGCGAGTATATACTAATCTAGTTATTGTAATTGTAGGACGATGGCTGCCGAACGTGCTCAGTGGCGCAACATGCAGCGTACACTTCAAGGCATGACTCAGGTGCTGCAACATGTAGCACAAGGAGGTGCACAACGAGCAGGGAGTCTCCACCAAGTCTTTAAAAACATGAACCCGCCTAAATTCACGGGTTCTACTGATCCGGATGACGCAGAGCACTGGATCAGGGAGACGGAGCCTATATTCCGTGTTATGCAGTGCACGGATCAAGATAAAGTCTTACTAGCTACCTTTCAGTTGGAAAGGGATGCCCGAGGCTGGTGGGAATCAATAGAAGCTACTTTAAATCAAGACCAAGTTACTTGGGAAGAATTCGTTGAACATTTCAACGCTAAATATTTTTCGGACCGAGTACAGGAAAAGAAAGCTGTAGAATTTGCTGCACTGAAGCAACGGTCCTTGTCAGTGGCCGAGTACGAGGCCCAATTTTCTAGATTATCTCGGTATGCTAAGCACTTAGTTAGCACCGAGAAGATGAAAGCTAGGAGGTTCCTAAATGGGCTCAGGCCCCAATATATCACACAGCTGGCGCCAATGGATATTCAAGTCTATTCGGAGATAGTACGTCGAGCCCAGCTTCTAGAAGATGCCACGGAACTATCTGATAGAATCCGTGGGAAGGACAAGAAAGAACAAGTTACAAGTTCGGGTTCCTTTAAACCCAACTTCAAGAAGAGGCCTAGCAATGGAGGTACTTCCTCACAAGATCAGAAGTTTAAGATCACCAAGCCCTTCTCTATCACCACTACCCCATCAAATATAGTGTGCAAGCATTGTGACAAGGCGGGCCATAGAGCAGAAGAATGCTGGAGGAAACTAGGAGCATGTCTCCGCTGTGGGAGTCCCGATCATCGAATTCCCGATTGCCCATTACTTAATGATCAAGCCGGGGACGGGAAGTGCCCAGTAACCAAGAATGCTCGTCTTCATGCAATTAAGGAGACCGAACAAGAAGAAGAAGGCGGACTAGTAGAAGGTACATTGAAAGTTTGTTCCAAGTCTGCATATGTCTTAATTGATACTGGTGCTTCACATTTAATTATTTCCAAGAAGTTCGCTGATCCGTTACCCATAGAACCGGAATGGATAAAATTAGTCTTGTATACTCCTCTAGGAAACGAGACTTATATTACACACCATTACCAGAACTGTGAAGTATTGGTTCATGGTAAGAATCTCCCTATTGATCTTATATGTTTAGATCTAAAGGAGTATGATGTCATATTAGGACCGGATTGGTTATCTAAATATCAGGCAACGGTCGATTGCCGCAATAGTAAGGTTACTTTCGAGGAATTTCCAGAACTGATCTTTCCTAGCCCCAAGAGGCGAAGCGAAACCCCTCTTATTTCGGCTCTCCGAGCTAGCAAGCTCATCAGGAAAGGATGTGGATCTTTCCTTGCATTCATCACGATTAAGGAGGCTAAGGAAACTAAGATAGAAGACATTCCGGTGGTACAAGAATTTCCGGACGTATTTCTGGAAGATTTGCCTGGATTACCCCCGCAAAGAGAAGTGGCCTTCACCATCGATTTAGTTCCTGGTGCGGGTCCAGTTTCTAAGGCACCGTATAGAATGTCACCTGCTGAACTCAATGAGTTAAAGGAGCAATTGATGGAACTCATTAAGAAAGGATTCATAAGACCAAGTACTTCCCCATGGGGAGCGCCTGTATTATTTGTAAAGAAGAAAGATGGATCCATGAGATTATGCATCGACTATCGACTGTTGAATCAATCTCACTATCAAGAACAAGTATCCACTGCCGAGAATCGATGAGTTGTTTGATCAAATTTCAGGATCCAAGTACTTTTCCAAAATTGATCTTAGGTCGGGATATCATCAGTTAAGAATCAAGGATGAGGACATTCATAAGACTGCATTCAGAAGCAGGTACGACCATTATGAATTTGTTGTTATGCCTTTCGGACTAACGAATGCCCCTGCTGCCTTTATGCAGTTAATGAATAGTATATTCAGGCCTTATTTGGATCAATTCGTGGTGGTCCTTATTGATGATATATTGATTTATTCCGAGACCAAGGAAGAGCATGAGGAGCATTTAAGGATTGCATTACAAATATTGAGGGCAAACCAATTATATGCAAAACTCAGCAAGTGTGAATTCTGGCTTGAGGAAGTGGCTTTTCTCGACATGTTATATCAAAGGATGGCTTATCAGTAGATCCATCAAAAGTTGAAGCTGTAAGAAATTGGGAAAGACCGACCAATGCTAGCGAAATCCGAAGTTTCTTAGGTCTTGCTAGCTATTACAGGCGATTCATCAAAGATTTCTCTAAGATCGCCGTACCACTTACGAGGTTAACTCGCAAAGAGATCCATTACGAATGGAGTGAGGAATGTGAAAGAAGCTTCCAAACTCTAAGGATCATCTTACTACAGCTCCTGTCTTAGCTTTACCAATGGAGGAGAGAAATTCGAGGTATACACTGATGCTTCTGGCATTGGCCTCTGATGTGTTCTAATGCAACAAGGAAAGGTTATAGCTTACTCTTCTCGTCAATTAAAGAAGCATGAAGAGAACTACCCCGTCCATGACTTAGAATTAGCCGCGGTAGTATTTGCACTAAAGATCTGGAGACATTATCTATATGGAGTGCAGTTTACTGTATACTCCGATCACAAGAGTCTCAAGTATCTTTTCTCTCAAAAGGAACTAAATATGAGGCAACGGCGTTGGCTAGAATATCTCAAGGACTTCGACTTCAATATACAATATCATCCCGGAAAGGGTAATCATGTAGCAGATGCCCTTAGTCGAAAGCCGAGAGCACTGTTAGCCAATTGTATGATTCAAGAATAGAAGTTGCTGGAGCAATTCTCTAAGCTCAATATAAGCATGGACACATACTTTCAATGTGTCACATTGTCTCATATAAGCATTCATCCAGACCTATTAACTGAAATACAAGCACTTCAGGATGATGACCCAATATTAGTGGAAATCAAGGGCAAACTAGAAGGACGATCTGACTTCCAATTAACTTCTGATGGAAGATTGATGTTCAAGAAAAGAACTTGTATACCGGATTATCCCGAGTTATACAAGAAGATCTTAGATGAAGCTCATATATCAAGGTACACGATTCATCCTGGATCTACCAAAATGTACCAAGATGTGAAAAGAAACTTTTGGTGGCCCAACATGAAAAGGGAAATAGCGGACTACGTGTCGCACTGTCTCACATGCCAACAGGTCAAGGCGGAACACCAAAAGCCTACTGGAAAATTACATCCTCTAGATATTCCGAAATGGAAGTGGGAGAATATTAGTATGGATATCATCATGGGTTTATCTAAATCAAAAGGAGGACATGATGGAATATGGGTTATTATTGATCGATTGACTAAATCGGCGCATTTCTTGCCAATAAAGAGCCGATGGTCAGTGGATGTTTTGGCTGCATTATACATCAAGGAAATAGTCAGATTACATGGTATTCCTGTTTCAATCGTGTCTGACAGAGATCCCCGTTTTACTTCTCATTTTTGGAAAGGTCTACAACATTCGTTGGGAACAAGGCTTAACTTTAGTACAGCTTTTCATCCTCAAACGGATGGTCAGACCGAGAGAACTAATCAGGTGGTTGAAGATATGCTCAGAGCTTGCATCATGGATTTCGATGGAAGCTGGCATGCTCACTTGCCGTTGGTGGAATTTGCATACAATAATAGCTATCAGGCAAGTATACAAATGGCACCTTTCGAAGCTTTATACGGAAGGAGTTGCCGATCACCCTTATGCTGGGACGAAGTTGGAGAAAAATAACTATTAGGACCAGACATGGTAAGGGATACCACTGAGAAGATACAATTGATTAGAGAAAGACTGCAAGTTGCTCAGTCTAGGCAAAAGACTAATGTTGACACGAGAAGGAGAGATCTTGAATTCTAAGTCGGAGATCATGTATTTCTCAAGATATCGCCTGGACGTGGCATACGGAGATTTGGTGTCAAGGGTAAGCTTACACCAAGATTCATCGGACCCTTCGAGATACTAGAAATAGTTGGCGAGGTTGCTTATCGCATCACATTGCCTCCTCAATTGTCCGATGTTCATAATGTGTTCCACATATCTATGTTGAAGAAGTATGTACACGATCCATCACATATTATTGAACATGGAGACTTAGTTATCCAAAAGGATCTCACATATGAGCAGAAGCCCATGAAGATACTAGATCGTGAAGTACGTACTCTAAGGAATAAGGTTATTCCCATGCTAAAAATACAATGGAATAAGAGTTCCGATCACGAAGCCACATGGGAGACCAAGGAATCCATGAGGAAGCGATTTCCAGAATTATTTTAAGGTATATACTCTACACTCTCCACACATATATATTATGGAATTTGGGGACCAAATTCTTTTAAGTGGGGGAGGGTGTAGCAACCCTGATAAAAATAAGATTTTTAAAATAAATCAATTAAAATAAAAGATAAGTAAATAGATGACAAAGAGCCTAAATGAGTAAATCATTAATCAAGAGGAAATAACACCTTTTATCAAGGTGTTGATTCAAAAGGAAATGCCTCTGTCTAAGGCGTTAATTTAAAAAGGACGCCTACACACTAGGGCGTCAAATTTCAAACGACGGGAAAATAAAATTAAGGAAAGGAAAGGAAAGGCCCTCACCTTGGGCGCATTTTTAATAAGTAACGACTAGGACAACGTCGTCAATTAAAACACACGACCTAGCCTAAGGCGTGAATTCAGTTCGAGTTTCGTTCGACCCAGGAGACCATCCAGGGCAAGTTCTGGATAACTACGACAAAGATGGAAGATGGTAAGGACTTTATCATGGAAGTATTACTTCCAATACAACTCTAACCCTATTAGGATCCCCAAAATCTTATAAATATCCTGGTACTCGGCCCAGACCGCTGTTTGGCGTTCTGTGTTGCTGTTGTCGTCAGTGAAGAACCGGTAATGTTCTTCCTCTTTTTCTTTTACCTTAGGTTATATGATTAATGATCTTCATTATTTCTTCTGTAGGAAGTCTGCATTAACTCTCTGTCGAAGTGAAGAATGTGAGGTTCTTTATCCTCTTCTTCTTCCTCTTCTGGTGATCAGAAGACTCTGTTACAAACAGAGTATCGTTTGGCTTCACGAATCTTCACGAGTCCTTCATCCACATCTTAATCAAGGTAGGTTTTCTCAAGAAACGTAGCCCAAATTAATTTAAGATCCTTAATAAAATCATATGTTATCCATGCATATAGTTTCATCATGGTTTTAAATGTTTTCTGTAAAATTTTGAAAGAAGCGACCCTGACAAGGGCGCTAATTCTTGTTTTGACGCCCTACATAGGAGTCGTCAATTTCATATAAATTGATAATTACCCATGTCTAAAATTCTATATCTATGAAACCATGAACCTAATCTAATGCATGTTCATCCCGATTGAATCCTGCTATTTTTCTGGTCCTGACCATGTACCTATTTTAGAAAAAAATTTATTGAATTAACGACCTGCACAAAGGCATCTCTTATTGAACCGACGTCCCAGATCAGGGCGCAAATTGAAAGGTAACGCCCCTCACCAGGGCGCGTTTTTGTTAAATTCCATAATATTGGAAATTTTGGTAAAATAGAAATAAAGAATGGACGACTGCTGTATACGTCGTCAAATTGTGAATAAACGCCCCTGAGTAAGGCGTTAATTGGATAATTAATGACTTAGCTTAAGTCGCTATTTTCTGTATTACTGTTTTACACTGATTACTATCAACCGAAGGGTTATATATATATATATATATATATATATATATTATATATATATATATCGGCACTATATTTCACTCCGTGAATATAGTCCCATGTTTCATGATATTTTTATCGCACTACCCTCAATTCTCATTGACATACAAGCTCTCCATTGGACATTCCGTTCCTTTGGACTAGCAAGTTAGTCATAGAGACCTCCGTAAGACTCCTCGAGCCTTGGATTCCCTCAAGGCCGACTGAGCTGGTTGTACCATAAAAACCCATTACACTATTTTTCCATGTCACTCTATAGAAACATGGTATACCGGCCCTCATGTTATGCAAAGTGTGTATCATAAGAATTCTTTTAATGGGATGAGGTTATCATGCCATTTGATGCTGTTCTTGTAAACCCCAATTCTATATTCAACATGATGTTCTTGTGGACCTCAATTCTATATTAAGAATGAGGACGTCTTGCCATTGATGTGCTGTTCATGTGGACCTCAATTCTATATAAAGAGTGTTCATACTTGTTTGTCATGGTGCCCAAGTTAGGGAACCAATTCCACCTAGTTTTATCGATAATCATGATTGTACCGTTATTATCGCCATTCTATGTCAAGTGTCATATTTTTGGACTCTACTCTATCCAAGTTTACCCTACATGTCTACAAGCTTTATTCTTGAAATTCCATATTGGCTATACACAAAAGTGGATGTAAAAATACATGATTAATGCATGCGCATATAGGGCCCGATCTGGTCCTGGGAGGAGCACCCAAAAGTACTTGTGTCCATGGGAGTTGATTGATCACGGTATTGGCATTATACCGAAGTGCATGACTAGCTTGATTGAACATTCCACAAATCTTGTACTTGTACTTGACTTGATATTACATGACTTGCGTGACCCGATAAAGGGTAATTGCATACTTGCGTGCTTGAACGTGATAGCCAAATTCCAATATGACATGATGAATACACTTGCTTGAATATCTTGATATCTTTTGATATAAGTTCTTGAAAGTTCATGACTAGTTCTCGTCGCTATCTTATTGTTATACACTCTCTTTGTCTTGTCGTTTTATGCGAACATGCATAGCTATAGTGCATTCATGAAAGATGTAATTACTTAAACCCATTGCTAGTTATTGAGATATAATTTCCTACTGAGCGTTCGCTCACTTAGTGTTTCCCTACGTTTCAGGTAAGTCCGACGATGAGGGAACTCAAACGGATGGGGAAAATCAAGAGTGAAAGAGATAGAGCTTCTTCCGTGTTATCTAGTCTTTTTCATATTTTCTTGAGTCAACCTTGTATTTTTCCTTTATTTTAGTTAGTATTTCAAAGGTTTGTAATAGACATATTCTTATGAAGGAATAAAGGATTGGGTTATCTTTACTTTTACGCATCTCTGATGTTGGTGTCGAATACACTAATACTCTGATTGAAATGATTGATATAAACTCGTCACGCGTCTCCGGGTATCTTCCGCTCTTGGGGCGGGACACAGCCACCGACATCATGCCCTGGCGCAGAGAAGCAAACTTCATAGCCTTCGGCTCTTTGATGTGCTCAGAAAAGTACTTGGCTCAAAAGAGCGTAAGGAAGTCTTCCCACGTGTGTGGTGCATCTGATAGGGGTGTAGGAATGGACTTCCACCACGTACGGGCATTTTTATTCAATTGAAAGGTAGCAAGGTGAACCATTTCTTGATCCGCACATTGCATAACCTCAAATATGCAGTTCATTTCGTCTATCCAGTTTTTAGCTTCATCTGGATTTGAGGAACCAGAAAATCTCGGAGGGTTTAAGCTCCAAAAATTATGATGTAGGTCTCCAGCTCCCGCTCCTACGCCAGCTTGCGCCATGGTTTGTAGTGCTTGTGTTAGACTAGCTATAGTCTCTTGCATGCCGTTCCAATCTACGCGATGAGCCATTACAAATAAGAATAAGGTACCTGAGAGAATAACAAATTGTTAATTCTCATGGAAATTTTGAAAGGGTTAATCTAAAGCTAAATTATTATCTTATCCCGGGCTCTACCCAATTCTCGCATAGGTGGGGAATTTCTTTCCTAGTTTTCATAGGTGTGGGTCCTTAACCATGGACTTAGCCTATGACATGACCTTTTTCTTAGGACATACTTATACCTAGGCTCTGATACCAACTTAACTGTCACGTCCCGAGCTTTTATTACAGCAGAAGACTATCTCGAGAAACGTGAACAACCGACATGGTAAGCCTATTGCAAGCAAGAATAATCAGAGCACAATAATAATCACACATAAAATGTAATTGCACAATAAGTTACTCAAAACTTCACTTTTATTAACAAGGAGAATAACTCAAATACATCAACTAGTCAACTCTTTCAAATCTACTTGACTCAATAAAAAGGAAGATTACATGGACTCGATCTAGACATTATCGACTTCTAAGTCTTCACTCACAATTTCATGTGACTTTCATTCACGCTCGGACCCATCACTTGAATAACTTGAATCCGAATCCGAACTGCTTGCCTCTCCTGAAAAGATTGAAAATAGGTAATGAGCACACTTACCCAGTAGGTATCTTCGCATCAACATGATTGACAATATTAAAGTGATTAGCATTTTAGCTCTAAGGAATAAGGTAAAATAATGCGAAATGCGATCAAACATGCGATTCAAACCAAAATAACAAGATATAATCAAGCTTAAAATATGAGAACATGAATCGATCAAGTATAACCAAGCAAGAATGTAGTAATGGCCTTTCATGAACAAGAATTTACAAGAAAGTCATGTAACAAGTAAGAAAGTACTCTTCACTTAGTAGCAAGTACTTCATGAATTTCTATGGAATATCACTTTGTGGATAATTCCGTGATTACCGTGATTTCTGTGAAGCCGTGGATTTTCACTTATTTATAAAGAAAGTACTCCCAGCGTAATGCGACGCCAGTAGCATCATACCCCATGGTTTATAATAGTATGTTTCCGACAATCAGCAGAGGGGACTAGCATGAAGCCCTTGAACCCAATCAGTGCTCGATCCGCATCTTCAAGTATAAATCAAGCTACTTCCACGCATGTAAATAATGTGGCCAAGAAAGTTCAATTTCAAAGATAATTCATGATAAGGTAACCAAAAATACGAATGCTTGTACAAGGAAATAAGGAATTTCAATAAATACTTTAGGGACTAGGTTATGCCATGGAAATAAATCGGTAACATAACGGTATGTTCTTTATCTTTCATAAATTATCTTAGATCTCTTTAAATAATGTCACAAGTCGTAGACTATCATTAGTCCATCTAGGATCATAAGAATATTAACCCCTTTTGGGTCAAAAACTTAGGAAACTTAGCGGTCTATAATTGGGCCGTCACATGACTATAGCAGTCTAGTTCTGGACCGTTAAGTACAAGATTGTTCGATATTTAAAAATAGGCTCTCTGGAGTCTTTGGCGGTCAAAGGTAGATCCGTCAAGGTCCTTTTAGCGGTTTATATAAGGCACGCTAGAAGGCTATGGCGGTCAACTATTGGGCCGCTAACATCCACAAATACAACACATCGGTAGTGCTTTCTAGACAAATGGGCTTTAATGGTATAACCAACTCGGCGTCCTAGTGGGAATCCCAGGCTCGCGGAGAATTACGGAGGCCTTGAAACAAGATTTCCTAGTCCATTGGAAGGAATATCCAAAGGAGAGGTTATCATGTCCAAGATTATGTTCCAATAGTGCAAAGTGTGTAACTAATGGTCATATACCGGAATATATGCCATGAACTTATAGAAATGACTCTAAGATAAGAATAGAATGTGTACAGTGAAAAATCAGCGTTAAATCTCGTCAATACAAGCATTCAAACCATAATTTAATACAAAATTATATGGTTTTTGGCACAAAATACCTTATGCTTAAAATAATCCTAAGTACCATAAAGAAAACATGAACTCACTGTTTATGAATCAAGAATTAAAACTCAGAATAATAAGTACCATCAAAACATGTTAGTATATAGTTAACTATGCTTAATTATAAGTTATATGGCTATTCTTGAATCTATCTCGGGATGACAGAAAACATCATAGTTGGCGGTCTATCATAGAGCTGTTACAGGACGCTGGCGGTTTATCGTAAGGCCGCCACAATAACTTTAACGGCCTACTTCCGGTCCGCTAGAGGTTTCATGAAAATGAGATTACAAAGTGTCTAGCGGTTCAGCGTAAGGCCGCTACATAGAGATGGCGGTCAAACCCTAAGCCGCTAGAGCACGACAGATAGTAACTTAAATAAGAGGGTTCTAAGGTTTTTAACTCACACCATGTCTGAAAATCAACATATTAATAAAACTACTACATGATAGAATGAGAAATATGCTGTAATATGCATGGGAATCATGTATTGGAATAAGAGAATTTATTTGGTTCATTAAGGTTAAGGAATATGCATGAATGAAATACTAAGTTCATACGTCCTATTAAAACATGAAATTCTCCACACATCAAGCATGAAATCGAGTAAAACCAGAGGGCTTTTATCCCTAGAGTAGTACTTTTGCCATTCATGAGATGACCTACCTCTGCTAAAGCCTTTAAACTTCAAATTTGATGCTAGATGCTACCCTTAGTCCCTTGTACTCCTTGTGACAAATCAGGAACTTCAAGCTGCTCTAACTCCTTACTCTCTTGACCTAATGATGTGAAATTCGGAGGGTAAGAAGTAGATACTAAGGGGAACAAAAAGTTCTAAAGGTACTTAGGCTAAATATCTCAATTTGGTTCTTTAATCCTTCGATCTTCACCAGACCTTTGCACAGTCTCATGGGTCGCTAAGATGGAACCAACAACTTTGCAAGCTTCTATCTCCTTGTGTGCTTGATCTCCTAGCACAAAATTTTGGGAGATGTTAGTCCTATGTATTATCAATAAAAACTTCTAAAGAACCTACCTGAAATAGTGTCATCTTACGTTGATTCCACGTGAGCCAATGTAAGGGTCACGCATGTCAAAACTAAGTCCTATTTATAGGGTTTTGCTAGGGTTTGAGGATTAGATCGATTCTAGAGTCCTTGTTAAAACTTAGATCGACTTCAGAGAGTCCTAAACATGATTACTAGTCCTCCCATCTCGATCCATAAAGGATAGACTAGCAAAAAATCTCATCCTTTTGTTCTTTCTTCAATTCACGGAACGTATAGGAAATAGCGGTCGAAGCTTGGTCCGCCAAATGATTGTAGGGATTTTACGATAGACTGCTACAGATCCTGGGTACCGAATTTGAATGAGTTCAAACTCTAATTTTGTCTTATCCACTAATTTATCTAATTAATAGGTATTTATCCCTATAATTCGTGAATATGCCAATTAACCTTCTAGAATATGGGCCAAACTTCATGGGCTTGGTCCATAAGTCCTTTGGGCTTCATTTAAATAGGCTAGGTTAATGGTTTATCATAACTGGGCCTTAATAATCATTTATTTAACCTAATATTTATTTATAAATATATTTTGGTCTTTAAAATTCTCAGAAAATACTTAAATATTCCAGAAATAATTTATAAAAATTCTGGGGCATTACAAGCA
This sequence comes from Amorphophallus konjac, assembly GCA_022559845.1. Lineage (NCBI taxonomy): Eukaryota > Viridiplantae > Streptophyta > Magnoliopsida > Alismatales > Araceae > Amorphophallus > Amorphophallus konjac. Next base: position 289,866,951 of record CM040126.1, on the reverse strand, counting down.
TGCTAGCCTCCCCACTAAAAATTATGAAAATCCATTTCCCGATTTGAATGATCAATCCATAAAATCTCAATCGAATAACTGTCAAAAAATTCTTAATGATGAGGGTAGTATGGAGTAGCCATATCAGGAGAACTGGGACAAAGCTAATGAAGCTCAATTTATAATGGCCAAGCATAATCACAAAGAAAATAAAGCGGAATCTAAGTTGGGGGGAGAAGAAGAAAATAATGAAACTCAATTTTGGGCTCCAAACTCTGATAACCATTATGATCTAGCCCAGCATGCTGGAGTATGGCCCATATCCCCTCCATCGCCTCCAAATGATCACTCTTCTCCTTGGTATTCATCTCTATCCTCAAATACCGACCCCAAGGATCAATTCATTCAATTAATTCTCCAAAGTCAATCCCTCCAAGAGCGTATCAATGGGCTGACTGAGGAAGTCAAGAGAATGGAGTGAGATCAATTCTTTGACTACTCTGGGTCCAATCCTTCTTGTCAAATTCCTGATACTGACTGTGATCAATCTATGATTCCTCAATATCATTACACTCAGATCCACTGTGATTCAGAAGATGAAGGGATTATGGAGAGATCCTATCAGCAGATTTTAAATGAGAAACTTTGGGAATTTGAGGGGATTGAGGAATTTATTGGAAAAGAAATAAAGGAATGTGATGAATTAGTGAATGATCATATTCCCCCTCCTAAATTTGAAATTGAGGAGCTTGTGCTTGATTGTCCTTATGAGAAGAGTGCTAGAGAAGTCGATGATCTAAAGTTTGGGGCAAGAGGAGAAGCAAGTGATATGCAAACTCAAGATCATACTCCTCTGCTAGTTCTCCCTGAATTTAATGAAGTTCTCTTTGAAGATGGGCAGGAACAAGAAGTGAAGATGGAACAAGAATTGAACACTTATTTGAACAAGGAAATTGGGGTTCATGAGGAATTACATTTGCCGCATGATAATTTTTAGACCTTTAATCTGGAGGAGAGGGTAGTGCTTTTGCCAATTCATGTCCACGGCGATTCTTCTGACATTCTTCCAGATAATTGGTCTAATCTTGCTCACATCTAGCTGATTTGTCTGATCCCATTGAATCTGATGACCATTGTGTTGAGAAGCACATTTCTTTAACTCTTAATATTGATAACCTCCTCGACACCAATCAATTTATGGGAGCCTCTCATTCTCCGTTCTCTCCCCACCTCACTAATATTCTTGGAATCCGTAAAATTGAGGTAGAAGAAATTTTTTTGAGAAATGATAAGGTCTACATTAATTCATTCACACCTTTTACAGACGTTCAAGTGGAATATTTTGTAATCCATGACATGATCTTTACCAATGTTCCTCCTCCATTCTTTGCTCGGGGTGGTCCTTTTGAGCAACATCCACCCCGATATCTGTCTTGCCCTTGGATTCACAAGCCACATTTGTTTTCCTCAGGGAATGAGAATGAAAATGATGATAAGGATAAAATTCTATGGTGGCTCATTTTAAAATCAACCATTTGGTTATGGGAGCTTACATGCGTCTGGCTGAAGACAAAAAATATAGCGCTCCTAGGAGGCAACCTAGGGATTTTTGTTAATTGATGATTTGTTTTAGTGTGTTTTCAGTAGGCACGTCAAGGAAAAGGAGCTGTCGCCGGTTATTATAAAGGTGGTTTCACCCCGCATATTAGGCTATCTCTCTCCTACTCAGCAATATTTCTTGTTACATTATTCTTTTATTTCTATTTTATATTCAATTGAGGACAATGTCATTTAAGTTTGGGGGGGGGAGAGAAAAATTTCATGATGCATGTAACATTGAAAGGAGTTGTTGCATGATCATAATGTCCTGCATTTTTGCATAAAATAAAAAGATAAAATCCCCGACTGAGTTTTATTGATTCATGCTTTTATTGAAAGCGACTCTGGAATAGAAAAGATTAGGGAGAAGGATGATGGAAAATTTATTCAATCTAGTTATTGAAAATTGATTTAAGAATCTCTTTAAAGTTCATGTGCACTTTAGAAAAATAAAAATCACGTTGTAAGCTAATGAAGGAAGCAAGGCAAGCCTTCTGTTATTTTGGGTATTGTGTGTGATGCTCTGCACTTCTTGAGGAAGAGTTATTTTGAAAAAGCTTTCTGCCAAGTTCTATCAAATAAGTGCAAAAGCACATTGTTGGAAAAAAAACACCGTGAAAAATATCCCTAATCTTAGTAACCGAGCCTACTTCACCTAACAAGTGTTGAGATTCGCATCAAATGGAAAAGGGAACCTTGATCTGTGTAACTAGGCCTGCTTCTCCTAAGACAAGAGTCAAGGTTCATGTTAAACAGTGAAGGGTACTGCAACATCATGTGTGGAATAAAAGATCCCAAAGGGGATAAATAAATAAGGTTGATAAAAAGTTAGTATGCTTAATGCTCTGATTAAGAGGTACATGGTTAAAAGGCACTTGTTCGGAATAGTAAATGAGGGTTACAATTGTCTTTGCTGTGGATTTGATATTTACACATGCACGAGTGCTATTGAACTTTGATTTGAATTCTTGATCATGTATCTTAAATTTCTAAATCTAAGGCTAGTATGTATTAATGATTCCGAATTCCTAACCTTTGGTTGATTCAGTAAAGGAAGAGCTAGATATGAAAGTATGAGCTTTATAAACATTTGTTAGTCCTAAATTTTAATTTGTTTACATTGTTATGGGACTAGCAATGAGTAAGTTGGGGGGTGTGATGAGTGCTCATTTCTTTATGATAATTCACATCACATATATCATTTCATATGCACACAATTAGCCAATTATGCATACTTTACAGTAAATCTCAACCTTGCATTAATCGAGCCGTTCACGCAAATTAACTTAATTTGTGGTTAATTATTCAATGAAAAGAGGTTGAGGGTCATGAAAATTAATTTTTCATTGCATAATCATAAGCATTTATGATTTTTGTGCATAAAGAAATAATTTTTAATGGGCTTAATCCAAATTGTGTGTGTGCAAGACGTCCGAGGTAATTATTAGAAGGGTGAGGGGCAAAAGTGTCACAAGATCAGGGTAAGAGATGTCCTAGGGCACCCCTCCCTCCTTGACCAAGTCAAAAGAGTAGCAGCCATTCCTTTTTTGGTGTGAAAGGAGATAAAGGAAAGGATTTTATTGAACTATCTTGGAGAGAATTTCTTAGAGAGAAAATAGGAGGAGATTCCCTCCTTTTTAGGAAACCCAAGAGGGCGCCCCCTTCGTTACCCCTTCTCTACCCATAGGGTGCCCAAAACCCTAGCCTTTATCTTGTTCTCATCATATCTCTACCCTCTATCATCTTCTAAGTCGATCTCCACTCTCCGTGTGATCCAATTCTCCTATAAATAGCCAAGCTCTTCTTTTCTTTGGGAGGATTTTTTTTGGTTCAACAATAGGTCGCATTTTTTACCCCTTTTTGTTCCTCTTTTCATCCTACTCTCTTCATGAAAGTTCTTCATTTTTAAATGCTCTCCAACTTTATCTTCATCAGCATTCTATAATTCTCCTTAATATGCAAGCTATCTTCCAGTTTTCAAGGTTTTATCTTCCACGTGTACTCTTCACCCGAACCTGCATCCTCCTATTCTTTGCCCATTTTCCCCTTCTTCTACCCTTTTTATCCCTCTACGCCCTTCATCAAAGTTCTTCCTCTCTTCCTCCTATTCAACTTCTTCTTCTTCGTCTTCTTCTAATTCTTATTGGTTTCAAAGTTATTTTAATTTCATTCTTACTCTATTTTTAGTATTTCAATTTTACTCTCTCAACTTCTTCCATCTTCATCTCCACACAAACCCTTCCACATTCCTCTCCATATTTCTCTCATAGATCTCTCCTCTCCAACTCCTCTTTCACGATAGTGTGCACTCCAAGGCGGGGCGATGATCAAAGGCCCGGCGGTGTGCACAATGGCAATTTCTTCATCCACACCCTCTCACGACGGCGTTCACATCAAGGTTGGGCGACATTCCAAAGCTCGGCACGGTGTGGAAGGCGGCATTCTTCCTATTCTCGGCTCTTGTTTCTTCCCTTTTCTTTTAATAAAGTTGTAATTTTTTATTTTTATAGATTGTAATTTTCACTTTCATAGCAATGAGAATTCATTTTGGCAATTGTGTTCTTCCTCTCTCCATCTTCTTCAAATTTCTCTTCTTAACCCTCTCACATTCTTTAGATAGATGTATTTTTCATGCACTTCTATTTTCTTTTTGTATAAACTCACTCAAATGTTGATTTTCTTAAATATAATGGTTTTCCAACTTGATTTAATTGAAATATTTCATCCTCATGGGATCGACCCGTTCTCACCACTCTACTTGATTTTCTAATCTTTTTAAGTGAGTGAGTGCGGATATCATTTTTAAAATTGTGTGGCACGGTATTTTAAACGTTGAGTGTTAGTGGCTATCAATCCCACCATCACCCGAGTTGGAATTCAGCCACCAGGGCCTCTTGCTTTGCTTCATCTTTTTCTTCTTCCACTGGTAGCTTTCTATGTTGAGTAGTGATCGGCGGATCTAGAGGGGAGGGGTGAATAGATCAGCCCCTTCTTTGCCCTTCTTTGCGGAAATAACAGCTAATTAAAATTAAGAGCAGTAAGGCAAGAAATAGTTGCTAGCTAATGAGCTAAATGCAAGAGTGATGATCAATAGCATTCCTACCAAGCATCTAGCGTCAAGCCACACTAGACAACAAACCACAGAACCCAGGTTTTTAAGGTGATTCGTCTCTATATAGATACCTAAGTCCACCCCTCCCTTCAACCAAGTGAGGCTTCACTAGTGCAAAGGCACTGCTGCTAATACACAGCTTATAACAGAGAGAAGACTCTCTCTAACCGCTGACAAACAACTTCTAACAGAGAGAAGACTTTCTCTAACGGCTGACAAATAGCTTGAGGGTATCCAACCCAATACCTACGGACCAGTGAACACACTGTCCGTCTTCCTACTCACAGGTAGGGAATAAATATACGAGTATGTGTTTTGAGGAAAAAATAAAAGCAAAGGCGGATGAACAAAACAAGGTATAGCAATGACACCCTATGAGAGAAGAGAACTCCTATCTGGAGAAGAGTGGACGAAGTCTGGCTTCTCTTCGTCTTGTTCCTAGGTCTTCACCACGACTGTAAGAGGAATGATGGATAAGCTCCTTAGCTTTCACTGCCACCTGGTGAAGCTATGGATGGATGCTATCTCTTTGCTGTGAGAGCTCCTGAAGTGGAAGAAGACGGTCAGCTACGTTGCCCTTACGCCAGTAACACCAGGAAGGAGAGGTCTCTCCGAGCTTGCTTCCCTCTGCTCTTGCCTTCTCTTCTTCTTCTCTTATCTCCTTTTTGTGTTCTTTTTTCTCACTTCCGTCAACTGGAGCTCCTACTCTCTTTTCTATATGTGGCTCACGGCATCTCCTACCATGTCCCCTATAGACTCCATACCCAGGACGTCACATCCCCATTATTTGATTTGCTTCCTCAGCGGCGTTGACCTTTTTCTGTCGAGTTACTAGTACGTGGGTAGGTAGGGAACCAAGTCCGCAACGGTACCAGCAACTCAGAGGATGTCTCTGCAAGACAATTAGATCTTCTGACAAGGTGAGCTTCCTGACGGCTTTTCAAGTGTGAACAGATCCTCCAGGACAGGTTCCGGATCTTGAAAAGTTGACGCTTCCGATTTCAGATCCGTTCTGGGCGATCATTAACGTGTCGACACTTTTAGACAGTGTGTCGGCACATCTCATTAATATCTTGAAGAATCATGGCTTCCACGCAGAACAGGTCGACACTTTGATGGACAAGTGTCGACACGGATGCCATACTTGCATGCGGATCGTACCACCGGGCCGAGACTTCAATAGGAGGTGTCGAGACATATGCGCCAAGCAGAGATGAAGCCTGTTGCACTGAACCCAAAGTGTCGACACTTTTTCGACAGGGTGTCGACACATGGTGCCAAACAGAAGCCATCCAGAGATGGCTCAATCACAAGTTTCTTCTACATGTGTCGACACATTGTAGGAGGTGTCGACACTTTGCTCAAGCCAGAGCTCAACCAAAACTGGTTCAAGCATGGTTTCTTCATGGAGTGTCGACACGTCCGGATGACAGGTCGACACTTGAGTGTCCTTCACCTGAGCTTGTCCAAATCACAACTAAAACAAAATCATTAAACACACCACATGGATTCAACAATAAACCATGGTTTGTTATCATTAAAACCAAGAGACATAACATTCTCCCCCTTTTTGATGATGACAACCATGGTTCATTAGTTACAAGCATTCATAAGCATTTAAGGCATTTCCAAAACAATCTTTTCATTCACACAAACAGAGTTTCATACAAGGTCATGAATTAACCAAAATGTTTTCCATTGATGAACCAAAAGGGTTTTTCAAACAAAAGTTTCATATACATTCATCAAAGAGCTGTGCATAGGAAAACTACATGCCTGAATCTATACGCCTAATGCTATGTGAAAGTCCATGCTTGTAGTAGACATTGAGTTGTCTCTCCCTTTGGCATCAGCAAGGAGGGGGTGAAGGAGGAGGTTGTTGTGGTGGAGGCATTGTGCTGGAACTGGTGCTTCTTGGAAATTGAAGTTTCAGTGCCTCGTTGAATTGTTGTTACAGTTACATGACTGTTGCTGCTAGAGAATCTACCTTCTCTGTCAGTTGCTCATCCCTTTGTTTCAGAAACTTGAGGAGTGACTTGATATTATCATTGATTGCATTCGTCCAGTTATGTAGCATGTCACATTTGTACTCTATCTGTGCTTTCTGTTGAGTCCCTTTTGGTGATACATAAGAGTAGGTAGCTTCAGTGGGAGGAGGACAACATGCATCACCTGTGTCTTCCAAAGCTGGTTGGAGTTGAGCTTTATGTAAATGAATCAATTCCAGAATCACAGTTCCAACCATATCCAGTTTGTCGTAAACAACATTCATTTTTGCTTCAGCTTTAGTGGAGCTATTTACCATGATTGTTGTGTCGGTGTGGACTTGCTCTGCAAGCTTTGAGGAGGCATGAAGGAGCTTGTTGGAGTCAGAATAAATCTTTCCTTTCATTCTGTTGGAGGCATCAAGTAGCCGTGCAGCAGTGGCATTAACTGTTCTTTCTAGATTAGATGTGGCATTGACAGTTCGAGTGGTCTCAGCAGCCACTTGTTCTTGAATTGATCATGTCCCTGCAGCCACTTGTTCTGCAATGTGAGTTGAGGTGTCCATCAGCCGTGCATACTTAATGTTTAGATGCTTTGATCTTCACGGATGTCATAAGTATGCATGACCATTTCACTTGTTTTTTCTTGGGTTTCAGCATTAATTTCTCATAATCTTTTCATGACTCTCCCTGCTCTTTCACAGACATTTATTAGGGAGTGCATAAATGCAAACAATTTATCATCAGACTTGTGTTTGTTTGTGACAAATTTCTCCCATCGGCTATTCTGAACTTGTTCACCATGAACAAACCAAGCATCTAATCTGTCAACTTTCATGTCAAGCTCCATGATGGAGGAGTTGACATTGGCAAATTGTGCTGTCAGGAATCTGATTAAAGTTGGGTGAATTCCCATTGAACCTTCTGTGGCAGCAGATTGAGGCCCTCTTGAGGATGAGGCTTCAGTGTGGAATTGAGGAGGAGCCTCTTCTTCAGTATCAACTGTAGGGTCAGATGAAGGAGTCCGATGGGGAAGAGTCCCAAATGGTATGATGAGACCAAAATATGTGTCCTCTAGTATATCCCGCTGTTGTTGCTGTTGTTCAAGGTGTGTATCCATATGAAACTGTTCTTCATACTGATCTAGATGCTCATCTAGCGTTGGCTTTTCCTGTTGAAGTGATGTTACTTCTTGTACAGGCTGTTCCTGTTGAGCTGGCTGTGCTGCAGCTACTGGAGGATCAGACTGGTGACCAGGTAAGTCCCTTACTATTCTGTCTCCTTTCTTCTTGAAATGCATGTAATTTTCAATAAATCTCATGCAGTAAACATTACTCCTAGGGATGTCTTTCACCTTCTCATTGTCCAAAGGAATGCCAACTCTCTAAAATATGGCTGTCAGATGTGCAACATAGGGCAGACTGCGCTTGTGCCCTATATAGCTTCCCATAAGCTGCAGAATAATCTCTGGAAGACAAAGTTGGACATTGTTGAATATGAAGAAGAAAATGAATCTTTGGGTTTCAGTAAGACGACTCCTGCCACCCCCTTGTAGGGTAATCATTGTGGTGCACATGTGGTGCAATAGACGCTGCAAGGGGGGAAATCGATTGGTGTCAAAGTGTTTCACTAGGAGTTGAGTTTCATCCTAAGGGTTTCTGGGTTTTCCAGTTAGAATGGTGTATCCAGTAGACAAGTCAACCTCAAATTCAGATTCTAATACACCTGCCCGGGGAATACGCAAAGCCTTATGAAGAAGCTTGGTGGACAATTTTATCTGTACGCCCTTAACTTCAGTCCTAAGGGCTTTCTGATTCTATTCATAAACTAAATTCTTGTAGAACTATTTTAGCAGAAATGGGTAGTACACCCTATGTGCTGACAAAAAATTCTTCCATCCTTGGAACTCGATGAGGGGGAGTAGTTCATGAAAATTGTCAAGCATCTGGTGGTCACTGAAATCCACATACCTAGGAAACAGTATCCTGGTTGGGTCACTTTCCTCGTCCCTGACTATTTGAGTGGCACTAGGCTGAGGATGAACAGGATGTTTCTTTTCTTTCCCTTTTTCGGCTGCGGACATGCATTTCCTCTTGGCCGGAGGTGCTTGTGGCGTGTCCTTGTCGCTGTTTAAACCCTGCACTTCGGCGGCTCTCCTTTTTGCTCATTCAGCAGCTGGTCTATCCTCAATGCTCTTTGAGCGCCCTTCCTTGTGCATTTTCTTTTCTGCAGGAGGTTGAGCAGCGGCCTTCTTGGAGGTTGTCGCATCCTTCTTCTTGCCACGGGTGACCGAAGGAGTCATGGCGAGGGTGGAAAGAAGGAGTGGAGGGTGACGGAGGGCTGCTGGAGCTAGCGGGAGAGGTGGCGGCACAAACGGAGGGAGACGGAGAGAAGTGTCGACCTCCGCGGTGAGGAAGTGTAGACGCGTCGGAGAAAGGGTTTACGAGAGAGGGTGTGAGAAATGGTAAAGTGAAGGATAGACATTCACCAGCCGGTTAAAATGGTGAAGAGGAGATTTTTTTCTCATTTGAAAAGAACACCCTTATAGATAAGAAATGTTGAAATACCCCTCTTGTTATTTTAACGGTTTAAGGCATATAAGCTCAATTTAGAGGAATAAATGTTTATGAAAACCATTTTTGCAGCAAATAATAAAATTAAAATATTCAAAATAAGTCAAAGGAGATTACCAAGCCTATTTATCTTACTCGTTAAGTTCATTAGGCAAGATTGGGAGAAAAATTAATCAAGTATTGAAAATAAACAAAAACCCTTTATTTTTAAAGTAAAGCCTAGAGTCAGCCCCAAACCATTTTTTTAATTAAACAGTCTGATATAACATTCACTTTTTGACACAAGGAAATGCGTTGTTCAGACGCCAGAGTCCATGGTTACTCAATGTAGCTTATCTTCCTATTCTCTTTTGGGCAGAGTTAGCAGTCTTCAGTATGACTGGATTTATCTGCAATTCATTGAGGCATGATCCAGTTTCTCTAAAGATAGTGCCATTGCTCTGAAATTTTTGCAATGTAGCTTTAGGAGGCGTATTCATTAGATGACTTCAATTTAGGTGAAATGTTTAAAGACAATACAAGCAATGATTCCTTATCCAAAGGGGCCTTTTTGATGTTAACTTACAGAAGTTTGGGCCATGGGGATTATCAAAGACTTTGATGAATATTTTAACCCTATAATGAGTGCAAGGTTGGTGCAACTTAACACGATTATCAACCAAGCTGAGGGTTATAAACATCAAACCATTTCCTTAAAAGAGGTAGAGCAGAATGACTTAGCCAAGGTTGCATGAAGGAATTAAAACATTCTCAACTCCCCCTAAATAAATGATCGGTGAGCAAACAATGATTTGAAGCAATGGTTCAGAAGTAAACGGTGTGATGAAGGAATCAAGAAGGCAGTGATAAGGTAGGGTGAATAGATCAGAATGACTCTTCATTGGATCACATACCCAAGAGTGGCTGAGTGATAGTGTCGACATTTCCTGTGAGGGTGTAGACCTGCCTAGAGTGAGCTTAGACCTTGCACAGACCTTGTCTTCAAATGTGCACGGACCTTATCTTGCCAATGGGTAAACCTGCACAGACCTTGTCTACTTGCTGGCCAAAAAGAGTCTCAACCTTCATTTGGCTATTGGCATGTATGTGTCGGCACATTTTCGGTGTGTGTCGACCTATTCAGCAACATGTTCTCACCCAGTGTCTCGGATTCTTATCTTTATTTGTTTGCTTCATTTCTGAAGCACTTTTGCCAAAAACTGATAACAGTGCCTCTGATTTTCTGATTTGAGACAGTCAGCTACAAATTTTGCCTTCTTGCTACCAGTGAGAAGTGCTTTATTTGATGCTAAAGCTTTAGGCATGCTTATGCACTAAATATAAACTATGCAGTTCTTAATATGCAATTCTGACTCATGGTATAGGGCGGAGGTCAGTTCTCACGCATGGTGAGAGTTTCCTGACATGCGTAGCCTGACTTTCCACAACTCAGCATTTGATATACCATGTATTCAAAATATGATATGCAATTTAAGGCAATCAAAATGCACACAAGATCCCCCTGAATGTGACCATCATTCATGAAACAATTCATTCAAACAAATAGACCATTTCTAGACAAATCAGATAACTAGCAACCATCATAGCAAGGACAAGTATCTTGAGCATCAAAAAGGAGTGAACAGCTCAAACCTGAGTTGATTGAGGTCTGCATAGACCTAGCTCTCTCCTTAAGGTAGATAACCTATCATTGCTTAAAGGTTTTGTGAAGATATCTGCAATCTATTTTCTGAGTCAACAAAGTGGTGCTCAAAATGATTTTTAAGGACTTCATCCCTAAAGAAATGATGTCTAATTTCTATATGCTTAGTCCTAGAATGCATGACTAGATTTTTTACAAGGTTTATAGCACTTGTGTTATCACACAAAATGGGAACACATCCAAGATCTATTAGATAGTCTTGGAGTTGGGGTTTGATCCACAACACTTGGGTGCCACAACTCCTTGCAGCAACATATTCTGCCTCTACAGTTGAGAGGGCAACCGAATGCTGTTTCTTGGAGGCCCAAGAAACAAAACACCCACTAAGAAATTGGCAATAGCCACTAGTGCTCTTGCGATCGAGTTTACAGTCGGTATAGTCTGCATCTGAAAAGGAAATGAGCGAAAGCTCACAAGATGCAGGATAACATAATCCCAGATCTTGAGTGGCAGCAAGGTATCTAAAGATACGCTTGACAACAGTCAAGTGTGACTCTCAAGGACTAGACTGAAATCTAGCACAAAGGAAAACACTAAATTGAATGTCTGGTCTAGATGTAGTTAGATAGAGTAATGAACCGATCATACCTCTATACTTCTTTGCATCCATAAGTGTACCTTGTTCATCTGCATCCAGTGAAGTGGCAGTCCCCATTGAGTTCCTAAAGGTTTATAGTTGATCAGGTCAAATCTTTTCAGCAACTCGTTTACATATTTAGCTCGATTGATGAAATAGCCTTCATTGCTTTGACTTATCTACAAACTAAGAAAGAATTGAAGCTCACCCATTAGAATCATTTCAATTCATTGGTCATGAGTTTTGCAAACTCCTCACACATTTGAGGGTTTGTGGACCCAAACACTATGTCATCCACATAAATCTGAACTAACAAGATGTCCTTACCTTATCTCTTGGTGAATAATGTCTGGTCCACATTACCTCGTGTATACCCTTGTTCGCTGAGGAATGAGCTTAGTCTATCATACCAAGCTCTGGGTGTCTGCTTCAAGCCATATAGAGCCATGTCCAACTTATAAACATGATCTTTGAAATGTGAACATTCAAAACCAGAGGGTTGCTCTACATATACCTTTTCTTTAATCAACCTATTTAGAAAGGTACTCTTTACATCCATATGCTGTAATTTGATTTTATGAGAACATGCAAATGTAAGCAAAATCCTAATGGCCTCCATTCTGGCTACAGGGGTAAAAGACTCTTCGAAGTCTATGTCAAACTCTTGACTATACCCCTGAGCCACCAATATGGCTTTATTTCTAATTATCTTACCATCCTCACTTACTTTGTTCCTAAAAACCCATTTAGTACCTATGACAGATTTTTCTTCGGGCCTAGGAACAAGATACCACACATTGTTTCTTTCAAATTGGTTTAATTCATCATGCATGGAATTTATCTAGTTGTCATCTTTTAAGGCCTCTATAATGTTTTTAGGTTCAATTTGAGACACAAGAGCAAGTTGTTCAATTTCATCCATAATTTTAAAATGAGACCTAGTTTTAGTTGGGTCACGCAAATTATCTAAGATGTTTTTCAGAGGATGGTCTTTTAACACTCTTAAATCAGTTTGAGTGTTACCTTTATCTACATCAGTGACCGGAGCATTGCTTGACTCTCCTTGGTCTTCATTTGCTTGTGCCTCCTCATGTGGAAGTTTTTCCTTTCCTCTTATGTTCAGATATTACCCATCATCATCTTCCCTGCAAGTATTGTCATGATTAGTCTCATCAAAAGTGATGTGAGGTGACTCTTCCACACATAGGGTCTTAAGATTATATACTCTACAAGCTCTAGATCTATCTGAGTATCCAAGAAAATTGCTTTCTTCACTCTTCGGCTCAAATTTGTCCAAAACCTTTATCATTGTTGTGAACAAAACACTTTGAACCAAATACTCTCAAGTGAGAAAGAGATGGCTTCTTACCTTTGATCAACTCATAAGGAGTCATTTTAATGAATGACCTTACCATTGAGAGATTAATGATATAGCATCCCGTGTTTACCGCTTCTGCCCAAAATCTCCTTGGTAGTTACTTTTTAGCAAGTATTGTGCGTGCCATCTCTATGAGAGTTTTGTTCTTTCTCTCGACCACCCCATTTTGTTCAGGGGTTCTTGGTGATGAAAACCTATGATTTATTCCTTCAGTCCTGCAAAGATTATTAAAATCAGCATTTTTGAATTCACCATCATGGTCTGAAAGTATGTTGGAAATTTTGAACTTACCGTCTTGCTTTACTTGCATAAAGAGTGCCTGAAACTCATCAAATGCGTCATTTTTATGTGCAAGATAAAACACCCAAGTGAATCTAGTAAAGTCATCTACTAAAACATAGCCATATCTTTTACCACTTAAGCTAGTTGTTTTGGTTGGAACAAACAAATCCATGTAAATTAATTCAAGTGGTTTGGATGAAAGGCTTTCAATTCTGCGTTTAAATAATTTTTTAGTTTATTTTCCTTGAGCACATGCATCACAAATTTTAGAGTTCAGTTTGAATTTAATTTCAGGCAATCCCTTAACTATAGAATGCTTCACCAATTAATGAAGGGTATTGTAGCTAGCATGACCTAGTCTACAATCCACAAGCATGCTAATTCCAATTTAGGTGCAGCAAGACAAAGATTTATGTGAGCAGGGTCATCTAAGTCAATCATGTATACATTGTTGACTCTTTTACCAGAAAACTTGGTTTCTTTTGAATTAGGGTGCAATATCCCACATTCATTAGAGTCAAAGACCACAATATGACCTTTATCACAAAGTTGACTTATGCTCAGTAAATTATATTCCAGACCATCAACAAGCAATACATTTTCAATGGAGTTGGAGGGGTTCTTACCAACTTTACATGTACCAATGATCTTTCCCTTGTTATTCCCTCCAAACGTTACATGTCCAGCTTCCTTTTCTACCAAGAGATAAAATTTGGTTCTGTCCTCAGTCATATGTCTTGAGCAGTCACTATCAAGGTACCACCGGTTGTGTATGGCTGCAAGACACTCCTGTACAAGGAATTATGTGACAATGTTTGAAACCCAAGGATAATTGGGTTCCAACAGTCTTCTCATCTCAGTAAAGCAAGACAACATGGGCTTTGAAATCCAGACTTTCTTAGTGTTTTTATTTTTCTTGCTTGGTTGGAAGTTCTGGTGTTTCTTTTCTTCATTAACATTCCTTTTCTCTTTTTTAGTCTCTTGGGCTTCATGGGTTTTAGGAGTGTTGGAAAAGGATTGTTTTTTAGACCATTTGTTCTAGTTGGTTTGTCTGGAAGGGTAGGAGGTGTCATAGTACCTAGGTTGTTAAGGTTGAGTGAACCTGTGACCAAAAGGTGCATAACTACCCCAGACCCATGAAGGTGTCGACCTGTAGGAGGTGAAGTGTGGGCATGTCCCTTGTACTGACCATCTATAATGGTCTCTGAACGAGGGATGTGTCGACCTCCTGTCATGAATGTGTCGACCTATCTTACGTTCTACCCATTTATAACGGTCTCTGTTTGAGAGATGTGCCGGGTCCCTGTAAATTGAGTGTCGACATGTCGGTGCAAACCTAGGGAACTGCCGGGTGGTTGACCATGAGGGTGTCAACCTGTCCTTGGGGTAGTCTCGACCTATGCCATTGTTGAGATTCTTTCTACCATTAGGATGTGAGGACTTGGACTTGGGTTGGTGTCGACCTGCTTGGTGTTGTTGGTGAGCCTTTTGGGGTTTTTCAGGATTGTTCTTTATAGGCTCTCCCATTTTCTCTTTTTCTTTGCTCCTAGCTTTTTCTTGGTTTGGGCTAGGTGTTATTTTAGAAGTTGATGCTTTAGAAGATGAGACAAAAGTTGTTGTTTTCAAGCCAAAAGTCTTTTTCTTAGTTGGCTCATATCCAAGCCCTTCCCTGTTGAAGTTCATTTTAGACCCTAGCAGAACATTCAAGTTCTCACTTCCATCAACGATGGGCTGTATATTTTTCTGCTAGGTCTTTTTGAAGCTTTTCATTTTTATTCAATAGTTAAGAGTTGACTTGCTTAAATGCATCAGATTTTTCATTACATAAATTGTTATCTTTTATATAGCTTTGCATCTTTAATTTCAACTCATCAATTTCATCTCTTAGGTTTTCATTTTCATCTTCCAAATCCCTCATTTCTTTTCTTCCCTCTTCTAGGTTTTCATTCATTTTTTTAGATCCTCAATTTCAGTTTTCAGGGAAGTAATCTTTTCATTTAAGGTTGGATCATGCACAATGGATTCATTTTTCTTAGATCCTCAATTTTAGTTTTCTAGGCACTACCGCTGATACACAGCTTCTAACAAAGATAAGTGTCACGCCCCGAGCCTTTATTTACAGCGGAAGACTCGCTCGGGGAGCGCGAACAGCCGGCATGGTAAGCCTCTTGCAAGTAAGAATAATTCAGAGCGTGAGACAATCACATAAATAGATGCAATTGCACAAGATGTAATCAAACCTCAACTTTATTCCATAATCAATTAATATTCAAAAATACATAATTTGACTTTTTCACTAATTGACTCAAGAAATAAGAAAATTACATTGACTCCATCTAAACACTTGAAACTGCCTAAGTCTTCTCTCTTATCAGGACAACTCTTAATCACTCTCGGACCCGCTGCTCGAATCACCCGAATCCGAATGCGAACTATATTCATCTCCTGAAAATCATTGAACAATAGGTCATGAGCACACTTGCCCAGTAGGTATCTTCGTATCAACATGAAGGCATTATTAAAGTAATTAGCATTTTAGCTCTAGAGAATTAGGTAAAGTCATGCAATGCGAATCAATCATGCGATCAAATCAATAGAAACAAGATAACGAGGTAAGATAGAATGATCAAGAATGAACTAGCAAGAATATAACAAGAACATGATATTGGCCTTCCATGAACAAGAATGTAACGAGTTTGTACTAGCAAGCCACATATTCCTCACTTTAGCATCTTATGCTTAAGAGCAAGTGCTTCGTGAATTTCTGTGGAATATCAAGCAAGAATGTCATGTTGTGCTGTGGATCTTCACTTATTTATAGAAATAGTACTCCCAGCGCAATGCGACGCTAGTAGCATCATACCCCATGGTTTATAAAATAGTATGTTTCCAGCAATCAGCCGAGGGGACTAGCATAGAGCCCTTGAACACAATCAGTGCTCGATCGCATCTTCAGTTATAGATTAAGCTACTTCCACGCATGTAACAGTAAAGTTATGGCCAAGAATTTAGCAATTTCAATAATCTCATGATAACAATAACCAATGAACGAATGCTTCAATGTATGAACATATGAGTCAAGAATGATTTAAACAAGGCTATGCTCTTGGAACAAATCGGCAGCATAACGGTACTTTTCTTAACTCTCATTCGTTATCTTACGTCAATTTAAGCAATATGATAAGTTCTAGATTATCAAGGTAAGTCTAGAATCATTGGAATATTAACCCTTGGTCAATCCTTGGGTTAACATATACAAGGTATGTAACGGTCAGGGTCTGGGCCGTTACATTATGTAACGCATCCATGCTGGGCCGTTACAATGACCAGAGTCCAGAAAGATAAAGATAGACTCAGAGGAATGCGACGGTCTGGAACTGGGCCGTTACTTGGCCTGACGGTCCAGTCCAGGGCCGTTATTTTTCAAGAACCAGAAACCCGATAGTGTAATCTAATTAATGGACTTTTATTGGTACAACCAACTCGGCGTCCTAGTGGGAATCCCAGACTCGCGGAGATTTACGGAGGCCTTGAAACAATGATTTCCTAGTCCATTGGAAGGAATATCCAATAGAGAGGTCCTCATGTCCAAGATAGTGTTCCTATAGTGCAACGTGTGAACTAATGACATCATACTGGAGTAAGTGCCATGTACTTATAGAATTGACTCTATTGACAGCGAGAGACATGTATAATCAAGGTGAAAACCGTGGTGAAACTTCGTCAATACCATGCTTTAAAAGTCATGCCTTATAGTACAAAACTATAGAATTTAGGTTCATGAAATTAGCATAGATCGAAGTAAAATAAGATATCAATCAGGCAATACCTAATATGAACGATCTGATAATCATGAAATCAGGTTGCTACTTAGATATCTAGGCATAAACATAGGTAATAGTTGCATGATATATTCTGCCTAGGGTTGCCAGTACACATATTGTAACGGTCTAGGGTCAGGGCGTCACAGTGAATATGACGGTCTGTCGAGGAGCCGTTACATGAAAGCAACGCGTCTGTCTTGGCGTGTTATTATCAACAGAGGAAAATAAGATATACAGAGACTGTGACAGATCATGGTAGGCGCGTTACATTCAAGTGACGGTCCTACTGGGATGCGTTACAGTGTCTGCTAACAGAAAACAAATAAGAAACCTAAGAGGTCAATTCACATCATGTCTATAATCAAAATATCATGAGTTTCTTAGACATGACAACGAAGTAAAGGTCTTCTACATGCATAGGTAATTGTGAGTAGATGAACAACATGTTATAATCCTCTCTTATTAGGGCTAAGGGATGCATGATATGCATGGAACTATCAAAACATGGAATCAATGATCTATCATGCAAAAAAAAAAACCCATAAAACCAGAGGCGCTTTGTCCTATCAAGTTCTTTTTGTCGTTCATGAGATAACCTACCTCTTTCTTAGGTTGAAGTTTCTGGATTTGGTTGAGAATTCAGCCCTAGTTCTTCACCTTCCTTTGTGACTTCTCCTGCTACTTCCTTGGGCTCTAACCCCACGTCCTCTTGACCTAAGGATGTGAAATTCGGAGGGGAGTTAGTCTAAAGTATAATAAACAAAAACTTCAAAACAACTTACCTGAAATAATGACTTCTTACCTTCCTTCTTTACGTCCAAAAAGTAAGGGTCGCACAGTTCAAAACTATGCCCTACTTATAGAGTTTAGGTTAGGGTTTGAGGATTAGATCGATTCTAGAGTCCTTATTCCACTAAATCCTTATCCTTAAGAGTCCTTAGAGTTATTATGAGTCTTCTCATTCGATCCATAGTGGATAGGAGCATCAAGTTACAGTCTTTTCACGAGTTCCTTTCTTCACGGAATTGACAGGCGTGTAACGGTCGAGTGACCCTGCGTCACTTGGCTGTGACGGTCTCGCGATAGACCGTTACAGTCTTCGTAGTTAGGACTTTTAAAATATTAAAACTCTTTTAATCATTATCTAAATATTTATCTATATATATAATTTGTATTTATCCCAAAAATCCGTGGATAAGCTTAATTACCTTCTAGAATGTGGGCCAAACTTAATGGGCTTGGTTTAAACCGTTTTTGGATCTTAATTAAGTGGGTTGGGTTAATTGATTAACACTATTTGGCCTTATAATGACTTATTATTCAAATAAATCCTTTATAAATTCCTTTAACCCTTTTATAATTTCTAGAAAAGTATTAAATAACCTAGGAAATACTTATATATATAAAATTTTGGGGCTTTACATCCTCCCTCACTTAGAAAAATTTGGTCCCCAAATTCAATACTTGGATTGTGGAGAGTGTACTTACAGTTGAATAATTCTAGAAATCTTTTCTTCATAGCTGATTCAGTTTCCCAGGTTGCTTCATAAGGCCATGCCTTCTTCCATTGAATCTTAACCATTGGAATGACTTTATTTCTGAGTTGACGCTCTTCCCGTTCCAAAATCCTTATTGGCGTTTGTTCATAAGTTAAATCCTTCTGAATCTCCAGATTGTCATAAGTAATAATATGATCTGGATCATACACGTACTTCTTTAACATAGAGACGTGAAATACGTCGTGAACTCCTGCTAACTGTGGCGGTAAGGCCAATCTATAAGCCACTTCACCGACCCTTTCAAGAATTTCAAATGGGCCTATAAACCTTGGCATTAATTTTCCTTTGATGCCAAATCTTCGAATACCACGACTTGGAGAAACCTTAAGATATACATGTTCACCTACTTGAAATTCCAAGTCGCGCCTTCGATTGTCAGCATAAGATTTCTGCCTGTCTTGTGCCATCTTCATTCTTTCTTGAATGAGTCTAATCTTTTTTGTAGAATCTCTGATAAGATCGGGGCCTAGATATTGCCTTTCCCCTATTTCACTCCAACATATTGGTGATCGACAACTCTTCCCATATAGAGCTTCAAAAGGTGCCATTTGTATACTTGCTTGGTAACTATTGTTATATGCAAATTTTACAAGAGGCAAGTGATCGTGTCAACTTCCACCAAAGTCAATGACACAAGCCCTGAGCATATCTTCTACCACTTGGTTTGTTCTTTCTGTTTGACCATCAGTTTGTGGATGAAAGGCTGTGCTAAAATTCAACCTAGTCCCAAGTGAATGTTGTAAACCTTTCCAGAATTATGATGTGAATCTAGGATCTCTATCTGATATGATGGTGACAGGGACCCCATGTAACTTGACAAATTCCTTCATGTATAGGGCTGCTAGAATATCAACAGACCATCGACTCTTAATTGGTATGAGATGTGCAGACTTAGTCAATCGGTCTATGATTACCCATATGCTATCATGTCCACCTCTTGTCTTAGGTAACCCCATGATGAAATCCATTCCTATACTTTCTCATTTCCATTCGGGAATATTTAAGGGATGTAATTTTCCTACAGGTCTGAAATGTTCTGCCTTAACTTGTTGGCAAGTAAGACAACGAGATATGAAATCCGTTATTTCCCTCTTCATATTGGGCCACCAGAAGTTTTTTTTGAGATCTTGATACATTTTTATCCCTCCTGGATGAATGGAGTATTTTGATTTATGTGCTTCTTCTAAGATCAATTTCTTTGTATGTTCACGATCCGGTATACACATTCGGCCCTTGAATAATAATCTTCCATCTTCAGAAATAGAAAAATCCGATTTTTGTTCAATATTGGCCTTAATTTCCAGTAAAATTGGGTCATCCTCTTGTAACTTGTCCAGATCCTCAATCAATATAGGTTGAGCTCAGATATTTGCTATAAAGCAATCTTCTTCCTTAATGTCAACATCTACATTCAACTGAGCAAATTGAGGAATAAGGTTAGTCATACTAATCATGAGACTTGATAACATACCAATTGGTTTCCTGCTGAGTGCATCTGCTATAGCATTTGCCTTGCCAGGGTGATATTGAATAGCGAAATCGAAGTCTTTAAGATATTCCAACCATCTCCCCTGCCTCATGTTAAGCTCTTTTTGAGAAAATAAATATTTCAAACTCTTATGGTCCGAATAGACAGTGAACTTTTCTCCATAAAGATAATGACGCCAAATTTTTAAGGCGAAAATAACTGCTGCTAATTCCAAATCATGTACAGGATAATTTTCTTGGTGACGTTTCAATTGTCTTGAAGAATAGCAAATCACATTTCCATCTTGCATAAGGACACACCCTAAGCCAATTCCAGACGCATCCGTATATACTTCAAATCCAGCACCCTCTATTGGTAGTGACAAAACAGGGGCTGTAGTAAGATGTTTCTTAAGATTTTGAAAACTCTTTTCATAGTCCTTCGACCAGACAAAAGGATTTTCTTTCCTAGTAAGTCTAGTTAAAGGAACCGCGATCTTTAAAAAGTCCTTTATGAATCTTCTATAATAACCTACTAGACCCAAAAAGCTTCTGACTTCTGATACAGTCGTTGGTCGACTCCAATCTCTGACAGCTTCTACCTTAGAAGGATCCACAGCAATACCTTCCTTTGAAATAATGTGGCCAAGGAATGAGACTTCCTTGAGCCAGAATTCACACTTATTGAGTTTGGCATATAGCTTGTGTTCTCTAAGTGTTCGCAAAGCTATCCTTAAATGTTCTTCGTGTTCTTCTTTCGTCTTGGAATATATCAAGATGTCATCGATGAAGACGACGATGAATTGGTCTAAATACGGCTGGAAAACATTGTTCATCAGTTGCATGAATGCTGCTGGGGCATTGGTTAACCCAAATGGCATCACCACAAACTCGTAGTGGCCATAACGACTTCGAAAAGCCGATTTATAGATGTCTTCTTCTTTGATTCTAAGCTGATGATAACCAGACCTAAGGTCAATCTTAGAGAAATATTCTGCTCCTGAAAGCTGATCGAAGAGCTCATCAATACACGGCAATGGATATTTATTCTTGATCGTAAGTTGATTCAATCGTCGGTAGTCAATGCATAACCTGAAAGAACCATCCTTCTTCTTGACAAATAGAACAGGCGCACCCCAAGGGGATGTGCTAGGTCTGATAAAATCCTTGTCTAGAAGTTCTTGTAGTTGCTTCTTCAATTCCTTAAGTTCCGTGGGGGACATCTTGTAAGGGGCTATAGAAACAGGTGCCGCTCCTGGAATGAGTTCAATGGTAAAGTTTACTTCCCTCTCGGGCGGTAAACTAGGTAGTTCGGGTGGGAACACATTAGAGAATTCATTGACAATAGGAATGTCTGCTAAGACAATTTCCTTAGATTCTGTGACAATGACTGAGGCAAGAAAAGCTTCGCATCCTTGCGAGATGAGTTTGCAAGCATGAAGATAGGATATTATGGTAGGATGCTTCTTGTATTTGATGCCAAGAAAAGAAAATCATGGAATTCCATGCTTGCGAAAGGATATAATCCTAGTTCGGCAATTGATATAAGCATCATGATCAACAAGCCAATCAACCCCTAGAATGGCATCATAACCCTTCATATCGAGGCATATCAAATTTGCAGGGAGATTATGTCCTTCTACCACTACTTCACAATCAGGATAATGCTTAGTAAGCTTAGTTCCAGGTCCTAAAGGTGTAGTTATAACGAGATCTGAAGGTAGGGGAACTGATGCAGTTGGTAAGGTTTTTGCAAAAGTGGTGGAGATAAAAAGAATGAGAAGCACCAGTATCAAATAGCACGAATGCAGGACGAGAACAGATTTGAAGAGTACCTTCCATGAGCCCATCATTTTGATCCCTGGGTGCTTCTTCTTCATCTATAACTGCATTGAGGCGAGCCGGCCTCCTACGTCCTCCGTTTTTTGGTTGGTCTTTCATAAGGGGGCAATCTGGCACACGATGCTCCCTACTTCCATAGCGCAAACAAGCACCTAGGCGCTTCCAGCATTCTTCAGCCGAGTGGCCGAATTTCTCACAAAAGGTGCATGCTGAGGCGACTTGCTCCTTATCTTCCTTCACCTTTTTACTACTCTTTTGAGAATTTCCACCGTTCTCATTCCTTGATCTTTTCTTATTATCACGGATTTTGTATGGTTCCGTGATACTGAACTTCTCCTTCTTATAATGCCGATCAGAGCGCCGGCTAGATTCTTCTCCCTTCCCTTTCAACCTTTCGACCTTCTCTAAGGTCCTCTCGCATAAATATGCCCTTTGAACCATCTCCGCATAAGTGCGGATATTTTGTGTCCCCAGTTGTTGAATGAAACTGGGCCGTAACCCGTCCATAAATCGGTTTGCTTTTAATAAGTCTGTACTAATCAAATGTGGTGCATACGGTGCTAGTCTTGAAAACTGCAACTCATATTCTGCCATGGACATCATCCCTTGAGGAAGGGAGGTAAACTCCATAGCCTTCCTTTCCTTTACATGCTCGGAGAAATATTTGGCACGGAATAAAGTGAGAAAAACATTCCATGTATGTGGCGCATCGGCTGGAGGTGCCGGAACCGATTTCCACCAAGTGCGAGCATCCTTGTTTAATTGGAACGTAGCTAGACGGACTTTCTCCTGATCCGTACATTGAATAACATCAAAGATTCTGTTCATCTCATCTATCCAATTTTACGCTTCATCCGGATTTGAGGATCCATAGAAACGCGGAGGGTTTAGACTCCGAAAATTCTGATGCAGGTCTCCAGCCCTTGCCCCCGCACCGCCCTGTGCTATGGTCTGCAGTGCCTGGGTGAGGCCGGCAACAGTTTGTTGCATACCGTCCCAATCTACACGATGAGCCATGTGTGAAATATGGTACCTGAGAGAAAATAACCACTTGTTATTTCTCATGAAATTTTTAAAATAAGTATAATAAACATTAAAGCTAGTTAGTTTATCTTAAACCAGGCTCTACCCAATCCTCACATGGGTATGAATTTTCTCTCTCAGTTCATCGGTATGGCCCTTAAACCTTAGACTTATCCTATGACATGACTCTTTTCCTTAAGTCCAGAGACTTATGCTCTGATACCAACTTAACTGTCACGCCCTGAGCCTTTATTTACAGCGGAAGACTCGCTCGGGGAGCGAAAACAGCCGGCATGGTAAGCCTCTTGCAAGCAAGAATAATTCAGAGCGCGAGACAATCACATAAATAGATGCAATTACACAAGATGTAATCAAACCTCAACTTTATTCCATAATCAATTAATATTCAAAAATACATAATTTGACTTTTTCAATAATTGACTCAAGAAATAAGAAAATTACATTGACTCCATCTAAACACTTGAAACTGCCTAAGTCTTCTCTCTTATCAGGACAACTCTTAATCACTCTCGGACCCGCTGCTCGAATCACCCGAATCCGAATGCGAACTATATTCATCTCCTGAAAATCATTGAACAATAGGTCATGAGCACACTTGCCCAGTAGGTATCTTCGTATCAACATGAAGGCATTATTAAAGTAATTAGCATTTTAGCACTAGAGAATTAGGTAAAATCATGCAATGCGAATCAATCATGCGATCAAATCAATAGAAACAAGATAACCAGGTAAGATAGAATGATCAAGAATGAACTAGCAAGAATATAACAAGAACATGATATTGGCCTTCCATGAACAAGAATGTAACGAGTTTGTACTAGCAAGCCACATATTCCTCACTTTAGCATCTTATGCTTAAGAGCAAGTGCTTCGTGAATTTCTGTGGAATATCAAGCAAGAATGTCATGTTGTGCCGTGGATCTTCACTTATTTATAGAAATAGTACTCCCAGCGCAATGCGACGGTAGTAGCATCATACCCCATGGTTTATAAAATAGTATGTTTCCGGCAATCAGCCGAGGGGACTAGCATAGAGCCCTTGAACACAATCAGTGCTCGATCGCATCTTCAGTTATAAATTAAGCTACTTCCACGCATGTAACAGTAAAGTTATGGCTAAGAATTTAGCAATTTCAATAATCTTATGATAACAATAACCAATGAACGAATGCTTCAATGTATGAACATATGAGTCAAGAATGATTTAAACAAGGCTATGCTCTTGGAACAAATCGGCAGCATAACGGTACTTTTCTTAACTCTCATTCGTTATCTTACGTCAATTTAAGCAATATGATAAGTTCTAGATCATCAAGGTAAGTCTAGAATCATTGGAATATTAACCCTTGGTCAATCCTTGGGTTAACATATACAAGGTATGTAACGGTCAGGGTCTGGGCCGTTACATTATGTAACGCGTCCATGCTGGGCCATTACAATGACCAGAGTCCAGAAAGATAAAATAGACTCAGAGGAATTCGACGGTCTGGAACTGGGCCGTTACTTGGCCTGACTGTCCAGTCCAGGGCCGTTATTTTTCAAGAACCAGAAACCCGATAGTGTAATTTAATTAATGGGCTTTTATTGGTACAACCAACTCGGCGTCCTAGTGGGAATCCCAGGCTCGCGGAGATTTACGGAGGCCTTGAAACAATGATTTCCTAGTCCATTGGAAGGAATATCCAATAGAGAGGTCCTCATGTCCAAGATAGTGTTCCTATAATGCAACGTGTGAACTAATGACATCATACCAGAGTAAGTGCCACGTACTTATAGAATTGACTCTATTGACAGCGAGAGACATGTATAATCAAGGTGAAAACCGTGGTGAAACTCCGTCAATACCATGCTTTAAAAGTCATACTTTATAGTACAAAACTATAGAATTTACGTTCATGAAATTAGCATAGATCAAAGTAAAATAAGATATCAATCAGGCAATACCTAATATGAACGATCTGATAATCATGAAATCAGGTTGCTACTTAGATATCTAGGCATAAACATAGGTAATAGTTGCATGATATATTCTGCCTAGGGTTGCCAGTACACATATTGTAACGGTCTAGGGTCAAGGCGTCACAGTGAATATGACGGTCTGTCGAGGAGCCGTTACATGAAAGCAACGCGTCTGTCTTGGCGCGTTATTATCAACAGAGGAAAATAAGATATACAGAGACTGTGACGGATCATGGTAGGCGCGTTACATTCAAGTGACGGTCCTACTGGGATGCGTTACAGTGTCTGCTAACAGAAAACAAATAAGAAACCTAAAAGGTCAATTCACATCATGTCTATAATCAAAATATCATGAGTTTCTTAGACATGACAACGAAGTAAAGGTCTTCTACATGCATAGGTAATTGTGAGTAGATGAACAACATGTTATAATCCTCTCTTATTAGGGCTAAGGGATGCATGATATGCATGGAACTATCAAAACATGGAATCAATGATCTATCATGCAAAAAAAAAAACCCATAAAACCAGAGGCTCTTTGTCCTATCAAGTTCTTTTTGCCGTTCATGAGATAACCTACCTCTTTCTTAGGTTGAAGTTTCTGGATTTGGTTGAGAATTCAGCCCTAGTTCTTCACCTTCCTTTGTGACTTCTCCCGCTACTTCCTTGGGCTCTAACCCCACGTCCTCTTGACCTAAGGATGTGAAATTCAGAGGGGAGTTAGTCTAAAGTATAATAAACAAAAACTTCAAAACAACTTACCTGAAATAATGACTTCTTACCTTCCTTCTTTACGTCCAAAAAGTAAGGGTCGCACAATTCAAAACTATGCCATACTTATAGAGTTTAGGTTAGGGTTTGAGGATTAGATCGATTCTAGAGTCCTTATTCCACTAAATCTTTATCCCTAAGAGTCCTTAGAGTTATTATGAGTCTTCTCATTCGATCCATAGTGGATAGGAGCATCAAGTTCTAATCTTTTCACGAGTTCCTTTCTTCACGGAACTGACAGGCGTGTAACGGTCGAGTGACCCTGCGTCACTTGGCTGTGACGGTCTCGCGATAGACCGTTACAGTCTTCGTAGTTAGGACTTTTAAAATATTAAAACTCTTTTAATCATTATCTAAATATTTATCTATATATATAATTTGTATTTATCCCAAAAATCTGTGGATAAGCTTAATTACCTTCTAGAATGTGGGCCAAACTTAATGGGCTTGGTTTAAACCCTTTTTGGATCTTAATTAAGTGGGTTGGGTTAATTGATTAACACTATTTGGCCTTATAATGACTTATTATTCAAATAAATCCTTTATAAATTCCTTTAACCCTTTTATAATTTCTAGAAAAGTATTAAATAACCTAGGAAATACTTATATATATAAAATTTTGGGGCTTTACAATAAGACTCTCTCTAACCATTCACAAACAGCTTGAGGGTATGCAACCTAACACCCACGGACCAGTGAACACACAGTCCGTCTTCCTACTCATAGGTAGGGAACAAATATAAGAGTATGTGTTTTGAGGAAAAAACAAAAGCAAAGGCGGATGAACTAGACAAGGTATAGGAATGACACTCTATGAGAGAAGAGAACTCCTGTCTGGAGAAGAGTGGACGAAGTCTGGCTTCTCTTCATCTTGTTCCTAGGTCTTCACCACGACCGTAAGAGGAACAATGGAGAAGCTCCTTAGCTTTCACTGCCACTTGACGAAGCTATGGATGGATCCTATCTCCTTGCTGTGAGAGCTTCTGAAGTGGAAGAAGATGGTCTGCTATGTTTCTCTTACGCCAGCAACACCAGGCAGGAGAGGTCTCTCCGAGCTTGCTTCCCGCTACTCTTGCCTTCTCTTCTTCTTCTCTTATCTCTTTTTTGTGTTCTTTTTTCTCACTTCCGTCAATTGGAGCTCCTGCTCTCTTTTCTATATGTGGCTCACGGCTTCTCCTACCATGTTCCTTGTAGACTCCATACCCATGACGTCGCATCCCTATTATTTTATTTACTTCCTCAGCGCCGTTGACCTTTTTATGCTGGCTTGCTAGTACGTGCGTAGGTAGGGAACCAAGTCTGCAATAGTACCAGCAACTCAGAGGATGTCTCTGCAAGACAATTAGATCTTCTGACAAGGTGAGCTTCCTGACGGCTTTTCAAGTGTGAACGGATCCTCCATGGCATGTTCTGGATCTTGAAAAGTGGACGCTTTCGGTTTCAGATCCGTTCTTGGCGATCATGAACGTGTCGACACTTTTAGACAGTGTGTCGGCACATCTCATTAATATCTTGAAGAATCATGGCTTCCACGCAGAACAGGTCGACACTTCGATGGACAAGTGTTGACACGGGCACCATACTTGCATGCGGATCATGCCACCGTGCTGAGACTTCAATAGGAGGTGTCGAGACATATGCGCCAAGTAGAGATGAAGCTCGTTGCACTGAACCCAAGGTGTCGACACTTTTTCCACAGGGTGTCAACACATGGTGACAAACAGAAGCCAGCCAGAGATGGCTCAATCACAAGTTTCTTCTTCCTGTGTCGACACATTGTAGGAGGTGTCGACACTTTGCTCAAGCCAGAGCTCAACCAGAACCGGTTCAAGGATGGTTTCTTCGTGGAGTGTCGACACGTCCGGATGACAAGTCGACACTTGAGTGTCCTTCACCTGAGCTTGTCCAAATCACAACTAAAACAAAATCATTAAACACACCACATGGATTCAACAATAAACCATGGTTTGTTATCATTAAAACGAGGAGACACAACATGCTGCAAACGAGAAAATTTGGTTGTCCACAAATGCCCCACACCCGCAGGTGGCACGGGGGAGGGACAAGCGAGCGGGGCATGCGGGTGTAATCTTTCGTCCAGTAGGCAGTGGATCTTGGAGCATCTTCGAATATTTTGATCAATTGTTGACTTGAATGCCGATGGTTGTAGAGCTATCGACTTGAATGCCGGTGGCTGGAATGTTGATGCTTGCAGAGCTGTCGGCTTGAATAGCAATGGCTGGAATGCTATCGGCTTGGACGCCGATGGTCCAAATGTTGTCGGCTTGGGTGCCGATGGCTGGATAGCTATGGACTTGGGCGTCGATGATTAGAAAGCTGTCAGCTTGGGTGCCGATGGTCGAAAACCTGTCGGCTTAACTCTCGATAATTTGAAAGCTGTCAATTTGAATGCCGATAATTGGGAAGATGTCAACTTAAATGCCAATAGTTGAAAAGCTATCAGCTTAGGGCAGTTAATTGGGAAGCTGTCAGCTTAAATGCCAATAGTTGAAAAGCTATCGGCTTGACTGCCGATAATCAAAAAGTTGTCGGCTTAGGTGCCGATGAATAGAAAGCTATTGGCTTAAATGCCGATAATTGGAAGCTATCGGCTTAAATGCCAATAGTTGAAAAGCTGTTGGCTTGACTGCCGATAATCGAAAAGCTGTCGGCGTAGGTGCTGATGATTAGAAAGTTGTCGACTTAAATGCCGATAATTGGAAGCTGTCGACTTAAATGCCAATAGTTGAACAGATGTCGGCTTAGGTACTAATGATCGAAAAGCTGCCGGCTTAGGTGTCGATGATCGAAAAGCTGTCGGCTTAGGTGCCGATGATTACATACATATATATTTTTATCATTATTCATTTTAGTTCTCTCTTTTTTTGGCATTTCTTTTTTTTTTACATTTTCATTTGTCATCGTCATTATTTTGTTATATCGTTATCATTCATCATCATTTTTCCTTTTTACCTGAGCATGCGAGCATTCGCTGACAATAGGCGTAAGATAGATACATAGTATATCCCCTCTAGCGGGAATAGGATAGGGATGAAGCCCCAGATTCATAGACTGTGTATGGCCCATGAGTCACAACTAAAAGAGATGTGCATTTGCCGAAAGGACATCGCATAGCCCGTGCATATAGCTTAGACCACAATTTTAACCCAAGACAGTTTCTCCATAGTGTGAAAGTGCAGGCATATGAGCACCAGGCCCTAAACAGAGTGATAAGTAGACGTTCTAAGTAACACTAAAGGATTACTCTACCGCCTACACGTGCATTTCAGGCTTTTGACTTTTGGTAGCTTCACACAGCCCCCTTGTTTATTTTGAATTCTTGACTTCACCGTTCGACGCGAGTTTCCTCATTTGTTTCAGTGGGGATTCTCGGCTACTAGGATTCATCCTTATCGTAATTTGCTTCACCATTTTTGCACGAGTCTCCTCATTTATTTCAGTGGGGATTCCCGGCCACTTGGATCCGTCTTTCATCGCAATTCGCTTCACCATTTTCACGCGAGTCTCCTCATTTGTTTCAGTGGAGATCCACGGCTACTTGGATCCGTATTTGACTTATGCATCATTTTTCTTTCTTTTTTTTTGAAAAGGGAGCTGGCAGCTTTTTCCTCACGATTACCTTTCATGTGAGTGTAGGGAATTCGAGCCTCCACAGACTGTTACGAAGAAATTCTGTAATCCTTATGGTTAGAAACCATTAACCACATTATGTGTAGAGTGTGGGAGTCTTGTCTCGGGTATATTTTGTGAGTTATTCTAACAACATATCTATGACTCTTCCCCCTCGACGTATGCACTCGCCGAAATTGACTTCTCTCCCTTAGTACATGTCGTGACGCACACACATCTAGGATTGGGGCAGTATTATTTATTCAAGGAGATACAGTCCTAAGAGATTCGAAGGGAGTGTCTTTAATATATCTTATAGACAAGCATGCAAGTAGGACGAGCACGCATTCAAAATCAAACTCATGCAAGAGAGGTTTTTATTATTATGATTTATTTATTTTGTTTTTATTGGTGTTTTATTTTTACTTTTTTTCATTTGTTTTGTTTTTTTGTTTATTTTTTTATTATTTTTTGCTTTGTTTTTTGTTTGTTATTTTTTTGTTTATTTTGTTTGTTTGTTTTTTTTTGCTTTTTTTAACATCTTTGAATATTTGTGAATATGTGTCAGCACGGACGCCAACGGTTGAATATATTTGAATAGCTCTGAATTTCTTAAAAATGTTGTTGGCTCGAACGCCAATGATCGAAATGCTATTGGCTTGAACGCCGATGATTGTAATGCTGTTGGCTGAGATGCTAATGGATGAAATACTGTTGGCTTGGATGCCAATGGATGAAATGAATACTAATGATTGGGATGTTGTTAGCTTAGATGCCAATGATTTAAAATGTCGTTAGCTAAGTGCCAATGAATGAAATGATGTTAGATTAAAAGCCAATGAATGAAATGTTGTTAGCGTAGATGCTAATGGATGAAATGTTGTTGGCTTAAGCGCCAATGAATGGAACGTTGTTGGCTCAAGTGCCAATGGACTGAAACGTTGTTGGTTTAAATGCCACTGGTTAGAAAGCTGACGGCTTAAATGTCGATGGTTGGGCAAGTGTCGGCTCAAATGCTGATATTTGGAAAGCTATCAGCTTAAGTGTCGATATCTGGAAAGCTATCGGTATAGTTGTCGATAATTGGGAAGCTGTCGGCTCGTATACCGATAATTGAGAAGCTATCGGCTTAAATGCCAATGATTGGAAAGCTGTCGGCTTAAATGTCGATGTTTGAAAAGCTATCGGCCTGGATGCCGATGATTAGAAAGATGTCGGCTTAGATGCCAATAATTAGAAAGCTGTCGACATGGATGTCGATAATTGGAAAGCTGTCAGCTCAGATGTTGATGATTGGGAAGCTGTCGGTTTAGATGCCGATAATTGGGAAGTTGTCGGCTTAACTGCCGATAATTGGGAAGCTATCGGCTCAAATGCAGATAATTGTAAAGTTGTCGGCTTAAATGCCGGTGTTTGAAAAGCTATCGGCTTGAACGTTAATGATTAGAAAGCTGTCAGCTTAGATGCCAATAAGTAGAAAGTTGTCGGCATAGCTATCGATAATCATGATGTTGTCAGCTTAGCTGTCGATAATTGGGAACCTGTCGGCTTAGATGTCGATAATTGGGAAGTTGTCGGCTTAACTACCGATAATTGGGAAGTTGTCAACTCGAGTGCTGATAATTCGGAAGCTGTCGGCTCGAGTGCCAATAATTATAGAGTTGTTGGCTCAGCTGCCAATGGATGCGAAGCTTGAATATTCTTTGAAAAGCTACCGGCTGGGGTGTCGGTGGGTGAAGAGCTTGGATATATTTCTTCTCTCTTCTTTTTTTTCCTTTCTTTCTTTCTTCTATTTTTTTGACATCTCTGAACTGCTGTCGGCCTGAACATCGATAGTTGAAGAGCTGCAATACCTTTGAAGGTCTTCGAACGGCTGTCGGCCTGGACGCCGATGATTTGAGAGCTTGGATATTTGTGAACATCTTTTGACAACTGTCGTCCTTGACGCCGATGATAGGAGAGCTTGGTTAAATTCGGATATCTTTGGACATCTGTCGGCCAGGACGCCCATGGTTGAAAGTTGTAGGCTCGGATGCCGATAGTTGAAGAGCTGTCGGCTCAAACGCCGATGGTCGAGATGTTGTCGGCTCAGCCATCGATGGTTGAGAAGTTGTCGTCACACAGGTCGATAGTTGAAGAGCTTTAGAGTTGTTGGACATTTTGTTGCTCCTTTCTCACACGGAATGACCTGCAAGGGGTCCTGGAGGGTGGGAGCAGATAGTCTCTTGGAGAGGATTCTGACTTCATTATTCGGCGATCGACCTTGGCATCGGCCAGCTTTGCTTCTCTTCTTTTTTTTTTGTCAGCTTTGTCTTTATTTGTTTCAACATTTGCCCCCAGAACAAGGCACCATTTGTATTTTACCTCTCTTTCGGCTTCCCGCCATAATTTAGGGGGCTTAAGATGCCCTTCAAAGTACATCGTTCTTCTGCTGCCGTGATGAGGCCGTGTTGACCGTCTTCTTGAGGTTGGGCATTTGGTAAGGGCGTGGTGGGTCCACCTTATACTCTCGCCTATGCGCAGTTCACCGTTCTGAATCAGGCTTTCAATGATATCTTTGGACACATAATAATACTCAATCGAATGCCCCCTCAGTTGGTGATAAGGGCAAAATTGAGGGTCATCTTTCCATCTGGCATCGTTCAGCCATTTAGGCTCCGGGAGGACAACCTTGCCACATGCACGGGCCCATTCAAACAGCATTTGAGTTTTCTCCTTAGGAAAGGAATAAGGTTTCTTCATCTTGTCTCTGAGCAAGGACGCTTGTTCAGCAGCCTGAATGGGAGGAACACCGGCGGCCTCTTTTGTTTGCTTCTATTGTAGCTTGAAAGCCCTAGAATCTGAGACGCATCTTCCCTCTTGCGCCAGACGCTCGCCGGATGGTTCGTTCTCCCGGCTTGGGGCAGTAGTAGCAGGGCAATACTTTTCCAAGAAGGCCTCACCATGAGCTGCCAGCTTAGTTAGTTGTTCAAAGGTTCTGACTTCAATGCCCATCACCCTTTGTAGGATTTCATCTTTTAGATTTCTTTCACATCTTCAAATGACGTCCTCGCAACTCGGAGGGCTCCTGCATCTTTCATGGGGGTTTCCCCCTTTTCTTATGTAGTCCAGAGTGGACTCATCATCTTTTCGTTTGATTTCATATAATTTTGCCTTGGTGACTTCTCCCTCGGCTGACTTTGTTTTGTTGAGTACTGGACAACGGATCTAGAGGGGAGGGGTGAATAGATCTGCCCCTCTTTTCACAATGCAATCCTCTATATAGCTAGTTAAAAATAATTACAGCGGAATACAACTAGTTTAGAGACGTATAAAATGATCTGCTTAGAAATATGATTTCACAATATGGATATTGAACCTAAGCATGCATCTAAAATAAATCAATCACATAAATAAACCACAAGACAAAGAATTTTTAGGTGGTTCAGACTGAATCCCCAGTCTTACGTCCACCCCTCACCAAATCCGGTGAGACTCCACTAGTACCACACACTGCAAATTGGAAAGACCTCCGATTGCCTTCCTACCAACCGCAGGTAGGGACATCAACACCGCAGATCAGAGAACTTTCGATTGCCTTCCTACTAACCACCGATAGGGACGATCTTCAGTTTCGATTGTTTGAAAGAAATGGAAAGAGAACAAATATCAAGCTATTCAAACAAGATATGGAATATGCTAAAGATGAAAAATCTTGTCTGAGATTGCTGGAGCTTGAATCGGATGCTTTAATGGTGTCTTCTTCCTTGAGAGATGATCTTCCTTGAGTTGATGAAGAAGACTATAGATGTAGCTTCGATCTTCCTTTTGATCTTCTTGAGTTGATGAAGAAGATGAAGGATGCAGCTTTATCTTCTCTTGGCTTGGGCTTGTTCTCCTCTTGAAGAAGCTTGAATCACTTGAGGATGAAGAAGCTTCTTCCCGTAGTACTGTTCACAGCTACAGTACTCGAACTTCTCTCCCTTGAACACACCCTTGTAGCCTCCCTTGAATCCCCTTGAAGCATTAGGGTTTCTAACCCTCATTGTGTTGGTTTTATAGACTTTGAATGGTCCTTGGACATCCTTCAGACCAGATCCACAATCCATGGGGGATTGGGTGACTTTGGGGTTAAATAAATACAAGGAAAGGGGCTCTTCTCGAAGAGGAAAACAAAGTCAACATTGAAGGCTCGGGGCTGGCGGTCGACCTGCAGAAGCTGGCGGTCGACCGCTACTGAGAAACGCTGTATACTGATGGTCCCTGGAATTTCCGGTCGACCGCTACTGGGCTGGCGGTCGACCGCCACTGAGACTCATGCAGAATGGGAGCTGCTGGCTGGGGCGGTCGACCGCCCCTGTGCTGGCTGTCGACCACTAGCTGGGCAGACCCCGGGTCTTCCCTGTTCAGTCCGTTAACCCCTTTAGCTGAGTCGCTTGAGTCCTTTAGTAGTTCGTTCTCATTTTTGGCATCAACCTTGACTGTCTTGAAGTTTTATTACTAAGTCTTCAATCAAAATTTTGTTCCGAGAGCTCCGCCCCCGAAACCCCCGCAAGGGGCGCTCCCCGCGACCTGACCGCGCAGGTCGATCCGCGTGCGAGGGCGCAATAATTGAGCTTTCACATTTGCCATCTCCACTCCATTCCTTGTTCATTTATTGGCTTATCTGTCATGAGCAAAACATCACGTATGTCAGTCATATGAGAGTGAAAAATAACAATGACTTATAGTGTTTAGCCATTATCAAAACCATGAATATCAAATAACTCAAATGACCACAGGGGCACAACATTCTCCCCATTTTTGATGATGGCAACACTGTGAGTCATTATGTGATAGTTATGTCCAAGATGACAAATTTTATAACATATGCAGCTCAAGATCCATGATAGTGAAAGCATGTGAATGCGGATATGTATGCATGGATGATCAAAGCCTATGAATGCTATGCAATTATACAAACCCATTCAATTATGCAAACCCCCATCAATATATGAAGACTCAAAGCTCACAAGGTTCTCTCCCCCGTGGACTCTCTGCCGTCCACAATTCCCTCTCCCCCTTTGACAACTCACAAAGGCCGCGCAAAGGACAGACAAAGGTATTAGCTCATAAAGGACTCACAACAAGACATTTTCTCCCCCTTTGACAACAGCAAAAAGGAGGGATAAGGTAGAGAAGGTGACGGATGTCTGTGAGACCAGAGCTGAAAGGAGTTGAGAGCAAGCCATTATATGCAAACTGAAAACACGCTGTGAGCAATGTACATGGTTCAAAGCTAATGAAATCCGAGATAAACAATAGAGTTCGAAAAGCAGCTACATCCAAGATTTAATAGAAATGAACCAAAGGTGCATATTATGGCAGTGTTTAACCTTCCCTCGTCTTATATATCCATATTCAATAACTACAAAGGGAATAACACAAAAACTAGTATTGAGGCTAAAGAATCATGACTAAAGCATGGAATTTTATGAGTTCAACAAACTTGATTTTCAATATCTTTTGAATTTGAAGGCACATGACTGATATTTTATGAGCAATGAAGTCTAGTACATGCCTCTGATAAGTGTGTATTTTTTCATCTTAATTCATGTCATTTACAATTTTTATGAGCTTGAATAATAAGAAATATGCACTTATCACACTTACTTTTAATTTATAGTAAAATAGTTAATTTTCTGGAATTAGATGATTTTAATAAAGATATTTTCTTATTTAACAAGCACTCAAAACAATAAAAATAAAAAAAAGAAAATATAAGGTATGATGAAATGGGCCAAAAGCCCAAGGATTTGCTCAATAAGAAAAAAATAAAAAAAAGAAAAAAATAAAAAAATAAATTTATTTGATATTTTTAAAGGCCTTAATAAGCTATATACATAATATATACATATATACGTATATATCTATATATCTATATATATTATGAAAATAAAAAAAATAAAAATAAAAAAAATTATTTTGTACTTGTGCAAAAAGAAAGGAAAAAAATAGAAAAAAAATAAATTTATCTGCTATTTTTTGGGATTTTTCTAAGCTATATATAAGATATATATCAATATGTATATAATATATATATATATATATATTATATACATATATGCAGGGCGGCGCACGCGACAAGGCGAGCCGGCGCACGGACGCGCAGAAGAAGAGGTCGGTCGCCCGGGCGCACCACGCCCACGCGGCCACGCGGCACGCGGGCGGCCGGGCGACGCACACACGGCCCACTCGGGCCGCATCTCACGCGGTGGGCAGCCGGGCGGCGCACGCGCCGGGGAAGAGAGAGAAAGAGAAAGAATGAGAGAGGAAAAAGGAAAAGGAGGCTAAAAAATGCCAAAAAAATTCAGAAAAATCAGAAAAAATGTCCAAGTGTGCAACACATGTTGGCACATAATATTGGGTCAAAAATAAGCAATTGGTTGTTCACATTGGCAAAGAATGTTCACATTTGGTAATGAGTTATGTGCACCCTATATAAAGGGATTCGATTGTAATGAAAGGGGGGTTGTTAGGAGAGGTTAGTTAGGAGTAGTAAGCTATGTATTGATCAAATTTGTAAGTGTTCTTGAAGTTCTTCCTTTGTGGCTTTGGTACGGATAGATTTTGAGAGCTTTATGTTTAAGTTTTGAAGTTTGTGTTAAGTTTGTATTGAATACTTTCATTGTACTCTTAGCCATTTTTGGCTTTTCATAATCAATTTACAAGCTTGTGTGATCCTTATTTCAATTTCTTATCTTCATGAAAGTTGTTCATCTTTGCGTATTCTTCAACTTCTCTTTCTATCACTTCTTCCAATTCCTTCTAGGTTGAAAGTTATTTCCAGTTTTCTTAAGTGCTGTTCTAAGTGATTACTGTTCATCCGAAGTGATAGTCTCCACCAATTTGTCATTTTGAAGCATTTACAATCATAATTTTATTCTGAGTTCTTCCTAAACGTTGTTCCTCTCTTGTAGATCTAAGTTTTGTTCTTCTTCCACTTCTTCAAATTCTTCTTAGTTTGAGCTCAAGAATTAATTCTTTACTGCTCTATTTTTCTGTCAATTACTGTTCACCAGCAGCAATAGATATTAATTTTTCAAGTTTTTCATTGTCTCCTTTCGTTTTCTGTTTCTGTGTTCTTCATAAAACTTATTCATCTTTTAATTCTCTACAACTTTCATGTATTCTATTTTTTCTAATTTCATTTATATTTTAAGTTATTCTATTTCTTCAAAACCCTATTTTCAATAGAATTCTGTTTTGTTTTCAACTTAGTTTTTCAAACTTGTTCCTTTCTTCATAAGTGTTTCACTCACACCCAAAGCGGTGATCATCTTCTGAACATCTCACGGCGTCGACTTCCAAGGCGGAGCGATCTTCATCCAAGGCTCGGCGAGGAAACGACGGCATTCTTCAATTCATTGGCTAAATATTTCTTTCACTTATCTCTTGTTATTTAAAGTTGTAATTTCATTTCTGTTAATTTTAAACGCACTCAAATCAAACAAGAGCAATTGGTTTTCAAAACATAAGGGTATTTTCCAACTTAAATTCAAATTTCCTTCCCGTGAGATCGACTCGTATTTATCACTTTACTCGTATTTTCCAAATCATCTAAGTGAGTGAGTGCGGTTGTATAAATTTTAAATTTGTGTGGCACGGCATTTTTAAACGACGACTGTCGAGCGCATCAAATTTTTGGCGCCGTTGTCGAGGATAGAATTCTAACATGTTGGGATATTCTTGTGTTTGATGTATATATCTGTATATTATTTTTTCTATTTTTATTTTACAGGAAAAAGAAAACAAATCCGAAAATCAAAAAAAGAGGAAATCATACCTGAAATTCCAAGGAACAGGTGCTGTTTCTCCAATTTCTGAAAAATCCTTACAAAAATCTGAAAATTTCTTGAAAAATTTATAAAAATCATAAAACAATCAAAACAAAAGAAATTTTTGTGCTGGCTAGATAGGTTCATTAAATAAAAAAAAATACTTGCATCAACATAAAAAAATTCATTCCAAGATTAGAAACCACACAACATGTTCTAGGTCATGTATCATTTAGCATAGAATCTTTCTTTGTTTAATTCCTGTCATTGCATTTTGAATATTGCGAGGGACAAGGTACGTTCTACTTATCTTATTATGGCATGCATATTGCATAAGAACCCCTTGTTTAAAATTGTGGTGAGCATTTCATTTCAAAATATTCTAAGGGCATTACCCCTAAATAACATAAGGTGGGGATTTCATCACCCTTCCTTAGCCCACAAATCACATTTCCCTTGTATATCTGCATGACCTACGCCATAAATAAAAGTCAGTAAACGTTGGCCCTAGGATCACACTGTGGTTCTTGTGTTATTCAGGTTTACCCTCATATGAAAACTGATGCCTAAGGTAAGACGGTCGGACGGCAAACGCCTTAAGCGGGCTAGTGGTTTGGCATAATTAGGTCCCTACGAAAGTAGGGGGAACCTCCCACTTCCCCACCCCTTACCTGGCTGGTGGTCATATTGAGGGTAAACTTAAGTTTCACGTTAATCACTTTGTGAAACCCTACTTGTAGGTCTAAGTCACATCTAGGCCATTAGATAATTTGCATAAAAAATTTTCAAAAAAATAAAATAACAAACCCGCGCCTATGCTGAAGCACTTTATTCCTTCTTCTTACAATCCCTCAACCTGTATTCAACTCCCTGACATTCTTGTTGATCAATATGAAATTTGCCCTAGTCTCATCCAGATGCTCCCATCTTTTTATGGGAATCTCAATAAAAATCCTTATAGGCATCTAGATGATTTTCTAGAAGTTTGCTCCCTGATCAAAATTTAGAATTTTAATGATGATGCCCTTAAGTTGATCTTATTTCAATTCTCATTGAAAGATAAAGCAAAATGTTGGTTAAGGAGTTTTGGAAAGATTATCAGGACTTGGGAAGATATGCAGTTAGAATTTTTGAAAAAAATTTACCTCATAGTCCGGACCAACATGATGAGAAGGGCGATTCTAGGATTTACTCAACGTCCGGGAGAGCAAATTCATGAATCTTGGGAGAAATTGAAGGATCTAATAAGTCAATGTCCACACCATGGGTTGTCCAAATAGTAAATTATATTTACATTTTATGAGGGGTTATCCGATTATGATAGGCAAATGGTGGACATATATTGTGGAGGGGCATTTTTGAGCAAAGGTGAAGATGAGGCGTATGATTTGTTTGAAATTTTGAGTGAAAATTCGATAAACCGTGCCTCCATCTCATCTCATCAACAATCCGTAGGACATGTCAAACAGGCTGAAAACCCAATCCACACTATCACGAAAGCTTGTGAATTCTGTGCCAGTCTCACTCACCATGTGAGTGAATGTCCTACTATAGCCCGACTCTCTCCAGTCATCCGAGCACAGGTCCAAAATGGCCTAGGATTCTCTCCACGCCAGTGTGATACCCTTTCCGATAATTCTACGTCTGGCTGGAGCAATCACCTAAATTTTCCTAGATGGACCAAACAATCCAAACCCATTTGTCTACACTTTCACCCCAAGAAGGCCACGGGCGGCCCCTGTGTCCTCAACTTCAGCTCAACTCATCTCACCCAGATTTCAGATTCAACATTGATACTAGGGGTGATTCACCGGGCCATTGCTTTGAACCTCAAATCATGTACTCTCAGTCTACTTATCAACCCCCTCCTTCAACCTTACACCAACCCCCTAAATATGTGAATGATGATGATGATGATCTTCTGCCTGTCATTTTGGCTCAAGATATCACTATTGAGAGTGAGGGGGTGTGCGCACGTAATACTATAATGGAGGAAGAGAAGGGAGAAGGGGGTGGCTTCAAGGATAATGATGATCATATCACCCCATTCTCTGAATGTTTTGAGATTGAGAATACTACGGTAAATGATAATGGTCCAAACAACTCACTTGAGGAAATACATGAAGAGGAGGATTACTTTGTAAGTATTAATATTGTTGATTTAATGAAACAAAATTCTGAATATCCTCCTTCCCTGTAAGAATATGATGATGGGGCCTTATTAGAGAAGTTTACATTTCATCTACCAACCCCATTTTTGAAAAATTTGGTTGATAATTTTTAGTTGAGTGATGAGTGTCATGATGGGCCCGTCTTAGAGAAATTCATATTTGATCTGACCTATGATGAAAGGGCCGGGTTGGAATCATTTACATTTCCTCTATCCACCCCATTTGTGGGTAATTTGGGTAATAATCCTCAGATGAGTGATGAGTGTGATGAAGGGGTTTCATTAGAACATTTCCTATTTGATCTAACCCCTGAAGCCTATCCAATGAAGTCTGAATCTGTGGATGAGTTAGATACTAGGCTCGTGCTTCCTTCTACTTTGATTCCCCTGCCAGTTGAGCCTCTCCAAATTGACATTCTAGGACCTGAGGGGATGTGCCAACCACATTCACCTTTGATTTGACTTCCTCTCAGGAAGACAAGTTGATCAATGCCCTTAAAGCTCATGAGACTGTTACTGAGAGGAAAGTGGCTAAGGATGATAATCTTATTCCTAAGCTACCAGGTCTTCAACAAGTTACCATAGAGGAAGTCATTTCTAAGGGGTTCATCAAGAGGGATGATACAAGTAAAATAGACAAATGGGTTGATGCTATGCAAAGGTTCCACCTCAATCTTGATAGATTATTGGCCATTGACCTTTTCATGATCCCGAAAGATGAAAATTGGCTCTCACAAATGGTCAAAGTTCAAATCAATAGTGTGCGAACCCAACATATTTCTGGCACCAATCCAAACATACTTACTCTTATCTTCCAATGGTATGCGGGCTGGAATTTGAAAGAGGACAATATCACATGGTGGCTCATTCTGAATGCCACCCGTTGGTTAATGAACTGCAATGCGTCGGGCTGACGATGTTAAATTAAGCGCTTCTTGGGAGGCAACCCAACGTTTTAAGTGATTTCTGTGTGCTAATAAATAGCTTCTTGGGAGGCAACCCAAGCTTTTCTTGTGTGTTTGTGTTTTTATTTGGCAGGTTTGAATAAATAATAAGTTGGGGGGAGAAGAAATACTTCCTTCCTCTGATGCTCAGATTTTCAAAGTCAACACCTCTGCCAAGCCGTCACAAGTCAACCCGTTAAAGTTCACTTCCGTCAGGTTGTACCGTTCCTTCACACATTTTATGTCTACATTATTCTGTATTCTCTATTGTTCATGCCATTGAGGACAATGTCATTTAAGTTGGGGGGACG
Organism: Amorphophallus konjac; assembly: GCA_022559845.1. Lineage (NCBI taxonomy): Eukaryota > Viridiplantae > Streptophyta > Magnoliopsida > Alismatales > Araceae > Amorphophallus > Amorphophallus konjac. Next base: position 289,826,447 of record CM040126.1, on the reverse strand, counting down.
GAATTCATGCCATTGCACATGTTACAACCTCATATACAACCTCATTTAGCTATGAATTTTTTTTTTTTGACAATTGGAAAACCAAATAAAACCCATTTTGAGTTTCATGATTCATGCTTATATTGAACGAAATTCTGGAATAGAAAAGACTAGGGAAAAGGATGATGGATAATTTATTTACTCTAGCCATGGAAAACCGATTTAAGAATCTTTTTAAAGTTCATGTGCACTTTAGAAAAATGAAAATCACTTTACACGCTAATGAAACAACTAAGACAAGCATTCTGCTATTTTGGGTATGTTGTCTGATATTCTGCACTTCTTGAAGAAGATATCTTTTATCAGTTTTCTGCCAAGTTATCAAAATTAGTGCAAAAGCACAATTGAAAAATTTTGAGAAAAACACCATGAAAAATGCTCCGATTCTGAGTAACCGGACCTACTTCACCTAAGACGTGTTGAGGTTCGCGTCAAAAGAAAAAGGGAACTTTGATCTGTGTAACCGGGCCTACTTCACCTAAGACATGTTGAGGTTCGCATAAAATAGTGAAGGGTAGTGCGGCATCATGTGTGTATAGAAAAAAAATGAGAAGAAAAGAATACAAAAGATCCCAAAAGGGACATAGTAATAAGGCAGATAAACAACTATTATGCTTAACGCTCTGGTTAAGAAGTGCAGAGTTGAAAGACACTTGCTTGCAATAGCAAATGGGGGACGCAATTATCTTCACTGTAGACTTAGCATTTCTCGTGCACAAGTGCTACTGAATTTTGATTAGAATTCTTAATCATGTACCTATTTCCTACATAAGGCTAGTCTGTGGTAATTATTCCAGATTCCTAAACTTTAGTCGATTCTATGAACGATGATCTGGAAATGAGGCATGAATATTTTAAACTCTTGTTAGTCCTTACATTTGGAGATTATTTGCATTGCTAAGGGACTAACAATGAGTAAGTTGGGGGGTGTGATAAGTGTGTATTTTTCCATCTTAATTCATGTCATTTACAATTTTTATGAGCTTTAATAATAAGAAATATGCACTTATCACACTTACTTTTAATTTATAGTAAAATAGTTAATTTTTTGGAATTAGATGATTTTAATAAAGATATTTTCTTATTTAACAAGCACTCAAAATAATAAAAATAAAAAAAAGAAAATATAATGTATGATGAAATGGGCCAAAAGCCCAAGGATTTGTTCAATAAGAAATAAATAATAAAGAAAAAAAGAAAAAAATAAATTTATTTCATATTTTTAAAGGCCTTAATAAGCTATATACATAATATACATATATATATATATATATATATATATATATATTTCTATATATACTATGAAAATAAAAAAAAATAAAAATTAAAAAAATATGAAAGACACAAAATTTAGCGGAACGTGTAGTTTAGAACGTGGCAGTGATGCAGTCATGAATAATCAGAGCATAAATACGACACAAAATTTCCAAGGCCAGACAATATGGACAAAATATAATCTTTATTCATAATCAAATGTCAATTACATAACTGGACTCCACTTATATGGGAAAAAGAAAAGACTCAAATACTTTATAAAGAGAAAAGACTCAAGAAAACTAAAAGACACCGGCTTGCTTTTTCCACAACACTCAACACTCTTGCCCTTCCCCATCTGATGGAATATCTTCAATGTCATTACCTGATAAATGTTGAAAATAGGCTGGTGAGCAAAAAGCTCAGGAGGAATTACATCTCCCATCAAGCAGAATATAAGTGATTAGCCAATTAACATGTTCTTGACGATGCAAGGCATGGAACTAGAAAATCATGATGATCAATCTAACGGGAAAGATGAATATTAAAGTCAAAGGTAGTTACGAGCTCAAGAGAAATAGGGATGAATTCTTATGCTTTATGTTTAAGTTTTGAAGTTTGTGTTAAGTTTGTATTGAATACTTTCATTGTACTCTTAGCCATTTTTGGCTTTTCATAATCAATTTACAAGCTTTTGTGATCCTTATTTCAATTTCTTAACTTAATGAAAGTTGTTCATCTTTGAGTATTCTTCAACTTCTCTTTCTATCACTTCTTCCAATTCCTTCTAGGTTGAAAGTTATTTCCAGTTTTCTTAAGTGCTGTTCTAAGTGATTACTATTCATCCGAAGTGATAGTCTCCACCAATTTATCATTTTGAAGCTCTTACAATCATAATTTTATTCTGAGTTCTTCATAAAAGTTGTTCCTCTCTTGTAGATCTAAGTTTTGTTCTTTTTTTACGTCTTCAAATTCTTCTTAGTTTGAGCTCTAGAACTAATTCTTTACTGTTCTGTTTTTCTATCAGTTACTGTTCACCAGCAGCAATAGATCTTGATTTTCAAGTTTTTCATTGTCTTCCTTTCATTTTCTGTTTCTGTGTTCTTCATAAAACTTCTTCATCTTTTAAGTCTGTACAACTTTCATGTATTCCATTTTTTCTAATTTCATTTAGATTTTAAGTTATTCTATTTCTTCAAAACCCTAATTTCAATAGAATTCTGTTTTGTTTTCAACTTAGTTTTTCAAACTTGTTCCTTTCTTCATAAGTGTTTCACTCACACCCAAAGCGGTGATCATCTTCCGAACATCTCACGGCGTCGACTTCCAAAGCGGAGCGATCTTCATCCAAGGCTCGGCGAGAAAACGACGGCATTCTTCAATTCATTGGCTAAATATTTCTTTCACTTATCTCTTGTTATTTAAAGATTCAATTTCATTTCTGTTAATTTTAAACGCACTCAAATCAAACAAAAGCAATTGATTTTCAAAACATAAGGGTATTTTCCAACTTAAATTCAAATTTCCTCCCCGTGGGATCAACCCGTATTTACCACTTTACCCGTATTTTCCAAATCATCTAAGTGAGTGAGTGCGGTTGTATAATATTTGAAATTTGTGTGGCACGGTATTTTTAAACGATGACTGTCGAGCGCAGCAGCCTCCTAGTCGTAAGAATACACGTTGTTTAGACGCCAGTATCCCTAGGTATTTGGCAAGACTGACGGTTATGCTTCAGAATGAACAGAGATAGCAAAGTCACGTCATGACATATCCAATCTCATTTCTGTGATGAGAAAATAAATTTCTCAATAATTATGCTAGTGCTCTGCCTAGAGTCCAAATATAATTAAGATAGAGATAACAGGGGCACATCATGACATATCTTTCGTCACTTGATTTGATGACGTGACATATTTCTCCGCGCAACAATATCATTGCTCTGTCAAATTGATTTTCAAGAATTCCAACTCATCAAGATGTTTAAAAACAATACTTAGCTCTAGAGTATCACCAAGATGGTCATGAATTTTGAATTTTCAGATATCAGGATAGTCATTCAAAGCACAATATGCAATCTCTAGTTAAGGTCTATTAAAATCACAGAACATAGATGATTTCAGAATAAATATTTTTGAACTTCAAGGAAATCATTAAATCTGAACCATTTTCATTGGATGGACAATCATCAGTGCATATAATAGAAAGCTCTTACGTCGTAGTTCTGTCGGTCTCATGATCTCATTTTTAAACTGGAAGCCAGTGAAGTTCAAATTACAAGAGATTAAGAAAGGCAGCAAGACTCCTCCTAAGGATATGCAATGAATGCACTCAAGGAGTTATGTTTGCAAGTGAAAACACAATTGTCAAGGAGAGGTTGACTAGAACCATGCAAGGCTTGACCTGATCGAACATGAAGTTGGCAGAAATGAAATGCATGACCCAACACATGGTTGTACACTTGTTAGAGTTAACAGAATGAAGATGAAATATATGCATGAATGCTGCAAAGAGATAACTCCCCCTTACTATATGGCCTATATGCGACAGTGGCACATAATACTTGGCGGAGGTGAAACCTCACGCATATTGAGTGCTTCTAGACAAGCATAGCCTGCCTTTCCATACATCAACATTTAATATACCATGGCCATGCAAGAAGGATGCTACACAAACCATGCAATGCATCGTGAACATGAATTCAATTCATTATTTTGCATCATGACTACATGAAATGCCACACCATGTGCAAAAAGACATATTTATATATAAACAATGCATGGAAACCAATCTACAAAAATACACAACTAAATTGAACAAAATCATCATTTCAATTTTTATTGGCCTGAGGTCGGCAAAGACCAAGCTCCCTTCTGAGTGTTGAAAATCTGTCATTACACAAGGGCTTGGTGAAAATATCAGCAATTTGATTTAGAGTATCAACAAAATACAGTTCAAAATTTTTCTTAACGACCTCATCTCTAATGAAGTGATGCATAATCTCAATATGCTTAGTCCTAGAGTGCTAGACTAGATTTTTTGCAAGGTTGATAGCACTAGTGTTATCACACAGAATCGGGACACAACCAAGATCCACTAAGTAGTCTTAGAGTTAGTGTTTAATCCACAACACTTGGGTGCCACAGCTCCCCGCAGTAACATATTCTGCCTCTGCGGTTGAGAGGGCAACCGAGTGTTGTTTCTTGGAGGCCCAAGAAACTAAACAGACACCCAGAAACTGGCAATAGCCACTAGTACTTTTACGATCCAGCTTGCATCAAGCATAGTCCGCATCAGAATAAGATATAAGAGATAAATCACATGATGACGGATACCACAATCCCAAATCTTGGGTGCCGGTAAGATATCTAAGGATACGTTTGACGGCAGTCAAGTGGGATTCTCTAGGACTAGCTTGAAATCTAGTACAAAGACATACACTAAACTGGATATCTGGTCGGGATGCAGTCAAGTAAAGCAAAGAGCCGATCATTCCTCTATAGATCTTTGCACCTACTAATTTACCATTTTCATCCGAATCCAGTGATGTTGTGGCGCTCATAGGAGTTGCAATTATTTTGCTGTTTGTCATGTCAAATCTTTTCAGCAACTCTTTGATATATTTGGCTTGACTTATGAAGCACCCATCTTCTCCTTGGTTGACCTACAAACTGAGAAAGAATTGGAGTTCTCCCATTAGGCTCATCTCAAATTCGCTAGTCATAAGGTTAGTAAATTCAACACACATTCCAGATTTAGTAGAACCAAACACAATATCATCAATATAAATTTGAACAATCAAAATGTTCTTACCTTGTTTCTTGGTGAAAAGTGTTTAATCTACCTTACCTCGTGTGTACCCTTTCTCGATGAGGAATGAGCTTAGTCTCTCATACCAAGCTCCTGGTGCTTACTTCAGTCCATAAAGTGCCCTGTCTAGCTTGTATACAAAATCTGCATGGTTAGAGTTTTCAAAGTCAGGGGCTGTTCAACATAGACTTCTTCTTTGATCAAACCATTCAAGAAAGTACTTTTTACATCCATTTGGTACAGCTTTATTCTAAGGGAGCATGCAAAGGTAAGTAAAATTCTGATGGCTTCGAGTCTAACAACTGGGGCATAAGATTCATCAAAGTCTATCCCAAATTCTTGATTATACCCTTGAGCCACCAATCTAGCATTGTTTCATATTATCTTGCCATCCTCACTTAGTTTGTTCCTAAAAACCCACTTAGTGCCTATGACAGATTGTGATGAAGGTCTAGGAACAAGATGCCAAACTTTATTTCTTTCAAACTGGTTTAACTCGTCTTGCATTGAATTTATCCAGTTTTCATCTTTTAATGCCTCATCAAAATTCTTGGGTTCAATCTAGGAGACAAGAGCAAGTTGATCAAATACTTCCACAATTCTAAAATGTGACCTTGTTCTAGGTGGCTCATTCAAGCTACCAATGACATTTTCTAAAGGATGATCCTTAAGAATTCTAATGTTTGTAGAATCATTACCTTCTCTTGGAGCTTGATCCCTTGCATTACTTGATTCAGCTAGGTTACCATCTTCTCTTATTTCTTCTTGTGGAGGATCATTCTTTTCCTTCATGCTTAGGAATTCCCCATCTTCATCATTTTTCATGTAAAAGTTATCATTGTTAGAATCATCATGATATTCATCAAAAGAAACATGGGGTGATTCTTCCCCAGTTTGACTCTTAATGTTATAAATTCTATAAGCCCTGGCTCTATCAGAATATCCAAGGAATATACCTTCATCGCTCTTGGGCTCGAATTTATCTAAATCTCTTTTGTCATTATTGTGGATGAAACATTTTGACCCAAATACTTTTATATGTGAGAGAGAGGATTTTTTACCTTTCAGCAACTCATAAGGAGTCTTTTTGGTGTGTGGCCTTACCATAGCGCGGTTGATAATGTAACATGCCGAGTTTACCACTTCAGCCCAAAATTTCTTTGGGAGTTGCCGTTCAGCAAGCATTGTTCTTGCCATCTCTAAAAGAGTTTGGTTTCTTCTTTCAACTACACCGTTTTGCTCTGGGGTTCTTGGTGAATAAAACCAGTGTGAAATTCCTTCAACCCTGCAAAGATTATAGAAGTCAGCATTTTCAAATTCACCACCATGATCAGATTGAATATTGGAGATTTTGAACTCACCATCTTGCTTTATCTTCATATAGAGTGCCTGAAACTCATCAAAAGTATCATTTTTATGTGTGAGAAAGAAAACCCATGTGAACCTAGAGTAATCATCCACCAACACATATCCATATTTTCTACCACTTAAACTAGCAGTTCTGGTTGGACCAAACAAATCCATATGAATCAGCTCAAGTGGTTTAGATGACATGTTTGTAGATCTAGCCTTGAAGGATTTTCTAGTTTGTTTACCTAGGGCACATGCATCACATAATTTATTTTCTTGTTTAAAAGATGGTTCAGGCAACCCTTTCACCATTGAATGCTTTAACAGTTTATGTAAGACATTGTAGCAAGCATGACCTAGTCTACGATGCCGTAACCATACAAATTCAGATTTTGGTGCAGCAAGACAAAGATTTAAATGAGCAGGATCATCTATGTCAATCATGTAAACATTGTTGACTCTCTTACCAGAAAATTTTACCTTGTCAGATTTTGGTTCAAGGATCCTACATTCATGACAGTCAAACAGCACTTTGTGACCTTTATCACACAATTGACTTATACTAAGCAGGTTGTATTTCAAACCTTCAACTAGCAGCACGTTACAGAAGGAGTTGGAGAGGTTCTTACCTACATTACCGGTTCCAATAATTTTTCCTTTATTATTCCCTCCAAATGTGACGTATCCTCTTTCCTTTTCCTCCAAGAGATAAAATTTTGTTTTATGTCCAGTCATGAGTCTTGAACAGCCGCTATCAAGGTACCATATGTTATGTATGGCTGCAAGACACTCCTACACAAGCAATTAAGCAATGGTGTTTGGAACCCAACCAAATTTCGGTCCCATCAAACTTTTCTAAATTTTAAAACATGAAATCATTTCTTTTGAAATCCAAACCTTCCTAACATTCATGTTTTGTTTGCTTAGAGTAGGAATTTGGTTTTTCTTTTCAACCTTGACAGTCACTTTTTGTTTAGAAGCTCTTTGTTGGATTTTTTGGAAGTTTGAGAGAGTTTGCTTCTTAAACCATTGAGGCCATTAGTTGGTTTTGGGTTGAAAGCGATTGTTTTGCCACCTAGGGGATTGAGGCTTATAAGATTGATGAACACATGAATCACAATTTCCCTAAAAGTAGGGTGGTGTTGGTCTATATGAATGTGCAATCCAATTATGGTGATATCTGGAAGATTGAGCATGCAATGGCCAAGAAAGTGTTGACCTGTGCTGCGGGGAAGGTCGACCTTTCTTAGTCTTTTGGACAAGCTTTTTGGGAATTTCAGTTATTGCCTCTTCAATCTTTTCTTTTCTTTTCTCCTTTTGTTTTTGCTGATTTTGTGTGGGAGTTGTGTTTGAGGTGGAAGCTTCGGAAGATGAAACAAATATGACAGTTTTTAGCCCAATTGGCCTTTTGTTTGTTGGTTCAAAACCAACCCATCTTGTTGAGGTTCATTCAGTTCCTAGCAATGCATCTAGGTTTGTCTTTCCATCCATAAACTTTTCTAAAGATTGTTGTTTATCCTTCAACTCTTTTTGTAGGTTTTCAATGTTTTGCAAGAGTTGAGTGTTGACATGTTTGATAGCTTCATATTGTTCATTGCTTCAATTTGCTATCTTTTCATAGGTTTGCATTTTTAGCTTCATGCTATCAATCTCATTTCTCAAATCTTCATTTTCTATTTCCAAGTCAGCCATTTCTTTTCTTCCTTCCTCCAAGTTCTCAATCATTTTCTTAAGATCTTCAATTTCAGTTTCAAGTAGAGCATTCTTACCATTCATATCATGATCATGCACAAAAAGTTAATTTTCTTTTTCAATGATTTATTCTCATTTTTGTACATGTCATATTTTTCCATGAGCTGTATATATGCTTCCTCCCAATCATCAAGTGTGTAATTTTAAATGGAGAGTTTACCTCAGTTTCTTCATCACCTCTGGCTATGAGACAAAGATCTTCTTTTTCCCTTGTCGAGGAGCTAGTTTCACCATCACTTTCTTCCTCGTCACTCCAGGTGGACACCATGGCCTTGTTCTTCTTCTTGTCCTTCCATTTGTCAACCTTTTTGAATCTGTCAGGACAATCAGTCTTGAAATGCCCTGGTTTGTTGTAAGAATAACAAATGATTTTGTCAGATTTCTTAAAGTTTTCAGAATTAGATTTGAAACCATTTCTTACCTTTGACCTTCCTCTCATGAAGCTCTTACCTTCCTTTCTCAGAAATTTTCTGAACTTACGTGTGAGCATGGCTACGTCATCCTCATCTCGCTCACTTGTTGAATCCTCACCTTCATCAGAAGTGCCTTGACCGCTGGGTCCTGCTTTAAGAGCTAGGGGCTTTTTCTTAGGCACTCAGCCTCTTTGTTCTTAAGGTTGATCTCATAGGTCATCAATGACCCAATGAGTTCATCTACCTTGGTAGTTGTGAGATCTCTCGATTCTTCAACCACGGTAGCCTTTGTGTGCCATGCGGGAGTCAATGATCTGAAGAATCTTTCTCATAATTTCCTGTTCTGAGTATTTCTTTCCTAAATCAGTTAGACTATTAGTAAGCACAGTTAACCGAGCATACATATTCTAAATTGACTCATCAGGTTCTATGCGGAACATTTCATATTCAGAAACTAAAATGTTGACTTTTGTTTCTCGTACCTGAGAGGTTCCTTCGTAAATTACCTCTAGCTTGTCCCACATCTGTTTTGCCGTTGCACAGGTAGCAACTCTTGAGAATTCTACTGGATGGAGTGAGCATTGCATGATATGTTTAGCACTCCAGTTGACAGTGGATTGTCTTATTTGTTCTTTGGTCCATAAATCCTCTTTATCTGTAAGCTCATACGGACCTTTGCTGATCACTCGCCAAAGTTCGTAGTCTTAGGCGCGAATGAACACCTGCATGTGATGTTTCCAATAAGGATAATTAGTTCCAGTAAAGTAAGGAGGCCTATTCACAGAATGTCCTTCAGGTAAGAAACCTTTGGACGCTAATCCACCATTTCCCTCAAGGTCGTTGGACCCCATAATGAGAGATTAGGCTCTGATACCACTTGTTGAGTAGTGGACAGCGGATCTTGAGGGGAGGGGTGAATAGATCTGCCCCTCTTTTCGCAATGCAATCCTCTATATAGCTAGTTAAAATAATTACAGCGGAATACAACTAGCTTAGGGACGTATAAAATGATTTGCTTAGAAATATGATTTCACAATATAGATATTGAACCTAAGCATGCATCTAAAATAAATCAATCACATAAACAAACCACAACACAAAGGATTTTAAGGTGGTTCGGACTGAATCCCCAGTCCTACGTCCACCCCTCACCAAATCCGGTGAGGCTCCACTAGTGCCACGCACTGAACCGCAAATCGGAAAGACCTCTGATTGCCTTCCTACTAACCGCAGGTAGGGACGTCAACACTGCAGATCGAAGAACCTCCGATTGCCTTCCTACTAACCACCGGTAGGGACCATCTTCAGTTTCCATTGTTTGAAAGAAATGGAAAGAGAACAAATATCAAGCTATTCAAACAAGATATGGAATATGCTAAAGAAGAAAAATCTTGTCTGAGATTGCTGGAGCTTGAATCGGATGCTTCAATGGTGTCTTCTTCCTTGAGAGATGATCTTCCTTGAGTTGACGAAGAAGACTATGGATGTAGCTTCGATCTTCCTTTTGATCTTCTTGAGTTGATGAAGAAGATGAAGGATGTAGCTTTATCTTCTCTTGACTTGGGCTTGATCTCCTCTTGAAGAAGCTTGAATCACTTGAGGATGAAGAAGCTTCTTCTTGTAGTATTGTTCACAGCTACAGTACTCGAACTCCTCTCCCTTGAACACACCCTTGTAGCCTCCCTTGAATCCCCTTGAAGCATTAGGGTTTCTAACCCTCCTTGTGTTGGTTTTATAGACTTTGAATGGTCCTTGGACATCCTTCAGACCAGATCCACAATCCATGGGGGATTGGGTGACTTTGGGGTTAAACAAATACAAGGAAAGGGGCTCTTCTCGAAGTGAAAAACAAAGTCAACATTGAAGGCTCGGGGCTGGCGGTCGACCTGCAGAACCAGGCGGTCGACCGCTACTGAGAAACGCTGTAGACGGATGGTCCCTAGAATTTCTGGTCGACCGCTTCTGGGCTGGCGGTCGACCGCCACTGAGACTCGTGCAGACTGGGAGCTGCTGGCTGGGGCGATCGACCGCCCCTGTGCTGGCGATCGACCGCCAGCTGGGCAGACCCCGGGTCTTACCGATTCAGTCCGTTAACCCCTTTAGCTCAGTCACTTGAGTCCTTTAGCAGTCCGTTCTCATTTGTGGCATCAACCTTGACTGTCTTGAAGTTTTATTACTGAGCCTTCAATCAAAATTTTGTTCCGGGGGCTCCGCCCCCGGAAACCCCAGCAAGGGGCGCTCCCCGCGACCAGACCGTATAGGTCGATCCACGTGCGAGGGCGCAATAATTGAGCTTTCACATTTCCCATCTCCACTCCATTCCTTGTTCATTTATTGGCTTATCTGTCATGAGCAAAACATCACGTATGTCAGTCATATGAGAGTGGAAAACAACAATGACTTATAGTGTTTAGCCATTATCAAAACCATGAATATCAAATAACTCAAATGACCATAGGGGTACAACATGTTTCAGCTGTTCACTCCTCACTTGACTTATTCATTACCGCCGGAGCCGTTGGATCCGGGTGCGGGTTGAGTAGGTTTAAGCCCATTTCTCCCAATTTTCTTTTCATCATTTCGATTTCTTGGCATGGCTCCATTATCAAAGCGGGCCCAGGTTGGCAGGAGCCACGGATGTTGCCCCCTTCTTGAATTCAGGCAGGACCAACGTCCCCCTGGAACCGTCATCAGACACGTTCTATCCTTCAGAGCTTGATATTCTTGCCCCCACGCCAGTACACGAGGGAGTATGATAGCATGCATCTTCATTAGGCAACAAAGAGTGCCCCCACTCCTCTTGGGGCCGATTGGGATGGCGGGAGGTAGAAGCTTCGGGCTGACTTGGCCTTGTCGGCAAGAAGCATATCTCTTCATCTTTTTCTTCTTCATCCATTCGGCTTGTGTCGGACGATGTCGACAATGTATTGTAAGAGAGGGTAACGCCACTTTTCTTAATTCTTGACTTCTTTTTCTTCTTCCCGCCCGCTGCCGGCATGTGCCCCCACAATGGGTCATCTTGTAATTATCGGTGCATAGACACCATGTTGATTGCTTTCTTGAAGTCAGGAAGCTCATGAGGGCGTGGAGGATCCACTCTGGATTCGCCCATCTGTAGCTCTCCCCTCTTGATCAGGCCTTCGACAATATCTTTAAACACATAACAATCTTCAATAGAGTGCCGAAGCATTTGGTGATACGTGCAAAAGTGAGGGTCATCTTTTCTTTTAATATCACCAGGCCACTTTGGCTCTAGCAGGGTGACCTTATTACATCTGGTGGCCCATTCGAACAAGAGCCGAGTCTTATCCTTCGGGAAGGAGTAGGACTTCATCATTTTGGCTCGCAAAGGAGGCCCTTCTTGTTGTTCAGCAAGCTTGGCCGGAGGAGGGTCGGTGACCCCTTTATCTCTATTCTTCTACCGCTCAAATGTCTTGAAGTCGACCCTATGAACTTCCTCAGGTGCGGGCCGTTTATCAGCTAATTTGGTCTTCTGGCTTGAAGGCATAGGGGTAGAGGAGAGGAAGGCCTCGATCTCCACCACCACATTGTTCAATCGTTCGAAGTACTTAATTTCAATTCTGATCATCTTTTCGAGGATCCCCCACTTCAAATTTTGTTTGCAGATTTCCACTACATCTTCTTGGTGTGGTGGCCGCTTGCATGTCATGCCAAGGTTCCGTCATCTTTTAATATATTCCAAAGCAGTTTCATCAATCCTCTGCTTGGAGGCATATAGCTCGGCCATACTTATGTCTCTTTCGGCAACGTGAAACCGTTCCCGGAACTTCCGCTGCATGTCTGGCCAATCATTGATAGATCTGGCTAGTAAGTTTGAATACCACTCAAATACGAGTCCTATGAGGGAGGACCCGAAGAACTTGAGTATGTATGACTCGTCGGCCGCCAGATCGCCCATTACGTTGATGAAGTAGGCTATATGTTCTTTTGGCGAACCTTGTCTGTTGAACTTATCGAACTTCGGCGGTTTGGTAATGCCCGAAGGTAGCCTTTTAGCCACGTGATGGATAGGGTAAGGCACCTTATACACATCAAAAGTGGCATGGTCATCATTGCCCCTATCGACCATCTTCATTTCGATCATTTGATCTATCATCATTTTATTTGCCATCACCTGGTCAACAAGGCCTAGGCAGAAGTGAACCTGCTGCATCTACAGTGCCACCACCGTTGCTTGAGGTGTAAGGGCAATCCCCTGGTATGGAGAAACTGGGGGTTACACTGTAGCAATATATGGCTGCTGGGAGGGAGTGGCCACTATGTAGCTAGGCGCCGGCTGTGATGCGGCCGCCTGTGGCAAAGCTCTGAGGATTTGGCCATAGTTTCCCAGTGTCTTGGGGGGACTTCGGTCTGTCTAGAGGTAGATGCATGTGCATTATTTTCATTCAGCTGCTTTTTCAATGTTTCAATCTCTTGCCGGGATTCTTGCAGCAGCATCAGCACCGTAGGGTCATGCATGGAGGGGTTGAGGGTGACGCCTATTTCTTCGATTGGAATTTCTTCGGACGATGTGGATGGTCTCCCACCATCTTCTTCAGTGGTGATTACATTGACGGTGACGCCCGCCACAGTCTCATCCCGGCTGGCTTCTTCAGCAAGGGTCCGTGGCGCCTCTCCAGGCTGAGTTGAAGCTCGGGGCCAAGTCTGCTTAGGCACCCAAAATGCCAGAATTTGGTTGGCTTTGGGGCCAACCTCCCTTTTGATTTGGACCCGCAGCAGTCTGGCTTCTCTTGGGCCAATGCTTGGAAGGAGTTGTGCACTGGCACTATTTGAATTGCCCTAACGGGCGTGATCTTGGCCTGCCGATCGTTCATAAAAACTTGGATGCCTCCGATGAGCACAGATTTGCCCGAAGTGGAGAGTCAGCTTTGCAATGGGCCAACGCTCTTCTTGGCTGCCCTCCTGGCAGCCGGGGTGCACTTCCGGTTGACGGAGTCGTGAGAATGAATGTGGTGAGCATAGCAGCCCACCGGTAGCCTTAGTCGATGTCGCCTCTAGCACTGCGACTGGCTCCATCTCCTGGACATCTAGGAGTTCCACGAAGGCCACCCCCAAGAAGTTGAGGAAGCCCACAACTGGCGAAAAGTCACCAAACTTGATTAGGATAGCGAAATAGCCATGAGCAGTATGGCTGGCAACAACCAGAGGTCCAAACGTCACAACCATCGCAATCGTCAGAATGCAACTCCTACAATTGTATATTAAATAATTAGTATTTCAAGAAGGGGCCGTTGGGCCCTTAGCCCTGGCGAAGAGATGAAGGGTGATTTTGGTCCCACCGGGTGTGCTAGACTTGTGGTCGCACTTTTCGACACACTCATTCATCTTTTCGTTTGTTGGTTTATTAGGTGCGTTTATTCGTTTATTAAGTGCGTGGGCGTGCCAGTCAAAAAGTGATGATTTATTCGAGCTTCGTGGAAGCCTTGGTGCGGGCCATCTGACTGATTAGACGATTGTGTGGTTCGTGTCGGGACCAAAATCCACCGTGCCATAAAGGCCACGGCGTTATTTACATCTCCCTGGAGAGGAGAATACCCTTGATTAATCGCTAGGAATAAGGGCCATACAGCCTGGAAAATTATAGTAATGCAATAAGACACTAAGAACTTGGATCGTGCTAAAAGCCTAGGTTAAGGACATGAATATTCAAATCATGTCGGTCACTCATGGACCATTTCATGCTCGGACGGAGGTCCGTATTGAAAGCGTGATGGACACGGAGATAAACCTGTACAAATGACTGCCGAATAAATGGCAATTTTAATGAGAATGTGGGATCAGGTCCCTATGGAGAAGGGCAGTTTAAGTGAGCTGTTGCCCAAGATGTGGTCAAGCGATGACCATTGCGGGGATGGTCCCCAGGGTCGAAGTACGGCCTACGAGGGCACCATTAGTGTTCCCTTGTTCAGGGTCTGAAGGAGATGAGATTTTCTGAGATGTTTGCCAATAAGTACAGATTCGAATTATTATAATTATTTTCATTAACATGAATGCCATTTGAATGCGGGTTTTATTCCCTTTTTTATATGTTCTTTAACACTTCTTTGTTTGGGTAGCAATGCATGAAGGCCTAAGGTCGATGCAAGCGACAGCTGAATTGAGGGGAGGTCGACACAGGAAGGCCTGAGGTCGACGCATGCAGCAATTGACTTAAAGGGAGGTCGACACAAGAGGGCTCGAGGTGGATGCAGGCAACGGTTGACTTGAAGGGAGGTCGACGCAGGAGGGCCCGAGGTCGACGCAGGAGGGACTGAAGTCGACGCAGGAGGGCGTGTCTACACGAGACCTGGTTCATGCCTATGCTAAATGCAGCAATCACATGCGTGAGTTCAAGCGTACACAGCATGGAATTGAGTTCGAGACTTGATTCCCGGTACAAGGCGGAGGCACGTCCTCAAGCATGGTGGCGGCTTCCAACCAGACATAATCCGATCTTTCACACATCACCATTCCATATACCGCAGGGTCATGGCATGCAAGCACACATGAAATGCAACGATGCGATTATATGCAAGAGAGGTAATCTCTTTTATTCGTAACATGCACATGAAAAGTTTTAGTTAATCCCCTTCTTTGTTTATGGAGTTGATGCAAGTGCTCACTCTTGTCAAAATGTCACAACAGTGTTCATGCACAGTTCTCTTCTTGTCTTCCACAGTTCCTTCGTCTAAATCGGAGGTGCCTTGTTGTTATTTATTTTATTTGTTTGTTGTTTCCTTTTATCTTTTAATATATTATTGTTCCTGACAAAAATTCGGTAGCATCTCTCCCGGACCCAAGTGTCAGGGGGGTAAAGTGGGTACTCGTCCACATGGAGTGACATGCCATGCCTTAAAAGTAGAGTGTGCACGGAAGCGGCAACACTCTGAGAAAGCCTGGAGAAACCGAAAGCCAACCAATGAAGGACACCGGTTGAAGACAGACTATGGTTAAGGCACACAGAGGCGGGGGGACAAGACCCCACTGGATCAAATGATGGCAAGGGCCACCAGATCAAGTGGTGGCAAGCGACACCGGCTGAGGTGGTGGCATGGGCCACCGTATCAAGTTGTGGCAAGGGCCACCGTATCACAAGGTGGTGAGGGCCTCCGGATGAGGTGGTGGCAAGGCCACCATATCAAGTAGTGGCAAGGGCCACCGGATGAGGTGGCAGCAAGGCCGCCGGATCACATGGGCTCAAGAGCCACCGGATAAGGAGGAAAAGATAGCCACCGGATGAAGGCTCAAAAGAGCCTTCGGATGGGGCTTGTATGGAGCCACTGGTTCACAGGCTCAAAAGAGCCACCGAATCTAGGGGGCGAGCCACCAGATAACGGGCTCAAAGGAGCCACAGGATCAAAGGGGAAAAGGGGCACCGGATCATTTGGGTGGACAGGTCACCAGATCAATTAGGGAAGAGGGTCACTAGATCAGGTGGCATAGTGACCTACTGGATGGAGGCTAAGAGGCCACCGGGTAAGTGGAGGGGCTATTGGATGAGGTGCCAAGCATCACCGGATCGAGGCTGATCGAAGGGGCCACCAGATAAGGGTCAAAAGGTAGTGAAGCCAAAGATGGGGAGGTAGGCTACCGGTTACGATTCTCCACAGACAGGTAGGGTTCTCTCCACAGAGTGAAAGGGAGTTCTGAAACAAGGCCTACCTAGACTTCAACGGAGTAGGGAATGTGGCAGTGAAGCATGGACAGGGGACGAAGAGAAGCAGAGAAGGGGCACAGCTGGTTTTAGAGCACCATCCATTGCATTGGATGGGTCCCGAACCGCAACACTATAGGAGCTCCCTCCAGCGAAAAGAAAATGACGGGATAAACAGAGAGAGGGCAGGATCCCCAACGAGGGGATACGAAGGACCCAAGAGAGGTGGGAACAGCCGGACGATGGTCAGAACTGTCGAGGAAATGATCTTTAGGCCAGCTTGCTTCAACTTGGCTCATCGTGTTGAGCACACTCACGCCAGTCCCCAATGAGACTCGTGGAATGCATAAGAATGACAAACAAAACAAACAGACACAACACAAACAAGAGAGTAAAAAAAACTAAAAGATCTCTTTGTTCATTCAACCACAAAAAGGGTATAGACACTCAGGCCATGAGGCCGAGTAGGAGAATGGGAGTACACAAGCGAGGAAAAAAAGAAAAAGGGAAATAAATGAAGAGAAACATATTACAAAGAGGGTGGGAATGGAGCATTGGCTCCTCCGCTCCCGAGCCTCACTCTCTCTCTCACTCACCCTTCTTCTTCTCTTCTTCTCTTCTCAATTTTTTTTCTTCTCTTCACTCAGACGGTGGTCGTTGGAGCAACAGGTAGCCGGAGGGTGCCCAACGTCTCTTCTTTTCTTCTTCTCTTCTGGTTGCCTCTTATACTTCTTCTATTCTGGCCCATGTCCTCTTTTTTTTTCTGTGTGTAGGTCTTATTTATACGGCTATACGCGAGGACGACGTCGCCAGCCTGGGTCAACGGAGGGCCTGGCATATATCTTCCCAGCTTCCGATCATTGGTTGGTGGACAGCATGGCTTGGCAGAGCCCAGGGCAGTGAACTTTGGGTACGGGTGATACCTAGTGGTTCTTCAAAAAGTGGTGCTCTAGCATTTTCATGAAAGCGTGGCAGAGACATGTTCATGCTATCGCCGGAGCCACCGAATAACACACGCTAGCGTGCCACCAGATGAGGGGCTAAAATAGGCCACCGAATGAAGAAGGCTTGAGGGGGCACCGGATGATGGGCTGCACAACGCCAGCAGATGAAGAAGACTTCAGAGGGGTCACCCGATCGCTATGGAGACAGCGCCACCGGATGCTACAATGCCTCCCACCATTTATAGGCTTGGGGAGAGCCACCGGATAATGGGCAAGCCACCTTCATGATTATCAGTTGTACCATTTTCCTCTAAAGGTACCACTTTAACACCTTTCAGCTTGCACGAGTCAATACTTCCCATGGACCTTGAATCTGTGGCTTCACATTCTAACATAGCCAACCTCCAATAATCGAGCTCAAGAGATTCGGGAGGACCCTCTGGAATAGAACGCGCGGCCATTCTGTTCACACAAACTTGCAATCAAACCTTTGACACAATAATTTGGCATTACATAAAGATGAGAGAGTTGCTCTTGTGTTTTTGGGCAGGTACATGCCCATCATTAAACCACTTTTCAATGCAGGCCTGTTCGTATGTCTGTCCAGATGAAATGATAACTGGATCATACATGAGCTGCAAGGAGATGGGACAACGAAGCTCCTCTGGTGGGATTGGCGTGCTGCCAGATCTAATACCAGTTGGCTTGAAATTAAGAGAGCTCATCTTCTATAGCTATCCGACAAAAGCCTGACCGTTTTCACCATAACCATGGTTGTCTTTAAAAGTACCCAAAACTGTGGGAGAGCATGTCTTGCCTTCTCAAATTTTAGAAGAACAGATTCACAAGTTATAGCCAGATAAAATTTACTGCAATCACAGCAGTGAAGGAGCAGATTCTTTGCTTTCTCAAGAGCTACATGCTAAGGGCATGAAGCCTGTATGCTTGAGTTACTCCTGGGCTAGGCTACTTCTATGACTGGGAAGATTGCCAACACTTTGAACACAATTGAGGAAAGCTTCTTACACATCCCTCCATGTAACTTGGCATCACAGAGCAAAAATAGATTCTCTTCAATTTCTGAATCATCCATGTTCCTCTGAACCATTCGACCCACTTCCATCTCAGGACAAAAGAATCATCCGGGGAATCGAAACCAAATCCTCAAGGAAGGGCACTCGTATTCCCGAGCTCTAGGGGGCATCCCACATCAACTAAAACTATATTCAGCTGATCATTCTCTAATAAGTCTGCTTTGTAGATATCGTATACCAAAGTTGTTGTTGTAGTCTCATGGAACAAACACAGAGGATGTAAACCAGCGGTGGTTGGTTGGAGGATGTCACCGGATGGTGAGGTGTGAATTGTGATCCGGTGGGAGGTGTGGGATGTTGATTCGGCGGAGGGAAGTGGGTAGTTGATCCGGTGGGATGGTTCGGAGGTGGTTGATCCAGTGGGGTGATTCAGATGCGATCTGGTTGCATGGTTCGGAGGGGATCCGGTGGTGAGGTGAGGGTGTCGATCTGGTGGGGGGGTGCTACCGATTTTCTTATTATTATTATTACCTTTTATTCCATTTTTTATTATTTTTTTATTTTCTTCTTTTCTTCTATTCCCCCTTTTTTCGTCATTTCCTTCTATTTTTTTTTTTGATGCCCGGGCCTCCACACTTCGGGCTACCTCTTCGAGGATGTCAAGACCTCGCTCAATTTTCTATTCAGTTCGTCCCTCGGAACATAAATTCATGACGACACGATGTTGTGTACAGGATGTTGCCCCACCATCACCAGAGTTGGAATTCAGCCACCGGGGCCTCTTGCTTTGCTTCTTCTTTTTCTTCTTCCGCTGGCAGCTTGTTGCAAATGCGAAAATATGGGTGTCCATAACGCTTAATCAAATTCAATGGAATTAGCTGTCCAGAGGTTTTCTAACCTTGCCATCTCGATTCAGGAGGATTCTTTTGCATTGGACGACACTGATTAACATCTTTCAAGATCAGAAGATAAGATTAATCTCCAGTTCTAATGGTCCTCATAATGATGGGTTTGAAAAAAAGCGGCAGCGTCTTTTATATGAAGTGTAGTCAATGTTAATCAATAGTTCATGTCTTCAATCATGGCAGCAGCAGCTCATCAAGGTTCAGCAAAGTTTAAATGGAATCTACGGTTGTCTATCAAGCAGAATCAAGCAGCTCTTGCTAGCATGAATAAGCTAGCAGCACATTCAGTAAAATGGCGGTGCGCAATATGCATCAAGAAGACAACGGACTTCCATAGCCCAAGCCAACAGTCCAGCATAACTCATTCCAGCAAGAGCAGCACTTATTCGATCAAGCCTCTTCTATGGATTTTCTTGAACTCATTCCAGCACCAAGAAGACAAGAGTGAAAAGGAGCTAAGCAGAAGCTTTCATGTTGATGGAGTCGACGCTAGAAGCCCTTGCGTTGACGCCAAGGCCACCCGCAAGACAAAGGATGAAAGGCGACGGCTCACTTGAACTAAGGGTGAAAAATATGTTCTTAAGGGAGAAAAATGAAGCTTTAATGGTGTATAATATACACATAAGGGTGGCAAATGGCTTAACGCGATGGCTCTTTGAGAACAAGGGTGACAAATAGGTGCCTAAGGGAAACAAATGGACAATAAAAGTGTAAAATGTGTTGGTAAGGCAGACAAATGGCCGAGCACGAGAGATACTCAATCAGGTCACTTGGTTATTCTCTCCAATGATTGGCACGAGATCCTAGGTTGGTTGGCACATTCTCATATGCTTCCATAGATAGAATATTCCACCTTGCCACCTGGACAAATGGATTAATTTGGTTATGGATCAATTTTTTCCAAGAAATTATTTTTCTACTTTACATAGATAAGTGTCCTTTCTTTAGTAGTAAGAAAGGTGAGGAGGAGGAGCAAAGATGAAAAAGAAGTAGGAGAGTGAGAACAGCAGAGCTGCGAAGGAGGCTGCATCACTGAGTGAGAAGAAGAAAAGGAGAAAAATGAGAGAGTGAGAGCGTGAGAGAGTGAGAAGAAGAAGAAGGAGAGAGAGAAGCTGAGCTCAAAGGGGAGTTCGAGAGAAGAGAAGAGAAGAAGATCTACAGAGCTACGGAGACTACAGTCAAAGTGCTTCCATAGGAAGATACATTCCTTTGTTTCTCGATTGAGTCTTTCATTGTGCTATTCTGTTCAGCTTTCGTTTTGTTTTCTTATCATCTTTTGTTTGGTTCTTTGCCTTGGTGTGCTCGGTGCACACAAGGTGGTTGCGCGTAGTCTTAACTATGCGTGGTTTGTTCTGGGAGACCAGAACGTGGAGGATTTGTTCCTCCGATTCCTTATGAGTCTTCAGAAGAAGAGAGGATTTGTTCCCTTGGGGTGTGAGGAGCAGGGGTTGTTCACGTTTCCATCTGTGTAGCAGAAGAAGGGAGAATTTGTTTCTCCTGTCACTACGTGTAGCAGTGGGTCTGATCTTGTGGGGTGCAAGGTCAGGGTGTGAGGGATTTGTTTCCCTCAGTCCAAGCTGTTCGGTAGCATTTCTTGTGGAGGTGTCTCTACGTTCTTACATAGTAAAGGGAAGCCTCACTCGGTTAGAGTGAGGGGTGGACGTAGATCTATGCATAGCAGACCGAACCACCTAAAAAATCTCTGTCCAGTGTGGTTTGCTTGTGAGTTTGTTCCTTATTCTCTACCTCGTTCACAAGATGGTTGCCTAATGTGCATGTTGTTGAGTTTATTATGATCCTATCTTCCGCATTAGATTTGCACAATTTTATAACAGCATGTTAAGTAGTCGATATATGATCTATGTAATCTACCATTAGTGTTTTTATTGGTCTAGAAGTTTTTAAATTAGGCATATATTGTAGCTGGATCTATTCACCCCCCCTCTAGATCCTAGCAGCGCATCTAGCAATTGGTATCAGAGCGGGTCTCTAATAGATCAGATTCAACAATCTATAGAGAAGGTCCTGCTGCTCTTTTTGCACTACCATTATTTTAATTGTCTGACTTTTCAATGGCTCATCCACCGCTGTTTGATGGTTCTGATCTCTCTACGTGGTTAGGCAGTATGTGCACATCTGTAAATGCAGTTAATCCAAACATATGGAACATCATTTCCAAAAGTCCATACAAATTACCCAAATATATGTCCAAATGGACAGACAGTCATAAGATGAAGAACAATGAAAATCTCAGAGCTCTAAATATTTTCAAAAATGCTATTGATCATAACATCTTTCCATTTGTTTCTTCCTCCAGATCTGCTAAAGAAATCTGGGACAAACTAGTTGCAATCTATAAGAAGGAGGAGCAATATAAGTGCTTCATGGGTGACAGCATGCAAAGCCACGAAGAAAGTGTTGATGAGGAGGTAAACTCTATGTTTGAAAACTTCTCTATAGATAATTGGCAAGATGCTTATGCTGAATTGCTTGAAATATGTGAAAATTTAAGAAAATAGAAAAAATCCTTGAAAAATAAGTTAAATAGTTTAGCTCACATTGATTCTAACAATGAAGGCTTGAAAGCCTTGAAATCTAAAAATGAAGAACTTAGAAATCAAATTGAAAAACCTGAAAAGACACTTAAAATTTTTGAGGAGAAAAATAAATTGATTTCTGAAAAACTTGAATCCGTTAAGGTAGTAAATACAGAACTTCAAAAAAATCTTGATAAATCTAAAACTCAAAACAAAAAGCTAAGAAAAGAAGTTGAAAACACTTGTTCTGATAACTCTGTTTGTAATGGGTGTTCATTTGTGAAAGAACTGAATGAAGGTCTCCTCTCGGACCTTGAATGGCTGAAAGACCTAATTGGTTCATTGAGAGAGGAAAATAAAAATCTGCTAGATAAGAAACTTGAACTAGAAAAAATAGAGGAGGAACTAAACGAAAAGGTAAGTTCAATGGCCATTAATGAAAAACAAGCTAAAGAAATTGAGTAATTGAAACAAGAAAATGAAAAGCTTAAAGAATTGAATATGGCCATATATGAAAGACTTTTTGTGTTAGAAAAAGGCAAATCTGTTTGCTTAGATGAATCTGAAAAACTAAACCATTTGCAAAAGGAAAATGATGATTTTAAATCTATTAATGAAGCTTTGAAAATTAGAATTGCTGAGTGTGAGGAAGAAATGGTGAGTTATGAGCTTAGTATCTCATCCCTCCAATAGGAGATCAATGATCTTAATAACTCTTTGTCAAAATTTGTTGAGGGAAAGGAACATTTGGACAAACTTCTTGGAACTAAAGTGAACTTTTAAAAAGAGGGGCTGGGTTATAATCTAGTAAATAAGATAAGCTTTGAAAACAAACTTTATACTTCATTTGTGGGCAGTTCTGGGCCAACCAACACCCCTAATTCACAAATCTTTCAGTTCTGGGCCAACCAACACCCCTAATTCACAAATCTTTCAATTCACTACCCAAAAGAATTCAAAACAAACGGAAAATTAGAAAAATGTGAAACAAAGTGAAAAATAGAAAGAGTTAAAAAATGTTTCTATTGCCATAATGCATGTTGTGCATAAGTCTGCCACACACACATGCACACAAAAAGAAAATGTCATGCTATTATTGTGGTAGAGTAGGTCACATGATGCATGATTGTAATGTCATGAAATTTGATGAGAAGAATGCATGCAATAAATTGAATGGTTTCAAATATTCCAAAATGAATTCAAACAAAAAGGGTTCATTTTAAAATCCACATGTGCATGCTAGAAAAGCTCATGTTCAAAATCATGTTGTGCAGAAAAAGACAATTCGATATTTTTATTGTGGTAGATCTTGTCATGTGATGCAAAATTGTGTTGTTTTGAAAAATGATGAATTTCAAATTCATAGAAAATCCACAGGCTCAAGAAAGCCAAAATTGTTTTCAAACAAGAGGCCTTACTGTCATAATTGTAAAAGATCCAGCCACACAGTCTAGGATGGTTGGCATTTGAGAGGAAATTTCAAGTCCCATGATAGAAATGGCAGAACTATTGTCTTCCCACAGAAACCTCATGCTTGTCTTAAGAAGAGTTTGAATGCATTTAATCATTGTCATTTTTGTGGGAAAGTAGGACACACTATGAATGATTTTTCTGTTATGAGGCTTGATGATGTGAATGCTTTAAAATCATGGAAAGCACCAACGAAAGGGGTAGTTAATCTTTCAGGACCCAAGAGATCTTGGGTACATTTGAACAGTTAATGAGAATTTCTCTTTGTAGGAGTGCCTTGGAGCAAAGAAATAAAGGGGGTTTAACAAATAAGCAAGGCACCCTGGTTTGGTAAAACCAATTCCACTACATTCACGATTTTTGTTTGTAGGTTTGTTTTAATTTATTTTACTGTCAAAGTCGCACATCCTATCATTTAGTTGATGAGAATTCATGTCACGCCCCGAGATATAAGTGTATAGCGGAAGTAACTCAGGGAAACGTGGACAGTCGGCAATTCGTCCCAAGCTAGGAATATAATCAGAGTCCAAATCATTCACACATAAGATGAATGCAAAATAATGCCCCCAAAATCTAACTTTTTTTGATAATAATCAAAGTACATGAATGCTTGGCTCTCTTTTGACATAATGACAACTAGACTCAATCAAAATGATAATTTCATGACTCAAAAAAAAATACATGATGTGACTCTAGACTAATCATAAAGACTCGTGACACTCTATGTCTTCTCTCGGGTCTACAATCATCGCTCTTGGTCCCATCATTAGAATACTCGGAATCCGATCCACTAGATTTTCCTGAAAGATTGGAAAAGTCAGGTAATGAGCACACTTGCCCAGCAAGTATCTTCGTATCAACATGAAGGCGTGCTTTAAGTAATTACATTTTCGCTCTAGAGAAGAAGGTAATGGAAAAAGTGATACAACAATGAGATATGAACTATGAAGTTATGAGGAATGTGAATAATAGAGCATGATCAAGCAAGACTATAAAGTAGAGTGGCCTTTCATTAATGAGAATGTAACACCCCACCTTAGAATCTAGTTTAGTTTCCAACTCTCATCGGATTTATGAGTGTCACGCCCCGAACCGATAGCAGCGGAACGTGTAGTTTAGAACGTGGCAGTGATACAGTCATGAATAATCAGAGCATACATAAGACACAAAATTTCCAAGGCCAGACAATATGGACAAAATATAATCTTCATTCATAATCAAATGTCAATTACATAACTGGACTCCACTTATATGGGAAAAAGAAAAGACTCAAATACTTTATAAAGAGAAAAGACTCAAGAAAACTAAAAGACACCGGCTTGCTTTTTCCACAACACTCAACACTCTTGCCCTTCCCCATCTGATGGAATATCTTCAATGTCATTACCTGATAAATGTTGAAAATAGGCTGGTGAGCAAAAAGCTCAGGAGGAATTACATCTCCCATCAAGCAGAATATAAGTGATTAGCCAATTAACATGTTCATGACGATGCAAGGCATGGAACTAGAAAATCATGATGATCAATCTAACGAGAAAGATGAATATTAAAGTCAAAGGTAGTTACGAGCTCAAGAGAAATAGGGATGAATTCCCATGCTTTATGTTTAAGTTTTGAAGTTTGTGTTAAGTTTGTATTGAATACTTTCATTGTACTCTTAGCCATTTTTGGCTTTTCATAATCAATTTACAAGCTTTTGTGATCCTTATTTCAATTTCTTAACTTCATGAAAGTTGTTCATCTTTGAGTATTCTTCAACTTCTCTTTCTATCACTTCTTCCAATTCCTTCTAGGTTGAAAGTTATTTCCAATTTTCTTAAGTGATGTTCTAAGTGATTACTGTTCATCCGAAGTGATAGTCTCCACCAATTTGTCATTTTGAAGCTCTTACAATCATAATTTTATTCTGAGTTCTTCATAAAAATTGTTCCTCTCTTGTAGATCTAAGTTTTATTCTTTTTCCACGTCTTCAAATTCTTTTTAATTTGAGCTCTAGAACTAATTCTTTACTGTTCTGTTTTTCTATCAGTTACTGTTCACCAGCAGCAATAGATCTTGATTTTTCAAGTTTTTCATTGTCTTCCTTTCATTTTCTGTTTCTGTGTTCTTCATAAAACTTCTTCATCTTTTAAGTCTGTACAACTTTCATGTATTCCATTTTTTATAATTTCATCTAGATTTTAAGTTATTCTATTTCTTCAAAACCCTATTTTCAATAGAATTCTGTTTTGTTTACAACTTAGTTTTTCAAACTTGTTCCTTTCTTCATAAGTGTTTCACTCACACCCAAAGCGGTGATCATCTTCCGAACATCTCATGACGTCGACTTCCAAGGCGGAGCGATCTTCATCTAAGGCTCGGCGAGAAAACGGCGGCATTCTTCAATTCATTGGCTAAATATTTCTTTCACTTATCTCGTGTTATTTAAAGTTTCAATTTCATTTCTGTTGATTTTAAACGCACTCAAATCAAACAAAAGCAATTGGTTTTCAAAACATAAGGGTATTTTCCAACTTAAATTCAAATTTCCTCCCCGTGGGATCAACCCGTATTTACCACTTTACTCATATTTTCTAAATCATCTAAGTGAGTGAGTGCGGTTGTATAAATTTTGAAATTTGTGTGGCACGGTATTTTTAAACGACGACTGTCGAGTGCATCAGCCTCCTAGTCATAAGAATACACGTTGTTTAGACGCCAGTATCCCTAGGTATTTGGCAAGACCGACGGTTATGCTTCAGAATGAACAGAGATAGCAAAGTCACGTCATGACATATCCAATCTCATTTCTGTGATGAGAAGATAAATTTCTCAATAATTATGCTAGTGCTCTGCCTAGAGTCCAAATATAATTAAGATAGAGATAACCGGGGCACATCATGACATATCTTTCGTCACTTGATTTGATGACGTGACATATTTCTCCGCGCAACAATATCATTGCTCTGTCAAATTGATTTTCAGGAATTCCAACTCATCAAGATGTTTAAAAACAATACTTAGCTCTAGAGTATCACCAAGATGGTCATGAATTTTGAATTTTCAGATATCAGGATAGTCATTCAAAGCACAATATGCAATCTCTAGTTAAGGTCTATTAAAACTACAGAACATAGATGATTTCAGAATAAATATTTTTGAACTTCAAGGAAATCATTAAATCTGAACCATTTTCATTGGATGGACAATCATCAGTGCATATAATAGAAAGCTCTTACGTCGTAGTTCTGTCGGTCTCATGATCTCATTTTTAAACTGGAAGCCAGTGAAGTTCAAATTGCAAGAGATTAAGAAAGGCAACAAGACTCCCCCTAAGGATATGCAATGAATGCACTCAAGGAGTTATGTTTGCAAGTGAAAAGACAATTGTCAAGGAGAGGTTGACTAGAACCATGCAAGGCTTGACCTGATCGAACATGAAGTTGGCAGAAATGAAATGCATGACCCAACACATGGTTGTACACTTGTTAGAGTTAACAGAATGAAGATGAAATATATGCATGAATGCTGCAAAGAGATAACTCCCCCTTACTATATGGCCTATATGCGACAGTGGCACATAATACTTGGCGGAGGTGAAACCTCACGCATATTGAGTGCTTCTAGACAAGCATAGCCTGCCTTTCCATAAATCAACATTTAATATACCATGGCCATGCAAGAAGGATGCTACACAAACCATGCAATGCATCGTGAACATGAATTCAATTCATTATTTTGCATCATGACTACATGAAATGCCACACCATGTGCAAAAAGATATATTTATATATAAACAATGCATGGAAACCAATCTGCAAAAACACACAACTAAATTGAACAAAATCATCATTTCAATTTTTATTGGCCTGAGGTCGGCAAAGACCAAGCTCCCTTCTGAGTGTTGAAAATCTGTCATTACACAAGGGCTTGGTGAAAATATCAGCAATTTGATTTAGAGTATCAACAAAATACAATTCAAAATTTTTCTTAACGACCTCATCTCTAATGAAGTGATACATAATCTCAATATGCTTAGTCCTAGAGTGCTAGACTGGATTTTTTGCAAGGTTGATAGCACTGGTGTTATCACACAGAATCGGGACACAACCAAGATCCACTAAGTAGTCTTAGAGTTAGTGTTTAATCCACAACACTTGGATGCCACAGCTCCCCGCAGTAACATATTCTGCCTCTGCGGTTGAGAGGGCAACCGAGTGTTGTTTCTTGGAGGCCCAAGAAACTAAACACACACCCAGAAACTGACAATAGCCACTAGTACTTTTGCGATCCAGCTTGCATCAAGCATAGTCCGTATCAGAATAAGATATAAGAGATAAATCACATGATGATGGATACCACAATCCCAAATCTTGGGTGCCGGTAAGATATCTAAGGATACGTTTGACGGCATTCAAGTGGGATTCTCTAGGACTAGCTTGAAATCTAGCACAAAGACATACACTAAACTGGATATCTGGTCGGGATGCAGTCAAGTAAAGCAAAGAGCCGATCATTCCTCTATAGATCTTTGCATCTACTAATTTACCATTTTCATCCGAATCCAGTGATGTTGTGGTGCTCATAGGAGTTGCAATTATTTTATTGTTTGTCATGTCAAATCTTTTCAGCAGCTCCTTGATGTATTTGGCTTGACTTATGAAGCACCCATCTTCTCCTTGGTTGACCTACAAACTGAGAAAGAATTGGAGTTCTCCCATTAGGCTCATCTCAAATTCGCTAGTCATAAGGTTAGTAAATTCCACACACATTCCAGATTTAGTAGAACCAAACACAATATCATCAATATAAATTTGAACAATCAAAATGTTCTTACCTTGTTTCTTGGTGAAAAGTGTTTAATCTACCTTACCTCGTGTGTACCCTTTCTCAATGAGGAATGAGCTTAGTCTCTCATACCAAGCTCCTGGTGCTTGCTTCAGTCCATAAAGTGCCCTGTCTAGCTTGTATACAAAATCTGCATGGTTAGAGTTTTCAAAGTCAGGGGCTGTTCAACATAGACTTCTTCTTTGATCAAACCATTCAAGAAAGTACTTTTTACATCCATTTGGTACAGCTTTATTCTAAGGGAGCATGCAAAGGTAAGTAAAATTCTGATGGCTTCGAGTCTAGCAACTGGGGCATAAGATTCATCAAAGTCTACCCCAAATTCTTGATTATACCTTTGAGTCACCAATCTAGCCTTGTTTCTTATTATCTTGCCATCCTCACTCAGTTTGTTCCTAAAAACCCACTTAGTGCCTATGACAGATTGTGATGAAGGTCTAGGAACAAGATGCCAAACTTTATTTCTTTCAAACTGGTTTAACTCGTCTTGCATTGAATTTATCCAGTTTTCATCTTTTAATACCTCATCAAAATTCTTGGGTTCAATCTAGGAGACAAGAGCAAGTTGATCAAATACTTCCACAATTCTAAAATGTGACCTTGTTCTAGGTGGCTCATTCAAGCTACCAATGACATTTTCTAAAGGATGATCCTTAAGAATTCTAATGTTTGTAGAATCATTACCTTCTCCTAGAGCTTGATCCCTTGCATTACTTGATTTAGCTAGGTTACCATCTTCTCTTGTTTCTTCTTGTGGAGGATCATTCTTTTTCTTCACGCTTAGGAATTCCCCATCTTCATCATTTTTCCTGTAAAAGTTATCATTGTTAGAATCATCATGATATTCATCAAAAGAAACATGGGGTGATTCTTCCACAGTTTGACTCTTAATGTTATAAATTCTATAAGCCCTGGCTCTATCAGAATATCCAAGGAATATACCTTCATCGCTCTTGGGCTCGAATTTATCTAAATCTCTTTTGTCATTATTGTGGATGAAGCATTTTGACCCAAATATTTTTATATGTGAGAGAGATGATTTTTTACCTTTCAGCAACTCATAAGGAGTCTTTTTGGTGTGTGGCCTTACCATAGCGCGGTTGATAATGTAACATGCCGAGTTTACCACTTCAGCCCAAAATTTCCTTGGGAGTTGCCGTTCAGCAAGCATTGTTCTTGCCATCTCTATAAGAGTTTGGTTTCTTCTTTCAACTATACCGTTTTGCTCTGGGGTTCTTGGTGAATAAAACCAGTGTGAAATTCCTTCAACCCTGCAAAAGATTATAGAAGTCAGCATTTTCAAATTCACCACCATGATCAGATTGAATATTGGAGATTTTGAGCTCACCATCTTGCTTTATCTTCATATAGAGTGCATGAAACTCATCAAAAGCATCATTTTTATGTGTGAGAAAGAAAACCCATGTGAACCTAGAGTAATCATCCACCAACACATATCCATATTTTCTACCACTTAAACTAGCAGTTCTGGTTGGACCAAACAAATCCATAT
Organism: Amorphophallus konjac; assembly: GCA_022559845.1. Classification (NCBI taxonomy): domain Eukaryota; kingdom Viridiplantae; phylum Streptophyta; class Magnoliopsida; order Alismatales; family Araceae; genus Amorphophallus; species Amorphophallus konjac. The sequence goes on along the minus strand of CM040126.1, from coordinate 289,796,945 downwards.
GAATCAGCTCAAGTGGTTTAGATGACATGTTTGTAGATCTAGTCTTGAAGGATTTTCTTGTTTGTTTACCTAGGGTACATGCATCACACAATTTATTTTCTTGTTTAAAAGATAGTTCAGGCAACCCTTTCACCATTGAATACTTTAACAGTTTACGTAAGACATTGTAGCAAGCATGACCTAGTCTACGATGCCATAACCATACAAATTCAGATTTTGGTGCAGCAAGACAAAGATTTAAATGAGCAGGATCATCTATGTCAATCATGTAAACATTGTTGACTCTCTTACCAGAAAATTTTACCTTGTCAGATTTTGGTTCAAGGATCCTACATTCATGACAGTCAAACAGCACTTTGTGACCTTTATCACACAATTGACTTATACTAAGCAGGTTGTATTTCAAACCTTCAACTAGCAGCACGTTACAGATGGAGTTGGAGAGGTTCTTACCTACATTACCTGTTCCAATAATTTTTTCTTTATTATTCCCTCCAAATGTGACGTATCCTCTTTCCTTTTCCTCCAAGAGATAAAATTTTATTTTGTGTCCAGTCATGTGTCTTGAACAGCCGCTATCAAGGTACCACATGTTATGTATGGCTGCAAGACACTCCTACACAAGCAATTAAGCAATGGTGTTTGGAACCCAACCAAATTTGGGTCCCATCAAACTTTTCAAATTTTCAAAACATGAAACCATTTCTTTTGAAATCCAAACCTTCCTAACATTCATGTTTTGTTTGCTTAGAGCAGGAATTTGGTTTTTCTTTTCAACCTTGACAGTCACTTTTTGTTTAGAAGCTCTTTGTTGGATTTTTTGGAAGTTTGAGAGAGTTTGCTTCTTAAACCATTGAGGCCATTGGTTGGTTTTGGGTTGAAAGCGATTACTTTGCCACCTAGGGGATTGAGGCTTATAAGATTGATGAACACATGAATCACAATTTCCCTAAAAGTAGGGTGGTGTTGGCCTATATGAATGTGCAATCCAATTATGGTGATATCTGGAAGATTGAACATGCAATGGCCAAGAAAGTGTTGACCTGTGCTGCGGGGAAGGTCGACCTTTCTTAGTCTTTTGGACAAGCTTTTTGGGAATTTCAGTTATTGCCTCTTCAATCTTTTCTTTTCTTTTCTCTTTTTGTTTTTGCTGGTTTTGTGTGGGAGTTGTGTTTAAGGTGGAAGCTTCGAAAGATGAAACAAATGTGACAGTTTTTAACCCAATTGGCCTTTTATTTGTAGGTTCAAAACCTAACCCTTCCTTGTTGAAGTTCATTCTAGTACCTAGCAATGCATCTAGGTTTTCTTTTCCATCCACAATTTTTTCTAAAGATTGTTGTTTGCCCTTTAACTCTTTTTGTAGGTTTTCAATGTTTTGCAAGAGTTGAGTGTTGACATGTTTGACAGCTTCATACTTCTCATTGCTTAATTTGCTATCCTTTTCATAAGTTTGCATTTTAAGCTTCATGATGTCAATCTCATTTCTCAAATCTTCATTTTCAGTTTCCAAGTCAGCGATTTCTTTTCTTCCTTCCACCAAGTTCTCAATCATTTTCTTAAGATCTTCAATTTCAGTTTCAAGTAGAGCATTCTTATCATTCATCTCATGATCATGCACAAAGAAGTTATTTTTTTTCAATGATTTATTCTCCTTTTTGTACATGTCATATTTTTCCATGAGCTGTATATATGCTTCCTCCCAATCATCAAGTGTGTAATTTTCAAATGGAGAGTTTACCTCAATTTCTTCATCACCTCTGGCCATGAGACAAAGATCTTCTTTTTCCTTGTCCGAGGAGCTAGTTCCACCTTCACTTTCTTCCTCGTCACTCCAGGTGGACACCATGGCCTTGTTCTTCTTCTTACCCTTCCATTTGTCAGTCTTTTTGAATCTGTCAAGACAATCCGTCTTGAAATGCCCTGGTTTGTTGTAAGAGTAACAAATGATTTTGTCAGATTTCTTAAAGTTTTCAGAATTAGATTTTAAACCATTTCTTACCTTTGACCTTCCTCTCATGAAGCTCTTACCTTCTTTTCTCAGAAATTTTCTGAACTTACGTGTGAGCATGGCTACGTCATCCTCATCTCGCTCACTTGTTGAATCCTCACCTTCATCAGAAGTGCCTTGACCGCTGGGTCCTGCTTTAAGAGCTAGGGGCTTTTTCTTAGGCACTTCAGTCTCTTTGTTCTTAAGGTTGATCTCATAGGTCATCAATGACCCAATGAGTTCATCTACCTTGGTAGTTGTGAGATCTCTCGATTCTTCAACCACGGTAGCCTTTGTGTGCCATGCGTGAGTCAATGATCTGAGAATCTTTCTCATAATTTCCTGTTCTGAGTATTTCTTTCCTAAATCAGTTAGACTATTAGTAAGCACAGTTAACCGAGCATACAAATTCTAAATTGACTCATCAGGTTTTATGCGGAACATTTCATATTCAGAAACTAAAATGTTGACTTTTGTTTCTCGTACCTGAGAGGTTCCTTCGTAAATTACCTCTAGCTTGTCCCACATCTGTTTTGCCGTTGCACAGGTAGCAACTCTTGAGAATTCTACTGGATGGAGTGAGCATTGCATCATATGTTTAGCACTCCAGTTGACAGTGGATTGTCTTATTGGTTCTTTGGTCCATAAATCCTCATTATCTGTAAGCTCATACGGACCTTTGCTGATCACTCGCCAAAGTTCGTAGTCTTGGACGCGAATGAACACCTGCATGTGATGTTTCCAATAAGGATAATTAGTTCCAGTAAAGTAAGGAGGCCTATTCACAGAATGTCCTTCAGGTAAGAAACCTTTGGACGCTAATCCACCATTTCCCTCAAGGTCGTTGGACCCCATAATGAGAGATTAGGCTCTGATACCACTTGTTGAGTAGTGGACAGCGGATCTTGAGGGGAGGGGTGAATAGATCTGCCCCTCTTTTCGCAATGCAATCCTCTATATAGCTAGTTAAAAATAATTACAGCGGAATACAACTAGCTTAGGGACGTATAAAATGATTTACTTAGAAATATGATTTCACAATATGGATATTGAACCTAAGCATGCATCTAAAATAAATCAATCACATAAACAAACCACAACACAAAAGATTTTAAGGTGGTTCGGATTGAATCCCCAGTCCTACGTCCACCCCTCAACAAATCCGGTGAGGCTCCACTAGTGCCACGCACTGAACCGCAAATCGGAAAGACCTCCGATTGCCTTCCTACTAACCGCAGGTAGGGACGTCAACACTGCAGATCGGAGAACCTCCGATTGCCTTCCTACTAACCACCGGTAGGGACCATCTTCAGTTTCCATTGTTTGAAAGAAATGGAAAGAGAACAAATATCAAGCTATTCAAACAAGATATGGAATATGCTAAAGAAGAAAAATCTTGTCTGAGATTGCTGGAGCTTGAATCGGATGCTTCAATGGTGTCTTCTTCCTTGAGAGATTATCTTCCTTGAGTTGACGAAGAAGACTATGGATGTAGCTTCGATCTTCCTTTTGATCTTCTTGAGTTGATGAAGAAGATGAAGGATGTAGCTTTATCTTCTATTGGCTTGGGCTTGATCTCCTCTTGAAGAAGCTTGAATCACTTGAGGATGAAGAAGCTTCTTCTTGTAGTACTGTTCACAGCGACAGTACTCGAACTCCTCTCCCTTGAACACACCCTTGTAGCCTCCCTTGAATCCCCTTGAAGCATTAGGGTTTCTAACCCTCCTTGTGTTGGTTTTATAGACTTTGAATGGTCCTTGGACATCCTTCAGACCAGATCCACAATCCATGGGGGATTGGGTGACTTTGGGGTTAAACTAATACAAGGAAAGGGGCTCTTCTCGAAGTGAAAAATAAAGTCAACATTGAAGGCTCGGGGCTGGCGGTCGACCTGCAGAAGCAGGCGGTCGACCGCTACTGAGAAACGCTATAGACGGATGGTCCCTAGAATTTCTGGTCGACCGCTTCTGGGCTGGCGGTCGACCGCCACTAAGACTCGTGCAGACTGGGAGCTGCTGGCTGGGGTGATTGACCGCCCCTATGCTAGCGGTCGACCGCCAGCTGGGCAGACCCCGGGTCTTACCGATTCAGTCCGTTAACCCCTTTAGCTCAGTCACTTGAGTCCTTTAGCAGTCCGTTCTCATTTGTGGCATCAACCTTGACTGTCTTGAAGTTTTATTACTGAGCCTTCAATCAAAATTTTGTTCCGGGGGCTCCGCCTCCGGAAACCCCAGCAAGGGGCGCTCCCTGCGACCTGACCGTATAGGTCGATCCACGTGCGAGGGCGCAATAATTGAGCTTTCACATTTGCCATCTCCACATCATTCCTTGTTCATTTATTGGCTTATCCGTCATGAGCAAAACATCACGTATGTCAGTCATATGAGAGTGGAAAATAACAATGACTTATAGTGTTTAGCCATTATCAAAACCATGAATATCAAATAACTCAAATGACCATAGGGGCACAACATGTTTCAGCTGTTCACTCCTCACTTGGCTTATTCATTACCGCCGGAGCCGTTGGATCCGGGTGCGGGTTGAGTAGGTTTAAGCCCATTTCTCCCAATTTTCTTTTCATCATTTCGATTTCTTGGCATGGCTCCATTATCAAAGCGGGCCCAGGTTGGCAGGAGCCAGGGATGTTGCCCCCTTCTTGAATTCAGGCAGGACCAACGTCCCCCTGGAACCATCATCGGACACGTTCTATCCTTCAGAGCTTGATATTCTTGCCCCCACGCAAGTACGCGAGGGAGTATGATAGCATGCATCTTCATTAGGCAACAAAGAGTGCCCCCACTCCTCCTGGGGCCGATTGGGATGGCGGGAGGTAGAAGCTTCGGGCTGACTTGGCCTTGTCGGCACGAAGAATATCTCTTCATCTTTTTCTTCTTCATCCATTCGGCTTGTGTCGGACGATGTCGACAATGTATTGTAAGAGAGGGCAACGCCTCTTTTCTTATTTCTTGACTTCTTTTTCTTCTTCCCACCCGCGGCCGGCATGTGCCCCCACAATGGGTCATCTTGTAATTGTCGGTGCATAGACACCATGTTGATTGCTTTCTTGAAGTCAGGAAGCTCATGAGGGCGTGGAGGATCCACTCTGGATTCGCCCATCTGTAGCTCTCCCCTATTGATCTGGCCTTCGACAATATCTTTAAACACATAACAATCTTCAATAGAGTGCCGAAGCATTTGGTGATACATGCAAAAGTGAGGGTCATCTTTTCTTTTAATATCACCAGGCCACTTTGGCTCTAGCAGGGTGACCTTATTACATCTGGTGGCCCATTCGAACAAGAGCCGAGTCTTATCCTTCGGGAAGGAGTAGGACTTCATCATTTTGGCTCGCAAAGGAGGCCCTTCTTGTTGTTCAGCAAGCTTGGCTGAAGGAGGGTCGGTGACCCCTTTATCTCTATTCTTCTACCGCTCAAATGTCTTGAAGTCGACCCTATGAACTTCCTCAGGTGCGGGCCGTTTATCAGCTAATTTGGTCTTCTGGCTTGAAGGCATAGGGGTAGAGGAGAGGAAGGCCTCGATCTCCACCACCACATTGTTCAATCGTTCGAAGTACTTAATTTCAATTCTGATCATCTTTTCGAGGATCCCCCACTTCAAATTTTGTTTGCAGATTTCCACTACATCTTCTTGGTGTGGTGGCCGCTTGCATGTCATGCCAAGGTTCTGTCATCTTTTAATATATTCCAAAGCAGTTTCGTCAATCCTCTGCTTGGAGGCATATAGCTCGGCCATACTTATGTCTCTTTCGGCAACGTGAAACCGTTCCCGGAACTTCCGCTGCATGTCTGGCCAATCATTGATAGATCCGGCTAGTAAGTTTGAATACCACTCAAATACGAGTCCTGTGAGGGAGGACCCGAAGAACTTGAGTATGTATGACTCGTCGGCCGCCAGATCGCCCATTACGTTGATGAAGTAGGCTATATGTTCTTTTGGCGAACCTTGTCTGTTGAACTTATCGAACTTCGGCGGTTTGGTAATGCCCGAAGGTAGCCTTTTAGCCACGTGATGGATAGGGTAAGGCACCTTATACACATCAAAAGTGGCATGGTCATCATTGCCCCTATCGACCATCTTCATTTCGATCATTTGATCTATCATCATTTTATTTGCCATCACCTGGTCGACAAGGCCTAGGCAGAAGTGAACCTGCTGCATCTACAGTGCCACCACCGTTGCTTGAGGTGTAAGGGCAATCCCATGGTATGGAGAAACTGGGGGTTGCACTATAGCAATATGTGGCTGCTGGGAGGGAGTGCCCACTATGTAGCTAGGCGACGGCTGTGATGCGGCCGCCTGTGGCAAAACTCTGAGGATTTGGCCATAGTTTCCCAGTGTCTTGGGGGGACTTCGGTCTGTCTGGAGGTAGATGCCTGTGCATTATTTTCATTCAGCTGCTTTTTCAATGTTTCAATCTCTTGCCGGGATTCTTGCAGCAGCATCAGCACCGTAGGGTCATGCATGGAGGGGTTGAGGGTGACGCCTATTTCTTCGATTGGAATTTCTTCGGACGATGTGGATGGTCTCCCACCATCTTCTTCAGTGGTGATTACATTGACGGTGACGCCCGCCACAGTCTCATCCCGGCTGGCTTCTTCGGCAAGGGTCCGTGGCGCCTCTCCTGGCTGAGTTGAAGCTCGGGGCCAAGTCTGCTTAGGCACCCGAAATGCCAGAATTTGGTTGGCTTTGGGGCCAACCTCCCTTTTGATTTGGACCCGCAGCAGTCTGGCTTCTCCTGGGCCAATGCTTGGAAGGAGTTGTGCACTGGCACTATTTGAATTGCCCTAACGGGCATGATCTTGGCCTGCCGATCGTTCACAAAAACTTGGATGCCTCCGATGAGCACAGATTTGCCCGAAGTGGAGAGTCAACTTTGCAATGGGCCAACGCTCTTCTTGGCTGCCCTCCTGGCAGCCGGGGTGCACTTCCGGTTGACGGAGTCGTGAGAATGAATGTGGTGAGCATAGCAGCCCACCGGTAGCCTTAGTCGATGTCGCCTCTAGCACTGCGACTGGCTCCATCTCCTGGACATCTAGGAGTTCCACGAAGGCCACCCCCAAGAAGTTGGGGAAGCACACAACTGGCGAAAAGTCACCAAACTTGATTAGGATAGCGAAATAGCCATGAGCAGTATGGCTGGCAACAACCAGAGGTCCAAACGTCACAGCCATCGCAATCGTCAGAATGCAGCTCCTACAATTGTATATTAAATAATTAGTATTTCAAGAAGGGGCTGTAGGGCCCTTAGCCCTGGCGAAGAGATGAAGGGTGATTTTGGTCCCACCGGGTGTGCTAGACTTGTGGTCGCGCTTTTCGACACACTCATTCATCTTTTCGTTTGTTGGTTTATTAGGTGCGTTTATTCGTTTATTAAGTGCGTGGGCGTGCCAGTCAAAAAGTGATGATTTATTCGAGCTTCGTGGAAGCCTTGGTGCGGGCCATCTGACTGATTAGACGATTGTGTGGTTCGTGTCGGGACCAAAATCCACCGTGCCATAAAGGCCACGACGTTATTTACATCTCCTTGGAGAGGAGAATACCCTTGATTAATCGCTAGGAATAAGGGCCATACAGCCTGGAAAATTATAGTAATGCAATAAGACACTAAGAACTTGGATCGTGCTAAAAGCTTAGGTTAAGGACATGAATATTCAAATCATGTCGGTCACTCATTGACCATTTCATGCTCGGACGGAGGTCCGTATTGAAAGCGTGATGGACACGGAGATAAACCTGTACAAATGACTGCCGAATAAATGGCAATTTTAATGAGAATGTGGGATCAGGTCCCTATGGAGAAGGGCAGTTTAAGTGAGCTGTTAGCCCAAGATGAGGTCAAGCGACGACCATTGCGGGGATGGTCCCCAGGGTCGAAGTACGGCCTACGAGGGCACCATTGGTGTTCCCTTGTTCAGGGTCTGAAGGATATGAGATTTTCTGAGATGTTTGCCAATAAGTACAGATTCGAATTATTATAATTATTTTCATTAACATGAATGCCATTTGAATGCGGGTTTTATTCCCTTTTTTATATGTTCTTTAACACTTCTTTGTTTGGGTAGCAATGCATGAAGGCCTAAGGTCGACGCAAGCGACAGCTGAATTGAGGGGAGGTCGACACAGGAAGGCCTGAGGTCGACGCATGCAGCAATTGACTTAAAGGGAGGTCGACACAAGAGGGCCCGAGGTGGATGCAGGCAACGGCTGACTTGAAGGGAGGTCGACGCAGGAGGGCCCGAGGTCGACGTAGGAGGGACTGAGGTCGACGCAGGAGGGCGTGTCTACACGAGACCTGGTTCATGCCTATGCTAAATGCAGCAATCACATGCGTGAGTTCAAGAGTACACAGCATGGAATTGAGTTCGAGACTTTTGCTAGAACGCGCGGCCATTCTGTTCACACCAACTTGCAATCAAACCTTTGACACAATAATTTGGCATTACATAAAGATGAGAGAGTTGCTCTTGTGTTTTTGGGCAGGTACATGCCCATCATTAAACCACTTTTCAATGTAGGCCTGTTCGTATGTCTGTCCAGAAGAAATGATAACTGGATCATACATGAGCTGCAAGGAGATGGGACAACGAAACTCCTCTGGTGGGATTGGCGTGCTGCCAGATCTAATACCAGTTGGCTTGAAATTAAGAGAGCTCATCTTCTATAGCTATCCGACAAAAGCCTGACCGTTTTCACCATAACCATGGTTGTCTTTAAAAGTACCCAAAACTGTGGGAGAGCATGTCTTGCCTTCTCAAATTTTAGAAGAACAGATTCACAAGTTATAGCCAGATAAAATTTACTGCAATCAGAGCAGTGAAGGAGCAGATTCTTTGCTTTCTCAAGAGCTACATGCTAAGGGCATGAAGCCTGTATGCTTGAGTTACTCCTGGGCTAGGCAACTTCTATGACTGGGAACATTGCCAACACTTTGAACACAATTGAGGAAAGCTTCTTACACATCCCTCCATGTAACTTGGCATCACAGAGCAAAAATAGATTCTCTTCAATTTCTGAATCATCCATGTTCCTCTGAACCATTCGACCCACTTCCATCTCAGCACAAAAGAATCATTTGGGGAATCGAAACCAAATCCTCAAGGAAGGGCACTCGTATTCCGGAGCTCTAGGGGGCATCCCACATCAACAAAAACTATATTCAGCTGATCATTCTCTAATAAGTCTACTTTGTAGATATCGTATACCAAAGTTGTTGCTGTAGTCTCATGGAACAAACACAGAGGATGTAAACCAGCGGTGGTGGGTTGGAGGATGTCACCGGATGGTGAGGTGTGAATTGTGATTCGGTGGGAGGTGTGGGATGTTGATTCGGTGGAGGGAAGTGGGTAGTTGATCCGGTGGGATGGTTCGGAGGTGGTTGATCCAGTGGGGTGATTCAGATGCGATCCGGTTGCATGGTTCGGAGGGGATCCGGTGGTGAGGTGAGGGTGTCGATCTGGTGGGGGGGTGCTACCGATTTTCATATTATTATTATTACCTTTTATTCCATTTTTTATTATTTTTTTATTTTCTCCTTTTCTTCTATTCCCCCTTTTTTCATCATTTCCTTCTATTTTCTTTTTTTGATGCCCGGGCCTCCACACTTCGGGCTACCTCTTCGAGGATGTCAAGACCTCGCTCAATTTTCTATTCAGTTCGTCCCTCGGAACATAAATTCATGACGACACGATGCTGTGTACAGGATGTTGCCCCACCATCACCAGAGTTGGAATTCAGCCACCGAGGCCTCTTGCTTTGCTTCTTCTTTTTCTTCTTCCGCTGGCAGCTTGTTGCAAACGCGAAAATATGGGTGTCCATAACGCTTAATCAAATTCAATGGAATTAGCTGTCCAGAGGTTTTCTAACCTTGCCATCTCGATTCAGGAGGATTCTTTTGCATTGGACGACACTGATTAACATCTTTCAAGATCAGAAGATAAGATTAATCTCCAGTTCTAATGGTCCTCATAATGATGGGTTTGAAAAGAAGCGGCAGCGTCTTTTATATGAAGTGTAGTCAATGTTAATCAATAGTTCATGTCTTCAATCATGGCAGCAGCAGCTCATCAAGGTTCAGCAAAGTTTAAATGGAATCTACGGTTGTCTATCAAGCAGAATCAAGCAGCTCTTGCTAGCATGAATAAGCTAGCAGCACATTCAGTAAAATGGCGGTGCGCAATATGCATCAAGAAGACAACGGACTTCCATAGCCCAAGCCAACAGTCTAGCATAACTCATTCCAGCAAGAGCAGCACTTATTCGATCAAGCCTCTTCTATGGATTTTCTTGAACTCATTCCAGCACCAAGAAGACAAGAGTGAAAAGGAGCTAAGCAGAAGCTTTCATGTTGATGGAGTCGACGCTAGAAGCCCTTGCGTTGACGCCAAGGCCACCCGCAAGACAAAGGATGAAAGGCGACGGCTCACTTGAACTAAGGGTGAAAAATATGTTCTTAAGGGAGAAAAATGAAGCTTTAATGGTGTATAATATACACATAAGGGTGGCAAATGGCTTAACGCGATGGCTCTTTGAGAACAAGGGCGACAAATAGGTGCCTAAGGGAAACAAATGGATAATAAAAGTGTAAAATGTGTTGGTAAGGCAGACAAATGGCCGAGCACGAGAGATACTCAATCAGGTCACTTGGTTATTCTCTCCAATGATTGGCACAAGATCCTAGGTTGGTTGGCACATTCTCATATGCTTCCATAGATAGAATATTCCACCTTGCCACCTGGACAAATGGATTAATTTGGTTATGGATCAATTTTTTCCAAGAAATTATTTTTCTACTTTACATAGATAAGTGTCCTTTCTTCAGTAGTAAGAAAGGTGAGGAGGAGGAGCAAAGATGAAAAAGAAGTAGGAGAGTGAGAACAACAGAGCTGCGAAGGAGGCTGCATCATTGAGTGAGAAGAAGAAAAATAGAAAAATGAGAGAGTGAGAGAGTGAGAGAGTGAGAAGAAGAAGAAGGAGAGAGAGAAGCTGAGCTCAAAGGGGAGTTCGAGAGAAGAGAAGAGAAGAAGATCTACAGAGCTACGGAGACTACAGTCAAAGTGCTTCCATAGGAAGATACATTCCTTTGTTTCTCGATTGAGTCTTTCATTGTGCTATTCTGTTCAGCTTTCGTTTTGTTTTCTTATCATCTTTTGTTTGGTTCTTTGCCTTGGTGTGCTCGGTGCACACAAGGTGGTTGCGCGTAGTCTTAACTATGCGTGGTTTGTTCTGGGAGACCAGAACGTGGAGGATTTGTTCCTCCGGTTCCTTATGAGTCTTCAGAAGAAGAGAGGATTTGTTCCCTTGGGGTGTGAGGAGCACGGGCTGTTCACGTTTCCATCTGTGTAGCAGAAGAAGGGAGAATTTGTTTCTCCTGTCACTACGTGTAGCAGTGGGTCTGATCTTGTGGGGTGCAAGGTCAGGGTGTGAGGGATTTGTTTCCCTCAGTCCAAGCTGTTCGGTAGCATTTCTTGTGGAGGTGTCTCTACGTTCTTACATAGTAAAGGGAAGCCTCACTCGGTTAGAGTGAGGGGTGGACGTAGATCTATGCATAGCAGACCGAACCACCTAAAAAATCTCTGTCCAGTGTGGTTTGCTTGTGAGTTTGTTCCTTATTCTCTACCTCGTTCACAAGATGGTTGCCTAATGTGCATGTTGTTGAGTTTATTATGATCCTATCTTCCGCATTAGATTTGCACAATTTTATAACAGCATGTTAAGTAGTCGATATATGATCTATGTAATCTACCATTAGTGTTTTTATTGGTCTAGAAGTTTTTAAATTAGGCATATATTGTAGCTGGATCTATTCACCCCCCCTCTAGATCCTAGCAGCGCATCTAGCAATTGGTATCAGAGCGGGTCTCTAATAGATCAGATTCAACAATCTATAGAGAAGGTCCTGCTGCTCTTTTTGCGCTACCATTATTTTAATTGTCTGACTTTTCAATGGCTCATCCACCGCTGTTTGATGGTTCTGATCTCTCTACGTGGTTAGGCAGTATGTGCACATCTGTAAATGCAGTTAATCCAAACATATGGAACATCATTTCCAAAAGTCCATACAAATTACCCAAATATATGTCCAAATGGACAGACAGTCATAAGATGAAGAACAATGAAAATCTCAGAGCTCTAAATATTTTCAAAAATGCTATTGATCATAACATCTTTCCATTTGTTTCTTCCTCCAGATCTGCTAAAGAAATCTGGGACAAACTAGTTGCAATCTATAAGAAGGAGGAGCAATATAAGTGCTTCATGGGTGACAGCATGCAAAGCCACGAAGAAAGTGTTGATGAGGAGGTAAACTCTATGTTTGAAAACTTCTCTATAGATAATTGGCAAGATGCTTATGCTGAATTGCTTGAGATATGTAAAATTTAAGAAAATAGAAAAAATCCTTGAAAAATAAGTTAAATAGTTTAGCTCACATTGATTCTAACAATGAAGGCTTGAAAGCCTTGAAATCTAAAAATGAAGAACTTAGAAATCAAATTGAAAACCCTGAAAAGACACTTAAAATTTTTGAGGAGAAAAATAAATTGATTTCTGAAAAACTTGAATCCGTTAAGGTAGTAAATACAGAACTTCAAAAAAATCTTGATAAATCTAAAACTCAAAACAAAAGCTAAGAAAAGAAGCTGAAAACACTTGTTCTGATAACTCTGTTTGTAATGGGTGTTCATTTGTGAAAGAACTGAATGAAGGTCTCCTCTCGGACCTTGAATGGCTGAAAGACCTAATTGGTTCATTGAGAGAGGAAAATAAAAATCTGCTAGATAAGAAACTTGAACTGGAAAAAATAGAGGAGGAGCTAAACGAAAAGGTAAGTTCAATGGCCATTAATGAAAAACAAGCTAAAGAAATTGAGTAATTGAAACAAGAAAATGAAAAGCTTAAAGAATTGAATATGGCCATATATGAAAGACTTTTTGTGTTAGAAAAAGGCAAATCTGTTTGCTTAGATGAATCTGAAAAACTAAACCATTTGCAAAAGGAAAATGATGATTTTAAATCTATTAATGAAGCTTTGAAAATTAGAGTTGCTGAGTGTGAGGAAGAAATGGTGAGTTATGAGCTTAGTATCTCATCCCTCCAATAGGAGATCAATGATCTTAATAACTCTTTGTCAAAATTTGTTGAGGGAAAGGAACATTTGGACAAACTTCTTGGAACTAAAGTGAACTTTTAAAAAGAGGGGCTGGGTTATAATCTAGTAAATAAGATAAGCTTTGAAAACAAACTTTATACTTCATTTGTGGGCAGTTCTGGGCCAACCAACACCCCTAATTCACAAATCTTTCAGTTCTGGGCCAACCAACACCCTAATTCACAATCTTCAATTCACTACCAAAAGAATTCAAAACAAACGGAAAATTAGAAAAATGTGAAACAAAGTGAAAAATAGAAAGAGTTAAAAAATGTTTCTATTGCCATAATGCATGTTGTGCATAAGTCTGTCACACACACATGCACACAAAAAGAAAATGTCATGCTATTATTGTGGTAGAGTAGGTCACATGATGCATGATTGTAATGTCATGACATTTGATGAGAAGAATGCATGCAAGAAATTGAATGGTTTCAAATATTCCAAAATGAATTCAAACAAAAAGGGTTCATTTTAAAATCCACATGTGCATGCTAGAAAAGCTCATGTTCAAAATCATGTTGTGCAGAAAAAGACAATTCGATATTTTTATTGTGGTAGATCTTGTCATGTGATGCAAAATTGTGTTGTTTTGAAAAATGATGAATTTCAAATTCATAGAAAATCCACAGGCTCAAGAAAGCCAAAATTGTTTTCAAACAAGAGGCCTTACTGTCATAATTGTAAAAGAGCCAGCCACACAGTCTAGGATGGTTGGCATTTGAGAGGAAATTTCAAGTCCCATGATAGAAATGGCAGAACTACTGTCTTCCCACAGAAACCTCATGCCTATCGTCTTAAGAAGAGTTTGAATGCATTTAATCATTGTCATTTTTGTGGGAAAGTAGGACACACTATGAATGATTTTTCTGTTATGAGGCTTGATGATGTGAATGCTTTAAAATCATGGAAAGCACCAATGAAAGGGGTAGTTAATCTTTCAGGACCCAAGAGATCTTGGGTACATTTGAACAGTTAATGAGAATTTCTCTTTGTAGGAGTCCCTTGGAGCAAAGAAATAAAGGGGGTTCAACAAATAAGCAAGGCACCCTGGTTTGGTAAAACCAATTCCACTACATTCACGATTTTTGTTTGTAGGTTTGTTTTAATTTATTTTACTGTCAAAGTCACACATCCTATCGTTTAGTTGATGAGAATTCATGTCACGCCCCGAGATATAAGTGTATAGCGGAAGTAACTCAGGGAAACGTGGACAGTCGGCAATACGTCTCAAGCTAGGAATATAATCAGAGTCCAAATCATTCACACATAAGATGAATGCAAAATAATGCCCCCAAAATCTACCTTTTTTTGATAATAATCAAAGTACATGAATGCTTGGCTCTCTTTTGACATAATGACAACTAGACTCAATCAAAATGATAATTTCATGACTCAAAAAAAATTACATGATGTGACTCTAGACTAATCATAAAGACTCGTGACACTCTATGTCTTCTCTCGGGTCTACAATCATCGCTCTTGGTCCCATCATTAGAATACTCGGAATCCAATCCACTAGATTTTCCTGAAAGATTGGAAAAGTAGGGTAATGAGCACACTTGCCCAGCAAGTATCTTCGTATCAACATGAAGGTGTGCTTTAAGTAATTACATTTTCGCTCTAGAGAAGAAGGTAATGGAAAAAGTGATACAACAATGAGATATGAACTATGGAGTTATGAGGAATGTGAATAATAGAGCATGATCAAGCAAGACTATAAAGTAGAGTGGCCTTTCATTAATGAGAATGTTACACCCCACCTTAGAATCTAGTTTAGTTTCCAACTCTCATCGGATTTATGAGTGTCACGCCCTGAACCGATAGCAGCGGAACGTGTAGTTTAGAACGCGGCAGTTATACAGCCATGAATAATCAGAGCATACATAAGACACAAAATTTCCAAGGCCAGACAATATGGATAAAATATAATCTTTATTCATAATCAAATGTCAATTACATAACTGGACTCCACTTATATGGGAAAAAGAAAAGACTCAAATACTTTATAAAGAGAAAAGACTCAAGAAAACTAAAAGACACCGGCTTACTTTTTCCACAACACTCAACACTCTTGCCCTTCCCCATCTGATGGAATATCTTCAATGTCATTACCTGATAAATGTTGAAAATAGGCTGGTGAGCAAAAAGCTCAGGAGGAATTACATCTCCCATCAAGCAGAATATAAGTGATTAGCCAATTAACATGTTCATGACGATGCAAGGCATGGAACTAGAAAATCATGATGATCAATCTAACGGGAAAGATGAATATTAAAGTCAAAGGTAGTTACGAGCTCAAGAGAAATAGGGATGAATTCCCATGCAGAGTCAATGACAAGCTATCAGAATATAACAAGGACAGATACTTAGATGAACATAACTTCAGAATTGGCCAGAATATAATAGAGTTCCAATAAATATAAGCAATCTAGTAGAATATCTAAATTATCAAAATAACCAAGCAACAAATTATCAGAATAACATATTTAACAGAATTAACAGAGTTTGCAGAATGATAGATATAACAGAATAACAGAATATAACAGATGTACAGAGTTTGGTGCAATGCCACACCCAAAATTACCATGGTTTACAGAATTGGACTTCCATCCTACCTGGCACTGAAAAGTCGCAGACCCACAGCCCTTAATGTTTTAGAATCAGATTTGGCGAAATATAGAGTCAAAGGGTTATGTTCTCGAATTGATGACAAAAAGATTCTAAAAGGAGTAGAGTGTCAAGACTAACAGAAAACCAAAGTGACATGGATCGGATCCCGAGGTTTTTAGGGTATAACCAGCTCGGCTGCCTTAGAGGAATCCAAGGCTAGCAGAGACTTACGGAGGTCCCAATGACTAACTTGCCAGTCCGAAGGAACGGAATGTCCAACGGAGGGCTCGTATGTCACCGAGAGTTGAGGTGTATAACGTGAACCAATCATGAAAAAGGGGCTCCATCTACTGACGTGAGATGAGAGTGCCAAAAGACCCGAGGTATGGGTCAAAACCGGAAGAAAACGGTGAGAACATGAATGCGTTAATTATAGAATTCACGTCCATCCAATTCTATAATTAACTATTAAATAAATTTATTTTAATTGACATCCGTGAGTAGTGTCATTTATTAATTAGCGTCCACTTGGAGGGACATTAATTCTATGATTTTTAACTTAATTTATTTAACAAGAAATCACGTCAATATCTATTTAATTGAATAATTTCAAAAATATACATTCAAAGACACATTTATTTATTTAAAATAATTTAGAGAAATAAAATATATGATAATTAGGGGAAAAATATGAGAATTCCAGATATATAATTTTTACAATTTTATGTTATATAATTTAGTAGATATGAATTTTCAAAGATATAGCTACAAGTTATATATATATATATATATATATATATATATATATTAATAAATGATTTAACGCCTTCGCAGAGTGTCGTTGAAAGAATTCAACGACACTGAGTGTGTCGTCATTTATAACAAATGAATAGTGTCACTTTTTTTTTAACCTCCCGTTCTACATGTACACATGTCAGAATTGCGCAATCTATATACCAAAATGAAGGGCTCGAAAAACTCTACTTAACCAGACGTTCAAAATAATTTTTCATTGAGAGATGGGAGATCTTGAGATAGGAGACACGGGAAATGGTGCAACCACTCTCACTACCTCGGTCTCCACCCCACTAGTATGCCCATAAATTTTCATGAATAAAGGTCACTCCGACGCCCACGAACAGGCCGACAAATCAGAAACTCCATAACTAACTAGTTATAGTGTTCAGCGTATAAACTTGATAGTTTATTAAATTTCAAGATAATTCACAAAGCTATTGACGACATGATTAATGTCGCCCAATTGAAATGACGGAAGAGATTATGCCGTTATTCACTGATTTCGCGACCATATAAAGGTCGCTATTTCCTTCATCATGTAGGCTACTAATCTCCCGATACAAAACATGCTAAATCGATTAATAACTACATATATGCAGATTTTATGTGCACGTTTCAGGAGATCTCTAGCCATCGGAGAGGATACCCAGGGATGGACTAGAAGATCAAGATATACGCATGCAGAAATCACATTAAGGCTTAACAGGTATTAACGGTTTAGCTTGTTGTTGAGAACACCTAACAACCATGAGAATTTTGCATGTAATTAACATGTTTAGGCTTGGAGAGATCACCTACGAATACGTTAAAGATTATGGTACATGTAGATGTTATATTAAGGTTTAATATTAAACGCTTTAACTTCATGTCGAGAACACCTACTTAAAATCAACAATAGCATGATCATGCCAATTTTATTATTAAATATTTTTTACTTGAGAGAGATCACCTACCTCGTGTGATGATTTGGACGGTGAACTGAGAGATTAAGACAGCAAACGGCAGCAGTTCTTCTTGTTGTACTTAGAACAGAGCCTCCGTAGCTCAGTAAAGAAAAGAATAACAGCAGCAGAGGTTCTTCTCCTTTCTCAGGAATCAAGAACAACAGCGGTAGAGGGGCAATAGCAACAATAGTGAAGCATAGAAGAGAGGCCCTTCGCGTGATCACAAGAGCAGCAGTCGCAGTCGACAGCAGGAGAACATGGTTCGTTGTTGTAGGAAGAAGAAGATGAAGAAGTAGCAGTAGGTCGACTACCGCTGGCCTCGATCGGAAGAAGGGTTACTTATAGATCTGTGGGTGCTCTAATCCTTTTAGTATACAGGTTCTAAAGTAAGAATCCTACTAGTGAGGGACTTTTCCTCACGCAGGATCATCGCCAGTCGTCTTCCTACTAGGACTCTAACTTTCCCAACCATGCACATCGATTCTCTTCTAAATTATACATATTTATATATCTTCTTTCTTGATTTGGGCCCTTGCCTCATATAGCTTGGTGACCCCCTTTTTTTGTTTTAAGCCCATTATCCCCTTTCTACTTATATTAGTGTTAAGCCCATTTAAGGCTTCAGTTGACACTTAGTTAAGGCCCATGTGTAAATGTGGTTGAAGGTTAGATGGGTGTTTAGGGGGCCCATTTAATTACAATGATCCTATTCATGTGGGGTATTATATATATATATAATTAGTTAATGGTCAAGTTTTATATCATGACTCATTTTACTTTTAGTTCCTAAAATAAAATAAAAAAAATGTAATTTACATGTGTGTCAGGCCCATTTAGTGTATATACGGGAGTTATATTGTTTGGGTTTTACATATCTTGTGTTAATGGACCAAGATGATCAATTTATCATGGCCCATTAAGTGTCTATATTTATAACTTATTTGTCCTTCTCATGTAAGTTTAATTTATTTAGGAATTTTATTTCCTTAAATTTTCAGGGGTGCTACACCCTCCCCCACTTAAAAGAATTTGGTCCCCAAATTCAACTAAATTCATCTCCAATATATATCAGTGGGGTATCTAGTTCTAGTTTCCATTCATAAGACAAAATCATCTAGGCATGCTAATAAAACAACCCAATGAACTAGGCCAAGGTTAAGGGGTACCTTTTGTTACTTCATTGTCAGCAAGTTCGATTTGTCTTATTGCTCGTAATTGTACTCGATGTCATACTTCTTTATGATCCTTTGCCTGCTGAGGTTGATCTTTAGGAAGGGGGCAGTCGGCTATCTTATGTTCTTGGCTTCCACAACGAAAATAAGCTCCATTCTTCAAGCGGCATTTCTCGGATTGATGACCTTCATTGCCACAATGCTTGCACTTCGCTTCTTTAGGTGTCTTGCCATTCGAAACTCCATTCCCATTATTGGGCCTTTTGTTGCTATTATCTACCTTCCTCTTTTCCATTTTTGCCCTAACTTTGTCAGATAATTCCATAGCGTCTTCAAATAGCTGAGCTCTCTTAACTATCTCGGCATATGATTGAATATCCATCGATGCTAATTGGGGTATATATTGCAATCTTAACCCATTCAAGAACCTCCTAGCTTTCATCTTCTCCGTCATGATTAAATGAGGTGCATACCATGATAACCTAGAGAACTGAGCCTCATATTCTGCCACAGACATGCTTCTTTGTTTGAGCGAGGTAAATTCTCCTGCCTTTCTCTCCCGAACTCTCTCCGAGAAATACGTCTCGTTGAAGTGTTCTAAAAATTCTACCTAAGTTACTTGAATGTTTGGCAAAGTGGCTTCTACGGACTCCCACCAAGCCCTTGCGTCCTTCTCTAGTTGAAATGTTGCTAAAAGGACCTTATCTTGGTCCGAACATTGCATCACTCGGAAAATTCTTTCCATCACCTTCGTCCAATCTTTTGCTATGTCCGGTTCAGGGGTTCCACTAAACCTAGGGGGATTGAGACTCCGAAACTCACGATGTAAATCTCCAGCTCCACGATTGGCTCCACCCTCGACTACCCCCTGAAGAGCCTGAGTCAAGCCCTGAAATGTCCTTTGCATTTCACACCAATGGGCACGCTCGGCGACACTTGTTATCTATCTAGTTCTACAAAATAGTTAATTCATGTAAGATTATCAAGTGATTCTCATGAAATTTTACTAAGATATTTACATAAGCTGATATTATTAGTATTAAAATTCCTTTTTAGACCTTAACCCAAGGTTCTACCCAATCTCACCGGGCAATAATGGGGTTGAACCTAGAACTTATGACAACCTATAGTCAAGACCTAGGGTTTAATATACCTAGGCTCTGATACCACAAACTGTCACGCCCCGGATCGATAGCAGCGGAACGTGTAGTTCGGAACGCGGCAGTGATACAGTCGTGAAAAATCATAGCATACATAAGACACAAAATTTTCAAGGCCAGACAACATGGACAAAATATAATCTTTATTGATAATCAAATGTCAATTACATAACTGGACTCCACTTATATGGGAAAAAGAAAAGACTCAAATACTTTATAAAGAGAAAAGACTCAAGAAAACTAAAAGACACCGGCTTGCTTTTTCCACAACACTCAACACTCTTGCCCTTCCCCATCTGATGGACTATCTTCAATGTCATTATCTGAAAAATGTTGAAAATAGGCTGGTGAGCAAAAAGCTCAGTAGGAATTACATCTCTCATCAAGCAGAAAATAAGTGATTAGCCAATTAACATGTTCATGACGATGCAAGGAATGGAAATAGAAAATCTTGATGATCAATCTAACGGGAAAGATGAATATTAAAGTCAAAGGTAGTTACGAGCTCAAGAGAACTAGGGATGAATTTCCATGCAGAGTCAAGGACAAGCTATCAGAATATAACAAGGACAGATACTTAGATGAACATAACTTCAGAATTGGCCAGAATATAACAGAGTTCCAATAAATATAAGCAATCTAGCAGAATATCTAAGTTATCAAAATAACCAAGCAACAAATTATCAGAATAACATATTTAACAGAATTAATAGAGTTTGCAGAATGATAGATATAACAGAATAACAGAATATAAGAGATGTACAGAGTTTGGTCCAATGCCACACCCAGAATTACCATGGTTTACAGAATTGGACTTTCATCCTACCTGGCACTGAAAAGTCACGGACCCACAGCCCTTAATGTTTCAGAATCAGATTTGGCCAAATATAGAGTCAAAGGGTTATGTTCTCGAATTGATGACAAGAAGATTCCAAAAGGAGTAGAGTGTCAAGACTAACGGAAAACTAAAGTGACACGGATCGGATCCCAAGGTTTTTAGGGTACAACCAGCTTGGCTGCCTTGAGGGAATCCAATGCTAGCGGAGACTTACGAAGGTCCCAATGACTAACTTGCCAGTCCGAAGGAACGGAATGTCCAACGGAGGGCTCGTAAGTCATCGAGAGTTGAGGTGTATAACGTGAACCAATCATGAAAAAGAGACTCCATCACGGACGTGAGATGAGAGTGCCAAAAGGCCCGGGGTATGGGTCAAAACCGGAAGAAAACGGTGAGAACATGAATGCGTTAATTATAGAATTCACGTCCATCCAATTCTATAATTAACTATTAAATAAACTTATTTTAATTGACGTCCGTGAGTAGTGTCATTTATTAATTAGCGTCCACTTGGAGGGACGTTAATTCTATGATTTTTAACTTAATTTATTTAACAAGAAATCACGTCAATATCTATTTAATTGAATAATTTCATAAATATACATTTAAAGACACATTTATTTATTTAAAATAATTTAGAGAAATAAAATATATGATAATTAGGGGGAAAAATATGAGAATTCCAGATATATAATTTTTACAATTTTATGTTATATAATTTAGTAGATATGAATTTTAAAGAAATAGCTACAAGTTATATATATATATATATATTAATATATATATTAATAAATGATTTAACGCCTTCGCAGAGTGTCGTTGAAAGAATTCAACGACACTGAGTGTGTCGTCATTTATAACCAATGAATAGTGTCACTTTTTTTTAACCTCCCGATGTACACATGTCAGAATTGCGCAATGTATATACCAAAATGAAGGGCTCAAAAAACTCTACCTAACCGGACGTTCAAAATAATTTTTCGTTGAGAGATGGGGGATCTTAAGATAGAAGATACGGAAAATGTTGCAACCACTCTCACTACCTCGGTCTTCACCCCACTACTATGCCCATAAATTTTCATGAATAAAGGTCACTCCGACACCCACGAACAGGCCGACAAATCAGAAACTTCATAACTAACTAGTTATAGTGTTCAGCGTATAAACTTGATAGTTTATTAAATTTCAAAATAATTCACAAAGATATGGACGACATGATTAATGTCGCCCAATTGAAATGACGGAAGAGATTCTGTCGTTATTCACTGATTTCGCAACCATATAAAGGTCGCTATTTCCTTCATCATGTAGGGTACTAATCCCCCGATACAAAACATGCTAAAACATGCTAAATCGATTAATAACTACATATATGCAGATTTTATGTGCACGTTTCAGGAGATCTCTAGCCATCGGAGAGGATACTAAGGGATGCACTAGAAGATCCAGATATACGCATGCAGAAATCGCATTAAGGCTTAACAGGTATTAACGGTTTAGCTTGTTGCTGAGAACACCTAACAACCATGAGAATTTTTGCAGGTAATTAACATGTTTAGGCTTGGAGAGATCACATACGGATACGTTAAAGATTATGGTACATGTAGATGTTATTTTAAGGTTTAATATTAAACGCTTTAGCTTCATGTCGAGAACACATACGTAAAATGAACAATAGCATGATCATGCCAATTTTATTATTAAATATTTTTACTTGAGAGAGATCACCTACCTCGTGTGATGATTTGGACGGTGAACAGAGAGATTAAGACAGCAAACGGCAGCAGTTCTTCCTGTTGTACTTAGAACAGAGCCTCCGTAGCTCTGTGAAGAAAAGAATAACAGCAGCAGAGGTTCTTCTCCTTTCTCAGGAATCAAGAACAACAGCGGCAGAGGGGCAATAGCAATAATAGTGAAGCACAGAAGAGAGGCCCTCCACGTGATCACAAGAGCAGCAGTCGCAGTCGACAACAGGAGAACATGGTTCGTTGTTGTAGGAAGAAGAAGATGAAGAAGTAGTAGTAGGTCAACTACCGCCGGCCTCGATCGGAAGAAGGGGTACTTATAGATCTGTGGGTGCTCTAATCCTATTAGTATACAGGTTCTAAAGTAAGAATCCTACTAGTGAGGGACTTTTCCTCACGCAGGATCATCGCCAGCCGTCTTCGTACTAGGACTCTAACTTTCCCAACCATGCATGTCGATCCTCTTCTAAATTATACATATTTATATATATTCTTTCTTGATTTGGGCCCTTGCCTCATATAGCTTGGTGACCCCCTTTTTTTTTGTTTTAAGCCCATTATCCCCTTTCTACTTATATTAGTGTTAAGCCCATTTAAGGCTTCAGTTGACACTTAGTTAAGGCCCATGTGTAAATGTGGTTGAAGGTTAGATGGGTGTTTAGGGGGCCCATTTAATTACAATGATCCTATTCATGTGGGGTATTATATATATATATATATAATTAGTTAATGGTCAAGTTTTATATCATGACTCATTTTACTTTTAGTTCCTAAAATAAAATAAAGAAAATGTAATTTACATGTGTGTTAGGCCCATTTAGTGTATATACGGGAGTTATATTGTTTGGGTTTTACATATCTTGTGTTAATGGACCAATATGATCAATTTATCATGGCCCATTAAGTGTCTATATCTATAACTTATTTGTCCTTCTCATGTAAGTTTAATTTATTTAGGAATTTTATTTCCCTAAATTTTCAGGGGTGTTACAATGAGAGATGCCATAGTGGGAAAAACCCAACAGAACAGAAACTGGTTGATGAATTACATAAATAAACAGAACAATAGCTGGCGGAAGATAAATATCAAGCCCATCAGTTAATTCCACTTCCTAAAATCACAATAGTCCAACTAACAGAACATAAAAGTTCCTTACAATAGTCCATTATTACAATGCGATAAAGATGCTAACACAATCACCTCAACTGGAAAGGAGAAGGAGAAACTAACAATCATACTAAATCTTCACGATCGGAGTCACTATGCACTAGTGCCTCGTCTTCACCAGCGGAGTCACCTGAAAATGTTTACAAGCGTGAGTCTACGAATAGACCCAACAAGTCACCAAATTCAAATATGTTCCTTTTCCCATGCCCAACTTACTACGAGGGTACTTAAACTTACAAAATACTATAATGCTTAGAACATGAAACAAGGTGCTGGGAATTTAAAACTGTAACCATAAAACAAGTATCTTCATAACTAGCCCTTGTAAATAAACACCTTCATGTTCAGATTTTCAAATAACGGAAACAAACTTTCGTATAAGGTATATGATTGAAGCAGATTTCAGAATAGAAATTGCAGATCACACTATTTCAGAAATCATATACCTTTACAGATTTCAGATATAGAGACAGACTTTTAGATACACATGGCCTAGACACAGTGCCCAAACAACCATTAGAAGATCAGAATAGCCAGATACTCAATCACCTAGGCAATGGAGACGAGTCTTGGTTACTGCGCAGAACGGGGAAAGTCCTTCCCACCTTAACCAGTGAAATTTATCCACCTCCAAGATTTCACCTCGTGCCCTCGATGTCAGAATAGATTGAGCCTCCCCACAAGGGCATTTCTATAGTTTGGCTCTAGACCCTTCTATGGCAGCAGTGTCAATATAGCCAATATAATAACTTATTTTTTTCCACAGATTTCAGGAATACAATAGGTTTCAAATTTTTGAAAACAGAAACAAGTTTATTTCCAAGCTATACATGCATATAATCATAAGCACATAATTTTAATGAACACAAAATTTTTACAGCAAGTTACAAACTTACTCATTTATCATTTCCTAATTTTTAAGATTTTTCTAAATAGAAATGGCCTTTCAAAACACTTTATTAGCAGGTTTCCGGAATTTTAGAAAATAGGTTTATATTTTGGTAACACATGCATAGAAAATAATTCATAATGATGCGTGTAGATTTCATGTGAGTACAAAAATTTTACACTGAGCTATTAACATGGTTTTCGATCATTTTTCAATTTTTTAAATTGTTTTTGAATTAAATTGGCCTCTCAAAATACTCTTTTTCTGAGTTGCTGGAAACCGGGACAAAACACAGGATGCATCGACCTATGTAGAGGATGTGCATCGACCTTAGTCTAAGCAATACACAATGTGCATCGACCTTAGTCTGAGCAATACACAATGTGCCTCAAACTTAGTCTGAGCAGTACACAATGTGCATCAACCTTAGTCTGAGCAATACATAATGTGCATCGACCTTAGTCTGAGCAATACACAATGTACATAGACCTTAGTCTGAGCAATACACAATGTGCATTGACCTTAGTCTGGGCATTACACAATGTGCATCGACCTTAGCCTGGGCAATACACAATGTGCATCGACCTTAGTCTGAGCATCTACAGGACATGCATAGACCTTAGTCTGGACATGCATGGACCTGGGTCTGAGCACATCTGGACATCCATGGACCTGGGTCTGAGCACATCTGGACATGCAAGGAGTTGAGTCTGAGCACATCTGGACACGCATGGGCCTGTGCAGGGCAGAAAAATGCCATTTTCGTTTAAAACCCGGCCGATCATCATGCAAAATACGTAAGTAGATAGAAAACCTAGAATTTACATAAAAACTTATTTCTTATGCTTTTCAAATTCTTTTTGACCCAAAAAACCTTGGAAAATCAAAAACCAAATAATGACATAAAAACCATTAGGTTTGGGACTTGCATGATTGCATTAACATACTGGGGTTTTTGGCTGCGTAAACAAAATAGAATCTTAACAAAAACCATAGCAGATATTTGGGGCTCGTATAAAACAACCTCCTGAGTAAATTAGAACATGTCAAAGGGACATTTTAAAGTTTAGAAACTTACCTCAATGAAGAAAATCAGAAATCCAGAGAATATACTCCTCGAAGCAAACACTTCGTTGACCACGCCTGCTACCAACGCTAGCCCAGAAGTCCTTCAAAAGATTCCCGCACTGCTTCCCTTCTAAACTCTCTTACTCCCAGCAGGGAACAAAAGTGCTCACACCCTTCACTCTCAGAATAGAGGAGAAATAAAAACACCAATGCCTCCTACGACTTGTAGAGAAATGAAGGAAAAGGAGTGCCAACTCCCTTCCAATCCCACCTTTTAAAGGGTCATATGGTTGTTATCAGGGGTTTTAATCTCAACCCTTAATCTAATTAATCTAAATCAAATGGCAAGGGGAAACTCTGAAACTGTCAAACTCACCGTGGAAATCTCTGCACGTAAGACTACTATGAAAATGAATTTCACGAATAGTAACGCACAGTAACGTTTTTCACTATTCATTGGCCACTTTAAAATTTTATATCTCACAATATAAAAATAATTTGAAAAATCTAATTGTTACTCATTAATCACCTCAATTTACTCTATCATAGAAAAATATAAAATAAATAAAAACCTATGAAATAAAAATTACCCCCAAAATGAATAGTAACCTCATCAAAAAGAACAGTGGGACATTTAAAACCCACTATTTCTCACCCGTTTCTACGGTTGTACCTATATGCATTTACGTGAGTTTCATTTAAAACCCACTGTCTCTCATCCATTTTCTTGTTACACATGTATTCATTTATGTGGGCTTCATTTAAAACTCACTACATACTCGTACATATATTATCTGTTATGCACATGTGTTACGTGAGTTTTCTTAGGAAAAAGGGTAAAACCCAACAACAACTATTCATTAGCCACTTTAAAAATTGATATTTCATAATATATAAAGAATTAAAAAAATCTAATTGTTACCCATTAATCACCTCAATTTACTCTACCATGAAAAAATATAAAATAAATAAAAAACTCAAGAAATAAAAATCACTCTTAAAATAAATAGTAACATTCAAAATGAACAGTAATGCCTTTAATGGACTACGAGACCCACTCCCTTGTTTTAGAGTTTATGTATGTATATATATATACTTGTGCTTCCCTTCTTCTTAGAACATGAAGACAAAATAAAACTTAACTAAATATTTCTAGTTGGCGGATAATCATCTTAATATTAATATATATTTATATTTTTAAAATATGGATAAGACAAATTAAATTGTATAATCTTAATTACTCAAAATTAGATTATAATTAAGGGAAATGAACCTAACTCGTTTTCATAATTTTTATTATTATTAATAATATTAGTCAAGCATAAGCAATAAATATTTCATGCATTAACCAAAAATATAATATATTATGAATTATGATAAAATTCTCGGGCACTACACCCTCTCCCCCTTAAAATAAACTTCATCCTCAAAGTTTAAGGCAAGATACATACCGAATAGATGGGGATATCTCTTCTTCATCTCCGCTTCAAGCTCCCATGATGCTTCCTCTTGAGAGAAATTCCTCCATAGAATCTTCACCAATGAATAGTCTTCGATCTGAGAACTGCTCCTTACGATCCAAAATCCTAACCGGTCGCTCCTCATAAGACAGGTTCGACTGGAACTCCAAGTCTTCATAACTGATGATGTGTGCAAGATCATGGACATATTTACGGAGTATAGACACATGAAACACCGGGTGGATTGTTACCATAGATGGAGGTAGTGCCAACCGATATGCCACGTTTCCCACTTGCTCCAAAATCTCAAAAGGTCCGATAAATCTCGGATGAAACCTCCCTTGCTTGCCAAATCTTGACACTCCCTTGGTAGGTGATACCTTGAGGAATACATGCTCGCGAACCTCGAAAGGCAAGTCTTTCCTTCTGTTGTCGCATAACTTTTCTGCCTATCTTGCGCTGTTTTCAGTCTTTGCTGGATCAGCTGAATTTTCTCGAATGTTTCTTGCACTACTTCAGGCCCGATCAACTGTCTGTCACCAACCTCTTCCCAACATAGAGGAGATCTACGCGGTCTTCCATATAAAGCTTCAAATGGAGCCATGCCTATACTTGCATGAAAGCTATTATATATTATAGGCAAACTCTACTAAAGGTAGGTGTCACTCCCAATCTCCCTTCCAATCAAGTACGCAAGTTCTCAACATATCTTCTAATGTCCGAATAGTCCTCTCGGACTGGCCATCCGTTTGGGGATGATATGCAGAGCTAAGCTTCAATTGAGACCTAAAGGCATTCAGCAATCGTTGCCAAAGCCTTGATGTGAAGCGAGGATCTCGATCTGAAATGATGGACTTCGGAACTCCATGCAATCTGATAATGTTTTCAACATATAAACGTGCCAGACATTCCACAGATTGCTTCTTCTTCATGGCCAGAAAATGTGTGATCTTTGAGAACCGATCCACAATCACCCAAATGGAATCATTGCCCCTGAAGGACCTGGGCAAACCTATGACAAAATCCATGGTGATATCCTCCCATTTCCATTGAGGTATCTCAATTCTTTGCATTAAGCCAGACGGCCTTTGATTCTCAGCCTTCACTTGCTGACAAATCAAACATTTAGCCACAAACTCAGCCACATCCTTCTTCATACCTTGCCACCAAAATGTTCGCTTCAAGTCTTGATACATTTTACTACTACCAGGATGAATGGAGAACCTTGACCGATGGGCTTCTTCCAAAACTTCATTTTTCAAAACTACCACATCTGGCACATAGATCCGATGTTGATATCTAACAACACCTTCCTCGTCACGAGCAATACCTATCTTGCCAATCATTGCCTGCAATCAAGGATCATCTTGCTGAGCCTCCACTACACGATCCACAACCGTAGACCTGAGGGATAACTGGGCAACAAAAGCTCGACAAAGTTGTGGCTCTATCAATGTTAAAGAATAAACAGCATCTTCAATCATCTTTCAATCTTGTCGCATTAGTGTTCTCTTCTGGCTAAGAGAATCAGCTACTACATTTGCCCTCTCGGGATGATACAATAGCTCAAAATCATAATCCTTTAAGAATTCTACCCACCTCCTCTACTGCAAGTTCAACTCTTTCTGAGAGAATAGATACTTGAGACTCTTGTGATCCGTGAAGACTTCAAATTTGACTCCATAGAGATAGTGTCTCCAAATCTTCAGTGCATGAACAACAGCTGTCAGTTCTAGGTCATGTGTAGGGTAGTTCTTCTCATGCTCCTTCAATTGCCTAGAAGCATATGCCACAACCATACCACCTTGCATTAAGACACAGCCAACTCCGATCCTTGAAGCATCTGTATAAGGAGTGAATGTGTCGATGCTATTGGGCACGACCAAAAGTGGAGCAGATGTCAAATAATTCTTCAACTCTTTGAAACTTCACCCACAGTTCTCAGACCAAATGAACTTCACTCCTTTCCTTGTTAATCTCGTTAAAGGTGCAGCAATTGAAGCAAAACCATTAATGAATTTCAGATAATATCCAGCCAACCCTAGGAAACTCTGAATCCCAGTGGGAGTCTTCGGAGCCTCCCATTCCAGCACTGCTTGAACTTTCGATGGATCAATAGCTATGCCATTGCCGGATATTACATGGCCGAGAAATTGAACATCCTCGAGCCAAAAGTCGCACTTGCTAAACTTTGCATACAACTTGTGCATCCGGAGAGTCTCCAAAACAATCTTCAAGTGCTCCCGGTGAGACACTTCATCAGGGGAATAAATCAGCACGTCATCAATAAATACAACCACAAAGCTACCAAAATAAGGCTTAAACACTCGGTTCATTAGGTCCATAAATACTGCCGAGGCATTCGTTAGACCAAAAGGTAGAACCAAGAATTCATAGTGCTCATATCTGGTTCGGAAAGCTATCTTCGAAGTATCCTCCTCCTTAATTCAAAGTTGATGATATCCTGATCGCAAATCAATCTTTGAAAATATCATGGCACCTTGCAATTGATCAAAGAGATCATCAATGCGAGGCAATGGATAGCGATTCTTCACCCTCACCTGATTGAGCTTCCGGTAGTTGATACAGAGTCAGAGTGACCCGTCCTTCTTCTTCAAAAACAGGACTGGGGCTCCCCAAGGCGAGACACTTGGTCGAATGAAGCCTTTGTCCAATAACTCTTGCAACTGCTTCCTCAACTAGGCCATCTCTGCTGGTGCCATTCGGTAAGGTGCTTTGGAAATTGGTGTTGTACCAGGTAGAAGATCAATAGAGAATTCGATCTCCTGGACAGGCGACAACCCTGGCAAATCCTCTGGAAAGACATCGGAGAAATCTCGAACCACTTCAATCCTCCCTAATGATGGCTGTTGGGGTCCCGTAGTGCAGGAACACGGTTCTAGAGGGGGGGTGAATAGAACCCTCTACTAAAATTATGTCCAATTAAAATTATTTACTACCTCACAGCGGAATTAGCAAGATTAGCAAGAGTGAGGAATTTAAACTAATAGGAATAGGCTTGATTCTCTCAGTCTCACCCTTCTCACTCGAATTGATAATAAGATATGAACGATACCATAAACCACCACCACACAAACCACAATGCAAGCCATAAAACACGGGGATTTTTAAGGTGGTTCGGGACCACGACGGGCACCCTACGTCCTCACCAAACCGGTGAGGCTTCACTGCTGTATAAAACAGCCCGGGGATTAAACCCCACACACACACGGAGCCAAGCTCCAACACCCACACGTAGGACGAAGCCTACACAATCACACGGGAGAAATCCCCCAATCACACACGGGGAACAAACCCCACAAAATGCCCAAGCACACACGCGGATATGCTCCGCACAAAACGATGCACCCGCATCAACCAATCACTCGGAGACCCCTTTCTCCGAACACCCACACAGAATATCCTTCCAGAAATTTAAGAACCTAAGACAAATAGATGCATTGAGCCCCAAACAAACTCTAGAGAATGAATCAAAGAAGATAAGGCATGTATGAAGCTCCCCCTTCAAGAAAGACTCCGGATCTTCTTGGCTCAATGTCGGATGGCCGCGATTTGAGCGTCCTCGCGTTCCTCTCGTCGAGACGCTTCTTTTCTTCTTCTACCACGAGCTCCAAATCTCCATGGATGTAGATGATAACCCTTCCTCAAGAGCTCCTTGGTTGCTTTCCCCCTTTTCTCCACCTACAAGATAGAACAAGATACATTAGGGCTTCTCACCTTACAAATTCGGAGTTCACATTCATATATATAGTGGAGTGGACAAAAGACACATAAAACCCTCCCAATACATGTTAGAAACCCCCCAATAACATTAGTAACCATTTGGGGGTATTTTGGTAAACTTTAGATATGATTCCATAGGGTTTCGGAAGCTCCCGAGAATCCCGTGCCGGGATGGGTCGACCCCATGGGTCGACCCCCAGGGAGCCTGAAGGCGGCCAGAAGCAGAAACTAAATCCAGAATACATGGGTCGACCCATGGGGTCGACCCATGCAGTGTGGGTCGACCCCATGGGTCGACCCATGCACACTGCATGCAAAAACTGAGTTTTGTTTGCTCCAGAACTCTTAGGGGTCGACCCAATGGGTCGACCCAAGCTAGAAAGGGCTAGAAAACTCCATTAATTCAACATGAAATCATGGGGAAATAAATGTTTAAATGTTACCATAACCCCATGTAGATTAACCATGTATTTTCATCCTGAAAACATGAAACAACAAGTGGTTAGTTGAGAATCAAACTCTTTGCATCAAGCAACACCACTATGAACATATTGACATTAAAACACATCATTAAACTCATTTAACCATGTATTTGTCTTCTTAATTTAACCAACCAAAACATGTATGACCAAATGCAATGTCATGGAAGCTTTAATGTGTAATTAGCATCTTTGGCCACAAGGATCACAATAAGAATATGCATGAACATATGCAAGTTGAATAAGCACTTTCATTAAACATTTTGAGCCTTTCCTTAAGCATGATGTTTCATTAATGCTCATATTGAATTAATCATTAGTCCATCACAAGGCAACCAAAAATCTTGACTTTAACAGTCCAAGAAATCTCATTTGAGAAATGCATGAACCACCATCAATGCATTAAGATCTCATGAAAGATGTGCATTAAAATAACCCGGAACTTGACATAAAGATGGTTAGATGTTACCATCATCCAATTGACATGAGAGGGTTTAAGAACCATCTTTGGACCTGTAGAAACACAAGAGTATTAGGTTACCACATGTGTTAAAGTTAAGAGCTCATGAACTAGATTCTTCCAAAAGAACCTTCATAACTTGTCAAACATCCAAATGCTCATTGCATAAATAAATGTTTTCATAAAGACAAAGTCACGGGCTATGGCATTTGGGGAACTTTGAATCTTCCATTGCATCTAAGGAAAATGTAATGATATGGGGGCTCAATCATTCAAGTAGCCTTGCCACGATACGCTTACATATCATGAAACTCAATTTGACAAGTGTGAACACCTAAACACACACATGTGCAAACAAATGCAAATATGCATTTTCATTATGCATCCTCATGATCTCTTACACATATTTAGCTATGCATGTTTGTAAAGATGTTTCCACATTACATTACATGCAAGTCTTTCACACATCAAGTTAATAAATCAAGCTTTTGGTGCGTAGCTCACAAGACCAAGCATTCATGCTATGCATGAGCAATATAGAGCCAACTCTCAAAAGTCTTGAAGAATATTTCAAGCACATCACAAGCTTAAAGAGGTTCAAGTAGAAAGTGCATGATCCACATTCAAATTTGAAACATTCATGGCTCATGAAGGTTTATACATGCTAACCATTCAAACACACATTCATTCAAATGGCATTCTTGATGACAAAGACTAACATTCATGACTTTGGCCACTTAGAAGAATATGCACGAAAGCCTACATCTTCAAACCTTAAGGACTCATGAAGAAGGTACATGAAACCACATGTATATCTATGCACAAGTACTATGGGTCAACATACTGTAGCTTTCTCACCCAAAATTCACTTGAGTGAAGATATGTGAATTGCCAAGTCTTACCAATGGTTCTTAGAAGAATGGAGATAGAATTAACATAAGTTCTGAATGGTGGACAACAAGATGACGTAGTTAAGCATTCTCTTGAGTTCCATCTGATGTCCATCAAGACTCGTTCCTGCAATGCAAGAAGATTAGCATACTTGCATTCAAATGAACATGACTCTCATTCCAGTGAGAGTTAAGCTATTACAAACAGGTGAGCATGATAGCATTCAAATGAGCATAAAGACTCATTCATGTTGATGGCATTCAGAAGCATTGTTTTACAAATTCATTCTCATTCTAGAACATGACTCCATTACAAATCTAGAACATGAATCCATTACAAGAGAACAAGTATGATTCAAGCACATGTTCTCATTCTAGAACATGACTCCATTACAAATCTAGAACATGACTCCATTACAAGAGAACAAGTATGATTTAAGCACATGTTCTCATTCTAGAACATGACTCCATTACAAATCTAGAACATGACTCCATTACAAGAGAACAAGTATGATTCAAGCACATGAGAACATGAAGTATCATTCAAGCACATAAGAACATGAAGTATCATTGAAGCACAAGGCCAAGCAAGGTCAAGAATAAAATCATTTTGTAATCATCAAAATCACATGCACAACAATCTCCCCCATTTTGATGATGACAAAATATTATGCATTAATGCTCTCTCTCCCCCTTTGACATAATCAGAAATGGGGATCAACATGGGGAGTTCACGATAGCATCAAAACCAAAATCAGCAAGCTTACTCCCCTTAAGGCAAAATGAGAACAGTCAAGCAAAACATATGATACTCATGAAAGAAGCACAAGGAACAGTTACCAGTCTCTCTCCCTTTGTCATTGACATTGAATCGACGGACAACGGGGTTATTAAGAGAACCACATGCACACAATGTTCAACAAGATGCAATTCAAATATGCATGAGTGAATGCACTAAATGCCAAGTATGCATGAACTAATTGCACATGTTTGAAATGCAAGTTGTGGGCAACATGAACATGCAGAATGCAAGTGGAATGATCAAGTATGATTGACTTCCAAGCAAGTAGATCTAAATACATGCAATATAGCTCCCCCAATTTATTCATAGTGAGAGGATAGGTGTATGAAAAGTGCAGGTGAGTCAATGAAACCAGTTTGCTCATGTGTACACCTAGGGGATTGTGCAATCATTTAGGAGAATAAAGCGAATGCCAATGCAATCAATCAATTTTCTGAATACATATTAAATCAAATTTCCAAAGGTGTAAGTGAATAACATGAAAATGGATTGTTGCAATATGGATATTCAGATTTTAAGATCAACACAACGAGAGATTGTACAAGCTACACTATAATCCGAGAACAGCGTATTGGAGGCTACGCTCTACCTCAATAGAATTCCACATCAGAATTTTTCATTGATTTCACATAGACAATCAGAATTTTTCTAAGAATGATCAGGTTCAAATAATTCCTTTTTACGCGAGGAGACACATGGAGCTCATGCCAGACTCCCCGGTTACTCAGAATACTGAACCATTTCACTTCATTTTGAACAGAGATATTTTAATACAACACCTTTCTTAAATGAACCACATCACGTCTCAGGTGACATGTGCCCAATTTACTCAGTGAGACTAAACATTGCTCTGCCTTTCATTTCACATTATTTTCACAAAGATAGGTAGGCAGCTTTTTCCTCAACTGTCTCTTCAACATACATGCAGCAGGTTTAATAACTCTAGAGTGTTGAAAAGAAATTCCCATATCCTTATCTTTAACACTCATTTTCACATATTGTGCAAGAGGTGTGCAAATTTGATTTAGCATGTATATCGAAAGCATCATGAGCACATAGCAATACAACTCCCCCTATCTAGATGCACTTATCAAATATTTACTCCCCCTGAGTGTATGACAAGAACCACACTTGTTAAGACTCAGATGCAACATTATTTATCAAGGGAGTGTATGGTCATAGAAATTTCCAAGGAAGGGGTTGTAGCATATATTAACATGCAAGTACACAACGAGGAAATATGCAATATGCAATGTAGAATGTATCATGTATGTAGAATTTCAGATTTTATTTGAATGTTTCAATGCCCCTAATGCATGAACTCTTATGCATGCAACCTATAACAACTTGAGAATGCAATGCAAAATGCAAAAGTAAAAACCAAGAGTTTGATTTTCAGACTATCATGATAGATTGCACATGAAAGCATTCACATTCAAATGATAATCAACAAACATTCTCCATGACATGCCCTTCAGGAACAAGGATGCAAAATTGATCAAAATCAAGCAATGCAACCTGATTATTTTCAGAAGTTGTTCCAAATAGATTTTCAGAGATTATGCCTTCTTAAAATAAGAAGGATTTTCAGATTCAAATAGAAAGCACATGCATGTCAAGGCAAATAGATTTCATTCAAAAAGACATGTTTCAACAATTTAAGTTCTGAATTTTGATACACGGTGGAGGACATTGATCCTAAGATCACCTCACACATAGTGATAGCTTCCTAACAGACTTGATCTGTCATTTCACATATCACCATTTGATATACCAAAAATTCATCCATTGAAGGCTTGTATGACTTGTGAGGAAATGCAATTCAGGCATCATATGAAAACTATAACAAAATAACATACCAAACATCAAAATCATCAAGTTTAATAATGAAAAGGCAAAGTTGGGGTTTTACCTTGTGAGTGTGCCTTGTTCCATTTTATTGGAACCCCTTTCATTCTTTATTTACCTCAAGGCACACTTTCATAACAACCGACTCATTTGTTGGATCTTGGCACCCAAGCCTTCTTGGGTCCTTGGATGTTAGTAGCATCTCTTCCAAATGTTTTCTTTGACTTTTTCATTGCCACTATGTCATCATCCTTCATGATCCTGCAATCCTCAATGACATGTCCATGGGTTCCACAATAAAAGCATTGAGGGAAGGTATTTCTAGCAAAGGATGTTCTTTCATGAGCATAGGCATTTTCAAAAGTTTTCCATCTCCTATTTTCAAAGGATCTAGGTCTAACAAAATTAAACCTAGCATTCATTCTAGAAGCATGGAAATTTTTAGTTTTCAAAAACCAACATTCTTTCATAACATGCCCATAATTTCCACAATGATAGCAACAAGGTGAAGTAGTTCTAACAAATGATTTATCATTATGAGCAAACGTTTTTCCAAAGAACTTTCCCTTGTTTGATGAAAACCTTTGAGCACGAAAGGCATATTGGTTACTGAATTTTCTTTGAGCATTGCACTTAGCATTGTTAGCATGAAGTTCATCTTTTTACTTTGAAAAATAATTTTTCATGGTGTGGCCTAGCTTACCACAGTGAAGGCAAGAAACATTTCCTTTTGATTTGAAGGCATGTTTTTCTTTGCATGCATGTTGGTCATCCTTTTTCATGATATCACAATCATCCATAACATGGCCATGCATGTCACAGTAAAAACAACTCAACTTTGAACTTTTAGGAACGTGAGCATGCTTTTCATGATTTTGGTGAGAATCAGATTTTCTATTATGACTCTTAGGACCATTTTGACAGTTGGGGGATGGGGCAAATTTCTTGGTCCTAGGTTGGGCTTGAGTTCTAATCTGGGGTTTCTCAACAAAAGATGCATTAGAAGAACATGAAGCATGCACGAATGATGTTTGGGTTTTCAGACCAAAAGCTTTCTTTTTAGTGGGTTCATACCCAAGACCTTCCCTTTGAAAATTCACCTTGGTCTCCAAGATTTTATCTAGGTTGTCTTTCCCCTTGACAAATTTGGACAAAGATGCATTCAAATCAATGATTTCGTTTTCAAGGGATACAATGTGCAACTCATAGCTAGCAATTTCTTGTTCACTGCAAACATTACATTCACTTAACACTTTGTTTGTAGTTTTATAGCTTTCAAGTTCTTGTTCCAGCACATGCAATTTTTCACATTCATTAACAACCACAGATTTTCCTTTTTCAAGAACAAGCAGTCTTTCAGACATGGCATTGTTTAATTGTTTCAAACTTTCATTTTCAGATCTCAACAACGCATTTTCTTTTTCACTTTTATCAAAACTGTTCAATCTCCCTTCAAGCAAAGCATTCTCGATTAGCATGGCACCAATTTTCTTTTTAAGTTCCTCATTTTCAAACATGATGCTCTTGCTATCATTTTCAGAATCAAGAAGTTTTTCAAGCATTTTATCATCGTCAGATAAGGAATCCAACTTGTTTCTAAGACATTTTTCAGATTCTTCAAGCAATGAAATCTTAGATAACAAGAGTTTGTTCTGATCAAGCAAAACATCGGAATCATTTTCAATTTCAAGATCAGTATTAGATTTTTTGAACATTTCAAGATCTTCAGTCATACATGACATTTCATCTGAAAATAATTCAACTTTGGATTCTAGAAGTTCATTATCATTTTCTAGATTTTCAATTTTTGATTCTAACTCAATGCATTTTTCACAAGAACCACTAGCATGCACATTCTCACTAGTTTTCTTTTTCAGATTTTTATTTTCAGATTTGATTTTCTTATATTGACTCGATAACTCCTCATAAGCATCAAGAAGTTCTTCAAAAGACATTTCGTCTTCATCAGAGTCAGAGTTAGAATTTACCTCATTTGAAGTTTCTTCACCATGACCCATTAAGCATAGATCCACTACTTCTTCTTCATACTTCCGTGCCAATTCATCCCAAAGGTCTCTTGCCGACCTATACAAGGGAATTTGTGAAAGTATGTTAGACTCAATCGCATTCAAGAGAAAATTTAATGCTCTAAGATTCATTTCATCTTTCTTGACATGCATATCATCACATTTGTTATGTTCAGTAGGAAGCTTGTATGGACCTTCACATATGGCCTTCCAAACATTCGGCTCATGCAAACCAAGATAAACACACATAGCATTTCTCCAAGAAATATAATCATGACCATTAAAGATAGGAAGGCAATTCATAGAGATTTGATCAACAGAAAAATTCATGATTGACAATGCACAAGGATCACTCTCAAGATCGTTATATCTAGGGACACAGAACCTGGCTCTGATACGAATTTGTTGGGGTCCCGTAGTGCAGGAGCACGGTTCTAGAGGGGGGGTGAATAGAACCCTCTACTAAAATTATGTCCAATTAAAACTATTTACTACCTCACAGCGGAATTAGCAAGATTAGCAAGAGTGAGGAATTTAAACTAATAGGAATAGACTTGATTCTCTCAGTCTCACCCTTCTCACTCGAATGGATAATAAGATATGAACGATAACATAAACCACCACCACACAAACCACAATGCAAGCCACAAAACACAGGGATTTTTAAGGTGGTTCGGGACCACGACGGGCACCCTACGTCCACCCCTCACCAAACCGGTGAGGCTTCACTGCTGTATAAAATAGCCCGGGGATTAAACCCCACACACACACGGAGCCAAGCTCCAACACCCACACGTAGGACGAAGCCTACACAATCACACGGGAGAAATCCCCCAATCACACACGGGGAACAAACCCCACAAAATGCCCAAGCACACACGCGGATATGCTCCGCACAAAACGATGCACCCGCATCAACCAATCACTCGGAGACCCCTTTCTCCGAACACCCACACAGAATATCCTTCCAGAAATTTAAGAACCTAAGACAAATAGATGCATTGAGCCCCAAACAAACTCTAGAGAATGAATCAAAGAAGATAAGGCATGTATGAAGCTCCCCCTTCAAGAAAGACTCCGGATCTTCTTGGCTCAATGTCGGATGGCCGCGATTTGAGCGTCCTCGCGTTCCTCTCATCGAGACGCTTCTTTTCTTCTTCTACCACGAGCTCCAAATCTCCATGGATGTAGATGATAACCCTTCCTCAAGAGCTCCTTGGTTGCTTTCCCCCTTTTCTCCACCTACAAGATAGAACAAGATACATTAGGGCTTCTCACCTTACAAATTCGGAGTTCACATTCATATATATAGTGGAGTGGACAAAAGACACATAAAACCCTCCCAATACATGTTAGAAACCCCCCAATAACATTAGTAACCATTTGGGGGTATTTTGGTAAACTTTAGATATGATTCCATAGGGTTTCGGAAGCTCCCGAGAATCCCGTGTCGGGATGGGTCGACCCCATGGGTCGACCCCCAGGGAGCCTGAAGGCGGCCAGAAGCAGAAACTAAACCCAGAATACATGGGTCGACCCATGCACACTGCATGCAAAAACTGAGTTTTGTTTGCTCCAGAACTCTTAGGGGTCGACCCAATGGGTCGACCCAAGCTAGAAAGGGCTAGAAAACTCCATTAATTCAACATGAAATCATGGGGAAATAAATGTTTAAATGTTACCATAACCCCATGTAGATTAACCATGTATTTTCATCCTGAAAACATGAAACAACAAGTGGTTAGTTGAGAATCAAACTCTTTGCATCAAGCAACACCACTATGAACATATTGACATTAAAACACATCATTAAACTCATTTAACCATGTATTTGTCTTCTTAATTTAACCAACCAAAACATGTATGACGAAATGCAATGTCATGGAAGCTTTAATGTGTAATTAGCATCTTTGGCCACAAGGATCACAATAAGAATATGCATGAACATATGCAAGTTGAATAAGCACTTTCATTGAACATTTTGAGCCTTTCCTTAAGCATGATGTTTCATTAATGCTCATATTGAATTAATCATTAGTCCATCACAAGGCAACCAAAAATCTTGACTTTAACAGTCCAAGAAATCTCATTTGAGAAATGCATGAACCACCATCAATGCATTAAGATCTCATGAAAGATGTGCATGAAAACAACCCGGAACTTGATATAAAGATGGTTAGATGTTACCATCATCCAATTGACATGAGAGGGTTTAAGAACCATCTTTGGACCTGTAGAAACACAAGAGTATTAGGTTACCACATGTGTTAAAGTTAAGAGCTCATGAACTAGATTCTTCCAAAAGAACCTTCATAACTTGTCAACCATCCAAATGCTCATTGCATAAATAAATGTTTTCATAAAGACAAAGTCACGGGCTATGGCATTTG
The DNA here is from genome assembly GCA_022559845.1 of Amorphophallus konjac. Taxonomy (NCBI): domain Eukaryota; kingdom Viridiplantae; phylum Streptophyta; class Magnoliopsida; order Alismatales; family Araceae; genus Amorphophallus; species Amorphophallus konjac. The sequence goes on along the minus strand of CM040126.1, from coordinate 289,757,296 downwards.
GGGAACTTTGAATCTTCCATTGCATCTAAGGCAAATGTAATGATATGGGGGCTCAATCATTCAAGTAGCCTTGCCACGATACGCTTACATATCATGAAACTCAATTTGACAAGTGTGAACACCTAAACACACACATGTGCAAACAAATGCAAATATGCATTTTCATTATGCATCCTCATGATCTCTTACACATATGTAGCTATGCATGTTTGTAAAGATGTTTCCACATTACATTACATGCAAGTCTTTCACACATCAAGTTAATAAATCAAGCTTTTGGTGCGTAGCTCACAAGACCAAGCATTCATGCTATGCATGAGCAATATAGAGCCAACTCTCAAAAGTCTTGAAGAATATTTCAAGCACATCACAAGCTTAAAGAGGTTCAAGTAGAAAGTGCATGATCCACATTCAAATTTGAAACATTCATGGCTCATGAAGGTTTATACATGCTAACCATTCAAACACACATTCATTCAAATGGCATTCTTGATGACAAAGACTAACATTCATGACTTTGGCCACTTAGAAGAATATGCACGAAAGCCTACATCTTCAAACCTTAAGGACTCATGAAGAAGGTACATGAAACCACATGTATATCTATGCACGAGTACTATGGGTCAACATACTGTAGCTTTCTCACCCAAAATTCACTTAAGTGAAGATATGTGAATTGCCAAGTCTTACCAATGGTTCTTAGAAGAATGGAGATAGAATTAACACAAGTTCTGAATGGTGGACAACAAGATGACGTAGTTAAGCATTCTCTTGAGTTCCATCTGATGTCCATCAAGACTCGTTCCTGCAATGCAAGAAGATTAGCATACTTGCATTCAAATGAACATGACTCTCATTCCAGTGAGAGTTAAGCTATTACAAACAGGTGAGCATGATAGCATTCAAATGAGCATAAAGACTCATTCATGTTGATGGCATTCAGAAGCATTGTTTAACAAATTCATTCTCATTCTAGGACATGACTCCATTACAAATCTAGAACATGACTCCATTACAAGTGAACAAGTATGATTCAAGCACATGTTCTCATTCTAGAACATGACTCCATTACAAATCTAGAACATGACTCCATTACAAGAGAACAAGTATGATTCAAGCACATGAGAACATGAAGTATCATTCAAGCACATAAGAACATGAAGTATCATTGAAGCACAAGGCCAAGCAAGGTCAAGAATAAAATCATTTTGTAATCATCAAAATCACATGCACAACAATGGCGCTTCCTTGACCTCATCTGTGGTCACTACATAGGCTAGGAATGCACTGCAGCCCTTGCACAATGATCTAGATACCTTCATGGCAAAGACCACAAACTTACCTGACCCAAACTTGGGTAAAGGGTGGAAGAACTCCTTCTCGCCAGGAATGTGAAAAACAACCTGTGACGACCCAGAGTTCAGGATACCGAGACATCGATAACATCGATATACCGATACCAAGAACTGGGGAAGCCACCCAAGAGGCTGATGAGACCCCTGAAGGGTTAGGAGGAAAGTGCTGAGGGGTTTGTATAACGAATTGCAATTTGGAAAGCGCAATTACTATTAAGTGACAAAATTAACACAAGTGCGGAAGCAATTCAAAATAACCAGAGTGATATATATATACTAGTCCAGATAAACCAAAGTACTAGTCCACCAGGGTACAACTACACGGGGCATACCCCGGCAAAGGTACAACAAAAGCCTCAAAAAGGCGGTCCGACTACAGCTGGCAGCTAGACGCGGTCTCCAAAACAGCTCAGGAAGCACCGGGAGACGACGGGCGCGGCTCACCTGAGAGGAGAAAGGGTGAGTCACATCCAGACTCAGTAGGGGTCACGCGGATCCCTACCTCGCACTAATCATGCATTCATGCATAAATAAAGGTAATTAGAGCATGCATTTAATTAAACAAACAGGCATTGTTATGAATAAACTACTCAAGTAAAGCTGTAAACTCTAACTAAGCAGGCATAACAGCTTACACATGCCAAAGCTAAATAAATGCAAGCGACTGAAACTAAATCTACCAAAATAGAATGAGCCTTAACTGATCCAAACAATAAGGAAGGACAACCACTGGAGCAGAAACTAGAAGCGTCCACTGACGACTTACACTACGTCTCAAGCACTCGCAGTCGTCAAAGCGACAAGCTGAGCGCGTAAACAATACTTAACCAAGTGACCAGTCAGAGTGGCACCCGTCGGTGTCAGTCCACAGTCTCCGACCACGTGTGCACACACTGACTCTAGCCTGAGCCAGGCCCTCTAGCTAGTTTTCTCCCTTGGTAGGACGCTACCATTGGCTGGGAGCCCACGGAACTAGCTTGCAAACCGTGTATGGGAAACACCCCTCCGCTATCCTCAAGTGGGTCGGTACTCAACAGACCTAAGGAAACAATAGTGGCTCCATTGCATGGACAGAAAAGCTACTCAATTGGTATTAAAAACATGCTATTATATAATACAATAATGTAGATCTGGCGCATAAACGGAGTGGCACGCATAACGAAAGGGCTGGCCATTTTAGGGAACCAACAGGCATGTGGCGGTCGACTGCCCATGCGCTATTTGCAAATAACGGTCGGAGGCCAGCGCGTTACTTCAAGAACGACGCACTAGTCCCCATCCGTTACTCCCACCCGAGTTCCAGCTCAAGAGACCTAAAAGGGAAAGTGACGGTAGGGGCTCAGCGCGTCGCTTCAACGTGACGCGTTGGATCCCCGCCGTTACTTCCACCCGAGGCCAAAAATCAACATGCTGCGCTCAAAACCGCAAGCAGGCGAAGCGACGCACTAGCCTAGGCGCGTCGGATCAAAGCGACGGCCGGCCGACTAGCGGTCGGGCTAACCGCCTGACCTGGTCAACTTAATTCAAGGAGAAAACAACGGTCGGGAGCCCCGCCATCACTTTCAATGTAACGCACCCCCGACGGGCCGTTACTTTGAAATAACGCGTCCAATATGGACCGCTAGAAGTGTGACGGTTCCTGGCAGGACCGTCACACCACCTGGGATACGGGCGGGTTCGGTTTGAAAACCGGAGCCCCCCCCGGACGATAGAAATCGTCGGGTAACGCCGTAGAAACCTATAACCTGTCAAACCATGCAATCCATACAACATGATGACACCTAAAAACATCACATGCAAAGCCTAATAAGCATTAAAATCAAGAATTAAGCTAAAACCCCAAAATTAGGAAATATGAACATTAAGCATGCCACGGGGTTCTAATCAACAGAACGAGCCATAGGAAAGGATCCTAGCGAGATCAGGATTCCATCCCCCTACCTCTTGCGAGTCGAAACGGCCAAGAACACCGCATGCAAGGAGGTAGGCTCACCGAGCCTTCAAGCTCCACCACGCTCCCACGATCACCAAACCACGCCGAAGTGGGCACCTACTGATAAGTGTGTATTTTTCCTTCTTAATTCATAATTATTCATATTTTTATGAGCTTAAATTATGATAAATATACACTTCTCACACTTATTGTTGATTTAGACTCAAATGTTTAATTTTCTAAAATTAAATAAATTTTAATCACAATTTTTACTTATTTATGTAGGCACGTAATACGAGGAAAACTCCAAGAAAAAGAAAAAGAAAGAATAACAATATACATGTTGAATGGGCCAAAAGCCCGAGGATTGGTTCAAAAAGTAAAGAAAAAAATTAAAAAAAATAAACTTATTTGATATTTTTTAGAATTTTCTAATGAGATATATATATATATAGATATATATAAATTAAATATAATAAAATTTAAAAAAAATGTTCAAACCCCCCCCCCCCCGCTTCCCGCTTTCGCCGCCCGCGCCATTGGCACGGGCGACGAGGCGAGGCGGTGAAGGGGGAGCGGGGGGGTCGTGGCGCGCGAAGGCGGGGTCGTGGCGAATGGCGGGGAGGCGCGGGCGCAGCCCGCGTGCGACACGCGGCGACGGCGGCGGGGTTCGGCGCACGGCGGGCCCACGGCGGGCAGCCTAACCCGGTTGGCCGGTCGGCGCAACGTGCCGGCAGAGAGAGGAAGTGAGAGAAATAGAGAAAAAGAAGGCCAAAATATTGCCAGAAAAATCTGAAAAAAATCAGAAAAAATTGGCAAAATGTGCAGCACATTCCAGCCTACCAATTTAGGTCAAAATTAGGTGCACTTGAGTTGTTTCACATGAGAGGGGGTGTTATGTGTTGCCCTATATAAAGGGCCTTCATGTGTAATGGAACTAGTTAGTTGTTAGAGAGGGAGAAGGAGAGATAGCATAGAGATTGTGAAGGTTTTCCATTGTATTCTTGAAGTTCTTCATTGTAAGTCTTAGTAGAGCTCCATAGGAGGGTTGGATCTTGATGTTTTACAAGCTTTTGGTGTCACCTTTGTAAGTTGATTTGATATTAATGCAAGGTTCTTTTTAAGCATTCAGTCTATTCTTGGTCCAATTACTTATTATTATGGTCTTCATTTCAATTTGAGTTCTTCACAAAAGTTGTTCCTTTTTAAGTTTTCATCAACTTCTCTGTTTAGCATTTCTTCAAATTCTTCCTGATTCATAGAGTTATTACCCATTTTCTTAAGTGCTGTTTTAGGTGTTTACTATTTATCCGTGGTGAGACATTCTAGTATTCTTATGTTTTGAAGCCTTTCTAGACCTCTTTACAATCTGAGTTCTTCATCAAAGTTGTTCCTCTCTTATAGATCTCCATTTCATTCTTCTACCTCTTTGTCTAATTCTGTGTATTTTTAGAGTTAGAATTAATTTTTCAAGATGCTATTTTTCTGTCAGTTACTATTCACTAGCAGTGATAGATCTTGATTTTTCATTGCCTTCCTCTTATTTTCTGTGTCTGTATTCTTCATCAAAGTTCTTCCTCTTTCAATTCTCTACAACGTTCATGTTTTACACTTCTTCTAATTCCGTCTAGATTTGAAGTTATGTTTTTTTCTTCCAATCCCTATTTTCACTTGAATTCTGTTATGTTTTCAAACTTAAGTTTTCAAACTTGTTATATGCAACCCTTGTCTTCTTAAGTGTTTCTTCAAACATATCCGAAGCGGTAAGTCTTCTTCAAATCCTCTCACGGCGTCGACTTCCTAGGCGGAGCGATCTTCATCAAAGGCTCGGCGTGGAAACGACGGCATTCTTCAATCAATTGACTAAATTTCCTTTACTTATCTCTTGTCATTTACAGTTACAATTCAAATTTCTTTAGTGATAATCGCACTCCAAATACAACATTTTATTTTCCAAACACAAGGGTATTTCCAACTTGAACTAAAATCAAATATTCTCTCCCCGTGGGATCGACCCGTATTCACCATTGTACTCGTATTTTCAAAAATCATTCGAGTGAGTGAGTGCGATTATAAATTTTGAAATTTGTGTGACACGGCATTTTTAAACGACGACTGTCGAGCGCATCACCCACGCGTTCCTCTCGACGCGAGGAATCCATCGGTACCTCCCACGCTTCAATCCGACGCCAAAAAGCCTGCTTCCCAGGGGAGGGGAGAGAGACGATCGGCGAGAGGAGAGAGAGAGTGTGAGGTGAGAAAGAGATCGATGGGGGAGAGAGGGTGAGGGTGACGGTGAGGGATTAAAAGAGAAGAAGAAAAATAAAAATAAAATATATATAATATAATTATTATATATATTAAAATCTTATTAATCTCTAATAACCCTTAAAGCTCCAAATAAATCCGAAAAAATACCAGACAAATTCCTAAAAATCCATAAAAATAGCCGAAAATTCCAGAACAAATGATAGAACAAAACCCATTAAGGATCCATTAAGGCACGGGCCTTACAGTCCCTCCCTCTTAATAAAAATTTCGCCCTCAAAATTTACAATAATAGAAAAGGAGGAGACTGAGAAAGGACAAATACCTCACTGGAATAAGAAAGGAAAAAACTGACGCATCTCATCTTCGCGTTCCCAAGTGGACTCATTACCAGAGTGACGCTGCCAAGCAACCCTTACCAGAGGAATAACCTTATTTCTCAACCGCTGCTCACGACGGTCTTCAATTCTAATAGGGAACTCTGGTACAGATAAATCAGCAGTCACCTCAGGCCATACTGAATCATCGAGAACATGAGAAGCATCTGGCACATATTTCCTCAACTGAGACACGTGGAATACATCATGAATAGCTTGCATGGCCGCTGGCAGTTGCAGACGATAAGCCACCTGACTAATAGCTTCAACAATTGGAAAAGGGCCAACATACCGCGGACTAAGCTTTCCACGCTTCCCAAACCTGGAAACACCCTTCATCGGAGATATTTTAACAAACACCATATCTCCTGGCTCAAATTGTAGTGGACGTCTGCGTTGATCTGCATAACTTTTCTGTCGACTCTGAGCCGTCAACAATCTCTGCCTGATCAGACGAACCACATCAGAACACTGTTGCATCATATCATGTCCGGTCAACAATCTGTCCCCAACATCAAACCAATTCAAAGGAGTTCGACAAGGATGACCATAAAGTGCTTCATAAGGAGCCATTACAATACTGGAGTGAAAACTGTTATTATACGCAAATTCAACAAGTGGCAAATGCTGACTCCACGAACACTGCCAATCAAGGCAACACAATCTCAGCATGTCTTCCAGAGTCCGAATAGTCCTCTCTGACTGTCCATCTGACTGAGGGTGATACGCTGAACTGGAAGCTAACTCAGTGCCCAAAACTTTCTGGAAACTACGCCAGAAGCCGGAGGTAAAACGTGGGTCACGATCTGACACAAGTGAAATAGGAACTCCATGCAGTGGCACGATCTTCTACACATATAGCTCGGCCAACCTCTGCACATTCCGAGTAACTTTAATCGGCAACAATCTGGCAGTTTTAGTCAATCTGTCGACAAGCAACCAGATACCATCAAAACCTTGAGAAGTCCGAGGTAAACCCACCACAAAATCTGTAGTAACATGGTCCCATTTCCACATCGGAATCTCTAATGGCTGAAGCAAACCACCTGGATTTTGATGTTCGGCTTTAACCTGCTGACAAGTCAAGCACTTAGAAACAAATATAGCCACGTCTTTCTTCAAACCCGGCCACCAGAACTACTTTTTCAAATTCTGATACATCTTGGTGACACCTGGATGAATAGCAAAACGGGAACCATGGGCTTCACTCAGAATCTCATGCCTCAAACCATCATCAGCGGGAACATACCATCTGTCCTGGAAACTGATAACCAACTCGTCATCAAATTCCACATCATATCTTGATATAACACGAGCTAAATCAGAATCTGCTTGCTGAGCTTCTTTAATCTGCCGATATAGAGCTGAACCCAAAATCAAACTAGCACAAACCGCCATCTTCGGATCAGCAGGAAACTCTGCACTGAATGCCTCGCTCGGAAGCCATTTCCACAATTTCCATTCATGAAGCAACAAATGGCTGACCTGCACTTTCCTGCTCAGAGCATCAGCCACAACATTCATTTTACCCGGCTGATAGGAGAGTGTAAAGTCAAAGTCTTTCATGAATTCCATCCATCGGCGCTGCCTGAGATTCAAATCTTTCTGGGAGTATATATACTGTAAACTCTGGTGATCAGTAAGAATCTGAAATTTCTCACCATACAGATAATGTCTCCAAATCTTTAAGGTAAAAATAACTGCAGCTAGCTCCAGATCATGAGTGGGGTAATTTTCTTCATGTCGTTTCAATTGCCGAGATGCATATGCGATAACTTTACCATGTTGCATCAGCATTGCACCCAAACCTACTCGAGAAGCATCAGTACAAACCAGAAGACCACCCGAGTCGAAAGGCAAAGTCAACACAGGAGAAGAAGTCAACAGCCTTTTCAATTCAACAAAGCTAGCCTCACACTGATCTGACCAGACAAAAAGGTACATCTTTACGAGTCAGTCTGGTCATCGGGGCTGCAATCTTCGCAAAATCTTGGATGAATCTACGGTAGTACCCAGCCAAACCTAAAAAGCTTCGTATTTCTGACACAGTTCTCGATCTCTGCCAACTCAAAACAGCATCAATTTTTGTAGGGTCCACTGCCACTCCATCACCAGAAATCACGTGACCAAGAAAATGAATTTCCCGAAGCCAGAATTCACATTTACTGAACTTCGCATAAAGCTCGTGATCCCTTAGAGTCTGCAGAACGATCCTCAAATGATGCACATGATCTTCGTCAGATGCAGAATAGATCAAAATATCATCAACAAAAATCACCACAAACAGATCAAGAAATGGACGAAAGATACGCTGCATTAGGTCCATAAAAGCTGCTGGGGCATTAGTCAAACCAAACGGCATAACCAGAAATTCAAAATGACCATAACGAGTGCTGAAAGTAGTCTTCTCCACATCGGATTCCCAGATCCACAATTGAAAATAGCCAGACCGTAGATCTATCCGTGAAAAGACAATAGCAGACTGAAGCTGGTCAAACAAATCATCAATCCTGGGAAGCGGATACTTATTCTTGATAGTCACCTGATTCAGCTGCCTGTAATCGATACAAAGTCTCAAGCTTCCATCTTTCTTCTTCACAAACAACACTGGAGCACTCCACGGAGAAAAGCTGGGGCGAATATAACCCTTTTCCAGTAACTCAAGTAGTTCTGCTCGCAGTACTTTCAATTCAGCTGGAGCCATACGGTACGGTGCCTTCGCTAATGGGCTTGTACCTAGAATCAGTTCAATCACCATCTCTATCTCTCGCTCCGGAGGCAAGCCTGGCAACTCGTCAGGAAACACATCAGGGAACTCACAAACAACCGGAATATCACAAACATCCCGTTGTGGTTTTTCAGCAGCAACCACTGAAGCTAAGAATCCCTGGCAACCTACACTAAGCAACCTAAAGGCTCGAATAGCAGAAATAATCATACAAGAAGAACGGGATCGAATACCTTGAAAATAAAAGGCTGATTTCCCCTGTGACTGAAAATAGACTTTCTTCGATCTGCAGTCAACCACAGCTCCATAATGCTCCAACCAATCCATTCCCAGAATAACATCATAATCTGCCAGCTGCAATGCATACAATCTCGCCGGCAACTGGTGATTATCAATCATCACAGGAGACTCTTCCAGACACAAAGGTGAAATCATGAAATCTCCCGAAGGCATCTCAACATACATCTCACAAGCTATCTCTGAAGTCGGTTCCTCAGTACATGCCATGAAATCCTCAGAAATAAAAGAGTGAGAAGCACCAGAATCAAATAAGACACGAGCTGAATGACCATAAAGCATAATCGTACCTTCAACCAAATGGGACGCAACAGCATCAGCTCTAGTCAAATGAGTAACCTTGCCTTTCTGCTTCTTAGAACCAGCTGAAGATTGCTGAGAAGACGCCGACGCTTGAGAGAAGAACTGTTGAGCTTGCGGTGCAGGAGGAGGTCTGAAGCGGCTGCTGAGGTTGAGAAAACTGAGGAGCCTGCAACTGTTTCGGCCTCAGCGGGCAATCTCGAACCACATGACCAGGCTGGTCACAACGAAAACACACCACAGGAAGAGAGCACGGCTGGCCCTTGTGATGACCACCGCATCTCCGACACGTCCATGGCTGACTGACAGCTGAACTCTAACGAGTCTGAGAAGAAGGTGCTGTCGGCTGCTGAACAGAATCTGTACCGGACGGCTGCTGGAAAAACTTCTTCTTCGTCTTGAACCTTTTGAACTTGGGTTTGGAAGGGGAGGAAGCACTGCTAACCTCTGACTGGACTGAGGGAACACCTGGCACTGGCGGTCGGTAAGCCTGCTGAGACTGTACTACGAGTTGAACTGACCCTGCCTGAGGATATCCACCCGGTCTCGTCATCTCCAGCTCAAGTGCTACCGCTGTCTGGCACGCACTATCCAGGTCTGCAACACGACTGGCAATGAGGGGCATCTTCAACTCGGGCCTCAAACCTCACAAAAATTGCTGGGTTTTCAAAGCTTCACTGGCCAGCACATGGGGCGCATACTAACCTAATTCCATAAACTTATTTCGATACTGAAGCACCGTCATACTGCCCTGCGTCAGCTCCATAAATTGATACATTTTCGCCATTTGCAAACAGGCAGGAGTGTAAGCACGCTCGAAAGCAGCAACGAACTCTGCCCAAGTGATCTGCCGAAGAGGTCTTGAATGAAAAGCGATCTGCCACTCGGCTTTCCACCACGTAATGGCTGTACCCTGGAGTTGAAAAGCAGCAAGCATAACTTTTTCATCTTCAGCACATTCCATCGAGACAAACACCCGCTCGATCGCATCCAACCATTGCCTTGCCACTTCTGGATCAGCTTGACCATCGAACGCAGGCGGGTTGAACATCAGGAATTCCTTCAAAGCCTTGCCTCGACTGCCAGGCACTTCAACAAGAAGAGCAATGATCGGCGCTGGAGGAGCAATTGGAACAGCTGGAACTACAGGAGGAGGTGCAGAACCACTATCTTCCCAGGGCGCATCTCGAGGAGCTCGAGGAACTCGAGGAGGTCTTCTTCGACGAGGCAGCATAATTACACTGCCAAACATAAATCAACAATAAAACCCATTAATTATATGGAAAACATCCTATGCCAGCAATAGACGAAACCAAGGACTAGCTCTGGACAAGCGCAAATTCTGATTCCTTATACAATCCTCAACTTACGCTCTGATACCAACTGTGACGACCCAGAGTTCAGGATATCGAGACATCGATAACATCGATATACCGATACCAAGAACTGGGGAAGCCACCCAAGAGGCTGATGAGGCCCCTGAAGGGTTAGGAGGAAAGTACTGAGGGGTATGTATAATGAATTGCAATTTGGAACGCGCAATTACTATTAAGTGACAAAATTTACACAAGTGCGGAAGCAATTCAAAATAACCAGAGTGATATATATATACTAGTCCAGATAAACCAAAGTACTAGTCCACCAGGGTACAACTACACGGGGCATACCCCGGCAAAGGTACAACAAAAGCCTCAAAAAGGCGGCCTGACTATAGCTGGCAGCTAGACGCGGTCTCCAAAACAGCTCAGGAAGCACCGGGAGACGACGGGCGCGGCTCACCTGAGAGGAGAAAGGGTGAGTCACATCCAGACTCAGTAGGGGTCACGCGGATCCCTACCTTGCACTAATCATGCATTCATGCATAAATAAAGGCAATTAGAGCATGCATTTAATTAAACTAACAGGCATTGGCATGAATAAACTACTCAAGTAAAGCTGTAAACTCTAACTAAGCAGGTATAACAGCTAACACATGCCAAAGCTAAATAAATGCAAGCGACTGAAACTAAATCTACCAAAATAGAATGAGCCTTAACTGATCCAAACAATAAGGAAGGACAACCACTGGAGCAGAAACCAGAAGCGTCCACTGACGACTTACACTGCGTCTCAAGCACTCGCAGTCGTCAAAGCGACAAGCTGAGCGCGTAAACAATACTTAACCAAGTGACTAGTCAGAGTGGCACCCGTCAGTATCAGTCCACAGTCTCCGACCACGTGTGCACACACTGACTCTAGCCTGAGCCAGGCCCTCTAGCTAGTTTTCTCCCTTGGTAGGACACTACCATTGGCTGGGAGCCCACGGAACTAGCTTGCAAACCGTGTATGGGAAACACCCCTCCGCTATCCTCAAGCGGGTCGGAACTCAATAGACCTAGGGCAACAACAGTGGCTCCATTGCATGGACAGAAAAGCTACTCAATTGGTATTAAAAACATGCCATTATATAATACAATAATGTAGATCTGGCGCATAAATGGAGTGGCACGCATAACGAAAGGGCTGGCAATTTTAGGGAACCAACAGGCATGTGGCGGTCGACTGCCCATGCGCTATTTGCAAATAACGGTCGGAGGCCAGCGCGTTACTTCAAGAACGACGCACTAGTCCCCATCCGTTACTCCCACCCGAGTTCCAGCTCAAGAGACCTAAAAGGGAAAGTGACGGTAGGGGCTCAGCGCGTCGCTTCAACGTGACACGTTGGATCCCCGCCGTTACTTCCACCCGAGGCTGAAAATCAACGTGCCACGCTCAAAACCGCAAGCAGGCGAAGCGACGCACTAGCCTAGGCGCGTCGGATCAAAGCGACGGCCGGCCGACTAGCCGTCGGGCTAACCGCCTGACCTGGTCAACGTAATTCAAGGAGAAAACAACGGTCGGGAGCCCCGCCGTTACTTTCAATGTAACGCACCCCCGACGGGCCGTTACTTTGAAGTAACGCGTCTAATATGGACCGCCAGAAGTGTGACGGTTCCTGGCAGGACCGTCACACCACCTGGGATACGGGCGGGTTCGGTTTGAAAACCGGAGCCCCCCCGGACGATAGAAATTGTCGGGTAACGCCGTAGAAACCTGTAACCTGTCAAACCATGCAATCCATACAACATGATAACACCTAAAAACATCACATGCAACGCCTAATAAGAATTAAAATCAAGAATTAAGCTAAAACCCCAAAAATAGGAAATATGAACATTAAGCATGCCACGGGGTTCTAATCAACAGAACGAGCCATAGGAAAGGATCCTAGTGAGATCAGGATTCCATCCCCCTACCTCTTGCGAGTCGAAACGGCCAAGAACACCGCATGCAAGGAGGTAGGCTCACCGAGCCTTCAAGCTCCACCACGCTCCCACGATCACCAAACCACGCCGAAGTGGGCACCTACGCGTTCCTCTCGACGCGAGGAATCCATCGGTACCTCCCATGCTTCAATCCGACGCCAAAAAGCCTGCTTCCCAGGGGAGGGGAGAGAGACGATCGGCGAGAGGAGAGAGAGTGTGTGAGGTGAGAAAGAGATCGACGGGGGAGAGAGGGTGAGGGTGTGGGATTAAAAGAGAAGAAGAAAAATAAAATTAAAATATATATAATATAATTATTATATATATTAAAATCCTATTAATCTCTAATAACCCTCAAAGCTCCAAATAAATCCGGAAAAATACCAGACAAATTCCTAAAAATCCAGAAAAATAGCCGAAAATTCCAGAACAAATGATAGAAAAAAACCCATTAAGGATCCATTAAGGCACGGGCCTTACACAACCCACTTCTTGTGGCAATCAATGTGAGCATAGTGTCTCTCCAGCCAATCAAGACCAAGAATAGCGTCGTAGTCCTTCATCTTTAAAAGATAGAAGTGACCCGACAATTCTCGTCCTTCAATATTCACGTGCAAGGAAGGATAACTCTTTGTAGTGGACAATGCTATGGCTAGCGTGCGCACTAGAAGGGGCACACCTAAGTCCGTTGCTACCAAACCCAACTCATCATGCAATATTTTTGAAAATCGGTCAGACACGAACGAATGAGTGGCACCAATGTCAAACAAAACACTAGCATAGAAGCTGGATATCAAAAGTGTACCTTCAGTCATATAGTCTGCTTGTTCCACATCCTCCTTAGCCAAAGCAAACACCTGTGCTGGTGCTCAGAACTTCTCGACTGGTTTCGTTGCTGCAGACACTGCGGTTGCCGTTGTCGGGGCTTCAGTGGGCGCAGACGATTGTGCGTTCGGACAATCATTAATCTTGTGATCAGGGCTTCCACATCTCAGACACCTTCCAGTCACCATCTAGCACTCTTTACCTCCATGCTATTTCCCGCAATGCTTGCATTCTCCATTGCCTCCTGACGATCCTCCCGATCCACCAGTTTGAGGTGCAGACTACGTTGGCGCAAAATCTGATGGTCGAGAGAAAGACGCCTTCTTCTTGCGGTCTTGCCGCTGAAAGGATGATGATGGCCTCTTCGCCAATGATTTCTTCTCTTCGTAATATTGCACCATTTCTCTTTCTTGTCGACATGTCGCACTCAGAACTTCATCCATCGTACGGTGATTGAATGCCACTAATTTGGTTCACTGGGGCGGTCGAAGGCCCATCACAAACTTCTTCACCTTTCGTCGCTCGTTGGTCGCAATGTGAGGTGCATATCTCACCAGCTCGGTAAAACATGCCTCATACTCAAGCACTGTCATGGACCCTTGAGTCAAAGTAAGGAACTCTTGCTCCATTTTATCTTGGACATGTTTAGGAATATACTTTGTCTTGAATAGACAAACAATTTCTTCCCATGTTGCTTCCACCAATCCATCCTCAAATTGGTTTGGCAGAATAGAGGACCACCACACATCAGCACGTTCCTGAAATCATATGATCGAAATTGAGTGAGCACAACGCTAACCAACCACTTCGCATAAAACATAAAAATAATTCCCTTACCTCCAGCATAAATGTTGCCAAATTGACCTTCTCATTCTCATCACATTGAATGGTTTGGAACACCTTCTCCATTGCACGCAACCAATGCTCTGCAACTAGGGATTGGCTCTCCTTCTTAAAAGATGGCGGGTTCATTCGTCGAAACCGTTCCATGACCGATGGTCCGTCAATGACCCTTTGAACTACCTCTGGTTGCGGTGCAGCCTGAATCAAGAATACCATAGGTTACTTACCAGGCCCACTCAAATAACATTACACACCCCAACCAATCTTCCATACTTGGGCTTGAGCCTGAACTTGAGCTTGCAATGTAGCTTGCGCTTCGACCTAAGTTTGCATCACCCGTAACAATCCTTGCATGAACGTACCATAATCAACCAATGGTGGCGGCGGCGGCACCGACAATCCTTGTTGACCTTCTCCCACATCTCTTCTCGGCTCATCCTCACGAGTAGGGGCAGCAGCACGGCGACCGCGAGATGCCATAGCCTTATAAAATAATAGATTAATAAGGTTGAGCTCCTAATTATTACAGGTTTGTTTCTTTATATGAATGTTTTCTGCTCACATTACTTATGAAACTATCTAGATTTTGGGATATGAATCTAGCTGATGGCTTACTTATGTAAATTCTCAACCTTTGGCTCTGATACCACTCTCTTTAACACCCCACCTTAGAATCTGGTTCAGTTTCCAACTCTCATCGGATTTAGGAGAGATGCCGCAGTGGGAAAAACCCAACAGAATAGAAACTGGTGAATGAATTACATAAATAAATAGAACAATAGCCAGCGGAAGAAAAATATCAAGCCTACCAGTTAATTCCACTTCCCAAAATCACAATAGTCCAACTAACAGAACATAAAAGTTCCTTAGAACAGTCCATTATTACAATGCGATAAAGATGCTAACACAATCACCTCAACTGGAAAGGAGAAGGAGAAACTAACAATCACACTAAATCTTTGCGATCGGAGTCACTATGCACTAGTGCCTCATCTTCACCAACGAAGTCACGTGAAAATGTTTACAAGCGTGAGTCTACGAATAGGCCCAACAAGTCACCAAATTTAAATTTGTTCATTTTTCCATGCCCAACTTACTACGAGGGTACTTAAACTTACAAAATACTATAATGCTTAGAACATGAAACAAGGTGCTGGGAATTTAAAACTATAACCACAAAATAAGTATCTTCATAACTATCGCTTGTAAAGAAACACCTTCCTGTTCAGATTTTCAAATAACGGAAACAAATTGTCGCATAAGGTATATGATTGAAGCATATTTCAAAACAAAAATTTCAGATCACACTATTTCAAAAATCATATACATTTATAGATTTCAGATATAGAGACAGAATTTTAGATACACATGGCCTAGACACAGTGCCCAAACCACCATTAGAACATCAGCATAGTTAGATACTCAGTCACCTAGGCAATGGAGACGAGTCTTGGTTACTACTCAGAACCGGGGTAAGTCCTTCCCACCTTAACTAGCGAAATTTATCCACCTCCAAGATTTCACCTCGTGCCCTCGAGGTCAGAACAGATTGAGCCTCCCCACAGGGGAATTTCTATAGTTTGGCTCTAGACCTTCTATGACAGTAGTGTCCATATAGCCAATGTAATAGCTTGTTTTTTTCCACAGATTTTCGGAATACAATAGGTTTCAAATTTTTGAAAACAGAAATAAGCGTATTTCCAAGCTATACATGCATATAATCATAAGCACATAATTTTAATGAACATGAAATTTGTACAGAAAGTTACAAACTTACTCATTTATCATTTCCTAATTTTTAAGATTTTTCTGAATCGAAATGGCCTTTCAAAACACTTTATTTGCAGGTTTCTGAAATTTTAGAAAATAGGTTTATATTTTGGCGACACATGCTTAGAAAATAATTCATAACGATGAGTGCAGATTTTCTATGAGTACAAAAATTTTATAGTGAGTTATTAACATGGTTTTCTGAGTTGCTAGAAACCGGGACAAAACACAAGATGCATCGACCTATGTACAGGATGTGCATCGACTTTAGTCTGAGCAATACATAATGTGTATCGACCTTAGTCTGAGTATTACACAAAGTGCATCGACCTTAGTCTGAGGAATACACAATGCGCATCAACCTTAGTATGAGCAATACATAATATGTATCGACCTTAGTCTGAGCAATTACACAATGTGCATCGACCTTAGTCTGAGTAATACACAATGTGCAACGACCTTAGTCTGAGCAGTATACAATGTGCATCGACCTTAGTCTGAGCAATACACAATGTGCACCGACCTTAGTCTGAGCATCTACAGGACATGCATAGACCTTAGTCTGGACATGCATGGACCTAGGTCTGAGCACATCTGGACATGCAAGGAGTTGAGTCTGAGCACATCTGGACACGCATGGGCCTGTACAGGGCAGAAAAATGCCATTTTCGTTTAAAACCCGGCCGATCATCATGCAAAATACGTAAGTAGATAGAAAACCTAGAATTTACATAAAAACTTTATTTCTTATGCTTTTCATATTCTTTTTGACCCAAAAAACCTTGAAAATCAAAAACCAAATAATGACATAAAAACCATTCAGGTTTGGGACTTGCATGATTGCATTAACATACTGGGGTTTTTGGCTGCGTAAACAAAATAGAATCTTAACAAAAATCAAAGCAGATATTTGGGGCTCGTATAAAACAACCTCTTGAGTAAATTAGAACATGCCAAAGGGAAATTTTGAAGTTTAGAAACTTGCCTCAATGAAGAAAACCAGAAATCCAGAGAATATACTCCTCGAAGCAAACACTCCATTGACCACGCCTGCTACTAACGCTAGCCCAGAAGTCCATCATAAGATTCCCGCACTGCTTCCCTTCTATACTCTCTTACTCCCAGCAAGGAACAAGAGCACTCACACCCTTCACTCTCAGAACAGAGGAGAAATAAAAACGACAATGCCTCCTACGACTTGTAGAGAAATGAAGGAAAAGGAGTGCCAACTCCCTTCCAATCCCACCTTTTAAAGGGTCATATGGTTGTTATCATGGGTTTTAATCTCAACCCTTAATCCAATTAATCTAAATCAAATGGCAAGGGGAAACTCTAAAATGGTCAAACTCACCGCGGATATCTCTGCACGCAAGACGACTATGAAAACGAATTTCACAAATAGTAACGCACCCTAACATTTTTCACTATTCATTGGCCACTTCAAATTTTTATATCTCACAATATATAAATAATTTGAAAAATCAAATTATTACTCATTAATCACCTCCATTTACTCTATCATAGAAAAATATAAAATAAATAAAAACCCATGAAATAAAAATCGCTCCTAAAATGAATAGTAACCTCATCAAAAAGAACAATGAGACATTTAAAACTCACTATTTCTCACCCGTTTCTCCGATTGTACCTATATGCATTTACGTGAGTTTCATTTAAAACCCACTGTCTCTCATCCATTTTCCTGTTATACCTATATTCATTTATGTGGGCTTCTTTTAAAACTCAATGCCCACTCGTACATATATTATCTGTTATGCACATATGTTACGTGAGTTTTTTTAGGAAAAATGGTAAAATCCAACAACAGCTATTCATTAGCCACTTTAAAAATTGATATCTCATAATATAAAAAAATTAAAAATCTAATTGTTACCCATTAATCATCTCGATTTACTCTACCATGGAAAATATAAAATAAATTAAAAACTCAAGAAATGAAAATCACTCTTAAAATAAATAGTAACATTCAAAATGAACAGCAATGCCTTTAATGGACTACGAGACCCACTCCCTTGTTTTAGAGTTTACGTATGTATGTATATACACTTGTACTTCCCTTCTTCTTAGAACATGAAGACAAAACCAAACTTAACTAAATATTATAAGTTGGCAGATAAACATGTTAATATTGATATATATTTATATTTATAAAATATGGATAAGACAAATTAAATTGTATATTCTTAATTACTCAAAATAGGATTATAATTAAGGGAAATTTACCTAACTCGTTTTCATAATTTTATTATTATTATTTGACAAAATATTAGTCAAGCACAAGCAATAAATATTTCATGCATTAACAAGATTCCCTCATAGATTTCACCAGTTTATAAAAAAAGGTACTCCCGGCACAATGCGATGCTAGTGTTCATCATACCCCATAGTTTATAGTATATTTCTGACAATCAGCCGAGGGGGCTAGTGTCGAGCCCTTGGACACAATTAGTGCCCGATCTACATCTTCACGTTATAAATCAAGCTACTTCCATGAGATATAAATAAATGTTTCGGCCAGTAATGCACAATTCAACAATAGTTCATGATAATGTAACCAAGGTAGAGAACACGCCAATATGAGATAATGAGAGTTAAATGATGAATTAAAGACAAGGTCATGCCACAAGAGAAATCCAACAGCATAACGGTGTATTCGTTAACTTTCATATTCTATTAGTAACATGTGGGATGAGGTTTTAAGTCCAGATAATCCATAGACCATCTAGGAACATAGGAAAACCAACCCGTGGGTCAAACCTTGGGTTAAGAACACTTGAGACAGAAATGGTCATGCCTGGGCCGTTTTCTTGAGATAGCGGTCTTAGCCTGGCCGCAACCAAATGGTAGCAGTCCTGGGATGGCCGCAACTAGACAGAGTCGATGCCAGAAAGAAAGAAGGGTCAACACAGTGAAAACTCTGGGAGATAGAGGTCATGGGAAGGCAAGTAACTGACAATAGCGGTCTTCTTGATGGCCACAACCGGCCAGGACTAAGAAAACACCGGTCATGTGAGTGCTTTCTAGATAATTAGCCTTTGAGGGTACAATCAGCTCGGCGTCCTAGTGGGAATCCCAGGCTCGTAGAGACTTACGGAGGCCTTGAAACATGATCCCCTAATCCGACAGAAGGAATATTCGGCGGAGAGGTTCACAAGTCCAAGAGGTGTTCCTATCACTTGCAAGTGTAACTAATAGTCACATACCGGGATATGTACTATGTACTTAACCAAAAAGATAGCAGATGAGAGTGAAGTGTGTGAAACAATGATCAACATATCACAATAAACCATGTTCTATGAGCATAGAGAAAATGATTTAAATACAAGCTATAGGAGTTTTTCCATGAAATTATCATAAGATTAAAATAAGTATTTAAAACATGTAAGACATGCAGTCTATCAAGGATGATGCACAACATAACCAATATCTCGAATATGAAGTCAAAACTAGGGATAAAACCTATTTACCTAGGCTTACCATGTATTTAATAGGGCTGATATGCACATTGTTTAGAGTTAACAGAGTGCAGGTCGAAGAAACATAGCAGCGTCCCGGACATGATCGCTATATTTGAATAGTGGTCTATCGGGCGGCCGCTATAAAGAAATAGTGGTCTTCCTTTTGATCGCCTTCTGTCTCTTAGACAGAAGGTAAAACCCCCGTGTAGGCATGCCTATTTTTGGGCAATAGATAAATGAAAACCATGCTAAACAGAAGGATAAGACATGATAGATCATACGAAATGCATGGAGATGCATGGTTTACATGAATTAAGCCAAAAATATTTACTTTTCTTATTAAAGGCATGGTTCATGCTTGTAGTGATAACCTAGATGCGCAATCAAAATAAAACATCAAATTCTCCAAGTACAGTGCATGAAATTACTAGAAACCAAAGGGCTTTTGTTCCTAATATGTTAATTCAGCCATCCATGAGATAACCTACCTCTGGAAGTACTCCTAAAGATCAAATTTTTTACTGGAAGTCGCTGCTGGCTCCTACGCGTCCTGCGTGGAACCACCTATTTCTAGGCCTTCTAACTCTTCAACCTCTTGTCCTAAGTCCACGAAATTTGGAGGATAGGTAGAAGGTACAAATGAGAATAATTAATTCTAAAGGTACAACTCGAACTAACCTCGTCTAGGGCTTCTAATTTCCTATTCTTCCCTGGACGATCGCACTGTTTCCTGTGCAGATCGTTGTGAAATAGCAACTTCTGGGGATTCTAGATCCTTAAAGACTCGACCTCCTAGAATGAAAATTGGAGGGGTGTTAGACAATATAAAGGAGAATAAAATTTTCTAAAGGCATTACTTGAGATAGTGCCTCCTTACCTTCGAAAAGCGCGATCTAACATTAGGGTTCGCGCGGGTCGAAGTTGGGTCTATTTATAGGGTTTGAGTTAGGGTTACTAGATTAGGTCGAAATAGAATCCTATTTTGGGCTCCAGTCAATCCCTAAGAGTCTTAGGCACGACTCCTTAGGAGATAACATCGAACGATGGGGATTAAGGTGGGAAAATTCTATTTTTTCTACGCTTCTTTTTCTCCTGTTTACGGAACCTAATAGCAGTCCAGTTGGGACCGTTTCTTGTAAGTAGCGGTCTGGCGATAGACCGTCATTTGGATTTTGTTCTGAATTTCTTGGATTTCTCTATTTATCTCCTATTTATTTTCTAATCGGTATATATATCCCATTTTAAATCCGAAAATAACCTCAATTACGTTTCTATAATTGGGTTAGAGCCTAAGAGGCTTGAATTTGGGTCTTTTGGGCCTATTTGAGTGGGCTCAAACCTATTTTAATATTTGGGCCTTTTAGATAATTATTAATTAGCCCTTTATTTATTAGATATCCCATTAAGCCTATTTATGACTTAAATAATTATATTTAAATTAAAAAAATTCTCAAGAAATTCCAAAAATATTCTTAGAATTTCAAAAAAAACCCAAGGATGCTACAATTCATACCCATTCTGTTTGATTTTTTTTACTATGAAATCTTGAAGTTGGTTGCATGAAAAGCCCAATGGTATGTCAAATGGCATTGGGAGAAGGGCAGATCCTGTCTATCTGGAAACCCACACTATGCGTGAGGTGGGCTTCAAACCTAAAGGGTCCGCCAGGTATTAAGGGATGTTTGTGAAGCCAGCTTTGAATCATGATCTGAATATCTGCTTATATTCACTTGCAGTGTCATGCATTGCCATATGCATAAAATTGGAATAAATCTCCCATGTTGAACAATTGCATCTATTTCAAATCTGTTGTATGAAACTTCAACAAATGCTTGTGTTTGTTTATTCACATCATTCCTTGAAACACATGTTGAAACTTGCTGAATTTATTGTGTGAAGTCTCAACACAGACTCATGTTTGCATATGCATATCATTCCATGTTCTCAAGCTGAAATTTGATGAATCTCCTTTAAAAATGACATTGCATCATGAATTGTCATAAGCAATTCTACATGTAAGATCTTAAAAATTCGTTTGAGTCAAGCTATCTTACTCCCTGCATGTTCTACATGACAAAATTAGTATTTCAGATTATTTAGTCAGGAGGAGCAATTATCTCATGCCCTGATTAGCATTTCTTTCATCCATAATCTGCATTTAGTCAGGGGGAGTCAGTACTATCATAGTATCATTTGAATGCATGTCATCAATGTATAAAAAACACAAAAAATTCATGCATCCATTTAGAGTAAAATTGAGTTGAGAAGTATTTCTGGAAAAGCTCAAGTCGATTGAGAACTGCCCAAGTCGACTTCCCTACAATATTTTGAAATCAATGTCTTCTGTTTTGTAGTTCAAGCCTACCTAAGTACTTTCATAAGTCGACTTCCCTTGTTTGTCCTAGAAATTCAAGACAACCTTGACTCTATGATCCTTCTCATCATTTCTAAATTCTTGTTTCCTTCAGTCTGAAAGTGGATCAAGCTGCAACTCAGTTGTTTCTATTTGATGCCCCTTCGAAAGCTTCAATTCTGAAAAGCTTTTTGAAAACCCAAAAATCTGATTTCAATCTCGGTTATTTCTGAAGGGGAGCATTTCTAAGATCATTTGATTGCACTCTCTCAACAAGAATTTTCTCCCATTGGTATCATTTGACTTGTTCCAGTCACTACTGATTTCAAATTCTGAATCTGCTGAGAAGGGATGCTCCTTGAAAAACTTTGATCACCCTTAATCTTAAGTCTTGACTCTAAAAATCTACCTTCAAAATCTAGCATTCTCTGAGGGGGAGCCTCTCTAAGTTCTTTATCTCACACTCTCTCATGAGAAGTCCCTCTTCTAATTGGTATTAAACACGTAAAATATGTCACCCACATCATTTGTGCAAATTTTGAAACCAGTTTGCATTAGCATACTTGAAAAACTATCTTCCTTGTGGAACTTTACTGAAAATTCATTGACCTCAATTAATATCAGAATGATTCCAATTTGTTCTTCAAGTTCATTGATTTGAGCAAATCACATTAAGGAATCTTCTTTTATAAGACCTTATGAAAACCCATGAATAAAACTGATGGTTTGAGCTTAATGAATTCAAGAGTTCAAAAATTGAATTTCATGAAAAAGGTTATATTCAGAACTTAATAGGCCTTAACCAATTCACACATGTTGTGTCCTGTGATATCTCCTAAAATCTGAAATTTTAAGGTTAAGACAACCTTGGTTGAGAAACTTAAACTAAGTATTGTTCTTAAACAAAGAATAATCTGAAAAATCTCAAAGGGTAGCACATGATTAAAAACTGTGAAATAATACTCAAGGCAGAGCAATGGCAAAGGGTTCATTGAGAAACTAGTCCCTTCATCAAAGAAATGAAGTGAACTATGTCTTGAGGTGCCCTTGATATCTCTGCTCAAAATGAAGCAGGATAGTTAGTCCCACTGAGTAACTAGGGGTGCTGGCGTCTAAATAATGTGCACTCTTATATAACAAGGTGTGGGCTATACTTGAATGCTCTTAAAAAATTATGAGCCAAAAGATAAATCTGAAAATGTGACCAAAAAGGTTAGAAAAAGTGTCGTAACCCTGAGGTAAAAATCATAAACGATAAATATGTTTAATCTCAATACTTGTCTTTAGTTACTACTAAAGGAGTTATTGATTTTAAATGAGTAGGGCAAAAGGAGGTTAAACAAGAATTTAACATGTAGCCTTGGTTTATTTCTGTTAAGTCTGGGTGCAAAATGCTTCAAAGAGTTTAATTGATAAACTATAAATTCATTTCATTTAAACCAAGCAGAATAATAAGGGCTACATCATAAGTGTTCATATAATAGAAGAATCTGAAAATTGAAAGCTTGATTAATGAACGATGTTTCAGATTGTAATTTTTACTGATGCAATGCTTTTCCTGAGCGATTCACTCTTGTCTAGAATTGCTTACTCACCATCTTGATTGGCATCAGAAAACTCGTCCAAAAATAATTTCTACGCTTGACTCTAAATATTTTTGCACAACTCTGCTTGATATCCCCTCCTGTGGTTTTGATTTCTGACTATTTTTTCAAGATGGAATCATACACCCTCCATGTTTTTTTTGCTGATGTCAAAGGGGGAGAGTGTTTATTGAGTTATTAAGGTAAGGGGGAGAATGTGAGATGCTGTGGGGGAGAGAATTTGTTGTTCAGTCACTAAGTGAGAAGGTTGTGAGATGCTGCATTAAGGGGGAGATGGTTGTGAAATGCTGGTGTTAATGTTTTGCCAAATGTTGTGATGTCTAATGCTGTGATAATGTTTTGCTAATGTTGTAAATGTTGTGATACTTTCTTGATTACACTGTTCATAATGACTCATAATTGTCATCATGAAAAAGAGGGAGAATGTTGTGTCCCTGTCGTTTTGATGATGACAAATATGAATCATCATGTGGCTATGATGACAAATATGAGTCATCATGTGGTTCTTTATTGACGACAAATGAGAGTCTTTCATGAGTCTTCATAGTCTTCGTGCTTTATTGATGTCAAGTTCTATAAGTCGCATTATGATCATGTGTTCATAAAAGACTATGTTAACATGTCGAAAGGCCTTCAAGTGTTTCAAGTGTCTCATGCAGTAGCAATGCAGCCACAGCATTTCAAAGACTTCGCTCAAAGCCAAAAATGGTCGATCGTTGCTTATTTTGGTCAACCAAAATATCCTGCAGTAGCTACATATTAAGGGTGACAAATAGATACTCTTCGGTGACAAATAGGCAAAGACGGTGAAAAATGGCCACCCGGGCTAACAAATGTCAAGCAATGCTGAAGCCAGCAAGTGTCATTAGATATGAAGAGTTGTAGCAGAAGCAAGAGTAAAGTCACTACGGAGTTAATGCAAGGTTCAGACAAGGTGAAGAAACAAGGATAAAAGAATGTTGAGCAAAGGTAATGATTCTTGTTCAAAGGTGACAAATGTTAAAACAAGTGTGAAAAATATACAAGATAAAGCCTTCGTGATAATGGAGTCGACGCCGCATCAAACTGGAGTCGATGCCATGAAGAGCCACAGCAGCAGTAAACAACAGTGAAGAATATTGGATAAGGGTGAAAAATACCCTCTTAAGGGTGACAAATACATGATATGGCTGACAAATAAGTCAATAAGGGTGAAAAATGGTTGGCAGCACATGAAGCTTGAAAAATGAAGAAGCCGTGTCAACCACATAAGGCCTTGGAGTCGATGCAGGTACGTTGGAACCAGCAAAGGTGAAGAACAAACCAAAAGCAACGGCTAACGAGATATAAGGGTGACAAATAGCTCGTTAGAGGTGACAAATGGCCAATAACAGTGAAAAATAGCTCGTTAGAGCTGACAAATGGGTCACTACTGTTGAGTTATGGTTTTGATTATTGTTGTGATTATTGTTCATGACAGTTATGATTTTGATGATAACTAAACTTAATGTGTGATTACGTGATGATAACTAAACTTACATGGTTCGGATGGCAAATGGCAACGATTACATGGTCTTGATCCTTGGTTTGTATATAATCTTTGGTTGAATGTTTGATGTCAATGGGATGCATATATAGATCATTTGGATTCACAAAATGAAGGCTTCATGAGAATCTTGGTTGAAAGTGGTAGATGGCATCGAAGTGATTGAACTTGCATTGTCTTAACTTCATTTACTCTCTTATGCAGGTTTAAAATGGAATGCCAATCCCATATGCAAAGGTATCAAGATTCATGGTGAGAACTTGGCACCTTGCATGTGTATATTTTTGGGAGAAAATGGTCGGTTTCCATTTGGAGTTTTTTGATCTTGATAGGATATATGGTTGATATGTGTTCTCACATTGCATATACACTTGGCAAATGAGACCCAATCACCTTGTTGAATGGCATCCTCATGATATATGAAATTTGGTTCAATTATGCTATCTTATTGCACAAATTGGATAGCCATATGATCTTAATGTTATGCTATGGTTGATTGAGTTTTCCAAGTGTTTTCATCCTCCTTGTTAATGATTTCATATATGTACTTCATGCATTCATCACTTGGGATCATTGGGCATGTTTTCCTACATGTTTACTAATGTTTTTATTTTTTCTGTATTTTTTCTGCAGGTTTAGGTCAACCTAAAGGACAGTTTAGGTTGACCTAAAAATACTGTAGCTAGCGGTCGACCGCTAGGAGCTAGCGGTCGACCGAAAATCCCAGAAACCAACGGGCAGCAGTTCTCTCAGTAGCGGTCGACCGCCAGCCCAGTAGCGGTCGACCGAAAATCCCAGAACTGATATTTCTACAGATCTATCAGTAACGGTCGACCGCCAGAAGGTTCCGGTCGACCGCCAGCCCCGAAGCCACTTTTGTTGACTTTGTTTTTCAAGCGCGTGGAGAGGGCTTTCACCCCATTTGTTTAATCCTAATGACACCCAATCATCCACAAAACGTGGATCTGGTCTGGGACTTGTCCTTGGACCATTCAAGGGGTTATAAAAATATATTTGTGAAGTCATAAACCCCCATTTTGCCCTTGGGTTCATAATAGACCTATTGGGGGTCTTTTTGGATGGTTCTAGAAGGGTGATCATGGTCTTTTCATGTCTTCTACATAGGCATATGTCTAAGTTACGAATTTAGCAAGTGGAACTCTAATGTATTCATTGTTTTCTATCTTGTAGGTGAAGAGAGGGAAGAAAGGAAAGAAGAGCTCAAGCCAAGGGGTTTTGATCTTCATCCAAGAGGTTTTGAAGATTGCAGAAGAAGGAAAAGTGCAGCAGATCAAGGAGAGGATCAAGAAGACATTGAAATCATCACCATCCGACTGGAGCTCCAAGCTACCACTTCTATTCATCTTGGAAATCAAAGGGGGAACAATCTCTACATCCTTTAGTTGCTGTTTTGAGATGGTTGCCATGAGTTCTACTTTGATCTGAGCTTATATTTTTACTTGTTTTTACTTTCAAACCTGAAAATACATTTTGTGTGTGTGACCGTTTGTGTATACAGTCGTGGTTAATCGCCTGCGTGCGGTCGTATGTGTGATTGTGCTGCGTTTGTTGCAGCGTGTGTATGCGTGTGTGGTAGTGATCCGGTTGTCGGATCGTGTTGGAGTTTATCTCCGTGCGTGTGTGTGTGTTGGAGCTTGTCTCCGTGTGTAGTTTGGGGCGCGTCCCCATGTGTGTGTGCAGGTGTCGTCCTGCGTGTGTGTTTGGAGCATCGTCTCCGTTTGGGGATTCATTCCTAAGTGAAGCCTCACTGGATTTGATGAGGGGTGGACGTAGGATTTTCGTCGTTGCATCCGAACCACCTTAAAAATCGATGTACCTGATTGCTTTCGTTGTATGGTCGTGTGGGAACGGTGAGTTTGAGAGAATTGGTTAATTAGTTTTCAATTGCTAATTATTGTTTACCACATATTTTATAAAAAGCTAAAAGTTTTCCTTAAAATTGGTAAACACCCAATTCACCCCCCTCTTGGGTGTCATTGATTGCGGGACTTCAACTACAGTAAAGAATGAAGAACGCTTAATCGAATTCAATGGAAGTAGCTGTCCAGAGGTTTTCTAACCACGCGATCTTGATTCTGGAGGATTGTTTTGCATTGGACGACACTGATTAACCTCTTTTGAGATCAGAAGACAAGATTAATCTCCAGTTGTAATGGTCCTCATAATGATGGGTTTGAAAAGAAGCGGCAGCATCTTTTATATGAAGTGCAGTCAATCTTAATCAACAGTTCATGTCTTCAATCATGGCAGCAGCAGCTCATCAAGGTTCAACAAAGTTTAAATGGAATATGTGGTTGTCTATCAAGCAGTATCAAGCAGCTCTTGCTAGCATGAACAAGGTAGCATCACATTCAGAAAAATGGCGGTGCACAATATGCAACAAGAAGACAACGGACTTCCATAGCCCAAGCCAATAGTCCAGTAGAACTCATTCCAGCAAGAGCAGCACTCATTCGATCAAGCCTCTTTTATGGATTTTCTTGAACTCATTCCAGCACCAAGAAGACAAGAGTTAAAAGGAGATAAGCATAAGCTTTCATGTTGATGGAGTCGACGCTAATAGCCCTTGCATCGACGCCAAGGCCACCCACGAGCCAAAGGACGAAAGGTGATGGCTCACTTGAACTAAGGGTGAAAAATATGTTCTTAAGGGAGACAAATGAAGCTTCAACGGTGTATAATATACACCTAAGGGTGACAAATGGCTTAACACGATGGCTCTTTGAGAACAAGGGCTATAAATAGGTGCCTAAGGGAAACAAATGGACAATAAGAGTGTAAAATGTGTTGGTAAGGTAGACAAATGGCCGAGCACGTGAGATACTCAAGCAGGTCACTTGATTATTCTCTCCGATGATTGGCACATGATCCCAAGTTGGTTGGCACATTCTCATATGCTTCCAGAGATAGAATATTCCATCTTGCCACCAAGACAAATGGATTAATTTGGTTATGGATCAGATTTTTCCAAGACATTATTTTTCTGCTCTACATAGATAAGTGTCCTTTCTTCACCAGTAAGAAAGGTGAGGAGGAGGAGCAAAGATGAAAAAGAAGTAGGAGAGTGAGAACAGCAGAGATGCGAAGGAGGCTGGATCACTGAGTGAGAAGAAGAAAAAGAGAAGAACGAGAGAGTAAGAAAAACAAGAAGGAGAGAGAGCAGCTGAGCTCAAAGGGGAGTTCGATAGAAGAGAAGAGAAGAGAAGAGAGGAAGATCTGCAGAGCTACGGAGACTACTGTCAAAGTGCTTCCATAGGAAGCTACATTCCTTTGTTTCTCGATTGAGTCTTTCATTGTGCTGTTCTGTTCTGCTTTCATTTTGTTTTCTTTTCATATTTTGTTTGGTTATTTGCCTTGGTGTTGGTGCACACAAGGTGGTTGCGCATAGTCTTAACTATGCATGGTTTGTTCTGGGAGACCAGAACATGGAGGATTTGTTCCTCCGGTTCCTTCTGAGTCTTCAGATGAAGAGAGGATTCATTCCTCTAGGGTGTGAGTAGCAGGGGCTGTTCACATTTCCTTCTGTGTAGCAGAAGAAGAGAGAATTTGTTTCTTTGGTCACTGCATGTAGCAATGGGTCTGATCTTGTAGGTTGCAAGGTCAGGGTGTGAGGGATTTATTTCCCTCGGTCCAAGCTATTAGGCAGCGTTTGTTGTGGAGGTGTCTCCATGTTCTTGCATAGCAAGGGAAGACTCACTCAGTTAGAGTGAGGGGTGGACGTAGGTCTTTTATTGCTGCCTTCTTGATGGTATATGTATGCTGTGATCTCCATCGAAGGAGCTATTCCTCCAGGGCTAATATTTTTCTATCTGTTGCAGGTGAAGGAGGACAAGGGTGAGGGCGTCGTTCTACTTGGAGGTGGAAGAAGAAGAAGAGGAGAACGCATCAATGAGCCTATATCTGTCGATCTGAATCAGCTGGGAGCAAGGTCACTGAACCATTCTCCCTTGGGCGTCTTCTACGAGCTTGAGCGGCTTCCACTCGGCGGAAAAATATCTTCAGCACACCCTAGTACTCTAGAGGACAGGTTTTACTACAGATTTGAGGGGGAATCTTTCTTCTCTTATCTCTACTCTTTTACTTGAACATAGATTCATAATGTGGGTGTTTATTGTATATCCTTTCTTTTCATAGAACTTGATATACTTTAGTTTTTGGGCGGAGCTGTGTCTCCGAGTGTGTTGTTTCATTGCGGGGCGAGTTTCCCCGACTCCGTGTGTGAAGACGGAGCTGTGACTCCATATGGTTTAGTGTCCGGGGTGTGTTCCCCAACTGCGTGTGTGTGTGCTACAGTGGCAGCGTCTTGGGGCCAGGCCCTGTGTGTGTGCTTTGCTGTGGAAGTAGCGTGTGTGGTGTTGGGGCTCGTCCCCGTGTTGCTACGGTTCGTAGCGTGGTAGTGAAGCCTCACCGGGTTCAGTGAGGGGTGGACGTAGGGAGCCCATCGTGGTCCTGAACCACCTAAAAATCTCTGTGTCCATTGCTTTTATTGTGGATTAAATGGTCATATTTTTGAAGATTGTTTTACAAAGAAAAGTGATGATGAGTGGTACATCAAAAGAAACTTTTCATGTCATTACTGTGGTAGTTTTGGACATGTAATGAATGATTGTTGTGTGATGAAAAATGATGACAATTGGTGTATGAAGAGAAAAACTTCTTATTATTTTTATTGTGGTGAGAATGGTCATTCTATGGATGACTGTGCCACTATGTGATATGATGATGATTGGTGTGCCAAGAAATATAAGAATACATTTGTTCATGCAAGAACTAACCCCTCGGGACCCAAGATGGCTTGGGTACCCAAATATTAGAAATGAGAATCTATTTTGCAGGGGCGCCTTGAGGCCAAGGAATGTCAATAAATAAAGGCTTCTCAAGGCGAGAAAGAAAATGGTTTGGATTTGAATTTTATTCTGCTTAGCTTTTCCTTGAAAAATCTATAAAGGTAAAAATTGGGTGTTGAATATTTTTTTTGTTCAAACTGCTTAAGCTCATTTGAGATTAACTGAGTGCCTGGTATCTCAAATTGTGTGTAGTAGAAAGGTTGATTACGTTCACCTGGATACTCTCACTATATGTGAGTAGGGTTTTCAGACCCCCACCTCCAACTCATACTAGAACTCGGTGAAATCAAATGGCCACTTGTGAATGTTTTCTTTTACTGATTTGCATAAATCTGAAAATGAATCTGTGAAATAGCTCAGAAAATCTGGTTCTAAGCTACCTCTCAAATCTTGCTCATTGCTAATTGTTGAGCTAGCCTGTTTGTGGAATGGACTGCATGTTTACATATTTTTCTTGCTGCATGTCTTTGACTAAATTTTGAAATATGTGTGAGGGGCATTGCATATTCCTGAACATATCTAAATCCTTGTTCACAAAAACATGGACATTTTGTGATATTCTTGCTTACTAGTTTGGACTCATCTTTTGTTGACCTTGGCAACCTCTGAAGTGTTGAGGTTTTGTGAGTTCCATGATTAGATGACTTCAACACTTTTCTCTACACTTCTTGTGAATAATTTCTGGTTTTTAACTACTTAACATTGCACATATAAGGTCTTTCATACACACTTTCTCTTTCGGTTTGTAAATAACTATTCAGTCTTGAATACTTTGGTCTATGAACAGAGTTTTTCCCACTTTCACTCACAATTTACAAATAATAGTTCATTTTTGCATACATAGAACACATACTTAGTTGCATGATACATACTTCATATATCATACACATCTTTGCATGCTTGTACATAAAGAAAGTCTTTGATCATCTGTTCGGTTACGTGCATATACTTGCATATACTTGACATATTTGTGTGCTTGAATGCCATGATTATCCAGTTTATCAAATGGCGATCGTGGAAGGTTAGATTTTGTCCAACTAGAAGCCTTCCACATGCTTGATGGTGGTCTTCGGACCTATGTTCTCAGTCACGTACCGGTAGTCACCTTGTGTGAAGACTTTACCTTGATGGATGTTTGAGTGTATATATATTATATCACCTTTTTCATGAAAACATCCTATGACTTTCTCCCTTGCTAGATAAAATTACTTTGATTTAGACATGGTTATTTCATGGGACATATTAAGGGGGAGTTTTTTCTCATAACTGTGCATACACTTAGGGGGAGACATAACTGTGATAAGACTAATTCATGCCTTACATTCAATACAATCACCCACACACTTTGCACCTTTTTGAGATAAATGATTCAATCTAATAAGGAATTTAGTTATTCCTCTCAACACTTTAGAGGACTCTTGAATCTCTACGTGGAAATCACATATCTCTTTAAGAAAAAACTGTTTGGCCCACCAAAAAGTTGTATAAGTGGAACGTGAATCCGAGTAACCGGGGATCCCCCTTGAAATAAAGGAGGAAACTCGTGTCGAAAGGAGAAATAAATCCACATCAAGAATAAGTGTGATTCACCACCGAGTAGCCGGGAAGTGTCCCTGAGACAAAGGATACAACTCACACCGAAAAGTGACAAAATCCATAGTTAAGATAAGTGACGAAACTAAGTAACTGGGAAATGCCCCTGAGACAAAGGGTATGACTCGCGTCAAAAGGTTAGTCACCTTTTTGTGTTTAATCAAAATTTTGGGGTCATACGTAGCTACCAATATTTGAGCATTGTGTATGAAAGTGTATGGATGATAAGTTCTTCTTAGTGTTCTTTAGAAAATCTGATTATCCATATTACTTTGGAATTCATTGCTCAATCTTTCACATATACACCTTGGGTTTGATTGTATGAATGTTCTTTATGAATTAGTCATTTTTCATAGTTTATCTAGTATCGTCTTTTTGTAAGTACGACCCTCTTAGCATTGTTCATGCACATCATGCTCCATAATCAATTGTACTCTTCTTAAACCTGTCCCGAAGGGACTTGTTTGCTTTTATATCTTATTATGAATGCTTGAATGCTTGATTGTATGATCCTTTTTGTTCATATCATACTACATCTCACTTAGATGCATCTTTAGGTTATACTTGTAAATAACATGTTACATAATCCCATTGTCAGTCAGTTTTTGTTCATAACAATAGGGGGAGAATAATGTGCTGTTCAGCACAACTTTTGCATATAGTTTAGTTTCTTTATACTCTTGTGCATAGTTCGATCATACATACTGCATATAGTTCAAAAACTGAGCATTTGGATTTTCCTTCACATACCTTCCTTTAATGGTTGGTTATTGCTGGGTTCGTGCACATTCTCTACTATCAATTTCATTTTTGAAATTTCACATCAATTCCTCTAGTCCCCCACTTTTTGATAATGCCAAAGGGGGAGAGAGTTTTGGATGGCCACAATATAATGTCATCATCAAAAAGGGGGAGATTGTTGGGTTCGTGGCACTTCCTGTTTGTCTTTGATAATGGTTTTGATGATTACAATATATTGTGTGTTTTGCGTATGAATAGAAGTGAAAATATTATGTGTAAATACTGTGAAAAATGTTCATTGATCATTTTGGAGCTTACTGTTGATATCTTGTTTTGTAGGATTGGATGCTTGGACTTGTGTGGTCTGAAGAGTCGACCTCACCCACTCTGGGAGTCGACCTATTCTTCATGTTCCTTCACATGCATCGACCTATGCTTGATATGCTTAGACCTATGCTTCATGTGCATTGACCTCACCATGATTCTCTCTTAATGCACTTCATAAATGATCTTTTTCACAACTAAAATCATGAGTAAGCCTTCATGCATATTATTGATATGCATTGGAATGCATCGGTTTAAATTATTTTTGGATTGAACTTGATTGTATTGGAATGGGTTTGAAAAGCCTTGAATCGCTCACATGGGTTATTGCATTTCAATACTTGAACTTGCAGGTTGAACAAACTATGCTAGTGCATTTGATTACTCAGTTGCATTACCTTAAGATTAACTTGAGTGGTTTGATAGTTTTCAGCTGGTAAATGAAGTTTCCATGCTTGAACTTATTATGGATTGAAGGGTTGTGGTTTGATGGGCTGGTAATGTGAGATTCACTCCCATACATGAATGCATTTCAATTTATTCCAATGCAGGTTGAAATCAGCCTTCAAATCTTGTGAAGCTTTGGTAAGCATTGCATAGAACTCTTGCATTTATGCTCATTGCTAGTTCAGAAGAATTGGGTTTGCATGAGTCTCATGCATGCTCTTCTTAATTGTCATGAGAATGTCTTTTGATCATTTTGCTTCCAATATTTCTTAATGGTACCCTAGTTTGATTGGTGTTTTAATTCCTTCTAATTCATGTTATTCACTTAGCATAATCATGTTTTCAATTGGGTTTGTCAGTTTCTCTGCTTCCATTGGTCTGCCAAGGTAGTTTTCTGGTTTGGCTCTGCAAGTGTCGACTCTTAGAGTCGGCACTTGTTTGCCAGCCTGCTGGCTGGGCGCAGCAGGCTGCAAGTGTCGACTTTGAGAGTCGACACTTACAGTCCTGTATGGTGTTTTGAGGTTGGCAGAACGGCTGAGAGTCGACACTTTTGTCTTGTGTGTTGTTTTTCTTCTACTGGCAGAACACCTTAACAAAAGTGTCGAATATAAGAGTCGACACTTTGTCTGGTTCGTCCAGATCGTGATTTCTATATTTGATTTCGAGCACCCCATTTCATGATCTGATTGCCATGGCCTTTTTACCCCAATACCCTTAGGGTTTCTCCCATCTATTGGGTGTGTATTTGAAGGGTTTTGAGAGGGGCTTTCTGGTCTTTTATTACTGCCTTCTTGATGGTATATGTATGATGTGATCTCCATCGAAGGAGCTATTCCTCCGAGGCTAATATTGTTCTATCTGTTGCAGGTGAAGGAGGACAAGGGTGAGGGTGCCGTTCTACTTGGAGGTGGAAGAAGAAAAAGAGGACAACGCATTAATGAGTCTATATTTGCTGATCTGAATCAGTTGGGAGCAAGGTCGCTGAAGCATTCTCCCTGGGGCGTCTTCTACGAGCTTGAGCGGCTTCCACTCTGTGGAAAAATATCTCCAACGCACCCTACTACTCTAGAGGATGGGTTTTACTGTAGATTTGAGGGGGAATCTTTCTTCTCTCATCTCTACTCTTTTATTTGAACATAGATTCATAATGTGGGCGTTTATTGTATATCCTTTCTTTTCATAGAACTTGATATACTTTCATTTGTGGGCGGAGCTACGTCTCTGAGTGTGTTGTTTCATTGCGGGGCGAGTTTCCCAGAGTCTGTGTGTGAAGACGGAGCAGTGACTCCGTGTGGTTTAGGGTCCGAGGTGTGTTCCCCAACTGCGTGTGTGCGTGCTGCAGTGGCAGCGTCTTGGGGCCAGGCCCCGTGTGTGTGCTTTGCTGCGGAAGCAGTGTGTGTGGTGTTAGGGCTCGTCCCCATGTTGCTATGGTTCGTAGCGTGGTAGTGAAGCCTCACCGGGCTCGGTGAGGGGTGGACGTAGGGAGTCCGTCGTGGTCCTGAACCACCTAAAAATCTTTGTGTCCTTTATGAATGCCGGTGTGATTGTCCATTTCCTATATCTCTGTTCATAGGTTAATTTATAGATTTTTATTCACTGCTCTACTACACACTGCTACCTCTGCTATTTGTATTTGGGCATACTTAACTCGTTCTTTGAATTGTATAACCGTGTGAGATCGGAAAGATTGAGAGCATTCTTTTAATCTCACTTGAGTTTATGCTAATTAACTCAGTTAATTTTAATTCCACCGTGATCAGTTTAGATTATTTTTAAAATTCGCCATCTAGGCAAAGGGGACAATTCAACCCCCCTTCTTGTCCGCCATCTATTATGGGCCAACGATTGGTATCTGATGGAGGCATCACTTACGACTCCCTCTGGCTCGGGTCGTCGTCACACTCCGGAGTTGTGTGAGCTCGGGCATCACTCTATGTGGGCCCAATTATCCATTTTAGCTTTCTATTTGAGTCATTTGATGTATTTTTCCTTTTATTTGAGTCATTTCCCTAAGTCTTTGATTTATTTACCTTAGTTTGAGTGTCATTAGGTTGGTTAGTTGGTTAATGGGCCCAATTCATTGGGCTAGGCCCAAGGGCGCCCCCTACCCCCTTGGTTATTTGTCATTGTATCAAGAGTCGGGGACTTATTGTAAAATGTGGGTTGCCTATATATAGGACCCCATTCCCCCCATTTTATGAAAATGAAAGTTGCCATTTTGTGAGTTCAAAATTGAAGTTTCTTGTGGATAGAATCCAATAGTGGGGTGAGAGTCCCTAGGGAGAGAATCCCACCCACCCCTCTCTTTCTCTTTCCCCCCTTCCCCAAATTCAAATCCCACCTCTCTCCTCCACCTCATCCTCCACCCAAGCTTCCACCTCCACTACCTTTCCACTTCCCTACGTGCACTCATTACCCCTCCACCCAAGCTTCATCCGCATTAGCAAAAGCCCATGTGCCGTACCGGCCCTTCTCACTCCCAAGAAGGATGGATCATGGCGGATGTGTGTGGATAGTCGGGCCATTAATAAGATCACCATCAAGTATAGGTTCCCCATTCCTAGGCTTGATGGCATGCAAGATGGAGTCACTATCTTCTCCAAGATTGACCTTAAGAGTGGCTATCACCAAGTTAGGATTAGGCCCGGAGATGAGTGGAAAATAGCCTTCAAGACCAAGGATGGCTTGTATGAATGGTTGGTCATGCCTTTTGGGCTCTCAAATGTCCCAAGTACTTTCATGCGTCTCATGACAGAGGTCCTTAGGCCTTTCATTGGGGTTTTTCTAGTGGTCTACTTTGATGACATCCTCATATATAGTCAATCCCAAGAGGCCCACCTCGACCACCTTAGGCAAGTTTGCACCGTCCTTCGACATGAGAGTCTATTTACCAACCTAGGCAAGTGTCACTTCATGACCACATCCATCACCTTCCTAGGATTTGTGGTATCTACCAAAGGTGTCTCCATGGATCCCGAGAAGGTCCAAGCTATTCTAGATTAGCCGGAACCCCACACCCTTCATGAGGTCCGAAGCTTCCATGGGTTGGCCACATACTATAGGAGGTGTATTCGGGGATTTAGCACCATCACCACCCCTATCACCGATTTCCTCAAAAAGGGGACTTTTGTATGGACCAAACCAGCCTCCAAAGCCTTCCAAGAGCTTAAGGAGAAGATGACCCAAGCCCCGGTCCAATGCCTACCCGATTTCTCTAAGGTCTTTGAAGTCACATGTGACGCATCCGGGATAGGAATAGGAGGGATCCTTAGTCAAGAGGGTCACCCAGTGGCCTTCTTCAATGAGAAGCTATGTGATGCTAGGACACAGTACTCCACTTGTGATAAAGAGTTCTATGCCGTGGTTCAGTCCCTCCGACATTGGAGGCACTATTTGTTGCCCAAAGAATTTGTCATCTTTTTCGATCATGAGGCCCTCAAATACCTCAACTCCCAACAAAAGTTGAATGCCCGACATGCCCGCTGGGCTGAGTACATCCAATCCTACACCTTTGTCATCAAACACAAGGTGGGAAGTGAGAATCGAGCGGCGGATGCCCTTAGTAGGAGAGTATCTTTCTTGTCCACTATCCAAGTGAAGGTCACTAGATTCGAGAGGCTCAAGGATGAGTACCCTGGCTACCCCGACTTTGGACACATCTATACCACCTTGACCACCCATTCTAGTAGGGAACATGAGGGTTTCATCTTGGAGGATGGGTTCCTCTTCAAGGGGCCAAAGCTTTGCATACCACGGACCTCACTCCGTGATTTTTTGGTTTGGGAGTTACATGCAGGGGCGCTAGCCGGCCATTTTGGGGTTCATAAGACCATTGCTCTAGTTGAGGGTCAATTCTTTTGGCCATGTCTCAAGAGAGAGGTGGCCAAGATTATGGGCCAATGCCGCACATGTGCTTCGGCCAAACAAGTGAAGCAAAACACCGACCTTTATATCCCTCTCCCCATCCCCGACCGTCCATGGCAAGACTTAAGCATGGACTTTGTGTTAGGCCTACCCAGGACTCAAAGGAAACATGATTCGATCTTTGTGGTAGTTGACCAATTCTCTAAGATGGCCCACTTCATACCATGCTCCAAAACCTCCGATGCCTCCCGTGTGGCCCAATTGTTCTTTGATGAGGTTGTTCGCCTCCATGGGTTACCCAAGACCACAGTCTCCGATAGGGATGTCAAGTTCACCAGCTAGTTTTGGAAGACCCTTTGGCACTCGATGGGTACCCTCCTTAAATTCTCCATGGCCTACCACCCTCAAACCGATGGCCAAACTGAAGTTGTCAATCGGAGTCTAGGGAACCTCCTTAGGTGTCCTGTTGATGATCGTCGGGAATTGGGATCTCATTCTACCTCAGGCTGAATTTGCATACAACAACTCTGTCAACAAGTCCATAGGGATGAGTCCATTCGAGGTTGTACATGGGTACAAACCAAGGAAACCCTCTGACCTCATTCCCCTTCCTCAGCATGCTAGAGTGTCTATTTCAGCTGAGTCATTTGCCCAACATATTAGAGAGTTGCATGAGGAAATTCGCAAGCACATCAGCAAGAAGAATGACACTTATAAGAGGCAGGCTAACTCTCATCGGCGCCACCAAGAATTCCATGTAGGTGACTTTGTGATGGTGAGGACAGAGAGGCTCTCCCCGGGAGCTACCTCCAAATTGAGGCCTCGTGGGGCTAGTCCCTTTCATGTTTTAAGGCGCATTGGCACTAACGCCTATGAGATAGATCTTCCCGAGGAGTACAAAGTGAGCCCCACATTCAACGTGGCTGACCTAGTTCCATATAGGGGTCCCACGGTGGTGCCTAGTGAGGATATTGAGCCTACTTCCCCCATTGAGAGAGCACCTACCCGTGAGGAGAGTCCACTAGCCTGGAGAGCCCAGTGTGAGCGAATTGAACGAATATTGGATGAACATGTCACTGCCAATAGGAGCAAGGTGTACGAGCACTATCTCGTCAGGTGGAAGGATCGACCTCCTTAAGAGGATTCGTGGGTGAGTCGAGAAGATACCCAGCGGCTGGATCCCGACATTCTCGAGTAGTACCATAGTAGGATGGACCCCTACTCGACGGGGTCGAGCTCTTCACAGTCCAGGGGATTTGATGGAGGCATCACCTACGACTCCCTCTGGCTCGGGTCGTCGTCACACTCCGGAGTTGTGTGAGCTTGGGCATCACTCTATGTGGGCCCAATTATCTATTTTGGCTTTCTATTTGAGTCATTTGATGTATTTTTTCTTTTATTTGAGTCATTTCCCTAGGTCTTTGATTTATTTAGCTAAGTTTGAGTGTCATTAGGTTGGTTAGTTGGTTAATGGGCCCAATTCATTGGGCTAGGCCCAAGGGCGCCCCCTACCCCCTTGGTTATTTGTCATTGTATCAAGAGTCGGGGACTTATTGTAAAATGTGGGTTGCCTATATATAGGACCCCATTCCCCCCATTTTATGAAAATGAAAGCTACCATTTTGTGAGTTCAAAATTCAAGTTTCTTGTGGAGAGAATCCATTAGTGGGGTGAGAATCCCTAGGGAAAGAATCCCACCCACCCCTCTCTTTCTCTTTCCCCCCTTCCCAAAATTCAAATCCCACCTCTCTCCTCCACCTCATCCTCCACCCAAGCTTCCACCTCCACTACCTTTCCACTTCCCTAGGTGCACTCATTACCCCTCCACCAACTTCCACCAAATCTCTTCCCTCCCTAGGAGAATCTTAGTCTTCCCAACACAATCCTCCCTCTTCCCCATGCAATCTTCCAACTCCCAAGATAAGTTTGAATATTTTCCCCTCCACTCTCTCCTCCCACAAGCCCTAGACCACCCCAAATAGGAAAACCATCATCCCTCTTCCCCTCCCTCCTAGTCCCAAATTCGTAGCTCACTCTCTCACCACCTGCCAGACCACCTTCCTACCCCCATTCTCCCCCTCCCTCACCTTGGTTTGCCCCCTTCCATACCCCCTAACACCCAAGGGTTGCCTCCACACCCATCCACCCCATTTTCCCTCCCATTTACCTCATTTCCCACCTCCCTTCTTCAGCCAGCACTTCCCAATTCATAGGCAGCAGAGCACCAGTGACTTGTAGAGACAACCACGACTTCATCCAGGCGTTTCTAGGCACTTAAGAGGCACCATCGGAAGCGTCTACAAGTCATCTATGCAACGGTGGTGGTCTCGTCCCGTTCGGAGTATGTGGCTGACCGGGGGAGCCGTCATCGACGGACTGCGCGTCAGCTCCCTGATAGTCAACCTAAGGCAACTTGCAGATGCTCTCCTGGCCATTCTCTAGAAGATCTGGTGGCAGGGCTTGGCTGGGGTCTTTTACGACGAGTCACCTTCCAGATCCAAGAAGCGGATCCCCGATTGGACCCCGGACAAGTGAGTTCCGAATTTTTTCCCTTGGGTACGCTGTTCTGTCCACTCTGGGACTGAACAGACACTTGATTACAGTTTGGGATTCCCTTGCCTACTCCGACCTCCTCCGACCTCCCCGTATGTCTCATTTCGAAGAGGACTCAACAATGATTCCAACGACTCTGGCCACGCCTGATTCAGAGCCCAGGAGCACTCGTGGTGGCCCCGTCTTCTTGCTGCTGTGGTACCATAGCAGTCAAAACAAGAACCCAGGGACCCTGTTCACGGCCCTTCCCGGACCAGCACTGCCAACCAGAAAATTTCAAAAAAATTGGACGTCATCCTGATCCAATCCTGAAGATTTTTCCACTGGTCTCGTTGACATCAAAATTCGTTAGTGATCGCAGCAGTGCCGACATCGACTGCTTGTCCCCTATTCCAGAGCGCGGATAGAACCGACATCCTCTGTTTAGTTAGTTCTTCGTTCATTCACCCCTCCCCGCCTGGCTAGCTTACTGGCCCTCTCTGTGAGAGGTAGTGTTTGAATGTAATTTTAACTTCCCTTCCCCAAGTTCAACCCCCTTGCATGGGGCGTAGTGATGTAAAATCTTCAACAGATCGAAGCTACACCGGCGCAGCGTGTGGGGAACCCACGCTTCCCCGCTCGCCCTCGTCTCCGAACGGGACCGGTTTCTTCAAACCGGTCGAGTAAGTGTTCTACCCTTGCTCTCATTTGGATGCCTTGTTCCTTCAATATTAGTTCATACGCTCCGCTGGTCCGTGAGAGTGAGCGCCTGGCCCACAAGCTCCTTTGCTTCAAGTGGCCGCCGTGGGAGAGAGTGTGACCCGTGCCCATCGGCACCCGGTCAGCCCCTTTGAGGTGGGCCTCCGTATCCTTGGAAAGTCCCTTAGTCTTGCTGGCCCTCTACCAGCAAGGGTCCATCCCACACAACATCGACCCGGCATCATCGAGTTACCCCCGGGTTTGGGTGAGTGCCGGGTAAGTTGGCCGCCGATATCGGCCCGTTCTACTTACAAATTGTGCTTGTTTGATTAGGTCCAAGGGTGTGTCACATCAGTATCAGAGCGAGGTCGCGGGTTCAAATCCCCCAGGTGCTGCTGGGGGGGAGGGAGAGATTGTTGGATTTTCCAGCGTCTCCCTTAAGGATTTACTGTTCCACGTGGATTATGGGGTCCACGTGGGGCATCAATGCGTTGGCAGCCCATCCCGCCGCATGGATTACGGGGTCCATGTGCGAAGTCCTCATGTCCGCCCACAGCACGATAGTGTGGGGTTCTACAATGCCATAAGGAAATAAAGTCCGCCTTCGCTACAAGCTCGAGCTTTTAGCGCAACGGTTGGGGCATGATCATGTTTTCACTTCATACACCAGTTGTCATCAGTTTTCATCACACAACAATCATTCATTACATGTCCAAAACTGCCACAGTAATGACATGAAAAGTTTCTTTTGATGGACCACTCATCATCACTTTTCTTTATAAAACAATCTTTAAAAATATGACCATTTAATCCACAATAAAAGTAATGGACATTGAGATTTTTCTTTGTGGATTTGTCATGATTTTTGGAACCAGCATGCATTTTCACTCTTAGTTTTAATGCCTCATTATCATCAAATTTCATTAAGAAGTAATCATACATATCATGTCCATATTTACCACAGTAAAAGCATGAACCATTCGTTCTTTTTCTTGATGCATGAACATGCTTAACAGTTGAGGGTTTTACATGCACACATGAACACTCAATGACACTTTTCTGTTTCTGCTTATCTTTTTCACACAAAGATACAGACTCATTGAAATTCTTGATTTCATTTTGCAATGCAGAAATATGCATTTCAAGATCATCAATCTCTTTTTCACAAGCAGTGACTTTTTAATTCAACATGGCATTGATAGTTTTATGACTATCAATTTCTTACAACGATACATGCACTTTCTCAAATTCATCAACAGACACACTTTTTCCTTTTTTCAAAAGCAAGCAATTTTTCAGATATAGCTGTGTTTAAATGCTTTAACTCTTCATTCTCCTTAGCAAGTTTGTCATTCAAAATCAATTCACTGCACAAATCATGATTAATAGAATTCAATTCTATTTTATTTCTTAGCTCATTTTCAATTTTTTCCATTTGAGTGTTTTTGTTCTTAAGAGTAGAATTTTCATTTCTTAGACAAGTAGTTGTTTCTTTGTGCACATCAACCTCAAACACATGTGACTCAATCAATTTTTAAAGCCTAATACATTTTTCACATGAAGAATTATCAACATTAGACTTTTTAATTTGGAACACTTAACACATGGAGTGTTAACATGTGAAGAGACATCAAGTTCCTTTTTCAATCTTCAGTTCTCAGATTTCATTGTTTTATATCTTTCAAATAATTCATCATAGGCATTCATCAATTCATCATAGCTAAGTTCATCTTAATCATCGGGGTCAGAATTTACCTTTGAACTTTCCTCGCTTTGACGTTCATTCTCTTTGTTTGCCACGAGGCATTCACTATTCCGACTTTCTTCTTGGACTTCGCTTAGCCCATCCCAGATCTCTTTGGTTGACTTATAAGATGAAACAAAAGTAAATTGATTAGGGTCCACAGCAGCCTTAAGAGCATTCAAAACAAAAGAATTATCAGAATTCTTTTTCTCGTCCTCATCGGTCCACCTTAACTCATTTTTCAGAAGAGTGTGAGGACCATGAGTGATTAGATTCAAAAGTTTCGGATCAATATTGGTAATCTAAACACAAAATTTTCCAAGCCACAGAGGATAATCAAAACCATCAAAGATAGGAACTGAATGCACGCTAGCCATCATAAATAGATATTTTCTCCTAGACCGTGAGGTCCGCTGAATAAAAATCAGAGACTGGGCTCTGATACCAATTTATAGGATCATGCCCCGACCGTTGCACTAAAAGCTCGAGCTTGTAGCGAATGCGGTCCGTATTTCCTTATGGCATTGCAGAACCCCACACTATCGTGCTGTGGGAGGACATGAGGGGCTTCGCACCGATGGGCTACCAACGCACCGATGTCCCACGTGGACCCCATAATCACGTGGAATAGCAAATCCCTAAGGGAGACGCTGGAAAATCCAACAAAAATCTCTGTCCATTGTGGTTTGCTTGTGAGTTTGTTCCTTATTCTCTACCCCTTTCACAGGATGGTTACCCAATGTGCATGTTGTTGAGTTTATTATGATCCTATCTTCCGCATTAGATTTGCACCATTTTATAACAGCATGTTAAGTAGTTGATATATGATCTATGTAATCTGCCATTAGTGTTTTTATTGGTCTAGAAGTTTTTAAGTCGGGCATATATTGTAGCTGGATCTGTTCACCCCCCCCCCCCTCTAGATCCTAGCAGCGCATCTAACAAGTGTCACTTAAAGGGTGAGGCATCTTGGGAGCAAGCAGATGAGATGCGGCAGCAGTTCCCCTACTTGTTCGAGTAAGTCTCTTCCCTTGTTGGCCATGTTCTAGCTTAATTTCGAGGATGAAATTTTTATAAGGGGGGAGGACTATAATGCCCCGGATTTTTAGATCTTATTTTGCTCAGAGTTCAGATTTATTTTTGTGGATAACTAATTTTTTTAAATGTTAGAATTGGATTCCGTTCAAATGGCGGCCTCTCGGGATTTTTCCGCGGGTGTTTGGCCTTATATGCAAGAGGATAGGGCATGTTTATAATATTGGTTTTTTTGGATTTTGGGGAAATCCCAAAACTTTTTCATTTTCTCGTTAAACGCCACCCCCGCTCCTCTCTCTCCTCATTCTTCCCCTTTCTCTCTGCTCGCGAGGCTCCCCTCCTCTCCTCTCTGGCTGCAAACGGTGAGTGAGAGGGAGGATCGATCGACGATGATGGCGGGCTGGGCAGAGCTTGGGTTTGAGATGGTGGTGGCTCGTGCGTGTGCATGCGTGGTTGTGGGTTCGTGCGTGGGTTCGAGTTCCAGCGAGTTTTGATGTGGTTCGAAAGTGGCATTTGAGGTTTGAAGCTTCACCGAGGTACGGGGATGGATGCCTAGCTTCCTCTCGCATTTCCTTTCCGATAGGTGGTGATTTGGGTGAAAGAGTGGGGTGCATTGTGTTTTTGGGGAAAATTACCATGTTTGGGGATGTGAGTTTGAATCGACCCAATTCTTTGCAATTTCTAGTTTAGATCGGCTTTGTTGAATGCCATCCTCGTCGGGGACGAGTTCCCCTTGCTGTTCTGGGGTTCCCGCTCGCAATGAGGGCAAGAGGAGCTTGGGAGGACCTTCCGGCTGGGTTCTAAAAGGATCCTTCTCCAGAGACCCCCAGGTGGGCTGCCGTCTCTGCCCAGTAGGGCGGCCAGTAGGATGGCCACCTGAGAGGACTGGGTGGCCACTGGGTTGGCTGCCCATGAGCCTATTCCTTTGGGCGGCCACAGCCTTGGCCGCCCAGACCTCTGGGTGGCCATAGCGCTGGCCGCCCAGCCTCTGTTCATGGTTGCCATTGGGGTGGCCGTCCAGGGTGTTTGGCCCAGGGATTGGGCAGCCAGAGGGCTGGCCGCCCTGTCCTATTCTGGGCGGCCATTGGGCTGGCCGCCCAGGCCAAGGGAGCTGGGAGGCCACTGTCTTGGCCGTCCAGGCCCCTGGGCGGCTTAGGGGCTAGCCGCACAGGCCAGGCTTTCTGTTGGCCCATTCTTCCACTTCTCGAGCTTTCGCACTTGGTTCAGCTCGCGCCCCATGTGCCGATAATCAAAGGATTAGCCATCCAGTCGAGGTTCTTGATTTTTGTGACATGAGCTGCCTCATAATGTGTTCTGCATGTACAGTTGGGTTAGTACGGACCGGTGGTACTCCGGTGCTTTCCGCTTCTTAGCAAGTCCATACCTCCAGTGACTTTTTCCACTCGTCATAGATTTCCTGCGTACACGTGTGCGGACCCACTTGGGAGTGGTAGAGAGCGTGTCTCGATGTGACAGTTTTTAGACTAGTTACCGTAGGGCCCCTCATCTTTGCAGCCTGAGTCCGGGCTAGGGAGAGAACCAGC
The DNA here is from genome assembly GCA_022559845.1 of Amorphophallus konjac. NCBI lineage: Eukaryota > Viridiplantae > Streptophyta > Magnoliopsida > Alismatales > Araceae > Amorphophallus > Amorphophallus konjac. Next base: position 289,712,967 of record CM040126.1, on the reverse strand, counting down.
TAGAGGACCCGACTTAGAGCGCATAGTCTGTGTGTGCACAAGTGGTTGGGGGTGTCTGACATGTCACACCCTGAGACAAATGTATAGCGGAAGTAATATCAGGGATGTGAACTGCCGGCAATATGCCTCAAGCTAGCAATCAAGATAAGAGTGCAATAGACATCCACGTAAAAATGGAGTACACAATATTTGACCAAAATTTTAACTTTTATTGATAATAAGGATCCATAATTACATAAAGTTGACTCATGGTCTACTAGACTCATGAAAAATAAAAATTACATAGTAAGACTCAAAAAAGTGAAAATTACATCATGACTCTAGACTACTTGAATACACTTGACATTCTAAGTCTTCTCTCGACCATCAGTCATCACTCTCGGATCCGTGGCTAGAATACTCCGAATCTGACTCACTTGAACTTCTTGAAAAGATTGGAAAAGTAGGGCAGTAAGCACAATTGCACATTAGGTATCTTCGCATCAACATGAAACCATGCTTAAAGTAATTACATTTTTGCTCTAGTGAATTAGGTAACGGAAAATGCGATAAAACACACAAACGAAATCAAAGTAACAAGATAGGAATTATTGGGATATGACGATTATGAATGGACAATAGAGCATGATCAAGCGACACTTATAAAGTAAAGTGGCCTTTCATTAACAAGAATGTACTTCATAACCGTAAAGGCTATGTACTAGAAAGTCATGAACAAGAAAGTACTAGCAAGCATGTAAATTATCACAAGTTTGCCTCATGGTTTTCACCCGTCTATAAAAAAAGTATTCCCGGTGCAATGCAACACCAATATTCATCGTACCCCATGGTTTTCAGCATGTTTCTGACTATCTGCTGAGGGGCTAGTGTGGAGCCCTTGGACACTGTCTGTGCTCGCTCTTACATCTTCAAGTTACAGATCAAGCTTCTTCCATGAGAATATAGTAAAGTTCGGCCAGTAATATTCAATTCAAAAATAGTTTCCATGATAATGCAGCCAAGGTAGAGAACGCACAATAAGAGATCATAAGAATTCCAAAGATGACTTAAGACAAGGCCATGCCACCGAAAGAATTCGGCATCATAATGGCATATTCTTTAACTTCCATAATTTTATTAATAGTTTATTGACAAAACATTAGGTCCTAGATAATCAATAGACCATCTAGAATCATAGAACAATCAACCCTTAGGACAAACCTCGGGTTAAGACCACTTGAGATAGAAACGTTCTTGCCAGGGCCATTTCTTGAAATAGCGGTCATGTCTGGGCTGCTAATAGGATTTAGCGGTCAAATCAGGACCGTTTCTAGGAGGAATTAGCGATCATGGGAATGACTGCTATTGGACTATGGCGGTCTCTAGATGGCGTCTAATTAACAGTGGCAGTCTCCTGAGGACCGCTAAGAGCCAGGACACAGAAAAATGTCGATCATGTGAGTGCTTTCTAGACAATTGGGATTTGAGGGTACAACTAGCTCGGCGTCTTAGTGGGAATACTAGGCTCGCAGAGGCTTACGGAGGCCTTGAAACAAGATCACCTAGTCCGGTGGAAGGAAAATCCAACAGAGAGGATCACAAGTCTAAGAAGTGTGCTTATAAGTGCAAAAGTGTATCTAATGGTCACGTACCGGGGTACACACCATGTACTTAATAAAAAACTCTATATGAGAAGGAATTGTGGCAAAACAACGATCAAAACGTCACTTAAACAAGTCCATGAAAAATATGATCATTAGTACAAAATATGTGTTAATGCATGAAATTAACATAAATTTAAAATAAGGATTTAAAACATGTAAGGCATGCAATCTATCAAGAAAAGTGCACAATATAACCAGTATTACGATTATGAAGTCAAAATTAGGAAAAACCCTCATTAACTAGGCTTAACATATATATAAGAGGGTCAATCTGCAATCTGTTTGGAGTTAACATGTTGCAGAGAATAGAAAGCGAATAGCGGTCAGGTGAGGACCGCATATAGGTGTTAGCGGTCTATCGCATGGCTACTAAAGGATTACGGCGATCTTTAGGGAGACCGTTTCTTCCTGTAGCAGACAACAATAAACTAGGGCATGCAAGACCTATCCTACGCAATAAATGCATGTAAACATGATAGACAGGAAGGTAAATATGCTACAATAAAAATCCAGTCATGGAGATGCATGGATTTTCGTGAAGTAAGCCAAAATTATCAATTTCTTATTAAGGGGGAGATTCATGCATGCTGTGATAACCTAGTTACGTAGTGATAAAAAAATGTAAAATACTCCATGTATACTCAATGAAAATTGAAGAAAACAGAGGCTTTTACACTTGACATATTATTCTAACCATCCACGAGATAACCTACCTCTAGGACAAACTTTAGACTTCGGATTTCTAACTGCAAGATCGCACTGGTTCCTGCACCACCTGTGCCAAACCAGCAACTTTTTGCCCCTCTATCTTCTGATTCTCTTGACCTAAATACTTGAAAATTGACAGATATGTAGAAGAAAGAAAGGGGAACAAAAAGTTCTAAAGCCACAACATAAACTAACATCGTTTAAGGCTTCTAATCTTCTGTTCTTCACTGGACCGGTACGCTGATTCCTACACAGCTTATAGCAAAATAATAACTTTGGGGGCTTCTATCTCCTCAAAGACTCGACCTCGAAGAACGAAAATTTGAGGAAAGTTAGAAAATAGTAAGGAGAACAAAATCCTTAAAAGGTCTAACCAAAGATAGAGTCTCCTTACCTTTGAAAAATGTGATCCAATATTAGGGTTCACATGGGTCGAAGTTAGGGTATATTTATAGGGTTTACCTAGGTTTGGGGGATTAGATCGAAATTAGAGTCCTAATTAGGGGTAGGATCGTTCTCTTGAGTGTTCTAGAGAGTCTCCCAGGCCAGATAGCTTCGATCCAAGGCGATTTGGTTCTCAAAAATCCAAGCTTTTCACGTTTCTCCCATTCACGGGATCAGAAGTGATTAGCGGTCATGGAGGGACCGCTAGGATGAATTGGCGGTCTCGCGATGGACCGCCATTTGGCCATTATTGTGCAATTTTTAGATTTTTGAATTTATCCACTATTTGCCCTTAATTTATTTATGCTATTTATCCTCTTTTTAATTCCCATTACGTTTCTATAATTGGGCTTAGGCCTAAAGGGCTTGGATTTGGGTCTTGTGGGCCTATTTAGTGGATTTAAACCTAACCTAATATATGGGTCTTTAAATAATTAATAAATAGACCTTTATTTATTAAATAGTCCATTAAGTCTACTTAAATGTTTAATAAATATATTAAATCCCTAAAAAATTCTTAGAAAATTCTCAAGCGTTACACCCTCCCCCACTTAAAAGAATTTTGTCCCCAAATTCAAATGCATGGGTTTTATGGAGAGTCTACTTATAATCGAATAATTCTTGGAATCTCTTGCGCTTAGCTTATTCCGTTTGCCATGTCGCCTCGTACGGCTAGGATTTACTCCATTGGATTTTGAGCATGGGAATGGTTTTATTTTGAAGCTGACGTACTTCTCGTTCAATTATCTTGAGTGGCCTTTGCTCGTACGTCAAGTCTTCCCGTATCTCCAGGTTACCATAAGTGATGACATGGAATGGATCATAGACGTACCTTTTTAGCATTAAGATGTGAAAGACATCATGAACTCCTGTTAGTTTAGGAGGCAAAGCTAGTCGATAAGCAACCTCACCAACCCTTTCAAGAATTTCAAAAGGGCCTATAAATCTTGGAGTAAGTTTGCCTTTGATGCCGAATCTTCGGATACCTCGACCTGAAGAAACTTTGAGGAATACGTGGTCTCCTATTTGGAATTTCACGTCACGCCTTCGGTTATCAGCATAAGATTTTTGCCTATCTTGAGCCACCTTGAGTCTTTCTTGAATCAACTTGACTTTTTCAGTAGTATCTCGAATAAGTTCTGGGCCTAGAAATTGCTTTTCCCCAATCTTACTCCAGCATATAGGTTAGCGGAAACTCCTGCCATATAGGGCTTCAAATGGTGCCATTTTAATGCTAGCTTGATAGATATTATTGTAGGAGAATTCTACTAATGGTAAGTAGTCGTGCCAATTCCCGCCAAAATCAAATACACATGCCCGGAGCATATCTTCCACCACCTGATTAGTTCTTTCAGTTTGCCCATCCATTTATGGATGGAATGCGGTGCTAAAATTCAACTGGGTCCCTAATGAATGTTGTAGACTCTTCCAGAATTGAGATATAAATCGAGTGTCTCGATCAGATATAATGGTGATAGGGACTCCATGCAGTTTCACAATTGCTTTTACTTATAAGATAGCCAAAACGTCCACGGACCATCGACTCTTAATAGGTAGGAAGTGAGCCGACTTGGTCAAGTGGTCACTGATCACCAAAATACCATCATGTCTTCCTCTTGATTTAGGAAGACCCATGACAAAATCCATCCCTATACTTTTCCATTTCCACTCAGGAATCGCCAAGGGATGTAGCTTTCCAGTGGGCTTTTGATGCTCTGCCTTAACTTGTTGGCAAGTGAGGCAACGTGATACATAGTCCGCCACTTCTCTTTTCATAGTAGGCCACCAATAATTCCTTTTAAGGTCTTGATACATCTTGATAGCACCAGGGTGAATGACGTATCTTGATTTATGTGCTTCTTCTATAACCAGCTTCTTAGTATCAGCATGATCTTGGACACAAATTCGACCTCGGAATAGCAATCTTCCGTCAGATGCAATAGAGAATTCCAGCCGTTGATCTATATCATCCTTGATTTCCATCAGTGTAGCGTCATTTTCTTGCAACTTGATCAGGCCTTCTATTAATGTAGGTTGTGACCGAATACTGGCAATAAAGCATTCTTCTTTCTCCGCATTTATATCTAGATTTAATTGGGTAAATTCAACAATGAGATTAGTCATACCTTTCATGAGGCTTGATATCATTCCCATTTGTTTCCTATTGAGCACGTCGGCTACAACATTCGCTTTGCCTAGATGATATTGGATGGTGAAGTCAAAATCCATAAGATATTTTAGACATTGCCTTTGTCTCATGTTTAGCTCCTTTTGAGAAAAGAGATATTTCAGACATTTGTGGTCCGAATATACCATGAACTTTTCTCCATAACGATAGTGACGCCAGATCTTTAGAGCAAATATAACAGTAGCTAGTTCCAGATCATGAGCTGGATAATTTTTCTTGTGTCGCTTCAGTTGTCTTGAGGCATAGCAAATCACTTTGCCACTTTGCATAAGAACGCACCCGAGGCCAATGCCTGATGCATCCATGTATACTTCAAATCCGTCGCCTTCGACAGGCAGTGCTATAATCGGGGCAGTGGTGAGATGTTCCTCAAGAGTCAAGAAACTCTCCTCGCACTCCGTGGTCCATACAAATGGATTTTCCTTTCTAGTGAGTCTTGTGAGAGGAACGGCGATTTTGGAAAAATCCTTGATGAATCATCGATAATAACCAACCAAACCAAGGAAACTTCTGATTTCGGATATAGTCATCGGTCGACTCTAGTTCTTGATAGCTTCTACTTTAGAAGGATCCGAGGCAATTCCTTCTTTGGAGATAACATGGCCAAGGAAAGAAACCTCCTTTAGCCAGAACTCACATTTATTTAACTTGGAATATAGTTGGTGTTCTCTTAATGTTTGTACGGTAGTCCTCAGATGTTCCTCATATTCTTATTTCATCTTGGAATAGATAAGGATATCATTAATGAATACGACCACAAAGCGGTAGAGATATGGCCTGAAGACATTGTTCATGAGTTGCATAAATGTTGCGGGGTCGTTGGTTAACCCGAACGGCATAACCACAAACTCATAATGTCTGTATCTACTATGGAAAGCCATCTTGTGAATATCCTCTTCCTTAATCTTCAGCTGATGTTGGCCAGACCTGAGGTCAATCTTGGAGAAATATTCCGCACTGGATATCTGGTCGAACAGCTCATCAATACGCGGCAGTGGGTACTTGTTCTTGATGGTAAGTTGATTCAACTGCCGGTAGTCGATACACAGCCTGAGGGATCCATCCTTCTTCCTGACAAATAGAACTGGCGCACCCCAAGGGGATGTGCTAGGTCAAATAAAGCCTTTTTCCATCAATTGTTGAAGTTGCTTTTCCAATTCCTTGAGCTCTGTGGGGGACATCCTGTAAGGGGCCTTTGACACAAGTGCTGCTCCAGGTGTGAGTTTAATAGAAAAATTAACCTCTCTCTCGGGTGGTATACCGGGCAAGTCCGAAGGAAAAACGTCCGGAAATTCTTTCACAACGGGGATCTCTTCTATAAGGATTTCCTTGGACTCAGTAATGATAATGAAAGCAAGAAAATCTTCACACCCTTCTAAGATGAGTTTACAGGCGTGAAGAGAAGAAATAAGAGTAGGGTGCTTCCTATACTTAATGCCAAGGAAAGATAACTTTGGAAAATCTCGTTTATGAAAAGAAATCCGCCATGGTCACAAAGCCAATCTACTCCTAATATGGCATCGTAGCCCTTCATGTCAAGGCATACGAGATTTGTAGGGAGATAGTGACCTTATATGATAACTTCACTATCAGGAAGATAAGTTTTATGTTCCATCCCAAACCTAAGGGTGTGCTTATAGTTAAATTCGAAGGTAGCAGGACAGGTGAAATCGGCAAGGTTTTAGCAAAAGAGCTAGAAATAAAGGAATGAGAAGCACTAGTATCAAATAATACAAATGCAGGATGTGAGTAAATTTGGACATTACCTTCCATCAGTTCCCCTTTTTCGGTAGCTTCTCCATCCACAACAACATTGATACGAGCCTGCCGCCTTCGTTCACCATCATTCCTGGAGGGTTGTTCCTTCATGAGGGGACAGTCTGGCATGTGATGCTCCTGTCTTCCACATCTTAAACAAGCACCAAGACGCTTCCAGCATTCCTCGGTCACATGGCCGAATTTCTCACAGAACTTGCAAGCCACCATGACTTTCTTGTCTCCCTCCTTCGCCTACTTGTTCTTGTAGTAGCCACTACCACTCATGTTCTGGGATCTCTTCTTATTATCACAGGATTTGTAAGGTTCTGTAATGTTGAACTTCTCCTTCGTTCCATGCCGATCCATCCTTCGGCTAAATTCTTCTCCCTTGCCCTTAAGTTTCACGACCTTCTCCAAGGTCCTTTCATATAGATGGGCTCGTTAGACCATCTCCGCATAGATCCGAATATTTTGCGAGCCCAATTCTTGAATGAAGATTGGCCTTAACTCATCTAGAAAATGGTTGGGCTTTAAAATATCTGTGCTTACCAGATGCTCAGCATAAGGGGCCAAACGGGAGAATTGGAGTTCATATTCTACTACTAACATCATGCCTTGGCGTAAAGAAGCAAATTCTGCAGCCTTTCTCTCCTTTACATGCTCGGAGAAGTACTTTACCTAGAAGAGTGTAAGAAACTCATTCCATGTAGGCTGGCATTCTGGGGTTGTGCCGAAGTGGTCTTCCACCAAGTACGTGCATCCTTATTAAGTTAAAAAGTGGCGAGACGGACCTTCTCTTGATCCGCACACTGCATAACATTGAAGATTCTTTCCAACTCATCTATCTAGTTCTCTGCTTCATCTGGATTAGAAGAGCTAGAAAATCGTGCAGGATTTAAGCTTCAAAAATTCCGATGTAAGTCGCGGGCACCAGCCCTCACGCCAGCTTGGGCCATATTCTGTAGTGCTTGGGTAAGACCTGTAACAGTCTGTTGTATCCCGTCCCAGTCAACACGGTGTGCGATCATGAAAATAGGGTACCTGAGAGGATAATTAATTAGTTAATTCTTATGGAATTAATAGAATTAACCTAGAGAAAATTTCTAATTTAACTATCTCATCTCGGCTATACCCCTTCTCATGGTTGGAAATTTCATCCTGGCACATAGGATTGGGTCCTTAACCTTGGATTTAGCCTATGACATGACATTTTCCTAGGACATACATAAGCCTAGGCTCTGATACCAACTTAACTGTCACGCCCCGAGACATATGTACAGCAGAAGTAATATCAGGGACGTGAACAACCGGCAATACGCCTCAAGCTAGCAATCAAGATCAGAGCGTAATAGACATCCACGTAAAAAGGGAGTACATAATATTTGACCAAAATTCTAACTTTTATTGATAATAAGGATCTATAATTACATAAAGTTGACTCATGGTCTACTAGACTCAAAAAAAATGAAAATTACATAGTAAGACTCAAAAAAGTGAAAATTACATCATGACTCTAGACTACTTGAATACAGTTGACATTCTAAGTCTTCTCTGGACCATCAGTCATCACTCTCGGCCCTGTTGCTAGAATACTCTGAATCCGACTCACTTGAACTTCCTGAAAAGATTGGAAATGTAGGGCAGTGAGAACACTTGCCCAATAGGTATCTTCGCATCAACATGAAGGCATGCTTAAAGTAATTACATTTTTGCTCTAGTGAATAAGGTAAAGGAAAATGCGATAAAACACACGAACGAAATCAAAGTAACAAGATAGGAATTATAGAGATATTACGAATATGAATGGACAATAGAGCATGATCAAGCGAGACTTACAAAGTAAAGTGGCCTTTCATTAACAAGAATGTACTTCATAACCGTAAAGGCTATGCACTAGAAAGTCATGAACAAGAAAGTACTAGTAAGCATGTAAATTATCAGAAGTTTACCTCATGGTTTTCATCTGTCTATAAAAAAAGTACTCTTGGTGCAATGTGACGCCAGTATTCATCGTACCCCATGCTTTTCAGCACGTTTCTAACTATCTGTCGAGGGGCTAGTGTGGAGCCCTTGGACACTGTCCGTGCCCGCTCTTACATCTTCAAGTTATAGATCAAGCTAATTCCATGAGAATATAGTAAAGTTCGGTCATTAATATTCAATTCAACAATAGTTTCCTTGATAATGTAGCCAATGTAGAGAACGCACAATAAGAGATCATAAGAATTCCAAAGATGACTTAAGACAAGGCCATGCCACCGAAAGAATTCGGCATCATAACGGCATATTCTTTAACTTCCATAATTTTATTAATAGTTTATTGACAAGACATTAGGTCCTACATAATCAATAGACCATCTAGAATCATAGAAAAATCAACCCTTAGGTCAAACCTCAGGTTAATACCACTTGAGACGGAAACGGTCATGCCAGGGCCGTTTCTTGAAATAACGGTCATGTCTAAGCCGTTAATAGGATTTAGCGGCCAAATTAGGAGCGTTTCTAGGAGGAATTAGTGGTCAATGGAATGGTTGCTATTGGACTATGGCAGACTTTTGATGGCATCTAATTAACAGTGGCGGTCTCCTGAGGGCCGCTAAAAGCCAAGACATAGAAAAACGTCGATCATGTGAGTGCTTTCTAGACAATTGGACTTTTTGAGGGTACAACCAGCTCGGCGTCCTAGTCGGAATCCCAGGCTCGCGGAGACTTACGGAGGCCTTGAAACAAGATCACCTAGTCCGGTGGAGGGAATATCCAATGGAGAGGATCACAAGTCTAAGAAGTGTGCTTATAAGTGCAAAAGTGTATCTAATGGCCACGCACTGGGGTACGCACCATGTACTTAAGAAAAAAACTCTAGATGAGAAGGAATCGTGGCAAAACAGCGATCAAAACGTTACTTAAATAAGTCCATGAAAAATGTGATCATTAGTACAAAATGTGTGTTTTGGCATGAAATTAACATAAGTTTAAAATAAGCATTTAAAACATGTAAGGCATGCAATCTATCAAGGGTAGTGCACAAAATAACCAGTATTACGATTATGAAGTCAAAACTAGGAAAAACCCTCATTAACTAGGCTTAACACATATATAAGAGGGTCAATCTACAATCTGTTTGGAGTTAACATGTTGTAGAGAACAGAAAGCGAATAGCGGTGGGGTGAGGACCGCATATAGGTGTTAGCGGTCTATCGCATGGCCGCTAAAAGATTACGGCGGTCTTTTGGGAGACCATTTTTACCTGTAGCAGACAACAGTAAACTAGGGCATGCAAGACCTATCCTAAGAAAATAAATGCATGTAAACATGATAGACAGGAAGGCAAATATGCTACAATAAAAATCCAGTCATGGAGATGCATGGGTTTTCATAAAGTAAGCCAAAATTATCAATTTCTTATTATGGGGGAGATTCATGCATGCTGTGATAACCTAGTTGCGCAGTGATAGAAAAACATAAATTACTCCATTTATACTCAATGATAATAGGAGAAAATAGAGGACTTTTACTCCTGACATATTATTCTAGCCATTCACGAGATAACCTACCTCTGAGACAAGCTTTAGACTTCAAATTTCTAACTGAAAGATCGCTCAGGTTCCTGCACGTCATGTGCCAAACCAGCAACAACCCGCCCCTCTATCTTCTGATTCTCTTGACCTAAATACGTGAAAATTGGAGGGTATGTAGTATTGAGTAGTGGACAGCGGATCTAGAGGGGAGGGGTGAATAGATCTGCCCCTCTTTTCGCAATGCAACCCTCTATATAGCTAGATAGAACAAATCGCAGCGGAATATAACTAGCTTAGTAACATATAAAATGAGTTACTTAGAAATATGATTTCGCAATAAGGAGGTTGAACCTAAGCATGCATCTATCACAAATCAATCGCACAATCAAACCACAACACAAAGGATTTTAAGGTGGTTCGGACTGAATCCCCAGTCCTACGTCCACCCCTCACCAAATCCGGTGAGGCTCCACTAGTGCCTCGCACTGAACCGCAAATCGGAAAGACCGCCGATTGCCTTCCTACTGACCACCAGTAGGGACGTCAACACCGCAGATCAGACAACTTCCGATTGCCTTCCTACTAACCACCGGCAGGGACGATCTTCAGTTTCAATCGTTTGTATGAAATGAAAAAGAACAAATATGAAAACACTCAATCATCAAACAAGATAGAGAGTATGCTCAAGAAGAAAAATCTTGTCTGAGATTGCTGGAGCTTGAGTTGGATGCTTCAATGGTGTCTTCTTCCTTGAGAGATGATCTTCCTTGAGTTGATGAAGAACACTATGGATGTAGCTTTGATCTTCCTTTTGATCTCCTTGTGTTGATGAAGAGTTTGATGCAATTTAGATCACCCTTAAGAGCCTTGATTGCTTCTTGCTTCCTTGGAGGTTGAGATGGCTTCAGATATAGGCTTGAATCCCTTGAATGGATGAAGAACTTCTTCCCGGAGTACTATTCACAGCTACAGCACTCGAACTCCTCTCACCCTTGTAGCCTCCTTTGATCTCCCTTGGATTCACAAATGATCAACTAGGGTTTCTAACCCTCTTGCATGTGTTTTATAACCTTTGAATGGTCCTTAGACATCCCCCAGACCAGATCCACAATCTATGGAAGATTGGGTGACTTTGGGGTTAAACAAATACAAGGAAAGGGGCTGGCCTCGAGGTGGAAATCGAAGTCAAACATGGCTGCATCAGGGCTGGCGGTCGACCGGAGGTAGGTGGCAGTCGACCGCTACTGAAAAACTTGTAAACGGATGATCCCTGGGAATTCCGGTCGACTGCTACTGGCTGGCGATCGACCGCCACTGAGACTCATGCAGACTGGGAGCTGCTGGCTGGGGCGGTCGACCGCCCCTGTGCTGGCGATCGACCGCCAGCTGGGCAGACCCCACTTCATCCCGGGTCGATCCGTTAACCGCTTTAGCTCCATCGCTTGAGTCCTTTAGCAGCCCGTTCATATCTGTGACATCTCCCTTGATAGTCTAAAAGGTATCAACTGAGTCTATGGCCTTGGATTCTCTTGACTGTACTTCTTTGTGCATTGACCTTGGATGTGTGACGAGCCGAATATCACGTGTCGACTTTTACTTGTGTTTGCATCCTTGCTTGGGCGCGATCAATGAGCTTTCACTTTTGCCATCCTCACTGAATGCCTTGTCCATTCTTTGGCATATCTGTCATGAATAGAACATCACATATGTTAGTCACATGAGAGTGGAAACATCAATGACTAATAGTGTTTAGCCATTATCAAAACCAAGAATACCACAGAACTCATATGACCATAGGATGATGTCGAATGACCCCAGTGACCATAAGATAACTCAAATAACCACAGGGGCACAACATTCTCCCCCTTTTTGATGATGGCAACACTGTGAGTCATTATGTGGCAGTAATAGCAAGAATGGCAACAGTTATAGCAAATGCAACATATGCGACTCAAGATCCATGATAATGAGAATATGGGAATGCAGATATGAATGCGGATATGAATGTGATGTAATTATGCAAACCCCATCACATACACATATGAAGACTCCCTCATCACTCATACACAAAAGCGCACAATGGTTTCTCCCCCGTACACAATTCACTCATCCCCCAATGATAACTCACAAAGCAAGGGATGACTCACAACAAAATATTCTCTCCCCTTCGACAATGTGATAACGCAAAACTCTTACAAAGGACTCATACAAAGAATTCTCCCCCTTTAACAATAGCAAAAAGGGAGGTATAAGGTAGAGAAGGGGACTAATGTCTGAGAGACCAGAGCTAAATCAGAGTGGAGAGCAAGCCATTATATGCAAACCTGGAACATACCGTGAGCAACATAGATGGTTCAAAGCTAATGAAATCCGAGATCATCAACAGAGTTCAAAAAGCAGCTACATCCAATATTTAATAGAAATGAATCAAAGGTGCATATCATGGCAGTGTTTAACCTTCCCTTGTCTTATATATCCATAATCAATAACTACAAAGGGAATAACACAAAAACTAGTATTGAGGCTAAACAATCATGAGTAAAGCATGGAATTTTATGAGTGCGGCAAATTAGATTTTCAATATCTTTTGAATTTGAAGGCACATGACTCATATTTTATGAGCAATCAAGTCTAGTACATGCCTCCTAGCCGTAAGAATACATGTTGTTTAGACGCCAGTATCCCTAGGTATTTGGCAAGACTGACGGTTATGCTTCAGAATGAACAGAGATAGCAAAGTAACGTCATGACATATCCAAACTCATTGCTGTGATAAGAAGATATATTTCTCAGTAATTATGCCATTGCTCTACCTAGAGTCCAAATGAATTAAGACAGAGATAACATGGGCACATCATGACATATCATTCGTCACTTGATTTGATGACGTGACATATTTCTCCGTGCAACAATATCATTGCTCTGTCAAATTATTTTTCAAGAATTCCAGCTCATCAAGATGTTTAAAAATAATACTTAGCTCCAGAGTATTACCAAGATGGTCATGAATTTTAAATTTTCAGATACCAGGATAGTCATTCAAAACATAATATGTAATCTCTCATTAAGGTCTATTAAAACCACATAACATAGATGATTTCAAACAAAATATATCAGAACTACAAGGAAATCATTAAATCTGAACCATTTTCATTGAATAGACAATCATCAGTTCATATAATAGAAAGCTCTCACACCATATGTTTGTCAGTCTCATGATCTCATATTTAGACTGTAAGCCATGTAAGCACAAGAAATTAAGAAAAGCATCAAGACTCTCCCTAAGGATATGTAATGAATGCACTCAAAGAGTTATGTGTGCAAGCAAGTGTAATGATAACTGTCAAGAGGAGAATGACCTGAAACATGCAGGGGTTGACATGAATTTGGTAGACGTGAGATGCATGACCCAACACATGCATGTACACTTATTAAATGTAACAGGATGAAGATGAAACACATGCATGAATGCTGCACAAGGATAACTCTCCCTTACTATATGGCCTATATGCGACATTGACACATGGTACTTGGCGGAGGTGAAACCTCACACATATTGAGTGCTTCTAGGCAAGTATAACCTTCCTTTCCATACATCAACATTTGATATACCATGGCCATACAAGAATGATACTACACAAATCATGCAAGGCATCGTGAACATGCAATGCGACACCATATGCAAAATGACATATATATATAAACAATGCATGGACACAAATCTGCAGAAAAACACAACTAAATTGAATAAACTCATCATTTCAATTTTTATTGGCCTGAGGTCGGCAAAGACCAAGCTCCCTTCTGAGTGTTGAAAACATGTCATTACACAAGGACTTGGTGAAAATATCAGTAATTTGATTTAGAGTATCAACAAAATGCAGTTCAAAATTTTTCTTACCAACCTCATCTCTAATGAAGTGATGCCTAATCTCAATATGCTTAGTCCTAGAGTGCTGGACTGGATTTTTTTCAAGGTTGATAGCACTAGTGTTATCACACAGAATCGGGACACAACCAAGATCCACTAGGTAGTCTTAGAGTTGGTGTTTAATCCACAACACTTGGGTGCCACAGCTCCCCGCAGCAATATATTCTGCCTCTGCGGTTGAGAGGGCAACCGAGTGTTGTTTCTTGGAGGCCCAAGAAATTAAACACCCGCCTAGAAACTGGCAATAGCCACTAGTACTCTTACGATCCAGCTTGCAACCAGCGTAGTCCGCATCAGAATAAGATATAAGAGATAAATCACATGATGACGGATACCACAATCCCAAATCTTGAGTGCCGGTAAGATATCTATAGATACGTTTGATGGCAGTCAAGTGGGATTATCTAGGACTACCTTGAAATCTAGCACAAAGACATACACTAAACTGGGTATCTGGTCGGGATGCAGTCAAGTAAAGTAAAGAGCCAATCATACCTCTATAGATCTTTGCATCCACTAATTTACCATTTTCATCCAAATCCAGTGATGTTGTGGTGCTCATAGGAGTTGCAATGATTTTACTGTTCGTCATATCACATCTTTTCAGCAGTTCCTCGATGTATTTGACTTGACTTATGAAGCACCCATCTTGTCCTTGGTTGACCTACAAACCGAGAAAGAATTGGAGTTCTCCCATTAGGCTCATCTCAAATTCGTTAGTCATGAGGTTAGTAAATTCCTCACACATTTCAGATTTAGTAGAACCAAACACAATAGCATCAACATAAATTTGAACAATCAAGATGTTCTTACCTTACTTCTTGGTGAAAAGTGTTTGATCTACCTTACCTCGTGTGTACCCTTTTTCAATGAGGAACGAGCTTAGTCTCTCATACCAAGCTCTTGGTGCTTGCTTAAGTCCATAAAATGCCCTGTCTAGCTTGTATACAAAATCTGTATGGTTAGAATTTTCAAAGTCAGGGGGCTGCTCAACATAGACTTCTTCTTTGATCAAGCAATTCAAGAAAGTACTTTTTACATCCATTTGATATAGCTTTATTCTAAGGGAGCATGCAAAGGTAAGTAAAATTCTGATGGCTTCGAGTCTAGCAACTGGGTCATAAGATTCATCAAAGTCTACCCCAAACTCTTGATTATACCCTTGAGCCACCAATCTAGCCTTGTTTCTTATTATCTTGCCATCCTCACTTAGTTTGTTCCTAAAAACCCATTTAGTGCCTATGACAGATTGTGATGATGGTCTAGGAACAAGATGCCAAACTTTGTTTCTTTCAAACTGGTTTAACTCGTCTTGCATTGAATTTATCCAGTTTTCATCTTTTAAAGCCTCATCAATATTCTTGGGTTCAATCTGGGAGACAAGAGCAAGTTGATCTAATTCTTCCACAATTCTAAAATGTGACCTTGTTCTAGGTGGGTCATTCAAGCTACCAATAACATTTTCTAAAGGATGATCCTTAAGAATTCTAATGTTTGTAGAATCATTACCTTCTCCTGGAGCTTGATCCCTTGCATTGCTTGATTCAGCTAGGTCACCATCTTCTTTTATTTCTTCTTGTGGAGGATCACTCTTGTCCTTCATGCTTAGGAATTCCCCTTCTTCATCGTTTTTCCTGTAAGAGTTATCATTGTTAAAATCATCATGATATTCATCAAAGGAAACATGGGGTCATTCTTTCACAGTTTGACTCTTAATGTTATAAATTCTATAAGCCCTAGATCTATCAGAATATCCAAGGAATATACCTTCATCGCTCTTGGGCTCGAATTTATCTAAGTCTCTTTTGTCATTGTTGTGGATGAAGCATTTTGACCCAAACACTTTCATATGTGAGAGAGAGGGTTTTTTACCTTTCAGCAACTCATAAGGAGTCTTTTTGGTGTGTGGCCTTACCATAGAGTGGTTGATAATATAACATGCCGAGTTTACCACTTCAGCCCAAAACCTCCTTGGAAGTTGCCGTTCAACAAGCATGGTTGTTGCCATCTCTACAAGTGTTCGGTTTCTCCTTTCAACTGCACCATTTTGCTCTGGCATTCTTGGTGAAGAAAATCAGTGTGAAATTCCCTCAGCCCTGCAAAGATTATAGAAGTCAGCATTTTCAAATTCACCACCATGATCAAATTGAATCTTGGAAATTTTATCACCGTCCTGCTTTATCTTCATGTAGAGTGCCTGAAACTCATCAAAAGCATCATTTTTATGTGTGAGAAAGAAAACCCATGTGAACCTAGAAAAGTCATCCACCAAGATATATCCATATTTTCTACCACTTAAGCTAGCAGTTCTGGTTGGGCCAAACAGGTCCATATGAATTAGCTCGAGTGGTTTGGATGATGTATTTTTAGATCTTCCTTTGAAGGATTTTATTGTTTGTTTACCTAGGGCACATGCATCACACAACTTATTTTCTTGTTTAAATGATAATTCAGGCAACCCTTTCACCATTGAATGCTTTAACAGTTTATGTAAGACATTGTAGCTAGCATGTCCTAGTCTACGATGCCATAGCCAAGCAATCTCAGATTTTGGTGCAGCAAGATAAAGGTTTAAATAAGTAGGATCATCTAAGTCAATCATGTAAACATTGTTAACTCTCTTACCAGAAAATTTTACTTTGTCATATTTTGATTCAAAGATTTTACATTCATGAGAATCAAACAACACTTTGTGACCTTTATCACATAATTGACTTATGCTGAGTAAGTTATATTTTAAACCTTCAACTAACAGCATATTTCCAATGGAGTTGGAGAGGTTCTTACCTACATTACCTGTTCCAATGATTTTTCCTTTGTTGTTCCGTGCAAATGTGACGTATCCTCCTTCCTTTTCCTCCAAGAGATAAAATTTTGATTTATCTCCAGTCATGTGTCTTGAACAGCCACTATCAAGGTACCACCTGTTATGCATGGCTGCAAGACACTCTTGCACAAGTAATTAAGCAATTGTGTTTGGAACACAACCAAATTTGGGTCCCATCAAACTCTTCAGATTTTCAAAACATGAAACCATTTCTTTTGGAATCCAAACCTTCTTAACATTCATGTTTTGTTTGCTTAGAGCAGGGATTTGGTTTTTCTTTTCAGCTTTGACATTCACATTTTGTTTAGAAGCTCTTTGTTGAATTTTGTGGAAGTTTGAGGAAGTTTGCTTCTTAAACCATTGAGGCCGTTGGTTGGTTTTGGGTTGAAAGTGATTATTTTGCCACCTAGGAGATTGAAACTTATAAGATTGATGAACACATGAATCACAATTTCCCCAAAAGTAGGGTGGTGTTGGCCTATATGAATGTGCAATCCAAATATGGTGATATCGGAAGATTGAGCATGCAATGGCCAAGGAAGTGTTGACCTATGCTGCGGGGAAGGTCGACCTTTCTTAGGTTTTTGGACAAACTTTTTGGGAATTTCAGTTACTGCCTCTTCAATCTTTTCTTTTCCTTTGGATGTTGTTTTTGAGGTTGAAGCATCAGAAGAGGAAACAAATGTGACTGTTTTTAGCCCAATTGGCCTTTTGTTTGTAGGTTCAAAACCCAACCCTTCCTTGTTGAAGTTCATTCTGGTTCCTAGCAAAGCATCTAGGTTTTCTCTTCCATCCACAAATTTTTTCAAAGATTGTTGTTTATCCTTCAATTCTTTTTGTAAGTTTTCAATATTTTGCAGGAGTTGAATGTTGACTTGTTTGACAGCTTCATACTTTTCATTGCTCAATTTGCTGTCTTTTTCATAGGTTTACATTTTTAGCTTCATGCTATCAATCTCATTTCTCAAATCTTCATTTTCAGTTTCCAAGTCAGCCATTTCTTTTCTTCCTTCCTCCAAGTTCTCAATCATTTTCTTAAGATCTTCAATTTCAGTTTCAAGTAGAGCATTCTTATCATTCATATCATGATCATGCACAAATGAGTTAATTTTCTTTTTCAATGATTTATTCTCCTTTTTGTACATTTCATATTTTTCCATGAGTTGTATATATGCATCCTCCCAATCATCAATTGTATAATCTTCAAATGAGAATTTACCTCAGTTTCTTCATCACCTTTGGCCATAAGACAGAGATCTTCTTTTTCTTTGTCCGAGGAGCTAGTTCCGTCATCACTTTCCTCTTCATCGCTCCATGTGGACACCATGGCCTTGTTCTTCTTCTTGCCCTTCCATTTGTCAACTTTTCTGAATCTGTCGGGACAATCATTCTTGAAATGTCCTAGTTTATTGCAAGAATAGCAAATGATTTTATCAGATTTCTTAGAGTTTTCATAATTATATTTGAAATCATTTCTTACCTTTGACCTTCCTCTCATGAAACTCTTACCTTCCTTTCTCATGAATTTTCTGAACTTACGTGTGAGCATGGCTACGTCATCCTCATCTCGCTCACTTGTCGAATCCTCACCTTCATCAGAAGAGCCTTGACCGATGGGTCCTGCTTTAAGAGCTAGGGGCTTTTTCTTAGGCACCTCAGCCTCTTTGTTCTTAAGGTTGATCTCATAGGTCATTAAAGACCCAATGAGTTCATCTACCTTGGTAGTTGCGAGATCTCTCGATTCTTCAACCACGGTAGCCTTTGTGTGTCATGCGGGAGTCAATGATCTGAGAATCTTTCTCACAATTTCCTGTTCTGAGTATTTCTTTCCTAAATCAGTTAGACTATTAGTAAGCACAGTTAACCGAGCATACATATTCTGAATTGACTCATCAGGCTTCATGCGGAACATTTCATATTCAGAAACTAAAATGTTAGCTTTTGTTTCTCGTACCTGAGAGGTTCCTTCGTAGATTACCTCTAACTTATCCCACATTAGTTTTGCAGATGCGCAGGTAGCCACTCTTGAGAATTCAACTGGATGGAGTGAGCATTGCATGATGTGTTTAGCACTCCAGTTGACAGTGGATTGCCTTATTTGTTCTTTGGTCCACAAGTCCTCATCATCTGGCAGCTCATACGGACCTTTGCTGATCACTCGCCAAAGTTCGTAGTCTTGGGCGCGAATGAACACCTGCATACGATGTTTCCAATAGGGATAATTAGCTCCAGTAAAATAAGGAGGCATGTTCACAGAATGTCCTTCAGGTAGAAAACCCTTGGACGCTGATCCACCAATTACCTCAAGATCGTTGGACCCCATAATGAGATATTAGGCTCTGATACCACTTGTTGAGTAGTGGACAACGGATCTAGAGGGGAGGGGTGAATAGATCTGCCCCTTTTTTCGTAATGCAACCCTCTATATAGCTAGTTAAAATAATTGCAGCGGAATACAACTAGCTTAGCGACGTATAAAATGATTTGCTTAGAAATATGATTTCACAATATGGAGGTTGAACCTAAGCATGCATCTAAAACAAATCAATCGCACAATCAAACCACAACACAAAGGATTTTAAGGTGGTTCAGACTGAATCCCCAGTCCTACGTCCACCCCTCACCAAATCCGGTGAGGCTCCACTAGTGCCTCGCACTGAACCGCAAATCGAAAGACCTCCGATTGCCTTCCTACTAACCACCGGTAGGGACGTCAACACCGCAGATCGGACAACTTCCGATTGCCTTCCTACTAACCACCGGTAGGGACGATCTTCAGTTTCAATCGTTTGTATGAAATGAAAAAGAACAAATATGAAAACACTCAATCATCAAACAAGATAGAGAATATGCTCAAGAAGAAAAATCTTGTCTGAGATTGCTGGAGCTTGAGTTGGATGCTTCAATGGTGTCTTCTTCCTTGAGAGATGATCTTCCTTGAGTTGATGAAGAAGACTATGGATGTAGCTTTGATCTTCCTTTTGATCTCCTTGAGTTGATGAAGAGTTTGATGCAGTTTAGATCACCCTTGAGAGCCTTGATTGCTTCTTGCTTCCTTGGAGGTTGAGATGGCTTCAGATCTAGGCTTGAATCCCTTGAATGGATGAAGAACTTCTTCCCGGAGTACTGTTCACAGCTACAGTACTCGAACTCCTCTCACCCTTGTAGCCTCCTTTGATCTCCCTTGGATTCACAAATGATCAACTAGGGTTTCTAACCCTCTTGCATGTGTTTTATAACCTTTGAATGGTCCTTAGACATCCCCCAGACCAGATCCACAATCTATGGAAGATTGGGTGACTTTGGGGTTAAACAAATACAAGGAAAGGGGCTGGCCTCGAGGTGGAAATCGAAGTCAAACATGGCTGCATCGGGGCTGGCGGTCGACCGGAGGTAGGTGGCGGTCGACCGCTACTAAAAACTTGCAAACGGATGATCCCTGGGAATTCCGGTCGACCGCTACTGGCTGGCGGTCGACCGCCACTGAGACTCGTGCAGACTGGGAGCTGCTGGCTGGGGCGGTCGACCGCCCCTGTGCAGGCGGTCGACCGCCAGCTGGGCAGACCCCGGTTCATCCTGGGTCGGTCCGTTAACCGTTTTAGCTCCGTCGCTTGAGTCCTTTAGCAGCCCGTTCATATCTGTGGCATCTCCCTTGATAGTCTAAAAGGTATCAACTGAGTCTCTGGCCTTGGATTCTCTTGGTTGTACTTCTTTGTGCATTGACCTTGGATGTGTGACGAGCCGAATATCACGTGTCGACTTTTGCTTGTGTCCGCATCCTTGCTTGGGCGCGATCAATGAGCTTTCACTTTTGCCATCCTCACTGAATGCCTTGTCCATTCATTGACATATCTGTCATGAACAGAACATCACATATGTTAGTCACATGAGAGTGGAAACATCAATGACTAATAGTGTTTAGCCATTATCAAAACCAAGAATACCATAGAACTCATATGACCATAGGATGATGTCCAATGACCCTAGTGACCATAGGATAACTCAAATGACCATAGGGGCACAACATGTAGAAGATAGAAAGGGGACAAAAAGTTTTAAAGCCACAACGTAAACAAACCTCGTTTAGGGCTTCTAATCTCGTGTTCTTCACTGGACCGGTGCGCTAGTTCCTGCATAGCTTGCAGCGAAACAACAACTTTGGGGGCTTCTATCTCCTCAAAGACTCGACCTCGGAGCACGAAAATGTGAGGAAAGTTAGAGAATAGTAAGGAGAACAAAATCCTTAAAAGGTCTAACCTGAGACAGAGCCTCCTTACCTTTGAAAAATGCAATCCAACATTAGGGTTCGCATAGGTCCAAGTTAGGATATATTTATAAGGTTTATCTAGGGTTTTAGGGATTAGATCGAACTTAGAGTCCTAATTAGAGGTAGGATCGATCCATAGAGTGTTCTAGAGAGTCTCCCAGGCCAGATTGCTTTGATCCAAGGTGATTTGGTTGTCAAAAATCTAAACTTTTCACGTTTCTCCCATTCACAGAATCAGAAGTGATTAGCGGTCATGGAGGGACTACTAAGATGAATTGGCGGTCTCGCGATAGACCGCCGTTTGGCCATTATTCCAAAATTTTTAGATTTTCAAATTTATCCACCATTTGCCGTTTATTTGTGCTATATATCCCCTTTTTAATTCCCATTATGTTTCTATAATTGGGCTTGGGCCTAAAGGGCTTGGATTTGGGTCTTGTGGGCCTATTTATTTGATTTAAACCTAACCTAATATATGGGTTTTTAAATAATTAATAAATAGACATTCATTTTTTAAATAGCCCATTAAGTCTACATAAATATTTAATAATTATATTAAATCCCTAGAAAATTCTTGAAAATTCTCGGGCGTTACATGACATGTGCTGACGAGCGCGACCCCAGCTAATCCTTGTTCTGTGGTTACGTTGTTGCGTGTCTCAGTTTCTACATGCGATGAGTAGGCAGACACTTGGAGCACGGACTAAGATGTCAATGGACTCATCCGGCCTTACTTCTAGTGGGCAGTACTCATGTCTCCTGTGAGCTCGCGAGTCTGGTTCTCTCCATCATGAGGTTATTATTCCGGCGGTTCCGTGAACTTTGTTCTGTGTGGCACGTGGTTTGCTAGGCTAGCACTTGTGTAATTCTCTTTTATTATTCTTATTGCCTCCTTCTGTTATATGCTTATTAATTATTTCCCTCGCTTATTGTTTACCATGCCGTTGTGTTTCTCATCGTGAGGTAGGAATCTGCATGACCCCTACTGAGCCAATAAGATGAGGCTCACCCCCTTTGCTTTCAAGTGAGGCGAGGTTGACGCGGAGTGCTTCAGAGGCTCCTCGTGGTCCCGGTGGTCCGGTTTAGCAGCCAGTTTGCCAGAGACAAGGTATGCCCCATGTTCTTGTACTTTTTTTTATGTCGATAGTACTTATTGCGGACTTGGATTGTAGTGCCCCAAAATTTATATATAATAATTTCTGGATTATTTATGGAATTTTTTGAGATTTATAAGGGCTAAATAAATTAATAAAGGGATTAATAAATGGGTTATAGGGCCGAATAGTATTAAATAATTAGCCTAGCCTATTTAATTTAAGACCCAAATGGTTACAAGACCAAGCCCATTAAGATAGGCCCATAATCTAGAAGGTTATTTAGTCTATTCACAGATTTTAAAGGATAATTGTCCCTTATTTAGATAATTATAAAGATAAACAAACAAAAGAGTTTGAATTTTATTAAATTCTGTGCACAGTGGATGTAGCGGTCTATCGTGCGACTAGCATAGTCACGTAACGCACTACGCTATGACCGTTACACTCTGTCAGCTCCGTGAATGGGAGAAAGAACAAAAAGATTGGAACTTTGGGTTCCTATCTACTAGAAACCTAATTTGAAGAATGTGTAAGGTTACTAAAGACTCTTAGGGATCAGGTTCTGGCCAACTAAGGACTCTAGAATCGATCTAATCCTCAAACCCTAGCCAAAAACCTATAAATAGGACCTAGTTCTGAACTGAGCGACCCTTACTTTTGGCTCGTGAAGAAACAAGATAAGGAGATAGAATCTTGGGTAAGTTCTTTAGAGTATTTTGTTCTTAATACTTTAGACTAACTACTCTCAAATTTTCAAGATAGAAGGTCGAGTATCCAAGGAGTTAGGATCTTCTAAAGTTGCTGGTTTCATCACGCCAACCCAGGAAACTGTGTAATGGGGTGATGAAGATCGGGAAATTAGAGAAACTAAACGAGGTAATTAGAGTTAGATGCTTTAGAACTTTTTGTTCCCAATAGTTTCATCTTCCTAACCTCCAAATTTCACGTCCTTAGGTCAAGAGACTGAGTAGTTAGAGCGACGTGAATTTACTGAAAAATCTCAGGAAGGGAAGAACTAGGGCGTATCTTGAAGACCAAATTGGAAGTCTAAAGCCCAGTTAAGTGGTAGGTCATCTCATGAACGGCAAAAATAACATGTTAGGGATAAAATCCCTCTGATTTTGCTTGATTACATGCACTATAGGTCATGAATTCCATGTTTAAGTAGGGACATGCATACATGCATATCTTTAGCCTTAATGGAAAATAAAATGGTACTATCTTGTTAATTCAAGGAAAACTATGCATCTAGATGGCCTTTACTTTGTTATCATGGCTAGAATAGTTGATTATTGTGATTTTTCTTGCATGGGACATAGTTCCTTATCTTTTTCGTCAGTAGAATCTCTGACGGACTAACGTAGGACCGTCATACGATTTTAACGGTCTTAGGATCAGCCGTCACATCCTCTGTTATATCTCAATTCCTCGGTTGTCTCTAACGGACCAAAGTAAGTGCGTTACAATACTGTAACGGCCCCCTGATAAATCGTCACAACCCTGTGACGCGCCCATACTAGACCGTCAGAGTACTATTTTTCTGTCAACCCGAGATAGGACTAAGGACAGTCAAACTTACTTATAAATAAGCCTAGTTATCTAAGTTTTAACCTTATTTCATGACTTGGAGTTTACTAATTGATTCATGATAGGAAAATTCATGTTCTAAGCATTTTAAGTTATTTTAAAGCATATGTTAATTTCTTTTCCTAAACTCTATAGTTGAATTTAAACTATGATTTTAAGTATTGTATTGACGGAGTTTTATCATGGTTTCACATCGCTACACATACTTTTTCTATCTATAGAGTTATTTTCTTCAAGTACATGGCATATATTCCGGTATATGTCCATTAGTTCACACTTTGCACTATCGGAACATATTCTTGAACACGAGAACCTCTCTGTTGGATATTCCTTCCAATAGACTAGGAAATCTTATTTCAAGGCCTCCGTAATTCTCCGCGAGCCTGGGATTCCCATTAGGACGCCGAGTTGGTTATACCATAAAAACCCAATTGTTGGAAAGCACTATTGATGTTTTCAGGTTCTGGATATGTAACGGATCAATGTTGGATGGTCAGGTACGTCTAACGGACCAATCTATGATCGTCATATTAACTGAATCCTATTTATTGTTTCTAAATTCGGCCATTGTAACGGCCTGAGACTGGAGCGTCATGATCGTGTAACGGCCCAGCATTAGACCGTCACGATTCTTTGACCTGAGGTTTGACCCCATGGTTGTTATTCTAAAGTTCCTAGATGGATTATTGATGGTTTAGGACTGGTCATATTCTCCAAAGAAACTTAATTTAAATTGTGAATGATAATAAATGTACTGTTATGCTACAGAATTATTTCTATGAGCATAACCTTATTTTAAGTCATTCTTGACCCCGCATTTCTTCGTTGAAACGTTCATTGTTGATTATTGTTATCATGAACTTATTTACATTCTTTGCCATGATTTTATTACTTGAAACGTGGAAATAGCTTGATTTATACTTGAATATGCAATCGATCACTGATTATGTTCAAGGGCTCTATGCTAGTCCCCTCGGTTGATTGCCGGAAACATACTATTATAAACCATGGGATATGATGCTACTGGCGTCGCATTGCGCTGGGAGTACTTTCTCTATAAATAAGTGAAATCCATGATACATGTACACGTTACATGACTTTCTTGATTGTTACATGATATTGCATAGAAATTCACCAAATACTTGCTCATAAGTAAAAGATGTTGGGTGAGGAGTATGTGAACTTGCTAGTACATTCTCGATACATTCCTATTCATGAAAGGCCATGCTACACTCTTGTTACATTCTTGCTAGTTCATACTTGTTCATTCTATCTTACATGATCATCTTGTTACTTTGGTTTAATCGCGCGCTTGATCGCATTCACATGATTTTACCTTATTTGCTTTAGAGTAAAAATGCTAATTACTTAAATATTGCTAATCATGTTGATGCATTGATACCTACTGGGCAAGTGTGCTCATTACCTATTTCCAATCTTTTCAGGAGATGGAAGTGAGTCGGGTTCGGATTCGGAGTATTCAAGTGGCGGATCCGAGAGTGAATGAAGAATGAGAGAAGACTTAGGAAGTCTATATTGTTTAGATTTAGTCTATGTAATTTTTCTTATTCTTGAGTCTAGTACGAGAAAGAAAGTTGAATTGGTGGTTGTATTTGAATATTAGATTTGATTATTAATAAAATAAGTTGAAGTTGAGTAAATATTGTGCAATTGCAGTTATGTGTGTGATTGTCTTGCGCTCTGCTCGTTCTTACTTGTAAGAGGCTTACCATGCCAACTGTTCACGTTCCTCGAGCTAGTCTTCCGCTGTAATAAAGGCTCGGGGCATGACAGTTAAGTTGGTATCAGAGCCTAAGTCTCAGGACTTAGAGAGAAGAATCATGTCATAGGATAAGTCCAAGGTTAAGGACCCCTACCTATGAACTAAGGAAGAAATTTCCATACCCATGTGAGAATTGGGTAGAGCCCGGGATGAGATAATTAATTATCTTTAAGATTGATTTTCTTCCAATTCCACGAGAACTAACAAGTTGTATATTTCTCTCAGGTACCTTATTTTACAAGTGGCTCATCGTGTATATTGGAATGGCATGCAACAAACTGTTGCCGGCCTTACACAGGCATTGCAAACTATGGCCCAGGCAGGCGCAGGGGCAAGGGCTGGCGAATTACATCACAATTTCCGGAGTTTAAACCCTCCGCGTTTCTATGGCTCTTCTAATCCGAACGAAGCAGATAACTGGATTGACGAGATGAACTGTATATTTGAAGTCATCCAATGCACCGATCACGAGAAGGTGCGTCTTGCAACTTTTCAACTTAACAAGGATGCCCGTACATGCTGAAAGTCAGTTCCGGCACCTCCGGCCGATGCACCTCATACATGGGATGGCTTTCTCACCTTGTTCCGTGCAAAGTACTTTTCTGAGCATGTAAAGGAAAGAAAGGCTATGGAGTTTGCCTCTCTTCGACAAGGAATGATGACAGTGGCAGAATATGAACTTCAGTTCTCCAGGCTAGCACCTTATGCACCGCATTTAATCAGCACCGATCTATTGAAAGCCAATCGGTTTATGGACGGGTTATGTCCTGGTTTCATTTAGAAGCTCAGGACCCAAAACATCCGTACTTATGCGGAGATGGTTCAGCGGGCATACTTATGTGAAAGGACCTTAGAAAAGGTCGAGAAATTGAAAGGAAAAGGAGAAGAGTCTAGCTGACGAACAAATTGACGTTATAAGATAGGAAAGTTCAGTATCACAGAGCCTCTCAAAAGCCATGATAGTAAGAAGTGATCTGGGAGCGGGAACGGTGGAAGTTCCCAGAAGAATAAGAAGATTAAGGAGGAGGAAAAAGTCGCCACGGCTTGCACTTTTTGTGAAAAGTTCGGCCACTCGGCTGAAGAGTGCTGGAAGCATCTTGGCGCTTGTTTACGCTGTGGAAGCAGGGAGCATCGCATGCCGGATTGCCCCCTTATGAAGGACCAGCCATCTGGTAGTGGACGCAGGAGGCAAGCTCGCCTCAATGCCGTTCTAGAAGAAGAGGAAGCGCCCAGGGATGGTGGGCTTATGGAAGGTACTCTTCAAATTTGTTCTCATCCTGCATTTGTGCTATTTGATACTGGTGCCTCTCATTCTTTTATCTCCACTACATTTGTCAAAACATTACCAATTGCATCAGTTCCCCTACCTTCAGATCTTGCTATAACCACACTTCTAGGTTCTAGAACAAAGCTTACCGAGTATTACCCTGATAGTGAGGTGATAGTGGAAGGTCACAATCTCCCCGCAAACTTAGTATGCCTTGATATAAAAGGTTATGGTGCCATTTTAAGGGTAGATTGGCTTGTAAAGCATGATGCTGATATTAACTGTCGAAATAGGATTATATCCTTCCGGAAATCAGGTCTTTCAAGATTTTCTTTCCTTGGCATCAAATACAAGAAACATCCCACTATCATATCCTCTCTTCACGCTTGCAAACTCATCTCGCAAGGATGTGAAGCTCTTCTTGCTTCTGTCATTGTTACCGAGTCCAAGGAAATCATTCTAGCAGACATTCCTATTGTAAATGAGTTCCCAGATGTGTTTCCACCCAATTTACCTAATTTACCACCCGAAAGGGAAGTAAACTTCACTATTGAACTAATTCCAGGAGCAGCACCTATTTCTATAGCCCCTTACAGGATGTCCCCCATGGAACTTAAGGAACTAAAGAGGCAGTTGCAAGAATTGCTAGATAAGGGCTTCATCAGACCTAGCACGTCCCCCTGGGGTGCGCCAGTTCTTTTTGTCAAGAAGAAGGATGGTTCTCTCAGGCTATGTATTGACTACCGGCGACTGAATCAACTTACAATCAAAAACAAGTATCCATTACCGCGTATTGATGAGCTCTTCGATCAACTTTCAGGAGCAGAGTATTTTTTTAAAATAGACCTCAAATCAGGTTATCATCAGCTTAGAATTAAAGAAGAAGATATTTATAAATCAGCTTTTTGAAGTCGTTATGACCACTCTGAATTCGTGATAGGGCCGTTTGGGTTAACAAATGCCCCAGCCGCATTTATGCAACTCATGAACAAAGTTTTTCAACCATATCTGGACCAATTCATCATCGTCTTCATCGATGACATCTTGATATATTCCAAGACAAAAGAGGAACATGAAGAACATTTGAGGATAGCTTTACAAACACTTAGAGAACATAAACTTTATGCCAAGCTTAACAAGTGTGAGTTCTGGCTCAAGGAAGTTTCATTCCTCAGCCATATTATTTCAAAAGAAGGTATCGTTGTAGATCCTTCTAAGGTAGAAGCTCTCCGAAATTGGAGCCGGCCAACGACTGTATCAGAAGTAAGAAGCTTTCTAGGTCTAGCTGGTCATTATAGGAGATTCATTAAAGACTTCTCAAAAATTGCGGTTCCTTTAACAAGACTCACAAGAAAAGAAAATCCTTTTGTCTGGTCAGAGGAATGTGAGAAGAATTTTTAAATTCTTAAGAATCACCTTACTACACACTACAAGAAATCAGAGATATAGGGGCAATTTGGTTAGTGACATTTGTTAAAATTGCCTCAAAAAAATTATAAATAGAGACATTTTATTTTATATGGCCCCTAAAATATTTATAACTCATAAATTATATCGAGAGAAGTTTATTACAAATGCCCCTAAAGAAGCCTGCCTTCAAAATCACGGGATTCTCTTTTGTTTTCAATTTTTTCTGTTTTAAAAATCTTATGTAACTACTCCCCCACGCAATTTTCTTTCCCTCGCAGACTCCTCCCTCGTCTTCGTTACCCTCGGCCTCCCACGACCCCCACCATCACCGGGCTTCCATTTCTTCTTCTTCCTCTTCTTCTACTGCGAACAGGTCTGGTGCGGCCCGCCTTGCCCTGCCTCATGCGGCAAGCCACAACCGTTGTTGTCCGCCCTCCCCTTTCCCTCTTCCTCCATCAACCTCCGTCTGCGAGCAGGGTAGCGACCATCAACGGCCGACAGTCCACCCCGACGAGCAGGAGCATAACCCTAAGGCTAGTGCCCAATAGCTAGTCGCTCGACCAATAGCACCCGATCAGCGGGCAGTAAGCCATCGACAGGAGTCCTAGCCCCACGACCATCTATCACCACCGGGTTTTCCTTCTTCTTCCTCTTCTTCTAACGCAAATAGTCCCAACCCAGCCCTCCATAGATTAGGTAAACTTTCGCCTCATCTATGTTCATCATCGATGGTGTTTATCCGACATCCCCCTTTTCTAGGATAAAAAGCATGTGCGTTACGGCACATTGTTTAGTGATGTTCTGTCTTTGAGTTTCTTTTTATTGCCTTCTGATCATATTTGGGGCATCTACGACTTTGATATGCATTAGTTTGCATTTTGTCATCGGAATGAGTTGCTTTTGTATGGCTTCTGTGGAGGGAGATATCTCCTCTGCAAGTTTTCCCCTTCTAGATTTCTTCTTGGGTTTCCTCGAGGAGAACAGAGTGGACCCTTCGATTTATGCCACCAATAGCTTTGTCCCTTGCTACATAAGGTATGAGATAATTTGGGTGTCTTTCTATTTGTGCATATCAAATGTTTGTTTGTTTCCTTGATCTGGAAGTTGGTGCCATAAATTGGTTTGAGTTGCCTATGATGGGCCCCTTTTAATCACGCTTCTTGATGTTAAGAACTTAAGATGCCTAGGAATATTAATTAAAGTCGATGAATTTGATTTGCTGAATTGCCGAGGTTCCATCAATCTAAGTTTGTGGTTGAGTCAACCTTACGACTTCTTTGTTAAGATAAAAGACCCTTTCCACTTGAAATTCATAATTGTGGTGTTTATGGAGTTGTAAATGGTTCTGGGCAAAAGTTAATTTCACTTAAAGTCCTTACTGTAGTCAGTTCACCTGTTAGGAAGCACATAGGAGTTTCCTAGATAAATATCTTATGTTGTCATTTGGGTGAACTATGTTGGCCAATTATAACTTCTATGCACTCCTTTTTTTGAGGGCCACAATAATCAATTTGGTCAAACGGCTAACCTAGCATTTGAGTGACCCTCTATAGCTGTTACATCTGGTCAAACATTAATGTAATGTTACATTACCAGATTTGATGGGCTTCTCCTTTGCACCTAAGGATAGAGAAGCAGTGGGTGAAAGGCATTGCTAGCTTAGCCTCTTTCCCTGCTTCTTTTGAGGGCCTCCTTTTTGTGATGACAATTCAAAATAGATGTCCAGAATTAGGCCCGATGTGTGGATCTGTGTCTAAGAGTTTTTGAGATATTTGTAACAATATTATCTACAGTAGCTGTGTTATATGAGGGCCTCCATGGATTTGTCTTCTCAGGTTATGTCCATTTCCCTTTTCTCTTCAATAATGGACTTTTCCATCATACATGTTGAAGGCTAAAGCCAGGTTGTGAGACTCAGATTTTGGAAATTGAGGACAGGCTCAACTGCAAGCTTGAGAATGTTGTTTGGTTACCGGGCTTCTTTGCCATCCCACCTGATGTTCAAATTGCAAGATCAGATGCATATCAGGAAGGAAAGGTGAGGGACTAAATGGATGTTATAGCATCTGACTAAAATATCATTTTCCCAGTTATCTGAATGATGGCTAAGCAAATTTGGCACCATCACTATCTGGTGATTCTCTTGTGCTTTGTTTGCTTTGGAGTTAGCAAAAATGTTTAGCCCTGGGAAGTAAACTTTTCATTTTGAGAAAAAGTGTTATGTTTTTAATGTGGTTTTGTAGTTACTGTGATGTTAAATTGTCCAGTTTAGTTCAATTGTTAGAAGTTGTGAGAAATCGTAAGGAATTTATTTCCATGTCATTGCTGCTATCCTAAACAATATTATAATCTTTAGTCTTTAATCTTGGGCATGGGTTCATTCATGCCCGAGAGGATTGGATGGATAGGTGCTATGTCGACCCATCACCCTTTCCTTTTAATCTTCCCCAACTTACCGCAAAATTCAATTTTTTATTTGAACACCATTACTAAATGAGAATAAATCCATCCATGTCTTGGAGTAGCATTGGCCACGAGGGGGCCCCAACACCACACTCATCAACATCATTGTTTTGCAGTTTTCCCTGGATGTCACAAAGCAGAGTAAAACAATGTCTATTTAATTGGGATGATTTGTTCAGTTGATGTCAAGTCCCATTTTCTCCACAGAAACAAGGGGTCCCCCACTGAAGCCAATCCCTGTAACTTGTAGCAATGGGTGAAGACTCTTGCAAAAGATAGAGCTCTCTTGTGATGCCCCCCCTTCATTCCCCCCCCCCCTCCAATATAAACATACAGAAGTATGGAAGTGATGCCTGAGACCCAATTATAGTGTTTTCCTTTCTAACACATCATTGATAAAGACATTTATTTTTTGGTAGATTTTGAGAGTCTATGAAATGGGAAATAATAGAGGATAGTGTACAGAGGCAATCAACCACTGGCATGTGGACTGAAACACCCCCACCCCCATCCCCCTTCCCCACACCTTTCTTCCATGGTAAAGCTATTGATCCACCTCTTCAACATATTCCATGTTTGTGAAAGGCATGGCTCAAAGCATTTAAAGGGGATGACTTGGCTAGGGTAAACCTTGGAGAGTTTCAAGGGAAACATGGCATGATTGAGCCAAGTGAATGCTGAAGGCCCCACGGTAAAGTTGATGAGGGAGAAGCCTTGCAGGTTCCTTGAGAACAAGGGTGCAGTCATTTTCATAGCTTTGGAGAGTTGATGTGATCACGGAGGGGGGGGGAAGACATGGGAAGCATGTGTACACCAAAAATAGCATGGGCACCACAGAGATACACAAGTGAGGAAGGGGAAAACGCTCAAGTGTTTTTGTCAATGATCACGAAGAAAGGGAATTTTTGCCCTATATATATCTTGTGTCTTTTGTTGGGAAAAAGCCTACTACTTTTTAGATATATATATCAAAGCATCAATAAAAAGCTAGGAACTGTCACTTGTTGTTAGAAGGGTTATAAACCAGTGTTCATCTTTTTGATGGGAATGAGAAGTAAATCTCAAGCTTTGTGTAGTAACATCTTAAGGATTTCATATGATAGCAAAATTTTATTAACATAAAAATACCTTTTAACATCATGATATGATTAATAACTTCTTCAGAAGAAAACAAAAATACATTTTTTGATGTCACTGACAGATATGTATGTAAATTATGCTCATACATGGGCAGTGGCCAGGACGTTAGAAAAAAGGTAACCATGATACTTTTTTTTCTCTCTCTGAGAAGGGTATCCGTGATGTCATAGTTCAAAGAAAGAATTTTTTCATAAACAAATCTTCTTCAAGGTTACCCATGTAAAAATTCTTAAGATGTCATGGCCTCTTGTCCAGCCACCCACATTACTATTGCCTTTGTAGGCATTATGAATCAGAAGTGGAAACCTGAGAGATTTTAGGCCCAATGATCTATTAAAGAAACTAAAAAAATTGTTTGGTTTACCATTTCCAACCCATCCATCTCAATGAAAGGTACAGTCATCCATCTGCCTAAACAAAATCTTCTTCTAATTAAGTTATAAACATAGAGGTGGATTGAGCCTTGAGGCGTATGGTGTAGTCTAATGCTAGGTTTGGAGAACTTCCCAAAACTTGCATATGGATGTTAGGAAAATGGGTGGTCATGGTGCAGTCCAAGTTTCAGTTGCCTCCCAAGGACATGGTCTCCTGTCTTGTCCTTTCCTGCATGGTCCTTAAAACACAGGGCCCCCTTCCCCGCCCACCCAGCATCATTGCATATGACCTTGGAGTACCCATCAATCAACATTGTCTAAGGCCATTCTAGGGACCACAATTGCATCATTAGGAAACTCCTTTCTTATCCTCACCCTATCTATCCCTAAAACAGTCAAAAGTGCCAATTGGTGATTGAGAAAGCCACGAAGGGAGAAACCCACATAGAGGCAAAGCCCCATCCACCCTCACTCTCCCCTGATTCCCCTGTTTAATATGTATGGGGCGTCAGTAAGGTTCCCCTCACACCTACGTTGTCATGGGCCCAGGCTTCATAAGGGTCTATCTATCATTTTTCTTTTTTTAATGTAAACTAGGGTTTTTATGAGGGTCTAGGGCTTTGTTTTCATATCACTGCCCCCCCCCCCCAAGTAGGATCTTCTCCAGTGAGCTTTTCACAGGGTTAGGGTGATATCATGGCCATGTTAAATGAGTGTCCCACTTGCACCACTTGAGTTTGATTAGAATTCTGCATAAGGGTTTTGATGATGGCATTAGGTTGTTCCCCAACTTTTGACTTGGATGATTTTTCTTCCAGACCCACTTTCAAGTGACAATGTTAACATGCATCTTAATGTTGCAATCCTGCTTTTTATAATTAATCCATGCCCCTGGGATGGTTTAGATCACCAATTCCACCTGGGGGTTGATGCCCCAATTTCTTTCTGCACTCTAGTTAGTTTAAATTTGCCAAATGTCCGACATGAGCATATGGGGTGCATCCCTTTCTTTGACATTACACTTCAGCTACCCCATGGTAACTCATCCAGGCCCCTGTTCAATTAAAACAGTGCAGCAGGAGTTTCAATATCTGGGAGCAAAGGAAATGAAGAGAGGATTACAATTTACACACATATATAAATGCACTACGGACACTATACACAGCTAAAAATGATAGGAATATATTCGTAGATATGTCATTCTTGCATGTCAACAATCCATATATATATATATATATATATATATATATATATATATATTCAATAATGCCCTTGATAATTTTTTTTCGAAGATATGTCATTCTTGCATGTCAAACTACCTAGCTTTAGAGATTGCACTGTTTTCTTCTTTTGACCATGGAGTTTTAAATGATCGCTCAATTAGGCATTTTTTTAATTATATGCTATACTTGCACACCTTCCCATTTATAACAAAGGTGGCATGTCTTATGGATGTTGCAGTACTTCTCAGCACTGCCACACCTGGTCTCATGGGACAGCAAGACATTTTTGTTGGTGGAATAGAGTGAGTCATATGGAGTGTTGCTCTTCTACATTTTGATTGATGTTTTATATGTTGTATATGTCTCTTCTCTCTGATATGTGACCTTCTCATACTAGTACATAACCAAACCAATACAAAGTAATGGACATTTGATTGAGAAAAGAAGGGCCATGATTCTACTGAAGGACAAGCTTTTGAAAAGCATTGTGCTACGACCTACTAAGAAAGGGAGAGCATCAGACCTTGCTCTTCTACCAAGAATAGTAAGTATTCAGGCTCATGATGTCAATCACACATTTTGAATGAAAGACTTTTGTAGTTGAAACAATTTAGTTTAGTCTTTTTTATTATCTTTAGCAAAATAATGCAAGTTTAACCTATTTTTGTAGGTTTCTTTGAGGCGTGACATTTTGGATAAGAAGGAGAAATAATTTTACGAAGTTTTATATACTCAAAGTCAGACACAATTTGACACGTAAGTCCATTTAGCCAACGGTTTCTTTGCCCACACTTTTTGATTAGGAATGAAATATTATTGTTATGTGTTCACTTTATTATTTAGAAGCATTGTAATGTTAGATGTCTGCTTCTAGCTGGTTCATTTTGGGTAATGTTTTAACATCATATTAACCTTTGTGCTTTATTTTAAATAGAAAAGGCCCTTGAAGCCCAAGGGGAAGAGAGAATAAAACTGACAGAGAAGAGGTGGAAGAGAAGCTGACCAAGAGTATGGTAGAGAGGAATGCAACTATCATGCATGGCTGCATGTCAAACCAACTAGTCAATTGGCTTCCTTTATGTCCTATTTATGCTTCTGTTAAAAGGTGGATAGTTTATATATGCAATTGTGGTGTATAATGGTAGTTGTTTGTGCATGTCAATGAATTATGAAGAATATGATCCATGTATTGATTGCATGTTAGGAATGTTGACTCTAATTTTTATATTTTAGGATGGTTATTTTGGTGCAATATTTAGAAACTGGAGCTTTTACAGATTGGTCGTTTGGGACAGTTAGGGGAAGAAAATGCCCTTTCAACACATCATTCTAAGTGATTATTTAAAGGTGTTTTTAGACGACTATTCTTAAAATAGATTATTTGGGGCAGTTTGAAGGAGGAATTGCCCTTAAAACATGCTTATTAGAGGCATTTGATCATCAAAATTGCCCATGTTAGAATATTTAAGGGCAATTTTTTAGTGTCTCTAATGACAAAATTAGGGGCATTTTTCAAAAAGTGCCCCAAAAGTCTTTAGGGACCGAGGCAATAGGGGCACATTTTAAATTGCCCTTAAAACTAATCAAATTGTCCCTAAAGGTTTTTAGGGCATTTATCTCCATTTTTTTGGGTAGTTTTGAAATGCCCGTGAAGGTCTATTTTTTTGTAGTGACAGCTCCTATTTTAGCACTACCAGTGGAAGGTGGCAGATTCGAAGTATATACGGATGCATCTGGCATTGGCTTGGGATGCGTTCTCATGCAAGATGGAAAGGTAATCTGTTATTCCTCAAGGCAATTGAAACGTCACGAGGAAAATTACCCCGTGCATGATTTAGAATTGGCAGCAGATATTTTCGCCTTAAAAATTTGGCGACATTATCTTTATGGAGAAAAGTTCATGGTCTACTCGGACCACAAAAGTTTGAAATACTTATTCTCTCAAAAAGAGCTTAATATGAGGCAGAGGAGATTGTTAGAATATCTCAAAGACTTTGATTTTGCTGTTCAATATCATCCTGGCAAGACTAATGCTGTAGCAGATGCACTCAACAGAAAATCAATGGGTATGCCATTAAGTCTTCTGATTAGTATGACTAACCTTATTCCTCAATTTGCTCAGATGAACTTAGATATTGACATAAAGGAAGATGATTGTTTTATAGCCAATATCCGAGCTCAACCTACATTAATAGAGGATCTGGTCAAGCTGCAAAATAATGATCCCGTGTTACTGGAAATTAAAGCCAATATTGAACAAAGGCCAGATTTCTCTGTTTCTAATGATGGAAGAACGCTATTTAAGGGCCGAGTGTGTATACCAGATCATGAGAATACGAAAAAATTGATCCTAGAAGAAGCACATAATTCTAAGTACACCATTCATTCAGGAGGTACAAAAATGTATCAAGATCTCAAAAGAAACTTCTGGTGGCCCAATATGAAGAGGGAAATAGCCGAATTCGTGTCCCGCTGTCTCACTTGCCAACAAATCAAGGCAGAACACTTTAGACCTGCAGGTAAATTACACCCCTTGAATATTCCCGAATGGAAATGGGAGAGTATAGGGATGGATTTCATCATGGGTTTACCCAAGACCAGAGGAGGACACGATGGTATATGGGTGATCATAGACCGATTGACTAAATCTGTACATTTCCTAGCAATAAAAAGTCGATGGTTTGTGGATATTCTAGCAACATTATACATAAAAGAAATTATCAAATTACATGGTGTCCCTGTCACTATTATATCTGATAGAGATCCTCGATTCACATCACAATTCTGGAAAGGCCTACAACATTCACTAGGGACTAGATTGAATTTTAGCACAGCATTTCAC
Organism: Amorphophallus konjac; assembly: GCA_022559845.1. NCBI lineage: Eukaryota > Viridiplantae > Streptophyta > Magnoliopsida > Alismatales > Araceae > Amorphophallus > Amorphophallus konjac. The sequence continues at coordinate 289,676,497 of CM040126.1, read as the reverse complement.
CCTCAAACTGATGGCCAAACTGAAAGGACAAATCAGGTAGTAGAAGATATGCTCAGGGTATGTGCTATTGACTTTGAAGGAAGTTGACATGATCACTTGCCTCTGGTTGAATTTACATATAACAACAGTTACCAGGCCAGTATACAGATGGCACCCTTCGAAGCTTTATATGGAAAAAGTTATAGATCACCGATATGTTGGAACGAAATAGAGGAAGGCAATTTCTAGGCCCCGACCTTATCAGGGATTCTATAGAGAAGATCAATCTCATTAAAGAAAGAATGAAGATGGCGCAAGATAGGCAGAAATCTTATGCTGACAATCGAAGACGCGACTTGGAATTTCAGGTGGGAGATCACGTATATCTGAAAGTTTCTCCAGTCCGTGGTATTCGGAGATTTGGCATTAAAGGAAAGCTAACTCCAAGGTTCATTGGCCTATTTGAAATTCTCGAAAGGGTCGGTGAAGTGGCTTATAAACTGGCTTTACCTCCACAATTAGCAAGAGTTCATGACGTATTTCACGTCTCTATGCTGAAAAAGTATGTATATGATCCTGACCATGTTATCACTTACGATAATTTGGAGATCCAAAAAGACCTGACATACGAGCAGAAACCAGTCAGGATTCGAGAACGAGAAGTGCGTCAACTAAGGAATAAAACTATTCCTATGGTCCAAGTCCAATGGACGAAGCAATGGCCACACGAAGCAACATGGGAAACGGAAGAATCTATGCAAAGAAGATTCTCAAAATTATTCGATTGTAAGAACACTCTCCATCCATGTATTGAATTTGGGGACCAAATTCTTCTAAGTGGGGGAGGGTGTAGTGCCCCAAAATTTATATATAATAATTTCTGGATTATTTATGGAATTTTATGAAATTTATAAGGGCTAAATAAATTAATAAAGGGATTAATAAATGGGTTATAAGGCCCAATAGTATTAAATAATTAGCCTAGCCTATTTAATTTAAGACCCAAATGGTTACAAGACCAAGCCCATTAAGATAGGCCCATAATCTAGAAGGTTATTTAGTCTATTCACGGATTTTAAAGGATAATTACCCCTTATTTAGATAATTATAAAGATAAACAAACAAAAGAGTTTAAATTTTATTAAATTCTACGCACAGTGGATGTAGCGATCTATCGTGCGACCGCCACAGTCACGTAACGCACTACGCTACGACCGTTACACTCTGTCAGCTCCGTGAATGAGGGAAAGAACAAAAAGATTGGAACTTTGGGTTCCTATCTACTAGAGACCTAATTAGAAGAATGTGTAAGGTTACTAAGGACTCTTAGGGATCATATTCTGGCCAACTAAGGACTCTAGAATCGATCTAACCCCCAAACCCTAGCCAAAAACCTATAAATAGGACCCAGTTCTGAACTGAGCGACCCTTACTTTTGGCTCGTGAAGAAACAAGATATGGAGATAGAATCTTGGGTAAGTTCTTTAGAGTATTTTGTTCTTAATACTTTAGACTAACTACTCTCAAAATTTCATGATAGAAGGTCGAGTATCCAAGGAGTTAGGATCTTCTAAAGTTGTTAGTTTTATCACGCCAACCGAGGAAACTATGCAATGGGGTGCTGAAGATCAGGAAATTAGATAAACTAAACGAGGTAATTAGAGTTAGATGCTTCAGAACTTTTTGTTCCCAATAGTTTCATCTTCTTAACCTCCAAATTTCACGTCCTTAGGTCAAGAGACTGAGTAGTTAGAGCGACGTGAAGTTGTTGAAAAATCTCAGAAAGGGAAGAACTAGGGCGTATCTTGAAGACCAAATTGGAAGTCTAAAGCCCAGGTAAGAGGTAGGTCATCTCATGAACGGCAAAAACAACATGTTATGGATAAAAGCCCTCTGATTTTGCTTGATTACATGCACTATAGGTCATGAATTCCATGTCTAAGTAGGGACATGCATACATGCATATCTTTAGCCTTAATGGAAAATAAAATGGTACAATCTTGTTAATTCATTGAAACCTATGCATCTAGATGGCCTTTACTTTGTTATCATGGCTAGAATAGTTGGTTATTGTGATTTTTCTTGCATGGGACATAGTTCCTTATCTTTTTCGTCAGTAGAATCTCTGACGGACTAACGTAGGACCGTCATACGATTTTAACGGTCTTAGGATCAGTCGACACATCCTCTGTTATATCTCAATTCCCCGGTTGTCTCTGACGGACCAAAGTAAGTGCATTATAATACTGTAACGGCCCCCGATAAATCGTCACAGCCCTATGACGCGCCCATACTAGACCGTCAGAGTACTATTTTTCTGTCAACCCGAGACAGGACTGAGGATAGTGTAACTTACTTATAAATAAGCCTAGTTATCTAAGTTTTAACCTTATTTCATGATTTGGAGTTTACTAATTGATTCATGATAGGAAATTTCATGTTCTAAGCATTTTGAGTTATTTTAAAGCATATGTTAATTTCTTTGCCTAAACTCTATAGTTGAATTTAAACTGTGATTTTAAGTATTGTATTGACGGAGTTTTATCATGATTTCACATCGCTACACAGACTTTTTCTATCTATAGAGTTATTTTCTTCAAGTACATGGCATATATTCCGTTATATGTCCATTAGTTCACACTTTGCACTATAGGAACATATTCTTGAACATAAGGACCTCTCTATTGGATATTCCTTCCAATATACTAGGAAATCTTGTTTCAAGACCGTCGTAATTCTCCGCGAGCCTGGGATTCCCACTAGGACGCCGAGTTGGTTGTACCATAAAAACCCAATTGTTAGAAAGCACTATTGATGTTTTCAGGTTCTGGATATGTAACGGATCAATGTTGGACCGTCAGGTACGTCTAACGGACCAATCTATGACCGTCACATTAACTGAATCCTATTTATTGTTTCTGGATTCGGCCATTGTAACGGCCTGAGACTGGAGCGTCACGATCGTGTAACGGCCCAGCATTAGACCGTCACGATTCTTTGACCCGAGGTTTGACCCCAGGGTTGATATTTTAAAATTTCTAGATGGATTATTGATGGTTTAGGACTGGTCATATTGTCCAAAGATACTTAGTTTAAACTATGAATGATAATAAATGTACCATTATGCTACAGAATTATTTCTATGAGCATAACCTTATTTTAAGTCATTTTTGACCCCACATTTCTTTGTTGAAACGTTCATTGTTGATTATTGTTATCATGAACTTATTTACATTCTTTGCCATAATTTTATTACTTGAAACGTGGAAATAGCTTGATTTATACTTGAAGATGCGATCGAGCACTGATTGTGTTCAAGGGCTCTATGCTAGTCTCCTCGGCTGATTGTCGGAAACATACTATTATAAACCATAGGGTATGATGCTACTGGCGTCGCATTACGTTGGGAGTACTTTCTCTATAAATAAGTGAAATCCACGATACAGGTACACGTTACATGACTTTCTTGATTGTTACATGATATTCCACAGAAATTCACCAAATACTTGCTCATAAGCAAAAGATGTTGGGTGAGGAGTATGTGAACTTGCTAGTACATTCTCGATACATTCCTGTTCATGAAAGGCCATGCTACACTCTTGTTACATTCTTGCTAGTTCATACTTGTTCATTCTATCTTACATGATCATCTTGTTACTTTAGTTTAATTGCGTACTTGATCGCATTCGCATGATTTTACCTTATTTACTTTAGAGCAAAAATGCTAATTACTTAAATATTGCTAATCATGTTGATGTGAAGATACCTACTGGGCAAGTGTGCTCATTACCTATTTCCAATCTTTTCAGGAGATGGAAGTGAGTCAGGTTCGGATTCAGAGTATTCAAGTAGCAAATCCAAGAGTGAATGAAGAATGAGCGAAGACTTAGGAAGTCTATATTGTTTAGATTGAGTCTATGTAATTTTTCTTATTCTTGAGTCTAGTACGAGAAAGAAAGTTGAACTGGTGGCTGTATTTGAATATCTGATTTGATTATTAATAAAATAAGATGAAGTTGAGTAAATATTGTACAATTGCAGTTATGTGTGTGATTGTCTTGCGCTCTGATCGTTATTGCTTGCAAGAGGCTTACCATGCCGGCTGTTCACGTTCCTCGAGCTAGTCTTCTGCTGTAATAAAGGCTCGGGGCGTGACATGGATTGTCACGCCCCGAGCGCGGAAGATACCCGGAGATGCGCGACGTGTCTATATCAATCATGTCAATCAGAGTGGTCGTGTATTCGACACAAAGACAGAGATGCGCAAAATAGCAAGATAACCCAATCCTTTATTTCATAATGGATAGACTATTACAAATCCAATACTCTGTTTAACAAAAAGAAAAAGAATACATATTTGACTCAAGAAACTATGGAAAAGACTAGACGACACTTGTAGAAGCTCTATCACTTTCACTCTTGACCATTCCCATCCGATTGACTTCCATCGTCGTCGGACTTACCTGAAAAGTAGAAAGGGACAAACGGAATGAGCGAACGCTCAGTAGGAAATTATATCTCAAGTACTAGCAAGGGGTTTAAGTAATTACATCTTTCATGAATGCAATAAAGCTATGCATGCTCGCATAAAACGATAAGATAGAGAGAATGTAATATCAAAGAAATAAGATGAACTTAATCATGAACTTCCAACAAGATGACAAGTGTATTCAAGATATTCAAGCAAGTACATTTAACAAATCATGTCAAGAACTTTGGCTATCATGTATCAAGCAAGTAAATTACCCTTTTTCGGGCCACGCATTTCATGTAAAGTCAAGTACGATTCAAGTACAAGATGTGTGTGGAATGTCCAATCAAGCAAGTCAAGTACTCGGTATAATACCAGATACCTTATCATTTTAACTCCCATGGGCACAAGTACTTTCGGGTGCTCCTCCCAGGACCAGATCGGGCCCTATATGCGCAGGCATTTATCATGTGTTTTGACATCCACTCTTGTTTATAGCCAACATAGAATTTCAATAATCAAGCTTGTAGACACGTATGACAACTTTGATAGAATAGAGTCCAAAATATGACAAAGGACATAGAATGGCGATAATAACGGTATAATCACGATATTGATAAAACTAGGTAGAATATGGTTCCCTTAACTTAGGTACCATGACAAATCAATATGGACATTCTTTATATAGAATTGAGGTCCACATGAACATTAGATCAAGCAAGATACCCTCATTCTTATCATAGAATTGGGGTTTACAAGAACGGCATGATATCATCATCCCATTAAGAATTTCTTATGATATACTCTTTGTATAATCATAAGGGCCGGTATACCATGTTTCTTTAGATTGACATGGCAAGGATCGTGTAACGGGTTTTTAGGGTACAACCAGCTCAGTCGGCCTTGAGGGAATCCAAGGCTACGAGGAGTCTTACGGAGGTCTCTATGACTAACTCGCTAGTCCAAAGGAACGGAATGTCCAATGGAGAGCTTGTATGTCAATGAGAGTTGAGTGTGATCGGTAAATCAACATGAAAACATGGGACTATACTCACGGAGTGGAGAATAGTGCCGATATACATATATATTATAATATATAAAACCATCGGTTAGCAAATCAGATGAAAATCAGTTTATAGTAAAATAACGACTTAGGTCAAGTCGTTTCTCAAGTAATTAACGCCTAACAGAAGGGCGTTTACATATGGTCCGTTTTGCAGAATTTTCAATAATTCAATAATTTATCTAAAACGCGCCTTGGGAAGGGGCGTCTCTTCAAGAGTTGACGACTACAGTAGCAGGCGTCTCCTTATATATATATTTGACAGAATATCAATAATTTCATGAATTGTATAAAACACGCCTTGGTCAGCGCCGTTTCTTCAAGATATGACGACTACACCAGAAGGCGTCTTATTGTTTACATATTTGACAGAATACAATTAATTTTCAGGAATTATCAAAAACGCGCCCTGGGCAGGGGCGTTACTATTTAATTCTATTTTTCAGAATATATAACTTTCAGGATTTTAACCGATACACGCCCTAGGAAGGGGCGTTACCTTTCAGATTCACGCCCTATGAGGGGGCGTTAATATGTGGAAAACGACTTTGTCCAAGTCGTTAATTCAACTTCCTTCAGAAACTTTAAGGACAGTAACAATTTCAGGATAACAGAGGAACGAATGTAATATCATGACAGTAAAGTTAGCAGGTTGAAGACAGAGGATCATGCATTATTTTATAATCATGATTTCATAGATAATCAATTCTTAAGATGGGTGATTAACGGTTTAAAGAAATTAACGCCTGAGTACGGGGCGTTAAACATGAAATTAACGACCTAGGAAGAGTCGTTTCATGAGAATTAGCGCCCTTGACAGGGGCGTCTCTTTCAAAATATTGCAGAAAACGCATGGAAACTATAATAACCGTATGCATGACATGCTTATATATATATATCTTACATTAATTTTATTTGGGCTACAATAACTTGAGAAAACCTACCTTAATATGATTGATCTTGACGAAGGGTTTGAAGGATCGAAAACTTCAACCGCAACTTTCGAACAGTGGTATCAAGGAGAAGAACTGCAGTTTTCCTATAAGAAAAGAAGAAACATTAGTATTTCTTCATACTTTCTGACCGAAAGGAAAAAGGAAAAAGAACAATACCTTTGTTCTTCACGTACGCCGCCTTCTTAACCTATAACAGAAGAAGAAGATGAAGAACAGTTAGTTCTTCATGCAATAGACGTAGAGAATTAGAGGAACTATTCCTCTCTCACGTACCTTGCAGACTCCGAACGCCAAATAGCGTTGTAGGGTTCGAGCAGTAGGTTATTTATAGGGATTTTGGAAGTCCTATTAAAAGTAGTGTTTGATTGAGGGTAACATATCCCTAATAGAGTCCTTACTCTATTAGACACTTACTAGATTAGGTTAATCTTTCCCGGGATAAGCTCTGGGTTCGAACGAGTCACGAACTGAATTAACGCCTTTGGTCAGGGCGTGTATTCTTTAATTAACGCCTTGCATAAGGGCGTTTCTTAAAAAGCGCCTTGAAAAAGGGCGTTTCGTGTTTTAAAACACGCCCAGGATAGAGGCGTTTCTTTTACTTACCCATTTGGTCGCGTGAGAACTGACGACCGTAGGTGTGGGCGTCCTTTCTTTATTCACGCCATGGATAGAGGCGTTTCTTTATAAATTAACGCCCTAATAAGAGGCGTTATTTTTAATTTGTTTTATTTCGTCCAATTAACCCTATTCCTTTTTATATATATTACTTCTGTAATATATATGTTTTAATTCATTTCAATTATTCATTTATTAGGGTTGCTACACCCTCCCCCACTTAAAAAGAATTTGGTCCCCAAATTCAATATATATATAATTATACACGTGGAGAGTGTAGGACATATACCTATTAGAATAACTCGGGAAATCGTTTCTTCATAGATTCCTCGGTCTCCCATGTCGCTTCGCGTTCGGGATTCTTATTCCATTGCACCTTGAGCATGGGAATAACCTTATTCCTTAGAGCTCGTATTTCTCGATCTAATATCTTTAAAGGCCTCTGTTCATATGTGAGATCTTTCTGGATCACCAGATCTCCATGTTCAATAATATGTGACGGATCGTGCACATATTTCTTCAACATAGATATGTGAAATACATTGTGTACCTCGGACAACTGAGGAGGCAACGCGATGCGATAAGCAACCTCGCCAACTCTTTCGAGTACCTCAAATGGTCCGATGAATCTTGGCGTAAGCTTGCCCTTAACACCAAATCTTCGTATGCCACGTCCAGGGGATATTTTAAGAAATACATGATCTCCAACCTGGAATTCAAGATCTCTTCTCCTGGTATCAGCATAAGCCTTTTGCCTTGTCTGAGCAACTTGTAATCTTTCTCTGATTACCTGTATCTTCTCAGTTGTATCCCTTACCATGTCTGGACCTAATAGTTGTCTCTCTCCAACTTCGTTCCAACATATGGGAGATCGGCAACTCCTTCCGTATAAGGCTTCGAAAGGTGCCATTTGGATACTAGCTTGGTAGCTATTATTATATGCAAATTCAACTAAAGGTAAGTGGTCATGCCAGCTTCCTCCAAAGTCAATAATGCATGCTCTCAGCATATCTTCAACAACTTGATTAGTTCGCTCGGTCTGACCATCCGTTTGTGGGTGAAAAGCAGTACTAAAGTTGAGCCTTGTTCCCAACGAATGTTGTAATCCCTTCCAAAAATGAGAAGTAAAACGGGGATCTCTGTCAGACACGATTGAGACAGGAATTCCATGTATCCTGACTATTTCCTTGATGTACAGTGCAGCTAGCACATCAATTGACCATCGGCTCTTTATTGGCAAGAAATGTGCCGATTTAGTTAATCGGTCAATGATAACCCAGATTCCATCATGTCCTCCTTTAGATTTAGACAAACCCATGATGAAGTCCATACCAATATCCTCCCATTTCCACTTAGGAATATCTAGAGGATGTAGTTTTCCCGCAGGCTTTTGGTGTTCCGCCTTGACCTGTTGGCATGTGAGACAGCGTGATACATAGTCCGCTATTTCTCTTTTCATATTGGGCCACCAAAAGTTCCTCTTTACATCTTGGTACATTTTGGTTGATCCTGGATGAATAGTGTACCTTGATCGGTGAGCTTCATCTAAGATCTTCTTCTTTAATTCCGGACAATCGGGTATACAAGTTCTATCTTTGAACGATAATCTTCCATCAGAAGTTAGTTGAAAATCAGATTGTCCTTCTAATCTGCCTTTGATTCCTACTAATATAGGATCATCATCCTGAAGTGTTTGTATCTCAGATAACAAATCTGACTGTATGCTTACATGAGATAGTGTGACAAATTTGGATTCCGTGTCCAAGCTTATATTGAGCTCGGAGAATTGTTCAAGTAACCTCCATTCTTGCATCATACAATTTGCTATCATTGCTCTCGGCTTTCGACTAAGGGCGTCAGCAACATAATTACCCTTTCCGGGATGGTATTATATATTGAAGTCGAAGTCCTTGAGATATTCTAGCCAGCGTCTTTGTCTCATGTTCAGCTCCTTTTGTGAAAATAGATATTTGAGACTTTTGTGATCGGAGTATACAGTAAACTGTGCTCCATATAAGTAGTGTCTCCATATCTTTAGGGCAAATACTACCGCGGCCAGTTCTAAGTCATGGACGGGGTAATTCTCCTCATGCTTCTTCAGTTGACGAGAAGAGTATGCTATGACCTTCCCTTGTTGCATTAGAACACATCCGAGGCCAATGCCAGAAGCATCAGTGTAGACCTCGAATTTCTCTCCTTCAATTGGTAGGGCTAAGACCGGAGCTGTAGTGAGATGATCCTTGAGAGTTTGGAAACTGCTTTCACATTCCTCACTCCATTCATATCGGATCTCCTTGCGAGTTAACCTTGTAAGGGGCACGGCGATCTTAGAGAAATCTTTGATGAATCGCCGATAATAGCCTGCAAGACCTAAGAAACTTCTGATCTCGCTTGCATTAGTGGGTCTTTCCCAGTTTCTTACAGCTTCAACCTTTGACGGATCTACAGATAAACCGTCCTTGGATATGACATGTCCGAGAAAAGCCACTTCTTCAAGCCAGAACTCGCATTTGCTGAGTTTAGCATATAATTGATTTGTCCTCAAGATTTGTAATGAAATCCTCAAATGCTCTTCATGTTCTTCCTTAGTCTTGGAATATATCAATATATCATCAATGAAAACCACCACAAATTGATCTAGATAAGGCCTGAATATGCTATTCATCAACTGCATAAAGGCAGCAGGGGCATTTGTTAGTCCAAAAGGCATAACAACAAATTCATAGTGGCCATACCTGCTTCTGAACGCAGTTTTATGAATATCTTCGTCTTTAATCCTCAATTGATGATAACCAGACCTGAGATCAATCTTGGAGAAATGTTTGGATCCAGAAATCTGATCAAATAATTCATCGATTCTCGGCAGTGGATACTTGTTCTTGATAGTAAGATGATTCAACTGTCGATAGTCGATACACAATCTCATGGATCCATCCTTCTTCTTTACAAATAAGACTGGTGCTCCCCACGGGGAAGTACTTGGTCTAATAAACCCTTTTCGGATTAGTTCCATCAACTGCTCCTTCAACTCCTTGAGTTCAGCAGAGGACATTCTATATGGTGCCTTTGAAACAGGACCAGCACCAGGGACTAAGTCAATGGTGAAAGCCACTTCTCTTTGAGGGGGTAATCCCGGCAAATCTTCCGGAAATACGTCTGGAAATTCTTGCACTACCTGAATGTCCTCTATCTTGGTTTCTTTAGCTTCTTTAATAGTGACAAAAGCAAGGAAGGATACACATCCTTTCTTGACGAGCTTGCTTGCTCGAAGAGCCGAGATAAGAGGGGATTTGCTTCGACTCTTAGGACTAGTATAAGTCAGTTCCGGAAATTCCTTGAAAACAATCTTGCTATCACGGCAATCAACCGTTGCCTGGTATTTGGATAACCAATCTGCTCCTAGTATAACATCATACTCTTTTAGATCTAAGCAGATAAGATCAATAGGAAAATTCTTTCCTCGAACCAATACCTCACAGTTTTGGTAATAATGTGTGATATCCGTCTCGTTTCCGAGAGGAGTAGACAATATTAACTTCATCCATTCTGGTTCTAGAGGTAATGGGTCAGCAAACTTCTTGGAAATAATGGAATGCGATGCACCCGTATCAAATAAGACATGTGCATATTTGGAACAAATTTTTAATGTACCTTCCACCAATCTGCCTTCTTCTTCTGGTTCGGTCTCTTGGATCGCATGAAGACGCGCGTTCCTTGTCACTGGGCGTTTACCCTCACCGTCTTGGTCATTCATTAATGGACAATCGGGAATCCGATGTTCACGACTCCCACAACGGAGACATGCTCCTAATTTACTCCAGTATTCTTCTGTTTTGTGACCAGCCTTGTCACAATGCTTGCATACTACGTTTGAAGGTGTAGTGGTGATAGAGAAAGGCTTGGATTTCTTGTACTTCTGATCTTGAGAGGAAGGACCTCTATTATTGGGCCTCTTCTTAAAGTTGGGTTTAAAGGAACCCGAACTTGTGACTTGCTCCTTTTTGTCTTTCCCACGGATCCTATCAGATAGTTCCGTGGCATCTTCAAGCAACTGAGCTCGGCGCACTATTTCAGTATAAACTTGAATATCCATAGGCGCCAGTTGAGTAATGTAGTGGGGCCTAAGCCCATTAAGAAATCTACGGGCTTTCATCTTTTCCGTGCTAATTAAATGCTTAGCATATCTAGACAGTCTAGAGAACTGTGCTTCATAATCAGCCACCAATAAAGATCTTTGCTTTAATGCGGCAAATTCGGCGGCCTTCTTTTCCTGGACCGTATCAGAGAAATATTTGGCGTTGAAATATTCAATGAATTCTCCCCATGTAACTTGAGTTGGGTCAATTGTAGCTTCAATCGACTCCCACCAGCATCTAGCATCCTTTTCTAACTGGAAAGTAGCTAATAAGACTTTGTCCTGATCCGTGCATTGCATAACACGGAATATACGTTCAATCTCCCGAACCCAATGCTCGGCATCGTCTGGATCGGTTGATCCCATGAACTTCGGGGGATTCATATTCTTGAATGCTTGGTGTAAGCTTCCAGCTCGTGGAGCACCACCTTGTGCTACCTGTTGTAGCACTTGGGTCATCCCTTGAAGGGTACGCTGCATGTTGCACCATTGAGCACGTTCGGCAGCCATTATCCTACAATTACAATAGCTATGTTAGTATTATATCACTATGATCTTATAAAGGACTCATTGATCATTTAACCCTTGGTTCTACCCACTCTCACTTGGTTAAAGGTTTTGAAACCTATCCTTGGACTTGGGTTTCCTAGGAATTGAATACCTTAGGCTCTGATACCACAGAGACTGTCACGCCCCGAGCGCGGAAGATACCCGGAGATGCGCGACGTGTCTATATCAATCATGTCAATCAGAGTGGTCGTGTATTCGACACAAAGACAGAGATGCGCAAAATAGCAAGATAACCCAATCCTTTATTTCATAATGGATAGACTATTACAAATCCAATACTCTGTTTAACAAAAAGGAAAAGAATACATATTTGACTCAAGAAACTATGGAAAAGACTAGACGACACTTGTAGAAGCTCTATCACTTTCACTCTTGACCATTCCCATCCGATTGACTTCCATCGTCGTCGGACTTACCTGAAAAGTAGAAAGGGACAAACGGAATGAGCGAACGCTCAGTAGGAAATTATATCTCAAGTACTAGCAAGGGGTTTAAGTAATTACATCTTTCATGAATGCAATAAAGCTATGCATGCTCGCATAAAACGACAAGATAGAGAGAATGTAATATCAAAGAAATAAGATGAACTTAATCATGAACTTCCAACAAGATGACAAGTGTATTCAAGATATTCAAGCAAGTACATTTAACAAATCATGTCAAGAACTTTGGCTATCATGTATCAAGCAAGTAAATTACCCTTTTTCGGGCCACGCATTTCATGTAAAGTCAAGTACGATTCAAGTACAAGATGTGTGTGGAATGTCCAATCAAGCAAGTCAAGTACTCGGTATAATGCCAGATACCTTATCATTTTAACTCCCATGGGCACAAGTACTTTCGGGTGCTCCTCCCAGGACCAGATCGGGCCCTATATGCGCAGGCATTTATCATGTGTTTTGACATCCACTCTTGTTTATAGCCAACATAGAATTTCAATAATCAAGCTTGTAGACACGTATGACAACTTTGATAGAATAGAGTCCAAAATATGACAAAGGACATAGAATGGCGATAATAACGGTATAATCACGATATCGATAAAACTAGGTAGAATATGGTTCCCTTAACTTAGGTACCATGACAAATCAATATGGACATTCTTTATATAGAATTGAGGTCCACATGAACATTAGATCAAGCAAGATACCCTCATTCTTATCATAGAATTGGGGTTTACAAGAACGGCATGATATCATCATCCCATTAAGAATTTCTTATGATATACTCTTTGTATAATCATAAGGGCCGGTATACCATGTTTCTTTAGATTGACATGGCAAGGATCGTGTAACGGGTTTTTAGGGTACAACCAGCTCAGTCGGCCTTGAGGGAATCCAAGGCTACGAGGAGTCTTACGGAGGTCTCTATGACTAACTCGCTAGTCCAAAGGAACGGAATGTCCAATGGAGAGCTTGTATGTCAATGAGAGTTGAGTGTGATCGGTAAATCAACATGAAAACATGGGACTATACTCACGGAGTGGAGAATAGTGCCGATATACATATATATTATAATATATAAAACCATCGGTTAGCAAATCAGATGAAAATCAGTTTATAGTAAAATAACGACTTAGGTCAAGTCGTTTCTCAAGTAATTAACGCCTAACAGAAGGGCGTTTACATATGGTCCGTTTTGCAGAATTTTCAATAATTCAATAATTTATCTAAAACGCGCCTTGGGAAGGGGCGTCTCTTCAAGAGTTGACGACTACAGTAGCAGGCGTCTCCTTATATATATATTTGACAGAATATCAATAATTTCATGAATTGTATAAAACACGCCTTGGTCAGCGTCGTTTCTTCAAGATATGACGACTACACCAGAAGGCGTCTTATTGTTTACATATTTGACAGAATACAATTAATTTTCAGGAATTATCAAAAACGCGCCCTGGGCAGGGGCGTTACTATTTAATTCTATTTTTCAGAATATATAACTTTCAGGATTTTAACCGATACACGCCCTAGGAAGGGGCGTTACGTTTCAGATTCACGCCCTATGAGGGGGCGTTAATATGTGGAAAACGACTTTGTCCAAGTCGTTAATTCAACTTCCTTCAGAAACTTTAAGGACAGTAACAATTTCAGGATAACAGAGGAACGAATGTAATATCATGACAGTAAAGTTAGCAGGTTGAAGACAGAGGATCATGCATTATTTTATAATCATGATTTCATAGATAATCAATTCTTAAGATGGGTGATTAACGGTTTAAAGAAATTAACGCCTGAGTACGGGGCGTTAAACATGAAATTAACGACCTAGGAAGAGTCGTTTCATGAGAATTAGCGCCCTTGACAGGGGCGTCTCTTTCAAAATATTGCAGAAAACGCATGGAAACTATAATAACCGTATGCATGACATGCTTATATATATATATCTTACATTAATTTTATTTGGGCTACAATAACTTGAGAAAACCTACCTTAATATGATTGATCTTGACGAAGGGTTTGAAGGATCGAAAACTTCAACCGCAACTTTCGAACAGTGGTATCAAGGAGAAGAACTGCAGTTTTCCTATAAGAAAAGAAGAAACATTAGTATTTCTTCATACTTTCTGACCGAAAGGAAAAAGGAAAAAGAACAATACCTTTGTTCTTCACGTACGCCGCCTTCTTAACCTATAACAGAAGAAGAAGAAGATGAAGAACAGTTAGTTCTTCATGCAACAGACGTAGAGAATTAGAGGAACTATTCCTCTCTCACGTACCTTGCAGACTCCGAACGCCAAATAGCGTTGTAGGGTTCGAGCAGTAGGTTATTTATAGGGATTTTGGAAGTCCTATTAAAAGTAGTGTTTGATTGAGGGTAACATATCCCTAATAGAGTCCTTACTCTATTAGACACTTACTAGATTAGGTTAATCTTTCCTGGGATAAGCTCTGGGTTCGAACGAGTCACGAACTGAATTAACGCCTTTGGTCAGGGCGTGTATTCTTTAATTAACGCCTTGCATAAGGGCGTTTCTTAAAAAGCGCCTTGAAAAAGGGCGTTTCGTGTTTTAAAACACGCCCAAGATAGAGGCGTTTCTTTTACTTACCCATTTGGTCGCGTGAGAACTGACGACCGTAGGTGTGGGCGTCCTTTCTTTATTCACGCCATGGATAGAGGCGTTTCTTTATAAATTAACGCCCTAATAAGAGGCATTATTTTTAATTTGTTTTATTTCATCCAATTAACCCTATTCCTTTTTATATATATTACTTCTGTAATATATATGTTTTAATTCATTTCAATTATTCATTTATTAGGGTTGCTACATGGATATTCTGGACTGTATAATTGTTTAATTATGTAAATTATTTTATTTTCTTTGCATTAATATATATATAGTCTTGTGGTTTTGTAATTATTTTAGATTCATGTATATCTCCACATCGTCCAAATAATCCTTCTAAGCCTGCCCGCTTGTGGGTGGCGGTCTAGGATTCGGGTCACACCGGTTCCTTTCTGGCACCCGGATCTTAGGTCATTACAATATCTCATATGATCGTAACATATTTGAGACATCAAATCTACATTCAACACCAAATTTATTTTTAGCTTAATAATCAAGGCTCCATTTTCATCCAGGTGAAGATTTTCTATAACTATTTTTAGTGCTATCATTATTCATGAGGGTGCATGTCTGGATTGACACATTCATGATTATGATTTTGTTTCTTGACAATTAATTTTACATTGAATGTCATTGAATCATAAATAGGGAATGGATAGATGCAGGATATAAATTAGAAATCAATTTTACCCCGAATATAAAGTAGGGGTAAATAATTTTATGACTCATGCACGATCTAGTGTTGATGGATTCAATAAAATTTGATGTCCCTATGTCAAATGTATGAATGCATACTTCAAAGATTTCAACGAGGTTGATGGGACATGAAAGCAAGGCCACTAACATTTTATTTGTATTTATATTCTTCAGTCAAATGGGTTACAATTGTAAGGTAATTATAAGCCAATGTGTTAGTCCTTAGGAATTAGTGGGTTTCTTTACAATAAGGCCACGTAGGCCCAGCAGGACCCCCACTGTAATACCCTAGATTCTTATTGGGTCTTTCGGATCCTTATCGGGGAGTTTCGGATTGCTTTTGTGGGTTTTGACATGAGTTTTACGATCCGCGTGGGTTTTTCTCTTAGACTAGTTACGGAACCCTATGGTGAGTTTATTTCTCAGTTCATCGACTCGTGGACGCCGCAGTCGCGTTGTACTCTTCCCAGGGATCGTTTCGACTATTTTTGCGTATTTTCCTGAATTAGTGGATTTTCAGGCCAAAAATCAGAATTTTCAGAAATTAAGAAAATTTCTAATTTTTTCCCTTTTTCTTTCTTCTTTCTCTCTCCTCCCTTTCATTCGTCGCCGTGACCTCTCTCTCCCCCATTTTCTCTCTTCTCTCGCCCTCCCGGCTCCGGCTGCTGACAGAGGAGGCACGGGCAGGCTGAGGTGATACTGTGGGGGTGGTCCGGAGCGCGATGGGGGGAGGATCGGACTGTTTCTGGCGCGATCCTGAACTGTGGATTCAAAGCCGACGGTCGAGCTCGTAATGTAGTTTTCGGCACTGTTTAGTCACTACGGTGCACGAAATTGTCGGTGGAGGTAGGAAAATGGATCACCTACTTCTCTTCTACGTTCCCTCACAATTTCACGTCGAACGATGAGCATACGAGTGGGTTTTGCCTTGTTGGGGTAAAATCATGCTTTGGGGGTGTTCGCAGGGTTCGCCAGAAAACGGCGACGATTTTTAGATCAGTTGGCATCAATCGAACCCCTGGAATGTTAGCATTCCAGATCCACTGATTTCATATTGATTGGTTGTCATTTGGGACCGGTACGCGCCCGGGAACCCCGATGACTCAATTAGGGTCAATTCGATAGAATTGCCCGTTTCAAGCCGTTTATGCGTTGTTTTGACCCCTTCCGGAGTATGGAAGGTCGGTATTATCATTGTGGTTGTTATCCCCTTCGATCGGGATCGAATGGGGTGTGGAATCGGGCCCGAGGATTAGGGTTTGGCCGGTTTTCTGTCGTGACCGGTCGATCGGACAGGGTGGGCCGCTCGACCGGCGGCGTTCGCAGGACCGTGTTGGGTCCGGTCGACTGACCACCCAGGGCCGGTCGACCGACGCTGTCTGGTCGATCGACCCCAGGGGTCAGGTCGGCTGAAAATTCTGTTATTTTGTTCATTTTGAGACCTGGTCCGTCCGGTTGAGACCCAATGATCGACGTATGGCCTCGCGAGTGTCCCGGACAGCCTGTGGGTTCCGTGTCCATGTTTCTGGGGTGTCGGGAGGTGCCATGTTACCTCGATTAACGTGCCCATAGGGATGTGAGTCTTGGGCTTTGTGTTGCGTTCGATCGAGTCACTGTGTATCGGTGTGAGTGCGGTGGGGTTCCCCCGCATGTGTGTGGCCTCCCTCGAGTTCTCATCTTGAAGGGATGGTCTCGGCGGCTTGTGGTCTACCTCGATATTTGTGTTACCATGGTTTTAGACCTAGTCAAGAATTTAAGTCAGTTGGCCCTAGCAGCTCAACGTTCATGCGTTTCTTCGCTATAGCGCGCCTTTCTTTGGCCGCTACATGTCGTTTGACTTAGGTCAATGTTTTAGGGCGGTTAGTGTGGCAGCTGTCTCTTGGACTGCCTAGTCCGTGTGGCGGATCTATATTAGACCGCTTGGGTGGTTTGACTGAATAGGTCGGTTAAGGGTTGACTATGTTTAGTGGCCTAATCCTTGACCGCTATAGTCACATAGTGGCCCATTCTATGACCGCCAACGTATGTTCCTCCGCTTAATTCTTGCGTGTCATTTCTCGATTTGTTGGTTTCCAAGTGCCTCGGCTTAACTTCATGGTTCACCCATTGTCCCGTGGACGTCTTTTGATGTCCTATGAGGGCTATAACCATGTTATCAGATAGCCAGGCGCACCCTGCTATTGGTTAGGTTTCTGTACTACTTTTGAGTCATTGTCAGGTCTTGGTCAACCCGGTGTGACCCAGTGGTTGACACGTGACCTTGTGAGTGTCTTGGCTTTTCTGTCCAGCTCGAGATGTGGTTCTGGATGCCTGGAGGTACTGTCTTACCTCGGTTTGCATGTCTAGTGGAGTTGAGGGTCTTGGTGATCCCTCATGTCTCCGTGTGTCATTTTATACGGATGTGTCATTTCTTTGACTTAGGATTAGACCGATTGACGGCTTGTTCCACTTTGTACGATGATCTTGACTTCGAGTTGTGAGACTCAAGGATCGTTGCGTTAGTAGGTCTAGTTACCCTGTCATGAGTCTGTTGGCAGTTGGTGTACTACCTTTGTGCTTCGTAGTACAGGTGATAGTGCGTGATTAGCCTGTCCGTATTACAGCACTCGTGTTTCAGAGTCTTTGTGTCTAGTGAGCCTTCACTAGTCGTAGGCCGATGACCTCGAGTGTCGGCCCACCTGGGAGTGGTGGAAAGGGCATTTCCCAAGATACGGTTTTTAGGCTAGTTTCCGTGGGCCCATGCTTTACGGTAGCGTCCTGCCGTGGGGGAAAACTAGCTAGAGGCCTAGCTCTAGGCAAGAATCGGTGTGTGCACACGTGGTCAGGGGCGTTTGGACTGGCACCAACGGGCGTGATGCTGACTAGTCACTCGTTATTGTAGTTCCTGTTCTGGTTCAGTGAGTATCTCAGTCTCCGTCGTTCTCGACGTCCGTAGCGAGATACCTGTGACGCAGTGTAAGACGTCAATGGACGCATCTGGATGTTCTTCTATTAAAGAGGTGCTTCCGTCACGTGACACGTGACTCTCACATTTCTCGTGCGTCGTGACCTCTTCGAGTTAGTCTTTTCTTGGCCTTATCCGAGGTCAGTGCTATGTGGTATGCACGACGATCCAGTCGTGTATGCGTTGCGCTTAGGGAGCGTGCACGACAATCCAGTCGTGTAGGCTTTAGTGTTCCGTGTTTGTCTAGGTCTTTTGTAGGGCTTGTTGCCTATCTTTGTAGGCCTTCGCCTTAGGACTTGTGCTTAGTCAATGGATCGGTAACTCCTGACTCTGTGAGATCAGGGTTCGCCCTTCTGTTGTTGTTGGAGTAGCGTAGGAGCCGAGGTTCTGGTTCGGTTCGGCTATGTTTTTCCCTTTTCTTTTAGCCGTTCCTACTCCTTCTGTTTCCTACTTTCTTTTACAGCTTTCTAGTTATAGTTTAGCTTTTCCTGCTTTACTACTACTGCTATTTTAGTGTTGTTCCGTGTTACTGTGTATTTTTCAGTGGGGATCCGCGTGACCCCTACTAATCCAGTGACACGAGGCTCACCCCTGCTTTTCAGGTGGGGTCGTCTCTACTTCCTTGCGGTTCCTGGTGTGGCGTGTTCGTAGTTGCCAGCGGTACCTGCGTCGGGCTTTCCCCGACCTCAGTGTACGTTTTTCTTTCTGTTGGACTATACTTGTCTTTCCTTTGGACTAGACTCTGGTATAATTGTTAAGTTTAACTGTTAATTAAAAAGTATTTTTATTTCTACTACTTTAGCAAACCTGATTAATGAAATTTAATTGCTTAATGTTATATCTGCGACTTTAATGTACTACACGACATTCCTTTTATCCCTTCAGAGCTTTACAGCTCTTGGGAGGCTTCACGGGTTCCAAGCGGTATCGGGTCTACTCGGTAGTCCTATCGGGTATATCCGGTATCCGGAGTCCGGGTCATCACAGGTGGTATCAGAGCAGTTGTTGTGTGAAGTACATAGGAATATGAGATATACAGTATCCAGAGTCCTGAAAGTCCAGTACAGTCTTTCGCTGGCTTAGCTTTCGCGATTCTTTGTCGCTTTGTTTTCCCTATGTTGTCTTGTGCGTGTTGTGTTAGCACTGTACGAGATGGTTTTACTCTCGTCAGGATGCGGCGAAACGCTCTTTTTCATCCTGATGTTTGTCTCGATCATGCTATACTTGGCAGAGTTCGCTGGTAGGCGTGAATTTGCAGTACATTGTTTGAGATTTCTCCGTGGTTTGTTCAGGAGGCTGGTGACTTTTCAAGTTGGTGTGATGGTCGTACACGCTCTTACGTTGTTTTGGTCATCCCAGCTTAAGTCTGTGTAGCTCCTGAGGTGTTTTCGCTTCTGTTGAAGTGGTTGCTTTGTTGCCTCAACTGAGAAGATGCTCAAGTGAACCTAGGATCTTCCTTCCTGGTGAGCTACTGTCAGTGAGCTTGATGCTTCTCATCCTGCTTGGTGGAGTTTTTTCAAGGTAAGCCTTAGAAGTGCTGTCTTAGTGAGACCTTTATCTTGTGTCTGCTTAAGTGTGGACAGTATTTATTCTGAGCCTGATCTGCTCTTTATTCTACGGTTGTTGTGTTTGTCTAGGTCTTTTCTAGGGCTTGTTCGTAGTTGTGGGGTCATCCCTGATTCCTTGTTGTTCCTGGTGTGACGTGTTCGTAGTTGCCAGCGGTACCTGCGTCGGGCTTCCCCCTACCTCAGTGTACATTTTTCTTTCTATTGGACTGTACTTGTCTTTCCTTTGGACTGGACTTTGGTATAATTGTTAAGTTTGACTGTTAATTAAAAAGTAATTTTATTTCTGCTACTTTAGCAAACCTAATTAATGAAATTTAATTACTTACTGTTATATCTGCAACTTCAATGTACTACAAGACATTCTTTTTATCCCTTCGGAGCTTTACAGCTCTTGGGAGGCTTCACAGGTTCCAAGCGGTATCGGGTCTACTCGGTAGTCCGATCGGGTATATCTGGTATCCGGAGTCCGGGTCGTCACACCCACCCTCTCTCCCTTGGGCTACCTAGATTCTCTAGGGCCCATAGGGGTGGTCCATGGTCCAAGGTGGACCAAGCAACCCTTGTTGACCACCAAGAGGGGGGCGCCGCCCTCTCTTGTCCCCATGTGGGAGATTAAATAATCTCCCCCCATTTTACCCATTTCTTTATGTTTGTATTAATTTGATCACATGGGAGAAGATTCTACCATCCCTTAATTGCCCCTCCCTAACCCTATATCTGAGGGTAGTTTAGGTCATTTCCATTTCATTTAAAACCATTGTATTTCCATATTTTGAGAATTAATGAGAAGAAAAATCTGAGTTTGTTCTTGAGAAGCCCACGGGCACCCCTCTCTCCTCTCACCCCCTTGCAGCTGGACTACTGTGATTTCTATGGTGTGATGCCATAATCTTGGTGGATTCCAAAATCTATCTCCTCCCCTAGGGGTGAAGCACAGCCATCGCCGCCGCCGTATCCGTTCGTGTCGCCATCAAGCCGCCACAAGCCATTCTCCATCTTGTTGTCCTGTACCCCAAAATTTATAATAGAAGCTTAAAGATCAGGTTGGTTCTCCCAATCCAGCCGTCTGATCGACCTCAAACTTTGAGGGTTGGTTCCCCTCGTAGTCCCCTTCCTCTAGTTACATTTTCAGGCCAATCAACCCCCGTTTCCCCCCCTTCCCAATCAAATCTTTCCACCCCTAGCAATCCGTCAGTTTACAGATCTGCAGGATAGCACCCTGTTCTTTTCTTTTTCTACCCACCCAAATCACGTTAGAAAAATACCAAAATATTTGTGTGTGATCCTCACATCCCCCCTTCCACCATAAAAATCTCAAAGTCAATATCCACCAAATACCCCTCGGTCAAAATTCATTTTCAAGCAGATCTCAGTCTGTCCTGACTGATCTGGATTCTGAGCCAGAAAAGTTACATGAGCACAGAGGTTTTCATTTCAAATCAGGCCATTGGTTGGATGTAAATTTCCTATATGTTGTAGATCTTTGAGTCTAATTTCCAACGGCGCCGATCTTGCCTCGATCCGACACCGGATCTGGGTGTGGCGATCATTCTCGTGGAGGCGCGCAAATCTGTTCCGTGAACAGGCCAGCAGAGGTAGCCACCGGTTAATTCGTCCAAAATTACGTCGGCTCAGATTTAGCCACTGTCGACTTCAGAGATCGAAGAGAAGGATTCCATCGGCGTCCCAGCCAACCGCCTCGACCAGAAGTCGACCAGAAACTGCCATCCCAGTAGCCGAGTCCACTTGCTGTCCAGCGAGTTTGAATAGTACCGAGTCGGACCAACAACCCACCTCCGACCCGAAAGCCCTTCCGGTTTGCTGCCCGTCAACCCGAGTTCGCTACTCTCGGGTCCCATGTGTAGCCCTTTACCTCCCTACGTGGAGTGGGCAATAAAAATCACTGCTGTAATTATTTAATTACTGTACACCGGGAGTACGGGTCTTGGCCGGGGTCATCTTCCCCACGCCCGGAGTGTGGAGGTATCGTGTCCGCTCCCCACTTTGGCATTTTCTTTCCTCATATATATTTGTATGCCGCTGCAAGTGATAGGATAATTAGCTCGTTATAATTTTATCACCGCTGCGAGAGAGAGCGAGACCGGTCCCGTGCCTCGATCTGAGCACGAGAGTGAGCAGACCACCCTTGACTCATTACCGATTTCTCAACTGCGCACATCCGCACGCTTCCCTCACTTTGGACGAGTCGCGATCTAGAGTCCCAGGTTCGCATCTAAATTGGTCTCGAGTCACATCCCGTCCTGCATCAAATTGGTATCAGAGCAAGTTTGAGTCTAGGGTAGTCGGTCTAAAGCGTCGCATTGTCTTCCCATACCCGGTATATTAAAAGGTGCCTCAGGAATGATAGGTTACGCCTATTGGGAAGGTAGCACACTTGCGTTAGTGTGATCTTCAGATCAAACCTCCGCCACGTACCGGATACTAGTTGAGTGTAGGTTTGTAGTCGAGTCTGCATTCCAACTTTGTATTGCTGTTTAATTCAGGGTCGTGTCTAGCCCATTCGAGAGTCAGTTTGTCTTGTCACCGCGAGTGTCTACATGTCCATCTTGTAGCTCCCCCGTGTCCTATGGATCTCTAATCGCCCACGTCATATGAATGGTGGCACGACACCCAAGGATGGGGAATCCAACCCCTCCACATCCGTAGGCCCGAAGCCTCAGACTTTTATGGCTCCAAAGTCCCGAGTGACTACCTAAAGTGGGAAGCCTCTATGGACAAATACTTTGAGTGTTACACTATGTCCGATGCCATGCAAGTCATTTTTGCCCAAATGGGGCGTGTTCACGAAGCTGCCTGGAAATGGGAGAGCATTGAACGCATGATGGAAATTAGGAGGCAATGGCCTATCAAGTCATGGCGTGAGATGAAGGGTGAGCTTAGAGGGGTCTACCTACCCGGCCCAGTCACCTCCAACCGACCCCACCCAGACACCTCCAACCAAGTGGGTCATAGTCGGAGGCAAAGAGCCCTACACGTGGACGAGCCTCGACCCAAGACTAGGCCAATTGAATATGAGCAAACCCACCATGATGCCCCTAGTCCAAACCGCACCTTAGACGACCTCTTGGAAATGTTTTTGGACAGGTTGGATAGGAGGGATAGGATGTGGATGCAACTCCTGCCCGAGCCTAGGGAGGTCGTAGCCGGTAGTCTGAATCTAGTGCCATCTACGGAGTCCTCAAGTCCTCTCCCCATCATAGAGGACGTCCTCTCCCCATCCAAGGGAGATATTTCATCACAGCCTTCACCCTTCGACCCTCATTTAGAGCCATTCTTACTTCCCGAGGGTGAACTTGTCATTGGATAGCCTTTAGCTAGCTACTTAAGGAAGGGCCAACTTCTAGATGCTCCGATCCCTTGCTACCCATCCATAGAACCAGCACTCCAAGTAGTACCCCTTAACTCCTTTCACACAACTTTCCAGTCCCTCTGCTTCCTAGAAAATGTAAAGGATTTTGTTAGGAGTTTAGATGGTCAAAGGGAGTTGACGTGTATGTTGGCCTTAGGGTCTGACCAACCCTATAGTCATAGCTTCGCGCACCTTGCTTTAGGGTGCATTACCTCAGTGTGCACCATAGAAAATATCATCTCCGAGGTCCTTTTGCTCCATCCCATACCCGATGAGCTTGACTCTGTCCTATCTTATGGTGCTACTGTCCTGAGGGGGGAACATTGCCTACCTTGCCTTCCACGTGAGCCCCTTGCCCCATCTAGCATCATATCGGAAGGTGACCCTCCGCATCTGGCCGATAGCCAAACATGGGACTGTGTCATGAGGGAACCCATCTCGAGGGTTCACACATTCTTTGACCCCTTCGACCCCTTCCCTAGTGAGCCTCTTGACCCACAACCTCCATTCCACCTCTTCAGGGAAGTCCCCTATCACACCCCTCCCACACGGGCCAATCATCCTACACGTGGCAAGGAGCTCGTTCATTGGGGAAATGAAGAAGGTGAATTTGGCTCTCCTGGCCCACCTAAACCTATCAAACCTCCCAAATCCAAAAGGTCGTCAGTGCATGAGTGGTACATTTTGGGATGTCTAGGATTCCATGATTCCACCAACATTTGGTTGCATCGTGTGTATGCAAGTCACACATTCCGATGTCCTGGGCCACCATTACATATGTATGGATCGGTCTAACAGTAGGTTTGTCTAGGGTCATGTGTGAGTCTGTGTTTTTCTTTATTTGTCCAGTTTGTCAAGAGTCTATACATACATTTGTCGAGTGCATATATAGTGAGTCTGCATACGTCAAATTGAGTTGGTCTAATGCAAGCTCGTACTGTCAGTCCCTTTCGAGTGTAAGGCAAGTCGGATCTCATGCGTACGTTGTGGACTTGCCTGATGAATATGGGAATAGCTCTACCATCAATGTCTCAGATCTAGTCACCTACGGGGACCCAGCGGTGATTCCCAGCGAGTCTTTCGAGTCGTCTCTTCCTTTAAGAGTGACCCCACCTCGGAGTGTCCACCACTAGCTTCATTCCCATAGCAGCGTGAGCAATAAGAACATATACGGGATGAGCAGGTAACGATTACTAGGAGTGGAGCGTACCCGAGCTACCTGGTACAGTGGAGAGCACGGTCCGCATCCGACGACACGTGGATCACCCGAGCAGTGATACAGATCCGCCGGAGCGACACATGAGCAGCCGCACCCCATTACTCGACGGGGTCGACTTTCTCTCACCCGGGGATAATTGATGGGACATGAAAGCAAGGCCACTAATATTTTATTTGCATTTATATCCTTGAGTCAAATGGGTTACAATTGTAAGGCAATTATAAGCCAATGTGTTAGTCCTTAGGAATTAGTGGGTTTCTTTGCAATAAGGCCACGTAGGCCCAGCGGGACCCCCACCCTCTCTCCCATTGGGCCACCTAGATTCTCTAGGGCCCATAGGGGTGGTCCATGGTCCAAGGTGGACCAAGCCACCCTTGTTGACCACCAAGAGGGGGGCGCCCCCCTCTCTTCTCCCCATGTGGGAGATTAAATAATCTCCCCCCTTATACACTTTTCTTTATGTTTGGATTAATTTGACTACATGGGAGAAGATTCTTCCATCCCTTAATTGCCCCTCCCTAACCCTAGATCTGAGAGTAGTTTAGGTCATTTCCATTTCATATAAAACCATTGTATTTCTATATTTTGAGAATTAATGAGAAGAAAAAATCTGAGTTTGTTCTTAAGAAGCCCAAGGGCGCCCCTCTCTCCTCTCTCCCCCTTGCAGCTGGACTGCTGTGATTTCTATAGTGTGATGTCATAATCTTGATGGATTCCAAGATCTATCTCCTCCCCTAGGTGTGAAGCTCAGCCGCCGCCGCCGTTCGTGCTTCCAACAAGCCGCCACAAGGCATTCTCCATCTTATTGTCCTGAACCCCGAAATTCAGAATAGAAGATTGAAGATTAGGTTGGTTCTCCCAATTCGGCTGTCTGATCGACCTCAAACATTGAGCGTTGGTTCCCCCCGTAGTCCCCTTCCTCCAATTAAATTTTCAGGTCACTCAGCCCCCGTTTGCCCCCCTTCCCAGTCAAATCGTTCCACCCCTAGCAATCTGTCAGTTTGCAGATCTACGGGATAGCACCCTGTTCTTTTATTTTTCTCCCCACACAAACCATGTCAACAAAATACCAAAATATTTGTGTGTTATCCTCACATCCCCCCCTTTCACCCATAAAATTCTCAAAGTCCATGTCCACCAAATACCCCTCAGTCAAAATTTGTTTTCAGGCAAATCTCAATCTGTCCAGACTGATCTGGATTCCGAGCCAGAAAATTTACAGGAGCACAGAGGTTTTCATTTCAAATCAGGCCGTTGGTTGAATGTAAATTTCCTATATGTTGTAGATCTTTGAGTCTACTTTCCAACGACACCGATCTGACCTCGATCCGACACCGGATCTGGGCGTGGCGATCATTCTCGTGGAGGCGCGAAAATCTGTTCCGTGAACAGGCCAGCAGAGGTAGCCACCGGTTAATTCATCCAAAATTACGCCGGCTCAGATTTAGCCACCGTCGACTTCAGAGATCGAAGAGAAGGATTCCACCGGCGTCCCAGCCAACCACCTTGACCAGAAGTCAACCGAAAGCCACCATCCCAGCAGCCGAGTTCACTTTCTGTCCAGCGAGTTTGAACAATACTGAGTCGGACCAGCAGCCCGCCTCCGGCCCGAAAGCCCTTCCGACTTGTTGCCCGTCAACCTGAGTTCGCTACTCCCGGGTCCCACGTGTAGCCCTTTACCTCCCTGCGTGGAGTGGATAATAAAAATCACTGCTATAATTATTTAGTTACTGTGCACCGGGAGTACGGGTCTTGGCCAAGGTCGTCTTCCCCATGCCTGGAGAGTGGAGGTATCGTGTCCGCTCCCAACTTTGGCATTTGCTTTCCTCGTATATATTTGTATGCCGCTGTAAGTGATAGGATAATTAGCTCGTTATAATTTTATCACCGCCACAGGAGAGAGTGAGACCCGTCCCGTGCCTCGATCCGAGCACGAGACTGAGCAGACCACCCTTGACTCAATGTCAGTTTCTCAACCACACACATCCGCACGCTTCCCTCGCTAGGGATGAGTGGCGAGCTAGAGTCCCAGGTTCGCATCCGAATTGGTCTCGAGTTGCATCCCATCCCGCATTAGAGGTTGAAGAGCACTTGTATATCAAGGGGATGTTACGGAGTTATACTGGTTAGGTACACCATGGAGAACAATTTGATAAAGTTTGAATTCAAAGAGAAGATCATCATCACTATGATCAAGGACCACGAAATGAGTACAATTATAGTGATGGTGTTCAAAATATTATATGGAGAGGGGAAATCTAACCGCCCATACGGAGAGGCCAAACGAGGTCCAACCCGACCCAACGAGGCCCAGCTCCTTGAAGTGGTAGCCCCCGGGCCCACTACAGATAAGCCTAATAACTCACTCGGAACAAGCACTTCCTAGGCAGCCTTCGGGTTGGGAGGTCCGAGCATCAGTTCGATAGGGAGAGCTCCATCGGAGCCCCGTATTGTCTGCCCAGACCATGCACTCATCGCTCGGGAAGACATCTCCTGAGCCAGTGCCTCATGCTCGGGCCAACTGATGGAAGCTTATCTGTACAGCCGTTACGTGTCCCTTAAAAGCTGGGAGCTCAAGGGGATAGGGGAGATCAAGAGTCCGCGTGTTATAAAGAGCCCGCAAGGAGGACATAACCCCCCCCGAAACTCCTCAGCTTACTGGGATCATTCACTCAATGGGCAATTTTTTAAACTGGAATAATCCTCCTTTGAGAAGGTAAGCCAAGAACCCTGAGCAGGAACCACTTCACCTTTTGGTGGAGAGGGATCTCATGCTCCCATCTTCCTCTTAACTCCTCCCTTCGCACCAGTGCTTTACTACAGTCGCTGACTTAAGCATCGAAGGCTTTTCCCCGAGGATTCATCCTTGGGCACCTCTGACTTGTTTCCCTTCTTGTAGTTCATACTTCAAGGATACGTGGTTATCTTCTTCCCCGCTCAGGAGTAGCGCGAGATCGCCCCTCGTCATCTGGCGCCGTCTGTACGAAACGAACAAAGAGCCATTATGGTGCGATGGAGTTCTAGCAGGAGGACTGTCGGCGACATGGGAAAAGCCCTGTCGACAGAAGAAGGCACACCTTCCCTCCCCACGGAGAATTCCCCGTCAGGCAACCACGCCAATGAAATACCTCCGTCGGTGGCGGGGGAACAGCTTCCCGGAGGGAGTACCGATGCCCTCCAAACCCTCAACGTAAAATTGGATGTCCTCGTGGATCTAATGAGGGCCCAGGCGGCCAGGGAGGAGAAGTCGCATCTCACCCGGAAGAGCCCTCCCCGCGGAGATGCCTCCCAGCAAACCATTGGAGGCCGTTTTACCCTCCGGGGGCGGCGCCTCATCCGCAACCTATCAGGAGAACCATCGCATGCCCCTCCCCCGGAGCAGGAAGTCTCCTCTACCCCGAGGAGGGAGAAGTCCGGAGCACACCGACAGTTCCCGGAGACCGAGGTCCCTGAGGAGCGCCGGGACAACATGCAAGTGCGCCCCCCCAGGCCTTCGGGCCAGCGATAACCGGAACTGTCCCTCCGGCTGTGAGACTTTGAGAGGCGTTTCCCAGGGCAAGAGCACGCCCTCCGCGCCTTGCAGAAGACCTCTCCTGCGGAGGACGAGGAGCGATCCCCGTTCTCCGACTATATTTTGAAGGCCGAGAGCTCCCCTAGGATCTCACTTCTGACCTTCAAGTCGTATGACGGCCAAGGAGACCCGACCGATCATTACGACAGCTTCGACGCCCTGATGACCTTGCATGGGGCGTCAGACGTGATCAAGTGCCGAGCGTTCGTGACCACTCTAGTTCAGGGTGCTCAGACATGGTTCAGGGCCCTCGCCCCCGGTAGCATTCACAACTTCAAGCAGTTCGGGCGAGTGTTCAAGGAAAGCTTCACTGACAGTGGTGCACCCCGGTCAGTAGTGAGATTACTGGCCCTCAAGCAGGAACAGGGGGAGAAGTTGAGGGCTTATATCAACCGATTTAAATCGGAAGCCCTGCGCATCCCCCGCCTGGATGTTGCCTCGGCCATCACCGCATTGACCGGGGGTACCCGTTACAAGAACATGCGGCACGAGCTAGTGCTTCATCCTCCTACCTCCCTCACCGAGCTAGTGACCCTGGCACTGCGCCACGCAGAGTGCGAGGAAGTCCTCAGTGCCTGTCGAGGCACGGCATGCTCGGGTCAGGAGGGGGACAAGAAGCGACCGTCCGAGCACGGGATGGGCCAAGGAAAAAGGTGGAACCAGGACCGAGACCGCAAAGAGCCATCCCAGAAGTATGAGCGGTATACCCCCCTTACCGCTCCCGTCTACGAAATCTACGAAGACATCAAAGGCTCGGGTCTCCTCCACCAGCCCAAGCCTATGAAGGCCAAGCACCGTAATCGCCGCAAGCATTGCTGTTCCACAGCGATCACGGGCATCACACCAGTGATTGCCATCAACTTGAAGATGAGATCGACTGCCTCGTCTGCCAGGGACACCTATCCTGATACGTGGCCGGGCAGAAAGAAGACCGAGGCACCCCCAAAAAAATCGACAATGCCCCCCGCGGAGTCCACATCAACGTCATCGCGGGCGGCACGGCATCAGGCGGAGATAACATCGGAGGAAGAAAGCGTCACGATGAGCGGGCGAGCCGAGCCTCTGTAGAACACCCTACGGCCCCACAGGCGAGCGAATTGCAGGCCCTGGTATTCTCCGACCAGGACCTGGAAGGGTTAACCACCCCGCATGACGACGCTCTCGTTGTATCGGCTACAATAAACTATTGTAACGTAGATAGGATCTTAGTCGACAATGGTGGTGCCCCTGATGTATTATCCTATGAATGTTTCCTCAAGATGGGAGAGAATCCATCTAAACTCCCCCCGATCCGAACCCCCCTCTATGGGTTCAACGGCCAGGCAACTTATCCCGAGGGAGCCATGAGCCTACTAGTTACTATCGTCACCCCGCATAAAATCGTTACGGTTATAGTGGACTTCATCGTAATTAAGGGGATGATGGCATATAACGCCATCTTCGGCCAAGGTATCCTCAGCCGAATGAAAGCGGTGCCCTCTACCTTTCACCAAAAAATGAAGTTCCCTACCAAGTATGGCGTGGGGGAGGTCCAGGGTAACCAGGCATTGGCTAGACGGTACTATATAATCTCGGTTGAAGCCACTAGGCCGGAAGGGAAAAATAAAGGAGTAAAGGGAGCCGAGGAGGGACCAGTAACATCTGAGCCCGGTGGGGAGTTGCTAACAGTCTTCCTCAACGGTGACCCGATTCTAGGAGTCAAGATCGGAGCTGATCTACCACTTGAGGAACAAGAAAAATATAAAGATTTCCTTGCCCAGTACATCCAAGTCTTTGCATGGTCTGACGAGCACGTTCCCGGGATCCCAGGAGACGTGGTGACACACAAGCTCAACCTCGACCCAACGGTGAAGCCTGTCCAGCAACGCAGGAGAAAGCACGCCCCGAAGAAGCAAGCACTCATCAAAGAGCAACTCATCAAGGGACAGAAGACTGGCCTCTTTCGTCTAGTCCTATACTCTACATGGCTCGCCAATGTCATCCTGGTACCGAAGGCTTCGGGGAAATGGCGAATGTGCATGGACTTCACGGACCTCAACCAGGCTACCCCGAAAGATTGCTACCCGCTACCAAGCATCGATCAACTAGTCAATTCAACCTCTGGCAACGAGTTGCTCAGCTTCTTGGATGCCTACTTGGGTTACCATTAGATCAGGATAGACCCGGAGGACATCGAGAAGATCGCCTTTATCACTAACTTCGGCGTACACTGCTACACCCGAATGCCGTTCGGGTTGAAGAACGCTAGAGCAACATATCAGAGACTGATCAACCACATCTTTGAGGGATAGCTCGGTCGGAACGTTGAGGTCTACATTGATGACATGCTCGTTAGAACATTGAAGGCCGAAGACCATCTTGTCGACTTAGCCGAGACCTTCGACACCCTCCAAAGGTGCAACATGAAGCTCAACCCTGCTAAATGCGCCTTCGGAGTAGTATCCAGGAAGTTCCTAGGCTTCCTGGTAACTCAGCATGGGATCGAGGCCAACCCCGACAAGGTTTAGGCCATCCTAGACATGCGGCCGCCCACCTGCATCAAGGACGTTCAACGCATTATGGGGCGCATTGCTGCGCTCAACCACTTCCTGTCCCGGGTGGCCGAACGATGCCTACCCTTCTTCAAATTATTGAGGCGACCCAAAATGGCATCTGCTACAATCGCCTGGGAGAAGGAATGTTAGAAGGCGTTCGCCGAACTCAATGAATTCTTGGCCTTAGCCCCGGTGCTGTCCAAGCTAACCCGGGCGAAGCTCTGCACATTTATCTCTCGACGACCCCTTCCATAGTGAGCTCAGTCCTAGTCAGGAACGACGTAGGGATCGAGAGACCAGTTTACTATATCAGCAAGGTGCTTAATGAGGCTAAAAGAAGGTACCCACAACTGAGAAACTCGTGCTAGCGTTGGTTACCTCAGCCAAATGCCTCCGACCCTACTTTCAAGGGCACTCCATCCTCGTATTGACCGGCGAACCCCTGAGGAAGATTCTCTTTCACCCTGAATCCTCGGGATGCCTTGTCAAATGGGCCATCATGCTCGGGGCCTACGACATCTCGTATCGCCCCTGCTCGGCCATCAAGGGATAGGCCCTCGTGGACTTCATCGTCGAAAGCACTGTCCCGATTGAGGAAGCACTTCCACCTGTGCATGGTCCCACCTAGGACCTGTTCATCGACGGGTCCTCTAACTCAGCTGGAAGCGGTGTCGATATCTTTCTCAAGTTCCCCGAAGGAGCGGAGCTACGGTACGCCTTGAAATTCAACTTCCAGGCGTCCAACAATGCCTCAGAGTACAAAGCCCTTATCTCAGGGGCCAGGATGGCTTGACGACTGGGTGCCGAGCGAGTTAGGATCCACACCAACTCCCAACTGGTCACTAGCCAGGTTAACGGTGATTATGAAGCTCGGGAAGGACAAATGATCAAGTACCTCCAGGTGGTCAAGTGGATGGCCCAACTCTTCGATAGCTTTGAGGTAGTCCGGATAGCCCGGGAGGAAAACTCCCGAGTGGACACCCTCTCTCGCCTGGCCTCCTCCATCGACCCCGAAGGTACACGATCGGTCTTCCTCGAAGAGCTCGAGCGACCGAGCATCGAATCTGAGCTTATGACCATTGACCCGGCACCCCCGAGCGACTGGCGGACCCCATATATATCCTGGCTTCTGGATTCTCAAGAGCCCCCCGACCCTTGGGAGGCTCGGAAACTCAAGTACCAAGCTCGGTGTTTCTCATGCCAGATGATGACTTGTACCGTAGATCTTTCTTTGGTCCCCTCCTCTAGTGCATCAGCGCCGATGAAGCCAGCCCAGCGGTTCAGGAAGTACACGATGGCATTTGCTGCTCGCACCAAGGAGGAAGATCACTCGCCAGGATCTTGCTTTGACAGGGTTACTGGTGGCCCACTCTCCAGCGCGACTGCACGGCCTATGTGTAGAAGTGCGACCGATGTCAGTGCTTCGACCATCTGATCCACCAGCCCGCCACGGAGCTCATCACCCTTGCCGAGCCATACCCCTTCGCTCGGTGGGGAATAGATATTCTTGGTCCGTTTCCCATGGGTCCAGCTCAGAAGAAGTTCATCATCGTCGCCATCGACTACTTCACCAAATGGATCGAAGCCGAAGCCACCGCCAGGATCACCGAGTCAGTCGTATGAAGTTTTGTTTGGAAGTCGATCATTTGTCGTTACGGTGTCCCACGAGTGATAGTGAGCGATAATGGTCGGCAATTTGATTCTCATTATTTCATAGACAAATGTGTCGACCTAAACATTCACAACCACTTCACTTCGGTAGCCCACCCTCAGGCCAACGGACTGGTCGAGAATGCCAACAAAACTATCTTAAAAGGCATCAAAACCAGGCTTGACAAGGCCAAGGGAACCTGGCTTGAGGAACTACCGAGCGTACTATGGTCGCACCGAACTACTCCGAGAACGGCCACCGGTGAAACACCTTTTCAACTGGTGTGTGGCACGGAAGTCGTGATTTTATTAGAGGTCGACAATCCCTCTCTCCGAGTCGTCCACTTCGAACCTGAGGTGAACGAGCAGAAACTGCTAGAAAACCTTGACTTAGTGGACGAGATCCGAGAGATTGCAAAGATCTGAGCAATGGAATACCAACGGCGCATCACTCGATACTACAACTCCAGAGTCTGAGACAGACACTTCTAGCCAGGGGACTTCGTCCTGAAAAAGGCCGAAGCCTCTCGACCACTGGAGGCGGCGGGGAAGCTAGCCCCTACCTGGGAAGGCCCCTACCGAGTGGTCGAGACGCTCGGGAAAGGGGCATATCGACTATCCACCATGGAAGGAAAACACATCCCTCGGACATGGAACACGACTACACTTCGTAAATTCTACTTTTGATCATCTGGCAAGCACACACATGTAAGCAAAGTGGAAAAAATATTCTTCTATTTTCATTAAACTCTGGTGTACATCAAGTAGGTCACAACCAATACAATATGCATGTATAACAAAAAATTACATCCACAGGTACTATGACACGAGCGAAACGCTCGGCCAACCCGGTAGGCACTACTACGTCCAGCCACTGACTCTGCCTCGTGTGAAAACTGGCTCAGATAAGGGATAACCGGCCCCGTTGGCTCGAGAGGCTCGGAGGAAAGGTGCCAGAGGGATTGGAAGGACAACAAAAACAAAAAGAGAGAAGTCGACCCAAGACAAATGAAGAGGAAGCTTGAGAGAGCTCCCCTTTTTAGCAATGGGGTCGACGGCGAAAAGAAAGGAGGGGCTGGGTGACCAGAAAGGAGGAAGCTTAAAGAGCTTCCCCTCCCCCCAAGGATGGCATCGGCGGGTCAGGGATAGGAAGGCGACATGCTCCCGCATGTCGAACCCTCTCCCAAACTGACCCCTGGTTGTCGAACCCTCTTCCAAACTAGAATAGCAGGAGCTCCCCTCCTACTGCCTTCTGCATCATCATCTTCTGAAGCGCTCTCCATGCTCTGCTGAGATCGACCGCACAACGCTTCGCAGAAAGGGAAGAAAGAGAAACCGTCAGGGATGGCCTTAAGCGATGGAAGAAGGAGGAGACGCCCCTCGGATCTTTTATAGGCCGAAGGGGAAGCTGATTGCCTTAAACGACTCTCCCCTTAAAAACACGCTAAAAGGAGCCTTCTCTGAGATGGTTACCTCATTTCCCAACATTCTCCCCCAGCGGGACGCACGAAGCGGCAAGTCATTTACGGTGGCATGGAAAAGCGGAAAGGTGCTAGTGCCATGTCAGTTATCTGACAGATCGGCACGCGTGATATCTGCAGAGAAAATCGACGACTACGTATATGGTAGTTGAATCACACCAAAAGCGGTAAGAAACAATCAATTCAGCACTTAATATTGCCACTACTATACTTTCCAAAAAACAAAAAGGTCTTATACGGCTACAAAAGGGAAAGAAAGGAAAAGCTTGTACATCAGACCTCGGGCCCATCTCCAGGCTCGGTAGACAAGGCCCCCTCAACACCAGATGATCGGCTCCCAATATTCTCGGCGACGACCGACCCAGGCACTGACCCCACCTGCGTGGGAACTATCTCGGTTGCGTCCTCTCCCGAGGCTGCTGGAGTTGGCGATCGCTCGAACGAGCTCGAGGACTCCCGACCCTCCAACCTCGATCGGCTCAGACCGGGCTCCTCCGTCTGGCGCCCCCTTTGCTTCGCTCAGCGCCCCGACATCAGCCGTGACCCCTTCATTGTTGGCCCCTTCCTGCTCTGTAGAAGGGAGAGTAGGCAGGGAAGCCTCTTCGGCCGGGCGGGCGACCTCTGCCATCCTCGCCCGCTTCTTCTCGGCATACATAGCCTGCAATAAATCCCCCAGCAACTTCACCACGGGATCCTTATGCTTGACCCCCCGACGTTCGTAAGCGTCATCCCGGGCGACCAGCTTGCCCTTGTCTCAGGCACAGGAAGAACCCTCCGAAGCTTGGAGATCGCTCGGAGCCGGCGTATCATCCCCGTCGATGATCTCCAACTCGGCCGGCGGTGCCTCATCCTCAACCGCTTGCCTCTAGTCTGAACGAAGATGGGAAAATTGAAAGAAGGAAGGCACTTACTCTACAAGAAAGAGAACAAGTCCCTGAGATCCTCACCTGTCGGCAACAGTGCTCGAGAAAGATACTCCTCGATGTTGGACGAGGTCACCAACTCAGTAGTCGGCCGGCGATTCTACAGAAGGATAGCAGCATCCCTCTTCACCTCCAGGGGGACCTCCATTTGCTTCATAGGAATGTTCGGGTGAAAGTTGGGCGTCGTCGGGAAATTCCAAACTATATCGACCACCGACGCACCCACCCAGAAATATTGGGTCTTTCACCCCTTGTGAGAGGAGTCCTTCACGGAAAGGGACACGCAACTCCTGTTCCGTTTTGCCTGGATGAAGAAGAAGCTTTTCCCCGCATGAAGATTCTCCTTCAGCTCGAAAAAATATTGGAAGAGGTCCAGCGAGGTGCTCACCCCACACTAGCCACAAAGGAAAATGAAGGAAAAGATAAGGGTATAACAATTGGAGACTAGCTGGATAGGAGCCAGCCGGTAGAACCGAAGCAACTCGGTGACGAAGGAATGGAGGGGCAGGCGAAAGCCACACTTCCAGGCCAAGAGGAAGGAACAAAAGAGGCCAGAACGAGTGGCCAGACTAGACTCATAAGGCTCAAGCACAAGGAACTGAAATCTCCCAGACAACCCATACTGGTTCTCCAGTCGCCTCACCTCAGCCCCCCCCCCCCCCAACTCGCTGCGGAGAGGCTCCGGCTGTACCAAGAAAACCCTTGGGGTCTGTTCTTTCTGCCACCCCTCGGCCTCAAGATTTTGGTCTGCCATTGAGCATATGGAGGAACTGGAAGAAGAAGGGGAAAGCTCTGGATCAGAGGACTCCGATCCGGAGGAGAAGGTAGTTGACGGATTGCCGCCATGGTAATCTCTTCTAGCTTCGCGAAAGCCACTGCGATTCTCCGCTCCTCCGAACTGCTCTCACGGCGCATGAGGCCCCCTATATAAATGAAAAGGATGGCAAAACCTTAAACCACAGAGATAAAGGGATCCAAATAATCCGCCATGCTTATAACCCCTAGCCGGAGGCGGCGCAGCGTTCCGATCTCCCGAGGAGGGGCCTTCTTTTACTCATCATGACGGGCATATTCTCAGGACAAGCCGCATCATGTGGCCCCTGTAAGAGAGAGATCTCCACCCAACTAGAGCCACGAAAAGTCCAGCCCAAATGCTACTCAACCGAGCCTAATTTTGGCTCGGGAGTAGGAGGGGGACAAGTGGAGATGGGAAATCTAACCGCCCATACGGAGAGGCCAAACGAGGTCTGACCCAACCCAACGAGGCCCAGCTCCTTGAAGTGGTAGCCCCCGGGCCCACTAAAGATAAGCCTAATAACTCACTCGGAACAAGCACTTCCTAGGCGGCCTTTGGGTTGGGAAGTCCGAGCATCAGTTCAATCGGGAGAGCTCCATCGGAGCCCCATATTCTCTGCCTAGACCATGCACTCATCGCTCGGGAAGACATCTCTTGAGCCAGTGCCTCATGCTCGGGCCAACTGATGGAAGCTTATCTGTACGGCCGTTACATGTCCCTTAAAAGCTAGGAGCTCAAGGGGATAGGGGAGTTCAGGAGTCCGCGTGCTATAAAGAGCCCGCAAGGAGGACATAACCCCCCCGAAACTCCTCAGCTTACTGGGATCATTCGCTCAATGAGCCATTATTTAAACTGGAAGAACCCTCCTGTGAGAAGGTAAGCCAAGGACTCTGAGCAGGAACCACTTCACCTTTTGGTGGAGAGGGATCTCACGCTCCCATCTTCCTCCTAACTTCTCCCTTCGCACCAGTGCTCTACTACAGTCACTGACTTAAGAATCGGAGGGTCTTCCCCGGGGATTCATCCCTGGGCACCTCTGACTTGTTTCCCTTCTTGCAGTTCATACTTCAAGGATACGTGGTTATCTTCCTCCCCACTCAGGAGTAGCGCGAGATCGTCCCTCTTCATTATACATGATATTTAAGTTGTAGCAACTCTCATTGATCATGCTCATGAGGCATTTAATAGTGAGACAACATCTAGTAGTCAACCCTCAACTCGTGGTAGTATTGAGCGGTGGTGACAGATTTACTAGATTACTAAGTGATGGTCAATTTGAATTACATCCTGGGTGTCGGGAGTTCTTAAAATTATCCTTTTTTATTAATCGCCTTCATGTGGAGATAATGTGTAGTTGGAGCAATAAGTCACTTGATTTGTTACTCCCATCACTGAAATGAGCACTACCACCTGGCCTCATAGCTTTTATGAGGCCAAAAGGATCATGCATGATTTAGGTCTTGACTATGTCATGAATGATTCATGTAAATGAGATTGCATTCTATTTTGGAAGGAATATGAGAATGAAGAAAAGTGTCCAAAGTCTAGTGAATAATCTATTTTCTTTCAGGAAATAGTGGCACTAATTACTGAAGCTGAGGCTACAGGGACCCCTCTTGATCATTATGGAATTGTCTCACAAGTGTTTGGTATGAGATCTAGATATATAAAAGGCATGGGTCATGAGGAGCCTCCAATATTATCAATTAAGGCTGGTAGATGTCTTAAATACTCTTCATCATAACAATTTGTGGATGCAATCTATGAACTTGAAGATACAAAGAACGAGCTTTCAAAAACAAAGGAATAACTTAAAAACACGGAAGATGAATTAACAAGTGTTACGGATCAATACACATGTCTTTCATCAGTGGTATAACAAATACGAGCATTATTAGTTGGTTTAGGGAGTCACCCATCAATTTCTCTTTCTCCACCATCACCCTCCACTTGATATTTTGTTGATCTTATTTCTTGGATTTTTTCTGCCATGTGTCTTTGTATAGACTTGAACAACTACATTTGTTGTTTATTTATTTGATTATTTCTTTACTTTTAAATTAATTTAGTCTTAAGTGAGTTTCAATGATTAGATAATTTCACAATCTTGACTTGTGTATATTGTATCCATACGTTGAAAAAGTGGGCTTTTTTGTTTAGAAATATAATTTTCAAACTATTTGATGTTTCAATGATGACATGACCGCATGGTTGTTGTATTACTTTTAATAATGTAAAATTTTACATAATTATGAAATATTTACAACAAAAGAGGTTGTTATAAATTTGATTACAATATATAATAATTTACTCTTAATTTTTAGTCAATAAATATTTTAACAATAAAGATATTTATTAATTGTGATAACTTATCGTCACAAAATGATTCATCATAATAGAATCTATTAACGATAAAATAAATTATTATTAAAATTTTGGTCAAATATCAAACATAGTTTTTACAACAAAGTTTTTGTTGTTAATATTTTTTGTTATTTTTTAACATATTTTGACCATTTTTTCATTTTTATTGCTTATTTTATAATAATAAAATAATAATTTCATTGTTAAAAGGCACAGTGACAATGTTTTTGTAACAATTTTAAGAAACAAAATTATTCGTTGTGAAAAATATTTAACAATAAAATTTTAACTTTTTACAACATCTTTTTTGTTGCTAAACGTGTTATTTCTTGTAACGAGTGTCGCATCTAGTGAGATATTCGTTCTATAATTATCCTGAGAGTACCTTTACTTTTCTCTGCCATTTCATATTTATTGACTTGGTTGCCGTAGAGTTCTCATGGGGGCACTTAACCCCCTTTGAGAACTTCTTCTTCTTTATGCAGGGAAACTTGACCTCAGCTCGACATCAAGATATTCCGTCACCTCTTACCTAAGCTATCTCCCTCAGTCTCGCTCTTACAAATTCTATGTTTTACGACAGATAACTGAAAGGTTAACATGGAAACACGGAGAGCACACAGTATTCTAATGCCATCCCGGGTAGGAATTAGTCTGGGAGAGAGATTGACATTTCTACTTAACTGGTGTATCGAATCTCTCATGTTCCATGCTTAGTCTCCCATTTCTTCATTTGTCCACTGAGATCTGTAACAATTTCTACGATCTTCTGTTAATTAAAGACACATGTGGCACATTGCAAGGTATTCCAAATCAATTTCTACAGTTTTCAAAGACTCAAAAGGCCAATAAGTACTGCGAGTGCAATGGACATTATTATCTCAATTCACTGTAGTGATCAGGGATGCAGTTCATAGGCGTGGCCTCAATCCGACCATTTCTCCAAGTAGGGTATCATGTACGAATTTCATCATTACGGGTTGAAATTATTCCAAACTTGGATTCTGCCCTCTTGTTGGCGCTTGATCACAGTGTTTAAAGCCCAAATACGTACAGTGACATGCTATGAAAAATGTTAGGCTAGCTAAGTTGCGTTCAGGCCAGGAGCAAGAACAATGCGGTGAAAATAAGAACAGCTAGGATATATACTAAAGCTAATGTCCACTTTTTATTGACACGTACGATATATTTGTTTAGTCTAACATAACAGACATGAGATCAGACAATTGTGTGATTAAGGACTTTCCTAATGTAGCAAGTCAAATAGATTAGAAAATATTAACTTAGTCATCGTTACACTAAAGAGATACTTATGGTGGCATGATCAACTATAGTTCTATATATTTACTCGATTTGGTCAATGGAAGGCTTTCTCATCATTTAATTGATCAAATTAATTTCTCCAACACTTCCTCAGACTCATTTAAAGCAAAGTGTTATTCCAGTAGGACTAGCTTGTGTATTCAAAGCAAGATCAGTGGGCATGAATTTACTCGATTGGCATGTCTTCGCGTCAAGGCAACCAACAAATTTTCTGTAACGCACAGTGGACTACAGCATCATAAACCAATGTCAGACTAGACGTCGTGCTTCCGACTTCTTGTGCGGCCGGTTGTCCATGGAGATTGAACATGCATCGGAAAGAGTTTGAATAAAAGATGTGCATCCCATATTATTGTAAGCATACATGAATCAAGTGCAATTAATCGTCATCAATGAGCTACCTGATTGTAATATTTTATTTGACTTTTATGTGGTCAGTCATACACTGAAGGTCTCGTTAAGGGGGGGGGGGGGAGGGTACTTATGCTACATGATACGAACGCAATTAATACCAACTCATTCCAAGGAGCAAAAGCTTCAACATGCATGGTGGGTAACAACCTGCTGTAATGCACAGGAGTGGATTCCATTGAGCTGACCAAAGTTTTCCTCGGACACGAGAGTCGATCATCAATTCTGATCTGAGTAACGGGAGGTGTTTTAGAACATGTCTTAATTAGATGAGAACCCACTTTCTCAAATCCAAGAAAATAAACGATACATGGGACGTTTTCTAGCTAGAGCACGTTAGGATGAGTTCTCCATCCAACTCATCTGTTATTGTTACATGTAACGCAAACGATATACGGTTGCGAAGGTTAAGATCGTATACTGCAGATGCATGGTGATAAACATGCATAGATCGCATGTTCACCGCTGCTATATATGTCTAGTACGTATGATCAAAAAGATGGGCCGGGAGATGGAAGCACCACTGTACAGTTTGACTAGACACATTGTTCGGTTCGAAACCCTAAGCAAGCCATAATACTGGCGTCGTTGTGGCCATGCGTGCCCACATGGCAATCTTTGACATCCCCTGAATAGAATAGTATTCTCCCCAGCTTTGCATGGGCTGACGTCGACATCATCTTCAAGACGCCCAGTCGTGCGATTGAAAACAATCTCCGGTTTGGTAATAACTTTTATATATGCTCCATTCAGGTGGGGAGTGCCCTCATATGCTATCCCAGTTCGGGGCATTTTCCTGCCTTATAATAACGAAGTTGGTAGTATTGCATGCGTTTTATGAGTCCATGTATGTGAATTGTAGATTGTTTGCATTCTCTTTTCTCGTTTGTCCATGTGAAAGTATCTGTGGTAGGTGAGAGGGGATGGTGACATGTAGGTAAGTTGGTAGAGAGAGAGAGAGAGAGAGAGAGAGAGAGAGAGAGAGAGAGAGAGATGTGGAAGGATAGGTAGATGCATACGTACAGAGATGGGGGGCGGCCGGGGATCGAGGGGGGGGGGGAGAGAGATCAAAGAGAGGACTTAAGAATTGTCAGGGAGGTTCTACCGAACAAGTAAATAAGAATTGGAAGAAGCGGTACTGTACGTGGCCAAGGCGTAACGCACTTTTGCATAATTAAAGGCTCCGTAAAATCTTGATGCTCTGTCGACATCTCATGATACAAGCATGAATGGAAATACCATGTATACTAACTAGTACGCAGGGGGGTGGAGGTTTTGGTGGGTTCCTTTGTGAATACGATCGATAATTCAGTATTTGCACCCCCCCCCCCCACGCGCCGGGACCGCCCTCACAGCCGCAGTCCCATGGAGAGCCACCAGATCAAGCGGCTATTAGACGATCACGACGGATCCCATCGTGGCCGTTCATCACATTGCCCTCTATGGAGATCGGCGCCGTTGCCTCTCCGCGCGCTGGTGCCGTCGACATGGGCCGGCTCCCAAAGGACGCGGCGAACGGACGCCTAAGTGCCACGTGGGTTGAATTAACTAGTAGAACGATAAACGGGGACACCCGGGAGACGAGCCTGCAGCTGGTTCGTGTGGTTAACTGTTGAATGAATTGCGGAGGTTAATCATAGAAATGGTGGATCCGTGCCACGCGCACGGGTCGTGGGGTTTGGAGGTCTGCCACGCGCACGCGTCCTGGTGGTTCGAGTCTCCACGCGCACGGGTCGTGGGGCTTTGGGGTCTGGCGTCCTCTCGGTTCGTGTCTCCACGCGAACGGGTCGTGGGGTTTTGGGTCTGCCACGCGCACGCTTCCTGTTGATCCGTGTCTCCGCGCGCACGGGTCGTGGCCTCCACGACAGAGGGTGAATGGCAATGATATTAATGGCAACATTAATGACATTAACAATAATTCTCAAAATATTAGTTCTTCACGTGGCATGGTGGACCACTTGGCAGGTATCCTAAGCAATGCAGCACGTGCGTGCGTGCGTCTCTCTCTCTCTCTCTCTCTCTCTCTCTCTCTCTCTCTCTCTCTCTCTCTCTCTCTCTCTCTCTCTCTCTCTCTCCATGTGTGTGTGTTCTCCCCCTCCTCCTTTCGA
Organism: Amorphophallus konjac; assembly: GCA_022559845.1. Lineage (NCBI taxonomy): Eukaryota > Viridiplantae > Streptophyta > Magnoliopsida > Alismatales > Araceae > Amorphophallus > Amorphophallus konjac. The sequence continues at coordinate 289,634,683 of CM040126.1, read as the reverse complement.
TCTCTTTTTGTCTCTCCCTCTCCATGTCCCTGTATCTATCCGTACGTCCATCTTCTTATCCAAAGGGTTACATAAGGGAAATGAGGCGACTGACGTGCAGGATGGCGTCCCCTCGTTTCTTCTTTTATGTGTTGTTGTTGCTATCATATATATGTTGACCAGACGAGTGCTTGCATGCACATTTACTCCACTAAAGGATCGTTGGGGGTTCTAATATATATATATATATATATATATATATATAGGAATTACGTGGGGGATGCTCGTTATGTGCATTGCGTGCATGAAACCGAGGAGCAGATGGCCTCCTGCCGTCTAAAATAGAGGATACCATGAGAGTGAAATCAATAAATATAAGACTCAAACAAGGTACGCAACTAGCTAGCTAGGTTTTATCTATCCTTTCTCAAGGGGCGGGGGGGGGGGGGGTGGGCGCTCGCTTGGATGGTTTCACACATATAAAGAGGTTCTGTTGAGGGGGCGGGGGGGGACGCGTGCGGCATGGGCTAGCTAGCTTGGAGATATATCGGTGAAACACCGGTCGGTACAATAACAATGTTATCTTGGAGATAGCTAGCCTGTATGCATGGTTGACCATCCCCGGCACAACTAATCTTCTTGTGCACAACTTCCGTTCTCTCCACCTTAATTTCGTTGGTCGGACAGTGAATTATATATTGACGCAGGCGCACGTTTCATGTGGGTTAGTTTATAAAAGATGACTGGAAATGTGCGTACAACATTGTCTTTGATCGTTTTCGCAGCGAGATCCTCTGCTTCACATTCGGTTCCCGGCGTCTTTGTAGACAACTACTTACTCCTTATATGAATGTTGCCCTTGTTGAAATCCGGGAAGAAATCCCCACGATATCTCATACTTCAATGCTTGGCCTTGGCGTTCGGAGATGCGTCATAAATTTCCCACAAACATGTTCCTTGGTATCGGGATATATCCCCATCCATGATGAGACGGTGATTGGTTTTTGCCAACAAATCCCGAGTACAACTCTAGGTCGATGCTAGGTTTACTTTGCTAGCTGAAGCAATATTAATTAATGTATGTAGAATTAATCATGGCGAGCAAGATGGGATCCGACTGTGGATTTCGACGAGGTGGGTTATTATTTTACGTGTCTTTCCCATGGGAGCAACCCATCTATTTACGTGTCTTTCCTCACACCTCCCCTCCCTTTCAAACCCTTGAAATTAATTGCCCCTTCAATATTCTTTTGTTTCGGAATCTAACCTTGACGAGCTCTTTCCATTTAGATCTACCATCCTAATCCATTTTCATCGGTTTCATTTTTGTTGGCTATTATCACATTATAGCATCTCTCACTTGGCCGTGAGACCAACAAATTATTATACTCTCGTTACCTGTATGTAGCATAACATTTCATCTGATATACTCCCACTATCTATGAGTAGTATTCTGATATAATCTCACTATCCTTGAGATGTATCATTCTTTTCATTATTCATCAAAATATTCATTTCTGACTTATATGTTCATAAGTCCCATTAAACCAACATATTTAATGAAATTTTCTATTGAGATACTTTTTATCAAAGACATGGAAATCATATCATTAGTGGGAATATAAGTCACTATTATTTTCCTTTTATATATAATATGGTGAATGAAATGATATTATATTTTAATATATTTTTCTCCTGAACTATTTACTCTATTGTTAATCAAGTTAATTGTCGCCCGATTATCACTATATAACTCAATTGATCTATCCACCAAGTTGAGATTAAAATCATTCATGAATCTTCTGATTCAAACAGTACGAATAGCAGCTATACTGTAAGTAATATACTCAGCTTCCTAGGTACGTATATCGAGCAACACACTCTTGTTTATTTCTTCTCAAAAAAACAACTTCATCACTGTGGATGATCAAATGTCTCGATGTGGACTTTACGTCATCTCTATTTTCTCCAAAGTCTGCATCTAAATAACTAAATACCTGAAACATATCAATTTGATAAGTAGATTATGGTGCAAAGTTCCTTTTAGATATTTCATATATTTTTTAATACGTTCTTAATGTGTTGGATCAAGATTACTTTTGTAATAACTTGAATTTTTCGGATCGGAATCGGAGAGCTATCGGATCGCTTTCGTGGGTCCTGATACGTGTTTTACGATCCACGCGGGTTTTTCCCTTATATAACTTGTGGAACCCTGTGGAGAGTTGACTGTTGAGTTTTACTACTCAAGGACGCTACATGTGTGTTGTGCTCGCTCCGAGGATCGCGAAGATTATTTTTTCATATTTTTTTAAATTTACAAATTTTCATGCTAAAAATCAAATTTTTAGGAAATTACCTAATTTCCTATTTTCTTTTCCTTTTTCCTCTCTCACCTCTCACCTCTCTCTTCTCTCGCCATTCACTCTCTCTCCCTCCATTCTCTCTCCTCTTTCTCCCTCTGCTCCGGCTGCAGATGGAGGAGGCCTGGGGATGTCGTGGAGATGCCGTGGAGGTGTCCTGTCACGTCCCGAGCGCCGAAGGAACCCGGTATGCGTGACAAATTATATCAATCATGTCAATCAGAGCATAAGTGTATTCAACACATAGATAGAGTGTGCAAAAGTAGAGATAATGAAATCATTTATTCATAATATCCCTTATAACAATTCTATTACATAACCTTAATGAGAGAACTAGGACTCAATAAAAGAAAATTACAATGATCAACTCAAGAAAATAGAAAAGACAGGACTGGATAACGGCATGGATGGTTGACACGGCTCTACGCTCTTCACTCATGTCCATCTCCATCTGAATGAGTTTCGTCATCGGAGTTACCTGAAAAATAGGGGAAAACACTAGGTGAGCGAACGCTCAGTAGGAATTATATCTCAAGTATTAGTTTGCTTTAAGTAAATTATATGTTGCATGAATGCAAAAATAGCTATGCATGTACGCATGAAACGACACTAGATAAAGAGTATAGCAAGGGGTAATAGAATGAACTAGCAAGATTTCAAGATTTCATGTGGACTGTAAAAGATGGTCAAGCATGTATACATATCACGCCATGTCAAGTGAATTGGCTATCATGTTATCAATCAAGTAAATACCCGTTCCGGGCCATGCAAGTCATGTCAAGTCAAGTACAAGTACGAGTCGTAGAATGTCAATCTAGCAAGTCATGCACTTCGGTGCAATACCACACCGTGATCAATAATATCTCCCATGAGCACAAGTATTTTCGGGTGCTCCTCCAAGGACCAGATCGGGCCCTATATGTGCAAGCATTGAGTCATGTATTTTTAGACATCCACTATAGTTATAGCCAATATAAAATTCCAAAGGAATGAACTTGTAGGAATGTAAGGTAGATCTTATGGAGTAGAATTCAAGGATAAAACTTTGAACAAGTATGACTCCTTGTTAAAACATTCTGGAATCGAGACACATCATAAAACTGGGTAAATAGCGCCCAACAGGCTGCCATGATTTCAGAAAATAGCGCCCATATGAATGGTCGACTTATTTCTGTGAACAGAATAAGCTGAATGAATAGCGCCCAGACCCTAGTCGCTATTCAGGAAAATAACGACAATGAGAAGGTCGCCAATTCCTTCTGGCACCCAAGTTATTGTCGCCAATTACTGACAAACAGAACAATTATCAAAGAGGCCAGTACACCACTCTAAGAGGGCTAATGCATCACGTTTCTTTAGAGTGACGTGATAGAACACGGTATCATGAGTTTTTAGGGTACAACCTGCTCAATCGGTCTTGAGGGAATCCAAAGTTACGAGGAGACTTATGGAGGTCTCTATGATGAAATCACCAGTCCGAAGGAAGGAATATCCTGCGGAGGGCTCAATCATCACCGAGAATTAGTGGGGTAAGCGTGAAACAACGTGAAAAGTGAGACTACATCTACGGACTGAGATATAGTGCCAATAGAACCCTCGGTATGGGTCACAGAAAAAATCGGGAGAAAAAACTAGAATCATGTAAATGGCGCCTTAGGAGGTGCCTTTATTTCATTAAATAGCGCCTGCTCATTGAGGCGTTGCTACACATTTATATATATATTAATTTCTGGAGAATTTAGACATAGAGGAAATAGCGCCCTGGATAGAGTCTTCATTTCAGAATATAGCGCCCAGGTCAGGGGCGCTATATTGAATGGAGTCTTGGCTTCAGTCGTTGTTTCATTCCAGTGTGTTTATAACATGAACAGTAGCACTTTCCAAATAAATAAAACTATGTAGAAGTGAATATATGGGCATGAAGAGAAAAATAGCAGGATTCCAGAACTATGATCATACATTAATTTAGACATCAAGTTACCTCGTTATTAAATTTTTAAACATGGATAATTATTAAATATCAAAGAGAAAAACAACCATTCATGAAGTCGTTGAATCTTAATAGCGCCCAAGGATGGGTCGCTATTTTACTGAAACGAAAAATGAACCCGATACAGAAACTGCAAGTCATTCTACTGATATCTAATGATTTATATGCATGCATGGGCATAGTGTTTACAAGATTTGGCTTAGAACTTGAGAACACCTACCTTGTGGGTTGATTCTGATCAATGGATGACAGAACGTGAAGAATCGGAGAAGAAAAGAAGAGCAACAAATACTCAGCAACGGTAGATCTAGAGGAAGAGGAAAAAGAAAGTTAGGAGCAGCAGCAGCAAATAACAACGGCAACTGCAGCAACTACATAGCAGAAAGAAGATCTTCCATCGTGATAGCACGGCTGAAGGAGAAAATAATAAGAGCAGTAGCAGCTCGCAGCAGTGGTGAGAAGATCGGCAACTCCTTCTCTCAGCCGCAGCAAGACCACGCAGGAAGGAGAAGCAAATTCTTTCTCCTTGCTCGTCGGTAGAAAGGCAGCAGAGGAAAACCAGCAAAGGCCCATTCGTGAAGAAGAAAGGAAGAGGAAGAAGAAGAAAGGCTCCTCCACGGCTACACAGCTCACGCAGAGGCAACAACAGCTCTGCACAATCAGGAAGAAGAATAGCAGTGGCAGAAAGAGGAACGATGAGGTCGATGCAAGTAGCGGCAGTAGCCGGGGCTCATCGATGGAGGCAAGATATTTGTAGAGAAGGAGATCCTATCGGAGGTTAGAGTTCTAACGGGATTGAAGTTTCTTCATAAATAATCCTAATAGGTTTTGTATTTCCCATGCATCAAACCTACTCGATCTGAACCTTCCAGAACGGCAGCCACTGTCCTAGTTAGAACAAAACACTGCCAGTCATTTTCCATATTTAATCCTGAAGAAAAATAGCGCCTAGGCAAGGGGCACTCTTTGAAAATGGTGCCTTCACAAGGGGCGCTCCTCCCATTTTTGCTTGACGACTCTATTATCCGGCTATATTGGCCCATTTGGCTCCCTTACGTGTAAGGCCCATATGTGGTCTAAAGGTTATTTATGTTTGTGGTCTGGGCCTTGACGATTTATTTGTTTTCGCAATTTCCTTATGTTTAATTTACTTTAGGAATTTTATTCCTATAATTTTTCAGGGTTGCTACACCCTCCCCCACTTATAAGAATTTGGTCTCCAAATTCAATCGTATATAGACATGGAAGGTGCAAAGTACATACCATTCGAAAATAAGTCTGGGAATCTCTTCTTCATGGATTCTTCGGTTTCCCATGTAGCTTCTTGCTCTGAGCATTTGCTCCATTGATCCTTGACCATGGGAATTATCTTGTTCCTTAGTGCACGTACCTCGCGATCAAGGATCTTCATGGGCTTTTGTTCATAAGTGAGATCCTTTTGTATTACCAGGTCTCCATGATCTATGACATGTGATGGCTCGTGCACATATTTCTTCAGCATTGAAATGTGGAATACATTGTAGGCTTCAGACAATTGAGGAGGCAAGGCGATGGGGTAAGCAACATCGCCAACTCTTTCCAACACCTCGAAGGGACCGATATATCTTGGTGTAAGCTTGCCCTTAACACCAAATCTTCTGATTCCTCGCCCTGGAGAAATTTTAAGAAATGCGTGATCTCCGACTTGAAATTCAAGTTCTCTCCTTCTTGTATCGGCATAAGTTTTTTATCTAGACTGAGCCATTTCAAGTCTTTCTCTAATTAGCTGAATCTTCTCAGAGGTATCCCTAACCATGTCTGGGCCTAGTACTCATTTTTCGCCAACTTCATCCCAGCACAAGGGTGATCGACATATCCTTTCGTATAATGCTTTAAAAAGTGCCATCTGGATACTTGCCTGATAACTATTGTTGTATGCAAACTCGACCAGAGGCAAGTGATCATGCCAGTTTCCACCAAAATCAATGATACAAGCTCTGAGCATGTCTTCTACCACTTGATTCATTCTTTCGGTCTGACCATCTGTTTGAGGATGAAAGGCTGTACTAAAGTTGAGTCTTGTTCCCAATGAATGTTGTAGACCCTTCTAGAAGTGAGAAGTGAAGCGCGAGTCTCGGCCAGACACGATCGAAACAGGTACTCCATGTAATCGGACAACTTCTTTGATGTATAAGGTAACAAGAACGTCGACTGACCACCAGCTCTTGATTGGCAAGAAATGTGTCAACTTGGTCAATCAGTCTATGATGACCCATATTCCATCATGACCTCCTTTAGATTTAGACAGACCCATAATAAAGTCCACACCGATATCCTCCCATTTCCACTTAGGGATATCTAGAGGATGTAGCTTACCGGCAGGTTTTTGGTGTTCCGCCTTAACTTGTTGGTAGGTGAGACAGCGAGATACAAAGTCTGCTACCTCTCTTTTCATGTTGGGCCACCAAAAAGTCTGTTTCAAGTCTTGGTACATTTTGGTAGATCCAGGATGAATTATGTACCTTGATCTATGAGCTTCTTCTAATAACTTCTTCTTTAGTTCTGGGCAATCTGGTATACAAGTTCTTTCTTGGAATAATAATTTTTCATCTGATGCTATCTTGAAATCGGGTCGTTCTTCCATTTTACTCTTGATTTCTACTAGTACTGGATCATTATCTTGGAGTTCTTGTATTTCAGAGAGTAGATCTGGTTGTATCCTTATGTGGGATAGAGTAATACACTTGTTCTCTTTGTCCATACGTATGTTGAGTTTAGAGAATTGCTCCAACAATTTCCACTCTTTAATAATACAGTTGGCTAGCAAAGCTCTTGGCTTTCGACTGAGGGCATCAGCTATAGGATTACCCTTTCCGAGGTGGTATTGTATGGTGAAGTCGAAGTCCTTAAGATACTCCAGCCATCACCTTTGTCTCATGTTTAATTCTTTCTGAGAAAAGAGATACTTGAGGCTCTTATGATCGGAGTACACGGTAAACTGCGCTCCGTAGAGGTAATGTCTCCAAATTTTTAATGCAAACACCACCGCGGCCAACTCTAGGTCATGGACTGGGTAGTTTTCTTCATGCTTCTTTAACTGTCGAGAAGAGTAAGTTATGACTCTTCCTTGTTGCATTAACACACATCCGAGGCCAATGCCAGAAGCATCAATATATACCTCGAATTTCCCCCCTTCGGTTGGTAATGCCAATATCGGGGTTGTGGTCAAGTGATCCTTTAAAGCTTGAAAGCTTCTTTCACAATCTTCGCTCCATTCATAACGATTCTCCTTGCGGGTCAGCCTAGTAAGAGGTACGGCGATCTTAGAGAAATCCTTGATGACCTGTAGTAACCGGCTAAACCCAAGAAACTACGGATCTCGGTAACATTGGTCGGCCTTTCCCAACTCTTTACGGCCTCGACTTTTGACGGGTCAATAGAAATCCCATCCTTCGAGATCACATGGTCTAAGAAAGATACTTCCTCGAGCCAGAAATCACATTTACTGAGCTTTGCATATAACTGATTTGTCCTCAATATCTGTAACGAAATCCTCAAATGCTCTTCATGTTCTTCCTTGGTCTTTGAATAAATCAATATGTCATCAATGAAGACTACAACAAATTGATCCAGAGGAGGTCTGAATATACTGTTCATTAACTGCATAAAGGCTATAGAGGCATTTGTTAGTCCAAAAGACATAACAATAAATTCGTAGTGCCCATACCTGCTCCTGAACGCGGTCTTATAAATGTCCTCATCCTTAATCCTCAGTTGGTGATATCCTGACCTGAGATCAATCTTTGAGAAGTACTTAGATCCAGATATCTGATTGAATAATTCATCGATCCTCGACAGTGGAAACTTGTTCTTGATAGTAAGATGGTTTAAATACTCATAGTTGATGCAGAGTCTCATTGATCCATCTTTCTTCTTTACAAATAATACGGGCGCTCCCCACGGGGAAGCGCTTGATCTGATAAATCCCTTTTTCAAAAGTTCCATCAATTGCTCCTTTAATTCTTTGAGCTCGACAGGGGACATCCTATAAGGTGCCTTAGAAATTGGGCCAGCACCAGGGACAAGGTCGACGATGAAGGCCACTTCTCTTTGTGGGGGTAATCCCGGCAAATCCTCCGGAAACACGTCAGGAAACTCCCGAACTATGGGAATGTCTTCTATCTTAGACCCCTTAGTCTCTTTTATGGTGATGAAAGCAAGGAAAAATACACACCCTTTCCATATTAACTTACTAGCTCGGAGGGCCGAAATCAGAGGCGACTTGTTCCGACTCTTAGGGCTAGTGTAAACAAGTTCCAAGAACTCCTTAAAAGTAACCTTGCCATCACGGCAATCAACAACTGCCTTATGTATGGATAGCCAATCAGCTCCTAGTATAACATCATAACCTTTCAGGTCTAGGCATATTAAATCTGCCAGGAGATTTTTCCCATTCACGATGACTTTACAATTTAAATATTGGTGTGAGAGTTCGGACTCGTTTCTGAGAGGGGTTGAAATTACTAGGTCTATCCACTCCGGTTCCATGGGTAATGGATCAGCAAACTTCTTGGAAACAAAAGAATGTGATGCACCGGTATCAAACAAGACATGTGTAGATTTGGAACAAATCTTTAGTGTACCTTCCACCAGTCCGCCTTCTGTTAGTCTGTATGGACTAGGTGCACTGGTGCACACAAGGATTCAGAGGGGGGGGGAATGAATCCCCTTTAAAAATTCTGCCTAATTTAAAGACTTAAACAGAAGACTTGAAACTTCTTGCGGAAATAAAATTGTTTAAGCTCTGCTGAATCTGAAAACCAATGAGGCATTAGCTGGAACACATGAACTGTAACATGCAGATTCCCAAGTAAATCTATGCAGCTGAATAAACCCAAGCAACCATGTGTAAACAAATTCCTATCAGACACAACCGTAGATAGAAGCGAGCCTAGCATACATCTAACGGTTGATGATAGACCAAACAAACCACAGACACAAAGGCAATCGCACAACACCAGGGATTTTTTAGGTGGTTCGGTCCACAGACCTACGTCCACCCCACACTCTAACCAGAGTGTGGCTTACTGCTGCCAAACAGCTTGAAACCGCTGGGCATCACAGCTTGCCTACAAACGCTGTCTAACAGCTTGACCCAGAGGAACACACTCCTCTCTTCCTCCACCCCGGAGGGCAACCACTAGTGACACACAGTCACTAGCAAATCGGAGAACAAATCTCCCTTCCTCTGAAACCCAGAGGGAACCACTAGTGACACACAGTCACTAGCAAACCGGAGAACAAATCTTCCTTCTCCTGAGACCACAGGAGGAACCCCAATCCCAAACTAGAGAATCGGAAAGACACAGTTAAAAAGGAAAGCAACAAAGGAAAATAGAACAAATAGAAAATGAAAACGAATGTAGCTGTCGCAGGAGCAGTTTAGTCTGGATCTGATCCAGAACCAGACAGATAGTTGGACACTGCCTGCTTCAATCTCTATCACTCTCTTTTCTCTTTCTCTTCTCTCGAACCTATCTTCTTCTCTTTTCTTCTTCTTTTTCTCAGGCGGCACACACGCTTCAGCACTTCTCCACTGTCATTCTCTTAATTCTCTTCTTCTTTCTTCTATTCTCTTTTTCTACTTTGATCACAGAGATGCCTTCTTATATGGCTTCAGATCTGGGACCCACGGGCTCACACATTGGGCGTGTGGAGGGAGCATTCCTGCCAAGAGAATTTTGGAGTGCCTTAGCCACGTGTCAGCACCTGGGCGTTGTGTCTGACCACGTGGCAGATTCTTCCATTCGGTTCCTTGCCTCGGATCACGAACCCTATAAACTGGTACTTTGATTTCCACATGGAGTATGCTCACAGGTTGTCCAGCACACGTTCGACCAAATGACTGGCCTAGGAAACAACTTAAAGTGTTAACTGTTTGTGTTAGCACCGACTTCATAGAATAGCGTACAGACCTTAGGTAGCATATAGCAAAACATGCATGGGCCTTGGATAATATAGAGCACGACATGCACAGACGTTGGGTATGCACTAGAATATATATGCACTAACTTTTCATTACACGTGAGAGAAGTGTGCACGGACTTTGATAGCATATGACCAAACATGCACGGAGTCTAGATGTCATACCCAGACCTTATAACAATGCACATACCTTACTTGCGTGCAACAACACACGCTGCACCGACCTTATACCAGTCAGAATAGTTAGCTTCACGGACTTGTTTAGCACGGAAATAAGAATTGCACCGACCTAGTTTGTTCATAGGGCGATAATGCACCGACCTTGTGTGTGTGTGCGGACACAGAAGGCACTAACTTGGTGCGTGCAGAACATAACTTGCACTGACTTTATGCGTGCGGCCAAGGTATGCACCGACTTGCATGCTTCGGGACTTGTGTGTATATGTAACATGCAGACATGAAACTTGCACCGAGTTGTGCTCGCAGCAAAAACTACACCGACTCAAGCTCACACCAAATATGCTAACGAAGCTAATACCAACTCTGTACCGTCCTTCTATGAACAAGTATGCACGGACCAAACATTGCACCGACCGGAGCTATAGGAAGTAGCATGAACTTTGTATATATAAGGCGGAAGCTGCACTCACTTCTGTAAGCAAAATGTGGGATATGCACTGACCTTATGAAAGAACAAACTGAAACATGCACAGACCTCATGTGCAAACATGCACTGACTTATCATAGTGAAGAGCACAGACTTCGCCTGCTGAACCATGAGTATGCATCGACATAATGTGCTGAACGTAAGCGAATGCATTGACCTTGAAATGCACAATGATGAGGTGTCTTCATGGACCTTGATCCCTACAATGCTTATGAGCTAAAGTGCAGCCAACAAACTATACCGAGATGCATTTACACAGAATAATCAGTCACCTATTACAATGTGAGATGTCTAATGACTCATAGTGTTTGATATCATCAAAACCATAGGAGCACAACACCTTCATCTTGTTCCGCCTCCTGAAGAGCTTGGAGACGTGCTTGTTTCTTCACCAGGCGCTTCTCGTCTAAGTAATGGGCAGTCGAGAATCCGATGATCACGGCTCCGACATCTGAGGCAAGCTCCTAGTCTTCTCCACCATTCCTCGGCCTTATGGCCAGCCTTGTCGCAGTGTTTGCACACCTTTTGAGAAGGTGTGGTAGTGATAGAGAAAGGCTTGTTATTCTTCTTAACCTTCTTCTCTTGGGAGGAATCTCCTCCGTTTCTAGCTCTCTTCTTGTTAAAGGTCGGCTTAAAAGTGCCGGAGCTGGTAACCTGCTCCTTCTTGTCCTTGCCACGGATTTGGTCAGACAGTTCCGTGGCATCTTCCAGCAACTGGGCTCTTCGCACCATCTCTGCATAGATCTGAATGTCCATTGGCGCCAGTTGGGTTATATATTGAGGACGAAGCCCATTAAGGAATCTTCCCGCCTTCATCTTTTTCGTATGCACTAGATGCGGTGCATACCTTGACAGACGGGAGAATTGGGCCTCGTACTCGGCCACCGATAAGGTCCTTTGTTTCAATGCTGCGAACTCCGCAGCATTCTTCTCTTGGACATGGCCGGAAAAGTATTTGTTGTTAAAATACTCAACGAACTCCGCCCATGTAACATGATCTTGTACTATGGTAACTTCTAAGGACTCCCACCAGAAACGGGCGTCCTTTTCTAACTGAAAGGTTTCCAATAGTACTTTCTCTTCATCCGTGCATTGCATAACACGGAATATCCTTTCTACTTCCCTAATCCAGTGCTCGGCATCATCTGGGTCGATCGAGCCAATGAACTTTGGAGGGTTCATATTGCGAAAACTACGGTGGAGATCTCCGGCTCCACGATTAGCTCCACCCTGTGCTACCTATTGTAGCGCCTGGGTAAGGCCTTGCACGGTTCGTTGCATGTCGCGCCATTGAGCACGTTCAGCGGCCATAATCCTATAATTATTAAAATAACTATATTAATATGTGATTGATCCAAATGTTTAAGTTTCTAAGTTATCTTAACCCATAGTTCTACCCAATCTCACCAGGTAGAGGTTTAAACCTATCCTTGGACTTGGTTTCCTAGGAATTGAATATCCTAGGCTCTGATACTACAAAAATTATCACGCCCGGAGCGCGGAAGGAACCCGGTATGCGTGACGAGTTATATCAATCATGTCAATCAGAGCATAAGTGTATTCGACACATAGTCAAAGTGCGCAAAAGTAGAGATAACCAAATCCTTTATTCATAATATCCCTTATAACAATTCTATTACATAACCTTAATGAAAGAAATAGGACTCAATAAAAGAAAATTACAATGATCGACTCAAGAAAATAGAAAAGACAAGACTGGATAACGGCATGGATGGTTGACACGGCTCTATGCTCTTCACTCATGTCCATCCCCATCCGAATGAGCTTCGTCATCGGAGTTACCTAAAAAATAGGGGAAAAATACTAGGTGAGAGAACGCTTAGTAGGAATTATATCTCAAGTATTAGTTTGCTTTAAGTAAATTACATGTTGCATGAATTCAAGTATAGCTATGCATGTACGCATGAAACGACACTAGATAAAGAGTATAGCAAGAGGTAATGGAATGAACTAGCAATATTTCAAGATTTCATGTGGACTGTAAAAGATGGTCAAGCATGTATACATATCACGTCATGTCAAGTGAATTGGCTATCATGTTATCAATCAAGTAAATATCCGTTCTGGGCCACGCAAGTCATGTCAAGTCAAGTACAAGTACGACTCATGGAATGTCAATCTAGCAAGTCATGCACTTCGGTGCATTATCACACCGTGATCAATAATAGCTCCCATAGGCACAAGTACTTTCGGGTGCTCCTCCCAGCACCAGATTGGGCCCTATACGCGCAAGCATTGAGTCATGTATATTTAGACATCCACTATAGTTATAGCCAATATAGAATTCCAAAGGAATGAACTTGTTGGAATGTAAGGTAGATCTTATGGAGTAGAATTCAAGGATATAACTTTGAACAAGTATGACTCCTTGTTAAAACATTCTGAAATCGAGACACATCATAAAACTGGGTAAATAGGGTCCATCAAGCTGCCATGATTTCAGAAAATAGCACCCATATGAATGGTCACCTTATTTCTGTGAATAGAACAAGCTGAATGAGTAGCGCCCAAACCCTAGTCGCTATTCCGGAAAATAACGACAGTGCGAAGGTAGCCAATTCCTTCTGGCGCCCAAGTTATTGTCGTCAATTACTGACAAACAGAACAATTCTCAAAGTGGCCAGTACAGCACTCTAAGAGGGCTAATGCATCACGTTTCTTTAGAGTGACGTGATAGAACACGGTATCATGGGTTTTTAGGGTACAACCTGCTCAATTGGCCTTGAGGGAATCCAAGGCTGTGAGGAGACTTATGGAGGTCTCTATGATGAAATCACCCGTCCGAAGGAAGGAATATCCTGCGGAGGGCTCAATCATCACCGAGAATTAGTGGGGTAAGCGTGAAACAATGTGAAAATGTGGGACTACATCTACGGACTGAGATATAGTGCCAATAGAACCCTCGGTATGGGTCACAGAAAAACTTGGGAGAAAAAACTGGAATCAGGTAAATGGCACCTTAAGAGGTGCCTTTATTTCATTAAATAGCGCCTGCTCATTGAGGCGTTGCTACACATTTGTATATATATTAATTTCTAGAGAACTTCTACATAGAGGAAATAGCACCCTGGGTAGAGTCTTCATTTCGGAATATAGTGCCCAGGTCAGGGGCGCTATATTGAATGAAGTCTTGGCTTCAGTCATTGTTTCATTCCAGTGTGTTTATAACATGAGCAGTAGCACTTTCTAAATAAATATAATTATGTAGAAGTGAATATATGGGCATGAAGAGAAAAGTAGCAGGATTCCAGAACTATGAAGATGCATTAATTTAGACATCAGGTTACTTGGTTATTAAAATTTTAAACATGGGTAATTATTAAATATCAAAGAGAATAACGACTGTTCATGAAGTCGTTGAATCTTAATAGCGGCCAAGGATGGGTCGCTATTTTACTGAAATAAAAAATGAACATGATACAGAAACTGCAAGTCATTCTACTGATATCTAATGATCTATATGCATGCATAGGGCTTAGTGTTTACAGGATTTGGCTTATAACTTGAGAACACCTACCTGTGGGTTGATTCTGATCGATGGATGACAGAACGTGAAGAATCGGAGAAGAAAATAAGAGCAACAGATACTCAGCAACGGCAGATGAAGAGGAAGAGGAAGAAGAACGTTAGGAGTAGCAGCAGCAAATAACAACGGCAACTGTAGCAACTGCACAGCAGAAAGAAGATCTTCCGTCGTGATAGCACGGCTGAAGGAGAAATTAATAAGAGCAGCAGCAGCTCGCAGTAGTAGTTAGAAGAACGACAGCTCCTTCTCTCAGCCGCAGCAAGACCACACAGGAAGGAGAAACAAATTCTTTCTCCGTGCTCGTCGATAGAAAGGTAATAGTGGGAAACCAGTAGAGGCCCGTTCGTGAAGAAGAAAGGATGAGGAAGAAGAAGCAAGGCTCCTCCATGGCTACACGGCTCACACAGAGGCAACAGTAGCTCTGCATGATCAGGAAGAAGAATAGCAGTGGCAGAAAGAGGAACGATGAGGTCGATGCGAGCAGCGGCAGTAGCCGGGGCTCGTCGATGGAGGCAGGATATTTATAGAGAAGGAGATCCTAGCAGAGGTTAGAGTTCTAACGGGATTGAAGTTTCTTCGTAAAGAATCCTAATAGGTTTTGTATTTCCCATGCATCAAACCTACTCGATCTGAACCTTCCCAAATGGCAACCACTGTCCTAGTTAGAACAAAACACTGCCAGTCATTTTCCATATTTAATCCTGAAGAAAAATAGTGCCTAGGCAAGTGGCGCTCTTTGAAAATGGCACCTTAACAAGGGGCGCTCTTCCCATTTTTGCTTGATGACTCTATTATTTGGCTATATTTGCCCATTTGGCTCCCTTATGTGTAAGGCCCATATGTGGTATAAAGGTTATTTATGTGTGTGGTCTGGGCCTTGATGATTTATTTGTTTTCGCGATTTCCTTATGGTTAATTCACTTTAGGAATTTTATTCCTATAATTTGTCACGGTTGCTACAAGTGTCGTGGAGCATGCTGGCGTGAAGAATGGAGCGTGGTATTGGTGTGATCTCGTTCGGTGGATTCAAAGCCGACGTGCGGTTCGTGTGATGGTTTTCGGTGTATCGTGGCCGTTTCGGGACATGAGATCTTCGGTGGAGGTAGGGGACAGATGCCCTACTTCTCTTCTGCATTCCCTCGCGATTTGGAGCTGAACGGTGTGAGTTCGAGCGGTTTTGGTTCGGTTGGGCGAAACGCATGTTCGGGGGATGTGAGCTGTGTTCGCCGTTTCAGGCGACGATTTGTAGTTTAAATGGTTTCATTTGAACACCTGGCATGTTGGGATTCATTTCCCACCAGTTTTACGGAATTTGGTTGAGAATCGGAGTCCGTATGAGCTTGATTGTCCACGTGAGTCGTTTTGGGTCGATTCGTGAGAATCACCCATTTCTTACGTTTTTGCGCGTGGTTTGGCCCCTTTCGGCTTGTGGAAGGTTGGCAATGTGATTAGGGTTGTTTCCCTGTCATTCTGGCGATGATTGGGGCGTGGAAATGGGTTTTCGTGAGGATTTTTTGGTTTTTGCTCTGTGACGAGAACGCGCTCATCGTGTGCGCCGCGTTCTCAGTGGAACATGCTACAACGATGCACCACGTTTCGTGTCAGAGATGGATAGTAGGGTGGTTAGGAACGTGACCTAGGTGATGGGCACGATCCTCTGTGAACGCGCTCGAGGCGTTGGTCACGATTATGCGAACGCGCTCGAGGTGTTGGCCGCGTCTCTGTGTTATCGTGCTTGAGCTTCTGGCCGCGACTATGATTGCGACCTGAGTGAGTACCGCATCTCTGGGTTATCACGACCCAGGTAAGAGCTGCGTTCTGTTGATCATCATGACCCTCTGTGCGGGCGCGTTAATTATCACGACGCAGGGTATTGGAACGTTAATATTTTCTAATTTTCGTGTCTTATTTGAGCTGTCTCGGGCTCTGGTGAACCCAAGATTCGATGCCTTGTTGGCTTTTCGCTCGATGGATGCCTTCAGTGTCCTGTGAGAGTCATGCGTGTATCAAGGGGTTCCGGAGGAGTGACTTCATCCCAAACAGGGTGTAGTACTGTGTCTTTCAGGTTGTTATGGCTTCGATTCCTTGGTTAGCCCATTGTTCGGTGGATGTCTTGGACATCCTATGAGGGCTGTGACCGTGTTATAGGGTCTCTGAGAGGGCCATTATATCGAGTAGTGTTTTGTATTATCGAGGGTGATTATGGTTTCTAGTTAACTCGGTTGTGACCCAGTGGTTGACACGTGACCTTGTAAGTGTTGGCCCGGTTAGGAAGGCAATCGAAAGGGGGGGTGAATTGATTGCCCGCCCTTTGGAACAAAATTAAACTAAACCACACAGATGGTAGATAAACACTAGCCCTCTCTTGATAAAATGAAAAGACAATGATTTTAAATGATGAAGCTCACTGATTCAAGCTTGATTAAAATATATAAGTGATAAGCACACAAGTACTCACAACTCCACAACGCTAAATGATGATCACTCGGATGACAATAAATGAACAGACAGCTGATAAATCTCTCGTCTCACCGAATCACACTCGTTATATGAACGGATAGGATATATCAGTAATCACACAAAGAGCAAACCACAGCACAATGATTTTTTAGGCAGTTCGGACGCACCCAAGTGCCGTCCTACGTCCACCCCTCTCAACTCAAGAGGATTCCACTAAACAACGCTGCACGACGGTAGCAACCACCACACACACGGGTGCGACGGCCCACACACGTGGGTTCTCGCACGACGACGAGAAACCGCACACACACGGAGCAAGCTCCGAAAACGTTTAAGAAGAAAAGTATATAAAAATACGATGCCCAGTTCAAGATTAACAATCTATGCTCCAAGGTAACTAAGAAAATGGATAGACAAGATCTTCCCCTTTGAGGGATGGACTAGTCAGCAGTGAACAAACTAATGCAGAAAGAAGATTGGAAGAGTTGCCGAGCTCGAAGTGACGGCCTCCAACCCTAAAGGGAAGTTGGTCAAAAACTGGGTCGGACCATATATCGTCCGCCGAGTATATGAAGGGGGTGCCTACGTCCTGGTAGACCACAAAGGAGTTGTCCAGTTCTCTCTCCTCAATGGAAAGCATATTAAACTGTACCACACAGCTCAATCGACATTCCCAGAATGACCGTCAACTTTCCCTTGGTCTAGTCGCACTCCGCCCTGGCCGAGCTACCCTTTACCTTGGTCTAGTGGTATTCCGCCTTGATCAAGCTACCCTTACCTTGGTCTAGTGGCACTCCACCCTGGCCGAGCTATCCTTTACCTTGGTCTAGTGGCACTCCACCCTGGCCGAGCTACCTTCATCTTGGTCTAGTGGCATTCAGCCCTGATTGATCTACCCTTACCTTGGTCTAGTGGCACTCCGCCCTCATCGAGCTACCCTTACCTTGATCTAGTGGCACTCCGCCCTGATCGAGCTACCCTTACCTTGGTCAAGTGGCACTCCACCCTGATCGAGCTACCTTCACCTTGGTCTAGTGGCACTCCACCCTGATCGAGCTACCTTCACCTTGGTCTAGTGGCACTCCGCCCTGGCTGAGCTACCCTTACCTTGGTCTACTGGCACTCCGCCAGGCCCTTACCTTGGTCTAGTGGCACTCCGCCTTGGCCGAGCTACCTTCATCTTGGTCTAGTGGCACTCCGCCTTGATCGAGCTACCTTCACCTTGGTCTAGTGGCACTCCGCCCTGATCAAGCTACCCTTACCTTGTGTGAACGTGTCACATAGACATTTTAAAGAGAGGGAAAAGATTTAAAATGGAAATAGTGCAAAATTGTGCTAAAATATGAGGGACATGAAGAAAAAGCGGATGAGCATGAGGTGCTCTATGGAGGGTGATCGCCAGAGGGGTTACCTCAAAAATATAAAGATGATCGCATGTACCTTGTATGAAGCGAGTGAGATTGCAAGTTCTTCCTTCCTCCTTCTACCGGCCGGCCGATGAAGGGGGTTTATAGCTTGATTACCCTTGCAAGAAAAACACACAAAATAAACAAAAATGTGGATTAGCCAAAGATGTGTAGTATAAATGCTCTAGAAAGTATGGAATCAAGCAAATCAAGCATGAACACACCTTGTGTGTTTTAGTTTTAAACCCCTTAAGAAGGAGTAACAAGGTATGGAATATGAATGCAATGATATGCAAAGCAAACAAATGAATGACGTGCTGAGAAGATCTCTAGCAAAGAGCTAGAAGAAGGAGGCGTAGGATGATATACTAATAACTAACAGAATAAAAGATTAAAGAGGGAAACTCCCTGCTGCTGTGTGTGCAGCAGTAGAGGGAGGAAGAAAGCAAGTAGCGGATGCTGCAGGATAAAAAAACGCCGTTGTTGGAGGAGAACGTTTGATGAAGAAGACCACTGCCGGGAGAAGAACGTTTCATGAAGAAGACCACTTGATGAAGAACTTGCAAAAAATAAAACCCTCCTCTCTCTCTATTCCGCAGGCAAAAACTCTATTATTCTTCTTCCTGTTCTCTCATTCACGTTGTTATTGTCCTCTTGTTCTTTCTCGCGCGAGAGGGATTCAAAGGGTATTTATAGGCCCAAAAATCCTTGTTTCAATAGGATTAAAACAAGCCAGTCAATCCTCCAGCAAGAATCTCTCTTCCCAATCGAACACAAAGTTTAAAATGGGGAAAGGATCACTACTGGAAGGTAGCATGCGAAACGGAGACGGAAGTGAAAATGACGACCTGACGAGGGGCGTTAATTGAAATGATGACATCCACACAGTCGTTAATTCCTGGATTTATTTACGGCAATAAAGGTCTTTCCTAATTTAAAATTGACAAATGATGCCTGTTTGACTGGGCGTTAAATAATCAATGCCCCACAGGCGGGCGTCAATTCTTTGAGTTTCATTTTCTTTAGGATTCGTAAAATCTAGGAAACAACGCCTGTTTGAAGAGTCGGTTATTTGTGAAATCATGACCCCCATCAGGTCGTCAGTTAAATAACACCTTTTCTCCAGGCGTCAATTACAATTGTTATGGAAAATTAGAATTGCCATGGAAAAACTACCAAATGATTCGAAAAACTTCATATTAAGCCAATATTGAAGTCCACTTTGGGGCATCACGTGGCCACATGAGATTTACTCAACATAGCATCGATTATGGCGTGTCTACACCTTGGTCTAGTGGCACTCCGCCCTGGCCGAGCTACCCTTTACCTTGGTCTAGTGGCACTCCGCCCTGGCCGAGCTACCTTCATCTTGGTCTACTGGCATTCCGCCCTGATCGATCTACCCTTACCTTGGTCTAGTGGCACTCCGCCCTGGCCGAGCTACCCTTTACCTTGGTCTAGTGGCACTCCACCCGGTCCGAGCTACCTTCATCTTAGTCTAGTGGCATTCCACCCTGATCGTTCTACCCTTACCTTGGTCTAGTGGCACTCCGCCCTGATCGAACTACCCTTACCTTGGTCTAGTGGCACTCTGCCCTGATCGAGCTACCTTCACCTTGGTCTAGTGGCACTCCGCCCTGATCGAGCTACCTTCATCTTGGTCTAGCGGCACTCCGCCCTGGCTGAGCTACCCTTACCGTGGTCTAGTGGCACTCCACCCTGATCGAGCTACCTTCACCTTGGTCTAGTGGCACTCCACCCTGATCAAGCTACCGTTACCTTGGTCTAGTGGCAATCCACCCTGGCCGAGCTACCCTTTACCTCAGGCTAGTGGCACTCTGCCCTATTCGAGCTCACCTAAAATAAACAACATCGCCAATCCGGACCTTATGTTTGAATCGGCAAAAAGCTCCTCCCTTGCGTCAGCATTGTCTCCTTGCTGACGAATGAACCCTTTTCCTCGGCACAAGACTTCGTGTCCTAGCCGACCCTTATACAACATTGCCATTACGGGCCTTACGTCCGAATCGGTGAAAAGCTCCTCCCTTGCGTCAGCATTGTCTCCTTGCTGACGAATAAACCCTTTTCCTCGGCACGAGACTTCATGTCCTAGCCGACCCTTATACAGCATTGCCATTACGGGCCTTACGTCCGAATCGGCGAAAAGCTCCTCCTTTGCGTTAGCATTGTCTCCTTGCTGACGAATAAACCCTCTTCCTTGGCGCAAGATCTCGTGTCCTAGCCGACCCTTATACAGCATTGCCATTGCGGGCCTTACGCCCGAATCGGCACAAATCTATCCCTTGCATTAACATTGTCTCCTTGCCGATGAATAAACCATTTTTTTTGCCTCGGCGCAAGACTTCGTGTCCTAGCCGACCCTCTCAACATCCTTGTATTATACGTGTTTCAAAAAAAAAGAAAAGAAAAATGGGGTTAACAATAGAGATATCCCGCCGGGCTTGTTCCTATATTCGAAACAAGGGCAAAAAATGGCCATAACCCGGCTGTGGCGAAAACTCGCAAGGGCGTTGCAGGAAAAATCGGGTACCCCGCCACGTGAAAACCCGAAAGGGCGCGTGGGCAAAAGCAAGAGGGGGCGGGCTTCGGTGAAAACCCGAAAAGACGCTTAAGCCAGTAAAGTGGTATTTTAAAAGGTTTCTCTTTACTCTCCTCCTAATGAAACTCTAGAAGGGACAACCATCAAAAGTCCCACCGGAGATCCCCTACCAAACCCAACTTTGACCCTCATCATCATCGGCGAGATCGGTCGATCTCTACCTTTATCTCGGACCATTCGTCCTTGTTAATGAATATACATTTGCTTCGACATGTAGCCCATGTCGATGAACAAACCCATGTTCGACCCTCGTCATCATCGGCGAGATCGGTCGATCTCTACCTTTAACTCGGACCCTTCGTCCTTGTTAATGAATATACATTTACTTCGACATGTAGCCCATGTGGACGAACAAACCCAACTTTGACCCTCGTCATCATCTGCGAGATCGGTCGATCTCTACCTTTAACTTGGACCCTTCGTCCTTGTTAATGAATATACCTTTGCTTCGACATGTAGCCCATGTCGATGAACAAACCCATGTTCGACCCTCGTCATCATGGGCGAGATCGATCGATCTCTACCATTAACTCGGACCCTTCGTCCTTGTTAATGAATATACCTTTGCTTTGACATGTAGCCCATGTCGATGAACAAACCCAACTTCGACCCTCATCATCGTCGGTGAGATGGGTCGATCTCTACCTTTAACTCGGACCCTTCATCCTTGTTAATGAATATACCTTTACTTCGACATGTGGCCCATGTCGATGAACAAACCCATGTTCGACCCTCGTCATCATCGGTGAGATCGGTCGATCTCTACCTTTAACTCGGACCCTTCATCCTTGTTAATGAATATACCTTTGCTTCGACATGTAGCCCATGTCGATGAACAAACCCATGTTCGACCCCCGTCATCGTCGGTGAGATCGGTCGATCTCTACCTTTAGCTCGGACCCTTCGTCCTTGTTAATGAATATACCTTTGCCTCGACATGTAACCCATGTTGATGAACAAACCCAACTTCGACCCTTGTCATCATCGGCGAGATAGGTCGACCTCTATCCCTTAACTTGGACCTTTCGTCCCTGTTAAGAATCGTATAGCCTTTGCTTCAGCATTTAACCAATGTCGACGAACTAAACCAGGGTCTGACCCTTGTCATCAGCGATGAGGCCAGTCGGCATTCTAGCGGGTAAGCTCTCCCGTGTTCTGGATTCTCCACGAAGTACAAAAAAAGGAAGAAAACGAAAAATGGGGTTAAAAATAGAGATACCCCGTTGGCCTTGTTCCTAAACTAGGACAAGAGCAAAAAATGGCCATAACCCGGCTGTGGCGAAAACCCGCAAGGGCGTTGTAGGCAAAATCGGGTACCCCGCCACATGAAAACCCGTAAGGGCGCGTGGGCAAAAGCAAGAGGGGGCTGACTTCGGCAAAAACTCGAAAGGGCGCTTGAGTCAGTAATGTCATAAAAAATGATTAAAAAAAATTGAAATGAAATGATGATGTAGTAACGAGGTTACCCTCGTTCGTCATTCCACTTCGACCTACCCCTTTCGGCCCTTATCACCAAAAGCAAGACCGGCCATCCTTTCGACCCTTGTCACCATCGACAAGATCGGTCGCTACCTGTTCGGCCCTTGTCACCATCGGTAAGACCGGACATCCTTTTAGACCCTTGTCACCATCGGCAAGATCGGTCGCTACCCTTTTCGGTCCTTATCACCATCGGCAAGACCGGCCATCCTTTCGACCCTTGTCACCATCGGCAAGATCGGTCACTACCCTTTCGGCCCTTGTCACCATCGACAAGATCGGCCATCCTTTCAACCCTTGTCACCATCAGCAAGATCGGTCGCTACCCTTTCGGCCCTTGTCACCATTGACAAGACTGGCCATCCTTTCGACCCTTGTCACCATCGGCAAGATCGATTGCTACCCTTTCGGCCCTTATCACCATCAGCAAGACCGGCCATCCTTTTTGACCCTTGTCACCATCGGCAAGATAGGTCGCTACCCTTTTCGGTCATTGTCACCATCGACAAGACCGGCCATCCTTTCGACCCTTGTCACCATCGGTAAGATCGGTCGCTACCCTTTCGGTCCTTGTCACCATCGGTAAGACCGCCTACCTCTCGGCCCTTGTCACCATCTGCAAGATCGGTCGCTACCTTTTGACCCTCGTCACCATCGGCGAGCCCGGTCAACTATCCTTTAACTTGGGCCTTCCGTCCTCGTTAATAGACAAACTACCATTGCTTCAACATTTAAACCATGTCGATGAATAAACTGCACTCTCAGCTTTCGTCACCATCGGTGAAATTAGTGGGGCGCATCCGCCTACTCTATCCATGTCCCACCCTAGCCAAAGCTCGATTCCGGGAATAGTTAATCCATGGTGGAGCGAACACCTCACCCTTTCGTTGAGGGCGTGAGCGCTCTCCTGCGCCAGTAACTTACGTCCCTGGACTGAGCTAATCGGCTAGAGGGAGAAAGAAAAGAAAATGAAAGAAAGAAGTTGTGATGGAAGCGACAAATAAAGACATTTCATTGATATGAGGTGTCAGAATACATTTGTACTCGGGGCATTCCCCGAGATACATGAGCTCTGAAGACAAAAAGGAGCGAAACTAAGAAAAAAAAAGGGTAAATAAAGTGAAGCTACTGCAAAGGGCTCCAGAAAATGTCTTCCAATTCCAAGAGGCCCAAGGAAGGACATTGAGTCAGCTCTTGCAACCGAGACTCGGTAGCTGTCAACAGCGATAACTTTTCGTCGAGAGAGGCAAGCTGCCCTTTATCTAGGTCAGCTTTCTCTATGGTCTGAACCTCCAGGTGCTCAATCTCTTGCAGTTCGGCTTCGACCCTGACAAGTTTTGCACGTAGCTCCACTATCCGCACTGTAAGAAAGGACCGGCGTTCTGAAGTAGTGTTGGCAGTATCTCTCAGTTGCCCCACGGTCCCTCTCAATGAAGTGGTGTTGTGCCCCTTAGGCACAAGCATATGGTATCTTGTTTTGATGATAGCAACACAGTGAGCCATTCATTATGTTTAGTGTACATGCATTACTGCTAGTTCTGTGCATATTCTGCATCAGTGCAAACAGTTGCTGCATGCGTCTGTTAAGAAGTCTGT
This sequence comes from Amorphophallus konjac, assembly GCA_022559845.1. Classification (NCBI taxonomy): domain Eukaryota; kingdom Viridiplantae; phylum Streptophyta; class Magnoliopsida; order Alismatales; family Araceae; genus Amorphophallus; species Amorphophallus konjac. The sequence goes on along the minus strand of CM040126.1, from coordinate 289,610,612 downwards.
ACATTCTTCAGGTGCATCATCTCAGCAAGTCCATACATTGGACTTGAACATATAGGAAGTCTGTACATTGGCTAAGCAGCAAGTCTGTACAGCCCTTGCTTAAGGCAAGTCTGTACATCGCATCAGTTCATGCATCAATTAGCAAGGTCTGTACAACATTCTTGGCACAGGCACGCGATCAAGTCTATACATTACATGAGCATAGTCAGAGCACTCAAGTCTGTACATTCGCCACCATGCATTAAGTCTCAAAGTCTGTACAGCCTTTTGCATTGAAATTAAAGTCTATTCATTGGCAAGTCTATACATCGGCCTGTTCATGCAGTCCTCAAGTCTGTACAGAGTCCATCGTCTTATGCATCGTCTTATGCATTGTCTTCAAGTCTGTACAAAGTCCATCGTCTTATGCATTGTCTTCAAGTATGTACAACGTCTAGTGTCTCATTTGAAGTCTGTACATCGTTCATGCATATACAGTGACTTGAACGCTAAGTCTATACATTGCATGTGTCACAGACATAGCAAGTCTGCACATCACAGACAAAGTCTGTACATTGGCCAAGTCTGTTCGTGTGCATCGTCTCATGTTGCGTCTCAGCAAGTCTATACACTGCTGCATATTCATCAAGTCTGCACATTGTTTGGCCATTGCACACGAAGTCTGTACAACGGTTGTCTTCATATAGGAAGTCTGTATATCGTCTAGAGCATTGCATGCATCGTTCATGAAGTCTGTACATCGAGCAAGTCTGTACATCGGACTAGTTTGCATCATGCTAAGTCACCGTCTTACTTAGCGTCTCATGCATTCAAAGTCTGTACAACGTCCTTCGCATGAACACAAGCAAGTCTGTACAGCCTGTTCCTCATACAAGTCTGTACATGCATTAACTGTGAGCATGGCATAGTCTGTACATTGTCTTTGCTGCACGCTTGAGTAAGTCTATACATTGCGCATTGCTCAAAGCAGAGTCTGCACACTCATTGTCAGCAAGTCTGTACATTGATGTAGCACGCATGCAGAGTCTATACACTCATAACCTTAGCCATTGCATTCTGTGCTTCAAGCCACACTAAGTCTATACAGTCTGTTTGGTTCATGCATTTGTGCATCGTTCACTCTAAGTCTATACTTTGTCTTCGCCTTGCAAAGTCCATACATTGCAAAGTCTACACACTGCATTACAATACAAAGTCTGTACAAGGTGTCGACATTAAACTGATAACTCTATCTGTCTGTCTGACAGGTATTCTTCGTGAAGCTTAATGAAGGTACGTGATCCGAGGATAACAGGAGTGCCAGGATCGTGACACGTGTGATCCAGCTGGCTGAGATGCTGCCACGTGTTCAAGGCTTTTGGGCGGGAGATGTGGAAGACACACACCCTCATCTGCTGCTGCTATAAAAGTAAGCCTTCTTCCTTAGAAGAAGACTGATCGTGAGCAGAGAGATAGTGATCGAAGCAAAAGTAGAGGATAGCCTGCACGATCCAGTGTAAAGAGAAGAAGAAGAAAAAGAGAGAGAAGAAGAGCAGAAGAGAAAGAAGAGAAAGAGAGAGATAGAGAGCTCAAGCAGAGAAAGAGAGAGAGATAGTGGTTGTCTGGCATTTGGATCAAATTTAAGCCAGAACTGCTCCATCGAGAGCTATATTTCTTGTGCTTTATTTTCAACTTTCAGTTGCTGTGACTTTCATTTTTGTTTTCCATTTTATACCTTTCTTCAAGCTGTTAGTCAGCATTTGCAGAGGTGCTGCCTCTGGAGGGGTCAAGCTGTAATCCCCAGCGGTTGCAGTGGTGGATTCCACTGGACAGCAAGCTGTGTTGCTCAGCGGGCGAGGTGGATACCTCGGACAGCAAGCTGTGAGGCTCAGCGGGTTGTAGGAAAGCTGTGATGCCCAGCGGTTCAAGCTATGAGTCAGCAGTAATCCACACTCGGGTTGAGTGTGGGGTGGACGTAGGTCTGGAGGACCGAACCACATAAAAACTCCTATTGCATTGTATTTTGATTTGTTTAATTCTGCTTCCGCTAGATGAATGCATAGGTGCGCTCCAAGTGTTTGCTTACAGGTTCAGTAGATGACTTGATCAGTTTTTGTTTTGAGTGTTTTAATTTGTTAAGAGGGCGATATTTTATTTGAGCGAAATTTTTAAAAGGGTTGATTCATTCACCCCCCCTCTGAATCGAACGCACCGAACCCAACACTTGGTATCAGAGCAGGTTGCTGTGCATAGGATCTAACAATCCGCAGCAGATCCTGCATCGTTCGTGGTGCATTTCAGAGTGGGCTTCTCGTGCTCGGTGTTTTGTTTCATTGACTTGTGCCTTATCTTTCTTATCTGGTTTTGGTACATTTCTTGTCTATTGTTTTGCGCTTTGAATCTATTTGCCATCTGTCCAAATGGGTCGTCCTCCGGTTTATGATGGTTCTAACCTTAATAGTTGGCTAGGAGGCCTATGTGTGTACGTAGACTCTATTGATCCCAAACTATGGAGTCTACTATCTAAAGGCCCACACAAATTGCCTCATGATGAGACCAAGTGTTCTCGAGAGGGAAAAATAAAGAACCGTGACAATGTCATAATTCTTAATATCTTGAGAGCTGCGATTAATACTGATATATATCCTTTTGCTCTCAGGTGCACTTCTGGAAAGGAGATATATGACAGAGTCATTTCTGCTCATAACGAACAAGATGATAGCTGCATGATGGCAAACTGGGAAAATGATGATGAGGAATCCTCATCCAAGGTAAGCTCTGAATCTGAAGAAAATTCGGTTGATGAATTATGGGATATAAATGAGGAATTGTCTGAAAGATGTAAGAAATTAAAATCTGAAAAGAGAAAAATGAGAAAAGAAATGTTGGATGAGATCAGAAGTATGAAGGTGGAAAATGAAAACCTAAAGTCTGAAAATGAGTGTTTAAAAAATAGACTAATCAAAGAAAATGATTCTTGCAATGAATGTGCTGTTCTCAGAGATTTGGTTAATGATATAGATCATGATGATAATTTACAAAAGGAAATAATCAAATCCCTGAAAGAGGAAAACAAATTATTGTTGGAAAAGAAAATTGAGGTTGAAGAAAATAAATCGAAACTGGAAGAAGAAATTGAAAAGTACAAAACTGCAAATAAAGTATTGAAAGAGTGTATCAATTGCAGTGAAGAAGAGACTGCAAGTTTTGTAATACACACTGCTGACTTGGAAAATGAAATTGGTTTGTTAAAAGAAAAATTGGCTGGTTATGAGAAGGAGAAAGTTGATTCAGAAAATCTTATAATTTCCTTGGAAAGTAAAATCACTGAGCTGAATAATACATCATCTAAGGTTGCTAAGGATAAAGGCAAAATGAAAATGTCTTCAGAAGATGAAGTAAGTGATCAATGTGAGAACACTGATAACATTTTTGAAATTAAGCAAGCCAAGAGGGACCAGCTGTACACCACTTTTATTCGTAACTCTGAGTTAGCTAGCGCTTCAGCTTCTTCTTCAAATATGTCTGCTAATCAGGAAAATAAGAAAACAAAGGAGAAAAGAAAAGTTTTGAAAAAGAATGATAACAATCATCATGCTAAGAAAGTTCAGGCCAACAAATCTACTGTCAAGAATGTCAAATGTTTTTACTGTGGAAAGTTTGGTCATGAGATGGTTGATTGTTTTATCATGAAGAAGGATGAATTGAAATTTGATAGAATTCATGTTAGGAATTCTAATATGAAGAAATCCTCTTCTGTTCAAACCAAAAGGCCTCAATACTTTTATTGTCATAAAATAGGTCATCTCATGCGTGAATGTAGGCTAATGGAAATAGATGACCTGTCTGCTGTTAGAATGCATGATAAACTGTTCCATGCTAAAAATCATGCATCTCATAAAAAGAACATTCGATGCTTTCATTGTGGCAAACTGGGCCACATTGCTGCTCAATGTTGGCACATTCATGGGAAGAAATTTCATTCTGAATTTGTTAATTTCCATGATAACAAAAATGCTTTTGAAAGAAATAATTTTGGTTCTAAGAAAAATCACACTGGGTGCTTCGAATGTGGAAAGCATGGCTATACAGTCAAGGACTGCTGGCATACTCAGGGAAATAGATTGAATTCTAAATCTGTAAAATTCCCTACTCATTATGATACTGATAGAAACAAATCTGTTTTTAAATAAAAATCCTTTGCATGTTTCAAATGTGGAAAATCTGGCCACAGGGCTGCAACATGTTGGGTGGCAGGATATCAGAACCAGACTGGTTTTGGTAAATAGAATCTTAATTCTGTTAACACAAATTTTCATGTATATGCACTTAGAACTCCTGCTCATAGGAATGTGCACAAAATAAATTTCAGAACTGCTGTATCATGCCACTACTGTGGTCAGATAGGTCATTCAATGAATGATTGCCATGTGATGAGAATTGATGACCTTCATGCACAGAAATTGGCTATCATACTTGCTAGATATGTCACTGTCATGTCAGAACCCAAGACATCTTGGGTGCCTGTTTGTGTAAAATAGTTTGCTAACTTGCAGGTGTGCCTTGGTGGGAGAAATAAAAGGGGTTGAATTAACCAAGGCACTCAAGAATGAAAACCCCATGATTGCACCATTTCATGTCAGTTCCAAAACTCTATGCTTAAATTTCATCATCTGAATTTGTGAGTATGAAAGATGTGAATTTCATGATGATGTGTTTGTTTGATTTCTGATGTTCTCTTCTTGTCTAGCTGATCAGTATGCATTCCAGACTCAGCTACTGAATTTACTCTGCACATATCTGATGCTCTTCTCTTGCACTTATTGCACTGTGTACATAAGATGCTAGATGCACTGCACAACCATGTTTGTAGTCGATGCATACCTTGTACTGAGTTTAAATGGGTCATTTAGTGCATATAGTCAATGCATGTGTCTAATGTCTGCATATATTATTTGCATGACTATCAAGAAAATTGTTCAATGTATATAGGACTGCTTTGCACTGCATATCATTAAATTTGAAAAAATCTGAAAAAGGATAAAAGGTTCATGACTTGGGTGCATAAACTTGAATTGATTGCATACTTGCTTCATGTATCATTGTTGCATAGTCTGCATTTAGTTAGGTGAAAGCATTGCATAGCATATTGATGCATCTTGGTGTCCGGGGGAGCTGAGAGTTCTGTTCAAAACATTGAATCCTTTTCACTTCTCATAGTCCCTATTCAATTCTGTCATTTTCTATGACATCAGATGTTCTTGAACCTTAATGCCTATTGCTATCATTTCCTTATCACTTTTACTGAACAACAGTACTGCTTCTGGTATAGTTTATTGAGCTGTGGTTATTGCAATTGTTCATTTATAAGAATCACATTTACAAATTGAAAGGAACTAAATGTTTAACTTTTATAAATTGAAGAGTTCAGTGTCTGCACTTCAGAACTTGTAATAAAAGAAAACTTTTATAGCTCTTAATCTCTGTCTCATGGTTAGAATAGAAAAAGTTTTTTTTAATGCCTGAATGTGCTAATCTGGAAATGTCTAGAAAAGGTAAATAAGAGTGTGTACTGATTTTTTAAACAATCACTCTAAAAGAAATAAGGGCAGTAGTAAATAAGATCATCAATGCAAAGAGCTGAACACAGTGACAGAGCAATGGCTGAATTGCACTGAGAAACTGTGATCTCCTCCAAAGAAGCAGGAGAATTCATAAGTCATGAAGTGCTTCAGACTACCTCTGTTCATAGGGTCAAATCTATAGGGGGAGTTTTCACCAAATAACTGGGGGTACTGGCCTCTGATCAAGGTGTGCCTTTAATGTCAAAGGTGAAAATTGTTCCTTGTAGGTCTTGATCTGAAATAGATCTAGTAGTTTATGCCTAGTAACTGGGGGTACCTGCCTCTAATCAAGGTGTACACCTAATGTCAACAGCATAAATGCCACTGGTCTATTCACTTAGCTCAGTTTCTGAAAATTAAAAAGTGAAAAACAAACTACTGTAACCCTTTGAAATCAAAAGTCATTGAGTGAAAATTATTTTTCTCAATACATATTCAAGTTGCCTTTCTTGATCTTCCATGTTTAATCACAAATGGTATTATTTTCAGACTTATCTATTAAAACCATGTGCCTTAGATTCATTGTTATAAATGGAGTCTATAACTCTTTTTCAGTGGTCAGCTGCTTTACTCTATCTTTATCACTATTAAACCTGAATTTTTTTCAAGACTGTATATTGCCGATTCTTATGCTTTAACAGTTGTTTATAATCATGCTCACCTTCTGAACCATTGCTTTAGCTGTTGTGTAGTGACCCCTTCCTTATTCATGTTCTTTCCCTCCTATCTTCATATTCCTTTCTCAAAGGGGGAGAATCAATTCAGGGGGAGACTGAGTTGGTCTAAGGGAATCTGCAATGTATTCTACATTTTGTACTCATGTTATTCTTTCTTTTTGATCATGTCAAAGGGGGAGAATATTTGGTTTGGTGACTCACTGTCACTTTGTTGCCATCATCAAAAAGGGGGAGAATGTTGTGCCCCTTAGGCACAAGCATATGGTATCTTGTTTTGAAGATAGCAACACAGTGAGAGTTTCATAGTGAGCCATTCATTGTGTTTAGTGTACATGCATTACTGCTAGTTCTGTGCATATTCTGCATCAGTGCAAACAGTTGCTGCATGCATCTGTTAAGAACTCTGTACATTCTTTAGATGCATCATCTCAGCAAGTCCATACATAGGACTTGAACATATAGGAAGTCTATACATCGGCTAGGCAGCAAGTCTGTACAGCCCTTGCTTAAGGCAAGTCTGTACATCGCATCGGTTCATGCATCAATTAGCAAGGTATTTACAACATTCTTGGCACAGGCACGCGATCAAGTCTATACATTGCATGAGCATAGTCAGAGCACTCAAGTCTGTACATTCACCACCATGCATTAAGTCTCAAAGTCTATACAGCCTTTTGCATTAGACTTAAAGTCTATTCATTGGCAAGTCTGTACATCGGCATGTTCATGCATTCTTCAAGTCTGTACAGAGTCCATCATCTTATGCATCGTCTTATGCATTGTCTTCAAGCCTGTACAAAGTCCATCATCTTATGCATTGTCTTCAAGTATGTACAGCGTCTAGCGTCTCATTTGAAGTATGTACATCGTTCATGCATATACAGTGACTTGAACGCTAAGTCTATACATTGCATGTGTCGCAGACATAGCAAGTCTACACATCACAGATAAAGTCTGTACATTCGCCAAGTCTGTTCGTGTGCATCGTCTCATGTTGCGTCTCAGCAAGTCTATACACTGCTGCATATTCATCAAGTCTGCACATTGTTTGGCCATTGCACACGAAGTCTGTACAGTGGTTGTCTTCATATAGGAAGTCTGTGCATCGTCCAGAGCATTGCATGCATCGTTCATGAAGTCTGTACATCGAGCAAGTCTGTACATCGGACTAGTCTGCATCATGCTAAGTCATCATCTTACTTAGCGTCTCATGCATTCAAAGTCTGTACAACGTCCTTCGCATGAACACAAGCAAGTCTGTACAGCCTGTTCCTCATACAAGTCTGTACATGCATTAACTGTGAGCATGGCATAGTCTGTACATTATCTTTACTGCACGCTTGACTAAGTCTATACATTGTGCATTGCTCAAAGCAGAGTCTGCACACTCATTGTCAGCAAGTCTGTACATTGATGTAGCACGCATGCAGAGTCTATACACTCATAACCTTAGCCATTGCATTCTGTGCTTCAAGCCACACTAAGTCTATACAGTCTGTGTGGTTCATGCATTTGTGCATCGTTCACTCTAAGTCTATACTTTGTCTTCGCTTTGCAAAGTCCATACATTGCAAAGTCTACACACTGCATTACAATACAAAGTCTATACAAGGTGTCGACATTAAACTGATAACTCTATCTATCTATCTGACAGGTATTCTTCGTGAAGCTGAATGAAGGCACGTGATCCGAGGATAACAGGAGTACCAGGATCGTGACACGTGTGATCTAGCTGGCTGAGATGCTGCCACATGTTCAAGGCTTTTGGGCGGGAGATGGGGAAGACACACACCCTAATCTGCTGCTGCTATAAAAGTAAGCCTTCTTCCTTAGAAGAAGAATGATCGTGAGCAGAGAGATAGTGATCGAAGCAAAAGTAGAGGATAGCCTGCACGATCCAGTGTAAAGAGAAGAAGAAGAAAAAGAGAGAGAAGAAGAGTAGAAGAGAAAGAGAGAGATAGAGAGCTCGAGCAGAGAAAGAGAGAGAGATAGTGGTTGTCTGGCATTTGGATCAAATCCAAGCCAGAACTGCTCCTTCGAGAGCTATATTTCTTGTGCTTTATTTTCAGCTTTCAGTTGCTGTGACTTTCATTTTTGTTTTACATTTTATACCTTTCTTCAAGCTGTTAGTAAGCGTTTGCAGAGGTGCTACCTCTGGACGGGTCAAGTTGTAATCCCCAGCGGTTGCAGTGGTGGATTCCACTGGACAGCAAGCTGTGTTGCTCAGCGGGCGAGGTAGATACCTCGGACAGCAAGCTGTGAGTCTCAGCGGGTTGTAGGCAAGCTGTGATGCCCAGTGGTTCAAGCTGTGAGTCAGCAGTAATCCACACTCGGGTTGAGTGTGGAGTGGACGTAGGTCTGGAGGACCGAACCACCTAAAAACTCCTATTGCATTGTGGTTTGATTTGTTTAATTCTGCTTCCGCTAGATGAATGCATAGGTGCGCTCCAAGTGTTTGCTTACAGGTTCAGTAGATGACTTGATCAGTTTTTGTTTTGAGTGTTTTAATTTGTTAAGAGAGTAATATTTTATTTGAGCAAAATTTTTAAAGGGTTGATTCATTCACCCCCCCTCTGAATCGAACGCACCGAACCCAACAAGTGGCAGCAGCTCGGCAATCAGCCTTCTCCAATTTTTAAGCTCCGAGCTGATCGGATACCTCCCGGCTAAGGTACTCCCGCATGTTGGCATGCTTCAGCAACATGGTAACCCGCGGGGTCCAATCATCCATTGGGCATCCGAACGCCAATAGTGAGCGGGAGGGGTGTTCTATCAGAATCCTCAGCTGCGCATAAGTCAAGCTTGGGGAATCCGACATGGCTCGCTGAAGATTATCCAGAGACTGCCATACCATGTCGCTAGAAAATTGTAAACCTATTGACGAAGTCTCAGGGAGCTGAAAGCCCACCCTGCTGTCCACCTCAGCCTAGATATCGTCGTTCGCCCTGGAGGACGTCGATGGCATGGTTTGTAGGGCACCAGCGCTGGGCTCGACAACAGTAATTGATACAACTGGAGAAGTCTCAACTACAACAATTTCTTTGCCTGGCCCTTAAGGTGAAGCCGTGATGGCCATCTCGATAGCCGAGGATACTCGCTCCTCGTGTGTAGTCCCACTAGCTTCTATGGGAGAAGATTCCTCAATGACGACCACGGCCTTAGAAGCATTAGCCTCTTCTTCAACAATTTCTCCCGCTTCCACCTCCGAGAGGCTACTCTGCTCCAGCAGTGATTCTTTGCCGGCGGCCGGGGCTTGAGATTCCGCGACTTCGGTCAGGCGACCAATTTCTACAATTGCTCCGGGATCCTCTGAGGCTGCTGCTGCGGCATAAGTCTGTGGAAGTCGTAAGGCGATGGGCCGCAGAACTGGTGGAAAGGTTGGTTGGCCCATGCCTAATTCTGGAAGAGGTATGCGAACCGTCACAGTTGGCGGTGCCCCCTCAGCCTACATCACATATATGTATGTCAGCCAACTGATGTGGAAATAACAAGAAGGGCTGCAAGCGGGTGTCGGAACACTTCCTACCTCTACCGGCACTATATTTAGGCCTCTAAGAGTGGCCTCTGACAGTTCTGGCCCTCCTCCCACGATCGGGTATGATGACCTGTGCTCGATTCCTGGTAGCCTCAGAGGGCTGAATGTCAAAAAGTCACCTTCGTAAGCTGAGGAAGCCCCAGCATCTTCAGTTTCTGTATCAGCCGGTAGAAGCTCGTCGTCACTAGAGCCACCACCGTAATCAACCCGCTCAGAGGAGGAAGACTCTTCGGCCTGCTCTCGGATCTCCAGCATCTGAGCAGGTGCCGTGCTGCTAAGAGCAATTCCTTCAGCCAGAGCTTCCTCAAAGGTTTCTGTCTCCAGAACATCAGCCTGATGGATAGCTTGGGGTTCTTCCCTTGAAACCGCCTGTTCTCCAGCGGCAGCTTCTCCCGCGACTTCAATTTCGGGGAGCGTCGTGGGGTGAATGTCAACTGGAAGCAAAGGCAATGAGCAGTCAAGACATGACTGAAGATATGGTGGGCCGCAGAGCTCTATAAACAAACTGCAATTTACCTTCCACCTCCTGATGGGGTGTTGGTGAAGGTAAATCTCTTTCAACAAAAGCTGGAGGGGCTTCCTCATCTCTCTCTCTGGCCGCGGCACCTGTCACCCCCTCCAGCCCAACAACGGTGGAAATAGTGCCAGCAGCTGCAAAAAGATGATCAACCAAGGTGGCAGAAACAAGTGAACAAGTCACAGAGGAACGACATGTTACCTTCACCTTCGGGCCCTTGTGTCCGAGTGGCCTCAAACTTGGCGAATGAAGGGATCCGGGGAGGAGCGACAATTGGTTCCTCTTGAGCAGCCCCTCCTCCGGCGCGCTCATATAGCACGGGTGTCCGCCTTCTTGGCCTTCTTGGCCTTGCTAATGGCCTCCTCGACCTGGGGCCTGGTTCGCTTCCGTGAATCTCCAGGAGGCAGTGGCGTCGTGGTCGGAGCCGGCCTAGGGATGTCAAAATATGAAGGCTTCTGCGCCTTGAAAATCAGCTCCCTGTAATGCCGAGTCACCTCCACAGAGAGGTGAGTTGCAAAGGTATATGGGTGAGAAAGATACATGCTGAGTATGAAAGAAACAGCTCGAAGACGAAACGAAAGACAAGCATATCTGGCGGCCCTGTGTATCGGGGAGTGAGCGACCAATGAAGTAGTGGGGGCGCTTTGTCTCGGGAAGCCGTCTCACGAATAAGCCAGCAAACATCACCTATCTTCTCGCTCTTCTCGACTAACTGTGCCAAATCTTCATGGCCGTGAGAAGATAAGTGATAATATAGGCCCAAGTGGTCCAACCCCCAGCCGTCACCATACTTAAAAGATATTAAGAGTTGGTGGTCCAAAATGGCTTCTAATGAGCCGATAATTGAAAGCCCTTGAGAATGAAGCAGGGCAAATATCCAAGGGGTATTGGAATACATGCCTTCCCGCCTATCCTCCCTCCTGATGAAAGTCCTATATGGATGAAGATGATCAACGGCTGGACACCAGTCCGCCACTGCCGGAAGGGGCTCCTCTACCGGGATGGGAATCGTCTGAAGAACTATCCGCTCACTGCTAACCTCGCATAACCCCCAAAGTGTCTTGACATAGTCATCCTTCTAAATTTCTGGCATCTTCGGGTCAGCCTTGGACGATCGACACTTCACAGCCTTCCTGGCTTCCAAGTATGCCATTACCTCAGTATTAGACCAGGATTTCAGCTTCTTCAAGTAGGCCAGATCAATGTCCAAGGCAGGTTCTGGCTGAGAATCTAGAAAATGAAGCTCAGCAACATGCCAGCAATCTTTACGGGAATTCTGGTAGAAGCCCGTCCGTGCATTCCACCACTTGATAAAGTCTGGAGTCACTCTGGGCAGACGGGCAGGGGACGGCACCCTGAAGGACACATCTTCCTAGCGGTGGAAGTAATCCCACCATGTACGAGCTTCATCCACGGTCGTCTGGCCAGCCCGATGCCTGTTCGGAAGATTAAACCGGGCTGAAGAAGAAGGAATCTGCTGGTTGTACCCAAAATTCCGACTGAAGCGGAAGGGGTAGTACGGCTCCAGCCACAACAAGCCGCTCTTTCTAAAGACAAGGACACTAGAGCAGATGGCCAGTGCCCAATCAACCAGCTCTGACTCCAAGATTGGCCTAGTGCTCTTGGTGCCAGTAAGCGGATGAATGAACTCCTCTGTCTTGAACAGGTGGCATTGCTGCATCTTGTTCACAAGGGGGCTAAAGCTAGCTGCCAACCTCCAGAAATGCAGAACTCCTGGCAAATCTGTCGGGACTGCGGTCAACTTCCCTCGAATAGCAAAAAGCTGATCTGCCACTGAAGACGGCTCAGCACTAGCAAACTCGATCATCCTCGGTACAGGACGATCAGACTGAAGCGACCAGGGACCTGCCTCAGGAAATAAACTGCGGACCCAGGCGTTGAAGAAATGCATCAGACCAACTGTCCATGAATTCCTGGGGATGCGTGATTTGTGCAGATTTCCCAGCATCTTGTAAGTAAGGCATAAAGCCACTGGGCACAGGGACAGCTTCGTCCCCCTGGCCGACAGACAAGCAGGATAAATGGCCTCTATCCTAATTACAGTCTCGTCCCCCTGAGGAAGAGCGAACGAGCAAAGCCAATACGTCAGATACGCAGAACAGTGCGTGACTGCGTCAACTCCTGTGGGGTTTGGGCCCCCTTGTCGCCCTCTCCTTAAAGTGGTGGGAAAAGTTGTCTGGCGACGGGCCTTCTTCTTTCGCTTCACTGCTGTCGGAGCAACTGTGGGGAAGTCTTCATATTGCTGCTCCCCACCAATGAAATATTGAAGCCACATGCCCATCCGCACGTGCCTCTTCTTGCCAGGCTTCCGCGCTTCCCGTGAATCAAGCGTCAAACGCAGCTGGGTGCGGTATGCCTTCATCAAATAGTGATAGGCGAAGCCTGTGAAATACTTGCCTTCACCGTCCGTCTGGTCCTTCAGCCAGTCCAGGAAACAAACCTCTTCGTATGGCTCCCCGTCTATCGGCAAGCCGCTCAGCTGGGACAGACTCCAGAGATCCAGCAAAGTTTCTCCCTCTGCAGTATAGAAAGTACTGTATTCCGGGCAGAAGACTTCGATCATCCCGCAGCGCAAACCTCGAGAGATTGGATACCGGTACCGGGAAGCATATACGCTCTGATAAACACCGGTGTGCACAAGGATTGGAGCATACTGCCGCAGCACATAGTCTGTGAATTCAACAGCCCCCGGCCTAAAAGCGTGAGCGTTAGTGGCTTTAATCTCCCCGAACCATCCCACGAAGATCTGATGTTTGAAGCGGACTGCCAGGCAGTCCAGAAGAAAAGGCTCATCTCGATACGCCAATTTCAGTGGGGCGAGGAATAAACCATATATGGGCTTCCCTCTGTCAATGCGTCCGGTAGTCTCGTTCCATCTAGCTGGTGTAAATTGCGGCGCTCTTGTCAACAGCCCAACGTCTGGAGTCAGCTCCTGCACGCCGAGGATGGCACCCCATTTTCTAGACTCCCCGGGAAGGTATATAGGCATGCCCCAAATGACTGACTCGTTCAGACCATCACTGTCCACTAACAAGGCTCCCTCAGCTAGACGGACGAGAATTATATCACGCTTCCTGCGAAGGTTGAAGCGTCTGAGGAAGTCCATCAAGTGCTTGTCCTTGGGGTGGTCCAGTCTGACGACATCCCCTCGCTCATACTTAAAATGATTACCGTCGAGAATCATCAGGCGGTTGGTGTCAACGGTATCAGTCTTCAAATCCAAAGACTGCCACCACGGCTGTCCGCCTAGACCCTCGATCAAGGGAATGGACATTCTCCCATGTCACAGCGACGCGGGACGCAGAAGAAGAAGAACCTGATGCCATGTTATCTGTAAGATAGCATCCAAGAGAGAACAAGCAAAGTCAGAAGTCAGTTGATTAAAGCAAGATTTCTGATAAAATTTCGGCAGAACCTCCCCAGCCTGGGAGTTTGCCAAAAGAGAAGCGGAAGCTGTCCACCAAGGGAGCGGCCCCTAAAAACAGCCATAGGCATTAAGCCAAGGCCAAACGGGACATCCGGGGAAATAGCTCAAAGGACAAGTCCTACGAGAAGCCTCCCGGGGCCCAAAGATTGGGTTTAGAACCTGAATAAGCAAATGACACTCACCCTCTCAACAAAATCCCCTTACTCGCTCGTTCACTCAATGCCGCGGTGGAGAAGGAAATGAAGAGAGAGAAAGATTCATTGGAAATGAGCAGTGAAGAAGAAAAATGAAGGAAAGAACCTTCATATAGGGGGGCTCCACCCCTGTAAAAATGACGCGCCCCGGAGCACGCCATTTCAACAGCTTTGCGCACCGTCTAAGACGGCACCGTTTTAACACCCATTGCAAAGGGCGTGCCGGTTGACCCCGCGCCGTTTTAACACTCAAAGCAAGGGCGCGCCGTTTTAAACGGCGCCGTTTAAGCTTCCTACCGCGCCGTTTAAGCATCCGATGCGGAATTAAGTGACGTTTTGAGCTTCCATCATCAGAGGAGATCCGTCCGGACGAAGCTCATCCATCGATCGTGCTGCACTCCTTCCTCGCTTGCAACACCCACGTCTAGGGGGCATTTATTGGCACTCAAATTGTAATGAACGGTGATCGAGCCGCAAAGACGAATGATACGGCTTACTGAAGAACAAGAAGCCGATGGAGAACAACCTACTAAGGACTTCCCAGGCTGCCAGAGCCCCGAGTCACCTGGAATGAACACCGGGGACTTCACCTCGGGAGAGTCGAGATGAATCCACAACCAACCGGCAGTGCGACCAAGCCTGCCTAATGATCCAGTATCGACTCTGTCGTGTCGCTACCCTACACCCGTCGCCCGACTAAGGACGACGGTCTACTCGGTGGCTCGACACCTTAATGAAGACTCTCCTGAGGAGGAAGAACGCCATCGGCCCTTCATAACAAGGAACCGGATGCTCTGGCAACAGAAGGTCCTAATCACCCCACACGGGTTCGACTTCTCTCTATATTGGGTCCGTTAGCGACTGAATGATCGCCCAATTGAGGCGGAGCCATCCCGTGTGTTATCCCACCCTACAAAGAAGCTTGGAGCGCCGACGAAGCTGGGCCGGAAGCACATATTGCAGTGTCGAGTGCCGTGTCAGCAGAAAACCCCTGTGCTCAAGCCAAATACACATGGAGTTCGGATTAAGGCCGTATGTCATGCCGAGAGCTTCGCCAACACCCCGTCAAGGTTTTCCAAGGACCGTGGTGAGAAGAAGAGTCGACGAGGGCTTATGGAACCATCCCCAGACCCATCGGCTAGCTCGCGTCAAGCGAACAAGCTAAACCGGTGCACAAATGTTCACCGGTGCCCCGTAACCCGGCGCCACTGAACCTGGTGCGCCAAAATGCTTTCGGGATACTTGTCCCTGGTGCCACTGAATCCGGCATGCCCTCCATGGTGCCAGATCAACTTGGTGTTATAAAAAACACCACTTGTTCGACCAAGAAAAAAAAGAAGGGAGACAATTAACAAGAAGAGCACGAAGAGAGAGATCGAGCCGAAGAGTGCCACCAATCAGAGTGAAGTAGCGAAGGGTTTCTTGGGGAGAAAGCTCTCCTTCTGAGAGTCTCCTGCGGCAGCCGTTCTGCTCGGCCCGAAGCTCCCATCGCCTGAGAAGAGGAGTCTCTGCTCTCTGCTTTGGTGGGTCGCTGTGGTGTCCCTCGTCGATCCCCTTTCATCCGTTTTCTTTTTCTCCATTGTAATGTAAGTGAGAAGGGGGGAGGGGCGATGATATGAGCCTTTCTTCCTCCCCCTTTTTCACCATCTTTCTTTAATCTCCCTTCCTCTCTGCAACTCCTCCCGTGGGGGTGATGTAAGCGATGCCTGAGTGACAAGGCCGGCATCGAATGCTGTGGTTTGTTGCGGGTTCGTCGTGAATGAAAAATATATATGCATATGCGTTGATGGTGTATGATTGATGTCGTTTATTCTATGTTCTCTTCACGCCACCTCTTCTGCTTCTCTTTGCATTTTCTTTTTCTTGGCCACAGAACTGACGTCGTGCTATGGTGCCGGCACCGGAATGAGTAGTATGTCATCTTCTTCCCGTCTGTGCATTTAACGGTTTGTTTGAGCGAAAGGTCTCTTAGATTCATTTCCTCGGCGCCGTATATGCCCCTATGATCCATGGGCTACATCAATCACTTTCCCCTCCCCAGGGGTTTCTCTTCCCATCGAATGTTAAAAATTTTCATCGTCGGAGGTGCATCCATATGTATGTCCCTTCAGCCTCTTTTGGGCTATCTTCTTAATTCCCCCCTCTCTTTTCGACCATGAACAGAGGAAGATGAGGCCGTCCCCACACTTCTCGTCACTGTTTTCTAAGCACCGCCTGATGAGTATAGAACTAACCTATTAACACTCACCTACACACACACATGCACATCTACGAACATTGACATTAATCTGCTCACTGTGCAAGTTTTCCCCATCGTGCCGCTTTGCCGTTTCATTAGTAAGATTCGGTGACCCGGGGAGGGGGAACATTTCCCTAATTTCTCATCCTAATTGCTCGGTCCGCAGGAGTCCATTTGCCAATAATGGATCTCCGAAGGCTAATGAGTGCACAGAAATTGGGTTAATCCCAACACTTTAAATCCACGGTCCTTAATGGGCTTCATGGTGGCCGTGAGATGGGTGCCCCTCGTAGGTTGGCCCTCGGGGTTTTCCCTCTCTACTGGTCATCCCGACTCGGATGCGGTACCGACTCGGGTCACGTGCCCCTCGCAGGCTAGCCCTCGGGGTCTTCGCTCCCGTTATGAGTTGCGCTATCCATCTACTCTCCACTCACAGATTTGGTGCCCCTAGTAAGCTAGCCCTCGGGGTCTTCCTATCCGTTCGGGTCTGCCAACCGCCGTTGTGCCACCCGGCTTTTAGGGGTTGCTCCACCATGTGGACATTCCCCGCTTCTCCCCGACAATCCTCCGGGATGGGGAGATGCTGCCGAAATTTCAGCTCGAACGAGTTAAATAAACCATTTAATAAATCGGCTCGATTCGGAATGATCGCCGCGCTCGAGTATGAACCTCGCGCGAGCCTGTGACTTGACTTCCGAATGGCCCGGGGCCGATTCGATGAATAACTGACGCAATAAACTTCCAAAATCTTCCAAAACATTTCAATAAACCCAAAAATAAACCAATAAAGCATCGGCTTCCGTGAAACGGAGCTAAATCGGCACCGTCGGCACCCGACGGGCCCTAATACGGCACGCTCTAAAACGGTGCGCCCTATCCCGGTGCGCCAGCAAGAGGGCGCACCCTTTTATGGCCATCCACTATACGTACGCCAGGCGGCACCATTTTAAGCCTTTACCTACGCTCGCTGCACCGTTTTAAGCTCTATACCTACATATTCCACGTCAGTTTCATTCCGAATCACGTCGTCGTGCCATTTCCATTCCCTCCTCGCCTCCGGGGTGATTTCTAATGTTAATAATAGAATCAAATAAACCCTGTAATCAACAAATTCATTGAACTGGTTTGTTTAAACCTGAATTAGCCAACTCCATAGCTTCATCATCATGTTTTAGTTTAAGCATTCATGCCGCATCAATGTATGCCTGAGTGCACGGGCCCTTGGTATATCAAATGGCATTAGTGGAAAGTCGGGGTACGCCCGACGAGAAGCTCTTGCTATGCGTGATGGTGGTCTTTAGACCTTAGTCCCCCGCCACGTATTGAGGGTTCCGCCCTAATAAACCATACATGGCAGATTATAATATCTTGCATGATCATTCGCATCCTTTGCATTCTTTATTCCGGCCTCGGCAGCCCATTATCTCGGCAATTAATCAAAGGTTTTCCCTCCTCGCGGGGGATGTAATTAACGCCATAGCCTTTATGGTATGGCGGACTGCTGGTCCCGACCGAATTTCACTCTCGCCCGACACGGGTCAGAATGAGCGCATAATAAACTTGTCACTCACGTGACTGGCACGCCTGCACAGTCAATCAGTTAGTTAATTAATTGGTTGATCGACGCGTAAATAAACCAAATAAACCGAACAAAAAAATAATTTTTAATAAAAGGGGAATAAAATCAACAAAATAAAACATCGCAAAAACAGCAGGTACAATCATATACACATGGTTTTTGAAGTAAGTCTGATAAGGAAACTAGAGATATGTATAGGTAGAGAAAAATAACAGGAATTTGTCAGTATATCCATGCATTAGTTTACATGTAAGGGTTCTCAGTTATTAATTTTATAAACCTGTATATTTATTAATTAGCTAACTAATTGACGACTGTTTACACTGTCGTTTAATCAAATAGCGCCCTAATCTGGGTCACTATTTACTAAAACTCAGTAAAACATTTTAAATATTTCAGGAAGCAACCTTTAGACCTACATGCATGCAGACGACTTAGTAATTACAGGGTTTTGCATAGAACTTGAGAAAACCTACCTTTGATAATAATTTGGTTGACAGACGATGAAGATGGAGGAAGTAACCCTTGATACGATACTATGTTTTAGTGTAAATAGTGGCAGCCGCAATAGGTTGAAGAAGAACGGATTGGATGATGATAATAACAAGAACAGCAGTTCTTGCAACGCAGTAGCAGCAACTGGAAGAAGAAGTAGCTTGTTTTCTTCTGATTCTGGCGGTAGAAGAAAGGATGAAGAGAATAAGACTTCCTCCCTTTAAAGGAAGAAACGAAGGTCCCACTTCTCGGTAACGACAGCAGGAGAAAAGGAAGGAGAAGATACAGTTTCTTCTTTGTTCGTGCAGAGGATGGAGGAACACGTTGCTCCCTTCAATAGCGTTGGAAGCAGAAGTTCCTTACGAGATAACAACGGAAAGAACTGTAGAACACCTAGAGGTAGTAACCTCTGTTGTGTTTTGAAGGGGTGTATTTATAGGGTAAAAGGATCGCTTGTGTGTTAGAGTTTGATTAGGATCTAAATTTCCATGGAAGAATTCTATTGCTATCCTTATTTCCTACGTAGTAATCTTTCCAGATCACCATCTACCTGTAGACACGCTATTCCTGACATCCCCCGAGAAAATCTCATATTACTATACGACGCCCCGCAACGACTTTCGCATTTTGAATCGCTTGAGTGCTTCCTCTTCTTGAGTCTTCTTCTGCCTTTTTGGCATCCGAAAATCGTCTCGTTGCAGAAATCAGACGGCATCGACACCAATCAGACGCATCGGAAGTTTTCGAAACCAAGAGAATGTCTGGCGGACGGCTACCGACGCATTTTCAGGGGATCCAGGGGGGTCTTTATGGAGGCGTCCAGGCCCCTGGACGCCTCCACTAGCCTGGACGCCTCCACTATTTTCAAAATTACAAAAATACAAAAAAAAAAACAAAAAAACATATAAAATCATGGAGGCGTCCAAATGACTGGACGCCTCCATCAATGCAAAATAATAAAAAATAATAATATTAATAATGATAAAAAAACAAAATAAAAATAATAAAAATTTCATGGAGGCGTCCAGGCCCCTGGACGCCTCCATCAACTTGCCCACGGGCGCCGCCCGTCCACCGGTCGGTTTGTCGTATGAGAAAAAATCAAAATTGTCAAGACGTCCTGCCAACTAGATGCGCCCACTCATGAATCACGGGCGTCGATCAAAACCACGCGTTATTCCAAACCGCGTGTGGCTTTCGGCGGGGGTTGGGTGGGCTTTTATGGAGGCGTCCAGTTTCCTGGACGCCTCCTTGAAAATATTCAAAATAAAGAAATAAAATTAGAATAAAATATAATTTTTGCCCTGATGAAGGCGTCCAGGGTCCTGGACGCCTCCATCCTCCGGAGCCCTATAAATAGAGACCACCCCTCAGTCCGAAGGGAGCTTTTAAGAGGTCCGATAGGCTGCCGGAGCCCAGAGGCTGCCGGAGTCATTTCTAATCCGTGGGGTCTTTTGTAGGGGGAGGTTCTGCCGGCTTCTCGGGTGCCCGCGCTCGCGAGAGGAAGGTCGTCTTCATCCACCGCGCTTCCACGTCGTCCCTACGCTGCCGAAGCTCCGCCGGATCTCGCCATCGGCACATCCAATAAGCCAATTCTCTCCCCCTTCTTCTCTGTAGTTCTTTGCATTCATCATTTCGCATCCTCTATCTCCCTTCATAAGGGTGCCTTCTCTTATATACTTCTTGCATTCATCATCGCACTTTCCTCCTACTCGAGTCCGAGAGGGGTTTAAAACCACACCAACCAAGTGTGTGTTCTGTCACGATTTCGTTATTTTCTTCGCAAGGGATTGATACTACACCGCCATTTTCTAATTCTGTTTACCTACTGTCTGTTATTTTGCAAGGGTAACTAAGGAAAGCCCTCTCCGTCGGCCGGCCGAAGGGGGAGGAAGAAGCAACCCGCCACTTCCTGCTAGTGAGGTAGGCGCGATCATTTTCTTATTTTGGGGTCTTTGGCCCCTGGCGATCACATCATATTCTCGAGGCCGCGGCGAGTCACTTCCCCAATGACCGTTTAAATTCCCATTCTTATATTCTCTTTATATTTTGCTATATTCTTATCTGCTCATATTCTCGAGGCCGTGGCGAGTCACTTCCCCAATGGCCGTTTAAATTCCCGTTCTCATATTCTCTTTATATTTTGTTATATTCTTATCTGCTCATATTCTCGAGGCCGCGGCGAGTCACTTCCCGCAATGGCCGTTTGAATTCTATCCTTTCTCTTGTATATGTTGAATGCTGCTATATCTGCTATACTCTCGAGGCCGCGGTGAGTCACTTCCCGCAATGGCCGTTTCAATTCTTGCTATTTGATTTCTGCACCATTCCCGTCCCCCCGAGGTCGCGGCGAGTCACTTCCCGCTATGGCCGTTTAACCCCCATATCTTGCTATATTGCATTTGTCCCGCTCGCCCCGCCGGAGCAATCTCCCGTTGTGGCCCCTTCTCTTTTCTCTTATTTCTGTGTTGCAGCAAATAAAACGAGCCCGCATGCTCCGCATTTTTATTTCTCAAACCGCGTGACGTCGCTCACAGATTGGTGATCACGGTGGGGCTTCAGTTGCTTTATTTTCAGTTACCCTTGCAATTTCTTGTGATTGGCTTTACTATCTCTTGTGTGTTGTTATATCTTGGTTGTTTTCTTGTTCTTTCGTGCACCATATCTCTGTCAGCATTCCATTGCATACATCCACCCCCTCTTTTCTATTCTTTTTCATTTTTTTCTAAGGATCACCCTCTCTCGGTGAAGGAAGGACTCTCCTTTCGAGAATTCCTCTCGAAGAAGTAGAATCTCCTCCACTGGGACCTCTGTAAGTCCCCGACATCGAAGAATCTCCTCTTCGTTCACTGGGCCGATTGTACCATTAAAGTTCTTCGGAGTTAGTCGACCCATTCATGGTGAGACGAGAGCCCCTAGCTGACACGGTGGTGAAACAAAAATGAACTAGGGTCCCTATTTTGTGTGAACTTCGGATCAGGTTAAAAACACAAAAAAATCATCAAAATCAAAACACAAAAAAGGGCGTAAAGGCATCCACTTGTTTGATAATCTCTGCTATTTGCTTGCTAGTGTATGTTTTTGCGTTCCGAAAAAACTGTGAGCATGGCTCACGAGTCTTTTGAGGAAAACCACCCTGGTCGTGGTGAGTCAGTCGAGCCGCGAGTCCATACTATGGACGCGGGTCCTTTTTATGAGCCCTCGCATGAGGTGCAGGTTATTACAGGGGACACGTCCCCACCACAGGACATCTCCTCTTTGCTGGGCGTCCTCGCCAACACGGAGCTTACCTCTGAACAGCTCCGGGCCCTGCAGGCCATTCTGAAGGGGAAATCTGTTTCCCCCACTCCCCAGGAATCAACTCCAGCCATCGCACCTCTCCAAGAGTCGGTGCAGGTCATCCCATCTCCTTCACTGGCGTAAGCCATCCAATCTCCCTCACTTCAAGGGCAGGCGATCCAACAACCTCCCTCATTCCAGTTCCCTTCGCAATCTCAAACCCCCGTTGTTCCCCACATACCGCTTCTGCCGGGGCCAACTGTCGGCTACCTGATAGCTCCCTCTCATTCGGGGTTCCCCCTCAAGTCTCCGGGAGACATTTTCCTCCCTAGTGGCAAGTGCCACCTTCATCTCCCGAAGAGCTCGCCCAATCGCTACTCAACCGGTTCAATAGAATGGATGAACAGTTTCATAATTTGAAGAAAATGGTGGACGTGAAAGTCACCCCGGAGGTTGCTTTGCCAATCCTTCCAGTCATCCATCTTGCTCCCTCCGAAATGCCCACGTACCGCAGGTACAATGGCACTGGCAACCCCTTCATTCACCTCAAGGATTTCATGTATGAGTCCTCCTATTGGAAAAACGACCAGAGATCCTTGGCATACCTCTTTCAGAGATCATTGGACGGTCCTGCGCTAGAGTGGTTCTATTCTTTGGAGCCCCGCGAGGCCGAGAATTTTGAAACAGTCCAGAGAAGGTTCTTGCAAAAGTATCAGGATAGGGTCGGTCCCTCTCTTTCCATCACCGACCAAGTGGCCGAGAAAATGAAGCCCGACGAAGATTTTGTCCGCTATGCTGATAGATGGAGGTCTCTGGCAGAAAGGATAAGAGATACCCTCTCGGAACCTGAACAAGTGAAGATGATTGTGTCCAATGCCACCCCACAGTTCAGGCATGTCTTGGCCATGAACAAGCCCACCACCATGGAAGAGCTCTATGAGAGAGCCCGGTACATCCAGACCCAGTTAAAAGACTCCCCCATTATGAACATGTTTGAGCCACCGAAGCCCAAGG
Source organism: Amorphophallus konjac (assembly GCA_022559845.1). Classification (NCBI taxonomy): domain Eukaryota; kingdom Viridiplantae; phylum Streptophyta; class Magnoliopsida; order Alismatales; family Araceae; genus Amorphophallus; species Amorphophallus konjac. Next base: position 289,588,032 of record CM040126.1, on the reverse strand, counting down.
TGGTCAGAAAGACAAGCGCTGATATCCCAGGCGGAGCAACAGAAGGGGTCGTAACAAATGAGCAAGTGAGTGCGGTCAACAACGCCAACTATGCCGCCAACCCAAGGTTCCCACAAATGCCTCGACTTCCCCTCCAACCAGGTCCTTTCCCCTCTCGTCCTCCACCCCAAAACGATCCACCTCAGAACAACATGCCTCAACTACTTCAACCCCAGCAACAACCTCGACCCCAGCAACAACAACCACCACTTCAGTACAACCAAGTTCCACCCCTAGGAAATTACGGTCCCCCACAGCAACAAAGGAGGCCGATTGGTCCCAAGAGAGCCTATTACCCACCATTGCCAGAAACTCTGGCGGATATTTTCAATGCCCTCGTGGCCTCAAACACACTCATCCTACCCAGGGAAAGGCCCGTGTGGCCCCCGAATGTTGATTCCTCCAGATACTGCGTCTACCACAGGCAGTCAGGACACACAGTGGACAACTGCTTTCAGTTTAAAGATTACATCCACGATACGAATGATGAAGGCGGGATTGACTGGGATGAAATGAGGTGATACGTCGCCACTCTCAAGGCTAGGAGACCTCCTCCTAGGCCACAGTTCCAACAACAATAGAAGCAGTTACAACAGCAGCCGCAGCAACAACCACAACAATAACAGCAGCCTCAGCAGACCCAACCACAACAGCCCAACATGGGCATAATCCAGAATCCATTACCGGAGCACTAACAGCCCAATCATCAGGTCAACCCCATCTCCTCCTTCCCGGAAGTCGGGAGAGAGCAGGTGTGGCACCCAGAAAGTACCTCTATTCTTTCTACCGCCAACCCTATCATCATGTAACCCCCTCGCCTTGCCTGGGTAGCACCTCTCTCTCATCAACCCGCGTTAGTACCGCCTTCACCATTTCCACTGCCATCACGCCCTCTCATTCGTACCCCAATGACCTATCAGCCAACACCCTTCATTACGCCCTAACACCCTCTCATCTTCTCTCACATTCCCACTTTACCATCCACCTCTACTGCATTTGCCCCTATGCCTTCTAAGCCCCTTATCACCCGTCCACCATACGTAACCCCGCTGTCTCCACCATACCACCGCCAATGCCTTCAAAACCACTCATCACCCACCATCCATCTCAAAACCATTACCCGCTTCAAACCTTACTCACTTCCACTTTGCCACCACCTCCACCTTCCAAACCCCTTATCCTTCATAACCCGTGCGATATCCCCTCTACCTCCACCATGCCTCCACTTAACAAACCCCTCATCAGAATCCCTGCTCCCATCATCACCCCTGCTTCATCAACCATCCCTCCACCACTACCCCTCAAACCTCTGTTAAAACCCACTGCTACCCCTATAGAGGTACAAAAGCCGCAGGCAATGGTGCTCCGGAGTGGAAGGATTTTCCACAGGGTTTTCCCCCAGAACAGTCCGAATCCCGAGCAGTCTCAGCCAAAGAGGGACGATGGAGAACAACCGAAAAGATCTATCCCTGGAACACAGTATGATCTGTTGAAACACTTGGACAAGACGCCTGCTCGGATCTCCATCCTAGAGCTACTTCAGATATCAACATCCCATCAGGCAGCCTTAATGGAGTATCTTCAAAAGGTCATGGTGAATGAGGACCTCCCTGTAGAAAAGATTTCTGCCGTCCTGACCCCAACGGACACGCAACCGGCCATCATGTTCCACAACTACAAGCTCGCTCCCAAGGAAGCTCGGAAATATGCATTGTGTGTTTCAATAAAAATTAATGGGGTATCCATAAACCCATGCCTTGTAGTGATAAGTGTGTATTTTCCCATCTTAATTCATGTTATTTACATTATTTATGGGCTTTAATAATAATAAATATGTACTTATCACACTTACTTTTAATTTAGAGTCACATAATTAATTTTTTGAAATTAAATAATTTTAATAACTATTTTTACTTATTTATGCAGGCACTCGGTACGAGGGAAACTACAAGAAATAAATATAAAAAAAAGAAAAATAAAATTATATGTTGAACTGGGCCAAAAGCCCAAGGAGTTGTTCAAAAAAAGAAAAGAAAAAACTTTAAGAAAAAGGAATTGATTTGATATTTTTACGGATTTTTAAAAGCTATTAATACATAATATATATGTAACAAATATATATATATATATATATTTATAATATGCAGGGCAACCAGCGCCCCCCCCCCTTCCCGCCTTCGCGGCGGGCACGGGCGACGAGGGGGGGGGGCAGTCAACACGCGCTTCACGCGCGGTCAGCGGCGAGAGGAGGAGGCGGAGCGGGCGCAACGCGCCCGCGGTGACACACGGCAGCGGTGGAGGGAGCGCGGCGCACGCGCGGGCCCACGCCCGTGCATCTCACGCAGAGGCGGCCGGCGGCGCACGCGCCCGTCGGCCAGGAAGTGAGAATGAGAGAGAAAGAGAAGAAGAAAAGGCCCATAAAAAATCTGAAAAAAATGGAAAAAATCAGAAAAAAATGGAGAAGTATGCAGCACATGTCAGCCCACCATTTTGGGTCAAATAGAGCACCAATTATGTGTTCATATTGGCATGGATGTTTACATGAAGAGAATGGGTGTTGTGTATTCTATATAAAGGGGTTCATTTGTAATGAAAAGGGGTTGTTAAGGGAGGAGAGCCAAGTGTTGTAAGAGAGGGATTGCTAAGCTTTGTAAGTGCTCTTCAATTTCATGCTTTGTGGCTTTGGTAGGGATAGATTTTGAAAGCTTTGTCTTTAAGTTTTGAAGTTTGTGTTAAGTTTGTATTGAAGGATTTCATTGTACTCTTAGCCGTTTTAACTATTCATAATCAATTTATAAGCTTGTGTGTTCTTCATTTCAATTTGTGGTCTTCATGAAAGTTGTTAATATTTAAGTGTTCTTCAACTTCTCTGTTCATCATGTTCTTTAATTCCTTTTAGATTAAAAGTTATTTTCCATTTTCTTAAGTGCTGTCATGTGCATGTACTGTTCATCTGAAGTGATAGTCTCCACCAATTTATCATTTTGAAGCCTTTACAATCATAATTGTATTCTGCGTTCTTCATGAAAGTTGTTCCTCTATTATAGATCTAACTTTTGTTCTTCTTCCACTTCGTCAAATTCTTCTTAGTTTGAGCTCTAGAATTAATTCTTTACTGTTCTATTTTTCTGTCAGTTACTGTTCACCAACAGCAATAGATCTTGAATTTTTAAGTTTTTCATTGTCTTCCTTCCATTTTCTGTCTTTGTGTTTTTCATAAAACTTCTTCATATTTTAATTCTCTACAACTTTCATGTATTCCACGTTTTCTAATTCTCTCTAGATTTTAAGTTATTCTATTTCTTCCAAACCCCTATTTTTAATAGAATTCTGTTTTATTTTCAATTTCTAAGGCGGTCTAAATTCAATTCTCTTGATTTTTAAATCTTAAAAACTCAAGATTTTCAACTTTCAAATCTACTTCTTCCCGTGGATTCGACTCGGCCTCACCACTTAACTATTCCATTTATTTAATTTGTGGGCCAGATATTATAAATTGATAGTGGGGCGTATTAACGACGTGTGTTTTCCGCGCATCATGTAGACACGGGTGCGTCCATAAATGTGATCTCCATGAGCACCCTTCAGTTGTGTGGGGTCGAACAAGAACAGATAAGACCTTCTTCAATCACAGTCACAGCTTATGACAATAGCAAAAGGCCGCCACAAGGGATGATTATTCTGAGGGCAGAGCTAGGTCCTATGTCAGTCCCAACGGAATTCCATGTCCTCGACATGGACCCCACATTCAAGTCCATACTGGGTCGCCCTTACATTGAAGCCATATATGCTGTGCCTTCCACCAACCATCAGTGCTTGAAGTTTCCTTTCAATGGAAGAATTATTAAAGTGGTCAGCACACCTGTCCTTCACACGGTGGATGCTATCAACACCCCTCTGCCCTCTGTTTGGCCGTCTCATCGGCCCATATTGTCATTGCTGGACGTGTGTGATTCATCTCACATTCCACTAGCATCAAAGAAGCTGATCAAGGCAACAACGCCATATCTCCATTTTCACTCCAAAGGTTGGGAGATTATGAGGAACATCGGCTATCAGCAGGGCAAAGGTCTGGGTGCACAGCTGCAAGGTAGGTTGAGACCACCAAAGGAGATTAGGTCGAACCATAGGTTTGGCCTAGGCTTCAAAGGACCATTCAAGGCGGATTGGAAGCCCCTCACATGGACCCTATGAAACCACTTCAACAAAGGGCCCGTTGTTCAGATGGGAGATTACCCGCAAGAAGCACATGGGGGATCACATGCTGTATATTCAGCTGAAAAATGGTTGAGGGTCACCAAAAGAGGCAAGATCAAAGGTCCGGAATGCGAATGGGACAAATGGTTCGATATACGGGACATTTCCGTTGCACTGGAAAGGATGTTCTCGTCTCCCCAGCTTGAAGGACCGCCATTGATCTCCGGAATGCCAGAGAATGTCACTACTGTTGCCAAGGTTCCAAACTATCCTCGTCCTTGCCAGAATGACTCTGTCACCAGCGGATCTTCATCCGCCATCACCATCACCACCGACGACTCATTAGCCGTCATCTTCTCCATTCACTCGTCACAGCCTTTGTTGCTGTCATCTTCCTGGGCCAGACGATGTCTGATGATCTTCCCAGATCCCCCTCTCTACTTACATACCTGCGCGGGTTTCTCAACCTGCGCCAGGTCTTCAATCATGATCTGCTCTACGAGCCTCCCAATCCTCTAGCCATAACCACTTTTCTCTCTCTCCTCCGATCTCTTTTCACTGTTTTGTCATCAAAAATGAAAACGAAAAAAAAAACATCAATTTCTAAACTCCTCAACAACACATCCTCGTTGAGGAAACCTCCTACATCTCCCACGGGTACGTCCCACCCTGCGGACCACCCGTCCAAGGTCCGATGAGCGACCTTTTCTACCCCTCCTCTGAGGGGTCTTTCCCTGTACATTCTTCACCATCCTCTTCATCTTTTTCTTCTTCTGTAAATAATGTCAGTCAATCTAGGAATAATAAGTCAAAGGTGGTACCTAGGAAGAAATCCAAGGGTAGGCAGATCCCTCGTCGATTCCTTCTAGACTTAGCCACCAGGTGTTAGGCCCTTCTTGACATCCCTCAGTTGCTAGAAAATCCCATCCAGCTACCGGAAATAGAATGTGAGGGCAACTGTGCAATTGATGAGGGGTATGGAGTCTACGAGATCACGGGTGAAGAATACCCTACTGAAGACGAGGGTGAGGAATATGAGGATGCAGCTGGCGCATATGCTAGTGGAATAAGGAGATTCGACGAGCCGTCAACCGTCGTAGAAGAGTCCACCAAAGAAGTCAACTTGAGAACTGAGGAAGACTCTAGGATCATCCTCATAAGTGATAATCTACCACCCTCTGAAGAAGAGGCATTAATTGAAGTTTTCAAGGAATACAAGGACATGTTTGCATGGAGCTACGAGGATATGCCGGGTCTGGATTCAACCCTGGTCGAACACCGTTTAACCCTAAAACCAAGGTCCGTCTTGGTAAAATAAAGGTTAAGGCATTTCCACCCTCAGATGGCTTTGAAAATGAAAGAAGAGGTTGATAAGCTCAACAAAGCCAGGTTCATTAGAGTCGTCCTTTATCCTCAATGGGTGGCAAACATTGTCCCAGTCATGAAGAAAGATGGGAAAGTCAAGATTTTCATCGACTTCCGGGACCTTAACCGCGCATGTCCAAAGGATGATTTTCCCTTGCCTCACATGGATGTGTTGATCGACAACACAGTAGGATATGAAACCCTCTCATTCATGGATGGATTTTTAGGATATAATCAAATTCGTTTGGCAGAAGAGGATCAAGAGAAGACATCATTCACTACACCTTGGGGAACATATTGTTACGTGGTCATGCCGTTTGGGTTAAAGAATGCTGGAGCTACTTACCAAAGAGCTATGATGGCCATATTTCACGACATGATGCACATATATCTGGAGGTGTATGTGGATGATCTATTGGTGAAATCAAGGACCAGGATGGAACATCCAAGGGTTTTGGCTAAGGTCTTGCAGAGATCAAGGGAGTTCCAATTGAAAATGAACCCAAAGAAGTGTGTGTTTGGTGTATCATTCGGCAAATTACTGGGCTTCATTGTTAGTAAATAAGGGATCGAGATAGATCCAGACAAAGCTAAGGCCATCAGGGATATGCCGCCTCCCAAGAATTTGAGGGAAGTCCGAGGTTTAATCGAGAGGTTGCAGTTTATTCGTCGGTTTGTGTCTCAGCACTCATAAAGGTGTAGACCTTTCTATGAGTTGACCAAGCCAGGAGTAGAATTCCACTGGGATTCTAAATGCCAAAAAGCTTTTGAAGGGTTAAAGGAATAACTGGCTAGTCCACCCGTTCTCATTCCACCCAAACCAGAAAAACCTCTGATCCTCTACATCTCAGTCTTGGACGACTCCGTGGGAGCTGTCCTCGCACAAGCTGATGAAGAAGGCAAAGAACGGGCAACCTATTACTTGTCCAAACTTCTCAATCCCTATGAGCAGAAGTACATAGTCATGGAGAAAACCCGTGCTGCCCTCGTTTGGGTAGTGCAGAAATTGAAGCACTACTTCCTGGGTCATGAGGTCCATCTGATCGCTCGCATGAACCCTATCAAGTTTCTTCTGGAGAAATCCGTCGTTACTGATAGGCTAGCACGCTGGTAAAGTTTTCTTTCCCAGTTTGACATCACCTACATCCAGCAAAAGGCAATTAAAGGCTATGCCATAGCCGAGCATCTCGCCAACCATCCTCTCCCCAAGTTTGACCCTGTCTAATCAGAGTTTCCAGATGAGGAACTAATGTCCGTCACTCAGTCTGACAAGCCAACGTGGACATTATATTTTGATGGAGCTTTGAATTCCCAAGGGAAGGGTATCGGCATTGTCCTTCTAACGCCTGAAGGCATTACTATCCCAGAAGCATTTCAGCTCGCGTTCCCAGTCACCAACAACATCGCTGAATACGAGGCTCTTCTAGCTGGCCTGGAACTAGCTCGTTCTTTTTATATCACTGAGTTGCGAGTCGTGGGTGACAGTCAAATTGTTCTCCGCCAGGTGCTTACCAAATATCGCACCCTCGATCCCAAGCTCAAACCCTATCAGGAGCTGGTCTCCGCCTATGCCAAATTGTTCACCAAGCTGATCTTTGTCCATGTTCCTCGCGAACAGAACATTCTGGCCGATGCCCTCGCCTCCTTGGCGTCATCCTTCAAATTCCCTTTTGGTGCATGGTTTAGATCCATCATTCTCTACAAACGTCTTGTCCCTGTCGTTCAGGACCCTTACCTCTTAAAGATCAAGGAACGAGTCCTACAGAAGATCCAGAAGGGAGAAATCCTTGAGAAGACGGAGATCATGCTGGCAGAAGTCGAAGAAGAGCTGGCCGACGAGGAGAAACCATGGTTCTATGAAATTGTCAAATACTGTAAAGATTAGTCTTATCCTGAAGGAGCCACCACAGAAGATAAGAAAGCCATAAGAAGGGTGGCTCAGAAATACACATTGGTTGGAGGTCTACTCTATAGGAGGAGCCTTACTGGAGTTCTATTAAGGTGTCTTGATGACAATGAGGTTTGGAAATGTGTAGAAGAAGCACACTCGGGTGTGTGCGGTGGCCACGTGAATAGCCAGATGCTCACCAAGAAGATCATTAGGCAAGGCTTTTACTGGCCCACTATGCAAGAGGATTGTGCCATCTATGTCCGTAGGTGTGTCAAGTGTCAACTTCACGCCGATAAAATACATTCACCCTCTTCCTCACTTCACCCAATATCCACCCCATGGCCTTTCTCCATGTGGGCATTCGACATCATCGGTCCCTTAGGTGATCCCAATTCCCTCACCAAGCAGAAATCTTTCATCCTTACTGCGATGGAATACTTCACCAAATGCGCCGAAGCCGAAGCTTACGCAGAAATCAAGGCGTCAATAGTATGTAAATTCATCATGAAGAACATCCTCGCCAGGTTCGGCGTCCCAAGCACAATCGTCACCGACAATGGGCCACAGTTCATTTCTCAGGACCTTCAAGACCTCTGCAAAAGGTACGCAATTGTATTGAATCATTCATCACCTTATTACCCACAAGGTAATGGCCAAGCGGAGGCCACCAATAAAACATTGATCAAAATCATCAAGAAAACGAAGCTCTATGGGCCTATCACACTTCAATCCGTACCCCCACCGGGTAGACTCCGTTAGCCCTTACTTATGGGACGGAAGCGGTAGTCCCGTACGAGACTCTGATCCCTTCTCTCATAGTACAATTAGATGAGGAATTTCCCCTCGACGAACGTCGCAATTCACTCCTTGCCCAGTTGGAACTCTTAGACGAGAAGCGGCTGGCCGCTGCCGAGCATGCGCGTGTGTATCAAAATATACTCGCTCGCTTTTACCAAAAGAAAGTCGTTGAGAGAAAATTTAAAGTCGGTGAGATGGTCGTGAAAAGAATTTTTGTCAAACCTGGAGGGCCGCGTTCTAAGCTCCAACCCAATTGGGAAGGACCATTTGTAATTCAAGCCGTGTACCCTGGCAACGCCTACAAGCTAGTCAACGCCGAAGGGACCGAGTTATCCCACCCTTGGAATGGGCTTTATCTTGAAAAGTACTACCCTTAGCATAGTGCCAAAACGTCAAAAAACAAAAAAATGATGAAAAGACAGAAAACATCAAAAACAACAAAAAAATATTAAAAATCACTAAAAATATGCAAAATTCAAAATGCCGATGCCTGGTGGTCACCATGTAGTTAAGTCCCTGCATCCAACCTTCATGTTAGGATAGGACCCATTAAGGCTTGGTAGGCACTGGGTCTTGGTTTGCCAGAACCGTGGAGATCCCTGTCCGGCCACATCAGCCTATGCATGCTAAAAGCAAGCCAACATGTACTCACTTACGTATTTTATCCAAAAAAGTTGGTAGCATCACCTACAGTGGGGCCTCACCCAGAAGATCTCCAGAAGTTGTAATCTTTATTCTTTTCTCTTCGACCAAATGAGACAGTCGGCGCCCTTAAAACGCTGAGCATGAGAAACCAAAACTCAAACCCCTTAAGGCAAGAGTAGGATCCATTTCCTGAGCATCAATCAGAGCACGAGAAGAGGGCAGTGTCCCCGCAGGTAGACAAAAGGGAGCCCACAACATCAAACGACTATATCTCCCTCGTAAAAAGAAACACAAAATCAAAATCAAGAGAAAAGCCTGGTCGTGACCGTGCCTGATGCGATAAATGGAACCCCTCAAAGCAAAAGTCTGAATCCACAAAAGGGGCCATGGATTGTAAATGCTCGAGATTTGGTCCGAAGTTGTCCGAAAGAGGAGAGTTAATGGGCCGTTATTGGCTCACCGGGTTAACGGTTTTGTCGGTCCTCTTAGGAGGTTTACCCCATACACTCTTCCTTCTTCCTTTGAAGATGAAAGCTAGATGGAGTTTCTGAAGGGTAAAACCCGCCAAGGTCTGCAACCTTATTTTAATACACACGTATGGTTGCCTACTTTGAAAAGTAAAAGCTATCACTGCGAAGGAGTCTCTATGTTTCTGGCCGGTCAAGACCCCTGTTTACCACCTTGATGTCTTCTTATTTAACCTTGGGCCTAGGCCAATGCAAGCGCGTCACCTATGGGTGCGACGGCGTCTGATTCCGGGTCAACGTCGCGCAGTTGGTTGTTAGGGTTCCAAGGTGTTCCATCATATACCATCTAGGGTTGTGAGGAAATAGACCCGGGTCGGGCAAACCATCTACCTCGAAAACCTTTTGGGTGAATCCCTGTGGTCGGAAGCGACTGGGAGCCTAAGCATGGCATGACGGTATTGTCATCAGGGTAAGTCTTAGCCGGCGAGATTATCATTCGAGGGGTCTAGAGGCCTAAATCAACCTAGATGTACACTTAGGATACCTGGGAGGTCAGTAAGAAACCTCTGTTCTCATGTTGGTTAGGTGCCATTTGGGTGTTTGCCAGGCGTTAGCAAAAAAAAAATGAAATGATAAAAACAAAAAAGGAAAAGAGAAAATGTACATATCTGCAAACAAAAAAAATTGAATATAACAAAACAACAAAAAAATGTCAAATATAAAAATAAAAATAAATCAATTTTGCATGATTGCATTTGTATGCAGCATTTCACTTTTTAATATCACTTGCATTCGTGTGCTTGTCTGTCGCATTCATCATCACCGCATCTTTCCCTTGTCTTCGTTAATAAGGGCTTGGCCCCTTGACCCGTTATCAAGGACAGATCAGAACAAACCTCGCATATTGGGCAAGGGGCCAAGTCAGAGCAGATATTCTAACTTGTTTGTTTAAGTGATGTATGCAGGAATTTGAGAAAGCAAGAAAGAGGTAAGAATCCAAGAATCAAACATTTTATTCCTTTCCAAAATAAATAAAAATTTACATCAAGTTCCACCCTCTCTCTCTGCATTACTCGTCCCGCTACTCTCCGGGCAAAACGCTCTCAAGGGTGCTACCCAACTATGAAAAGCGGTACTCCTACCGCTCTGTACTCCTCTTCCTATTCCCACACCCCGACGTTGATCTGTGGGGGCAGCAAAAAAGCTACTAACATGAAAGCCACGCTCTCGTGCTCTTCGGTAGCGCTCCTCACCATCTCTCAGCCATTGTTCAGCAAGACCAAGGCTGGTTCAGAGTTCGAACAGCTGGGCCTCCATGGCCCTTCGTTCCTCCCTTTCAGCCAATCTGTCGGCTCTTTCTCTCTCCCTATCGCTTTCTCTCTCTGCCTGTTCTCTCTCACGGTCTTCCCTCTCCAACTGGAGAGTGATCCTCAGCTCTATGGCATCCCTAGAAGAGTCGTCATCTGGACAATGTCGTAGTTCCTCCTCCAGCTCTACTATTCTAGCCTTCCTCTGCGCAGCTTGGGCAAGTGACTATTGTGTCTCCTTTTCCTACCAGATATACCATCTTAGATATGCGGCAAGGCATAAACAAGTAGAACTCAACACTGAGACTCTTACCTGTATAGAGAGCATCCCTTCTGCCTCCGCGACACGCTGTGTAGCACGAGCGAGTTTCTCGTGAAGCAAATCAAGTTCTGAGGTAGGGACCCATAAGCTAGAGACGCCACCCACTCCCATCGCTGAGGAGGCCGCGTCAATCTGGGCGCGCTATGGCCACACATGTGATAGTTAGTGGCCGAACACCATGAATCTAGGGTCTTGATTAGGAGTGTGCACTGTACACCTACCGAGGCACTCAAGGCTTCACGTGTGTCACCCAATTGTTGCTCCGTCTTTGCCAGGCGAGATCGCAAGCTCGCTATCATAGTCTCACGGACATCCTGCACCCATGCCATAGAAGTCAGCATTCCCACAAAAATCAAAGCAAGAGAGAAGGGGAGACCTACCTCCACAAGTCCCCGGGGTTGGAGCCGCTCTGCTTACATTGTCTTATATAGATGCAGGTAGTCTTCACTATCCTGTGCATGTGATTCCACGATTGTGCCACCCCGTTGCCAATCTTCATACTGTTCGGGGAACCGCACACGCCAATCAATGCAGGTTGCCGGTCCTCGTGTCTTTCTCCCGACGGGAGGTGGCGCAGTCGTATCCACCCATTCCTGAGCCAGTCCTAAAGTCCTCATAACCAATCGTAGCCGAAGCGGCTCGATTTCATTCAGGCAGTGCATCCACAGTTCCCGTCCGAATCGGGCACGACTTGTTAGAACCCATGGTTGGTCGGCATCGACCATGCCTGAGTAGGGTCTCCAGTTTACCTAGGTTAGGTTGTACATACCCGTTTAGCTGGTCAAAACCAAAAATAACAAAATAAAAATAAAAGTAAAAAAAAATCCCACCATCGCTGCAGGGAATTCCTGTAGCTCGCGCCTTAGCACCATCAGCTGGTAGGTTAGAGGCGCTGCACTCATGATGGGTTGCCACCGCCTGGCTAACGGCACCGTCACAGGTCGCCAATGTCGAGCTCTCCCCATCGGGAGGTAATAATAGCTCCACAGCTCCATCATTATATGTCATCATACCTTAAGTGGACTATTAAAAAAGAAAAACAAACAAAAAAAAAATAAGACAAAATAAAAATACCTGGATAAATGGTGTGAAACCACTCGCAGTCATCTCACGGTCTGCCTCTTGGGACAGACCTGTAAACAAATGCGCCAGCATGGCAGCTCCCCAGACGTAGTGCCCTACTCTTTCGAGGTCTGATAGCAGCTCCAAGAAACGACAATGGATAACGTCTCCTTTCGAGCTCAGTATCAATCTTTCCAGCAAGAAGAGGAGAAATCTCCTCAAATCCATGTTGGATCTTTCCCAATTGCCAAAATCTATGCAGTACACAGCACGGCATCCTCTTTCCATCCTTCCCATGAATTCTTCTGAGGACTCATCATCCCGTCGGTGAGTATCAGTGAGCCCTAATGTCTCCATGATAGATGTCCTGGCTACTGACCTGTTCTTCCGTCCATCTAGGTCCAAACCAGTAGCTTCTGGGCACCTTCTCGATAGTCCGCGTAAGTGAATCCGGTCACTGCCTCGCCATCCACCTTGAGGCTCGTGATTCTGGCCACATCTTCCAGACTGGGCACCATGTGCCCCCAAGGCATCAAGAATGCCCGACTCACTGGGTCCCATCTTTCACGCAAGGCTTGGATCAGAACCAGGTCGAGCTTGATCGGCTCGATTCGCAGGAAGGCACCAAATCCCATCACGTCTAGCCTGGCCTTCTGAAAATTCGGGAGACCCCTGTATGCTGCCGCTACTAACTCCCATGAAATGTGTGGTTTCATCACACTCTGCGCGTGCATAAGGAATGGAGAAGGGTGTTGTCAAAAGAAAGGAAGAAAGAAAGGAAGGAAGAAAGAATGAGAAAAGGGCAGGAAAGCTCAGCTTACGAGTTGCGATTGGGTCCTTTCACTGAAGTGCCCTTCGAGGTCCGAGAGCTTCCTGGAACTGCTACCGCTGGACCTGCTTCTCTTCGAGGAATGGGAAGATTCGCCCTCCATCCCGATCTTAGAACTCTGAGTTCCTTCTCTTTCGTGAAAATTTGTACTCTTCGAGTTGGCTCTCGATGTCCCTTCGATGACGAAAGAGACAGGTATTTATAGAAATGGGAGAAGTGCGGGCCAAGATTACCTCCATCACCTTTAACGACAGCCCTCGTGATAAGATGTCTGCCCTGCGGTCCCATGTGTCACTTCACCGCTCACGCAGGGTGATTGATTGGACAACACCCTCCCTATACCGTTAGGGATGCCCTGTTACGATGTAGAGGTCATCCGCAAAGGTTGAAAGATCGCCCGGGAAGAGGGGCTAGGGCTGTCATTGTTGACTTCCGCGGCTGATTAACGCATGGAAGACGATCAGAGCAAGATACGATTCACCGTTTCGTACAGGGTCTCGACAGACACATCACATGGGAAGAGTGCAAAGAGGAAGAAGTGTAGGGAAGAAGGAACGCACAAGAGAACAAACAAGCAGCAGAAAATCAAATCACTCCATTCATAAGTTTACATAAGCTGTCATAAACATCACAATCATAGAGGGGAAGCGGGTCCACTGGCTCGCCAACTCTCGCCATTATCTGCATGCTCGTCCCTCTAGACGTCCCTCTCCTCTCCCCTGAGGTGAGGGTCCCTCAGAAGCCTTCTGGATCCCTGTGCAGCAGCACCCGCCTCGCCTCGTGGCGCCTGCTCCACAGCGGTGGCTCGCTGCTCCTCCCCTGGCGTGGCGAAGAAGCCACCAACAGAAAAGCGGCCAGACTGGCGCAGTCGCTCCCCGAACTCTCGCGCTCTCTCATAGCGCGTCTCCATCGCTCCTAGCCTCTGCACCATGACCTGAAGGCCTAGCTAGAGCTCCCTCACCTAGGCCTCCAAGGCCTTCCTCTCGGCCTGATCTTGCTGTCGCTCGGCCCTTCTCTCCTCCCTCTCTCTTTCCGCCTCTCTCTTGGCCACCTGGAGGAACACCCTCAACTCTAGGATGTCCGGATGTGGCCTCTCCTCATTGTGACGCCGCAGCTCCGCCACAGTTGCTACCCAGGCGTCACGCTCCTCTTCAGCCCGGGCTGCGCGGGCCACCGCACCAGCAAGTTGCTCTCGAAGGGAGGCAATCTCAAGAAAAGGGGCCGAAGAACTGGAAGATGCGCCGCCGGCCATTCCCACCATCGTTGTCTGCTGGGCACGCTGGAATAAACAAACGACGGCTGTCAGCTAAGCTCCAAATTTAAAAATAAAAAAATGCAGCACTTAACTTACCAGGAGCGACAGTTCCTGTTGAGTGATGGCCAGCTGCCGCCTAGCCTCTGCCAGTTGGGCACGCAAGCCGTTGATGTCGCACGTATCCCCGGCTTGGGGAAGTCCCGCATAACTCTCTCTCTATTGCCGCAGGAAGTCGGCACTTTCCTGCACCAATACGCTCCCTTGCTGTCCAGGGAGACGTATGCACCAATCCTCGAGCTTCGCCTTGCCTCGACTCTCCTTCCTGACAAGGCTCGGCTCATCCGCACTCGCCCATTCATCGGCCAAACCCGTGGTCTTTGCCATGTCCTGCATCAAAAAAGGGGGGTCTTACGTCAAAACACAAGAACGTGTCTCCTGTCATGGACGCGTCCATCATTTGTGTGCAACACTCGCCGAACCCTTTTTCCCTCTCACATGGCTCACTCAAAACTCAAAATAAATCAAAGAGGGGAAGATCGAAGGACATACCGGGCCGTGTTCACCTCCCTCCGCGCCATTGGGCCCCTCGGGTCCCTCAAGCACCCGAAGGGGTCCTTCCTCTTCCATGGACGCCTCGCTGTGCTCTTGCGCGTCCCTCCTCGGGCGAGGAGTCCCTCGCCCCTCTCTCCCTTCACCACGATTTGGCCCACCAAACTCCATCGATCGAGAAGTGGAAGAAGATGAAGATGGGCGAGCAAATCGCGACGGAGGCGGGCTCGTTTACGGGCAAGGCACGGGAGAAGAATTACCGCCTTGCGCTTTAAATTTGAATTTGAAAGTTAAGACGTGTCCCCGTGCCTAGACGCGCCCAAAAGGTAAAAAGAAGAAAAAAGAAGAAAAAAGAGGACCCCTCCGTACAAGGCGTAGTTCCCTACTTTTCAGGGCAAGGTCTCGTGAAGCATGCCTCGAAACAACTCGGTGCAAGAGGAGAAGCGTGGAAAAGGGAAAGTGCATACGACAAAAGGAACCATTTCAATGCACATAAGCAAATAGTCAGTTATACATCATAAAGTGAGGAAGGTGGGGTGTACAAGCAACTCTCTAACTCTAGCTACCACCCTCCTGATCATCTCTCTCCTCCCTCCTCTGACGGGGATCCCTAGGGGGCCTCCGCGAACTCTGAGAGGCGGTGCTCGCCTCGCCCTGTGGTGGCACGCCAGCCTCGAAGGCGCGGTGACGCTCCTCGGCCGAAGAAACCAGAAAGTTGCCCATGGAGAATGAACCAGACTGACGAAGTAGTGCCCCGCGCTCATTCGCCCTCTGGTACCGCTCTTCGCTCTCCCGAAGCCTCCCCTCCGCCGTGCCGAGACTCAATCGGAGCTCCATCAGCTGGGCCTCCAGAGCCCTCCTCTCGTCCCAGTCTCGCAGTCGCTCCGCCCTCCTGTCCTCCCTCTCTCTCTCTGTCCTCTCTCTCTCTCTCTCCCTCTCCCTGTCCTCTCTCTCTCTCCCTGTTCTCCCTCTCCTCTCTCTCTCTCATCGCCTCTCTCCTCGATAGCTCGAGGGTGATCCGCAGATCCAGCACGTCGCGAGGGAGCTCCTCAGCCTCCCGTCGCCGCTCCTCCTCCAGCTCCGCAATCCGGGCGTCACGCTCTGCCGCCCAGGCGTCGCGCTCCTGCTCAGCACGAATAGCACGGGCCAGGGCCTCCCGAATCTCGGCCACCTGTCAAAGCACGCATGACCCATAAGAGAACAGTGAAGAAAGAAGAGCAACTGGAAAGAGAGTCGGGGTCAGGCAGACACTCACTCGAGCCTCGCGGTCACGCTCGGACTCCTCAGCCCGGGCCACCGCGTACGCCAGCTGCTCCTGAAGGGCAGAAACCTCCGGAGGAGGGCCCCACAAACTGGAACCCGCTCCACCAGCCATCCCGACTGCCGATGCCTAATGGGCCCGCTGAAACACGGAACAAACGACAGTCAGAGGCTAAGCATCGAAATCCAGGTCACAAAACAAAAAAAAATGCATTGCATAGACTCACCAGGATCTCCAACTCCTGTCGGATGGCCACCAATTATCGCCTGGCGTCTGCCAGCTGGGCCCGCAGGTCGGCAATCATGTTATCACGAGCATCCTACATTGCATATAAATTAGTGTCACATGCATATACATATAGAAAAGGGAAACATTTTTCATTTCACGCTTACCCCTGCCGCACCACCAAGGAAGAGACGCTCCCCGTACGTGGCTCGATACCGTCTCATGTAATCGGTGCTGTCCGGTACATGGGACACCACTGGGACCCTGCCCTACTGCTAGTCCTGGTATTGTGCAGGGAAGCGCGTACGCCAATCCACGATCTTTGCCTTCCCCTTGGTCTTCCGCCCGATGCGGACCGGCTCGTCTACGTCGACCCACTCCTGGGCTAACCCCAACGTCCTCAAAACCAGCCTGAGCCGCAGCAGCTCGATCTCGTTCAGGCAATGGACCCACACGTCCCGCCTAAAACGAGGATAACCCACTACCACCCAACATCGGCCATGCCCAAGTAGGGCCTCCACACCACCTGCATCACCATACATGCATCATGTTAGTTGCCATTAAGTCACATGCATAAAAATACCAAAAAAATCATACGCATCATACCATAGCCTCGGGGTACTCGCTCAGCTCCCGACGAAGCGACGCCAGCTGGTAGCCGTGGGGTGCCGCGACCATGACCGGCCTCCACCGTCGTGCCAGAGGCACGGCTCTCCTGTTCCCCTATCTGGCTCTTCCCATTGGGAAGTAGTAGTAGCTCCACACATGCATCCATCATACATCATTAGCACGAACAATTGCATATTTAACTACGGTAAAATGCATTAATAAATTGTTTACCTGGAGAAAAGGTGCAAAGCCGCTGACTGTCATCTCCCTCTCTGAAGTCTGGGAGAGATCGGCGATCAAATGGGCAAGCAGAGCCGCTCCCCACGCATAATTCCCCACTCTGTCCAGGTCCGCCAAGATCCCAAGGAAGCGGCAGTGGATGCTGTCCCCCTTAGTCCCCAGCAGAAGGCGGCCCAGGAAAAAGAAAAGGAACCGCCGGAGGTCTAGATCCACCAGCTCTCGCTCGCTCAGGTCCTGGGTGAAAGCTGCTCGAGCGTCTCCCTCTAGTCGTGCCAAAAACTCAGCTCCAGTCTCGCTGACCCGCTGGCGCGGGTCACCAAATCCGAGCGCCTCCATAATCTCCACTCGGCCGACTACCCTGCTATCTCTGTCAGTCGCGCTCGTCTCTAGCCACAGCAGGTCCAATGCACTCTCTCGGTAATCGGGGTAAGTGACCCCACTGACTGCCTCTCCGTCAACTCGTAGCCCGGTGATCCGAGCTACGTCCTCCAGTGTCGGCACCATGTGCCCCCAGGGCATCAGAAACGCCCGGCTTGGTGCGTGCCACCGCTCCCTCAACGCCTGGATGAGAGGAAGTTCAAGCCGGAAGGGCTCAATCCTGAGGAAAGCTCCAAAACCCATGGCGTCCACCCGCGCCCTCTGAAAGTCCGGCAGCCCACGATACGCTGCCACCACCAGGGACAAACTGATCCGGCTCTTCATCACACCCTGCACACCACAAAAATAAACAAAAAGGAACACATCAGCATCATGGATACTGATAAACAACAACACTGTACATAATATTTATTTTATTTTTTATTTATTTTAAATAAATAAATATATATATATATATATATATAAAGGCGTCCACCCCCATGGGCGCTTTCTTTTTATTTTCTTTATTTTATTTTAACAAAACCACAAAACAAAAACAAAACAAAAAAATAATAAAATAAAAATAATATATCATATCATGAAGGCGTCCACCTCTGTGGACGCCTCCTCTTTTTTGATTTTATTTAATTAATTACGTAATAACCCAAAAAATAATAAAAACAAAACAAAATAAAAAAGAAAGGATGGAGGCGTCCAGGCCCTTGGACGCCTCCTTCCCTCACTCCCCGGCCTTCTCTACACCGTCTCTCGCCCGCTTGTTTAGCCTAATAAACCAACAGAATGGAAGTCTAAGGAGCTTACCGGGTCGTGCTCATCCTCTCCCGCGTTGCCTGCGCCCGCAGGACCCTCCACGGCCAAAGGAGGTGCCTCCTCTTCTGCGCAATCTCCTCTCTCGCGACAGCCCCCTCGGCATGATCCCTCGACCTCCTCGGACGACGAGCCCATCGTTTTCGCTTCTCTCCACCCTGGCTCGGGCCTCCTTGCTCCATTGGGAACTGAGAATGGGTCGTTCAGAGTGAAATGGGTCATTAGAATGAACAGTAGAAGAGAACAGGGGGTGAGACCCCTTTTTTATAGAAAATCACCAGGCTTTGGGGCGTCCAGGCGCCTGGACGCCCCCACATTTTTATTTTATTAAAAATTCAAAAAAACATAGGGGCGTCCAGGCGCCTGGACGCCCCCATATCAAAAATAAAAAAAAATTGAAAAATAAAACATAGGGGCGTCCAAGCTCCTGGACGCCCCCAGAACTAAAAAATTAAAAAATTGAAAAAGAAAATATAGGGGCATCCAAGCGCCTGGACGCCCCCACAACTAAACAATTAAAAAATTGAAAAAGAAAATATAGGGGCATCCAGGCCCCTGGACGCTCCCATTAAAAATAAAAAATGTATGTATATATATATATATATATGATCATAATATGAATAAACAAGAACACAAAAAGAGAGAAAACATAAAAACAAAAAAGAGAAAAATAAAAATCATAAAAATTGTAACAAGGGGAACAATGATCCAAGATGTCAAATTCCAGATTTTATTCCATCAGAAAACAGAGTGAGCTACATCAGGGCTTAGGCGCTTTAGGCCTTAACTTCCCCAGTTCGATTACGTAAGCCCTCCACAGCTCGCATTCTTCCCCTACATGCGCTAAGGCCTTTCCCGTAACACTTGTCTTCCAGGGTGCTTTAATGGCCTTCGCTTCCTTCGCATCCGATTCCGTGCCCAACTCCCTCTTCTTCAAAGGGACAATGCCGGTCAACAGTGGGAACGAGTAGCGTGGAATGCCGATCTGGAGGCAGCACCGATGCGCGTTATAAAGGACAAACTCAGTCCCGCCGATCACTTGGAGTTCAACTTCGGGAGAAGACCTCATGAGGAGTTCAAGTGAGAGTAGACATGCCGGTGCGCAAGTGAAGAAGCATTGTGTCATGGTTCGAAAGTGAGACCGCCAGTCTTCATGCTTCTTCAGCCACGGAACACGGTTCGCCACAGTGCCACCGAAGCCTAACACATCAGCTAAGTGATAAAGGGGGCTTTGTTGGAAGAGCTTCGAAGCAGTCGGCATCCCCTCACGGTGGTCAAATTTGAAGTGCAAATCAATCCAGCAATTCAGAACAAGTGCACAACCGAAAGGAGGCTTACCCATGCTCGAGGCAGTAAGGCCACTGTAAAGGTAGGCAAGGACGGCGGGTCCCACCCTCTTTCCACTCCAAATCCCGCAGATGGCACTCAGTTGGTCCTCCTCCACTATGTTGTCGGTATAAGGAAACAAGAGAGCACCCGCCAGACAAATGGTGAACCCTTTCATAATTCCTTCCAAGTGGTCATCATCTGGTGACCCTCTCAGGGCATCCATGACCCATTCCGCGAGCCTTTGAAAATCAATTCCCTTTTGAGTGTGGACCTTTCTGGCTGCGTCGGGCGGCATGAAGCTTCCAAGGACACTCTCGGAAGTCCCCCTTGTCAGCATCCGCATAGCCTTTACCTTCCCGTCACTCTTGAATTTCTTCAATCAGAGCAGAAGTTCCACCTCCTCAAGGAGGATGGTCGCCTCGAAGGTCGGGAAGATGAAAGTGTGGGTCTGGGGATGTCAGATCTCCACTAGTGCGCCCATAGCCGCCCAGTCCATGCGAATCTTTCATAGTGCTTGGCATGAATAAGGAGCCCCTGAGATGCCACCTCGAGAGTATGGCCCTCATGCCAATAGAGATGTTGGAAGTTAACTTTGAAAGCCATGGCAGTTTGGAAAACTTCCTCGGGCCTGGGAAGAGTGGATATGGCTGGAAAGAAGGAGAGAAAGGAAAAGAGGTGAAAAAGGGTTCACGCGGAGAATTTGAAATGAATCAGCTTACCATATGCGACTGGATCGTCCCACTCAGATGACCCTCGAGGTCGGAGAGTCGCCTGATCTCACTGCTAGGCCTGCCCCTCTTCATAACGCGGGAAGACTCTCCTTCCATCCTGAAATCCCTAGATTCTCCTCTCCTTCTCCTCCTGAGCTTTCAAAACTCTCCTTGGTGCATTTGGATGAACCAGCCTAAGGGAGGTATTTATAGGAAAAGAGAGGCGCTACAGGACGAAACACGTCACATCAGTGGTCATTCGTCAGGGTTTTGTCTAGATCTCCTTGTACTATGGTGCGATTCTGCTGCTTTCTGATGTATTTAATCTATGTTGGTCTGTGCAGGTTTTACTAACGGACGTCTTTGTCCTATCTTGTGTACCGTCCTTCGGTGTTTGGTCCCCCCGTGTCATGCATCATATTATATGATACCTACGCTACTAGAACATGTCAAGGACCTTGTGACCCGAACGAATCTGGGATTTGAGTTCCCCTTCAACAAAAATGGTGATGATTCTAGAAGAATTTTGGTTGTACGGATAGGCCGTTAATTTGTGGTAGCATGGGGACGACGGTTCCATTCAGTGAGTTGGTGCGTGGATAAACGGGCCCCAGCTCAGTATCAGCTCACCGGATCGGTATCCTGACCGATTCTTAACGAGTTGACAATATTATCCTTGGCTATTTTCTATTTTAGTTTGTTTTAATTTTTTTCTTTAAACCCAGCATGCTTTCATATAGGACTTTGAATTTATTGCGGAAAATCATTCAAGCGATTCGATTGTGAAAGTCGTTGTGCTTCAATTCTTACAAATATGAGATATTCCACTCTGAATGAAATACTGAGTTTCCTTGAAAAGGCCCTACGCTGCTCTCCAAAGAGACCCTTGTTTGGACAGACCCTCAGATATTCCTTTGCTTTTTACCTTGTTTGACCCACCTTGGCCGCAGCACTTCCACATTGGCTGGTAATCGCTCCCCAAAGGTGAAATCTGCCAGTTTATGACCCAGGTACTTCCACACCGAGAAGTTGGTCTCCTTTATTTTCATGCCTGAGCGCACATCTCGCCCTCCCTTTTTGATCTCCGTCCAAACAATCGTCAAATTTGAAAGACCTTCTTCAAGGTCGCCTCATTGGAACTACAGGAAAGATTCCAAACAGTAATGTCAAAAGCGTGTCTCATCACACCTTGGCATCAACTTATCAGTCCATTCCCACTCCATTTCACTCCACTTCGATACCATTCCATTACGTGTCACTCCCTTGCAAAGCAGACGCCAAGGCGGGGCAGCTGTAGACACGCTATTCCTGACGTCCCCCGAGAAAATCTCATATTACTATGCGACGCCCCGCAGCGGCTTTTACATTTTGAATCGCTTGAGTGCTTCCTCTTCTTGAGTCTTCTTCCGCCTTTTCGGCATCCGAAAATCATCTCCTTGCAGAATCGGACGGCATCGACACCAATCGGACGCATCGGAAGTTTCCGAAACCAGGAGAATGTCTGGCGGACGGCTATCGACGTATTTTCAGGGGATCCAGGGGGGTCTTTATGGAGGCGTCCAGGCCCCTGGACGCCTCCACTATTTTCAAAATTACAAAAAAATGAAAAAAAACCAAAAAACATATAAAATCATGGAGGCGTCCAAATGACTGGATGCCTCCATCAATGCAAAATAATAAAAAATAATAATATTAATAATGATAAAAAACAAAATAAAAAAAATAATAATTTCATGGAGGCGTCTAGGCCCCTGGACGCCTCCATCAACTTGCCCACGGGCGCCGCCCGTCCGCCGGTCGGTTTGTCATATGAGAAAAAATCCAAATTGTGAAGACGTCCTGCCAACTAGACGCGCCCACTCTTGAATCACGGGCGCCGATCAAAATCACGCGTTGTGCCAAACCGCGTGCGGCTTTCGGCGAGGGTTCGGTGGGCTTTTATGGAGGCGTCCAATTTCCTGGACGCCTCCTTGAAAATATTCGAAATAAATAAATAAAATTAGAATAAAATATAATTTTTGCCCTGATGAAGGTGTCCAGGGTCCTGGACGCCTCCATCCTCCGGAGCCCTATAAATAGAGACCCTCCCTCAGTCCGAAGGGAGATTTTAAGAGGTCCGATAGGCTGCCGGAGCCCAGAGGCTGCCGGAGTCATTTCTAATCCGTGGTGTCTTTTGTAGGGGGAGGTTCTGCCAGCTTCTCGGGTGCCCACGCTCACGAGAGGAAGGTCATCTTCGTCCACCGTGCTTCCACGTCGTCCCTACGCTGCCGAAGCTCTGCCGGATCTCGCCATCGGCACATCCAATAAGCTAATTCTCTCCCCCTTCTTCTCCGTAGTTCTTTGCATTCATCATTTCGCATCCTCTATCTCCCTTCATAAGGGCGCCTTCTCTTATATACTTCTTGCATTCATCATCGCACTTTCCTCCTACTCGAGTCCGAGAGGGGTTTAAAACCACACCAACCAGGTGTGTGTTCTGTCACTATTTCGTTATTTTCTTCACAAGGGATTGATACTACACTTCCATTTTCTAATTCTATTTACCTACTGTCTGTTATTTTGCAAGGGTAACTAAGGAAAGCCCTCTCCGTCGGCCGGCCGAAGGGGGAAGAAGAAGCAACCCGCCACTTCCTGCTAGTGAGGTAGGCGCGATCATTTTCTTATTTTGGGGTCTTTGGCCCCTGGCGATCACATCATATTCTCGAGGCCGCGGCGAGTCACTTCCCCAATGGCCGTTTAAATTCCCGTTCTTATATTCTCTTTATATTTTGCTATATTCTTATCTGCTCATATTCTCGAGGCCGCGGCGAGTCACTTCCCCAATGGCCGTTTAAATTCCCGTTCTCATATTCTCTTTATATTTTGTTATATTCTTATCTGCTCATATTCTCGAGACCGCGGTGAGTCACTTCCCCAATGGCCGTTTAAATTCCCGTTCTTTATATTCTCCTTATATCATGTTATATTCTTATCTGCTCATATTCTCGAGGCCGCGACGAGTCACTTCCCGCAATTGGCCGTTTGAATTCTGTCCTTTCTCTTGTATATCTTGAATTGCTGCTATATCTGCTACACTCTCGAGGCCGCGGCGAGTCACTTCCCGCAATGGCTGTTTCAATTCTTGCTATTTGATTTCTGCACCATTCCCGTCCCCCCGAGGCCGCGGCGAGTCACTTCCCGCTATGGCCGTTTAACCCCCATATCTTGATATATTACATTTGTCCCGCTCGCCCCGTCGGAGCAATCTCCCGTGGTGGCCCCTTCTCTTTTCTCTTATTTCTGTGTTGCAGCAAATAAAATGAGCCCGCGTGCTCCGCATTTTCATTTCTCAAACCGCGTGACGTCGCTCACACTACCTAGATATCATCCGGCTTCCAAGTTCGAGCCAAACACGGCAGCTGACTTACTATTTTCTTATTTTCCTGAAATAGCGCCTTAGCCTATGTCGCTATTTCATTAAATAGCGCCCAAGCATGGGGCATTATTTACTATTTTCCTTGCATTGTTTACCATTTTTTTTCTCTCTTACCCCTTTTAACTTATGAAAATGACGCCCATGATAGAGACGTTATTTATGTAATTGACGCCTTCGTGAAGGGTCTTCAATTTGTGAAATACCGCCTTAATAGAGGGTGCTATTTAATTTTGGCCCATGTGTTATTTTTTTTAAGTGTAAGGCCCATTTGGTGTATATAATAGTCTTTAAATATATATATAGAGGGGTTGGGTATTGGTCATAAATTTTAAAATTTCAATCCTTCAATTTACCAGGGTTGCTACACCCCTCTATGAGATGTTAAAGGGTAAGAAGCCTAACTTGGCCTATTTCAAAAATTTTGGTTCTAAATGTTTCATTCATAATAATGATAAAAAGGTCTTATGCAAATTTGAGGCCAAACGTATTCTAGGCATATTTGTGGGCTATTATGAACAGTCTGGAGCTTATAGAGTTTTAGCATTAATGATTAGATTGTGGTGGAGTCTCCTTATGTAATCTTTGATGAGTTTAATGATCATATTGATAAATTTGATGATGACAGGAGGAAGAATGACAATAAGGACTTTCTGGAAGCAAAAGAGGATGCGGAACAGCCTAAACAACCAGAAGATCTAGAACCAGAACAAGGTAGGTCGACCAATCCAGTTCCCAGGTCAATTGAACAAGGTGAGTCATCAAATAATCTCATATTTTTAAAAGACCATCCGGTTCAAAATGTCATTGGTAATCTGCTTGATCCACCTAAGACCATATCTTTTTACCAAGAAATAAACAATCAGGACTTAGTGGCATTAGTTTCACAAATTGAACCCAAAACCATAGATGAGGCTTTAAAAGTTGAATCTTGGATAAATACAATGCATGAGGAATTGGGTCAATTTGAAAGAAACTAGGTCTGGACTTTAGTTATTAGACCAAATAATTGTTTTATCATAGGAACAAGATTGGTTTTTAGAAATAAAATGAATGAAGATGGAATAATTTCTAGAAATAAAGCTAGGTTAGTAGCTAAGGGCTACAATCAGGAACTAGGGGTAGACTTTGATGAGTCTTATGCACCAGTTGCTAGGATGGAAGCCATCAGAATTTTGTTGGCTTTTGCTTGCTCTTTTGGCATTAAACATCAACAAAGGGATGTAAAAAGTGTCCTTTTAAATTGAATCATAAAAGAAGAAGTTTATGTCGAGCAGTCCCCCGGTTTTGAATCTCATGAGCTACCTAACCATGTTTTTAAGCTGAATAAAGCACTATATGGACTAAAACAAGCTCCTAGAGCTTGGTATGATAGGTTGACAATTTTTATGCTCAGCAAGGGATACAACAGAGGTAAGGTCGATCAAACTCTTTTCACCAAAACACCTAATGACCAAATCGTCATAGTTTAGGTTTATGTTGATGATATTGTCTTTGGTTCAACTAATTATGAACTATGTGGAGAATTTGAAACATCAATGTCTGAAGAGTTTGAAATGAGTTTAGTTGGTGAACTGCAATATTTTCTTGGTTTACAGATTAAGCAGTCAAAAGAAGGATGCTTCATCAAACAAACAAAGTATGCATTGGAGATCTTGAAGAAATTTGGCATGGAGAAAATGAAGCATATTTCTACACCAATGGGTATAAATGCATCTCTAGAAGTGGATGAGAAAGGTAAATCAGTAGATCCAAAAATCTATCGAGGTATAATCGGATCTTTACTCTACTTACTGCTTCTAGGCTAGATATTCAATTTAGTGTGTGTTTATGTGCTTAGTTTCAAGCTAGTCCTAAAGAGTCTCACTTATCTACTATAAAAAGAATTTTTAGATACCTTATTGGCACACATAATTTAGGACTGTGGTATCCTGCATCATGTCAACTTCATTTAATTTTATACACATATGCAAATTATGCTGGATGTAAGTTCGATAGAAAGCGTACTAGTGGATATTGTCAATTTTTTTGTGGGTGTCTCGTTTCGTGGGCTTCAAAGAAACATCATTCTATTGCACTCTCCACTGCAGAAGCTGAATATGTTGCTGTAGGGAGCTGTGGAACCCAAGTTCTTTGGATAAAACACCAACTCCAAGACTAAAATGTAGATCTTAGTTGTACACCCATATTGTGTGATAACACTAGTGCAATCAACCTAACTAAAAATCCAATCCAGCACTCAAGAACCAAGCACATTGAAATAAGACACCATATCTTAAGAGATGAAGTATCCAAGAAAAATTTTGAATTGCATTATGTTGATACATTGAATCAAATTGCTAATATATTTACAAAGCCATTGAACAGTGAAAGATTTTCATCCCTGAGAAGGGAACTAGAGCTTTACAGACCTTCTTCAACTAAATCAGGAAAGTCCCATGCATGACTCTTGTATTTTAGTCCTCTAGTGCATCTAGTAAGGGGGAGTCTGTCTAGTTGATCTTGCTCTTGTATGAACTCTTCAACTCTTTCTTGCTTGTGTTCAACTATCAATGTGGTATATAAAATGGTGATATGTGAAAGGACAGATTAAGCCTGTCAGGAAGTTGTCACTATAGCTGACGTGATCTTCAGATCTAAGTTATCCATCAAGTACCAGAAGATAGTCAACCATGTAGTTAAGGGGATTTGATGCTTCCAAATTTTAGTCTAACTATTCTTTTGCTTGTTTCAGATAGGGGGAGTCTGGCAGAGTTATGTGTATCTCTGTGCAAATAAGACTTGTGTTAGTCAGCACACCCATCCATTCTGTCTACAGAACTTTATGCATATTCAATGGCTGTTTGTCTATAAGTTTCTTTCTGAATTCCACCCTTTCTATTAGTGTCCTCTTTATCTGTCGAAAAATCCTAAGGTGAGACATCTCTTTCTTATAATTGTTCTCACAGTCGCTGGGATGGTAAAATAAGGACCTTCAATTTTTTGAAACTGACAAGAGTTTTGATCACATCAACTAGTCTGAAGGTTTAAAGTTAATAATTCTGTGAGACTGAGACCTGAAAGCACCTTAAAAATGTCTATATACAAAATTAATGAATTAAAAATAGTATTAGAATATTGTGTCCCGAAATCCTCTTAACCTTGAAAATTAAGAGTAAAGAGGCAACTTTTGTCACTCCCCGAGATATACAGCGGAAATAAGTCGGGAACATGAACAGTCGGTAAAGTAAGCCGCTAGTTAGAGAGACAATTAGAGCACCACATTCATTCATACAATAGCATAAATGATGTACAGAATATAACTTTATTGCTCATAATAAAATCAGAGTTTACAACTTGACAAGACTCTTTTGACATCATGACTCACTAGGCTCAAGAAAATAAAAAATTACATAACATGATCAACTTCACCACCTATTACAGTGAATGATTCTATATTGTCACAAGAGACTCATGTAGACAACTCTCTAGGGCTTTTCTCAATCTTCAATCACTCTCGAAATCGCCACTTGAATAATTTGACTCCGATTGTCACGCCCCGAGTTATGCAGCGGAATTAAGTCGGGATTGTGAACAGTTGACAAATAAGCCTCAAGCTAGCACGACAATCAGAGCGCAACATTCACACATAACAGAGTGAACACGGTTGTGTCCCTGTGATTTTGATGATACCAAACACTATAAGTCTTATGAATGCATACAATTCTGTTTGTGGTGCAGATGAATGTTTCATTGAAAATCTTATCTGAATTATTGCTGCATTTTAAATATGGCTGTGTGGTGTGTGCTTTGGTGCATTTCATAATTGCATTTATCTGGATTGTTTGATGTCATATGTGTTTACTTATGTTTTGATGATGACATAGTTTACGTGTGTTTTGATGATGATAAATTGATGTCATATGTGTTTACTTCATTTAGAACTACTCATTCAGAACTTGGTACATTGCTTAACTGTGAGCATGGCATAGACTGTACACTCGTCTGTCTGCATGAGTCACCAAGTCCACACATTGCATCGTGTCCTTTTCATGAAGTCTATACATTGGCATGCAGCGTCTCATGAAGTATGTACATCCTCTTCAAGCATTTCAAAGTCTATACATCGCTTGGAGTTCTTTCAAGTCTATACATTGCTGAGCGTCTCACTGACTGTCTCATGCAAGTATATACATTGGCATATGCATTCACTGTAAAGTCTATACATTCATAGCGTCCAGTGTCTAGAGTTTCATAAAGTCTGTACATTGGAAGTATGTACAACGGACTGTACATGCATCAATCTTCAAAGTCCATACATTGGACTGTTACACGCATCATTGAAGTCTATACACTAGTCCGTCTCTCCAGTCTGCACAGCCTTCTGATTGGACTTAATGTCTATACAACCTGCATCGTCTCATGCAGCATCTCAAGCTAAGTCCATACATAGACCATCAGCATTTAGAAGTCTGCACATCGGTCCGTCTTGTTCAGCGTCTTAGTGCATTCAAAGTCTGTACAGCATCCGTCTCAGCCAGCGTCTCACACTGCATTTTAGGCAAAGTCTGCATATGGGTAGAGTCTGTACATTGCCTTCAAAGCCTTCCAAGTATGTACAACGGTCTGTTGAAGACTCAAGTCTGTACAGCGCCCAGGTTCCTGCATTTCAGGCGAAGTCCATACATTGGGCCCTTCATCAAAGTCCATACATTGCATAATGTTCGTCAAGCCAATACATTGCACTGTAGATGCATCGAAGGGAAGTATGCACATTGGACTGTTCATATGAAGTCTGTACGTTGGAAGTGTGTACAGTGTTCATTTTCCTTCTCATAAAGTCTATACATCGCATTTGGGAATCAAAGTATGTACATTGGCAGCTGAACTGTATCAAGCCTATACACTGCCTTTGGTTCTTAAAGTCTATACATTGCCTTTATTTCAAAGTCGATACATTGCCTTTGTTTCAAAGTCTAGACATCACTGTTTTGGCCTTCGAAGCGTTCAAGTCCATACATCGGACTGTTTGAGCAAGTATGTACAACATTTCATTCACACCGGAAGTCTATACATTAGACTGTGGCCTGCTTAGCTGAAGTCTGTACATCGCCTTCAGACTTTCAAGTCTATACACTCCATGCTCATTCAAGTCTATACATCCATAGTGTAACTTCAAAGTCTGAACATTGTCTCACTCCGTCAAAGTCCATACATTCTCAGCTGAACCCCATGTCTATACAGTGCCTCAGGCTGAGCAAGTCCATACACTGGCTACTGTTCTTCAGAGTCTGTACATCGCAGTGAGTTGAAGGTTGCCTAGTCTGTATACCCAAAGCTTGTTCAAGCTTTCACACAAAGTCTGTACAGCCTCATCTCAAAGGCCAAGTCTATACATCACTGTGGCTGCTCGAAGTGAAGCCAAGTCTATACACTCCTCACCTTTCCCTACGTTTGGCCAAGTCTATACACTCATATCTTTCCCTACGTTTTCTGGCCAAGTCTACACATCGTTTGCCTAGCGTTTGCTTCCGAGTCTATACACTCAGGTTGTTGAAGGGTTTTCAAGTATGTACACTGCATGCTCACTCAACCAACTCTATACACTCGGTTTCAAAGCTTCAAGTCTATACACTTGATATCAGGTCTCAAGTTTATACACTCGTTTGATAACCTTCAAGTCTATACACTCAAGCTGCATCATGGTTGTACACACTTTGTTAAACAGCCTGAACCAAGTCTATACATTATCTGATATCTTCTTATGTCTGTGTGATAGGTACTGATTCGAGAAGCAGATAAGTGGCACGTGGTCCGAGGTTGGCACCTGGCACGTGATCCGATGATAACGCCCTAAATGCTGCAGCTATAAATACCAGGCCGCCTTCATCTGGAGAATAGTAACAGTGTGAGTGAAGAAAAGAGAAAAAGAGATCGAGATCAGAAAGAAAGAAAGTGATTGATATAGAAGAAGAGAGTTGCAGAGAGGCAGTGAGCAGAAGCAGAAGAAGAAGAAGAAGAAAGAAGAAGTGAAAGGAAAAGCCAGAGAGAGCCTGCGAAAGAAAAGAAAAAGAGGAAGTGAGAAGAAGAGAAAGTGAGAGTGATAGAAGCTTCAACTGAAGATCAGTTCCTGCTGGACCGTGGATCAAATCCAGGCCAGCCAGCTCCTGCGAGAGCCACAGTCTGATTCCACTTTTTCCAGCTTTCTGTTGCTGCATTTTTTTTTGTTTTTCTTTTCAACTATTCACTAGTTGTTCTTACAATTCTCTTGTGTGAGGTCGGGTTCCCTCCGGTGTGGAGGAAGAGAGACTTGAGTCTCTGGTTGCCTTTGACTGGGAGTCATCGGTTGTTTCCCTCCGGTTTGGAGGAAGGGAGGATGGGTCCTCCGATTCTGGGCTTGTAGGTTTCGAGTCCAGGGGTCCCTCCGGTTGGGAGGAAGAGAGGTCCGAGACCTCTAGTTTGCAGGTGACTTGATGGCACTTGTGCTTCCCTCTGGGTTTCAGAGGAAGAGAGACTTGGGTCTCTAGGTTCCCCTCCGGTTTGGAGGAAGGGAGGATTGGTCCTCCGGTTCTAGTCTTGTGGGTTGCAAGACTAGGTGTTCCCTCCGGTTTGGAGGAAGAGAGACTGTGCGTCTCTGGTTTCCAAGTGGCTGGGAATCACTTGGGGTGTCCCTCTGGTTGGGAGGAAGAGGGGAGGTTGTTCCCCTGGTCAAGCTGTTTGGCAGCATTTGTTGCAGACTGAGTCTGCTGTGCTAGTGTTACTAGTGGAAGCCTCACTCCGGTTGGGAGTGAGGGGTGGACGTAGGTCTTTGGACCGAACCACCTAAAAAGCCTGGTGTTCTTTTGTGGTTTGTTTGCCTTATGTGTTCATTTCTCTGCTGCGCTCACTAGATGTCTGTTTAGGGTCGAGTGTGAGTTTATTCAATTGGACTGCTTTGCAATAGCTTCCTAAGTTTTCTCAGTTTATATCTGCATCCGCTTTTAATTCCGCACATCTAACCGGTAGAACTTAAATTGGGTAAAATTCTTTGAAAGATCCATTCACCCCCCCTCTGGATCTATGTTTATCTATCGCACCTAGCTAACAATTGGTATCAGAGCAGGTTCTCTGATTGATCAGATCCAATGATCTGCAGAGGATCCTGTTGTCCCTTGGTGCATTTTTGATTTTACTCTTTGCTGCATTAATTTGCTTATCGATTTATTCAATGGGTTCTCCACCAGTTTTTAATGGCTCTAACTTTAACTCATGGGTTAGCAGTCTACATAACTATGTGAATTTGATGAATCCGGATCTGTGGAAGTTAATCTCACATGGTCCTCACAGACTGCCAATGGAAAAGTCCAAATGGACTAAAAGTCATAGATCGAGAAATGAAGAGAATCAGAAAGTTTTGAATCTAATGAAAGAAGCTACTGACAAGGCTCTACATTCTTATTTTTATGACTGTAGGTCCGCTAAGGACATTCTGGAAAAGCTGAAGCTAACTCAGAGAAGAGATGAGGACAGTTGCCTGATGGCTGACAAGAGCCACCATGGCAGTGATCAAGATGAATCTGAAGAACAGGATGATGAGGAGGTAAACCCTTTCGAGAATTTTTCTTTAGATGACTGGGAAGATGCCTATGTCAATCTGACAAGATCCTATTAAAAACTAGGGAAGAAGTATAAAGGTCTGAAAAAGGAGCTAAAGAATCATGAGAATGCTAAATCTCGAGGTGAAAGCCCTGAAATTCTAAAAACTGAAAATGAAATTTTTAGAAGACAACTACATGATTTCGATTCTATTACTACAGATCTAGATCATTTGAAATCTGAAAAATAAACCCTTGTGAAATAAATTGGTTTACACAAAAAGGAGAATCAGGAGCTTGTTTGTGAAATTTCTGAACTAAAGGAGAGGCTTAGTTTAATTGATGATCAGGTTCATCACTATAATGCAGTTCAGAATGAAAAATTGGTGTGAGAATTAGAGTGTGTCAACTCTGAACTTGAAAAAATAAAATCTGAAATTGCTTGCAATGCTTGTGCAGCTTTAAGAGACTTGATAAATGAATTTGATTCTGATGATAAACTTCAAAAGGATTTAATCAAATCTCTGAAAGAAGAAAATAAATCATTGCTAGAAAAGAAAACTGAAGCTGAAGATATGAAATCTGAAAATGAAAGACTCAAAAACCAGTCCAAGGAATTTGAACACAAATTGATGAGTCTTGAAAAAGAAAATAGATTGATTTCTGAAAAAATGGAGGCTGATAGAATAATGAATCTAGAGCTTCAGAAAAATCTCAACAAACCTCAAACTGAGAAACAACAGGAAAACTTTTATGAATGTGAGTCTTCATTAGATGATTGGATGTTTGATGATGATCTTCTAGAGAAAAATAGGAAATTGAAAGAGGAAATCAACAAGCTAAATCATCTAAACACCCAATTGTCAGATAGGCTATTGACAATTGAAAAAGGCAAGGGTGTGAGCATAGATAATTCTGATAGGTTGATGAATGCTGAACAAGAAATTGAGAGTCTAAAAACCATCAACCTAATGTTGAGTGGAAATGTCAAATGCTGTGAAGAGAAGGTAGCTAATTATGAGCTCACTATCACATCACTTTAACAAGAAGTTGATGATCTTTATAAGTCCCTATCTGAAGCTGACAATGAAACAAAGCTAAAACAGGAAGTTGAAAAACTCAAAAGTTTGAATGATGCCTTGCATCAACAACTCATTTCCTGTGAAACAGATTTGTCCAAATATGAAGCTAATACTTGTGGCTTAAATTCTGAAATTCAAGACTTGAAAAATTCTTTGTCAAAATTTGTCAAAGGAAAGGACAATCTGAATAAGCTTCTTGGAAATAATGTTAGCTTTCAGAGAGAGGGACTGGGTTACAGTTCGACAAACAAAAGGAGTAATGGGAATAAAACATCTACTATTTTTGTCAAAGCTTCTAATCAGAACACAACCCCTGCTCCTTCTATTTTTCAATTCACTGCACAAAAGTCCACTGTGAAACCCAAAACTGTGGAACAAACTCAAAAACTGAAAAAGGGTGAAAATTCACAGAGAAAGGAAAAAGACACTCCTGTTGTTATAAAGAAGACTATAGTCAATTCACATGATCTCTCACACACTCACATTAAAAAGGGGTCATGTTATTATTGCGGGAAAGGAGGTCACTTAATGGAGGATTGTGGATTGATGTTAAAGGATGAGCATGCTAGTGGAACTTTACATTCTAGAAACTCTTTTGATAGAAATCATGTTGCTAGGAAGCCTGATGCCTCATGTTATTATTGTGGGAAGTATGGTCATCTCATGAGTGAATGTTTTATCATGAAAGAAGACAATAAACAGCATGCCAAGTCCCCCATTCATGTTCATGGTCCATATGGATCTAAACGCAATTCTAGTCAGCACATTGTGTGTTTCAACTGCAATAAGCCTGGGCACAAGGCTGCTGAGTGCTGGTTTAGATCCACTTGGGGTAAAAATGGTTTTCATAGAAGAAATTCTTTTGCATGCTCCCACTGTGGGAAAAATGGGCATACAGTCAAGGACTGTTGGCATGTTCAAAAGAATTCTGTTAAACCCCATTTTGTCAAATTCCCTGCAAAACCTTTTGTGAAAATTTCATGCTATAACTGTGGGAAGCCAGGCCATAGATCTGCTGAATGTTGGCTGGTTAGGAATAAGAACCGAATTGTTCATGCATATAACAGAAAATATTATGATCATGTTTATAAACCTCATGCTGCTGTTACTATGCATCATAAGAACCAGAAACCAGTCACATCATGTAGATATTGTGGAAAGTATGGTCACTCTATGGACAATGGCTACCTGATGGATCATGATGACTATGTTGCTATGAATTTGCTTAGAACATCTGTCAGGGCTAACACAGGACCCAAAGCTGCTTGGGTCCCTGTAGGATCAAGATGATCAAATACTTTGCAGGTGTGCCTTGGACTGAGGAATAAAGAGGGGTAAATTAAACCAAGGCACCCAAGTTAATAAAGCCCCTTTCAGGTAAATTCTCTGCACTTCTTGTTCTTAGAATAACTGAATAGCATGTTAAATCCGTCTTTGCATATTCATTCATCATCTGCATTATCAGATTCAAATTTTCTGAACTCTCCTCATACATGATTTGTTCTTTTTATGACAGTCTGAATGAGCATAAATTTTAAAATTATGTTTCAGTGCCCTAATTGCATATCGTGCACTCTGTAAGGGGGAGTTTGACTAATGCTTGCATATCATGATAATCTCATTTGCTGTATGCATACATGTAGTTAGTAGCACTGCATTTCCTTACATTGAAAAAATCTAAAAAGAAATGTCTCATTGCATCTAGACAGGGGGAGCATCCTTGTTTGTTCATTTCTTCAAATCTTGAACCCCTACTAGCAATCTGAACCATTCTCTTGGCAAATATGTGGTTCACTTGAATTCTCTGTTGTCTACACTGATATAGCTGATCTGTCTGTATTCCAGACTCAGCCATTGATTCTATCTACTATGAATTCAATTGGTAGCTTGTTCCTATCATACACATTTCTTCATATCTTGTCAAGACTGGTTAAAGCTAATCTGACTGATTTTTAGTCTTTAAGGCATGCTTCTGAATTGCTCAATTCTCTCAACTATTGGTATCTGAATTGCTCTCTGCTAATTTCTCTTGACAATGTCATTGATTCAGCCGAATGAGGAAAGATTTAATCAGTGCACCCTAGGCATAAATCAGACATTCTGAAAAGAAGAATCTTCTATTATACTGGCTTAAGAATGTTTTGATAAATCAAATTGATTTAAGCCTAATGTATTTTCTAAGTTTTGATGTAAAAAGACTTGAAAATATCTGAATCATCATGCTTAATAAGTCTTAACCAATTGCCTCATGAATTTCATGCAAAACTTTCTGAAATCTAAAATTTTAAAAGACATGGCTTTCCTTGGTTAAGATTCATGTAGAAAGTATTGTTCTTAATCATTTCAAGTGTACTGAGCTTTGTTTGAAGAATCTGAAAACAGTTAAAATTTAAAGCTAGAGCAATGACTGTGGTCACAGAGAAACTGGGTTTTCTATCAATGAAATAGAGTAAGTCCATGTCATGAAGTGCCATAGTTACCTCTTTTCAATATGTTTGAAAATCTGGCAGAGCAATGGCATGGATGTGTTGAGTAACTGGGGATTCTGGCCTCTGATCAAGGTGTCTCCTCATGTACAAAGATACTCCATTGCTAACTCTGTTCCTTTTGAGAGGCAATTTGGTTGTCACACTGAGTAACTGGGTCACTTCACCTAAGACGTGTTGTGCCTCATGTAAAAAGGTGTTGACTGAACCAAACTTGCTCAAGGAAAAATAAGTGCTGCTCAATTAGTGTCAGAAAATACTGAAAATCTAAAGACAAGCTCAGTCTCATTTATTTCTGTTTAATCTCAATATGATCTTGTGTATTTTCCATAGGAGTTACTGAATGTAAATGAGTAAGATGGAAGGAGGTTAAACATGAATATCAAATGAGTTGTTGGTTCACCTTTATTAAAAGGTGTTTCAGATATGAGTATTAAATTTTCTTGATAAACTTTGAATACATCTCTCTTAAATCATGATGGTCAGTTTAAACTCATTCATAATCTATTATGATTGAAGAATCTGAAATTCGTTTACAAAGATTTATGAATTTGGTGTGCTAATGAAAAATATGTCTTCCTCATTTATTCACTGTGAATACAGTCTGTGTTTTGCTGATAGATGCTCATCACTTCACTATATCAATTGGCCTCACTCAATCATCTAATCAGGGGGAGCTTTCCTGTCCTGCTGATTGTCTTTCTTAAAGGGGGAAATCTAATCAGCATTCTTGAGTGTCCCTGTGTTTTTGTTGATATTCTCCCTTCATCTCAATTGGTTTCAACTTTCAAAACGTTTCTGATCATATTGCCCTCTATCAATGTGTTTTGATTGACATTGGTTCTCTTTTATGTGACGCACAACTCTCAGAATTTTTTTTTGGATAACCAGAGTTCATCCTTGTAGATTTCTCTTGCATCATGGATCATAAGGGGACAATATGCTAGATTGTCTGATCAATTTGTTTGTCGGCAATAGCTCTATATCTTCTGCCATGTCAAAGGGGGAGTATTTGTTGCATATGCATGACTGCATAAGTTGTTTGACTAAGGGAGAGAATTGATTTAAATGATTCTGATATTGTTTATCAAAGTATTTTTTTGATGAAGTCAAAGGGAGAGAATACTTTGATGAGTCTAGTCTGAATACTCCATTTATTTCATTCATAAGACTCATAGTATTGCCATCATCAAAAAGGGGGAGATTGTTGTGTCCCTGTGATTTTGATGATAGCAAACACTATAAGTCTTATGAATGCATACAATTCTGTTTGTGGTGCAGATGAATGTTTCATTGAAAATCTTATCTGAATTATTGCTGCATTTTAAATATGGCTGTGTGGTGTGTGCTTTGGTGCGTTTCATAATTGCATTTATCTGGATTGTTTGATGTCATATGTGTTTACTTATGTTTTGATGATGACATAGTTTACGTGTGTTTTGATGATGACAAATTGATGTCATATGTGTTTACTTCATTTAGAACTTCTAATTCAGAACTTGGTACATTGCTTAACTGTGAGCATGGCATAGACTGTACACTCGTCTGTCTGCATGAGTCACCAAGTCCACACATTGCATCGTGTCCTTTTCATGAAGTCTATACATTGGCATGCAGCGTCTCATGAAGTATGTACATCCTCTTCAAGCATTTCAAAGTCTATACATCGCTTGGAGTTCTTTCAAGTCTATACATTGCTGAGCGTCTCACTGACTGTCTCATGCAAGTATATACATTGGCATATGCATTCACTGTAAAGTCTATACATTCATAGCGTCCAGTGTCTAGAGTTTCATAAAGTCTGTACATTGGAAGTATGTACAACGGACTGTACTTGCATCAATCTTCAAAGTCCATACATTGGACTGTTACACGCATCATTGAAGTCTATACACTAGTCCGTCTCTCCAGTCTGCACAGCCTTCTGATTGGACTTAATGTCTATACAGCCTGCATCGTCTCATGCAGCATCTCAAGCCAAGTCCATACATAGACCATCAGCATTTAGAAGTCTGCACATCGGTCCGTCTTGTTCAGTGTCTTAGTGCATTCAAAGTCTGTACAGCGTCCGTCTCAGCCAGCGTCTCACACTGCATTTTAGGCAAAGTCTGCATATGGGCAGAGTCTGTACATTGCCTTCAAAGCCTTCCAAGTATGTACAACGGTCTGTTGAAGACTCAAGTCTGTACAGCGCCCAGGTTCCTGCATTTCAGGCGAAGTCCATACATTGGGCCCTTCATCAAAGTCCATACATTGCATAATGTTCGTCAAGCCAATACATTGCACTGTAGATGCATCGAAGGGAAGTATGCACATTGGACTGTTCATATGAAGTCTGTACGTTGGAAGTGTGTACAGTGTTCAGTTGCCTTCTCATAAAGTCTATACATCGCATTTGGGAATCAAAGTATGTACATTGGCAGCTGAACTGCATCAAGCCTATACACTGCCTTTGGTTCTTAAAGTCTATACATTGCCTTTGTTTCAAAGTCGATACATTGCCTTTGTTTCAAAGACTAGACATCAGTGTTTTGGCCTTCGAAGCGTTCAAGTCCATACATCGGACTGTTTGAGCAAGTATGTACAGCATTTCATTCACACCGGAAGTCTATACATTAGACTGTGGCCTGCTTAGCTGAAGTCTGTACATCGCCTTCAGACTTTCAAGTCTATACACTCCATGCTCATTCAAGTCTATACATCCACAGTGTAACTTCAAAGTCTGAACATTGTCTCACTCAGTCAAAGTCCATACATTCTCAGCTGAACCCCATGTCTATACAGTGCCTCAGGCTGAGCAAGTCCATACACTGGCTACTGTTCTTCAGAGTCTGTACATCGTAGTGAGTTGAAGGTTGCCTAGTCTGTACAGCCAAAGCCTGTTCAAGCTTTCACACAAAGTCTGTACAGCCTCATCTCAAAGGCCAAGTCTATACATCACTATGGCTGCTCGAAGTGAAGCCAAGTCTATACACTCCTCACCTTTCCCTACGTTTGGCCAAGTCTATACACTCATACCTTTCCCTATGTTTTCTGGCCAAGTCTACACATCGTTTGCCTAGCGTTTGCTTCAGAGTCTAGACACTCAGGTTGTTGAAGGGTTTTCAAGTATGTACACTACTTGCTCACTCAACCAACTCTATACACTCGGTTTCAAAGCTTCAAGTCTATACACTTGATATCAGGTCTCAAGTCTATACACTCGTTTGTTAACTCTCAAGTCTATACACTCGTCTGATAACCTTCAAGTCTATACACTCAAGTTGCATCATGGCTGTACACACTTTGTTAAACAGCCTGAACCAAGTCTATACATTATCTGATATCTTCTTATGTCTGTGTGACAGGTACTGATTCGAGAAGCAGATAAGTGGCACGTGGTCCGAGGTTGGCACCTGGCACGTGATCCGATGATAACGCCCTAAATGCTACAGCTATAAATACCAGGCCGCCTCCATTTGGAGAACAGTAACAGTGTGAGTGAAGAAAAGAGAAAAAGAGATCGAGATCAGAAAGAAAGAAAGTGATCGATATAGAAGAAGAGAGTTGCAGAGAGGCAGTGAGCAAAAGTAGCAGAAGCAGAAGAAGAAGAAGAATGAAGAAGTGAAAGGAAAAGCCAGAGAGAGCCTGCGAAAGAAAAGAAAAAGAAGAAGTGAGAAGAAGAGAAAGCAAGAGTGATAGAAGCTTCAACTGAATATCAGTTCCTACTGGACCGTGGATCAAATCCAGGCCAGCCAGCTCCTGCGAGAGCCACAGTCTGATTCCACTTTTTCCAGCTTTCTGTTGCTGCGTTTTTTTTGTTTTTCTTTTCAACTATTCACTAGTTGTTCTTCCGATTCTCTTGTGTGAGGTCGGGTTCCCTCCGGTGTGGAGGAAGAGAGACTTGAGTCTCTGGTTGCCTTTGACTGGCAGTCATCGGTTGTTTCCCTCCGGTTTGGAGGAAGGGAGGATGGGTCCTCCGGTTCTGGGCTTATAGTTTTCGAGTCCAGGGGTCCCTCCGGGTGGGAGGAAGAGAGGTCCGAGACCTCTAGTTTGCAGGTGACTTGATGTCACTTGTGCTTCCCTCTGGGTTTCAGAGGAAGAGAGACTTGGGTCTCTAGGTCCCCCTCCGGTTTGGAGGAAGGGAGGATTGGTCCTCCGGTTCTAGTCTTGTGGGTTGCAAGACTAGGTGTTCCCTCCGGTTTGGAGGAAGAGAGACTATGCGTCTCTGGTTTTCAAGTGGCTGGGAGTCACTTGGGGTGTCCCTCCGGTTGGGAGAAAGAGGGGAGGTTGTTCCCCTTGTCAAGCTGTTTGGCAGCATTTGTTGCAGACTGAGTCTGCTGTGCTAGTGTTACTAGTGGAAGCCTCACTCCGGTTGGGAGTGAGGGGTGAACGTAGGTCTTTGGACCGAACCACCTAAAAAGCTTGGTGTTCTTTTGTGGTTTGTTTGCCTTATGTGTTCATTTCTCTGCTGCGCTCACTAGATGTCTGTTTAGGATCGAGTGTGAGTTTATTCAATTGGACTGCTTTGCAATAGCTTCCTAAGTTTTCTCAGTTTATATCTGCATCCGCTTTTAATTCCGCACATCTAACCTGTAGAACTTAAATTGGGTAAAATTCTTTGAAAGATCCATTCACCCCCCCTCTGGATCTATGTTTATCTATCGCACCTAGCTAACAAACACAATGTACAGAAAGTTCAACTTTCTTAAATAATAAATCAAGTTTACAAACTAACTCTTGACTCCTTTAAATCTAGACTCTAGAAAAGGAAAAATACATAACATGATCAACTTCACCACCTATTACAGTGAAGGTACTTAATTACAATATGACTCATGACACTTGTAACATTCTAGGGCTTCTCTTGAACTTTACTCGCTCTCCGACTTGTCACTCGAGCACTCCGACTCCGAGCCACAAGAATATCTTGAAAAGATTATAAAAGTAGAGAATGAGCACACTCGCCCAGTAGGTATCTTCGTATCAACATGATGGCATCATTTAAGTAATTTAACATTTTAGCTCTAGAAGGTAAGATAAAGAAATGCGAAATAAATCAAAGTAACAACAAGTAACGAGACAAGTGTAAAGATATGAGATTCCAAGTAAATATGAGAGCATAATCAAGTAAGATTATAATATGGTCTATCAATAACAGGTATGTACTAGCATGTAACGAGAATGTACTTTTCATAATCTTGAAAAGGCTATACACTAGAAAGTCATGTAACAAGCAAGTATAAATTCATGATGAGTCTCGTGGATTTAACCCATTAATAAAAAAAGTACTCCTAACACAATGCGATGCCAGTGTTCATCATACCCCATGGTTTATAGCATATTTCCGGACATCTATCAAGGGGACTAGCGTGGAGCCCTTAGACACTGGCTGTGTCCGCTGTTGCATCTTCAAGTTATAAATCAAGCTAGTTCCACGAGAAATATAAATGTAGGCCAATAATGTCAAGTTCAAAAAATAGTCTTCATGATAACAAAACCAAAGTAAGAACGTACCAAAAATGGAAATCATGAGATCAAGGATGAATTAAAGGATATTATGCCACGGAAGGAATCCGGCAGCTTAACGGCACATTCTGTTGTTTCCAAAGTTCATTAATAAATTAATGTATAAGATGTTGGGTTCCAGATGATCAGAAGATCACTTGAGAATAGAGTAGGATCAACTCTTGAATCAGAGCTCGGGTTTGACACAAGATAACAGAAGACGGTCGATCTAGGATGATTTTCTCGAGAAGGCAGTCAAGTCAAGACCGCAATATGACAAGGTCGACGCCATAAAGAGATGGGTCGATGCAGTGACCAAGCTTGGAAGAACACGGTCGCACTAGGGCCACCATGTTGAACTAGCAGTCACCTGAATGGCCACGGTCTATACAGGTTGCAGGGAACGCAGAAAACTCAAGTGCTTTCTAGACCATTAGGGTTTTTAGGGTACAACCAGCTCGGCGTCCTAGTGGGAATCTCAGGCTCGCGTAGACTTACAGAGGCCTAAAAACAAGATCACCTATGTGACGACCCAGAGTTCAGGATATCGATACACCGATAACATCGGTATACCGACACCAAGAACTGGGGAGGCCACCCAAGAGGCTGATGAGGCCCCTGAAGGGTTAGTGGGGGGTTAGCTGAGGAATATGCATAATTAATTGCGAATTGGGGCGCGCAATACAAATAAGTATTTAAGATTTAAACACAAGTGCGGAAGCAATTTAAAATAACCAGAGTGATATATATAACTAGTCCAGAGTCACAAACACTAGTCCACAGGTCACAACTACGCGGGGCATACCCCGGCAAAAGTACAACACAAGCCTCAAAAAGGCAGCTCGTGCACAGCTGGCAGCTAAGGAACGGTCCCGAAACAGCACACTAAACTCCGGGAGATGTCGGGCGCGGCTCACCTGAAAGGAGAAGGGTGAGTCACAGCCAGACTCAGTAGGGGTCACGCGGATCCCTACCTCGCACTAAACAAGCGAACAAGCATAATTAACAGCAATTAAAGCATGCATTTAAATAAATACACAGGCAATGGCATGAATATCTAATCACAAGAAAGCTGTAAGCTCTATCTAAGCAAGTACAACAGCTAACAC
This sequence comes from Amorphophallus konjac, assembly GCA_022559845.1. Taxonomy (NCBI): domain Eukaryota; kingdom Viridiplantae; phylum Streptophyta; class Magnoliopsida; order Alismatales; family Araceae; genus Amorphophallus; species Amorphophallus konjac. Next base: position 289,546,618 of record CM040126.1, on the reverse strand, counting down.
ATGCCGCTACTAATTAAATGCAAGCGATTAAAGCTAAAACTACCAATTAGAATGAGCTGCAACTAGTCCAAGCAACAAGGAAGGACAACCACTGGAGCAGAAACCAGAAGCGTCCACTGACGGCTTACACTGCGTCTCAAGCACTCGCAGTCGACAAGCGACAAGCTAAGCGCGCAAACAGTACCAAACCAAGTGACCAGTCGGAGTGACACCCGTCGGCGTCAGTCCACAGTCTCCGACCACGTGTGCACACACTGACTCTAGCCTGAGCCAGGCCCTCTAACTAGTTTTCTCCCTTGGCAGGACGCTACCATTGGCTGGGAGCCCACGGAACTAGCTTACAAACCGTGAATGGGAAATATACCCCTCCGCCATCCTCAAGCGGGTCGGTACTCAACAGACCTTAGGGAAACAACAGTGGCTCCATTGCCTGGAAAGAAAAGCTACTCTATTGGCACATAAAACACGCCACGATGTAGTAAAACAATACAACTATGGCATGAATATAGAACGGAACGCATAAGCAATGGGCTGGGAATATATTGCAGCCATCAGGGAAGTGGCGGTCAAGGACCCACGCGCCACATGCAAACGACGGTCGGGGGTCGGCGCGTTACTTCAAGAATGACGCTCCAGTCCCCATCCGTCACTCCCGTCAGGATTCCAGCTCAAGAGGCATCAAAGGCATGTAACGGTGGGGGTCCTGCGCGTTACTGCGAAGCGACGCGTGGGGTCACCGCCGTCACATCCACCCGAGGCTCAAACCACCTATCAGCGTTCTAAATGGTAGCAGGCGAAGTAACGCCCCGGTCTAGGCGCGCCGGACCGAAACGACGGTCGGCCGACTGGCCGCCGGGCGCACCGCCTGACCAAAATCACGGAAAACAGTTGATGAGTAACGGATGGGAGCCCCACCGTTACTCTCCAAGTAACGCACCCCCATTGGGCCGCTATTTGGTAGTGACGCGTCCACCTTGGACCGTCGGGCAAGTGACGGTTCCTGGCAGGACCGTCACTGCACCTGGGTTACGGGCGGGTGCGGTTTGTAAACCGAAGCCCTCCCGGACGGCTGAAAACGCCGGGTATCGACGAAAAACCTGATAACCTGTCAAACCACGCATGCTAGACAACAATTTAACATCTAAATCTAGCACATGCAAGGCCTAAAACGCATTAAACTCAAGATTTAGGCTAAAACCCCAAAAAATGGAAATATGAACATCATGCATGCTACGGGGTGCTAATCAACAAGCGAGCTAAAGGAAACGATCCTAGCGAGATCGAGGTTCCATCCCCCTACCTTTCGCAAGCCGAAACCGTCGAACGGGCCGCATGCAAGGAGGAATAGCCACGGAGCTTCCACGCTCCACCTCGCTCCCACGATCACCAATCCACGCCGAAGTGGACACCCACGCGCTCTACTCGACGCGAGGAATCCAACGGTGCCAACCTCGTCTCAATCCGACGCCGTCTCGACCCCGATCCCTAAGAGAGGAGAGGAGGTGGCCGCACGGAGGAGAGAGAGAGGGAGAGGGTGAAATGAGAGATCGACGGGGGAGAGAGAGAGGGTGAGAGATATAAAAAAAATAAAAATAAAATTAATATATATATAATATAATCATTATATATATAAAAATCTTATTAATATTCATTAACCCTCAAACAGCTCCGAACAAATCCGGAAAAATGCCAGACAAATTCCTAAAAATCCAGGAAAATAGCCGGAATTTCCAGAACAATTAATAGAACAAATACCACGAAGGATCCATTAAGGCACGGGCCTTACAGTCCCTCCCTCCTTACAGAAATTTCGCCCTCGAAATTTACAATAACCGAAAAGGAGGAAACTGAGAAAGGACTTATACCTCACTGGAACAAGAAAGGAAAAAGCTGACGCATCTCATCTTCACGCTCCCAAGTAGACTCGTTACCAGAGTGACGCTGCCAAGCAACCCTTACCAGAGGAATAACTTTATTTCTCAACCGCTGCTCACGACGGTCTTCAATTCGGATAGGAAACTCTGGCGTGGACAAATCAGCAGTCACCTCGGGCCACACTGAATCATCGAGAACGTGAGAAGCATCAGACACATATTTCCTCAACTGAGACACGTGGAACACATTATGAATAGCTTGCATGGCCGCCGGCAGTTGCAAACGATAAGCCACTGAACCAATAGCTTCAACAATCGGAAAAGGGCCAACATACCGCGGACTAAGCTTTCCACGCTTCCCAAACCTGGAAACACCCTTCATTGGAGATATTTTAACAAACACCATATCTCCTGGCTCAAATTGTAGTGGACGTCTGTGCCGATCTGCATAACTTTTCTGTCGACTCTGAGCCGTCAACAATCTCTGTCTGATCAGACGAACCACATCAGAACACTGCTGTACCATGTCCGGTCCTGTCAACAGTCGGTCCCCAACATCAAACCAGTTCAGAGGAGTACGACAAGGACGACCATACAGCGCTTCATAAGGAGCCATGCCAATACTGGAGTGAAAACTATTATTATAAGCAAACTCAACAAGTGGCAAATGCTGACCCCACGAACCTTGCCAATCAAGGCAACACGATCTCAGCATGTCTTCCAAAGTCTGAATAGTTCTCTCTGATTGTCCATCTGACTGTGGATGATACGCCGAACTGAAAGCTAACTCAGTGCCCAAAGCTTTCTGGAAACTACGCCAGAAGCCAGAGGTAAAACGCGGGTCACGATCTGACACAAGTGAAACAGGAATTCCATGCAATGGCACGATCTTCTGTACATAGAGCTCGGCCAATCTCTGCACACTCCAAGTAACTTTAATTGGCAACAATCTGGCGGTTTTCGTCAATCTGTCGACAAGCAGCCAGATTCCATCAAAACCTTGAGAAGTTCGAGGCAAACCCACCACAAAATCTGTAGTAACATGGTCCCATTTCCACATCGGAATTTCCAATGGCTGAAGCAGACCACCTGGCTTTTGATGTTCGGCTTTAACTAATTGACAAGTCAAGCACTTAGAAACAAAAATAGCCACGTCCTTCTTCATGCCGGGCCACCAGAACTGCTTCTTCAAATTCTGATACATTTTGGTGACACCAGGGTGAATAACAAAACGGGAACCATGGGCTTCACTCAAAATCTCATTCCTCAAATCATCATCAACAGGAATATACAATCTGCCCTGGAAACTGACGACCAGCTCGTCATCAAATTCCACATCATATCTTGATATAACACGGGCTAAATCAGAATCAGCTTGTTGGGCTTCTAGAATCTGCTGATACAAAGCTGAACCCAAAATCAAGCTAGCACAAACTGCCATCCTCGGATCGGCAGGAATCTCTACACACAATGCCTCGCTCGGAAGCTGTTCCCACAATTTCCATTCACGAAGCAACAAATGACTGACTTGTACTTTCCTGCTCAGAGCATCGGCCACAACATTCATTTTACCTGGCTGATAGGAGAGTGTAAAGTCATAATCTTTCATGTATTCCATCCATCGCCTCTGCCTGAGATTCAGATCTTTCTGGGAGAAAATATACTGTAAACTCTGATGATCAGTAAGAATCTGAAATTTCTCACCATACAGATAATGTCTCCAGATCTTCAAGGCAAAAATAACTGCAGCTAGCTCTAGATCATGAGTGGGATAATTTCCTTCATGCTGTTTCAATTGCCGAGACGCATATGCGATAACTTTACCATGTTGCATCAGCACTGCACCCAAACCTACTCGAGACGCATCTGTACAAACAAGAAAACCACCCGAGTCGGAAGGCAAAGTCAACACTGGAGAAGAAGTCAACAGCCTTTTCAATTCAACAAAGCTAGCCTCACACTGATCCGACCAGACAAATGGCACACCCTTCCGTGTCAATTTAGTCATCGGTGCTGCAATCTTCGCAAAATCCTGAATGAATCTGCGGTAATATCCAGCCAATCCTAAAAAACTTCGTATCTCCGTGATGGTCCTCGGTCTCTGCCAACTCAAAACGGCATCAATCTTTGCTGGGTCTACTGCTACTCCATCACTAGAAATCACATGGCCAAGAAAATGAATCTCCCGAAGCCAGAATTCACATTTACTGAGCTTCGCATAAAGCTCGTGATCTCTTAGAGTCTGCAGAACGATCCTCAAATGCTGCACATGATCATCAACAGAGGCAGAATATATCAAGATATCATCAACAAAGATCACCACAAAATGGTCCAGAAATGGACGAAAGATACGCTGCATTAGATCCATGAAGGCTGCTGGGGCATTAGTCAAACCAAACGGCATGACTAAAAATTCAAAGTGACCATATCGAGTACTGAAAGCAGTCTTCTCCACATCAGATTCCCGGATCCGTAACTGAAAATAGCCAGACCGGAGATCAATCCGTGAAAAGACAGCAGCAGACTGTAACTGGTCAAACAAATCATCAATCCTGGGGAGCGGATACTTATTCTTGATAGTCGCCTGATTCAGCTGCCTGTAATCAATACAAAGCCTCAGGTTTCCATCTTTCTTTTTCACAAACAGTACTGGGGCACTCCACGGAGAAAAACTGGGACGAATATAGCCCTTCACCAGTAACTCTAGTAGCTGTGCACGCAGTACTTTCAATTCAGCTGGAGCCATTCGGTACGGCGGCTTTGCTAAGGGGCCAGTACCTGGAATCAGTTCAATCACCATCTCAATCTCTCGCTCTGGGGGCAAGCCTGGCAACTCGTCAGGAAACACATCAGGGAACTCACAGACAACCGGAATATCACAAACATCCCGTCGTGGTTTTTCAACAGCCACCACTGAAGCAAGGAATCCCTGACAACCTGCGCTAAGCAACCTATAGGCTCGAATAGCAGAAATAATCATACGAGAAGAACGGGATCGAATACCTTGAAAATAAAAGGCTGATTTTCCCTGGGGCTGAAAATAGACTTTCTTCGATCTGCAGTCAACCACAGCTCCATAATGCTCCAACCAATCCATTCCCAGAATAATATCATAATCTGCCAGCTGCAACGCATACAATCTCGCCGGCAACTGGTGATCATCAATCATCACAGGAGACTCATCCAAACACAAGGGAGTAACCATGAAATCTCCAGAAGGCAATTCCACAAACAACTCACAAGACAGCTCAGAAGTGGGTTTCCTCAATACAAGCCATAAAATCCTCAGAAATAAAAGAGTGAGAAGCACCAGAATCAAATAAGACATGAGCTGCATGACCATAAAGCATAATCGTACCTTCCACAAGATGGGACGCAGCAGCATCAGCTCTTGTCAAATGAGAAACTTTACCTTTCTGCTTCTTAGAACCAACTGAAGATTGCTGAGAAGACGCCGACGCCTGAGAGAAAAATTGCTGTGGAGCTTGAGGTGCAGGAGGTCTAAACTGCGGCTGAGGTTGAGAAAACTGAGGAACTTGCAATGGATTCGGCCTCAGCGGGCAATCTCGAACCACATGACCTGGCTGGTCACACCTAAAGCAAACAACAGGAAGGGAACACGGTTGGCCCTTATGATGACCACCGCATCTCCGACACGTCCACGGCTGACTAGCAGCTGAGCTCTGTCGAGTCTGAGAAGAAGGTGCTGTCGGCTGCTGAACAGAATCTGCACCGGACGGCTGCTGAACAAACTTCTTCTTCTTCTTGAACCTTTTGAACTTGGGCTTAGAAGGAGAGGAAGCACTGGAAACCTCTGACTGGACCGAAGGAACACTAGGCACGGGCTGTCGGTAAGCCTGCTGAACCTGAGCCACCGGCTGCACTGACCCTGCCTGGGGATATCCACCCGGTCTCGCCATCTCCAGCTCTAAAGCTACAGCTGTCTGGCACGCAGTATCGAGATCCGCAACACGACTCGCTATCAACGGCATCTTCAACTCTGGCCTCAACCCTCGCAAGAATTGCTGGGTCTTCAAAGCTTCACTGGCCAGCACATGGGGCGCATACTGACCTAATTCCAAGAACTTATTCCTGTACTGAAGCACGGTCATACTGCCCTGGGTCAATTCCATAAACCGATACATCTTATCCATCTGCAAGCAGGCAGGAGTATAGGCACGCTCAAAAGCAGCAACGAACTCTGCCCAAGTGATTTGCCGAAGAGGTCTGGATCGAAAGGAAATCTGCCACTCGGCTTTCCACCACGCAATGGACGTACCCTGGAGTTGAAAGGCAGCGAGCATGACTTTTTCATCTTCAGCACACTCCATCGAGACAAAAACACGCTCTATCGCATCCATCCATTGCCTCGCGACTTCTGGATCAGCTTGGCCATCGAAAGCAGGCGGATTGAACATCAGAAATTCCTTCAAAGCCTTGCCTCGACTGCCAGGCACTTCAGCTTGAACGATCGGCACTGGAGGAGCAACTGGAACGACAGGAACAGCGGGAACTGCAGGAGGAGGTGCAGAACCGCTATCTTCCCTGGGCGCATCTCGAGGAACACGAGGAGCTCGAGGAGGTCTTCCTCGACGAGGCGGCATAATTATGCTGCCAGAAACACAATCAACAATGAAATCCATCAATCATACGGGAAACATCCTATGCCAGCAAGAGACAACAACAGGACTAGCTCTGGACCAAGCGTCAATTCCAATTCTTTACGCAAATCCTCAACTTCAAGCTCTGATACCACCTGTGACGACCCAGAGTTCAGGATATCGATACACCGATAACATCGGTATACCGACACCAAGAACTGGGGAGGCCACCCAAGAGGCTGATGAGGCCCCTGAAGGGTTAGTGGGGGGTTAGCTGAGGAATATGCATAATTAATTGCGAATTGGGGCGCGCAATACAAATAAGTATTTAAGATTTAAACACAAGTGCGGAAGCAATTTAAAATAACCAGAGTGATATATATAACTAGTCCAGAGTCACAAACACTAGTCCACAGGTCACAACTACGCGGGGCATACCCCGGCAAAAGTACAACACAAGCCTCAAAAAGGCAGCTCGTGCACAGCTGGCAGCTAAGGAACGGTCCCGAAACAGCACACTAAACTCCGGGAGATGTCGGGCGCGGCTCACCTGAAAGGAGAAGGGTGAGTCACAGCCAGACTCAGTAGGGGTCACGCGGATCCCTACCTCGCACTAAACAAGCGAACAAGCATAATTAACAGCAATTAAAGCATGCATTTAAATAAATACACAGGCAATGGCATGAATATCTAATCACAAGAAAGCTGTAAGCTCTATCTAAGCAAGTACAACAGCTAACACATGCCGCTACTAATTAAATGCAAGCGATTAAAGCTAAAACTACCAATTAGAATGAGCTGCAACTAGTCCAAGCAACAAGGAAGGACAACCACTGGAGCAGAAACCAGAAGCGTCCACTGACGGCTTACACTGCGTCTCAAGCACTCGCAGTCGACAAGCGACAAGCTAAGCGCGCAAACAGTACCAAACCAAGTGACCAGTCGGAGTGACACCCGTCGGCGTCAGTCCACAGTCTCCGACCACGTGTGCACACACTGACTCTAGCCTGAGCCAGGCCCTCTAACTAGTTTTCTCCCTTGGCAGGACGCTACCATTGGCTGGGAGCCCACGGAACTAGCTTACAAACCGTGAATGGGAAATATACCCCTCCGCCATCCTCAAGCGGGTCGGTACTCAACAGACCTTAGGGAAACAACAGTGGCTCCATTGCCTGGAAAGAAAAGCTACTCTATTGGCACATAAAACACGCCACGATGTAGTAAAACAATACAACTATGGCATGAATATAGAACGGAACGCATAAGCAATGGGCTGGGAATATATTGCAGCCATCAGGGAAGTGGCGGTCAAGGACCCACGCGCCACATGCAAACGACGGTCGGGGGTCGGCGCGTTACTTCAAGAATGACGCTCCAGTCCCCATCCGTCACTCCCGTCAGGATTCCAGCTCAAGAGGCATCAAAGGCATGTAACGGTGGGGGTCCTGCGCGTTACTGCGAAGCGACGCGTGGGGTCACCGCCGTCACATCCACCCGAGGCTCAAACCACCTATCAGCGTTCTAAATGGTAGCAGGCGAAGTAACGCCCCGGTCTAGGCGCGCCGGACCGAAACGACGGTCGGCCGACTGGCCGCCGGGCGCACCGCCTGACCAAAATCACGGAAAACAGTTGATGAGTAACGGATGGGAGCCCCACCGTTACTCTCCAAGTAACGCACCCCCATTGGGCCGCTATTTGGTAGTGACGCGTCCACCTTGGACCGTCGGGCAAGTGACGGTTCCTGGCAGGACCGTCACTGCACCTGGGTTACGGGCGGGTGCGGTTTGTAAACCGAAGCCCTCCCGGACGGCTGAAAACGCCGGGTATCGACGAAAAACCTGATAACCTGTCAAACCACGCATGCTAGACAACAATTTAACATCTAAATCTAGCACATGCAAGGCCTAAAACGCATTAAACTCAAGATTTAGGCTAAAACCCCAAAAAATGGAAATATGAACATCATGCATGCTACGGGGTGCTAATCAACAAGCGAGCTAAAGGAAACGATCCTAGCGAGATCGAGGTTCCATCCCCCTACCTTTCGCAAGCCGAAACCGTCGAACGGGCCGCATGCAAGGAGGAATAGCCACGGAGCTTCCACGCTCCACCTCGCTCCCACGATCACCAATCCACGCCGAAGTGGACACCCACGCGCTCTACTCGACGCGAGGAATCCAACGGTGCCAACCTCGTCTCAATCCGACGCCGTCTCGACCCCGATCCCTAAGAGAGGAGAGGAGGTGGCCGCACGGAGGAGAGAGAGAGGGAGAGGGTGAAATGAGAGATCGACGGGGGAGAGAGAGAGGGTGAGAGATATAAAAAAAATAAAAATAAAATTAATATATATATAATATAATCATTATATATATAAAAATCTTATTAATATTCATTAACCCTCAAACAGCTCCGAACAAATCCGGAAAAATGCCAGACAAATTCCTAAAAATCCAGGAAAATAGCCGGAATTTCCAGAACAATTAATAGAACAAATACCACGAAGGATCCATTAAGGCACGGGCCTTACAACCTAGTTCGGCAGAAGGAATATACGACGAAGTGGCTCTCAAGTCCAAGAGGTGTTCCTATCAAGTGCAAGTGATCTAATGGCAACGTACCGGAATACGCACTATATGTGAACTTATAAAATAGAAATAAGGTGAGAAGGGAACTAATGAAAACTCAAATCATGATGCATTTAAGTCATGAAAATTCCTTTAAGTACAAACTATAAGGTTTTGGCATGAAAATTAATATACATGAAAATTGAGCTTTTAACACAAGCTAGCACTAACTTATGATGACATGACATGATCAGGATGAAATTAAAAAAAATGTAGCATGCTTAGTATCATATTTAATGGGAAAATAAATAAAATATGTTCCATCTATGCTAGATAAATGTCAAAATATGAGTAATCATCACTTTAAAACTCGTGTTGTAGGATAAAATAGCTGCCGAGCGAGCCCAATGGAGAGAGATGCAACACACTGTCCTAGGATTAACACAAGCCTTACAACAAGTCGCACAAGAAGGGGCACAACATGGTGCCGGAGATTTGCATAGGAAGTTTCAAAAGATGAATCCCCCAAAGTTTAGTGGGTCTATCGACCCGGACGAAGTAGAGAATTGGGTGCAAGAAATAGAGAGAACCTTCAAAGTGATGCAATGCACCGACGAAGAGAGGGTACTACTAAGGACCTATCATTTAGAAAATGATGCTCAAGCATGGTGAGAATTGGTGGAAGCAATTCTACCCAACGGTCCAGTAACTTGGGATGAGTTCTTAGAGCACTTCAATGAGAAGTATTTCTCAGAAAGGATCCATAAGAAGAAGGCCATGGAGTTTGCGGCTTTGAAACAACGTAGTCTATCCATAGCAGAGTACGAGGTGAAGTTTTCTAGATTAGCCTGGGATGCACCACACCTAGTCTGCACGGAGAAAATGACAGCAAAGAGATTTATGAATGGCTTGAAGGTATAACTTATTCCTCAATTAGCTCCACTAGAAATCCAAACATATACAGAGATGGTTAGAAAAGCACAACTCTTGGAGGATGCCATGGACATGATGGAGTGAGTCAAAGGAAAGATCACCAAAAAGGAGCAAGCAAATGGATCCAATAATACGAAACCCATAAAAAGAAAGAAGAGATCAAATGGAGGTAACGGTTCTCAGAAGGACAAGAAATCCCGGAATGATGATCAACAAAGTATTCCGGCCAAGGGAAAGTGCGAGCATTGCAAGAAGGGAAGGCACAACCCGGACGAGTGCTGGTATAAACTTGGGTAATGCGTCTGTTGCGGAAGCGGAAATCATAAGATCGCCCATTGTCCACTTTTAAAGGAATAAGCATCGCAAGCATTAGAAGGTAATTCTATAAACCTATCTTATCCATAATTGCATTGGATATGGTGATCTTTTAGTACTTAGCATGTCATGAGAATGATCTAGCTAGACTACATGTTTTGGAAATGGTGATTTTACCCCACTACTATGGAACAAATCATGTGAATTTGGGGACCAAATTCTTTTAAGTGGGGGAGGGTGTAGAATCCCAAAAATTTAAATATAGAATAAAGGAAAATAACTATGACTATTAGTCATAGAGAATTATGGGAATTAAAATTTTGATAAAGGAAAAGTGATAATTAGCCAAAATAGTTATGAGCCTAAATGCTAATCTATGGGCCTTAATAATATATGATACTCTTTAAATTAAAACCCAAAGAAAATGTATATAAATATAAATAAATAAATAAATAAATAAATAAATAAATAAATATAAATAAATATAAATATATATAAAAATAAAGCATGGGCTTCAATATGAATTCCATGTGATAAGGCCATGTAAACCCACGATGGACTCCACTAAGAGAAGCCATGAGCCTCTTACCCGCATGATAATGGGCTTTAACATAAACGAAGTAATATAATACCGAATGGGCCTTGATAGATGGGCTTCTAAAAGAATGTAAACACAAATATTATCATAACAGGGTCTAAGGACAACCAACGAGGTCCTCACATTCGAAGGAAGCATTGTATGAGGAGGATTAAGATTTTAATCCGATTAAGGTAGGTGGCGGTGAATGAGGAAGGGATATGATCAAAACAAGGAAATTTAAGTCTTATTAGTATACATGCTTTGGCTAGGGATCGTAAAGCTCAACACACTATAAATAGGGACCCTCCATGAAATGGCAGAGCCATCGTACCCCATCGTGCTGCTGCCATCCCCGCATAGACGTCATCTGTTCATCCTCTTCCTCCTACCGCTCGAGTCGTTGGCTGCAGTTCTTTGCTGCCGTGCAAGCGTACGTTGGCTGCGGTGGTGCTGCTATTGTCGTTGAACCCGTGGAGAAGCAAGGCTTCTTCCCTGGTCTTCTCCTTCATTCCGACTGTTGCAGTTGCAGTGAGAACTACTACGACTGCTGTTCCTCATCATCATCCTGTTGTTTCTTCTTCTATTTGTCTGTCAGAGCATCAACGAGAGGTAGGCAATCTCCCAAGCTAAACAAGAATTTAAAAGCATGCTAGATTAATTAGTGCACGTAGATTGCTTCATGATCTTTCCTGTTAATGTTTACTTGGGTTATTACATGAAGCATGAGTTACTTCTACCATCTCTACATGAACGGGCGACAAGCGTTCTGTCGCTTATTAATAACGCGACCGCGAGATGGGCGCTTATTCTCACATTAATGAATGGCTGAAGCAATGTCGCTATTTCCTGTGATGAATTAATAATAACCCTCATGCTTAAGAAAATTTTATCCATGAAATCATGTACCTAAAAATCACAAATTTCATATAACTAGGATCCCCAGAATTTACTCTAAATTTCCATGTGATTATATGGTGTGTTAACCAGTTAATGATTAACTTTAATAAATATATGAATTTCCAATAGTTACACGGCGAATTGCAGTGTTTATTGTAGCACCATAGTTACATGTTTTTGCTTTGATGGCCTGTTCGTGGGTGCCGGAGTGTCCTTTGGTCATGAATATTCACGAGCGTGTTATTGGGTAGTGACCGAGGTAGTAGGGTTGGTACCTCTTTTTTTTCGATCCTCCTAACTCGAGATAGCCCTACTCTCAAGTAAATTTTTTTTGAATATCATGTTAGGTAGTGTTTTTCGAGCCCTTCATTTCGGTAAAGAGATTGCGCGATTCCGACGTGTGTACGTCTAGAACGTGAAGTTTAAAAAGTGGACACTATTCATTGATTAAATGATGACAACTGAGATGTCATTGAATTCTTTTAACGACAACATGCCATGTCGCTAAATCGTTTAATATATATATATATATATATATATATATAATGTAAAGTATAATGATATGTTTTACCCGTATCTTTAAAAATTAATATCATTGAAACTATGTAAAATAAAATTATAATATATATATATTTGGAATCCTTAGATTTTTTTTCTTAACTATCATATATTTAGTTCTGACAATTTTCTTTTCTTTGAAAAATATTACTGTTCATCATGATTAAATTAAAAACTACATATCATGTTTAAATCTAAGAAAATTCATATCTTATGATCAAAGTTGGTAAAAATTACAATATATATATAGTCGTGATCCTTGTAAATTTCCCTTCATTACCATGCAATTAGTTCTAAAAATAGTATCCGTCCTTTTAAAGAGATGCTATTTTCTAAATTATTAGATTAAATAGAAATTAGGATATGAATTGACGCCTACTTGCATGGACGCGGATTTACTATCTCACAGTTTTTATCCGATTTTGACCCTTACAGTGGGTCTATTGGCACTCTTATCCCAGTCCGTGGATAGAGTCCCTATCTCACGATGGTTTCACGTTACACACTTCAGCTCTTGATGATGATTGGACCCTCCGCGGGATATTCCTTCCTTCAGACTTGTACTTTCTTCATTAAGGCCTCAGTAAGTCTACGCTAGCCTTGGATTCCCTCAAGGCAGCCGAGCTGGTTGTACCCAATCACCTAGATTTTTAGATTGTCATGATTTTTATATGGTTTATTGATATATCATCCTTACTACAAGTTCTATCCTTGAACTCCATGCTTGATGAAATCTATCTTAATGTTCCTACATGCTTGATCCTTGGAACTCTTGGCCATTAAAGTGGAATTGGTCTAGATATTATCGGGGCTATGGGTCCCAAAAAAATGACAGTTTAATGCTAGTGTATAAAAAAGTAAGGGGTCCTGATCTGATCCCATGGGCAGGGCAAAGTCCAAACGTGTACCGGTATCATGAATGATCGGGTGTTGGCATTCACCAAATATAGCAAAATTGGTCTACGACTTATTTCCAATTGGGGTTGTCATATTGTTGTGATACCCCTGAGTGTATTGGCCAATCCTACATAGTGCTGGTAGAAGTAATTGCTCTACTTCTATACTTGTTTAATGTTCACCGTGATTGTTCTTAAATTACCTTATTGAATGTACTTGTTATCTGGTCATGAAAGCTCTTGATATATTCTTTCATCAATCTACTTGTTCTTATAGTTCTTGAATTTATCTCATCCCCATATAGTTCTTGATTTCTATATCTTGCATGACCTACATGAGCATGTTAACCTGTAATTAACTTAAAGCTAGCTTGGAGCTTGAGATATTAAGTCCTACTGAGCGTTCGCTCACCCAGTTTATTTCCATATTTTTCAAGTAATGACCATAGCGACGACGAGATCACACAAGATGGGCAAGGGCAAGAGTGATTAATACTCCGACATCTAGACGAACCATCGAGTCTGGCTGTAATATCCCGGACCTTTCGGATCCTTCTTCGTTGGTCTCAGATGTGCTTTCTCGGAGTGTCCAACTCTGTTGTGTCTGAAATTTCGTTTCGGACATCTTTCATGTTCGGATCGGCGCGATCTGGAGTTGCTTGAAAATGCTGTCCATGCGGCATTGGAATTGTGCTGGGGCATTTTTTAAGCCAAATGGTAATACTAACCATTCATATAACCCACAAGGAGAAGAAAAGGCTGTTTTGTGAATATCTGTTTCAGCTAGCTTGATTTGATGATAACCAGATTTGCAATCAAATTTGGAGAACACCGAAGCTTGAGCTACGCGCTGAATTAATTCTTCTTTATTGGGTAAGGGCCATTTTATATCAAGAGTAACTGCATTCAGAGGGCCATAATCAATAACCATTCGAGCTTTTCCTCGTTTTTGTTCAGCATGATTGCGCACAATAAAAGCAGAACAAGCATAGTTAGATGAGGATGGTCGCATGAGGTGTTTCTGATAGCTGCTGGAGCTACATTGGCAATATTGCGGTTAAGTTCGATGGGTAATTGCGTTCCATAAGGATTACGAAAATGAGAAACTACTGAGTTAGTTAGATGAAATATACATCTAGAAGCAATGGTGGCATAAACAGAGTTGGGCAACATTTCCACATCTTTTATTTGTACACATACCACAAAAGCTTGAGACAAATGTGGGTCGTCTAAGGCAATTGTGAAGTTGGGCCTTATAACACATAACCCATCTTTGTCGAGATGACCAGAGAATTGGCAGATGACCGCTTTTTCCCAGTCTAGATGACGTACATCCAATAACGTAACTAGATAAGGTGCATTAAGATTATAAGAAAAGTGGGGGTGGACTAAAATATCAATTTGTCTTACCTTATTAAATGTACTTGTTATCTGGTCATGAAAGCTCTTGATATATTCTTTCATCAATCTACTTGTTCTTATAGTTCTTGAATTTATCTCGTCCCCATATAGTTCTTGATTTCTATATCTTGCATGACCTACATGAGCATGTTAACCTGTAATTAACTTAAAGCTAGCTTGGAGCTTGAGATATTAAGTCCTACTGAGCGTTCGCTCACCCAGTTTATTTCCATATTTTCCAAGTAATGACCATAGCGATGATGAGATCACACAAGATGGGCAAGGGCAAGAGTGATTAATACTCCGACATCTAGACGAACCATCGAGTCTGGCTGTAATATCCCGGACCTTTCGGATCCTTCTTCGTTGGTCTCAGATGTGCTTTCTCGGAGTGTCCAACTCTGTTGTGTCTGAAATTTCGTTTCGGACATCTTTCGTGTTCGGATCGGCGCGATCTGGAGTTGTTTCGGAGGCCCGGGAGCAATCCGTGACTTTTCCACGTGTGTTTTCCGATTCTCAGTGTGTGTTTTGGTAATTCCTTTGGAACTTCATTGTGGGTGAACCGGGTCGTTCACCTAGGCGAGAGTGGTACCGTTGCGATCGGTGCGTTCCAAGGATCGCGAAATATGATTTTTAATTTTTTGGTATTTTCTAGAATTTTTGGATTTTCCTATAAATACCCTCTCGTTTCTCTCTCTCCCCCACCCTTCTTCTTCTTCCTCCCACCGTGGAAACCACCCCCTCTCCCCCTCTCTCTCCCATTCGATCGCGGTGGGCCTCTCTCCAGCTGCAGACGGCGGCGGGGTGACGGCGCGATTGCGTGGGCGACTGCGAGGTGATCTCGTGGGCGTGCGGTGTTCGTGGGAAGCGTGAAGGAGTGGGGTTTCCAAAAGCGTTCTTCATGATTTGAGCTCGATTCGGCAGAGCTTTCGCTCCATTGAGGTAGGGGGACGAATCCCTATGCTCATCCCGTCATCCCCCGCGTTTTGTAGGACGAATGGGAGCCGAGAGGGGTGTCTTTGAGCGGGTTTGGGGAAAAGCATGATTTTGGGAGAGTTCACCCGATCTATGGTTTTAGGCCATGATTTCACATTTTGATGGCTGAGAAACATGCTAGGGGTCCCCAGGGGTCTTCCCCTTTGATTTCTCCCTCTCCGGTGGAGGCACGGGGGCGTGGTCAATTTTTTTGGGAATTTCTCGGTGTTTCACCCTCGGGCGGGTGTGACGGTCCTTCCAGTGACCGTCACGCTATGTAACGCACCCAGGTGGGTGCGTTACAGCCCTGTGATCAGCCCGTTGGTGTCTGTGGGCTGTGACGGTCCCACGATAGACCGCCACAAGTGCTGTGACGCACATGGGTTGGACCGTCAGGGGCGTTCGACCGTTGGCTTTTGACCGTTGGGTTTTTAACCATTGGGGGTCAAGGCATGTGACGCACCAGTGTTGGCACGTCACAGCCTTGTGATGCCCTTGTGTGGGAGCGTTTGAGTTGATGCATTCCCACACTGTAACGTACCAGGCTAAGTGCGTTAGGGACTGTGACACACCGAGTGGCACGCGTCACAGTATGTTTCCACTCTTCTTATGACGCACCGGTGTAGGTGCGTCACAGACTGTAACGTGCCAGGGAAGGTGCATTACACCATGTTTTGCACTCGGTGTCTAACGCCCCTGTGTTCGGCCGTCAGATGGCTATGACGGTCCAGCCTTAGACCGTCAGAGCCTGTGATGCGTCGAGGGTAGACCGTCAGGCTCAGGGTTGCCCCGGGTTGTTTGCAACCCCGTTTCCTTTCCGACCGTGGTCACCGTTCGACGGTGCTAGTACGTGGGATGGTCCCCGTACGTCGTCAGATGTGGATGTTATTTTCTGTTGACTTGAGAGTCTACTCTGTAGTGACCCTCTACTAGTCGTAGCCTGCCTGCACGCAAGTGGACCCACCAGGGAGTGGTGGAGAGGCTACCCTGAGGATGGTTTTAGACTAGTTTCCGTTGGGCCCCTCGTCGGTAGCCAGAGTCTGGCTCTAGGGGAAAACCAGTTAGAGGCCAGGCCTCGGACATATGGTCTATGTGTGCACACGTGGTTGGGGGCGGTTGGACCCACGCTGACGGGCGTGACCCCAGCTAGTCACTCATTTGTGGTTACTCGTTCGGTGTCCGTGCCTCTAGTAGAAGCTACCATCATCATCATCATCATCATCAGAGTCTTGTCCCAATTAATTGGGGTCGACTACATGAATCCTGTTCCGCCAAAGATTTCTATCAAGTGCAATATTCATATTTAAACTCAAGGAACTAATGTCCTTCCTAATAACATCGCACCATCTCATTTTAGGCCTTCCTCGAGCTCTTCTACTAACATCCACTAAGATTTGATCACATCTTTTAACCGGCGCTGAGTTAGGGCGACGAAACACATGTCCAAACCACCTGAGTCTATTTTCTCTCATTTACTAGTAGAAGCTACCACGTTAGGCAATTCACCTGCGGTGCGGTGTAAGACGTCAGGGGATGCTACCGACTGTGCTTCTAGTGGGAGGTACTCCTGTCGAGTCGAGAGTGTCAGACTGTCAGTCTTTGTGACTTCGACCTTCGGGTTTTGTCATGTTGACCATGATGCTCCGGTCGTTCCACCGTGGCACGTGTGTCCGCTTTCGTGCCGTGAGATCGGTGTTTTGTAGACTGTAGGGCTTCCCTTTCTGAGGTACTCGCTTACTGCTAGCGTAGCGGTTTCTCCGTTCGCCATGTAGGGTTCGAGTGACCCCGACTGAGTCTTGTTCCGAGACCCATTCCCTACGTATTTTCACCGTGTTTTAGGTGAGTCGCGGCCTTAGGGGAGCGCGTCTGAGGCTCAGCGTGGTTCAAGTGCCCAGCGTTAGTGCTAGAGGTCAGAGTCATGCTGTAATATCCCGGACCTTTCGGATCCCTCTTCGTGAGTCCCAGATCTGGTTTTCGGAGTGTCCGGCTCCGTTGTGTCCGAAATTTTGTTTCGGACATCTTTCGTGTTCGGATCGGCGCGATCCAGAGTTGTTTCGGAGGCCCGGGAGTGTTCTGCGGCTTTTTCGCGCGGGTTTTCTAATTTCCGGTGTGTGTTTCGGTAATCCCTTCGGAACCTCGCTGCGGGTGAACCGGGTCGTTCACCTGGGCATGAGTCGTACCGTTGCGATCGGTGCGCTCCGAGGATCCCAGAAACGTAATTTTCTATTTTTCAGTATTTTTAGAATTTCCAGATTTTCCTATAAATACCCCCCCTATTTTCTCCCTCCTCCACCTTCTCTTTCTTCTTCTTCTTCCTCCTCCATTTTTCCCCACCGCGACTTCCCTCTCTTCCTCCCGTTTGAGCGCGGCTAGCTTCCTTCCGGCTGCAGACAGCGGCGGGGCGACGGCGCGACGACGTGGGTGGTGTCGAGGCGATCTCGTGGGCATGCGGCGAGCGTGGGAAGCGTGAAGAGGCGAGGTTTTCTAAAGCGTTCTTCGCGGTTCATCGACCATTTGGCGGAGCATTCACTCCATTGAGGTAGGGTGACATTCCCTACCTCCCCGCCGTTCATTTCTGTGATTTATAGGCCGAGGGGAGGCCGAGAGGGGCATGATTGAGCGGGTTTGGGGTTTTCCATGATTTGGGGAGAGCTCGCCCGATCTATGGATTTGAAGCATGATTTCATATTTTGGTGGCCTAGAATCATGCTAGGGGTCCCCAGGGGTCTTCCCCTTTGATTTCCCCCTCTCCGGTGGAGGCATGGGGGCATGGTCGGAGTTTTTGGGCGTTTCTCGCCGTTTCGCCGTCGGGTGGGTGTAACGGTCCTTCCAGGGACCGTCACACGGTGTGACGCGCCTGGGAGGGTGCGTCACATGCCCTTTTTAAGCCTTTGGGGGTCAGGGGCTGTGACGGTCCCCCGATAGACCGCCACAGCCGTGTGACGCGCTTGGGAGGGTGCGTCACAGCCCCTGTTAACCAGCTGGGGGTTGGGGGTGTGACGGCCCATGATAGACCATTACAGGCGTGTAACACGCCTGGGGTGGGCCGTCAGAGGCATCCGACCGTTGGTTTGTGACCGTTGTTTTGACCGTTGGGGGTCAAGGCATGTGACTCAGCAGGTCTGGTGCGTCACATCCTTGTAACGGCCCAAGGTGGGCGCGTCAGGGCGCCTTTGGGCGGTTGAACCCCTAGGCGGTGTGACGCCCCCTGTGTGGGCCGTCACACCCTGTGACGCACCTGCGTGGGCGCGTCACAGTCCGTAACGCGTCTGGGCAGGCGCGTTACATCCTATTTTGCGCTGGGAGAGTGACGGCCGGCGTCGGACCGTCAGGTGCCAGTGACGGTCCGGCCCAAGACCGTCAGACTTCCTGTGATGGTCCCACCTAGACCGTCAGGTGCTTGTGACGGTCTAGGGGTAGACCGTCAGGCGCTTGGTTTCCCCGAGAGGGTTGCAACCCCATTTTTGGTTCGACTGTGGTCACCGTGCGACGGGGCCGGTACCTGGGGTGGGCCCCATACGTCGTTAGATACGGACGTTATTTTCCGTTGACTTGAGAGTCTACTCCTTCAGTGACCCTCCACAAGTCGTAGCCTACCAGTACGCGTGTGCTGGTGGCACCAGGGAGTGGTGTACGGGCTTACCCTTAGAGGCGGTTTGTGGACCGGTTGCCGTCGGGCCCCACGTCTTGCAGCCAGAGTCCGACTGAGGGGAAAACCGGTCAGAGGGCCAGACCAGGGACGCGCGGCCTGTGTGTGCACATGTGGTTTGGGGCGGTTGGATCTACGTCGATGGGCGTGACCCCAGCTAGTCACTTGTTTGTGGTTACTTGTGTGGTGTTCATGCCTTGGGTAGGCGCTACCACGTTAGGCAGTTCACCTGCGGCGTGGTGTAAGACGTCAGGGGATGCTACCGGCTGTGCTTCTAGTGGGAGGCACTCCTGTCGAGTGCGGAGTGTCAGACTGTCAGTTTCGTGGCTTTGGCCTTCGGGTTTGCTAGGTCGACCGTTGAGTTTCGGTTGTCTCACCGTGGTACGTGTGCCGGGTTGCATGCCGTAGGACCCTTGTTTTGTAGAGTACATGGCTTTCCTTTATAAGGTACTCTCTTACCGCTAGCGTAGTGGTTTCCTGTTTTACGAGGTAGGGTTCGAGTGATCCCTACTGAGTCTTGTTCGAGACTCATTCCCTGCGTGTTTTCACCGTGTTTCAGGTGAGGCGTTGTCCCAGGGGAGCGCGTTTAGGGCGCAGCGTGGTGCGGGTGCCCAGAGGTAGTGCCAGAGGTCAGAGCCGGGGTATGCCCTGTGTAGCTGTACTTTCTTTTCTTGTCTCTGTACTAGTTGTGGACTACGGTTGTTATCTCATTGTTATTTTGTGGACCATGTAAAATGTTAATTCATTTCTTGCTTAATTATAAACTGTTTAATTTCTACAATTACTTGTGATAGTTGTGTAGTTTCCACACCATCCTTCTAACCCTTCCGAGTCTTCGGACTCGTGGGTGGCGGTACGAGTCTCGGGTTATCGGGCCTTCCCGGTAATCGGATTATCGGGTCGTTACAGCTAGTATCAGAGCGCGGTTGTGGAATTATACGAGAATCATAGGTGATTGTAGTGGTCCACTAGTCCACAGCAATGATGTACAGTTGACGATGGCATCGGGCATCATGCTTTTTCTTGACCTTGCCGTTCTCGTGTTTTCTATCTTTTGCTTCAGGAGCGAGCATGGCGCCGAGGCGGAGCACTCGCTCTCAGCAGGGGCAGTTGGCTGGAGGTCAGGAGATCCAGCAGGGGGTCTAGAGGGACCAGGAGGAGCATAGTCGAGCGCCACCAGCGGCCACCGAGGCAGTGGATACTGCGAGGCTTCTGGGGGCCGAGGATTTCTTCCGTGGCATGTACCAGCTTATGTCTCAGCAGTTCGGCGGAGAGGCTGGTAAGGGCTCGTCATCTAGGGGTGGGCCAGGCCGATCAGTGAGGGACTTCTTGCAATTCCATCCACCTTACTTCAGCGGCCAGCCAGACCCCGATGCGGCTCGTGATTGGCTTGACGAGATGGAGCGGGTGTTCAGTTCTGCGAAGAGTGCTGCCGAGGACATAGTGGTGTTGGCCTACAACCAGTTGTAGGGTATGGCTCGAAAGTGGTGGTCCTCCAAGTGGAAGACGTCCTTTCAGCTTCATCCACTTGAGCAGGTCAAGTGGGACGACTTCGTCAGTGCTTTCGAGCGTGCGTACTGTCCAGACTACGTTGCTACGCAGCGGATGCGTGAGTTTCTGGAGCCGGTGCAGGGTGACATGTCCGTGTTGCAGTATAGGGCCCGATTTGTCGAGCTGGGTCGGTATGCACCTCACATCATGGAGCATGAGAGGGGGAAGACCGCGTAGTTCGTTCAGGGCCTGAGGCAGGAACTGAGGCACCATCTGATCACGAACGGGGCCACTGATCTAGAGACAGTGTCTCATGTTGCGGCTTCTTTGGAGATGGATATGCAGAGGACCCGAGGACCGATCAGCCAGGGGCAGTCTTTGTCAGGTCGCAGCCAGCAGTCGGCTACCCAGCAGTAGGGTTCTTTACAGCATGCGATGAGTGGTTCAGGAGTGCCAGCACAGGCAGCGTCGACGACGGGATCGGCGTCCTTTGGCACGAAGGTCAAGAAGTTTTTCAAGAAAGGGTTCAGCAAGAAGAAGTCCAAGGATCAGGGGCAAGCTTCATCGGGCAGTGTACAACAGTCGATTCCCTTGCAGCGTCAGGGATCTGTGGGTGAGTCGAGAGTACCGTGTCCACGGTGTAGTGGGTTCCACCCAGGCAGGCAGTGCACGGCGCCGATTATCTGTTTTCGGTGTGACCAGCCAGGGCACATGGCACGTGACTGTCCTCAGAGGCAGCCGCCGCAGTAGCAGGTTCCCCAGCAGCAGAGGCAGCAG
This sequence comes from Amorphophallus konjac, assembly GCA_022559845.1. Taxonomy (NCBI): domain Eukaryota; kingdom Viridiplantae; phylum Streptophyta; class Magnoliopsida; order Alismatales; family Araceae; genus Amorphophallus; species Amorphophallus konjac. The sequence goes on along the minus strand of CM040126.1, from coordinate 289,525,106 downwards.
GGACAGTATCTGCCGCTACCCTGGTCAGCTAGCGTGGGAGATAGGCAGAGAGCTCGGGGCCAGATCACGCACATGACCAGGGCAGAGGCAGTGGCGTCGTAGCTCGTGGAAGGTACCGTTCAGATTTTGGGTTGCGCGGCTCGGGTTTTGTTTGATTCTGGTGCGTCTCATTCATTTATTTCGGAGGATTTCGCGTTGAGCATCGAGGAGCCGGTGACCCAGTTGCCTTGTGATTTGGCAGTGGAACTGCCTTCGGGTGATTTCATGGTCACCCCGTATTGCTTCGATCATGTTTCGGTTTGGATCGATGGGTGGAGTATGCCAGGCAGGTTGTATGCGCTACAACTTCGAGATTACGATGTGATTCTAGGAATGGATTGGCTCGAGACTCATGGAGTGGTGGTGGATTGTGGAATGAAGAGGGTCTACTTCCAGCATCCGAGCAAGCAGACCTTCTATTTCCAAGGTATCCGTTCCACCTCTTCTCGATTCCTTATCTCCGCTATTCAAGCTCGTCGATTGCTTGATTCTGGTTGTTAGGGTTTTCTCCCGTCCGTGGTTGTGACTGAACGGATGGAGCCGAATGTCGAGGACATTCCGGTGGTGTGCGAGTTTTCCGACAATTTTCCTGAGGAATTGCCTGGGTTACCTCCCCAGCGGGAGATCGATTTTATGATCGAGGTTGTGTCTGGTACGAGACCTTTGGCGAAGGCTCCCTACCGTATGGCCCCCGCTGAGTTGAGGGAGTTGAGGGCGTAGTTGCAGGAGCTGCTGGCCAAGGGGTACGTTCGTCCTACCTTTTCCCCTTGGGGTGCACCCGTGTTGTTTGTGAAGAAGAAGGACGGTAGCCTGTGGCTATGTATTGACTATCGGCAGCTGAATGAAGTGACCATTAAGAACAAGTATCCGTTGCCGCGGATTGATGATTTGTTCGACTAGCTTCAGTCCGCGCGAGTGTTCTGTTGTGTCTCTGAGGTCATTTCTATCCAGACAGGTTTGTGGTCTCTGTGGTCATTCTGTGGTCTCTTGGGTCATTCGACATCATTCTATAGTCATGTGAGTTCTGTGGTATTCTTGGTTTTGATAATGGCTTAACACTATTAGTCATTGTTGTTTATCACTCTCCATGTATTTGGTTTCATGATGCCCATTCACAACTTGCCTATATGTTCTCACATTGCATTAATACCAAGGAACATGTGGTTCTTGAATGCTCACATCAATCTTGAAACTTTGGGTTACTTGATGATCATCCATTCGTTTAAATTCATTGTCATATAAACTTGCTCTTTTGATATGGATGGTTAATTTGGGAATGAGCTTTTCTATCCTTCTTGTTATTGAAATTTCATGAGTGTGTTTCATGGATATTTTATTTGGGGTGGTTGAGCTCTTATTTCTTGATCTTTAGCTCAGAACACTTGTGATTCAAAGTGTTCACATATAACTAATTCTTGCGATTTCATACATTTATTATATGGATTATTGAGCTAAAGTTCTAATCCTTTTTATATGATTTTGCAGGCCAAAACACTCAATATATATTCCCCAAGATCAAAGGAGTTTATGTGAAGTCATTCATCAAAGAAGTTTATGTGAGTCATTCATCAAAGGATGTGGTAAGGCCAAAACACTCAATATATATTCCCCAAGATCAAAGGAGTTTGATGCCACAGAGTTCGGAAGGGTTACAATGACATTTGGGGCTGAATTGTGTTAATCTGGAATTTACTGTAGCTTTAGGTCGACCGGCGGCACTGTAGCTAGGTCGACCGAATTTCCCAGAACCAAAAGGTTCGGGGTCTGTGACATTCCGGTCGACCGCCCCATGAATTCCGGTCGACCGGTTTTGCCAGAGCCGAAAAGTTCTGGCTGCAGCAGGTTCCGGTCGACCGGCCCATGAATTCTGGTCGACCGTCAGCCCCGATGCAGCCATGTTTGACTTCGAAATCCACCTCGTGGCCAGCCCCTTTCCATGGATTTGTTTAATCAAACGTTATCTAACTTCCCATGATTTGTGGATCTGGTCTGGAGGGTGTCCAAGGACCATTCCAAGGGTTATAAAACCAACATGAGAGGGTTAGAAACCCTAGTTGATGGAGTTGATGAAGTGAATCAAGGGAGGCCATTTCGAGAGCACTGTAGCACCTCCGTGAACAGTGTTTCGGGCAGGAGTTCTTCATCCTTCCAAGGTGATTCAAGGTGAGATCTGAAGCGAAGAAACCTCCAATCAAGCAAGAAGCATTCAAGGCTTGCAAAGGTGATCAAAGCTACATCCATACACCTCTTCATCAACTCAAGAGATTCAAAGAAGATCAAAGCTACATCCGACAATCTCTCCATCAACTCAAGGTGATTCAAGCTCATATCTCAATCCCGCAACCTCCAAGGAAGAGTAGAAGAAAGCAAGGCTAACAAGGGAAATCAAAGGAGGCTGCAAGGGTGTGTTCAAGGAAGAGGAGTTCGAGTTACTGTAGCTGTGAACAGTACTCCGGGAAGAAGTTCTTCATCAAATCCTCAAGAGATTCAAGCTCCAACAAACCTCAGACAAGATCTTTTCTCTTAAGCATATTCTATATCTTGTTTGAGTGATTTCATATTTGTTCGTTTTCTATTTCATTCAAACATTTGAATTGAGAATCGTCCCTACCGGTGGTTAGTAGGAAGGTAATCGGGAGTTCTCCGATTTGCGGTGTAGCCGTCTCTGCCGGCTTTGTGTGTAGGAAGACAGAAAGAGGGGTTTCTCTGTTCAGTGGTTTGGGGCGTGTCCCCGGGTCAAGCTGTGTGTCAGCAAGGAAGCCTCACCGGGTTTTGGTGAGGGGTGAACGTAGGTTGCGGGGTTGCAACCGAACCACCTTAAAAGTCCCTGTGTTGTGGGTTGTTTATCGTGTGTGATTGATCTATATCTTCTAACCCCATTCACAGGTTTGTGTGCTTTCATACTTGGTTATATTGTTCACACACATATGTACTTTGAATGATCAACATAGCACACACACACATGTACGGTTGTTGCAAGCTATTGCATGTTCTGTGCCACTCTACTTAATTCCACTATGCATTGTGTCTAAGTGATTCATTCACTTTATAAGAGTGGTTTAAGCTTCCGCTAGATAAGAGTTTTTAAATAGGCCATAACTTGTGATAGGATCTATTCAATCCCCCCTTCTAGATCCGTTTACACCTCACGGGACCTAACAAGTGGTATCAGAGCGAGTCTCTGTCATTCCCAGATCCAACGATCTGCAGGGAAAGATCCCGATGTTTTTTATTTAGATGGATTCACATGCTACACTTGCTTCGATGGCTTCTCCACCCATTTATGATGGTTCAGATTTTTCTACATGGGTTGGAAGAATGTTCATTTATGTTAGCTCCATAGATCCACAATTGTGGACTCTTATATACAATGGTCCTCATGAGCTTCTATCAAATTCAATTGATTGGTTAGCCGAACATGAGACCAAACACAATGATAATTATCTTGCATATAACTTAATTACAGCTGCAGTTGATCTAAGACTAACTCATCTTGTGTCTTCTTGCAGCACAGTCAAGCAAGTATTGGACAAGTTGGTGAAAATCCATGAAGGGAAGGAACAAGAACAAGAATGCTTCATGGCCGACCGTATAGAACAGTCTAGCAATGCATCTTCATCACAGGTAAACTCTGACTCTAAGGAATTCACTTTTGAAGAGCTTATGGAAGCCTATGGTGAGTTGATTACTCAATACAAAAAGGTCAAATCAGAAAATAAAAATTTGAAAAAGGATCTCAAGAAAATCAACCAAAATGAAAGCTTGTTTTGTAAAAAGTGTTCTATTGTTAAAGAGCTTAACAATACTCTCTCAGTTGATCTAGATACGCATAAACAAAGCATTGCATGTCTAAGGGAAGAAAATGAAAATCTTCATGATGAAATCACTAGGTTGGAAGAAATTGTAATAAAACTTCAAAACCAACCTAAGTCAATCTCTAATGATCAAACTATGGCCGATGGGCTAATCCATGATGAGAGGTTGATTGAAGAAAATAAAAATTCTGTTTCATGCTCTGCTAATTTTGTATGTGAAAAATGTTCATTCTTGAGAAACATTAATGTTGGTCTTCATGATGATCTTGAATGGCAACAAAATCTGATTGATTCTCTGAAAGAAGAGAATAGAGAGTTGTTGGAAAAGAAAATTGAACTTGAACAAGCTGAAGAAGAGTTGCATGAAAAATTAGCTGCACATGAAAAAGGTAAATCTGTCATTGATGATCACTCTGAAACTTTGCATGCTTTAGAACAACAAAATCAAAATCTTAAAGCAGTAAATGTCATGCTCAATGAGCAATTGGCAGCATGCGAAGAGGGCCTTGTTGAATCTAAACAGCACATTTTCTCACTTGAAAATGAAATTCAAGGTTTGAATGATTTCCTGTCAATATTTGCCCAAATCCAAGATTCTGGATCACCGGAAGCCACCACTTCCTATGGTCACCAAAAGGGGCATACTGCTCGAAAGAAAAGCAAAATTCAGCATGCTCATCCAAACATGCACCATAACATGCCCAATGCCAAATACCACGCCTTCCACAAAATGAATGTCAATTGTTATTATTGTGGTAAACATGGTCACACTATGCATGATTGTTTGATCTTGAGAAATGATGAGCTTAGAGCAGGACAGCAAGTGAAAGGGCAAGGAAAGAAACAGGTCAACACTGGCAGAGGGCTTGCTCAACAAAATTCTGTACGGAACCACATGGAGAATCAGAAGTGTCGACATTCCTATCCAGACAGGTCGACACTCCCCATAGCCTTTAATAGAAATGCTTCTCTTTGCTGCTCTCATTATGGTAAGTCTGGCCATACTATCCAAGAGTGCTGGCATTTGAAGAGAAAGCATCACCTTCATGCCATGAAAGGTAAATCCCATGCTCACCCACAAAAGCATAATCCACATGCACACGCACATGAACATAAAAAGAAAAATCAATCTTTTGTGTGTTGTTTCTATTGTGGGAAAAAATGGGCATGATATATATGATTGCCTCACAATGAAGGAGGATGTTGTGATTGCCCTGAAAAAGGTGGGCCAAGATGCTAAACATGTTGCTAACCCACAAGGACCCAAGCAATCTTGGGTACCTAAAAATTCCAAATGAGAATTTTGGGTGTAGGATGCCTTGGAGCTGAACAAAGGATCATAAGGTAAATAAAAGCTCAAGGCACAGGTATGTACATAAACCTTTTTGAAGTTCAGTCATCTTACATGTTTAGTCTTGACATGTAGATAGTGCATCATAGGTCTGTCCAATGTCATTAGATTCTGCAAACTGAATGTCTCTTTGAAATGTAAAACCCCCCATGGTGTGAGATGAACTTTTGAGCTAGATAACTTGTTCACACCATGCTTGATTTCAGCTATTTAATTCATGAAAAATTTGTTATGCTGATGAAGTTGATGTGATAATGAGTTGCACAAGTCTTGCTATCAGCCACATGAAATGCTTGGACTTTGATTTTGATGATGCAAACCATGGTTGCATTTTTAACTCGTTATTCATATTAGCATTGTTCAAAGGGGGAGTCTAGCAATTGGCATCATCATGTTGCATTCAGTTCAAAATCAATTGTGAATGATTTGTGTTTGCATCATCTTGTAATCACACATGCCTTAATGCACATCATGTTTAGAAGATAAATGATAATGCATAATCATTTTGCAGCATCTTAATTGCATTGTGCATTCATATAAATCTTAGGCTGCATAGTACATTGCCAACCCTTGCATGTATTCAGGGGGAGTCAACATCAACCTAGCTTGAATCATTTTACATCATATCATTCGTGCATGGCCAGGGTATATCAAATGTTGATGTATGGAAGGGCAGGTTATGCTTGCCTCGAAGCACTCAATATGCGTGAGGTTTCACCTCCGCCAAGTACCATGCGTCACTATCGCATATAGGCCATATAGCTAGGGGGAGTTGTCTTCTTAAGGCATTCGTGCATATGGTTCATATTCATTATGTTGCATTTCATAAGTGTAAAATTATGCATTATGTTGGTTCATGCATTTCATGTTTGATCAGGTCAACCCCTGCATGGGTCAAGTAAACCTCTCATTGACATTCGTCATTCTATGTGACTGCAAACATCACTCCTTGCATGCTTTCATTGCATATTCATAGGGGGAGTCGTGTTGTTCTTCTTGGTTCATTCATCCTTTTTGCATCTGAACCTCAATGGCCTCCAGTGTGATAATAAGTTCAAGAGACAGACATCACTACAGTGTAAGAGCTTTCTATTATATGAACTGATGATTGTCCATTCAATGAAAATGGTTCAGATTTAATGATTTCCTTGAAGTTTTGATATATCTTTTGAAATCATCCATATTTTGTGGTTTTAATAGACCTTAACTAGAGATTGCATGTTGTGCCTTGAATAACTATTCTGAAATCTGAAAATCCAAATGTCTTGACAACTTTGGTGATACTCTAGAGCTTAGTATTGTTTCTAAACATCTTGATGAGCTGGAATTCTTGAAAATCAATTTGAAGAGCAATGATAGTGTTGCACGGAGAAATATGTCCCGTCATCAAATCAAGTGACGAATGATATGTCATGATGTGCCTCTGTTATCTCTGTCTTAATTCATTTGGACTCTAGGTAGAGCAATGGCATAATTGCTGAGAAATATATCTTCTCATCAAAGAAATGAGTTTGGATATGTCATGACGTGATGTTGCTATCTCTGTTCATTCTGAAGCATAACAGTCAGTCTTGCCAAATACCTAGGGATACTAGCGTCTAAACAACGTGTATTCTTACGGCTAGGAGGCATGTACTAGACTTGATTGCTTGTAACATATGAGTCATGTGCCTTCAAATTCAAACGATATTGAAAATCAAATTTGTTAAACTCATAAAATTCCATGCTTTAGTCATGCTTGTTTAGCCTCAATACTACTTTTTGTGTTATTCCTTTTGTGGTTATTGAATATGGATGTATAAGACAAGGGAAGGTTAAACACTGTCAAGATATGTGCTTCTGGTTCATTTCTATTAAACCATGGATGTCGATACTTTTTAAACTCTATTGATGATCTTGGTTTTCATTAGCTTTGAACCATATATATTGCTCCCGGCATGTTTCTAATTTCCATATAATGGCTTTCTCTTCCACTACCATTCCACTCTGATCTCTAGGACTTTTGTTAGCCACTGTACCGTATCTCTCCTTTTGCTATTAGCAAAGGGGGAGAACGTCTTGTTGTGAATCCTTGCTGTGGACTTGGGAGAAAGGGGGAGATGTTGTCTAATGTTGCTTTTGAGCACTGTCAAAGGGGGAGAGTGCATTGTGGATATGGGAGAATCCAAGGGGGAGAGAACCTTCATTTATGATGAGGGTTTATGCATAGCTTTCATACACTTTACTTCTCCATGCATACATATTTTGCCTTCATCTGCCATATCTATATAAATCATTCAGGCTGCCATGATTACATCACCATACTACACAAGTGGTATATTCCAACAAGTGGTATCATCTTGATGCACCTTTCAAGTCGTCTCCAAAATCATTGGTGTCCTCTGTCAAATGATATCACTTTACTTTCTCATTCATTGGCATATGACATGAGTCCTAGCATCATTGGCATCATGTTTTCATGCAATAGGGTGGCATGCATGTATTGACTTCATACAATTGTAGCTTGCATCTATCATTTCCATGCATTGCTTAGCAAATCCAAAAAATCTGAAAACTAGAAAACCACTAAAAATCTGCAAAATTTGAAATCAAAATTTGCTCCTTGGCTGCTCTATCCATCTCCTATTTGAGGGATTGAATCATGCTGCTGTGGCTCCACCTCTCACACTTACTTTATCTTTGCCAAGTCATGGGACACCACCATGTTCGATACCTCCATATCATTCTTTGGTCTCAGTCCTATAACTGGCTTTCACAATTGGTTGTTCTCTTTGGTTATTCTGTCAATCTTAATAAGTGTACATCCATTGGCATGTATTTCCACATCATTTTATGTGCGTCATTAATGTGCGTCTCTCTTTCTCTTTTCTGGATCTTTTGATGTGGTCAAAGGGGGAGAAGATTATGTGAGTCATTCATCAAAGGATGTGGTACGGTAAGAAGGTAAGATTATGTGAAGTCATTACTCAATGCATGTGGTGAATGTGGTAAGATTCCTCTTCTTATTCTGCAGACTCATAGTTGCCCTGTGAGTTTATAATGACTCATAGTTCAGAATGACTCATAGTTGCCATCATCAAAAAGGGGGAGAATGTTGTGTCTCTGAGGTCATTTCTATCCAGATAGGTCTGTGGTCTGTGGTCTCTTGGGTCATTCGACATCATTCTATAGTCATATGAGTTCTGTGGTATTCTTGATTTTGATAATGGCTTAACACTATTAGTCATTGTTGTTTATCACTCTCCATGTATTTGGTTTCATGATGCCCATTCACAACTTGCCTTATATGCTCTCACATTGCATTAATACCAAGGAACATGTGGTTCTTGACTGCTCACATCAATCTTGAAACTTTGGGTTACTTGATGATCATCCATTCGTTTAAATTCATTGTCATATGAACTTGCTCTTTTGATATGGATGGTTAATTTGGGAATGAGCTTTTCTATCCTTCTTGTTATTGAAATTCCATGAGTGTGTTTCATGGATATTTTATTTGGGGTGGTTGAGCTCTTATTTCTTAATCTTTAGCTCAGAACACTTGTGATTCAAAGTGTTCACATATAACTAATTCATGGAATTTCATATGTGTATTTCATACATTTATTATATGGATTATTGAGCTAAAGTTCTAATCCTTTTTATATGATTTTGCAGGCCAAAACACTCAATATATATTCCCCAAGATCAAAGGAGTTTATGTGAAGTCATTCATCAAAGAAGTTTATGTGAGTCATTCATCAAAGGATGTGGTAAGGCCAAAACACTCAATATATATTCCCCAAGATCAAAGGAGTTTGATGCCACAGAGTTCGGAAGGGTTACAATGACATTTGGGGCTGCATTGTGTTAATCTGGAATTTACTGTAGCTTTAGGTCGACCGGCGGCACTGTAGCTAGGTCGACCGAATTTCCCAGAACCAAAAGGTTCGAGGTCTGTGACATTCCGGTCGACCGCCCCATGAATTCCGGTCGACCGATTTTGCCAGAGCCGAAAAGTTCTGGCTGCAGCAGGTTCCGGTCGACCGGTCCATGAATTCTGGTCGACCGCCAGCCCCGATGCAGCCATGTTTGACTTCGAAATCCACCTCGTGGCCAGCCCCTTTCCATGGATTTGTTTAATCAAACCTTACCTAACTTCCCATGATTTGTGGATCTGGTCTGGAGGGCGTCCAAGGACAATTCCAAGGGTTATAAAACCAACATGAGAGGGTTAGAAACCCTAGTTGATGGAGTTGATGAAGTGAATCAAGGGAGGCCATTTCGAGAGCACTGTAGCACCTCCGTGAACAGTGTTTCGGGCAGGAGTTCTTCATCCTTCCAAGGTGATTCAAGGTAAGATCTGAAGCGAAGCAACCTCCAATCAAGCAAGAAGTATTCAAGGCTTGCAAAGGTGATCAAAGCTACATCCATACACCTCTTCATCAACTCCAGGAGATTCAAAGAAGATCAAAGCTACATCTAACAATCTCTCCATCAACTCAAGGTGATTCAAGCTCATATCTCAATCCAGCAACCTCCAAGGAAGAGTAGAAGAAAGCAATGCTAACAAGGGAAATCAAAGGAGGCTGCAAGGGTGTGTTCAAGGAAGAGGAGTTCGAGTTACTGTAGCTGTGAACAGTACTCCGGGAAGAAGTTCTTCATCAAATCCTCAAGAGATTCAAGCTCCAACAAACCTCAGACAAGATCTTTTCTCTTAAGCATATTCTATATCTTGTTTGAGTGATTTCATATTTGTTCGTTTTCCATTTCATTCAAACATTTGGAATTGAGAATCGTCCCTACTGGTGGTTAGTAGGAAGGCAATCGGGAGTTCTCCGATTTACGGTGTAGCCGTCCCTGCCGGCTTTGTGTGTAGGAAGACAGAAAGAGGGATTTCTCTGTTCTGTGGTTTGGGGCGTGTCCCCGGGTCAAGCTGTGTGTCAGCAAGGAAGCCTCACCGAGTTTTGGTGAGGGGTGGACGTAGGTTGCGGGGTTGCAACCGAACCACCTTAAAAGTCCCTGTGTTGTGGGTTGTTTATCGTGTGTGATTGATCTATATCTTCTAACCTCATTCACAGGTTCGTGTGCTTTCATACTTGGTTATATTGTTCATACACATATGTACTTTGAATGATCAACATAGCACACACACACATGTACGGTTGTTGCAAGCTATTGCATGTTCTGTGCCACTCTACTTAATTCCACTGTGCATTGTGTCTAAGTGATTCATTCACTTTATAAGAGTGGTTTAAGCTTCCGCTAGATAAGAGTTTTTAAATAGGCCATAACTTGTGATAGGATCTATTCAACCCCCCCTTCTAGATCCGTTTACACCTCACGGGACCTAACATGTTCTCGCGGATTGATTTGCGGTCTGGTTACTATCTGCTGAGAATTCGCTAGTCCGATGTGGAGAAGACAGCATTCAGTACGAGGTACGGGCATTATGCGTTTTTGGTGATGCCGTTCGGGCTCACCAATGCCCCTACAGCCTTCATGGACTTGATGCAGAGGGTGTTTCGTCCGTATTTGGACCAGTTCGTGGTAATATTCGTGGACGACATCCTTGTTTATTCGCGGTCTGCCGAGGAGAATGCGTACCATTTGGGTGTAGTGCTGCAGACGTTGCGAGATCACCAGTTATATGCGAAGCTCAGCAAGTGCGAGTTCTGGCTCTGCGAGGTGCACTTTCTGGGGCAGGTGATTTCTGGTGATGGCATTTCCGTGGACCCCGCCAAGGTTGAGGCAGTAATGCAGTGGCCGAGGCCGAGGTCGATGACGGAGATCCGGAGTTTCTTGGGGCTTGCGGGCTATTATCGCCGGTTTATCTAGGATTTTTCTCGCATTGTGACCCCGATGAATAGATTTACGTGGAAGGATGTGCCTTTCGTCTAGTCTGAGGAGTGTGAGCAGAGCTTTAGGGAACTGAAGAGATTGCTCACCTCGGCTCCGGTGTTGGTTTTACCTTCTGGATCGGGAGGTTTTGTGGTGTGTACAGATGCTTCCGGGGTCGATTTGGGTGCTGTGTTGATGCAGCATGGTAGAGTGGTGGCTTATGCATCTCGGCAGCTAAAGCCCCATGAGGAGAACTACCCTACCCATGACCTTGAGTTGGCGGTGGTGATCTTCGCGCTGAAGATCTGGAGGCATTATCTGTACGGTGAGAAGTTCGAGGTGTTCACTGACCATCAGAGTTTGAGATATGTGTTCACGCAGAGAGACCTGAACCTCAGGCAAAGGCGTTAGATGGAATTCATGAAGGATTATGACTTCACCTTGTCTTATCAGTCGGGCAGGATGAATGTCGTCACCGATGCCTTGAGTCGGAAGGCCGCAGTCAGTGCCTTGATGTTGAGGAAGTGGAGGCTCTGGGAATAAGTGCCTGAAGCATCTTTCAGGCTCAAGATTCTCCAGGAGCCAGGGTTGGCAGTGCTTGCGAGTCTGACTGTCACTCTTGCTATCCGTCGTCAGGTGATAGAGGCTCAGCATGCGGACCCTGAGTTACCTCGGATTCTGGCGATGGCTGATGTGGAGCTCGGCGAGGACGGTGCTGCGAGGTTTTGTGGCAGGCTGTAAGTCCCAGCAGAGGAGTAGATTCACCGTGCGGTGTTGCGCGAGGCTCATGGGAGCACGTACACCATACACCTGGGTGTGACAAAGATGTATCAGAACTTGCGGAGACAGTTCTGGTGGCCTAGCATGAAGAGATATGTTGCTGAGTTTGTGGCCAGGTGCCTGATCTGTCAGCAGGTGAAGGCAGAGCATCAGCGACCAGGAGGTACTCTCCAGCCCTTGGATGTTCCTACGTGGAAGTGGGACCACGTGACCACGGATTTTGTGGTGGGGTTGCCGAGGACCCCGAGTGGGCAGGACAGTATTTGGTTGCTGGTGGATAGGCAGACGAAGGTGACTCGGTTGTTACCGGTCAAAGTCAGCTGGAGCGTGTCCAAGTTGGCTCGTCTTTATGTGGAGTGGATCGTGCCGTTGCATGGGGTTCCCATTTCGATCGTGTCGGATCGGCATCCGCGCTTCACTTCTGGATTATGGAGGAGTTTCCAGCGAGCCCTTGGCACGGAGTTGGCATTTAGCTCGGTGTATCATCCTCAGTCAGATGGTCAGTCAGAGAGGACCATCCAAACTTTAGAGGACATGCTGAGATCCTGCTGCCTGGAGTGGCAGGGGAGTTGGATTCATCACCTACTGTTGGTGGAGTTTGCCTACAACAACAGCTATCATTCGAGTATCGGCATGGCTCCTTATGAGGCTTTGTATGGGCGTCCTTGCCGGACTCCACTTGATTGGTTTGAGGTTCGTGAGCGTGTTTTGACGGGACCTGAGTTGGTGCAACAATGTGTGTTGTGGTGCACGTGGTTCGTCAGAACATGTTGGCGGCCCAGAGTCGGCAGAAGAGCTATGGTAACCGTAGGAGGCAGCCCCTCGAGTTCACCGTGGGCGATCGTGTGTCCTTGAGAGTTTCTCCGATGAAGGGGGTGATGCGTTTTGGACGGCGTGGGAAGCTGAGTCCTTGCTATATTGGTCCTTTTGTAATTGTGGAGCGCATCGGTGAGGTTGCTCCGGTTGCAGTTGCCCCCTGAGTTGGCGTCGGTGCATGACGTGTTCCACGTCTCGATGTTGCAAAAGTATGTGCCCGATGACTCTCATGTGCTCAAGATTTCTGTTTGGCACGAGGTGACTCCAGATCTCTATCTCCCAGAGTTCCCGATCCGCGTGGAGGATAGGCGAGAGCAGCGCCTGCGGAACATGGTCATCCCCTTGGTGAAGGTGGTGTGGCAGCAGCACTCTGGTGGTGAGGCTTCTTGGGAGCGTGAGGATGAGATGTGTCAGCAGTTCCCGTACCTGTTTGAGTGAGTCTTCCTCTTCTTTCCCCTTGGGTTGTTCTCAATTTTGAGGATGAAATTCCGTAAGGGGGGAGGGCTGTAATATCCCGGACCTTTCGGATCCCTCTTCGTGGGTCCCAGATCAGGTTTTCGGAGTGTTCGGCTCCGTTCTGTCTGAAATTTTATTTCGGACATCTTTCGTGTTCGGATCGGCGCGATCCGGAGTTGTTTCGGAGGCCCGGGAGTGTTCTGTGGCTTTTTCGCGCGGGTTTTCCGATTTCCGGTGTGTGTTTCGGTAATCCCTTCGGAACCTCGCTGCAGGTGAACCGGGTCGTTCACCTGGGCACGAGTGCCGTTGCGATCGGTGCGCTCCGAGGATCCCGAAAACGTAATTTTCTATTTTTTGGTATTTTCTGGAATTTCTGGATTTTCCTATAAATACCCCCCTATTTTCTCTCTCCCCCACCTTCTCTTTCTTCTTCTTCTTCCTCCTCCGTTTCTCCCCACCGTGACCTCCCTCTCTCCCTCTCTTCCTCCCGTTCGAGCGCGGCTAGCTCCCTTCCGGCTACAGACGACGGCGGGGCGACGACGCGATGACGTGGGTGGTGGCGAGGCAATCTCGTGGGCGTGCGGCGAGCGTGGGAAGCGTGAAGAGGTGAGGTTTTCTAAAGCGTTCTTCATGGTTCACGGACCATTCGGCGGAGCATTCGCACCATTGAGGTAGGGTGACGTTCCCTAGCTCCCCGCCGTTCATTTCGTGATTTATAGGCCGAGGGGAGGCCGAGAGGGGCGTGATTGAGCGAGTTTGGGGTTTTCCATGATTTGGGGAGAGCTCACCTGATCTATGAATTTGATGCATGATTTCATATTTTGGTGGCCTAGAATCATGCTAGGGGTCCCCAGGGGTCTTCCCCTTTGATTTCCCCCTCTCCGGTGGAGGCATGGGGCGTGGTCGGAGTTTTAGGGTGTTTCCCGCCGTTTCACCATCGGGTGTGTGTAACGGTCCTTCTAGGGACCGTCACACGGTGTGACATGCCTGGGAGGGTGCGTCATACGCCCTTCGTCAGCCATTGCGGGTCAGGGGCTGTGACGGTCCCCCGATAGACCGCCACAGCCGTGTGACGCGCCTGGGAGGGTGCGTCACAGCCCCTGTTAACCAGCTAGGGGCTGGGGGTGTGACGGCCCCCGATTGACCATTACAGGCGTGTAACGCGCCTGGGGTGGGCCATCAGAGGCATCCGACCATTGGTTTGTGACCGTTCTTTTGACCGTTGGGGGTCAAGGCATGTGACGCACCAGGTCTGGCGCATCACATCCTTGTAACGGCCCAAGGTGGGCGCGTCAGGGCGCCTTTGGGCGGTTGAACCCCCAGGCGGTGTGACGCCCCCTGTATGGGCAGTCACACCCTGTGACGCACATGCGTGGGCGCGTCACAGTCCGTAACGCGTCTGGGCAGGCGCGTTACATCCTATTTTGCGCTGGGAGAGTGACGACCGGCGTCGGACCGTCAGGTGCCTGTGACGGTCCGGCCTAAGACCGTCAGGCTTCCTGTGACTGTCCCACCTAGACCGTCAGGTGCTTGTGATGGTCCAGGGGTAGACCGTCAGGCGCCTGGTTGCCCCGAGAGGGTTGCAACCCCATTTTTGGTCCGACTGTGGTCACCGTGCGACGGGGCTGGTACGTGGGGTGGTCCCCCTACGTCGTCAGATACGGACGTTGTTTTCCATTGACTTGAGAGTCTACTCCTTCAGTGACCCTCCACAAGTCGTAGCCTACCAGTACGCGTGTGCTGGTTGCACCAGGGAGTGGTGTATGAGCTTACCCTTAGAGGAGGTTTGTGGACCGGTTGCCGTCGGGCCCCACGTCTTGCAGCCAGAGTTCGACTGAGGGGAAAACCGATCAGAGGGATACACCAGGGATGCGCGGTCTGTGTGTGCACACGTGGTTGGGGGCAGTTGGATCCACATCGACGGGCGTGACCCCAGCTAGTCACTTGTTTGTGGTTACTTGTGCGGTGTTCGTGCCTTGGGTAGGCGCTACCACGTAGGCAGTTCACCTGCGGCGCGGTGTAAGATGTCAGGGGATGCTACCGGCTGTGCTTCTAGTGGGAGGTACTCCTGTCGAGTGCGGAGTGTCAGACTGTCAGTTTCGTGGCTTTGGCCTTCGGGTTTGCCAGGTCGACCATTGAGTTTCGGTTGTCTCACCGTGGCACGTGTGCCGGGTTACGTGCTGTAGGACCCTTGTTTTGTAGAGTACATGGCTTTCCTTTCCGAGGTACTCTCCTACTGCTAGCGTAGTGGTTTCCCATTTTACGAGGTAGGGTTCGAGTGATCCCTACTGAGTCTTGTTCCGAGACTCATTCCCCGCGTGTTTTCACCGTGTTTCAGGTGAGGCGCCGCCCCAGGGGAGCGCGTCTGGGGCGCAGCGTGGTGCATGTGCCCAGAGGTAGTGCCAGAGGTCAGAGCTGGGGTATGCCCCGTGTAGCTGTACTTTCTTTTCTTGTCTCTGTACTAGTTGTGGACTACGGTTGTTATTTTACTGTTATTTTGTGGACCATGTAAAATGTTAATTCATTTCATGCTTAATTATAAACTGTTTAATTTCTGCAATTACTTGTGATACTTGTGTAGTTTCCACACCATCCTTCTAACCCTTCCGAGTTTTCGGACTCGTGGGTGGCGGTGTGAGTCTCGGGTTATCGGGCCTTCCCGATAATCGGATTCTCTGGTCGTTACACGTGCTATGCTCCGTTTAGCTGTATTTTTCTTTCTTGTCTATGTACTAGTTGTGGACTATAGCTGTTGTTATTTTATTATATCTTGGGGACCATGTATGTCACGCCCCGAGCGCGGAAGGAA
This sequence comes from Amorphophallus konjac, assembly GCA_022559845.1. Classification (NCBI taxonomy): domain Eukaryota; kingdom Viridiplantae; phylum Streptophyta; class Magnoliopsida; order Alismatales; family Araceae; genus Amorphophallus; species Amorphophallus konjac. The sequence continues at coordinate 289,509,220 of CM040126.1, read as the reverse complement.
CTCAGAGACGCGTGATGAGTTTATATTGATCATGTCAATCAGAGCGTTAGTGTATTCAACACAAAGACAGAGTGCGCAAAAGTAAAGATAACCCAATCCTTTATTCAATCACAACCTTAAAAGTACTTCTATTACAATCCACTTAATGAAACTGCTAAGACTCAATAAAGGGAAAAGTACAACGATTGACTCAAAAATATAGAAAGATAAGACTAGTAGACGCTTGGGTAGACGGTTAGCACTAATCTCTTCACTCTTGACCTTCTCCATCCGATTGAGTCTCGTCATCGGACTTACCTGAAAAATAGGGGAAAACACTGAATGAGCGAACGCTCAGTAGGAATTATATCTCAAGAGCTAGCATACTTTAAGTAAATTACATGTTACATGAATGTCATAAAGCTATGCATGTTTGCATAAAACGACAAGAGAGAGAGAGTATAACAAGAGATAATTGAGTGAACTAGCATGTCTTTCAGGAACTTATACCAATAAATGTCAAGATATTCAAGCAAGTACATCAGTCATGTCATGTCGGGAATTGGCTATCACGTTTCAAGCAAGTAAATAAATACCCTTTCCGGGTCACGCAAGTCATGTCATGTCAAGTCGAGTATGAGATTGTGGAATGTCTAATCAAGCTAGTCATGCACTTCGGTACAATGCCATACCGTGATCATTACAACTCCCATGGGCACTAGTACTTTTGGGTGCTCCTCCCAGGACCAGATCGGGCCCTATATGCGTAGGCATTGATCGTGTATTTTTCGACATCCACTATAGTTATAGCCAATATGGAATTTCAAGGAATAAACTTGTATCAACTTTTAAGGTAGATCTTGTGGAATAGCATTTCAAGGATTTGAACATGTGGTATAATGACGATAATAACGGTATAATCACGATTAACGATAAAACTGGGTGGATTCGGCTCCCTAACTCGGGTGCCATGACGATAGGAATAAGCGCCCACATGAACATGGTTGCTCGTTATTGTACATGATAAGGTAGATAGAATTAGCGTACACAAGTACGGCACACTATTCTTAAAGGTATGGATTACCCATCCCATTATTTCACAAATATTCTCATGACATACAAACAGCATGTCGTGAGGGCCGGTATACCATGTTTCTTTAGAGTGACATGGCAATTAAGAAGTGTCATGGGTTTTAAGGGTACAACCAGCTCGGCTATTTTGAGGGAATCCAAAGCTAGCAGAGTCTTACGGAGGTCTCTATGATAAAGTCACCGGTCCAGAGGAACGGAATGTCCTATGGAGAGTTCATCTATCACCGAGAAATAGGGGGTAATCGAGAAAACACCATGAAACATGGGACTATACTCACGGAATGGAATATAGTGCCAACACGCATAAATATATATATGACCCGACAGTGGGTTACAGAAATCACGTATAACCATGACTATCAGTAAAATGACATCTGGGATCTGAGTCTTCATTTTATGAATTGACGCCCTGGTCAGAGTCGTCAGTTTATAAAATGATGGTTGTTCTCTCAGTCGCTATATGCAGATTAATTTATTTTTATATTTCAATTTTTGTCAAAATGACGCCTTTTACGAAGGTGTTAACTATGTAAATGGCGCCTTAGTCAGGGGCGTCATATATAAAATTAAAGGGCTGTGCATATGTCGTCATTTCAATATCTAGGAACAATATAAATATTTTCAGAAATTCTTGATTTATCACTGAATTGGCGCCCATGTATGCGGGCGTCCATTTTAAATGACGACCTATTCAGAGTCACTATTTCTTTGTCATCTGATTTGCACAGCGTAGGTACAATCACAGACACATGGTTTACAAAGTATGTCCGATCAGGAAATAGATGTCATGAACAGTAAGAGAAAATTAACAGAATTTATGGACAAGGTCGTGCATTAGTGTACCTGTATAATTTCATAAATATTAAAATTTAAACATTATTCAATTAATAATTATCATGGCAATTGACGACGGTTTGCATGGGCGTTAAATCAAATTGACGCCCTAGATGGGGTCGTCAGTTTGATTCACACTGTAAACTATGAAAACTCAATCATGAAATAAAATCTGTACTCTTACAAACCTATATGCATGCTTCTAACTTGCTAGTTACAGAGTTTTGCTAAGTCTTGAGAAAACCTACCTTGGTTGGGTGGTTTGGTTGACAGACGCTGAAGAACGGTGAAGAAAATAACTGTGAACGATACTCTATTTCAAACAGAGTTTCTGGAAGTCGATATAGCAGCAACTCTTTAGCCCAAAACAATAGCAGCAGCTCTCGGAAGATGCAGTAGGATGATGAGGGTGATAATAGCTTCAGCAACGCAGTGGGAACAAGGAAGAAGAGGATGATTCTTCTACGTTCCCGGCAGGAAGATGATGGTAAGAGCAACAATTGCAGCAACTCCTTTGGTCCAGATTAGAACAGCAGGAGCTTCCCACAAACAACCAAAACCTTCAGAAGAAAATGTAGAAGACAGCTTCCTCCCTTCAAGGTATTGACAACAAGAGGAAGATGCTGATGAAGAACTGCTATGCAGCAGCACAATAGGAGCAGTAGAACGAAGAGGAACTTCAAGGCAGAAGAGTAGCAGCAGCAGTAGGACGTCTTTGGCAATTAGTATCAACGTGAGTTCGATGGAAAGGGGATGGGTATTTATAGGATTCTGGAGACTCTATAGGGTTGGAGTTCGATGGGAATTGAAACTTCCTTCTTAGAGTCCTTATTAACTTAGACATCCCACATATTGATCCTTTCCTCAATCAAGCTTACCCAGGATAACATCTCAGTTCGAACCGAACACTAACAGGTTTAGTTTGAAAATGACGCCTAAGGTTGGGGCGTTAATTAAAAATGACGCCCGTCAAAGGGTCTTCAATTTATAAAATGGCGCCCGTCAAGGGGGCGTTACTTACTATTACATTTTCTTGCGTTACTGTAATATGAAATTTGACGCCCATACATAGTGGCGTCACTTCTGAAACTGACGCCTAGGATAGAGGCGTCTTTTAATTTGGCTCATTTTTTGACGTGTATATGGGTGATGGGTTTAATCATATAGTGTATAACTTGATTATTTCATTTTTGAATATAGTCATTCTTGATTATTTATTCGGGGTCTTACACCCTCCCCCACTTAAAAGAAGTTGGTCCCCAAATTCAATCGTATATAGACATGGAGAGTGTAGAGTACATACCCTTTTAGAATAATTCTGGGAATCATTTCCTCATAGACTCATCGGTTTCCCATGTGGCTTCATGTTCTGAGCTTTTACTCCATTGCACTTTGACCATGGGAATAACTTTGTTCCTTAATGTACGTACTTCGCGATCGAGGATCTTCATGGGCTTTTGTTCATAAGTGAGATCCCTTTGAATCACCAGGTCTCCATGATCAATGATATGTGACGGATCGTGCACATACTTCTTCAACATTGATATGTGGAATACATTATGAACTTTGGACAATTGAGGAGGTAACGCGACACGGTAAGCAACCTCGCCAACTCTTTCTAATATCTCAAAAGGTCCGATAAGCCTTGGTGTAAGCTTGCCTTTAACACCAAATCTCCTTATTCCACGTCCAGGTGATATCTTGAGAAATACGTGATCTCCCACTTGGAATGTGAGATCTCTTCTTCTTGTGTCAGCATAAGCCTTCTGTCTAGACTAAGCAACTTGAAGTCTTTCTCTAATCAACTGAATCTTTTCAGTGGTATCCCTTACCATGTCTGGACCTAATAGTTGTTTCTCGCCAACTTCGTCCCAGCACAAAGGCGATCGGCAACTCCTTCCGTATAAAGCTTCAAAAGGTGCCATTTGTATACTTGCCTGGTAGCTGTTATTGTATGCAAATTTAACCAAAGGCAAGTGATCATGCCAGCCTCCACCAAAATCAATGATGCAAGCTCTGAGTATATCTTCAACCACCTGATTGGTTCTCTCGGTCTGACCATCCATTTGAGGATGAAAAGCTGTACTAAAGTTAAGTCTCGTCCCTAGCGAATGTTGTAGACCCTTCCAAAAGTGAGAAGTAAAACGGGGGTTTCTGTCAGACACGATTGAGACAGGTACTCCATGTAACCTGACTATCTCCTTAATGTATAATGCAGCAAGAACATCAACTGACCATCGACTCTTGATTGGCAAGAAGTGTGCCGATTTGGTCAATCGGTCGATGATAACCCATATTCCATCATGTCCTCCTTTTGATTTAGATAGACCCATAATGAAGTCCATATCGATATCCTCCCACTTCCATTTGGGAATTTCTAGAGGATGTAGCTTACCTACAGGCTTTTGGTGTTCCGCTTTAACTTGTTGGCATGTGAGACAGTGAGACACAAAATCTGCTATTTCTCTTTTCATATTGGGCCACCAGAAGGTCCTTTTCAAATCTTGGTACATTTTGATAGATCATGGATGAATCGTGTACCTCGATCTGTGAGCTTCATCTAAGATTTTCTTCTTTAGTTCTGGACAATCTGGTATACATGTTATATTCCTAAACATTAATCTTCCATCTGATGCTAATTTGAAATCATGTTCTTCTTCCATTTTGCCCTTGATTTCCACTAGTACGGGATCACTATCTTGAAGTCCTTGTATTTTGGATAGCAAGTCTGGCTGTATGCTCATATGGGATAAGGTGACACACCCACGGTCCTTGTCTATGTTTATATTAAGTTTAGAGAATTGCTCTAGCAACTTCCACTCCTGAATCATACAATTTGCTAAAATTGCTCTTGGATTTCGACTGAGGGCATCAGCTACAGGATTACCCTTTCCAGGGTGATATTGTATTGTGAAGTCGAAGTCCTTGAGATATTCTAGCCAACGTCCTTGCCTCATATTCAATTCCTTCTGAGAGAAGAGATACTTAAGACTTTTATGGTCAGAGTATACAATAAACTGCACTCCGTATAGATAATGTATCCATATCTTCAGTGCAAACACTACCGCAACCAATTCTAAGTCATGGACTGGGTAGTTCTCCTCGTGCTTCTTCAATTGGCGAGAAGAGTAGGCTATAACTTTCCCTTGTTGCATTAAAACACATCCGAGGCCAATGCCAGATGCATCGGTGTATACTTCGAATCTCTCGCCTTCAATTGGTAAAGCTAAAACCGGGGCAGTAGTTAGGTGATCTTTGAGAGCTTGGAAGCTTCTTTCACATTCCTCACTCCATTCATAACGTATCTCCTTGCGCGTTAGTCTAGTGAGTGGTACGGCGATCTTGGAGAAATCCTTGATGAATTACCTATAATAGCCAGCAAGACCTAAGAAACTTTGGATCTCGCTAGCATTGGTCGGTCTTTCCCAATTCCTTACAGCTTCAACCCTTGATGGATCTACGGATAAATCGTCCTTTGATATAACATGTCCTAGGAAAGACACTTCTTCTAGCCAAAACTCGCATTTACTGAGCTTTGCATATAACTGATTCATCCTCAATATCTGCAATGCAATCCTCAAATGCTCCTTATGTTCCTCCTTGGTCTTGGAATAAATCAATATATCATCAATGAAAACCACTACGAATTGGTCTAGATGAGGCCTGAAAATACTATTCATCAACTACATAAAGGCAGTAGGGGCATTTGTTAGTCCAAAAGGCATAACAACAAATTCATAGTGCCCATACTTGCTTCTGAACGCGGTCTTATAAATGTCCTCATCTTTGATCCTTAGTTGGTGATATCCTGACCTGAGATCAATCTTCGAAAAATACTTGGATCTAGATATTTGATCAAATAACTCATCGATTCTCGGTAGTGGATACTTGTTCTTGATAGTGAGATGATTCAACTGTCGATAGTCGATGCATAACCTCATGGATCCATTTTTCTTCTTTACAAATAGCACAGGTGCTCTCCATGGGGAAGTGCTTGGTCTGATATATCCTTTCTTGAGAAGTTCCATCAATTGCTCCTTTAGTTCCTTGAGTTCGGCAGGGGACATCCTATAAGGTGCCCTAGAAACTAGGCCAGCACCAGGGATCAAGTCAATGGTGAAGGCCACTTCTCTTTGTGGGGGTAATCCAGGTAAATCTTCCAGAAACACGTCCGAAATTCTTGCACTACAAGGATGTCTTCTAGCTTAGTCTCCTTAGTCTCCTTAATGGTGACAAACGCAAGGAAAGATACACATCCTTTCCTTATTAGCTTGCTAGCTCAGAGAGCCGAAATAAGCGGTGACTTGCCTCGACTCTCAGGACTAGTATAGACCAGTTCCGGAAAGTCTTTAAAAGTAACTTTGCCGTTACGACAATCCACAGTTGCCGGATACTTAGATAACCAATCTGCTCCCAATATGACATCATATTCCTTTAGGACTAAGCATATTAGGTTGATAGGAAAATTTCTACCCTTTACCAAGACTTCACAGTTTTGATAATGATGAGTAATGTCGGTTTCGTTTCTGAGAGGAGTAGATAAAACTATTTTTATCCATTCCGGTTCCATAGGTAATGGATCAGCAAACCTCTTGGAAATAAAAGAATGTGATGCACCAGTATCAAATAAGGCATGTGCAGACTTGGAACAAACTTTCAGTGTACCTTCTACCAGTCCGCCTTCGTCTTGTTACGCCTCCTTTATAGCCTGGAGACGTGCATTCTTGGTCACCGGGTGCTTCACGTCACCGGTCTGATCATTGAGCAACGGGCAATCGGGAATCCGATGATCACGGCTCCCACAACGGAGACAAGCTCCAAGTTTTCTCCAGCATTCATTGGCCTTGTGTCCGGCCTTATCACAATGCTTACATATCACCTTAGAAGGTGTAGTGGTGATGGAGAAAGGTTTGGTCTTCTTGAACTTTTGCTCTTGGGAGGGAGTACCTTCATTACTCGGCCTCTTCTTGAAATTGGGTTGAAAGTGCTGGAGCTAGTAACATGCTCCTTCTTGTCTCTCCCACGGATCCTATCAGATAGTTCCGTGGCATCCTCCAGTAGCTGGGCTCGTCGTACCATCTCGAATAGACTTGTATGTCCATCGGGGCCAGTTGTGTGATAAACTGGGGCCTGAGCCCATTTAGAAACCTTCTAGCTTTCATTTTCTCGGTACTAACTAAATGCTTAGCGTACCGTGATAACCTTGAGAATTGTGCCTCATACTCGGCCACCGACAAAGATCGTTGTTTAAGTGTGGCGAACTCGGCGGCCTTCTTCTCCTGGACTCGGTCCGAAAAATATTTATTGTTGAAATGTTCAACAAACTCCTCCCAAGTAACTTGTCCTTGATCTAATGTGGCTTCTACCAACTCCCACCAGTAACGGGCGTCCCTTTCCAACTGAAACGTTGCTAACAGGACCTTCTCTTGGTCCGTGCATTGCATAACCCGAAAGATACGTTTGGTCTCCCGGATCCAGTGCTCGGCGTCATCCGGATCAATGGATCCCAAGAACTTAGGAGGGTTCATGTTCTTGGAGCTTTGGTGGAGATTTCCTGCTCCACGATGTGCACCTCCTTGTGCCACTTGTTGAAGTGCCTGGGTCATGCCTTGCAGAGTGCGTTGCATGTTGCGCCACTGGGCACGTTCGGCAGCCATTGTCCTACAATTACAATAACTATATTAATATGTGATGATGTTCAAATGTTTTGATTCTAAGTTAACTTAACCCTTGGTTCTAACCAATCTCACCGGTTAAAGGTTTAAACCTATCCTTGGACTTGGGTTTCCTAGGAATTGAATATCCTAGGCTCTGATACCACAAAAACTATCACGCCCCGAGCGCGGAATGAACTCAGAGACGCGTGACGAGTTTATATCGATCATGTCAATCAGAGCGTTAGTGTATTCAACACAAAGACAGAGTGCGCAAAAGTAAAGATAACACAATCCTTTATTCAATCACAACCTCAAAAGTACTTCTATTACAATCCACTTAATGAAAGTGCTAAGACTCAATAAAGGGAAAAGTACAACGATTGACTCAAAAATATAGAAAGATAAGACTAGTAGACGCTTGGGTCGATGGTTAGCACTAATCTCATCACTCTTGACCTTCCCCATCCGATTGAGTCTCTTCATCGGACTTACCTGAAAAATAGGGGAAAACACTGAATGAGCGAATGCTCAGTAGGAATTATATCTCATGAGCTAGCTTACTTTAAGTAAATTACATGTTACATGAATGTAATAAAGCTATGCATGTTTGCGTAAAATGACAAGAGAGAGAGAGTATAACAAGAGATAATTGAGTGAACTAGCATGTCTTTCAAGAACTTATACCAATAAATGTCAAGATATTCAAGCAAGTACATTCGTCATGTCATGTCGGGAATTGGCTATCACGTTTCAAGCAAGTATATAAATACCCTTTCCGGGTCACGCAAGTCATGTCATGTCAAGTCGAGTATGAGATTGTGGAATGTCTAATCAAGCTAGTCATGCACTTCGGTACAATGCCATACCGTGATCATTATAACTCCTATGGGCACTAGTACTTTTAGGTGCTCCTCCCAGGACCAGATCGGGCCCTATATGCGCAGGCATTGATCGTGTATTTTTCGACATCCACTATACTTATAGCCAATATAGAATTTCAAGAAATAAACTTGTATGAACTTTTAAGGTAGATCTTGTGGAATAGCATTTCAAGGATTTGAACTGTGGTATAATGACGATAATAACGGTATAATCATGATTAACGATAAAACTGTGTGGATTCTGTTGTGTACTGTGATACCACTTGTTGGGTAGTGGCTGACTGATCTAGAGGGGGGGTGAATAGATCTGCACCTCTTTTCGCAATTCAACCCTCTATAAAGCTAGACAGCAAGAATCGCAGCGGAATAAAAACTAGTTTAACGAAGAACACAATGAGTTGCTTAGCAAGATGAATAAGTAATGTGAATATTAAACCTAAGCATGCATCTAGCACAAGCAATCACACAAACAAACCATGAACACAATGGATTTTAAGGTGGTTCGGTTGCAACCCCGCAACCTACGTCCACCCCTCACCAAAACACGGTGAGGCTTCCTTGCTGACTCACAGCTTGACCTGGGGACATGCCCCAAACCACAGAATAGAGAAAACCCTCTTTCTGTCTTCCTACACACAAAGCCGGTAAGGACGGCTACACCGCAGATCGGAGAACTCCCGATTGCCTTCCTACTAACCACCTGGTAGGGACGTCAACCGCAAATTGGAACACCCTCCAATTGCCTTCCTACCAACCACCGGTAGGGACGAATCACGACTTCAATGTTTAACAATATTGAAAGTAGAACAAATGTGAAGGAACTAAAACAAGAGATTGAGTAAGAAGGAATTGGCCCTTGTATCGATATGCTTTGTTGATCAGCAATAGGGATCTCTTCTTCTTGCAAATCAATCTTCTTGTAATCACCCTTGAATGGATGATTGTTCTTCACGGAGTACTGTTCATGTGAACAGTAACTGTTCTTCCAATCTCCTCTCTTGATCTTCTCTCTTTGATCTCTTTGAATGGATGAAGAAGTGAATAGATGCTACCTTGATCCTTGCTTCCTTCTTCACAGATCTTGGAAGATGATCGCTTTGATATGAGCTTGAATACCTTGGATTGGATGAAGATGTTCTTCACAGAGTACTGTTCACGTGAACAGTAACTCTTTCTTCAATCTCCTCTTTTGATCTTCTCTTTGTATCTTCTTGAAGTGGATGAAGAGAGTAATTGATTCTACCTTGAATCTTGTTTCTTCAATAGCTTGTAGGAGATTGATTGCTTCAAAAATCACCTTGGATGAACTTCAAAGGATGAAGAAAATCACTTTGAGAAATGAGCTTCTTGGATCGCCTTGAAAGCTTTGTTTCTTCTCCTTCTTGGAAGTTGATTGAAGAGTAGAAGGTGATTGCTTCAGGATTGCTTCAGATCTTTACTTGAAACTCTTGAGTGGATGAAGAACTCATTCATGAACTACTGTTCATATGAACAGTACTTCGTCTCCTCTCTCTTGAAAACCCCTCTTGCAGCCACCCTTAATCCCAAATGAAGCATCAGGGTTTGCCTCCACTAATGTGTTGGTTTTATAGACCTTGAATGGTCCTTGGAGAAGCCCTAGACCAGATCCACAATTTGTGGGTGATTGGGAGACTTTGGGGTTCTTTGGGATTAAAGAAATCATGAGAATTAGGCAGCCCACGAGGTGGAATTCGAAGTCAAACATGGTTGGCTCGGGGCTGGCGGTCGACCTGCAGCTCTTGGCGGTCGACCGCTACTGTAAAGCTTGCATTCGGGTGATCCCTGGGAATTTCGATCGACCGCCACTGGCTGGCGGTCGACCGCTAGCTCCTGTTCTGTAGAGTTTCAGTCCCTGGAATTTTAGGTCGACCGCTAGCTGCTGTAGGTCGACCGCTAGCTGGGAATTTTCCAGATTTCAACCGTTTCACCTCCGTAAACCCATTCAACTTCGTGTCATTGGTTTCTTTGAATTTAGAACATGTTGAACCATGGATTTGAACCTTGATCATCTTGGATGAATGCTCGGTCCTTTGTAGAAGCTTTGCTTCATTGCTTGGGCCTTTTCTTTCTTGCTTGGCCTTACTTAGCTAGAGCCTTTTCTTCCTTGCTTGGCCTTGCTTGGACGTGTTCATTTCACTTTCATTTCGCCACCTCCATTCCATTCTTTGGTTGCATTCTGTTGAGCTTTCACAGTAGATATTTCCACTCCAATCAAAGTGTACTTGGCATCATGCACTTGGCATCATGAGTGACTTTTGATCGTCCTCCTGGGATGGCTTGCTCCTTTGGATTGATCTTGATTTGTGTGTTGCAAGCGATTCTTGATCTGCAGGTGCACTTGGCATCATGAGTTTCCACTTTGCATCTTGAGTGATCTTGGCGCCTTTGGATCTATCTTGATTTCTGTGCGGCCAATTGGTTAAGCGTTGCAAGCCATTCTTGATATGTTGAATTGGCAATATAATGACCTGAATTATATGCAAATGGATTTTATCAAATGCATAGCAAAAGCAGAATGCATATCAAATTGATTTTATCAAATACATAGCAAAAGCAGAATGCATAGCAAATTGATTTTATCAAATGCATAGCAAATGCATAATGAATAGCAAAATGACTCTAAAGACATACATCATCAAAACACTAGAAATGAGTCATAGTTGGAATCACATCAAAATAATAGAACCAATCATTAGTTGAGTCATAGTTGGACATCATCAAAACAATAGAAACACTCACGTTCCACACATACCCAACTTTAGCACAACATTCTCCCCAACATTCTCCCCCTTTTTGATGATGGCAACTATGAGTCATAAAAAGATTCAAGAACATTCAAGAACACTATGGCTCATTAAAAACATTCATATGGCTCAACCAAATCGACTCCACACAAAGAATACCAAAATCTTTGAAATGGCTCATCAAATCTTCTCCCCCTTTGCCATCAGCAAGAAGGGATCAGCAAGAAGGAATCAAATCTTTTCCCCTTTTGCATTTGTGAGACCAATGAATGAGATGAAGTATGCCAACATGGTCCAACAGAAGAGATAGATAAGACAGCCAGAAAGTAATTTTGATTTCAGATTTTTCAATTTTTAGAGGTTTTCAAGATTTTAGCTTTTTATGGTTTTCAGGATTTTCTATGCAATGCATGGGAAGGCAAGATGCAAGCCATATGTGCAATGCAAGGATGATCACAACATGAGAATGCAAATATGTATGCATGAGCACAAAGTGATTTCACCAATATGTATGCATGAGTGAACACAGATATGCATAGATGAGGTAGAGCATGTGAATGCAAAGAGTTCAATGTATGATATGCTCTCAAATGAATTAACCCATGCTATGCAATGACAATGAATGAACACATGCTATGCAACCCCTTGCTCACAAGATGACATGTACCTCTCGTTCTTCTTCCCCTATATATGATGCTCACCAAACCACAGTGCAAACAGCATCACAATGCAAACACTTATAAGAATATATGCAAACATTCTTCCCCTGTATGATGAATGACTCACCAAGTCACCAAGCCTTCTCCCTTTATAGAAATGAATGTAAACTTTCTCCTCCTATCTAAATGAATGAACAAATTATGTAGGAAGCTGAGGGAAAGAGGAGTATAGAGCAAACCATTATAAGCAACTAGAAACATGCCGTGATGAATATGTATAGTTCAAAGCTAATGAATTCTGAATTAACAAGAGAAGTTGAAAAACAGCTATATCCATGGTTTAATAGAAGTGAACCAAAAGTGCATGCTCTAGCAATGGTAATCCTCCATTGTCTTACACAGCCATATTCATAATCGTCATCGGGAAAGCACAACTTGTATTGAGGTTAAACAACCATGACAATTATAATGAATTCTATGTTGCAGCACTTTTTCCCATATAACCTTTTCAATGAAATTCATATCATTAGACCCATGTTTTACGAGCAAGCGAGTCTAGTGCATACCGCCTAGCCGTAAGAATACACGATGTCTAGACGCCAGTATTCCTAGGTATTTGGTAAGACTGACTTTTATGCTTCAGATTTGAACAGAGATAGCTGAATCACCTCATGACATACCCGATCTCATATCTTTGATGAGGAGATATATTTCTCAGCAATGTAGCCATTGCTCTGCCTAGAGTCTAAGCTATAGATAACAAAGATAACAAAGGCACTTCATGACATATCTATCCTCATTTCCTTGATGAGAATACATGTTTCTCAGTGACCTAATGTCATTGCTTTGTCTACAATTTTGCCTTTATGAATTCCAATATGTCAAGTTGTTTAAAAACAATACTAGACTTTAGCAACTCAACTAACTTGACTATGACATATGAATTTTCAGATTTCAGAAAGATCATTCAAATCACAACATGCAACCTCTAGTTAAAGTCTATTAAAGACTACGTGACATAGATGATTTCAAAAACATATTTATCAGAATTTCAAAGAAATCATTAAATCTGAACCATTGTTATTTGATGGACAATCATCAGTGCATATAATAGAAAGCTCTTACACCATTATCAGACAATTACCCAAGAATGTTCAGATTGCAAGACTCCCCCTTAGGATGTGCATGGAATAGCTAGATCACTCATGAGATGGGCAAAAAGAAATATGCATGAATGCTATGACCCGACTCATGATATGTAGCATGTGCATGAATGCGTCAAGGAGACAACTCCCCCTAACGATATGGCCTATATGCAAGAATGACACATGGTACATAGCGGAGGAGAATTTTCACGCATGGTGAGTGCATCTAGACAAGCACGGACTATGCAATATGATGCACCTAGACCTATCCGGTACTCGGCGGAGTTACAGAATCCAAGGATCCCCTCACGCAAGTGAATCACCTCTCCGATAGGCGTAACCTAACGGTCGGGCGACACCTTTTTATATACCAGGTGCAATGCAAGTTTAAATCATTCTCAAGCAAGTAATTCAGTTTTATTATGCAACCACATGCAATGCTACACCATATGCAAATGACATTTTTACAAATGAACAATGCATGGAAACCAATTTGCAAAAACACATAATCAAATTGAAGAAGATCATTATTTCAATTTCCATTAGCCTGAGGTTTAGCAATCTGTTTTAGTGTATCAATAAAATGCAGTTGGTTGGTATGAATGAGAGAGAGTGTTGCATGAATGATAAATAGGAATGAATGAAGGAACACTCCTCCTGAGGTTATGCATTCTATGCAAGGATGTCAACAATGTGTAGAATGATGCAAACCGAGTTTTGATGTTGACTCCCCCTAGATCTATGCAAGGGTTTGCTATTAAATGTGCAGCCTATGAACTATATGAATACACAATGCAATACAGATGCTGCATGGATGATTGCACACATATTTTTTTTTGTTTTGTTTTTCTAAACATGATTTGCATTAAAGTATATAAGATCACAAGATGATGCAAACACAAATCATTCACAAGTTATTTTGAACTGAATGCAACATGATGATGCCAATTGCTAGACTCCCCTTTGAACAATGCTAATCGTGAATTAATGAGTTGAAAATTACAACCATGGTATACACCATCAAAACCAAAATCTAGGAATTTCACATGGTTGGTAGCAAGAATTAAACAACTCTTCATCATATCAGCAACATCAGTAAAATAAGTATTTCATGAACTAAGCAGCTGTGGTCCAGCATGGTATGAGCAAGATATCTAGCTCAAAAGTTCATCTCACACCATGGGGGTAAAGCATTTCAAAGAGCAATTCAGTTTGCAGAATTTAATGACATTTGGTAGACTTATGATGCACTATCTACATGTTAGAACTAAACATGCAAGATGATTGAAATTAAAAGGTTTATGTACATACATGTGCATTGAGCTTTTATTTACCTGACCATTCATTTGTTCAGCTCCAAGGCATCCTGCACCCAAAATTCTTATTTGGAATTTTTAGGTACCTAAGCTTGCTTGGGTCCTTGTGGGTTAGCAACAGGTTTAGCATCTTGACTCATTTTTTCAAGGCAATCAAATCATCTTCCCTCATTGTATGCAACCATACATCTCATGCCCATTTTTACCACAGTAGAAACCACGCACAAAAGATTGATTATCCTTTTTATGTTCATGTGCATGTGCATGTGGCCTATACTTTTGTGGGCGAGCATGATTATTACCTTTCATGGTATGAGGGTGGTGTCTTTCTTTCTTTCCTTGTTCTTTCACTTGTTGTCCTGCTCTAAGCTCATCATTTCTCAAGATAAAACAATCATGCACAGTGTGACCATGTCTACCACAATAATAACAATGGACATTCTTTTTGTGGAAAACATGATATTTAGCATTGAGCATGTTACGATGCATGTTTGGATGAGAATGCTGAATTTTACTTTTCTTTCGAGCAGTATGCCCTTTTTGGTGATCACATGAAGTGGTGGCTTCCGGTGAGCTAAAATCTTGGATTTGGGCAAACATTGACAGGAAATCATTCAAACCTTGAATTTCATTTTCAAGTGAAGAAATATGCTGTTTAGACTCATTAAGACCCTCTTCACATGATGCCAATTGCTCATTGAGCATGGCATTTACAGCTTTAAGATTTTGACTTTGTTGTTCTAAAGCATGCAATGTTTCGGAGTGATCATCAATGATAGATTTGTCTTTTTCATGTGTAGCCAATTTTTCATGTAATTCTTCTTCAACTTTTTCACATTCAATTTTCTTTTCCAACAACTCTTTATTCTCTTCCTTTAGAGAATCAATTAAATTTTGTTGCCATTCAAGATCATCATGGAGACCAGCATTTATGTTTCTCAAGAATGAACATTTTTCACATGCAAAATTAGCAGAGCATGAAACAGAATTTTTATTTTCTTCAATCAACCTCTCATCATGAATAAGCCCATCGGCCATAGTTTGATCATTAGAGATTGCCTTAGGTTGGTTTTGAAGTTTTATTACAATTTCTTCCAACCTAGTGATTTCATCATGAAGATTTTCATTTTCATCTCTTAGACATGCAATGCTTTGTTTATGTGTGTCTAGATCAAAAGATAGCTCTTCAAACGCAGAACACTTTTTACAAATCAAGCTTCCATGTTGGTCATTTTTCTTGAGATCCTTTTTCAACTTTTTATTTTCTGATATTACCTTTTTGTATTGTGTAAACAACTCATCATAGGATTCCATAAGTTCTTCAAAAGTGAATTCCTCGGAATCAGAATTTACCTTTGATGAGGATGGTTTGCTTGACTCTTCTACACGGTCGGCCATGAAGCATTCTTGTTCTTGTTCTTTTCCCTCATGGATTTTCACCAACTTGTCCAGTACTTGCTTGGCTGTACTGCAGGAAGACACAATGTGAGTTAGTCTAATATCAATCGTAGCTATAATTAAGTTATATGCAGCAAGATTATCATTGTGTTTGGTCTCATGTTCGGCTGACCAATCAATTGAATTTGATGGCAGCTCATGAGGACCATTGTATATAAGATTCCACAATTGTGGATCTATTGAGCTAACATAGATGAACAATCTCCCTAGCCATGTAGAAAAATCTGAACCATCATAAATGGGCAGAGAAACCATCGAAGCACGTGTAGCACAAGAAGCCATTTAAATCACAATGAACCCGGATCTTTCCCTGCAGATCGTAGGATCTAAAAATAGCAGAGCTAGGCTCTGATACCACTTGTTGTGTACTGTGATACCACTTGTTGGGTAGTGGCTGACTGATCTAGAGGGGGGGTGAATAGATCTGCACCTCTTTTCGCAATTCAACTCTCTATAAAGCTAGACAGCAAGAATCACAGCGGAATAAAAACTAGTTTAACGAAGAACACAATGAGTTGCTTAGCAAGATGAATAAGTAATGTGAATATTAAACCTAAGCATGCATCTAGCACAAGCAATCACACAAACAAACCATGAACACAATGGATTTTAAGGTGGTTCGGTTACAACCCTGCAACCTACGTCCACCCCTCACCAAAACCCGGTGAGGCTTCCTTGCTGACTCACAGCTTGACCTGGGGACACGCCCCAAACCACAGAATAGAGAAAACCCTCTTTCTGTCTTCCTACACATAAAGCTGGCAGGGACGGCTACACCGCAGATCGGAGAACTCCCGATTGCCTTCCTACTAACCACCTGGTAGGGACGTCAACCGTAAATTGGAACACCCTCCAATTGCCTTCCTACCAACCACCGGTAGGGACGAATCACGACTTCAATGTTTAACAATATTGAAAGTAGAACAAATGTGAAGGAACTAAAACAAGAGATTGAGTAAGAAGGAATTGGCCCTTGTATCGATATGCTTTGTTGATCAGCAATAGGGATCTCTTCTTCTTGCAAATCAATCTTCTTGTAATCACCCTTGAATGGATGATTGTTCTTCACGGAGTACTGTTCATGTGAACAGTAACTGTTCTTCCAATCTCCTCTATTGATCTTCTCTCTTTGATCTCTTTGAATGGATGAAGAAGTGAATAGATGCTACCTTGATCCTTGCTTCCTTCTTCACAGATCTTGGAAGATGATCGCTTTGATATGAGCTTGAATACCTTGGATTGGATGAAGATATTCTTCACGGAGTACTGTTCACGTGAACAGTAACTCTTTCTTCAATCTCCTCTTTTGATCTTCTCTTTGTATCTTCTTGAAGTGGATGAAGAGAGTAATTGATTCTACCTTGAATCTTGTTTCTTCAATAGCTTGTAGGAGATTGATTGCTTCCAAAATCACCTTGGATGAACTTGAAAGGATGAAGAAAATCACTTTGAGAAATGAGCTTCTTGGATCGCCTTGAAAGCTTTGTTTCTTCTCCTTCTTGGAAGTTGATTGAAGAGTAGAAGGTGATTGCTTCAGGATTGCTTCAGATATTTACTTGAAACTCTTGAGTGGATGAAGAACTCATTCACGAACTACTGTTCATATGAACAGTACTTCGTCTCTTCTCTCTTGAAAACCCCTCTTGCAGCCACCCTTAATCCCAAATGAAGCATCAGGGTTTGCCTCCACCAATGTGTTGGTTTTATAGACCTTGAATGGTCCTTGTAGAAGCCCTAGACCAGATCCACAATTTGTGGGTGATTGGGAGACTTTGGGGTTCTTTGGGATTAAAGAAATCATGAGAATTAGGCAGCCCACGAGGTGAAATTCGAAGTCAAACATGGTTGGCTCGGGGCTGGCGGTCGACCTGCAGCTCCCGGCGGTCGACCGCTACTGTAAAGCTTGCATTCGGGTGATCCCTAGGAATTTCGGTCAACCGCCACTGGCTGGCGGTCGACCGCTAGCTCCTGTCCTGTAGAGTTTCAGTCCCTGGAATTTTAGGTCGACCGCTAGCTGCTGTAGGTCGACCGCTAGCTGGGAATTTTCCAGATTTTAACCGTTTCACCTCCGTAAACCCATTCAACTTCGTGTCATTGGTTTCTTTGAATTTAGAACATGTTGAACCATGGATTTGAACCTTGATCATCTTGGATGAATGCTCGGTCCTTTGTAGAAGCTTTGCTTCATTGCTTGGGCCTTTTCTTTCTTGCTTGGCCTTGCTTAGCTAGAGCCTTTTCTTCCTTGCTTTGCCTTGCTTGGACGTGTTCATTTCACTTTCATTTCGCCACCTCCATTCCATTCTTTGGTTGCATTCTGTTGAGCTTTCACAGTAGATATTTCCACTCCAATCAAAGTGTACTTGGCATCATGAGTGACTTTTGATCATCCTCCTGGGATGGCTTGCTCCTTTGGATTGATCTTGATTTGTGTGTTGCAAGCCATTCTTGATCTGCAAGTGCACTTGGCATCATGAGTTTCCACTTTGCATGTTGAGTGATCTTGGCGCCTTTGGATCTATCTTGATTTCTGTGCGGCCAATTGGTTAAGCGTTGCAAGCCATTCTTGATATGTTGAATTGGCAATATAATGACCTGAATTATATGCAAATGGATTTTATCAAATGCATAGCAAAAGCAGAATGCATATCAAATTGATTTTATCAAATGCATAGCAAAAGCAAAATGCATATCAAATTGATTTTATCAAATGCATAGCAAATGCATAATGAATAGCAAAATGACTCTAAAGACATACATCATCACAACATTAGAAATGAGTCATAGTTGAGTCATAGTTGGAATCACATCAAAACATTAGAACCAATCATTAGTTGAGTCATAGTTGGACATCATCAAAACAATAGAAACACTCACGTTCCACACATGCCCAACTTTTGCACAACATTCTCCCCAAAAGATTCGGCTCCCTAACTCGGGTGCCATGACGATAGGAATAAGCGCCCACATGAACATGGTTGCTCGTTCTTGTACATGATAAGGTAGATAGAATTAGCGTACACAAGTACGGCACACTATTCTTAAAGGTATGGATTACCCATCCCATTATTTC
Organism: Amorphophallus konjac; assembly: GCA_022559845.1. Classification (NCBI taxonomy): domain Eukaryota; kingdom Viridiplantae; phylum Streptophyta; class Magnoliopsida; order Alismatales; family Araceae; genus Amorphophallus; species Amorphophallus konjac. Next base: position 289,490,364 of record CM040126.1, on the reverse strand, counting down.
ACAAATATTCTCATGACATACAAACAGCATGTCGTGAGGGCCGGTATATCATGTTTCTTTAGAGTGACATGGCAATTAAGAAGTGTCATGGGTTTTAAGGGTACAACCAGCTCGGCTGCTTTGAGGGAATCCAAAGCTAGCGGAGTCTTACGGAGGTCTCTATGATAAAGTCACCGGTCCAAAGGAACGGAATGTCCTATGGAGAGTTCATCTATCACCGAGAAATAGGGGGTAATCGAGAAAACACCGTGAAACATGGGACTATACTCACGGAATGGAATATAGTGCCAACACACATAAATATATATATGACCCGGCAGTGGGTTATAGAAATCACGTATAACCATGACTATCAGTAAAATGACGTCTGGGATCTGAGTCTTCATTTTATGAATTGACACCCTGGTCAGAGTCGTTAGTTTATAAAATGATGGTTGTTCTCTCAGTCGCTATATGCAGATTAATTTATTTTTATATTTCAATTTTTGTCAAAATGACACCTTTTACGAAGGCGTTAACTATGTGAATGGCGTCTTAGTCAGGGGCGTCATATATAAAATTAAAGGGCTATGCATATGTCGTCATTTCAATATCCAGGAACAATATAAATATTTTCAAAAATTCTTGATTTATCACTGAATTGGTGCCCATGTGTGCGGGCGTCCATTTTAAATGACGACCTATTCAGAGTCGCTATTTCTTTGTCATCTGATTTGCACCGGGTAGGTACAATCACAGACACATGGTTTACAAAGTATGTCCGATCAGGAAATAGATGTCATGAATAGTAAGAGAAAATTAACAGGAATTTATGGACAAGGTCGTGCATTAATTTACCTATATAATTTCATAAATTTTAAATTTTAAACATTATTCAATTAATAATTATCATGGCAATTGACGACGGTTTGCATGGGCGTTAAATCAAATTGACGCCCTAGATGGGGTCGTCAGTTTGATTCACACTGTAAACTATGAAAACTCAATCATGAAATAACATCTGTACTCTTACAGACCTATATGCATGCTTCTAACTTGCTAGTTACAGAGTTTTGCTAAGTCTTCAGAAAACCTACCTTGGTTGGGTGGTTTGGTTGACAGATGCTGAAGAACGGTGAAGAAAATAACTGTGAACGATACTCTGTTTCAAACAGAGTTTCTGGAAGTCGATATAGCAGTAACTCTTTAGCCCAAAACAATAGCAGCACCCCTCGGAAGATGCAGTAGGATGATGAGGGTGATAATAGCTTCAGCAACGCAGTGGGAACAAGGAAGAAGAGGATGATTCTTTTACGTTCCCGGCAGGAAGATGATGGTAAGAGCAACAATTGCAGCAACTCCTTTGGTCCAGATTAGAACAGCAGGAGCTTCCCACGAACAACCAAAACCTTTAGAAGAAAAAGTAGAAGATAGCTTCCTCACTTCAAGGTATTGACAGCAAGAGGAAGATGTTGATGAAGAACTGCTATGCAGCAGCACAATAGGAGTAGCAGAACGAAGAGGAACTTCAAGGCAGAAGAGCAGCAGCAGCAGCAGGACGTCTTTGGCAATTAGTGTCAATGTGAGTTCGATGGAAAGGGGATGGGTATTTATAGGATTCTGGAGACTCTATAGGGTTGGAGTTCGATGGGAATTGAAACTTCCTTCTTATAGTCCTTATTAACTTAGACATCCCACGTATTGATCCTTTCCTCAATCAAGCTTACCCAGGATAACATCTCAGTTCGAACCGAACACTAACAGGTTTAGTTTGAAAATGACGCCTAAGGTTGGGGCGTTAATTAAAAATGACGCCCGTCAAAGGGTCTTCAATTTATAAAATGGCACCCGTCAAGGGGGCGTTACTTACTATTACATTTTCTTGCGTTACTGCAATATGAAATTTGACGCCCATACATAGTGGCATCACTTCTGAAACTGACGCCTAGGATAGAGGCGTCTTTTAATTTGGCTCATTTTTTGACGTGTATATGGGTGATGGGTTTAATCATATAGTGTATAACTTGATTATTTCATTTTTGAATAAAGTCATTCTTTATTATTTATTCAGGGTCTTACAATGTATCATCTAAACTATTAATTTATTTCTTCTTAATCATATAACTGTTTAATTTCTGTAATTAATTGTGATACTTGTGTAGTCTCCACACCATCCTTTTAACCCTTCCGAGTCTTCAGACTCGTGGGTGGCAGTGCGAGTCTCGGGAGTGGACGCACTTTTATTTGTTTATTATGCTCGAAGCATTCGAGAATGGTTGATTCGTTTATTAAGTGCATGGGCGTGCCAGTCACAAAGTGACAATTTATTCGGGCCCCGAAGAGCCCATGGTGCGCTCGATCTGACTCGGTCAGACGATTGTGTGGTTCGTATCGGGACCAAAACCCGCCGCGCCATAAAGGTCACGGCGTCATTTACATCCCCCATACGAGGGAACACTCTTGATTAATCGCCGGGATTCAGGGCCTCATGGCCAAGAAATTAATTGCATGAAAGGTCTATTACGAGGTATTGAAATCCTCGCGCGGGGGCGAGAAGAAAACAACTCGCGGTCATGTCTGTCGTGTACTGACCATTTAATGTTCGGACGAATGTCCGGCTCGAGAAAATCACGGTTGTTGCGGGAAAACCGGAAGGCATGTATGCCGAGATACGGTAAATCTATTGTTCGGAAGAGCGGAGAACGTTCGGCTAAACCTCGGTCAGAGCGGTCAGAAACCAGTAAATATGTTGGCCCGGTGCAAGAGCAAGCTACGACCATACTACAGTGGGCCCCCCGCGGTCGAAACAAGACTTGCATGAGCGTCATTAATATTTCCGGTGCAAAGGGGCAACGAGGGAATATCCTTGAATCGGCTGAAAAGCCCTGTGTCTAGGGAAGCGGACGTTCGAAACGTGTTGGTCATTCGGGAGACCGTTTAATATTCGGACGGGAGTCCGGCTTGAGAATACTGTAATCGTCACGGGAGGACCTAGGACATATGCATGCCGGGATACGGCAAGTTTATGATTCTGAGACACCGAAAACATTCGATCAAATCTCGGTTAATGTAGCAGGAAACCGATAAATCTATTTGCCCGGTGCGAGATCGAGTCAAGACCATACCGGGGGCGCCTCCCGTGGTCCGAACGAGGCTTGCGCGGGCATCATTAGTGATGCGGGACGAGACCACGGACACGACAAGCTCGCGGTTGTCCCTTAACGAGGGAAGCGTCGGATGTGCACGGTTGAGAAATCGGCAGTGAGGTAGGGTGGTCGGCTCTCACTTGTGCCCGGATCGGGTCACGGGACGGTAACGCTCACACTCGCAGCAGCGGTGATATAAATATAAAGCGAGCTAATTATCCCTACACATGCTCTCTAGCAGCGGCATAAACAAATATATATGAAGTAAGCAAAATGCCAAGTAAGGGAGCGAATGCGATACCTCCACGCGCTCGGCGTGGGGAAGGCAGACCCGGCCGAAACTCGTACTCCCGGGATAAATATTACACAATGATGACAGCAATGAAATATCGCCCACTCCACACAGGGAGGTAAAGGGCTACACAAATGGGCCCAGGAGGACCGAAGTCGGGTTGACGGGGGCTTCTCGCGTCTCTTCGGGAACACCCAAACTAGTGACGGTGGGGCCCACGTGCTGTCCGGAGGGGCCATGTGGGACACGGTGGCACCGCTGTGGTGGTGGATGCCTGATGAGCGCTCCCTGGAGTGGAGGCGCGCTAGTTCGCCGGCCGGAGGCCGGGCGGCTCCGATCGGCACGGAATAACCTGGCCACGAATCTGTAACTTCTGGTTTTCAGCGCGCGTCCCGGCGAGAACGGGCGCTGCGATCAGCCCCGATGTCGGATCGACACGAGACTGGCGCCGTTGAAAAGATAACTTCAAATCCTTCAATCTAGGCCTGAATATCTGGCCTGGATCGGCACGCATCTGGGATTTAATGAATTTTCAACTTCCGGTTGTACAGTAGCCGAACACTCAGATCTACAGGGCTATTCTCTGAGAACTGCCTTTGACCGATATGTGAAAGTCCCAATCTGAAGTGGCGGTCTTCAAGAAAGTTGTAGGAAATCAAGCTAGGAAAATGATAAAATTGGTTTGGACAAGTTTGAATGTGGCTACGAATTGATAGAATGTTTGAACTGGAAGTGGGTCGGATCTGGAAAAGGGCTGAAAGCACTGTAGCTGAGATAGAACACAAATTTTAAAAAATGGATAGATGGCGGATAAACAATCAAGAAAAATGGTGGATGTAGGGGATGATGTACAGAACTCCCAGTAAAATTGGGAGGGTTTGGAAAAATCAAAAAGAGGGTCGGAGGTGAGAAACACAGGGACTGCTGTCACTGTAGACAGAGACAAAACAGATCTGGGAATGAAAGATGCACGAAAGTGGAAAATTACTAAATGAAGGAGTTTGGACGTGAAAATTTAGGTGGAGGTGGGGATTCAAGGCAAGAACACACCCTCAAAATTTTAAATCCATATGAGCTCGTGGCTGGCAGCAAGAATTCACAAACTACATCTCTATCCAGCAGGATAGAAACTTGAAGACGGCTCCGCGACGGCTCGAAGGCGGCACGAACGGCGGCGGCGGCGGCGGCACAGATGATCACCGGAGATAGAGGGGAGGGGATAGGAGGTAGAAATCACTCTGGAACTGGAGGTTGGAGGAGATGAACCAGATGGGAGGAGCTGGGGGCGCACCAAGCTTCTTGGATTACAACAAAAATTCTGATTTTTCATTAATTTTCACATGAAAATACAGCATTTTATATGCTACCAATCTAATCTAATGTACACCCTTGGATCTAGGGAGGGGGATTGAATGGCTGGGATTAAGTGTGATTAACACACCAAAAATGATAAAATAATGAGGGGAGAGGGGCGCCCCCTTGACCAAGGTAAAGGTTGGAATGGGTAGGTGGCCTACCTTTGAAAATTTGACCCCTTTGTCTCCCATGTGGTCAATTGGCATTCAACCCTTTTAGATGGCCACCTAGGATGGTTGACCAGCTCCACATAGGTGACATGGACCAATGGGAAAGGGCTGAGGGCCCCCTAGCTGGACCTACTACACAATTGCACAAAAACCCACACAATCCATAGGAATGACTCATTGGCTTATAAAGCCTTACATTTGCGTACATAAATTCCCAAGGATATAAACACAAACTAAAAGGACATAAATGCAAAAGAAAAAGTACATGCTCGATGTTGATTCCCATCAACTCTCCCCGGGTGGGAGGAACTCGACCCCGTCGAGTAGGGGTAGGGATGCTCGAGTATTCCTGCGGATCCGTCACCGTGCCAAGTAACGCAGGTACGCTCCACTCCAAGTGACCGTCACCTGCTCATTCAATATATACTCGATATGCACAAGCTGCTGTGGGCTAGAGGTGGACACTCCGGGTGGGGCACTCTCAAAAGGGAAGGAAGCGGCTCGAAGACTCACTAGGAATCACCGCTGAGTCCCTGTAGGTGACTAGATCTGGGTTTAGATGTAGAACCGGTCCCATACTCATCGAATGAATCCACTCGCCTCTTACTCATAAGAGAACGACAACGAGCTTGCACAAGACACATGCAGACTCTCAAACTACACACAAACCATGCAAACAAACCACACAAGATAAACCACACAAGGAAAACACACCGACTCATATATGACCCTAGACATACCTAATGTTAGTCCGACCCGTACATGGGTGACGGCAGACCAGGACACCCGAACGTGTGCCATGCATGCATTTGACGTAACCGGAGGTTGACGTCATGGGGAACTCCTAGACATACTACGATGCACCAATCATGGACATTGGGCTTGGATGCGGGAAGTCCGGGAGGTGCGGGTGGTTTAGAGGGATCGGGGAAACCAAAGTCTTCCTTACCCCCGAATGATGGTTCGGACCTATGGCTATGTGGAGTTTGCTTGGCCCGAGTGGAAAAGGTGGGATAGTGAACTCCGCGGAAGAAGGGTAGTGAGTATGAAAACTCGGGAGGTTCACTAGTGAAGGGGTCAAAAGGGTCGAAGAAGGTGTGACCCCATGAAGTGGGTTCCAACATGACATGGTCCCAAGTTTGGAATTCATAGTCACCGCCATACATTAGGATCGGTGGGACGACTGACATGTGTAGAAAATAGGACTCCTCCCTTGGGCAAAAGGGAATGAATTCGGGCTCGGCCGGTAAGGGAAGGAGTAAGAGGACCTCCGTAGTGACACAACCCATGGTGCACTCGGAGGTAATAGACCCTAAGGCCGGATGAGTGAGGCTAAGACTAGTGGGTTGGTCAAAGCCTCGGGCCAATAGATGCGTCAACTTCCATTGTGAATCTAATCCCATGATAAGATCGTCCAACGTATCAACATGGTGACTAGATCGAAATGTGGTATGGAATGAGTTGACCGGCACTAAAGGTAAGGTGGGGTCCATGAAAGGGAAGGGATGTGGGACCAAGTCATCCTTGAGCCAACTAAGAAGCGGCTCGGCTATGAAAAGCGTACCCGTCAGAAACATGGGTGGCTCGGGCTTGGGTGGTTCCAAATGAGAGGGTTCCGAAGCAAGTTCGAAAAGAAAGGGTGGTGAGCATGGGTCTGTAGGAGGAGCGGACTGATACGAGTGGATGGGTGGTGACACGGAGATGGTCAGCCGAAGGATGTCGTGGAAGATGAACTTGCCGGGTAGGTGAGGTGGATATAAGGTGCAGGTCCTCGTATCCCGGTCAAAGATCGCTCTCCTCTCTTCCAACCAAGGTCGCCCTAACATAATGTATGGGCCTGTTGGCGTACCAAGGTTGCACCATGCACCATCGCAGTAAAGAGTGGAGCCGATCATCCTTTCAAACTCGACAAAAGCAAAATCCCCTTCGCGGATAATCTTACCCACCTTGGAGAGGGACTCCACGACATCAAGAGAAACCCAATTATCTAAATCCTTATGAGCAAAATGGAGTCTCGTTGTGGACCCATTGGGTAGGGTAGCTTTAGTAACGAGATGAGTGAAAGCTAATGGTCGGGCCATGAAGGCGTTGGATTGGGCCACAAAGGATGTCCCTTCGACGCATGGTCTTGGGGAACGGCCATGGGTAGCGGTCATGGACATGCATACACACGGTGACAAGACACTAGACCGACTATGCAAGTTTGGAATGCATGCACACTAAGGACCCTAGACGTAAACCAAGACTCGGTACGTGGCGGAGATAACTGATCCGAAGATCACTCGCGCAAGTGTGCGACCTTCCCGATAGGCGTAACCTAACGTTCGGATAACACCTTTTGAGATACTGGGTTATTGGGATGCAATGCAAAAGACACTTTTTTTTTTGACACCCTAGACTCAAACTTGCTCTGATACCAAATTTGATGCGGGACGAGACCACGGACACGACAAGCTCGCGGTTGTCCCTTAACGAGGGAAGCGTCGGACGTGCACGGTTGAGAAACCGGCAGTGAGCTAGGGTGGTCGGCTCTCACTTGTGCCCGGATCGGGTCACGGGACGGTAACGCTCTCTCTCGTAGCAGCGGTGATATAAATATAAAGCGAGCTAATTGTCCCTACACATGCTCTCTAGCAGCGGCATAAACAAATATATATGAAGTAAGCAAAATGCCAAGTAAGGGAGCGAATGCGATACCTCCACGCGCTCGGCGTGGGGAAGACGGACCCGGCCGAAACTCGTACTCCCAGATAAATATTACACAATGATGACAGCAATGAAATATCGCCCACTCCACGCAGGGAGGTAAAGGGCTACACAAATGGGCCCGGGAGGACCGAAGTCGGGTTGACGGGCGGCTTCTCGCGTCTCTTCGGCAACACCCGAACTAGTGACGGTGGGGCCCACGTGCTGTCCAGAGGGGCCGTGTGGGACCCGGTGGCACCGCTGTGGTGGTGGATGCCTAGATGAGCGCTCCCTGGAGTGGAGGCGCGCTGGTTCGCCGGCCGGAGGCCGGGCGGCTCCGATCGGCACCGGTCGGAATAACCGGCCACGGATCTGCAACTTCTGGTTTTCAGCACGCGTCCCGACGAGAACGGGCGCTGCGATCAGCCCCGATGTCGGATCGACACGAGACTGGTGACATTGGAAAGCTAACTTCAAATCCTTCAATCTAGGTCTAAAGATCTGGCCTGGATCTGCACGGATCTGGAATTTAATGAATTTTCAACTTCCTGTTGTATAGTAGCCGAACACTCAGATCTGTAGGGCTATTCTCTGAGAACTGCCTTTGACCGATATGTGAAAGTCCCAATCTGAAGTGGTGGTCTTCAGCAAAGTTGTAGGAAATCGAGCTAGAAAAACGGAAAAACTAGTTTGGACAAGTTTGAATGTGGCTACGAATTGATAGGATTTTTGAACTAGAAGTGGGTCGGATCTGGAAAAGGGCTGAAAGCACTATAGCTAAGATAGAACATGAATTTTGAAAAGTGGATAGATGGTGGATAAAAAATCAAGAAAAATGGTGGATGTATGGGATGATGGTAAGAACTCCCAGTAAAATTGGGAGGGTTTGAAAAAATCAAAAAGAGGGTCGGAGGTGAGAAACACAGGGCTGCTATCACTATAGACTGAGACAAAATAGATCTAGGAATGAAAGATGCATGAAAGTGGAAAATTACTAAATGGAGGAGTTGAGACTTGAAACTTTACGTGGGGGTGGGGATTCAAGGAAAGAACACACCCTCAAAATTTCAAATCTATCTGAGCTCGTGACGGGCAGCAAGAATTCACGAACTACACCTCTGTCCAGCAGGACAGAAACTTGAAGACGGCTCCGCGGCGGCTCGAAGGCGGCACGAACGGCGGCAGCGGCGGCACAGATGATCACCGGAGATAGAGGGGAGGGGATAGGAGGTAGAAACCACTCTAGAACTGGAGGTTGGAGGAGATGAAACAGATGGGAGGAGCTGGGGGCGCACCAAGCTTCTTGGATTACAACAAAAATTCTGATTTTTCATTAATTTTAACATGAAAATACAACATTTTATATGCTACCAATCTAATCTAATGTACACCCTTGGATCTAGGGAGGGGGATTGAATGGCTGGGATTAAGTGTGATTAACACACCAAAAATGATAAAATAATGAGGGGAGAGGGGCGCCCCCTTGACCAAGGTAAAGGTTGGAATGGGTAGGTGGCCTACCTTTGAAAATTTGACCCCTTTGTCTCCCATGTGGTCAATTGGCATTCAACCCTTCTAGATGGCCACCTAGGATGGTTGACCAGTCCTACATAGGTGACATGGACCAATGGGAAAGGGCTGAGGGCCCCCTAGCTGGACCTACTACACAATTGCACAAAAATCCACACAATCCATGGGAATGACTCATTGGCTTATAAAGCCTTACATTTGCGTACATACTTTCCCAAGGATATAAACACAAACTAAAAGAATATAAATGCAAAAGAAAAAGTACATGCTCGGTGTCGATTCCCATCAATTAGTATTTCCGGTGCCGGAGGGCAACGGGGGAGAGTCCCAGGACTAGACTCCAAAACCGAAAACGTGTTCGAAGGGAGCGGGCTGTAGACCGAGGATATGAGCCGAACGGCGACCACAATTGGGACGGACCCGAGGTCTAAGCGTGGCCCACGGAGGTCTTATTGATATTCCCATGGAAGGGGTCTAGGGGTGGCGAGGACCGTCTCGTTCTATTCCGATTTTGTCAGTCACTCGCGGACCTTTTCATGTTCGGGCAAGGGCCCATGTTGAAAGTACGACGTGGATGGAAACGACCCCGTACAAATGTATACCGAGTTTACGGCAGTTGCAATGAAAGAACGGGAACGAATCCATTAGAATGAATCCAATTTAACGGGCTATCGGCCCGGAGCAATGCCGGCTCACGACCATGTCGGGGAGGGAGCCATCGGCCATATTGGTTGCGCACGGGTCTTTTCATGTTCAGACACAGGTCCATAATAGAAATGCGGCGAAAACCGAGGTGAGCCCGTTCAAATGTCTGCCGAGCGTACAGTAATTTTTAGTAATGGCTCGGAAGGGATCCGGGCTGAGAAACGAGTCCGATTTAGTCAGAATGTCGCCCGGGGCGAGGTCGGGTCATGGCCATTTTGAGATAATTCCCAAGACTCAGACCCAACCCACAAGGACGACATCATTGTTCCTTCGGCACCGGGTCACGGGAGAGACGGGACTGCGATATATAGTTCACCATCTTCTTTATCTGGGATTTTTAGTCATAAGATTTGGTGCTGTTTATTCCCCTTTATATATTTGTTCTGGATGATTTTTGTTTTACTTTATTTTATTTTTTATTATTATGTTCTTCTTTTCTACTATTATTATTACTATTTCACACATTTTTTTGTTTATTTATTATGTATATTCAGATTTATTTATTTATCATAATTTTTATTAATTTCTTATTATCATTATCATTATATACATTTTTGGAGAGAGAGTGGGCCGCTAAAGTGCTAAAAGGGGTGTACCGCTGAAGGGCTGAGGGAGTGTGCCGCTGAAGGGCTAAAAGGGTGTACCGCTGAAGGGAAGGGCTGAGGGAGTGTGCCGCTGAAGGGCCAAAAGGGTGTACCGTTGAAGGGCTAAGGAATGTGCCGCTGAAGGGCCAAAAGGGTGTACCGCTGAAGGGCTAGGAGTGTGCCGTTGTAGGGCTAAAAAGGTGTACCGCTGAAGGACGAGGAGTGTGCTGCTGAAGGGCTAAAAGGGTGTACCGCTAAAGGGCTGAGGAGTGTGCCGCTGAAGGGCCAAATGGGTGTACTGCTGAAGGGCTGAGGGAGTGTGCCGTTGAAGGGCTAATAGGGTGTACCGCTGAAGGGCCAGGAGTGTGCCGCTGAAGGGCCAAAAGGGTGTACCGCTGAAGGGCTGAGGGAGTGTGCCGCTAAGGGCTAATAGGGTGCTGAAGGGCCAGGAGTGTGCCGTTGAAGGGCCAGGAGTGTGCCGCTGAAGGGCTAAAAGGGTGTACCGCTGAAGGGCTAGGTTGGAAAATACCGATGAGGGCCCACTCTCCCTCTAGTTCTTTTAAGGCTTTTCTTTTCTTCTTTTTTGATTTTTATTAAGTTTGCATGGGTTTCTCATTTTCTTCTCTTGATCAATTTCCATTCTTTCTCCCATGAGGACGAATGTTCAAGTTGTTTAGTTGTCGTTCGATTTGGCTCTCTTTATGTTGATTACGGTTCCCTTGCCTTGGTGAACGCGTTTTACAGTTGTTCTTTTCGTTTGTTTGTTGCTTTCTTTTAGTCCTTTTTAAGGTGTGGTTGTTCCATTTGTTTGTTGCTTCCTTTTGTCTTTTAATATGTTATCATTTCTAACAAAAATTCGACATCATCTCCCCTTGACCCGAGCGTAAGGGAGATACAGGGAACGCGCCCACATGGAGTGGCGGAACCTGACAACTGGAGGTGGGGCGCCCGAGAGCGGCAACACCTTTATAAACCTCGGAAAACTCGGAGGGAACGGCGAGTGGAAGACTACTCTAGGACTGGCTGGGGGGGGGATGCACCGGGCAAGAAGGAAGGGCAAGTGTGCCGGGCAAGGGAGGCACGAGAGGGCCTGTTGGCGAAGGGCCTGGCCGAGGTGTGCCGGGTAAGACCCACGGGGTGTGCCGGCAAAGGGCTTTGCCGGGGCGTACCGGGGAAGCCCCGTAGGGGGGTACCGGCGAAGGGTTCAAAGAAGGGTGCACCGGCGAGGGGCTTAGCCAGGGCGTACCGCTGAGAGCTGGGGAGGCTGCACCGCGGTAGGGGTGCACCGGTGGGTTGCTGAGCAAGGGGATTAAGGCTGAGAGTTGGCCAGGTGGCCTAGAGTTGGAGAAGGGAGGAAGTCCAAGGATGGTGTTGGGCTTGGGTATGCTAAGAAGAAGAAAAGAGCAATGACGAGGGGGACGAAAGCCCACTCCAAGGATCAAATGATCAGGAGGCGGAGGGGGGAGCGTTCAAACATGTGCACGGATTCAAACCAACAGAGACGGTAAGAAGAAAGAACTCAAAAGAGCGATTTTATTCATAGCCGACAAAGGCCACAACAGACTACATACACCTCAGAACGCTGGAACATGAGGCACAGTGGAGGAGAAGGAAAGAAAAGCAAAGGGGGGAAAGAAAAGGGATGAGCTGGGGTCGAGCAGGGGCGACGGCTCGCTGCACTTCCCCTTCCCCTCTAGTACATGCTCTCTCTCTCTCCCTTTCTCAGCTCTCTCCCTTTTGGTGATCGTCGGGGCTTCACGGCGGAGCTCCCTCCTTCTTCTTCTCTTCTCCTTCTTCTCTTCTCTTCGTGCGGACGATGGTGGCCGGAGCAGCGCGGGGGGGGGGGGGGGGGTCAAAGCCTCCCCTCCTCTTCTTCTTCTTTCCCTCTTCTTCTCTTCTTCACACAGACGGCGGCGGTGGGTGGAGCGGTCGGAGGGCAGACGACTCCCTCTTCTTCTTCTCTTATTCTTTCCCTTCTTCTCTTCTTCCCTTCTTCTCTTCTCTTCTTCTCTTCTACGTGTGTCTGTCTGTGTCTGTATGCCTCTCCCCTCCCCCCTATTTTCCTTTTTTTTGGCTGAAGAAGGGTGGCGTTTTATACCCCAGCGCCCGGAGCGTTCGGGCGCGAACGACGGTGGCGGGAGGTGACGGGCATTGAATGGGGTTTGACCTCCCCGTCCTTGGTGGCAGAGGAGTAGCATGCGTGGCTCAGCCTCCGATCGACACCTCAGACAGCTCACTGCGCGCCAAAGATCTATAGGGCATGGGCATCACGTCGTCCTGCCGGAGCATGCCGCTGAAGAGCCTGGACAGCGTGCCGCTGGCAGGAACAATAAGCGTGCCGCTGAGAGAGCCAAAAGGTGTGTCGCTAGAAGACATGGCAAGCGTGCCGCTGAAGAGCCCAAAGGGCGTGTCGCTAGAAGACATGGCAAGCGTGCCGCTGAAGAGCCCAAAGGGCGTGTCGCTGAACGGCCAGGAGGGCTGTGCCGCTGAGGGCCCAGGGGGCTGTGCCGCTGAATGGCAAGGGGGTGGTGCTGCTGAAGGCCAAGGGGGCTGTGTCGCTGAAGGGCAAGGGGGCCCTATGCCACTGAAGGGCCAAGACTTGGTAGATGAGTGTATAGACTTCGCGTGCATGAACTCAGTACAGACTTGCCACATGAGTGTATAGACTTCGCGTATGAACTCTGTACAGACTTGCCTTACGGGTGTATAGACTTTGGCAAGGCAACTGGACGATGTACAGACTTGAGCAAGGAAGGTCTGTACAAACTTGAGAGTTCACAATGTATAGACTTTGTCAAAGCAAGGGATGTACAGGCTTCAACTTAGCTGCAATGTATAGACTTGCAGGGGCAACGTCGGTAAGCTACCAATGTATAGACTTCCAATGCTTCACCGATGTATAGACTTGGAAGTTGACGGCTGTATAGACTTCGTGTGCAACTGCCAACGTACAGACTTGGGCTGACGGCTGTACAGACTTGGTGAAACCCTGAATGAAGCGTGTCGCTGAAGGGCCAAATGGCCGTGGCGCTGAAGGGCTGAAGGGCCGTGCCACTGGAGCTGAAATGCCATGCCGCTGAAGGGCCTCAGGCCCGTGCCGCTGGAGGCACCAAAGGTGCCGTTTTGACAGGGGCCTTTGCTTTTGCTTCGGGAACTTGAAGCTGTGACTTCTGAGATATTTCTTCACCGTTAGGGGCCCGAGGGTGGGTCCGTTGTAGTGTGTTAAATCAGGAGGACATCTTGTGACTTCTCGGCCTCTCAATGCACCCGTGCAAATGCGGGGATTTGCCGGGCGGTAGTATCTTCCCGGAGCCCTGGATGGCCAGTCTCTCCAGGTCCTCTTTCTTTGACTTTGACATTAATGCGGGGCTCAGCGGGACATATGGACATGCAATTTTTGGTGTCCACAAATGCCCCCCACCCACGGGTAGCGCAGGCGAAGATGAGCCGGGCGCTGCCCGCGGGTGTACTGGTCTCTTTTTCTTTTCGTCGGTGCCGATGGAGTGTCGGAAGCTGACATGGTTTATTGGTCTCTTCTTCTCTTCGTCAGTGCCGACAGGGTGTCGGGAGCTGACATGGTTTGTTTGTCTCTTCCGTCAGTGTCGACAGGATGTCGGGAGCTGACATGGTTTATTGATCTCTTTGTCTCTTCGTCAGTGCCGACGGGGTGTCGGGAGCTGACCTGGTTTGTTGGTCTCTTTGTCTCTTCGTCAGTGCCGACAGGGTGCCGGGAGCTGACTTGGTTTGTTGGTCTCTTTGTCTCTTCGTAGTGCCGACGGGGTGTCGGGAGCTGACATGGTTTATTGATCTCTTTGTCTCTTCATCAGTGCCGACGGGGTGTCGAAAACTGACCTGGTTTGTTGATCTCTTTGTCTCTTCGTCAGTGCCGACGGGGTGTCGGGGGCTGACCTGGCTTGTTGATCTCTTGGTCTCTTCGTCAGTGTCGACAGGGTGTCGGGGAGCTGACATAATATGTTGGTCTCTTTGTCTCTTCGTCAGTGCCGACAGGGTGTCGGGAGCTGACCTGGTTTGTTGATCTCTTGGTCTCTTCGTCAGTGCCGACAGGGTGTCGGGAGCTGACCCGATTTGTTGATCTCTTGGTCTCTTCGTCAGTGCCGACAGGGTGTTGGGGAGCTGACATAATATGTTGGTCTCTTTGTCTCTTCATCAGTGCCGACAGGGTGTCGGGGAGCTGACATAATATGTTGGTCTCTTTGTCTCTTCATCAGTGCCGACAGGGTGTCGGGAGCTGACCTGATTTGTTGATCTCTTGGTCTCTTCGTCAGTGCCGACAGGGTGTCGGGAGCTGACCCGATTTGTTGATCTCTTGGTCTCTTCGTTAGTGCCGACAGGGTGTTGGAGAGCTAACATAATTTGTTGGTCTCTTTGTCTCTTAGTCAGTGCCGACAGGGTGTCGGGAGCTGACCTGGTTTGTTGATCTCTTGGTCTCTTTGTCAGTGCCGACAGGGTGTCGAGAACTGACCTGGTTTGTTGTCTCTTGGTCTCTTCGTCAGTGCCGACAGGGTGTCGGGGAGCTGACATAATATGTTGGTCTCTTTGTCTCTTCGTTAGTGCCGACAGGGTGTCGGGAGCTGACCTGGTTTGTTGATCTCTTGGTCTCTTCATCAGTGCCGACAGGGTGTCGGGAACTGACCTGGTTTGTTGTCTCTTGGTCTCTTCGTCAGTGCCGATAGGGTGTCGGGGAGCTGACATAATATGTTGGTCTCTTTGTCTCTTCGTCAGTGCCGACAGAGTGTCGGGAGCTGACCTGGTTTCTTGATCTCTTGGTCTCTTCATCAGTGCCGTCAGGGTGTCGGGAACTGACCTGGTTTGTTGTCTCTTGGTCTCTTCATCAGTGCCGACAGGGTGTCGGGGAGCTGACATAATATGTTGGTCTCTTTGTCTCTTCGTCAGTGCCGACAGGGTGTCGAGAGCTGACTTGTGTTAGGTTCGGTGCAGTATTCAGAGGGGGGGTGAATGAATATAACCCTTTAAAAACCTTTACCCAATTAAAAGGTTATGATGCTCACTAACTATCTAGAGTGCTAACTAGACAGATGTATCAAATCTGAAAGACTAATTAGCAGTAGCACCATTCTTCCACTCAAATAAACTTTCGCTCACTCAACGGATTAAGCACTCAGAACAAGATCTGATCAACCACTTGGAGCGCCCCTATGCAAACATCTAGCGGAAGCAAAACATATAGAGAAATCAGACCACTGCACAGAGGATTTTTAGGTGGTTCGGTCCTCCAGACCTACATCCACCCCACACTCAAACCGAGTGTGGCTTCCACTAGCTCACGCTAGAAACAGCAGACTCAGTCTGCAACAAATGCTGCCAAACAGCTTGACCAGGGGAACAGCCTTCCCTCTTCCTCCCAACCGGAGGGAACCACTAGTGACACCAGTCACTAGCAAACCAGAGACACACGGTCTCTCTTCCTCCAGACCTGGAGGGAACCCCTGGACTTGAATCCACAAGCCCAGAACCGGAGACAATTCTCCCTTCCTCCAACCTGGAGGGAACCCACAAGTAGCTCCCAACTACTTGCAACTGGAGATCAGATCTCCCTTCCTCCAAACCGGAGAGAACCCACAAGTAGCACCCAGCTACTTGCAACCGGAGATGTCAATCTCCCTTCTCCTGAACTAACAGGAGGAACCCCGACCACTCTACAGAGTATCGGAAACACAGCAAACCAGAAAACAAAGGAAAGAACAATAAACGAAAAATGACTTCAGCAAAACAGAAAGCTGAAAAACGAAATGCACAATGTGGCTCTCAACGGAGCTGACTGGCCTGGATTTGATCCACGGTCCAGTAGACGGATCTTCAGGTAAGATCTTCCTTCTTCTCCACGAGCTCTCTCGCTCACTCTCTATCTTTCTTTCTCTTTCTTCTGCTCTTCTCTCACTCTCTGCTTCTTCTTCTCTTCACACTCTTCTCGAGCTCTCTACCTCTCTTCTTCTCCTTCTACTCTTCTTCTTTCTCTTTTCTTTTTCTATCTGGATCGTGGCTCTCTGTATGAGCTTTTCTTCACGCCAACTCGATCAAGCTTCTTCTGTGGAAGAAGAGTCATATATATAGCAGCAGCAGCAGCATCAGCCACTACGTGTGACCTCCATATTTCCAGCCCTAATTATTCGGACCACGTGGCAGTCTCTCAGCAGGCTTCATTCCAGCCTCGGATCACGTGCTGCTCAGGTCACTTGGGAATATTTCTTCCTCGGACCTACAAGGAGATGAAAACCATTACAAACTGAGGGCCACAATAACTAAATCTGCACGAAGTATGTAGTAGTAATTCTAGATGCACTGAGAACGACACGAAGAAGATGAAAACAACACGAGGTAATAAGAAGGACGACACGAGATACATTGTGACAGAACAGACACAACGAAGAGACCGACACGAAGTGAAACAAGAATGACACGAAATGGCAACAAGGAGAACGTTACGAGATACATACGATGACAAAGGCACGAAGTAAAGAAAACGACACGACGTAATAAACATCAAAGAGAACGGCTTGAGAACAACATGGACTGGCAACAGAAACCGACACGAAGTGGTTGCAAACAAGCAAGACACGAGGTCTACGTAAAGCAACACGAAGTGTGGTCAAAGCGAGAACGACACGAGGTCTAATGAGAAAGACCAACACGAACACGGTGTAATCAGCACGAAGTGAAGAACAACGACACGAAGTATAGTGGTGACAAAAACACACACTACACAGAGAACGACACGAGGTGGTGACACAGAAAGCAACACGAAGTGCTGCAATGTTCTGCATGCAGTGGAACAAAAACGACACGGAGTGAAAAGCGACACGAAGACGTGAGAAGGAAAAAGAATGACACGAAGTGAAAAACGACACGAGGTGAAAACAACACGAAGACATGAAACAACACTTAAGACGAAGTTGACACGGAGTGAAAACGACATGGAGTACATAAAACCAACACGAAGACATATCAACACGAATACGTGGACAAACAGTGACCGACACGAAGTGTGGTTACTAAGTAGGAACAACTCGAGGTCTACAGGAAAACTACTCGAAGTTCATCAGAACTTTTAGAGCAGCTTCAGGAACACGACACGAAGACCTGAGAAGGAAAAACGACACGAAGAGCAACAGTAAATGACACGCGATGAAAACAACAATGACTGACAACGATACGAACTGAACAGAACTAACACGTGTTGAAGACAAAACAAAGATAGAAACAGTCATTGACACGGAGTCAAAATGACACGGGGTTTACTGGGAAACGACTCGAAGTTCATCAGAACAAATCGAGCTGCTACAGTAAACAACACGAAGACAGAACAGTAATTGACACGTGGTGAAACGACACGGAGACAGATCAAAAACCATCACGAAGAATGGTCATAGAGTGAGAATGACACGAAGTGAGACGACACTTAATCCTTAGAGGACTTAAGGACACAAAAGAAAAACGACTCGAGGACAGGACTGCTCGAACTTACGAACGACTCGAGGAACTACAGTAAGTGATACGAGATATAGTGGAGACAAAACGGACACACGACATGAAGACAAGCAGTACAACACTGCGTGTTATACTCAAACAAGACGAAGTGCCAACCAACAGGAAGACAGTAACAGTATAGACACACAATGTACTACCTCTTAGCAGATTTCCTGGTAATAGACAAGATCAACACGAAGTGTTATAAACTTAAACGACACGAAGTCTTTTCGTGTTTGTGAGGAGAGACAACATGTAGAACAGATACACAATGTTCTATGAAGACACAATTGTGAAAACACCACGAGGTGGACAGACTGTGCACGGACATTGTTCAAAGCAAGAAATGCACGAACATTGTGGCAACCAAAAATGTGCACAGGGTTAAGTATGCACGAACGGAAGCACGCTTAACAAATCTTCTTACATTGTCCCATTCATGTCAATGCATAGACTGTAAATGTATATGAAAGCTTTATGTGGCAGATAACAGTCTTAAAGTTCAATTGCAATGACTCACAGTGACTCACATCAAACAGCAATCATCAAAACCAAATCAATGAATGCTTTATTGCATCAGTTTATCATGTAACATAACTGATCATCATAGAATAACTCACATCAACAATCAATCAACAAAACCATCATCAAAACCACAGGGGCACAACAACTTGGTTTGTTGATCTCTTGGTCTCTTCATCAGTGCCGACAGGGTGTCAGGGAGCTGACATAATATGTTGGTCTCTTTGTTTCTTCGTCAGTGCCGACAGGGTGTCGGGAGCTGACATGGTTTGTTGATCTCTTGGTCTCTTCTTCTTTTTGTCAGTGCCGATGGGGTGTCGGGAGCTGACATGATTTGTTTGTCTCTTTTTCTCTTTGTCAGTGCCGACGGGGTATCGGGCGCTGACATGGTTGTTTGTCTCTTTGTCTCTTCATCCGTGCCGAAAGGATGCCAGGAACTGAAGCAGTATGTTGGTCTCTTTATCTCTTTGTCAGTGCCGATGGGGTGTCGAGCGCTGACATGGTATGTTGGTCTCTTCTTTCTTCTTCTCTCTTTTCTCTTGTTCTCTTCTTCTTCTTCTGTTCCCTTTTTGCTATCTTTCTTTTTTTCTTTTTATCTTCTCTCTTTTTGTTGTGTGTTTTCTTTTTTTTCTTTCCTTCTTCTTCTCTTCTTCCATTCTTTTTTTTTCTTTTTTTTGAAGAACTCCAGGTGGTTGTTGGCGTGGATGCCAATAATATAAGAGCTATCGGCGCAGCGGCCGATAATTGAAAGCTGTCGGTTCAAGGGTCGATAAGTGAATAGCTATTGGCTCAAGGGCCGATAAGGGAGGCCAAAACAGCCAAGGCTGGAAGCAGGCTTCAAGAGCCAAAATTGTGAAAGGCGAGCCACGAGGGCAGAGAGAAGGGTTCATTAATTCAAAAGGGGTATTCGTCACCCGAAGGGACAGAGAGAAGAGTTTGTTGATTCAAAGTGCGCCGGGGATACCAGTTATGAAACCCAGAATCGGGAAAGTGGGCCGCGAGGGCCGGAGTTGGTGTCATGGAAGTAGGTCGTGAAGGCTGAAATCGGAGAAGTAGGCTACGAGAGCCGGAGTTGGGAGATTAACGGGAAGCGGGCTGCAAGAGCTGAATTCTGGGAAGCAGGCCGTGAAGGCCGAAGTTGGGAAGCGGGCTGCAGGAGCCGGAGTTACGAGAAGCGGGCCGTGTAGGCCGAATTCTGGGAAGCAGGCTGCAAGAGCCAAAGATATTGGGAAGCGGGCTGCAAGAGCCGAAATTGTGAGATTAACGGGCCGCGAGGGCAAGAGGTAGGCCATGGGGGCCCAAGATTGGGCTCTATGAGCCAGAGCTAGGAAAGCAAGCTTCGATGGCCGAAATTGAGTTTATTGTATACACACATTTTTATTGTTTATTATTATTGTTTATTATATTATTTTTTAATCAAGCATGCAAGCATTCATCAACAGGCATAACATAAATATAAGTAAGGTGGCGGCTCCCTCTATAGGGGATGGGATTGGGACATCGCCCACAATTCGTAGATGCGGTGCGGGCCGCGAGGCACAATTGAGGGGTGGTGCACCCGTCAAGAGGATGTCGCATGTCTTGCATGCATAGCCTAAATTCACGCATTTCACCCGAGACAATTCTCTGTGCCGTGGCAGTGCAAATGTGTGAACAAAGAGCCCTAACCATAGGGATATGCAGGTTTTCCTAGTGACACTCGAGGATTACCCTAGCGCCCACACATAGGTTTCAGGCTCTCGATTTTTGGTAGCTTCACACAGCCCCCGCCTGTTTATTTTGGTAGCGGATCTCACCGTTCGGCGCGAGTCTCCTCATGTGTCTCAATGGGGATTCCAGGCTACTAGGATCCATCCTCATTGTAATTCTATTACGGATTCCACCGTTTGGCGCGAGTCTCCTCATATGTCTCAATGGAGATTCCCGGCTACTAGGCTTCGTCCTTGTTGCAATTCGCTTCACCATTTCGTACGAGTCTCCTCATATGTCTCAATGGGGGTTCCCGGCTACTGGGATTCACGTTTCTCTCTTTTTTTTTGCATCATCTCTTTTTTTGTCTTTTTTTTACAGTGGGGGTAGATAGCTTTTTCCTCACGATTACCTTTCACGCGAGTATAGGAATTCAAGTCTCCGTAGAGTGCTAAGAAGGAATTCAGGCAATCCCTATCGTTAAAAGCTATTGAACACATTAAGTGCGATGTGTGGGAGCGTTGCCCCGGGTTCATTTTGTGAGTTGGGCTTAACGATTCGGCCATGACTCTTCCTCTTGACGTGTGCACTCGCCATAATCGGGTTCCCTTCGAGCGTACGCTGTGACGCCCGTGCATCCGCAATCGGGGCAATATTTTTTAGCAAGGAAACACGGTCCTAGAAAATTCCAAGGAGGTGTATTATTCTATACTAAGCAACCATGCAAGTAGGGCAATCATGCATTCTCTTTTCCTTGTTTCTATTTTCTTTTTTTTTGGTGTCGTTCTTTTTGTTTTTTTTTTGCATAAGAAAATATTGTTGTTACGTATAAGTGTAGTGGTAGTTTAGGAGAACCCATTGTTAGTTGGCTAAAGGAGAGCCCAATTATAGAGATCCGGGTCCATGTTTTCCCTCCCATAGAACAAGACCTTCCCTTAGTGCCCTTCTTCTCCTATCACACCACAATCCAAGCATCCTATCAAGTGGAGACCTTAGAGGACCTTCTCAAGGGCATAGCATGGCAATTAGAGATGACTAGCATGTTGACCCCTATGGTAGAACAACCTAGGAGCCTTAGCCTCCTACACCTATGCATAGGGTCTATCACCTCGGTTTGTACCATTGGTTGCTACACTAGCGACCTCCTTCTATTCCTCCCTACACCCGATGAGCCCAACCTTCTCCTCGATTTAGAGCTTCTTATCTCGGGTAGAAAGTCAAGCCCTCCACTCATGGCTGACCCACTTGCCAAGAACATTGGCCCAACTATCATGGAGAAGGATGACTTAGCACCTTTTGAGGATCTTGAGGACATGCAGTTCCTCCCCCTAGGTAACCCATTTTATGATCCATATGATCCATTCCAATGGGAGTCAAGAGACTCGTGTGACCCAAACACTTTATCCACCACCCACCTTTCCCTAAACCAACTCACAATGTTTGACCCAATTCACTCCATCTTAGACCCGGGTTACACCTTGGGAGCCATAACCTTGGACCATATATCCCTAGGTAATAAGGTGATGCCTCACCCCATGATGACCACCTTCTTAGATCCATTCGATCCTTTCCAATGGGAGTTCAAAGGTTGTCCCACACCTATATACATGGAAGTCACTTTTGGGAAAAGTATGCATGTGTCTAGGCTTTCCACACCCTTGGCATGAACACGATGTTGGGTCCATTCATTCATATCACCCACATGTCAAGTAGAAAGTATGAGTGGTCTATATTCGATGTCATGGTCCACCTTCATTCATCATGGGTCTTAAGCATGTCAAAGGCATCTACGGATGTCCGGGTCCCCCAATATTTATCATCAATTTGCATGATAGGGCCACCTACGGGTGCCCGGCCCACCTAGGCTAACCAAAGTCTACATTGCATCATTACACGATAGGTCTACTTTTGGTTGTCCAGGTCCACCCATCACCCCTAGAATGTCTGCATTCACAACATTGCATAAAGAGATCCGCAAGCACATTAGCAAGAAGAATGTGACTTATAAAAGGCGAGCCGACTCTCATCGACGTCACCAAGAATTCAATGAGGGTGACTTTGTGATGGTAAGGACGGAGAGGCTCTCCCCGGGAGCCATCTCCAAATTAAGGCCATGTAGGGCTGGTCCCTTCCAGGTCCTGAGGCGCATTGGTGCAAATGCCTATGAGTTAGATCTCCCCGAGGAATATGAGGTAAGTCCCACATTCAGTGTCGCCGACCTAGTGCCATACAAGGGACCCACGGTGGTACCTAGTGAGGATATTGAGCCTATTCCCTCTGTTGAGAGAGCACCCACCCGTGAGGAGAGTCCACTAGCCAAGAGAGCCCAGCGTGAGCGCATTGAACGAATATTGGATGAACAGGTCACTACCACCAGGAGCAAAGTATACAAGTGCTATCTCGGCAGGTGGATGGATCGGTCTCGTTCGGAAGACTTGAGGGTAGTACCACTTCTACACCGTCCAAGGAGGGAAGGACACTTACTCGACGGAGTCGAGTTCTCCGCACCCCGGGAGTATGATGGGGACATCACCTCCCATTGCATCCGGCATGGTCTAGTCATTTAATTTTGAGTCCTATGTAATTTTTATTTGAGTCATTTGATGTATTTTCCCTTTTAATTGAGTCATGTTCCTAGGTCTTGTGTTTATTTCCCTAAGTTTGAGTGTCATTAGGTTGTCTAGTTAGCTATTGGGCCTAATTCATTGGGCTTGGCCCAAGGGCTCCCCCTACCCCCTCGGTTATTTGTCATTGAGTCAATTGTCAGGGACTTTTGTAGAAATGTGGGTTTCCTATATATAGTACCACATTCCCCCCCATTTCAACTTAATGAATCAATGAATGAAAAAACTTGCCATTTTGAGAGTTTACACTTCTTATCTAGTGGAGAGATTCATTTTTTGGGTGAGAAACC
The DNA here is from genome assembly GCA_022559845.1 of Amorphophallus konjac. Lineage (NCBI taxonomy): Eukaryota > Viridiplantae > Streptophyta > Magnoliopsida > Alismatales > Araceae > Amorphophallus > Amorphophallus konjac. Next base: position 289,467,286 of record CM040126.1, on the reverse strand, counting down.
CTAGGGGAGAGATTCCCCACCCTTCCCTCTCTTAATCTCTCTTTTTCACTCAACTTTCTCTCTCCTCAACACCCAAATTCGAATTTTCTTCTTTCTCCTCCCTTCCCAACCACCTCCACTCCCCACCTACCACATTTAAGTCTCTTCCCATTCCCCACAACCCTCATCAATACTCCACCCCTTCCCAAGACCCCCTCCACCAATCCTCTCCTCACCATCCAACCCCCAACTACCCCTCCCACTACCCCAAGCACCCCTTCCCTTCCTCAACACAACCCCCCCATTCCCAAGACAAAAAATTAACCCCACCCTTAAACCTATTTTCGAATATCCTTTCCCTCACTCCATTCCAACCAAATTCGCAGCCCCCACTACCACTATCTATTGGACCCTCTTCCAGACCTTATTCTCCACCTCCCACACCTTAGAACACCCCCTCCAAGACCCCCTTACAACCAGGGGTCACTCTCACACTCATCTACCCCCTTCCCCTTCTTCTTTCTTGGTCATTGAAGCTACTTCGAAGTTGCAGTTTACTGTCCAGAGGTTGCAGATGAACCAGCAACTTGCAGCGGCCACCACGACTTCCTCCGGATGAGTTTGAAGACCCAAGAGCCATCGTCGGAAGCGTCTACTAGTCTCCTTCGTAACAGAGGTGGTTTCATCTTCTTCCGATCTCCGAGCCATCCAGGAGGTCCATTCTCCCACAACTGCACAGTTCTGCCTCGGCTGAGGACTTGAGCCAGATTAGAAGCTCCGCCACGACAAACCCCGAAAAAATCAGTCCACAAGTTTTTCTTCAAAGTTCTTCATCGCCCAGTCTACTTCCAGAATCAAGAAACAGAACTTCATTTGGCATTCGTGATCCAGAGCTCTCATTTTTATCCCTCAGCTACGCGGATCTGCTACTCATAGTCTGCACCAACCAGTCGCCATTGTTCTGCATCCCCTAGTCTTCTCTGACATCGGTTGGCTTCCCCGTCATTTTCTACGAAGAGGACGCGTCCACGATTCCAACGACTCTGACGGCGCTTGATTCTGAGGTCGGGAGCTACCGGGGCATCCTCTGCAACCTGCTGTTGGAAATCAGGAGCTAGCTCTGCAGAGATCCTGATCCGGAGAGAAAGCTTCACCACGACAATCCCTGGAGTAATCAGGCCACGAGCTCTTCTGCAAAGTTCTTTCTATCCTTGTCTACTTTCATAACCAAAAAGTAGAACTCCGTTCGGCATCCGGCAGAAGAAGTTACGAATTTTCTTCCTCAGGCGTGTGCCTCTGCTTCCCATAGTCTGCACCGACCCCCACTCACTATTCTGGGTCCCCTAATCTGCACCGACATCTTTCGGCTTTCCCGTCAGTTCTGTTCCAAAGAAGACTCGTCCACGATTCCAGCGGCTCTGGCGGCACCTGATTCGGAGTTCGGGAGCAACCAAGGCAACCTCTTCTTCCTGCTGTTAGTAACCAGTTGCTGTCAGTCCGAGAATCAGCATCCCTGTTCGAGCTCCTGCCCAGGCCAGCAGCAACCCCAGAAGATTTCGGCAAAATTCAGAGGCACTCCAGTTCTAGTAACAAAGATTTTCCCACTGGTCTCGCCCTCGTTAAAATTTCTGATCACGTTCTGCAGCCACAGTACCGACTGTCTGTCCACAATTTCCGAGAGAAGGTAGATTCAGCATATTCTCTTCATCATCGTTTTAGCCCTAATTTTCCCCACCCCGCTTGGCCGGCTGAAGGCCCCTCCCTGCGTGGAGGTAGTTTTGATTGTAACTATCATCTTCCCTTCCCCACGATCCCCCCCTTGCATGGGGTGTAGTGTTGTAATAGCTTAAACAGGTCAAGCTACCCCGGCGCGGCGTGTGGGGAACCCACGCTTCCCCGCTCGCCCTCATCTCCGAGCAGGGACCGGTTTCTTCAAACCGGTCGAGTAAGTGCTCCAAACTTTGCTCTAATTTGTGCTTGTTCTTTCAATATTAGTTCATAAACTCCACTGGCCGTGAATGAGAGCCCGATCCTTAAGCTCTTGTGCTATAAGTGATCATTGTGGGAAAAGAGAGAAACCGGTGCCTTTGGCACTTGGTCGGCCCCATTGTCTTGGGCTTCCACATCCATTGGGAATCAAGTCTTGGCCTTGCTGGCCCTCTACCAGCAAGGGTCCAACCCCTCAACCTCACCTTGGCATTGCCATGTTACCCCGGGCTTGGGTGAGCGACGAGAGAGCGGCGGCCCAAATTGGCCCATTTAGATTGCGAATGTGCTTGCTAGCTTAAGTCCAAGGTCGTGTCACATCACGGGCCGTGTAGGCCGAATTCTGGGAAGCAGGCTGCAAGAGCCAAAGATATTGGGAAGCGGGCTGCAAGAGCCGAAATTGTGAGATTAACGGGCCGCGAGGGCAAGAGGTAGGCCATGGGGGCCTAAGATTGGGCTCTACGAGCCAGAGCTAGGAAAGCAAGCTTCGATGGTCGAAACTGAGTTTATTGTATACACACATTTTTATTATTTATTTATTTTATTATATTATTTTTTAATCAAGCATGCAAGCATTCATCAACAGGCATAACATAAATATAAGTAAGGTGGCGGCTCCCTCTATAGGGGATGGGATAGGGACATCGCCCACAATTCGTAGATGCGGTGCGGGCCACGAGGCACAATTGAGGGGTGGTGCACCCGTCAAGAGGATGTCGCATGTCTTGCATGCATAGCCTAAATTCATGCATTTCACCCGAGGCAATTCTCTATGGTGTGGCAGTGCAAATGTGTGAACAAAGAGCCCTAACCATAGGGATATGCAGGTTTTCCTAGTGACACTCGAGGATTACCCTAGCGCCCACACATAGGTTTCAGGCTCTCGATTTTTGGTAGCTTCGCACAGCCCCCGCCTGTTTATTTTGGTAGCGGATCTCATCGTTCGGCGCGAGTCTCCTCATGTGTCTCAATGGGGATTCCAGGCTACTAGGATCCATCCTCATTGTAATTCTATTACGGATTCCACCGTTTGGCGCGAGTCTCCTCATATGTCTCAATGGGGATTCCCGGCTACCAGGCTTCGTCCTTGTTGCAATTCGCTTCACCATTTCGTACGAGTCTCCTCATATGTCTCAATGGGGGTTCCCGGCTACTCGGATTCACGTTTCTCTCTTTTTTTTTTTGCATCATCTCTTTTTTTGCCTTCTTTTTACAGTGGGGGTAGACAACTTTTTCCTCACGATTACCTTTCACGCGAGTGCAGGAATTCAAGTCTCCGTAGAGTGCTAAGAAGGAATTCGGGCAATCCCTATGGTCAAAAGCTATTGAACACATTAAGTGCGATTTGTGGGAGCGTTGCCCCGGGTTCATTTTGTGAGTTGGGCTTAACGATTCGGCCATGACTCTTCCTCTTGACGTGTGCACTTGCCATAATCGGATTCCCTTCGAGCGTACGCCGTGACGCCCGTGCATCCGGAATCGGGGCGATATTATTTAGCAAGGAAACACGGTCCTAGAAAATTCCAAGGAGGTGTATTATTCTATACTAAGCAATCACGCAAGTAGGGCAATCATGCATTTTCTTTTCCTTATATCCATTTTCTTTTTTTTTGGGTGTCGTTCTTTTTGTTTTTTTTTTGCATAAGAAAATATTGTTGTTACGTATAAGTGTAGTGGTAGTAAAGGTATTAGGGAAGCAGACCGCGAACGGCTGAAAGGGTATTAGGGAAGCGGGCCATAGAAGCCGATAGATGCTGGGAAGAGGGCTACAAGGGCCAAAGGTTGGGGGAGCAGGATACGAGAGCCAACATTGGGAAGCAGGCTACAAAGGCCAAAGGGAAGCAAGCTACGAGAGCCAAAGTTGGGGAGGCGGGCTACAAGCCGAAGCTGAGAAGCGGGCTGCAAAGAGCCGAAGTTGGGAAGCAGGCCACGAGGGACAAAGGGAAGCAGGCTGCAAGAGCCAAAGTTGGGAAGCAGGCTATAAAAGCCGAGGGGAAGCAGGCTGCGAGAGCCAGAGATAAGCAGGCTACGAGGGCCAGAATTGGGAAGCAGGCCACGAAGGCCAAAGATAAGCAAGCTACGAAGGCCAGAACTGGGGAGCAGGCCATGAAGGCCACAGGTAAGCAGGCTACGAGGGCCAGAATTGGGGAAGCGGGCTACAAGCCGAAGCTGAGAAGCGGGCTGCAAAGAGCCGAAGTTGGGAAGCAGGCCACGAGGGCCAAAGTTAAGCAGGCTGCAAGAGCCAAAGTTGGGAAGCAGGCTATAAAAGCCGAGGGGAAGCAGGCTGCGAGAGACAGAGATAAGCAGGCTACGAGGGCCATAATTGGGAAGCAGGCCACGAAGGCCAAAGATAAGCAGGCTACGAAGTCCAGAATTGGAAAGCAGGCCACAGGTAAGCAGGCTACGAGGGCCAGAATTAGGGAAGTGGGATACAAGCCGAAGCTAAGAAGCGGGCTGCAAAGAGCCGAAGTTAGAAAGCAGGCCACGAGGGCCAAAGATAAGCAGGCTGCGAGAGCCAAAGTTGGGAAGCAGGCTATAAAAGCTAAGGGGCAGCAGGCTGCGAGACCCAAAGTTGGGAAGCAGGCCACGAGGGCCAAAGATAAGCAGGCTGCCAGAGCCAAAGTTGGGAAGCAGGCTATAAAAGCCAGGGGGAAGCAGGCTGTGAGAGCCAAAGTTAGGAAGCGGGCCACGAGGGCCGAATTTTGGGAAGCAGGCTACAAAAGCCAGGATCTGGGAGGCCTTTGTCGATTTAACGCCCCGTCGGCGGAAGGTCTAGTCGGTTTATCGCCTCGTCGATGGAAGGTTTAGTTGGTTTCTATTTGTTGGATGGCTGGAGGTCGGAGGTAAAAGTTCACCTCATGACCCTTCTTTCTTTTCTTCTCTTCTTCCTTTGTGTGGGGAGGAGTGTGCAAAGACCGTGTTCGCCTCATAATTACTCTTTTTTTGTGTGGAGGGGAGGGTGCAAAGACCACGTCTACCTCGTGTGTCCTTCTCTTTTTTTTGTGGAGAGGCAGGTGCAAAGACCATGTTCGCCTTGTGATCATTTCTTTCTTTTCTTCTCTTCTTCTTTTATGGAGATTCAGGTGCAAGGACCATGTTCGCCTCATGTCTCTTTTTTTCTCTTCTCTTCTTCTTTTGTAGAGAGGCAGGTGCAGAATCCATGTTCGCCTCGTGACTCTTTCTCTTTTTTTTTCTTTTGTGTGGAGAGACGGGTGCAAAGACCGCGTCTGCCTCAGGACTCTTTCTTTCTTTTCTTCTCTTCTTCTTTTGTGTGAAGAGGCGGGTTCAAGGACCATGTTCGCCTCGTGACTGTTCTTTCTCTTCTTCTCTTCTTATTTTTATGGAGAGGTAGGTTCAAGGACCATGTTTGCCTCATGTGTCTTTTCTTCTCTTCTTTTGTGTGATGAGGCGGGCTCGAAGATCACGTCTGCCCCATGTCTCTTTTCTTCTCTTTTTTTTGTGGAGAGGCGGGCTCGAAGACCACGTCTGCCTCGTGTGTCCTTCTCTTTTTTTTGTGGAGAGGCAGGTGCAAAGACCATGTTCGCCTCGTGACTGCTCTTTCTATATTTTTTTGTGTGGAGAGACAGGTGCAAAGACCATGTTCGCCTCATGACTGCTCTTTCTTTTCTTCTTTCCTTTTGTGTGATGAGGTGGGCTCGAAGACCACGTCTACCTCTTGCGTGTCTTTTTCTTTATTCTACTTTTCTTTTCTCATTAATACTTCCACGCTGGAGTGTATTTCTTTTAATGTGCCCCCAGGTTGGGGTGTAGCTTCATTTGGTATGCATCCCCTGAGGGGTGTGTTTTACCTCTTTGCTTCTGTGCCCCCAGGCGGGGTGTATTTTTTTTGACTTCTATGTCCCTAGACCAGGGTGTGTTTTTTTTAATGCCCCCGAGGCGGGGTGTAGCTCTCTTCAAATGCCTCCATGGTGGGGTATACTCTTCACGGCTTCTATGCCCCCAGGTGGGGTATGTTTCTTCTTCAAATACCCCCAGGTGCTTTTGTTTCTTATGCCTCCAGGCCGGGGTATGCTTCTTGGCCTCATATGCCGCCGAGGCGAGGTGTATGTTGCTTCATGTGCCCCCGGGGCGGGGATGTATTCCGCTTCTAATGCCCTGATGAGGACATCACTCGCGATTCCCTATGGCTTGGCACTTCCCTCCCACCCGGGAGCAGCTAGGAGGCCGTCTCTGTTCTAGAGTGGATCTCAGAATCTTTTCCTAGGTCACTATGTGATTTTCCCCTTTCATTACCATGTACTTTTGTCTTTTATTTGAGTCTTGTACCTAGGTTTTTAATTAATTGTCCTTAGTTGAGTCATATGAGTCTTTGTGCTTGTTAATGGGCCTTTACCACTGGGCTAGGCCCATGGGCGCACCCCCCCTTCCCCTTGGCTTTTGTGTTAGTATGTGAAGTGTTGAGGACCTATTTGTAAAAGGGATTTCCCTATAAATAGGGCCCCAACCCCTCCCCTTATGGTTAAGGAAAAATTATTGAAAGTTTGCATCCACTTGAGTCTATCTCTCTCTCTCACTCTAATTCTCTCTCTCTCCCTCTCCAAGGGGCGAACCCCCTCTCTCCCCTCTCTCTCTCTCTCTCTCCCTCTCTCTCTAGTTCGAATCCCATCTCTCTCCTTACCCTTGCCACCTCATTTGCCACCTCAGCAAGCCTCTTCACCTCCCAAGACCCCCCATTACTTCACCATTAACAATCCCTCCTCCCCAAGCACCCTTTCACCTTCCCAAGGCAGCCCTCCCCCTTCCCTAAGCAACCTTCCACCTCCCAAGGACTCTTTCCCCTCCCCAAGAAGCCCCTTCACCTCCCTAGGTCGACCACCCCACTCCCCCCTTCCTCCCAAATTCGTCCACCATCCATCCACCCCCATCCATTGCTTAGGCCGCACCCTCCACCCACACACACACCCTTGCTGCATCCACCTTCTTCACCCCCCCCCCCTGCAGATTTCGACCACTCCTCCCCTCCTCATCCCTCTACACTCCACACAAGAGCCCCACCACTCCCCTTGGCCGCACCTCACCCACTTTCAATCACCCAAGAAGTCTTCTTCCCCGTCCTCCTAGTTTCAGCTTCGTGTGCAGGCCGACTTGCAGATCAACCTCCAGTTGCAGCGACGACCACAGCTCCATCCTGGTGCTGCTGAGGGCGTATCCTACATCCCTGGAAAGAGCTCCAAGTCAGCTTCGAAGGCGAGGTGGTTTCACCTCGTTCTGAGATCGGAGCTGCTGGCTAGGGCGATTCTCCCACAGTCGCGCAGGGAGGACTCCATCCCACACCAGAACCGACAAGAACAGGGTGCCACGATCAACCAAGGCTGAACCAGGCTCGGGTTTCTTCATCAAAGTTCTGCTCCTCTCCGTCCCCTTTCAGGATCAGGAAGCGGTTCGCCATTTGGACTCCGTGGGACAGAGTTACGAATTTTCTCCCTCACACTGTCCAGGTCAGTTTTCTCTGGCTGCATCAACCAGAGTTCACTCTTCCCAGGACCCACGTCACCACCGAACTGGGATCGTCGCCCCACCACTTCCTGCTGTTAGCTACTTCAACCACGAAGACAACGCCGCTGGTTTGGTGCCATTCGGAGTTCGGGAGAGCTCACCACAGTGTCTGCAACCTACTGCTACAGAACAGGTCCGGCCAGAGACCACAATTGCTGCCTCGGTCCAGTCACAGGTGTCGCCAGTCTCCGACTCCAGAGGCCGTCAAAAAATTCAGACATCACCAGCATCAAGTCAGGGAACTCCAGGAGGTGGAATCGTCGTAATCGGAGTCCGGGCTAGCTCGGGACGGCGGCAACAGCGGCTTCCCTTCCAGAAGTCCAACCGGCTGCATCAACTTCCTTAGTTCTCTTCTACCCGCTTTGGCCCATCCTCCCCTCCCCGCTTGGCTGGCTGAAAGCCCCACCCTGTGAGGTGGTAGTGTTTGGAATGTAAAATCATTAACCCCCACCCCGAGAACCCCCCTCCTGCGTGAGGTGTAGTTGTGTAATCAAATTCTCGCAGGTGAAGCCTCACCGACGCAGTGTGCGGGGAACACACTTCCCCGCTCGCCCTCGTCTTCGAGCGAAGTCGGCTTCCTCAAGTCCGGCTAGGTGAGCCTCTAAAACCTTGCTCCGTCATTTCTGTTCATTTCATATCCGTATCATTAGTCCGCTGGTCGGTGAGGAAGAGAGCTCGATCCCGGATCCACCTTTGCCGTGTGGTCACCGTGGCTAGTGAGTGAGTGTCCTAGTGCTCCAAGGCACCCCGGCCGCCCGTGATTGTGGGCCTTCAACCTTTGGGAGGGACAACTTAGCAAGTGCTGGTCCTCTAACCGGCTAGGGGCTAGACCCACTATTCTACTCGGCATCACCGAGTCACCTAGGGAATCGGGTGCGCGCGGTGTTCGGCGTTTTATGCTTGATCTCTTATTTGTGTGTTCTTGCGAATTTAGTCCAAGGGTCTCATTTCATCTTGCTGCATTTGTGTCACATCAATTGGTATCAGAGCAAGTTTTAGACTTGTCTCTACAAGCCTAGGTCCAAGGGCCATTGCATCCCGCCTTGTCTTAATTTTGCATGTCCACCCGTAGAGGTACCATATACCGGGCTGATCCTTCTAATTCCAACCCACCCATGGATCCCAATCTCCAAGGCAACCAAAATGACCCTAGAGGAACTCCCCAAAATCCTATGGAACGGATAGAGGCTGCCATTCTAGCCCTCACGGAGCAAATGAATGGGGTAGTCACTCGATTGGATAGGATTGAGGAAGCTAGGACCCCCCCTAGAAACATTCCCCATAGGGCCCCACCACCCCGGGTTGAGCATGAAAGGGAGGACCTTGAGAATGACTACTACCCCGAGAATGAGAGGCCCCGTCCACATAGAGCTTTGGAGAGGCGACTAAGGGATGACCCGGATGATTACCTACTTAGGATGATCAAAGTGGATGCCCCTAATTTTGATGGGTCACATAACCCACATGTGTACCTAGAATGGGAGAGTGCTATGGATCAATACTTCGAGTGGTACCACATGACCGAGGAAAGAAAGGTTAGGCTAGCCAAAATGCACCTTACTAAATTGGCCAAGACCTATTGGATGAGTGTTGAAACTAGGAAGAGAATTAGGAGGGAGGAACCCATTCAAACATGGGAGGACATGAAAGCCCAATTAAGGTTCAAATACCTTCCCCACTCCTACACCCAAACACTCTTAGATGAATGGCAATGCCTCACCCAAGAAGGAAAGTCCGTGGTAGAGTATATAGAATTGTTTGACTCCTATCTTCTTAAATGTGGAGTACATGAGGAGTTAGCCGTCACCCTATCACGATTTAGAAATGGCCTCCATCCAAACATAAAAAGGGAGTTAATTATGAGGGATGTGGATTCCCTTGAAATGGCTTACCAAATAGCTCGGGATACGGAGAGGTTCTTTAGGAATTCAAGGTTCACACCTTCCCGTCCGTTTGAGCCTAGGAACACGGGTCCACGACCCAATCTTCCACCATTGTTGAAGACTCCTACTCCTAGTGGGAATACCCCCACCCGGACCAACCCACAACCAACCAACCCTCCCCCTACTAAAACCACTCCACCCAATCCCTATCCCCGAAGAGAGGAAATCTCCAAAGGGAAGGCCCCAGAGAATAGTTCGATTAAGTGTTTTCGGTGTCATGGTTATGGCCATATAGCCACCCAATGCCCCTCCAAGGGGATGTCCAATCTTGTCATGGAGAGCATACCCACTACCTCCCAAGAATCTCATGAGAATGTGGAGGAGTACGAGGCTGCCATAGGGTGGGAAGATGAGTACGAGGAGCAATTCATTGAAGAGGGTGTAGAAGATGACCACCAAACAGCCCACCTTGGGGTAATAAGATGCACTCTTACCCAACCCCAAGAGGAGGATTGGCGTAGGACCTCCATCTTCCATACTTTCATAAAAATTGGGAATCATGTTAGGAAGATCATCTTAGACAATGGGAGTTGTGTAAATGCCGTGTCCCCGGACACCGTCAAACTCCTTGGGCTTACCCCAACACCCCACCCCAAACCCTACCGTGTGTCATGGATCAACAACCACTCCCTCCCCGTCAGCACATGTTGTCTTATTCCCATCACCTTCTCATCCTACCAAGGGCAAATTTGGTGTGATATCATACCTATGGCCGTAGGAAGCATCCTACTTGGGAGACCTTGGATATACGATGTAGATGCTACTATCTATGGGAAGACGAACACATGCACCTTTGTGCACGAGGGGAAGGTCATCCGCCTCAACCCATCCCCACCCCGAAAGGAACCACCCACTAAGGGGATTCCTCCCATGCCCTCACCAAGCTCCAAGGGCCCGCCTACACCCACACAATCAACCTCCCAAAACTCCATCCCCGAAGTTCCCACCGGGCCGATCAAAGGCCTCCACCTCATCACTAGAAAGGAGTTAGAAGAGGAAGTTGCCCAAGGAACCCCCGTGTGCGCTGTTGTCCTTTGTTTAGGAGAGTCAACACCATCCAACCCCCATCCCGTGGAAGTATACCCACTCCTTGAAGAGTTCAAGGATGTGTTTCCCGATGAACTACCGGACCAACTACCTCCCATGAGGGATGTTCAGCATGCCATAGATTTTGTCCCGGGAGCCTCCCTTCCAAATCTACCACACTATCGCCTCAACCCCACCGAACATGCTGAGTTAAGGAGGCAAGTAGAAGAGCTTGTTAGAAAAGGCTTTCTCAGGCTTAGCAAAAGCCCCTGCGCCGTCCCCGCTCTTCTCACACCAAAGAAAGATGGGACATGGCGAATGTGTGTCGATAGTAGGGCCATCAACAAGATCACCGTCAAATATAGGTTCCCTATACCTAGACTTGACGATATGCTTGACATGCTTGCGGGAGCCACCATTTTTTCCAAGATAGATCTCAAAAGTGGCTACCACCAAGTGAGGATAAGGCCCGGGGATGAATGGAAAACAGCCTTTAAGACCAAAGATGGACTCTATGAATGGCTGGTGATGCCTTTTGGGCTTTCCAATGCCCCAAGCACATTTATGCGCCTCATGACCGAGGCCCTCAGGCCCTACATTGGGGTTTTCCTTGTAGTCTATTTCGATGACATCCTCATCTACAGCCAGTCCAAGGAAGCCCACCTCAACCACGTCAGGCAGGTCTGCACCACCCTTAGGAAGGAAAGCCTCTTTGCCAATCTAGGAAAATGTCATTTCATGACAGATTCCATTACCTTCCTTGGGTATGTTGTCTCCACCAAAGGTGTATCTATGGACCCCGAAAAAGTCCAAGCCATCATTGACTGGCCGGAGCCCCGCACTCTCCATGAAGTCCGAAGCTTCCATGGCTTAGCCACTTTCTACCGAAGGTTCATCCGTGGGTTTAGCACCATCACAGCCCCAATCACAGATTGCCTCAAAAAGGGAACCTTTGTATGGACTAAATCAGCTACTAAGGCCTTCCAGGAACTCAAGAATAGGATGACCCAAGCCCCGGTTTTATGCCTCCCGGACTTCTCCAAAGTCTTTGAAGTAACTTGTGATGCTTCTGGGGTAGGAATTGGTGGGATCCTCAGCCAAGAGGGACATCCCGTGGCTTACTTTAGCGAGAAGTTGTGTGATGCCAGGCTCAAATATACAACCTATGACAAAGAATTCTATGCGGTGGTGCAATCCCTCCGCCATTGGAGGCACTACCTCCTACCCAAAGAATTTGTCATATTCTCCGATCATGAGGCTCTAAAATACCTCAACTCGCAACAGAAATTGAATGCTCGGCATGCTAGATGGGTCGAGTACATCCAGGCCTACACATTTGTGATCAAACATAAGGCCGGGAGTGAGAATCGCGCTGCGGATGCTCTTAGCAGGAGGGTCTCCCTATTAGCCACCGTCCGGGTAGAAGTCATAGGCTTCGACCGAATGAGGGAAGAATACCCGACTTGTCCCGAATTTGGGCCCATCCACACCCACCTGACCACCCACTCCTCCCAAGAACACCATGGCTTTATTTTAGAGGATGGGTTCCTCTTCAAAGGGCATCGGCTTTGCATCCCTAGGACTTCGCTAAGGGATTTATTGGTTTGGGAGTTACATGCTGGGGGCTTAGCTGGACATTTTGGGGTACACAAAACTATTGGCCTGGTTGAGGGGCAGTTCTATTGGCCCAGCCTCAAGAGGGATGTGGCCAAAATTGTGGGGCAATGCCGCACATGTGCGACTGCCAAGCAAGTCAAACAAAACACTGGCCTATACACCCCTCTACCCGTTCCCGATCGGCCATGGCAGGACCTAAGTATGGACTTCGTGTTAGGGCTACCCCGAACCCGGAGAAAGCATGACTCCATCTTTGTGGTCGTGGACAGATTCTCAAAAATGGCCCATTTCATCCCCTGTTCAAAGACCTCTGATGCTTCCCACGTGGCCCGTCTATTCTTTGATGAGGTGGTTCGTCTCCATGGCCTACCCAAGACCATCATCTCTGACAGGGACGTCAAATTCACTAGTTATTTCTGGAAAACCCTTTGGCACCTAATGGGGACCTTACTTAAATTTTCCACAGCCTATCACCCCCAAACTGATGGCCAAACGGAGGTCGTCAATCGGAGTCTGGGGAATCTTCTTCGATGTCTTGTTGAGGACCGTCCTGGAAATTGGGATCTCATTCTGCCCCAAGCCGAGTTTGCATATAATAATTCCACCAGTAGGTCCATAGGCATGAGTCCCTTTGAAGCTGTGCATGGTTACAAGCCTAGGAAGCCTACTGATCTCATTCCCCTACCCCCTCATGCTAGGGTGTCTATCACTGCTGAGTCATTTGCCCAACACCTTAGAGAGTTGCATGAGGAAATTCGCAAGAACATCAACAAGAGTAATGAGATCTACAAAAGATCAGCTGATTCCCACCGTCGCCACCAGGAATTCCAGATAGGTGATTTTGTGATGGTGAGAACGGAGAGGTTGTTCCCTGGGAATGCCTCAAAGTTGAGACCACGTGGGGCTGGCCCCTTCCAGGTGCTGAGACGACTTGGCACCAATGCTTATGTATTGGACCTTCCCGAAAAATATGGAGTAAGCCCCACATTCAATGTGGCGGACCTGGTGCCCTACAGGGGCCCCGCGGTGACACCTAGTGAGGATATCCAGCCAGACCCATCCTTTGAGAGTAACCCCACACCACAGAGAGAACCACCCGACTTGAGGAACCAGCGTGATAAAGTGGAGCGGATATTAGATGAACAGATCACCAACACAAGGAGCAAGGCTTATGAGCGCTATCTAGTCCGGTGGAAGGGACGACCACCCTCGGACGATGCCTGGGTGAGCAGGGAAGATCTCCAGCAGCTAGATCCTGATCTGTTGGAGCGGTACCGCAGCAGGGAGAGCCTCTACTCGACAGAGTCGAGCTTTTCCCAGCCCGGGGGAATTGATGAGGACATCACTCGCGATTCCCTATGGCTTGGCACTTCCCTCCCACCCGGGAGCAGCTAGGAGGCCGTCTCTGTTCTAGAGTGGATCTCAGAATCTTTTCCTAGGTCACTATGTGATTTTCCCCTTTCATTACCATGTACTTTTGTCTTTTATTTGAGTCTTGTACCTAGGTTTTTAATTAATTGTCCTTAGTTGAGTCATATGAGTCTTTGTGCTTGTTAATGGGCCTTTACCACTGGGCTAGGCCCATGGGCGCACCCCCCCTTCCCCTTGGCTTTTGTGTTAGTATGTGAAGTGTTGAGGACCTATTTGTAAAAGGGATTTCCCTATAAATAGGGCCCCAACCCCTCCCCTTATGGTTAATGAAAAATTATTGAAAGTTTGCATCCACTTGAGTCTATCTCTCTCTCTCACTCTAATTCTCTCTCTCTCCCTCTCCAAGGGGCGAACCCCCTCTCTCCCCTCTCTCTCTCTCTCTCTCTCTCTCTCTAGTTCGAATCCCATCTCTCTCCTTACCCTTGCCACCTCATTTGCCACCTCAGCAAGCCTCTTCACCTCCCAAGACCCCCCATTACTTCACCATTAACAATCCCTCCTCCCCAAGCACCCTTTCACCTTCCCAAGGCAGCCCTCCCCCTTCCCTAAGCAACCTTCCACCTCCCAAGGACTCTTTCCCCTCCCCAAGAAGCCCCTTCACCTCCCTAGGTCGACCACCCCACTCCCCCCTTCCTCCCAAATTCGTCCACCATCCATCCACCCCCATCCATTGCTTAGGCCGCACCCTCCACCCACACACACACCCTTGCTGCATCCACCTTCTTCACCCCCCCCCCCTGCAGATTTCGACCACTCCTCCCCTCCTCATCCCTCTACACTCCACACAAGAGCCCCACCACTCCCCTTGGCCGCACCTCACCCACTTTCAATCACCCAAGAAGTCTTCTTCCCCGTCCTCCTAGTTTCAGCTTCGTGTGCAGGCCGACTTGCAGATCAACCTCCAGTTGCAGCGACGACCACAGCTCCATCCTGGTGCTGCTGAGGGCGTATCCTACATCCCTGGAAAGAGCTCCAAGTCAGCTTCGAAGGCGAGGTGGTTTCACCTCGTTCTGAGATCGGAGCTGCTGGCTAGGGCGATTCTCCCACAGTCGCGCAGGGAGGACTCCATCCCACACCAGAACCGACAAGAACAGGGTGCCACGATCAACCAAGGCTGAACCAGGCTCGGGTTTCTTCATCAAAGTTCTGCTCCTCTCCGTCCCCTTTCAGGATCAGGAAGCGGTTCGCCATTTGGACTCCGTGGGACAGAGTTACGAATTTTCTCCCTCACACTGTCCAGGTCAGTTTTCTCTGGCTGCATCAACCAGAGTTCACTCTTCCCAGGACCCACGTCACCACCGAACTGGGATCGTCGCCCCACCACTTCCTGCTGTTAGCTACTTCAACCACGAAGACAACGCCGCTGGTTTGGTGCCATTCGGAGTTCGGGAGAGCTCACCACAGTGTCTGCAACCTACTGCTACAGAACAGGTCCGGCCAGAGACCACAATTGCTGCCTCGGTCCAGTCACAGGTGTCGCCAGTCTCCGACTCCAGAGGCCGTCAAAAAATTCAGACATCACCAGCATCAAGTCAGGGAACTCCAGGAGGTGGAATCGTCGTAATCGGAGTCCGGGCTAGCTCGGGACGGCGGCAACAGCGGCTTCCCTTCCAGAAGTCCAACCGGCTGCATCAACTTCCTTAGTTCTCTTCTACCCGCTTTGGCCCATCCTCCCCTCCCCGCTTGGCTGGCTGAAAGCCCCACCCTGTGAGGTGGTAGTGTTTGGAATGTAAAATCATTAACCCCCACCCCGAGAACCCCCCTCCTGCGTGAGGTGTAGTTGTGTAATCAAATTCTCGCAGGTGAAGCCTCACCGACGCAGTGTGCGGGGAACACACTTCCCCGCTCGCCCTCGTCTTCGAGCGAAGTCGGCTTCCTCAATCCGGCTAGGTGAGCCTCTAAAACCTTGCTCCGTCATTTCTGTTCATTTCATATCCGTATCATTAGTCCGCTGGTCGGTGAGGAAGAGAGCTCGATCCCGGATCCACCTTTGCCGTGTGGTCACCGTGGCTAGTGAGTGAGTGTCCTAGTGCTCCAAGGCACCCTGGCCGCCCGTGATTGTGGGCCTTCAACCTTTGGGAGGGACAACTTAGCAAGTGCTGGTCCTCTAACCGGCTAGGGGCTAGACCCACTATTCTACTCGGCATCACCGAGTCACCTAGGGAATCGGGTGCGCGCGGTGTTCGGCGTTTTATGCTTGATCTCTTATTTGTGTGTTCTTGCGAATTTAGTCCAAGGGTCTCATTTCATCTTGCTGCATTTTGTGTCACATCATGCCCCCCATGGCGGGGTATGTTCTTGGCTTCTTATGCCCCCAAGGTGGGGTGTTTTTTGCTTCTTGTGCCCCCAGGCTGGGATGTATTCTGTTTCTAGTGCCCCCAGAGTGGAGTGTATTGCTGCTTCCGATGCCCCCAAGGCGGGGTGTAATTCTTGCTTCTTATGCCCCCGAGGCGGGGTGAACTCTTCTTCTTTGCTTATGTGCTCCCATATCGGGGTGTATTCCTTTATTCATATGTTCCCCTAAGCTGGGAAATGTTGTTTGTTCTGCTTCAGATGCCCCCGGGGGGGATATATGTTGCTTCATGGACTCCGAGCCTATGGTGTATTCCTTCTTCGAATGCCCCTATGTCGGGGTGTATTCTTCTCTTCTTATGCTCCCAAGGTGGGATGTAGCTTCTTCAAATGCCCCTAAGCTGGGGCGTATTCTTTATGGATTTTATGCCCCCAGGCGGGGTATGTTTCTTTTTCAATTATCCCTAGGACAGGATGTACTCTTCTCTTTCTTATGCTCCCGAAGCGGGATGTAGCTTCTTCAAATGCCCCCAAGCCGGGGCGTGTTCTTTATAGCTTCTAGGCCCTCGAGACGAGGTATACTTCTTCTTCAAATACCCCTAAGATGGGGGTGTGATTCTCCCGCTTCCTCTGCCCCAGAGTGGGGTATACTTCTCTTTGTATTCCCCTAAGCTAGGGTGTATTCTTTTCGCTTCATATGCCCCCAGGGTGGGATGCGCCTTCTGCTTCTCATGACCCCGGGATGGAGTGTATTCTCTTCATGTGCCCCCGGCACAAGGGTGTATCTTTGCTTTTTATGCCCCCGAGGGGGATTCTTCTTCTTTTGCCCCGACACGCCGGGGAATGTTTGCTTCTTGTGCCCCGAAAGTGGGGTGTGTTCTTGATGGCTCCTGTGCCCCCGTGGGTGGGGTGTATGCTTCTTCTTCAAATTCCCCTAAGGCGGGGTGTATTCTTTGTCGCTTCATGTACCCCCGAGTCGGGGTGAATTCTTTTCTTCTTACGCCCCCATGGCGGGGTATGTCTTTTGCTTCATGTGCCCCCATATCGGGGTGTATTTCTCTTCTTCAAATGCCCCTAAGCTGGGGTGCAACTCTATTTCTTCTTATGTCCCCAGGTCAGGGCGGATTCTTCTTCAAATGCCCCGAAGCCGGGGTGTAGCCTTTGCTTTGTGCCCCTCAGTCGGGGCGGATTCTCTTCATGTGCCCCTGGGAATGGGGTGTATCTCTTTTTTTTCCCTCTTATGCCCCCGTAGCAGGGTATATATCTTCTTCTTATCCCCCATGGCGGGGTATATGCATGCTCTCTTCGGGAGTGGTGGCCGTGCTTGGCCTCATTGCTATAAAGCATTCCCCACAGCGGGTAGCCATTCACCAAGCTACAATTGTGGCTCGCTGGGTCTTTTAACAGCCACTCGAGGGGCCGTCTTATGCCAGATGGAGGCAGTAGGAAGGAGGAACGAGCGGGGTCATTGCACCGCAGACTCGGGGCCTCCTAGAGTGGGGCGGGATGCCGGGTTTCTTCTTGCTCTTTTAGTCGGCGATGCTGGCCAACTTTTCTTCCTTTCTTCTCTCTTTTTTTTTTCTCTCTTTTTCTTTTTTTTCTCTTCTCTTCTTCTTGTATGATTGACCAGGGTGGAGGTGCAGGAGAGCGCTCACCCCCTTAGGGAGGGGATGAGTGGTTCGCTCCACCGCATCAACCCCACAGTGGTAATCTTCGTTCAGCACGGGTCTCGACGGACGTGGCCGTACAACCCTCTCTTGCCAATTCTTTCTCTTTTTTTGTGCTTCTTTCTTTTCTCTTTTTCTTCTTTTCTTCTTTTCTTCTCTTCTTCTCTTCTTCTTTTCCTTCTTTTCATCTTTTCTTCTTTTCTTCTCTTTCTTTTTGAGGAAAAGGGGGGTTTGATTTCCCCTCCCTTCTCTTCTCCCCCTTTTTTTATAATAGCCCCCATGATTCTTGGAAGCTGCATATGCTTCGAAGCAGCGTCCTCGAGGCCACGAAGGCAGCTGCACCGAGTTTGGCTTTTCTCCACATAGGACTGGCGAAGACAGCACCTGTCATTCATCAAAGCAGGAAAACATCGTTAATTAGGAGGCCATGAGGCCCTAAATCCCGACGAAGAG
Source organism: Amorphophallus konjac (assembly GCA_022559845.1). Classification (NCBI taxonomy): domain Eukaryota; kingdom Viridiplantae; phylum Streptophyta; class Magnoliopsida; order Alismatales; family Araceae; genus Amorphophallus; species Amorphophallus konjac. The sequence goes on along the minus strand of CM040126.1, from coordinate 289,449,375 downwards.
ATGAAGGGTGGTTTAGGTCCCACCGGGCGTGCCAGACTTGTGGACGCACTTTTATTTGTTTATTATGCTCGAAGCATTCGGGAATGGTTGATTCGTCTATTAAGTGCGTGGGCGTGCCAGTCAGAAAGTGACAATTTATTCGGGCCCCGAAGAGCCCATGGTGCGCTCGATCTGACTCGGTCAGACGATTGTGTGGTTCGTGTCGGGACCAAAACCCGCCGTGCCATAAAGGTCACGGTGTCATTTACATCCCCCATACGAGGGAACACCCTTGATTAATCGCCGGGATTCAGGGCCTCATGGCCAAGAAATTAATTGCATGAAAGGTCTATTACGATGTATTGAAATCCTCGCGCGGGGGCGAGAAGAAAACCACTCGCGGTCATGTCAGTCGTGTACTGACCATTTAATGTTCGGATGAATGTCCGGCTCGAGAAAATCGCGGTTGTCGCGGGAAAACTGTAAAGCATGTATGCTGAGATATGGCAAATCTATTATTCGAAAGAGCGGAGAACGTTCGGCTAAACCTCGGTCAGAGCGGTCAGAAACCAGTAAATCTGTTGGCCCGGTGCAAGAGCAAGCTATGACCATACTACGGTGGGCCCCCCGCGGTCGAAACAAGACTTGCATGAGCGTCATTAATATTTCCGGTGCAAAGGGGTAACAAGGGAATATCCCTTGAATCGGCTGAAAAGCCCTGTGTCTAGGGAAGCGGACGTTCGAAACGTGTCGGTCATTCCGGAGACCGTTTAATATTCGGACCGGAGTCCGGCTTGAGAATACTGTAATCGTCGCGGGAGGACCTGGGACATATGCATGCCGGGATACGGCAAGTTTATGATTCTGAGACATCGAAAACATTTGGTCAAATCTCGGTTAGTGTAGCAGGAAACCAATAAATCTATTGGCCCAGTGCGAGATCGAGTCAAGACCATACCGGGGGCGCCTCCCGTGGTCCGAACGAGGCTTGCGCGGGCATCATTAATATTTTCGGTGCCGGAGGGCAACGGGGGAGAGTCCCAGGACGAGACTCCAAAACTGAAAACGTGTTCGAAGGGAGCGGGCTGTAGATCGAGGATATGAGCCGAACGGCGACCACAATTGGGACGGACCCAAGGTCTAAGCGTGGCCCACGGAGGTCTGATTGATATTCCCATGGAAGGGGTCCAGGGGTGGCGAGGACCGTCTCGTTCTATTCTGATTTTGTCGGTCACTCGCGGACCTTTTCATGTTCGGGCAAGGGCCCATGTTGAAAGTACGACGTGGATGGAAACGACCCTGTCACGCCCCGAGCGCGGAAGATACTCGGAGATGCGCGACGTGTCTATATCAATCATATCAATCAGAGTGGTCGTGTATTCGACGCAAAGACAGAGATGCGCAAAATAGCAAGAGAACCCAATCCTTTATTTCATAATGGATAGACTATTACAAAATCCAATACTCTGTTTAATAAAAAGGAAAAGAATACATATTTGACTCAAGAAACTATAGGAAAGACTAGACGACACTTGAGCAGCTCTATCACTTTCACTCTTGAACATTCCCATCCGATTGACTTCCATCGTCGTCGGACTTACCTGAAAAGTACAAAGGGACAAATGGAATGAGCGAACGCTCAGTAGGAAATTATATCTCAAGTACTAGCAAGGGGTTTAAGTAATTACATCTTTCATGAATGCAATAAAGCTATGCATGCTCGCATAAAACGACAAGATAGAGAGAATGTAATATCAAGAAATAAGATGAACTTAATCATGAACTTCCAACAAGATGACAAGTGTATTCAAGGTATTCAAGCAAGCACGTTTAACAAGTCATGTCAAGAACTTTGGCTATCATGTATCAAGCAAGTAAATTACCCTTTTTCGGGCCACGCATTTCATGTAAAGTCAAGTACGATTCAAGTACAAGATGTGTGTGGAATGTCCAATCAAGAAAGTCAAGTACTCGGTGTAATGCCAGATACCTTATCATTTTAACTCCCATGGGCACAAGTACTTTCGGGTGCTCCTCCCAGGACCAGATCGGGCCCTATATGCACAGGCATTTATCATGTATTTTTGACATCCACTCTTGTTTATATAGCCAATATAGAGTTTCAATATTCAAGCTTGTAGACATGTATGACAACTTTGACAGAATAGAGTCCAAAAATATGACAAAGGACATAGATTGGCGATAATAATGGTAAAATCACGATATCAATAAAAATCTAGGTAGAATATGGTTCCCTTAACTTAGGTCCCATGACAAATCAATATGGACATTCTTTATATAGAATTGAGGTCCACATAAACATTAGATCAAGCAAGATACCCTCATTCTTATCATAGAATTGAGGTTTACAAGAACGACATGTTATGGCATGATATCATCATCCCATTAAGAATTTCTTATGATATACTCTTTGTATAATCATAAGGGCCGGTATACCATGTTTCTTTAGATTGACATGGCAAGGATCGTGTAATGGGTTTTTAGGGTACAACCAGCTCAGTCGGCCTTGAGGGAATCCAAGGCTACGAGGAGTCTTACGGAGGTCTCTATGACTAACTCGCTAGTCCAAAGGAACGGAATGTCCAATGGAGAGCTTGTATGTCAATGAGAGTTGAGTGTGATCGATGAAACAACGTGAAACGTGGGACTATACTCACGGAGTGGAGAATAGTGCCGATATATATATTATATAACATATGAAATCATCGGTTAACAAAAACAGGGAAAAATCAGTTTTACAGTAAAATAACGACTTAGGTCAAGTCGTTTCTCAAGTAATTAACGCCTAACAGAAGGGCGTTTACATATTTCTATTTTACAGAATTTTCAATAATTTTATTAATTCATGAAAAACACGCCCTAGTCAGGGGCGTTAGTCAGGTAAGTAACGCCTAACATAAGGGCGTTTACATATGTTCCGTTTTGCAGAATTTCATTATTTCAATAATTTATATAAAACGCGCTCTGGACAGGGGCGTTTCTTCAGAGTTGACGACTATATAAGCAGGCGTCTCATTATTTAAATATTTGACAGAATATAAATAATTTTCAGGATTTATTTAAAACACGCCCTGGAAAGGGGCGTTACTGTTTAATTTTATTTTACGGGATATACATAGTTCAGGAATTTACAGAAAACGCGCCCTAGAAAGGGGCGTTTCTTTTCAATTTACGCCATGTGATGGGGCGTTAACAGGTGTAAAATGACGTTGTCAAGGTCGTGAATTCAAGGAATTTACAATATTTCAACAAATAAATTTCCAAGACAGGAGACATGATCATGACAAGAAAATTAGCAGGAATTTACAGGTAGAGTCATGCAAGATATTAGAATCGATATTTCATATTTATTGAATTTTAAACAGGATCAATTATTGATTACATGCGATTGTTCATGAAATTAACGCCTGTATACAAGGCGTATACTTTTAATTAACGACCACTGTGATGGTCGTTTCTTTTAAAGTAGCGCCCTATTCAAGGGCGTTTCTTGAAAAATTTACAGAAAACGTATGCAAACTGTATAAATATATCATGCATGGTGCTTCTTATATTTATTTTTAGTTTGGGCTACGAGACTTGAGAAAATCCTACCTTAAAGGGTTGATTTGGAGATAACCGTGAAGGGTCTATAAGAATCAAAGATGCAGCAGACGTTGGATGAAGATGAACGACCTACAGAGGATAGAATACGAAGGTATTATGCTTCGTAATAACTTAACAGAGGTAAAGGAGGAGAAAGAAAGAAGACTTACCCGTTAGTCTTCTTATCCTGCAAGAATAGAAGAAACGAAGAATATTAATTCTTCTCATGCTACGTTCATAAGAAAGGAACAGAAGAAGAAAATAGAAGAACATATGTTCTTCACATGTTCTTCACGTACCTGTGCAGTTCGATCGTCCAAATAGGTTTAGGGTTGTTCGATCAAGACTTTTTATAGGATTTTGGAGTCCTAACAAAAGTAGTGTTTGATTGAGGGTAACATATCCCTAATAGAGTCCTTACTCTAATAGACACTTACTAGATTAGGTTAATCTTTCCCTGGATAAGCTCTGGGTTCGAACGGGTCACGAACTGAATTAACGCCTTTGGTCAGGGCGTTTATTCTTAAATTAACGACCTTGTTCAGGTCGTTTATTAAGAAACGTCTTGTATAAGGGCGTTCCTTGTTTTTGAAACACGCCTAAGACATGGGCGTTTATTTTACTTGCCTATTTGGTCGCGTGAGAGTTGACGACCACATGCGTGGGCGTCCTTTCTTTAGTCACGCCGTATGTAGAGGCGTTTATTTTTAAATTAACGCCTTACTCAGAGGCGTTATTTTTAATTTGCTTTATTTTGTCTGTATTACTTCAGTAATATGTATGTTTTTAATTTTATTTCAATATTCATTTATCAGGGTTGCTACAGACCCCGTACAAATGTATACCGAGTTTACGGCAGTTTCAATGAAAGAACGGGAATGAATCCATTAGAATGAATCCGATTTAACGGGCTATCGGCCCGGAGCAATGCCGGCTCACGACCATGTCGGGGAGGGAGCCATCGGCCATATTGGTTGCGCACGGGTCTTTTCATGTTCAGACACAGGTCCACAACAGAAACGCGGCGAAAACCGAGGTGAACCCGTTCAAATGTCTGCCGAGCATACGACAATTTTTAGTAACGGCTCAGAAGGGATCCGGGCTGAGAAACGAATCCGGTTTAGTCGGAATGTCGGCCCGGGGCGAGGTCGGGTCATGGCCATTTCGAGATAATCCCTAAGACTCAGACCCAACCCACAAGGGCGACATCATTATTCCTTCGGCACCAGGTCATGGGAGAGACGGGACTGCGATATAGATTTCACCATCTTCTTTATCTGGGATTTTTAGTCATAAGATTTGGTGCTGTTTATTCCCCTTTATATATTTGTTCTGGATGATTTTTGTTTTGTTTTATTTTATTTTTATTAGTATGTTCTTCTTTTCTACTATTATTATTACTATTTCACACATTTTTTTTGTTTATTTCTTATGTATATTCAGATTTATTTATTTATCATAATTTTTATAAATGTCTTATTATCATTATCATTATTATTATCATTATATATATTTTTGGAGAGAGAGTGGGCCGCTAAAGGGCTAAAAGCGGTGTACCGCTGAAGGGCTGAGGGAGTGTGCCGCTGAACGGCTAAAAGGGTGTACCGCTGAAGGGAAGGGCTGAGGGAGTGTGCCGCTGAAGGGCCAAAAGGGTGTACCGCTGAAGGGCTGAGGAGTGTGCCGCTGAAGGGCCAAAAGGGTGTACCGCTAAAGGGCTAGGAGTGTGCCGCTGAAGGGCTAAAAAAAGGTGTACCGCTGAAGGGCTAGGAGTGTGCCGCTGAAGGGCTAAAAGGGTGTACCGCTAAAGGGCTGAGGAGTGTGCCGCTGAAGGGACAAAAGGGTGTACCGCTGAAGGGCTGAGGGAGTGTGCCGCTGAAGGGCTAATAGGGTGTATCGCTGAAGGGCCAGGAGTGTGCTGCTGAAGGGCTAAAAGGGTGTACCGCTGAAGGGCTGAGGGAGTTTGCCGCTGACGGGCTAATAGGGTGTACCGCTGAAGGGCCAGGAGTGTGCCGCTGAAGGGCTAAAAGGGTGTACCGCTGAAGGGCTAGGTTGGAAAATACCGATGAGGGCCCACTCTCCCTCTAGTTCTTTTAAGGCTTTTCTTTTCTTCTTTTCTGATTTTTATTAAGTTTGCATGGGTTTCTCATTTTCTTCTCTTGATCAATTTCCATTCTTTCTCCCATGAGGATGAATGTTCAAGTTGTTTAATTGTCGTTCGATTTGGCTCTCTTTATGTTGATTACGGTTCCCTTGCCTTGGTGAACGCGTTTTACCGTTGTTCTTTTCGTTTGTTTGTTGCTTTCTTTTAGTCCTTTTTAAGGTGTGGTTGTTCCATTTGTTTGTTGCTTCCTTTTATTTTTTAATATGTTAGCATTTCTAACAAAAATTCGGCAGCATCTCCTCTTGACCCGAGCGTAAGGGAGATATAGGGAACACGCCCACATGGAGTGGCGGAACCCGACAACTGGAGGTGGGGCGCCCGAGAGCGGCAACACCTTTATAAACCTCGGAAAACTCGGAGGGAACGGCGAGTGGAAGACTACTCTAGGACTGGCTGGGGGGGGGGAATGCACCGAGCAAGAAGGAAGGGCAAGTGTGCCGGGCAAGGGAGGCACAAGAGGGAGTACCAGCGAAGGGCCTGGCCGAGGCGTGCCGGGTAAGACCCACGGGGTGTGCCGGCAAAGGGCTTGGCCGGGGCGTACCGGTGAAGGGTTCAAAGAAGGGTGCACCAGCGAGGGGCTTAGCCAGGGCATACCGCTGGGAGCTGGGGAGGTTGCACCGCGGTAGGGGTGCACCGGTGGGTGGCTGAGCAAGGGGATGAAGGCTGAGAGTTGGCCAGGTGGCCTAGAGTTGGAGAAGGGAGGAAGGCCAAGGATGGTGTTGGGCTTGGGTATGCTAAGAAGAAGAAAAGAGCAATGACGAGGGGGACGAAATCCCACGCCAAGGATCAAACGATCAGGAGGCGGAGGGGGGAGCGTTCAAACACGCACACGGATTCAAACCAACGGAGACGGTAAGAAGAAAGAACTCAAAAGAGCGATTTTATTCATAGCCGACAAAGGCCGCAATAGACTACATACACCTCAGAACGCTAGAACATGAGGCACAATGGAGGAGAAGGAAAGAAAAGCAAAGGGGGGAAAGAAAAGGGATGAGCTGGGGTCGAGTAGGGGCGACGGCTCGCTGCATTCCCCTTCCCCTCTAGTACATGCTCTCTCTCTCTCCCGTTCTCAGCTCTCTCCCTTTTGGTGATCGTCGGGGCTTCACGGCGGAGCTCCCTCCTTCTTCTTCTCTTCTCCTTCTTCTCTTCTCTTCGTGCGGACGATGGTGGTCGGAGCAGCGCGGGGGGGGGGGGGGGGTCAAAGCTTCCCCTCCTCTTCTTCTTCTTTCCCTCTTCTTCTCTTCTTCGCACAGACAGCGGCGGTGGGTGGAGCGGCCGGAGGGCAGACGACTCCCTCTTCTTCTTCTCTTCTTCTTTCCCTTCTTCTCTCTTCCCTTCTTCTCTTCTCTTCTTCTCTTCTACGTGTGTCTATCTGTGTCTGTATGCCTCTCCCCTCCCCCCCGTTTTCCTTATTTTGGCTGAAGAAGGGGGGCGTTTTATACCCCAGCGGCGGGAGCGTTCGGGCCCGAACGACGGTGGCGGGAGGTGACGGGCATTGAATGGGGTTTGACCTCCCCGTCCTTGGTGGCAGAGGTGTAGCATGCGTGGCTCAGCCTCCGATCGACACCTCGGACAGCTCACTACGCGCCAAGGATCTATAGGGCATGGGCATCACGTCGTCCTGCTGGAGCATGCCGCTGAAGAGCCTGGACAGCGTGCCGCTGGCAGGAACAACAAGCGTGCCGCTGAGAGGGCCAAAAGGTGTGTCGCTAGATGACATGGCAAGCGTGCCGCTGAAGAGCCCAGAGGGCGTGTCGCTGAACGGCCAGGAGGGCTGTGCAGCTGAGGGCCAAGGGGGCTGTGCCGCTGAGGGCCAAGGGGGCTGTGCCGCTGAAGGCCAAGGGGGCTGTGTCGCTGAAGGGCAAGGGGGCCCTGTGCCGCTGAAGGGCCAAGACTTGTTAGATGAGTGTATAGACTTCGCGTGCATGAACTCTGTACAGACTTGCCACATGAGTGTATAGACTTCGCGTCTGAACTCTGTATAGACTTGCCTTACGGGTGTATAGACTTTGGCAAGGCAACTGGACGATGTATAGACTTGAGCATGGAAGGTCTGTCTAGACTTGAGAGTTCACAATGTATAGACTTTGGCAAAGCAAGAGTTGTACAGACTTCAACTTAGCTGCAATGTATAGACTTGCAGGGGCAACGTCGGTAAAGCTACCAATGTATAGACTTCCAATGCTTCACCGATGTATAGACTTGGAAGTTGACGGCTGTATAGACTTCGTGTGCAACTGCCAACGTACAGACTTGGGCTGACGGCTGTACAGACTTGGTGAAACCCTGAATGAAGCGTGCCGCTGAAGGGCCAAATGGCCGTGCCGCTGAAGGGCCAAATGGCCATGCCGCTGAAGGGCTGAAGGGCCGTGCCGCTGGGAGCTGAAATGCCATGCCGCTGAAGGGCCTTAGGCCCGTGCCGCTGGAGGCACCAAAGGTGCCGTTTTGACAGGGGCCTTTGCTTTTGCTTCGGGAACTTGAAGCTGTGCATTCTGAGATATTTCTTCACCGTTAGGGGCCCGAGGGTGGGTCAGTAGCAATGTGTTAAATCAGGAGGACATCTTGTGACTTCTCGGTCTCTCAATGTGCCCGTGCAAATGCGGGGATTTACCGGGCGGTAGTATCTTCCCGGAGCCCTGGATGGCCAGTCTCTCCGAGTCCTCTTCCTTTGACTTTGACATTAATGCGGGGCTCAGCGGGACATATGGACGTGTAATTTTTGGTGTCCACATCGGGTGATCGGGCCTTCCCGGTAATCAGATTCTTTGGTCGTTACAGCTGGTATCAGAGCAGCAGTTATGGGATTATACGAGAATCATAAGTAATTGTAGTGGTCCACTAGTCCACAATGATGATGTACAGTTGACGCTGGCTTCGGGCATCGTGCATTTTTCTTGACCTTGCTGTTTCCGTGTTTTCTATCTTTTGCTTCAGGAGCGAGCATGGCACCGAGGCGTAGCACTCGCTCTCAGCAGAGGCAGTTGGCTGGAGGTCAAGAGATCCAGCAGGGGGTTCAGCGAGATCAGGAGGAGCATAGTAGAGCGTCACCGGGGGCCACCGGGGCAGTGGATACTGTGAGGTTTCTGGGGGCCGAGGATTTCTACTGTGGCATGTTCCAGCTTATGTCTCAGAAGTTCGGCGGAGAGGCTGGTGAGGGCTCGTCGACCAGGGGTGGGCCAGGCCGGGTAGTGAGGGATTTCATGCAGTTTCATCCACCTTACTACGGCGGTCAGCCAGACCCTGATGTGGCTCAGAGTTGGCTCGAAGAGATGGAGCGGGTGTTCAGTTCCGCGCGGAGTACTGCGGAGGACAGAGTGATGTTGGCCTCCAACCAGTTGTAGGGTACGGCTCGGGAGTGGTGGTCTTCCGAGTGGAAGACTTCTTTCCAGCTTCGTCCACTTGAGCAGATTACATGGAGTGACTTTGTCAGTGCTTTCGAGCGTACCTACTGTCCAGAGTATATTGCTACGGCGGATGCGTGAGTTTCTGGAGCTGGTTCAGGGACACATGTCCGTGTTACAGTACAGGGCCCGATTTGTTGAGCTGGGTCGGTATGCACCTCATATCATGGAGCATGAGAGGGTGAGGACCGCACAATTTGTACAGGGCTTGAGGCAGGAGCTGAGGAACCATTTGATCGTGAATGCGACCACTGATCTGGAGACAGCGTCTCGTGTTGCGGCTTCTTTGGAGATGGATATGCAGAGGACTCGAGGACCGATCAACCTGGGGCAGTCTTTGTCGGGTGTCAGCCAACAGTCGGCTACCCAGCAGTAGGGTTCCTTTCAACATGCGTAGGGTCATTCAGGAGCGCCGGCACCGGCAGCATCGGCAACAGGATCTGTGTCTTTTGGCTCTAAGGTCAAGAAGTTCCTCGGGAAGAGTTTTCGGAAGAAGAAGCACAAGGATCAGGGGTAGGCGTCATCGGGTAGTGTACAGCAGCCGGCCCCGTTTCAGCGTCAGGGATCAGTGGGTGGATCGTGAGGACCGTGCCCACGGTGTAGCGAGTACCACCTAGGCAGGCAGTGCACAGCACCGATAGTTTGTTTCCGGTGTGACCAGCCAGGGTATATGGCGCGTGACTGTCCTCAGAGGCCACAGCAGCAGCAGCCGTTTCCTCAGCAGCAGCAGGTTCCCCAGCAGTAGAGGCAACAGCAGCAGCAGCAGCAAGGACAGTATCCGCCGCTACCCAGGTCATCTAGTGTGGGAGGCAGGCAGAGAGCTCGAGGCCAGATCACACACATGACCAGGGCAGAGGCAGTGGCGTCGCAGCTCGTGGAAGGTACCGTTCAGATTTTGGGTTCTACGGCTTGGGTTTTGTTCGATTCTGGCGCGTCTCATTCGTTTATTTCAGAGGATTTCACGCTGAGTATTGAGGAGCCGGTGACCCAGTTGTCCTGTGATTTGGCAGTGGAGTTGCCTTCGGGTGATTTTATGATCACTCTGTATTGCTTCGATGAGGTTCCTGTGTGGGTGGAAGGGCGGAGTTTGCCGGCTAGGCTCTATGCGTTGCCACTTCTGGACTTTGATGTGATTTTGGGCATGGATTGGCTCGAGGCACATCATACGTTGGTGGATTGCGGCTCGCAGAGGGTTTATTTCCGGTGACTTCACGGACCCACCTTCTATTTCCAAGGCATCAGGTCTTCCTCTTCCCGCTTTCTCATTTCTGCGATTTGAGCTCGTCGTTTGCTTGATGCGGGTTGTCAGGATTTTCTTGCCTCCGTGGTTGTGACGGACCGCATGGAGCCGGATGTCAAGGACATTCCGGTGGTGTGTGAGTTTCCTGATATTTTTTCGGAGGACTTACCTGGATTGCCTCCGCAGCGGGAGATTAATTTCGTTATCGAGGTTGTGCCAGGTACGGGACCTTTGGCGAAGGCTCCCCACCGTATGGCCCCCGCTGAGTTAAGGGAGTTGAGGGCGCATTTGCAGGAGCTACTGGCCAAGGGGTATATTCGCCCTAGCTTTTCCCCTTGGGGTGCGCCCGTGTTGTTCGTGAAGAAGAAGGACTGTAGCTTGCGGTTGTGCATTGACTATCACCCTCCCCAGCGGGAGATTAATTTCGTTATCGAGGTTGTGCCAGGTACGGGACCTTTGGCGAAGGCTCCCTACCGTATGGCCCCCGCTAAGTTAAGGGAGTTGAGGGCGCATTTGTAGGAGCTGCTGGCCAAGGGGTATATTCGCCCTAGCTTTTCCCCTTGGGGTGCGCCCGTGTTGTTCGTGAAGAAGAAGGACGGTAGCTTGCGGTTGTGCATTGACTATCGACAGCTGAATGAAGTGACCATTAAGAACAAGTATCCGTTGCCACGGATTGATGATTTGTTCAACCAGCTTCAGTCTGCGTGAGTGTTCTCACGGATTGATTTGCGGTCCGGTTACTATCAGCTGAGGATTCCCTAGTCCGATGTGGAAAAGACTGCATTCAGTACGAGGTACGGGCATTATGAGTTTCTGGTGATGTCGTTCGGACTCACCAATGCCCCCATAGCCTTCATGGACTTGATGCAGAGGGTGTTTCATCTGTATCTGGACCAGTTCGCGGTCATATTTGTGGACGACATCCTTGTTTATTCGTGGTCTGCCGAGGAGCACGCGTACCATTTGGGTGTGGTGCTGCAGACGTTGCGAGATCACCAGTTGTATGCGAACCTCAGTAAGTGTGAGTTCTGGCTTCGTGAGGTGCACTTTTTAGGGCACATGATTTCTGGTGATGGTATTTCTGTGGACCCCGCCAAGGTCGAGACAGTAATGTAGTGGCCGAGACCGATGTCGGTGAGGGAGATCCGGAGTTTCATGGGGCTTGCGGGCTATTATCATTAGTTTATCCAAGATTTTTCTTGCATTGCGGCCCCGATGACTAGACTTACGCGGAAGGATGTGCCTTTCGTCTGGTCTGAGGAGTGTGAGCAGAGTTTCAGGGAACTGAAGAGATTGCTCACCTTGGCTCCGGTGTTGGTTCTGCCTTCTGGATCGGGAGGTTTTTTGGTGTGTACAGATGCTTCCGGGGTCGGATTGGGTGCTGTGTTGATGCAGCATGGTAGAGAGGTGGCCTATGCATCTCGGCAGCTGAAGTCCCACGAGGAGAACTACCCTACCCATGACCTGGAGTTGGCGGCTGTGATCTTCGCGCTGAAGATCCGGAGGCATTATCTATACGACGAGAGGTTCGAGGTGTTCACTAACCATCAGAGTTTGCGATATGTGTTCACGCAGAGGGACCTTAACCTCAGGCAGAGGCGATGGATGGAGTTTATGAAAGATTATGACTTCACCCTGTCTTATCAACCGGACAAGATGAATGTCATCGTCGATGCCTTGAGTCGGAAGGTCGCGGTCAGTGCCTTGATGTTAAGGAAGTGGAGGCTCTGGGAACAAGTGCCCGAAGTTTCATTCAGGCTCAAGATTTCCCCAGGTGCCAGGGTTGGTAGTGCTTGCTAGTCTGACTGTCACGCCTACTATCTGCCGTCAGGTGACAGAGGCACATCGTGCGGACCCTAAGTTGCCCCGGATAATGGCTTTGGCTGGTGTGGAGCTCGGCGAGGACGGAGCCGTGAGATTCCGTGGTAGGCTGTACGTCCCAGCTGAGGAGCGGGTTCATCATGCGGTGTTACGCGAGGTTCATGGGAGCAGGTACACCGTACACCCGTGTGCGACGAAGATGTATTGGAACTTGCGGAGACAGTTCTGGTGGCCTGGCATGAAGAGAGATGTCGCCGAGTTTGTGGCCAAGTGCCTGAACTGTCAGCAGGTGAAGGCGGAGCATCAGCGACTGGGAGGTACTCTCTAGCCCTTGGATGTTCCTGCGTGGAAGTGGGACCACGTGACCATGGATTTCATGGTGGGATTACCGAGGACTCCGAGCGGTCAGTATAGTATTTGGTTGCTAGTGGATAGGCTGACGAAGGTGACTCGGTTGTTACCGGTCAAAGTCAGCTGGAGTGTGCCCAAGTTGGCTCGTCTTTATGTGGAGTGGATCGTTCCGTTGCATGGGATTCCCATCTCCATTCTGTCGGATCAGGATCTGCACTTCACGTCTGGATTCTGAAGGAGTTTCCAGCTAGCTCTTGGCACGGATTTAGCTTTTAGCTCGGCGTATCATCCTCAGTCAGATGGTCAGTCAGAGAGGACCATTTAGACTTTGGAGGACATGCTGAGATCCTGCTGCCTGGAGTGACAGGGGAGTTGGATTCACCACCTACCGTTGGTGGAGTTTGCCTACAACAACAGCTATCATTCGAGCATCGGCATGGCTCCTTATGAGGCTTTGTATGGGCGTCTGTGTCGAACTCCACTGGATTGGTTTGAGGTTGGTGAGCGTGTCTTGACGGGATCGGAGTTGGTGCAGCAGTGTGTGGATGTTGTGCACCTGGTTCGTCAGAATATGTTGGCGGCCCATAGTCGAAGAAGAGCTATGCTGACCGTAGGCGGCAGCCGCTCGCGTTCGCCATGGGCGATCGCGTGTTCTTGAGAGTTTCTCCGATAAAGGGGGTGATACATTTTGGATGGCGTGGGAAGCTAAGTCCCCGCTATATTGGTCCTTTCCACATCATGGAGCGCATCGGTGAGGTAGCTTATCGGTTACAGTTACCCCCTGAGTTGGAGTCGGTGCATGACGTGTTCCACGTCTCGATGTTGCGGAAGTATATGTCCGATGACTCTCATGTGCTCGAGGTTTCTATTTGGCCCGAGGTGACTCCAGATCTTTCTCTCCGAGAGTTTCCAGTCCACGTGGAGGATAGGCGAGAGCAGCGCCTGTGGAACAAGGTCATCACCTTGGTTAAGGTGGTGTGGCAGCGGCACTCTGGTGGTGAGGCTTCTTGGGAGCGTAAGGACGAGATGCGTCAGCAGTTCCCTTATCTGTTTGAGTGAGTCTTTCTCATCTTTCCCCTTGGGTTGTTCTCAATTTCGAGATGAAATTCCTTTAAGGGGGGAGGGCTATAATATCCTGGACCTTTCGAATCCTTCTTCGTGGGTCCCTGATCTGGTTTCTCGGAGTGTCTGACTCCGTTGTGTCCGAAATTTCGTTTCGGACATCTATCGTGTTCGGATCAGCGCGATCCGGAGTTGTTTCGGAGGGCCGGGAACGTTCCACTGCTTTTTCGTATGTGTTTTTTGATTCCCGGTGTATGTTTCGGTAATTCCTTCGGAACCTCGTTGCGGGTGAACCAGGTCGTTCACCTAGGCGAGAGTGGTACTGTTGCGATCGGTGCGTTCCGAGGATGGCAGAAATGTGATTTTTGATTTTTTGGTATTTTTCAGAATTTCTGGATTTTCTTATAAATACCCTCTCTTTTCTCTCTCTCCCCCACCCTTCTTCTTCTTCTTCTTCCTTCCACCGTGGAAACCGCCCCCTCTCCCCCTCTCTCTCCCATTCGATCGCGGCGGGCCTCTCTCCGGCTGCAGACGGCGACAGCGCGATTGCGTGGGCGGCTGCGAGGTGATCTCGTGGGCGTGCGGTGTTCGTGGGAAGCGTGAAGGAGCGGGGTTTCCAAAAGCGTTCTTCACGATTTGAGCTCGATTCGGCAGAGCTTTCACTCCATTGAGGTAGGGGGATGAATCCCTATGCTCATCCCGTCATCCCCTGCGTTTTGTAGGCCGAATGGGAGCCGAGAGGGCTGTCTTTGAGCGGGTTTGGGGAAAATCATGATTTTGGGAGAGTTCACCCGATCTATGGTTTGAGGCCATGATTTCACATTTTGATGGCTTCGAAGCATGCTAGGGGTCCCCAGGGGTCTTCCCCTTTGATTTCCCCCCCTCCGGTGGAGGCACGGGGGCGTGGTCAGTTTTTTTGGGCGTTTCTCGCCGTTTCGCCCTCGGGTGGGTGTGACGGTCCTTCCAGTGACCGTGACGCTATGTAACGCGCCCAGGTGGGTGCGTTACAGCCTTGTGTTCAGCCCGTTGGGGTCTGTGGGTTGTGACGGTCCCACGATAGACCACCACAGGTGTTGTGATGCACCTGGGTTGGACCGTTAGGGGCGTTCGACCGTTGACTTTTGACCATTGGGTTTTTGACCGTTGGGGGTCAAGGCATGTGACGCACCGATCTTGGCATGTCACAGCCTTGTGACGCCCCTATGTGGGAGCGTTAGAGTGGACGCATTCCCACACTGTAACGCACCAGGCTAACTGCGTTAGGGCCTGTGATGCACCGAGTGTCACACGTCACAGTATGTTTCCACTCGTCTTGTGACGCACCGGTGTAGGCGCATCACAGACTGTAACGCGCCAGGGAAGGTGCATTATACCCTATTTTGCACTGGCTGTCTGACGCCCCTGTGTTCGGCCTTCAGATGGCTGTGACGGTCCAGCCTTAGACCGTCAGAGCATGTGACGCGTCTAGGGTAGACCGTCAGGCTCAGGGTTGCCCCGGGTGGTTTGCAACCCCGTTTCCTTTCCGACCGTGGCCACCGTGCGACAGTGCTGGTACGTGGGACGGTCCCCGTACGTCGTCGGATGCAGACGTTATTTTCCGTTGACTTGAGAGTCTACTCCGTAGTGACCCTCCACTAGTCGTAGCCTACCTGCATGCGAGTGGACCCACCAGGGAGTGGTGGAGAGGCTACCCTGAGGACGGTTTTAGACTGGTTTCCGTCAGGCCCCTCGTCGGTAGCCAGAGTCTGGCTCCAGGGGAAAACCAGTTAGAGGCCAGACCTAGGACGTACAGTCTGTGTGTGCACATGTGGTTGGGGGTGGTTAGACCCACGCTGACGGGCGTGACCCCAGCTAGTCACTCGTTTGTGGTTACTCGTTCGGTGTGCGTGCTTATGGTATGAGCTACCACGTTAAGCAATTCACCTATGGAGGTTTTGTCGTGTTGACCGTGGTGCTCCGGTCGTTCCACCGTGGCACGTGTATCGGCTTTCGTGCCGTGAGATCGGTGTTTTGTAGACTACAGGGCTTCCCTTTCCGAGGTACTCGCTTATTCCTAGCGTAGCGGTTTCTCCGTTCGCGAGGTAAGGTTCGAGTGACCCCTACTGAGTCTTGTTCCGAGACTCATTCCCTGCGTGTTTTCACCATGTTTCAGGTGAGTCGCGGCCTCAGGGGAGCGCATCTGAGCCTCAGCGTGGTTCAGGTGCCCAGCGTTAGTGCCAGAGGTCAGAGCCGGGATATGCCCCGTGTAGCTATACTTTTCTTTCTTGTCTCTGTACTAGTTGTGGACTACTACTGTTGTTATTTTTTTATATCTTGTGGACCATGTATCATGTAAACTGTTAATTTATTTTCTACTTAATCATATAACTATTTAATTTCTGCAATTAATTGTGATACTTGTGTAGTCTCTACACCATCCTTTTAACCCTTCCGAGTCTTCGGACTCGTGGGTGGCGGTGCGAGTCTCCGGTTATCGAGCCTTCCCGGTAATCAGATTCTCGGGTTACACTAGCTTTGTTATGTCTTATGTTAAGGTGTCTCATTGTAATTTTTTCTTTATTGAGTCTTTTCTTTATATTGAGTCCAACTTGTAATAAACTTATATTTGGAATGAAAAGTCTATTTTGTTCAATTACATCTTGTCTTATGGTTATGCTCTGATTGACTCGACTATTTAACTGCCACATTCTGAGAAAACGAACATGTTCCGCTGCTATCGATTCGGGGCGTGACAAACAAGGCCTTTTGCAAAGAAACCCAATAAATTCTTAGGACTGACCCATTGGCTTATAATGCCTTACAATTGTAAACTAATTTGACTCAAGGGTATAAATGCAAAATAAAAAGTTAGTGGCCTTGCTTTGATGTCCCCATCAATTCTCCCCGGGTGGGAGAAACTCGACCCCGTCGAGTATGGGGTGCGGCTGCTCATGTGTCGCTCCTGCGGATCTGTATCTCTGCTGGGTGATGCACGTGCCATCGGATGTGGGTCGTACTCTCCATCGTACCAGGTAGCGTGGGTATGCTCCACCCCTAGTAATCGTCACCTGCTGATCCGTATATGGTTTATATGCTCACGCTGTGGTAGGAATGAGGCTAGTGGTGGACACTCCGGGTGGGGTCACTCTCAAAGGGAGGAGACGGCTCAAAGACTCACTAGGAATCAACGATGGGTCCCTTTATGTGACTAGATTTGAGACATTATGGTAGAGTTGATCCTAAATTCTGACAAGTCTACAACGTACGTATGAGATCCGACTTGCATCACACTCGAAAGAGACTGACGCTGCGAGCGTGCATTAGACCGACTCGACTCAACATATGTAGACTCCCAACTGATAAATGTATGTATAGACTCTTGACAAACTGGACAAATAAAGAAAACATGGACTCACACAAGACCCTAGACAAACCTAATGTTAGATCGGCTGATACATATGCAATGGTGGTCCAGGGCATCCGAATGTGTGACTTACATACACACGATGCAACCAAATGTTGGTGAAATCATGGTGTAACGCCTGAAAAAATTATAGGATTTAAAGTATAATTATATTAATTATTCAAAAGGCAAAAAGAGCTATTAAATGAATTATGGTTAATTAAATCTAATTATTATGGCCCTGCACTGATCCAAGAGGATTAGGCCCATATAATAAACCCAATTGGCCCAAAAAGACTATTTTCGACCTTAGCCCATATTCTAGAATCCTGAAACTAGTGTAATCATGAAATTAAGGAGATAAGTAGGATAAAGAGGTGGATAATATCAAAAGAGTTTGAAACTATTCAAATTCGGCGCCCAGACCGAAAATGGTCTATCGCGAGACCGCATAGCAATGTGAAACGGTCTAGCATTAGGTCGCTAGACTCTGTAGATTCCGTGAAACGAAGAGAACATGAAAAGCTTGGAACTTGGGCATCCAAATCGCCTATGATCGATGCTATCTACTAATTAGATAAGTTTAGAAGGCTAGAAGATCGAATTGAAAACCTAATTGGGATTCTAAGTTTGTTCTAATCCTTAAAACCCTAGCTAAACCTATAAATAGTCCCCAGAACCAACGTGTGTGACCCTTACTTTTGGCTCACGTGAAACTAAGGTAAAGAGGAAGAATTAGAGGTAAGTTTTTTCTAGGAATTTGTTCATTTTAGTTATACCTAACTTTTCTCAAAATTTCGTTATAGGAAATCAAGCCTACAAAGAGATAGAAGCCTACAAAGACGCTGGTTCGGTGGAAACAACTCAGGGAACTGTGCAACCGACCCAGGAAGATCAGGAAAATAGAAGCCTCAAACGAGGTAATTAGATAGAGGTTCTTTAAAATAAATTATTCATGTTAGTACCCTCTTCTCACCCTCAAAATTTCACGTCTTTAGGTCAAGGGATCAGGAGATACAAGGGTGTGAAGTTGCTGGTTTAGCATAGAACGTGCAGAACTAGGGCTTACTTCCAGTCAGAAATTGGCAGTTTAGGAGCAGTATTTAAGGTAGGTTATCTCATGAACGGCTTAAACATGACATTAGGGATAAAAACCCTCTGATTTTAGTCGATTGCATGCATTGTATACCGAGAATTTGATGATTTTATTGGGACTATACATTTAGTATACTCCTCATGCATAATTCTTAGCCCTAATTGAGTAAAAAGGAGAATTTTCTTGTTTGTCACACAAACCTACGCATATTGTTGGCCTATACTCGTTTTATCATGCTATAGAGTTTATTTATGTTGATTTCCATCCAAGATATGTCTTAGATTAGTATTCTGGTTTTATTATCATAGAGTTTTCTATAACACAGGAAGAAACGGTCTTCCTGTAGATCGCCAGAAACCCTAGCGGTCCTACGAAAGACCGTTAGCATGAAGGAAACGGTCCTACACTAGACCGTTTTCATTTTTTGAATTCTGTATTTAAGTTAACCTGAAACTTAATTCAGATTAGCCCTAATTAATGTATGTTAAGCCTAGTTAAGTATGTTTTACTCTTGTTTCAAGTGATGATTTCATATGCCTAGTTATATTAACAGAACATTCTAGTAGATTTTATGATTCTTATGCACTTAGAATTATTTTTAAACTTATGTTATTTTCATGACCAAATCATATACTTTTGTAATTAACTTAAATTTATATGATTCAAGGACTAGTCATGATTTGATCGTTGTTACCATTATCTTTCTCTTCTAGAGTCATTTTTTTAAGTACATGGCACATATCCTGGTATGTTGTCATTAGTTACACCTTTGCACATTAAGTACACAATCTTGGACTTGATAACCTCTCCATTGGATATTCCTTCCAACGGACTAGGAAATCTTGTTTCAAGGCCTCCGTAAGACTCCGCGAGCTTGGGATTTTCACTAGGACGCCGAGCTGGTTGTACCATAAAAGTCCATTATCTAGAGAGCACTTTTTCTGATGTTTTGGGAGATCTGGACCTTTGCGGCCATATCCTAGACCGCTAAAGTCACTAAGCGGCCTTTACCATCACCGCTAGGATCCAGGAGGTTTCATACATCAAACGGTCCTGCACTAGACTACTTGTCTCAAGAAACGACCCAATAAAAGACCACTTGGTTCCTGATTGTATCTAACCTGAGGTTTGACCTTTGGGGTTGGTTTTTTGTGTTACTGGATGGTCTTAGAATTATCTGGACTCTGAACCTATGTTAATAAGTCAATGTTAAAAATACTAAAGATAATGAATGTACCGTTATGCTGCCGAATTTTCTTCATAGCATAACCTAGTTATTGATGCATTTCTTGAATTCTCATGATCAAATTATTGGCATGTTCTATACCTTGGTTATTTTATCATGGAATTATTGTTGAACTTGTACATTATTGGCCAAATTATTATTATAATCGTGGAAGTAGCTTGATTTATACTTGAAGATGCAGTTCGAGCACTGATTGTGTTCAAGGGCACTATGCTAGTCCTCTCGACAGATTGTCGGAAACATACTGTAAACTATGGGGTATGATGCTACTGGCGTTGCATTACGCTGGGAGTACTTTCTTTATAAATAAGTGAAAATCCACGGATGTGAATAAAGATCCACGTAAATTCACGAAGTACTTGCTATTAAGCGAAAAGTACTTTCTTGCTTGTTACATGACTTTCTAGTGCATAACCTTCATGGTTATGAAAAGTACATTCATGTTACATTCTTGTTCAAGGAAAGGCCAAATTTACATTCTTATCATCAATCATATTCTCGTATCTCGTCATGATCAGAACTTGTTACTTTGACTTTATTCATGTGCTTTACCGTATTCGCATGATTTATATTATTCTCTAGAGCTAAAATGTTAATCACTTAAATTGCCTTCATGTTGATACAAAGATACCTACTGGACAAGTGTACTCATTACCTACTTTCTTAAATGTTTTAGGAAGTACAGATGAATCGAATTCGGATTATACAAGTAATGGGTCCGAGAGTGATTGAAGGTCAAAATGAATCGAGAGAAGCCATAGTACCAGATGTCTAGTCGAGTCTTGTTATAATTTTCTATTTTTCTAGAGTCTATGATGTAAGAGTGTTAAGAGTCAAGGATCTTATGTACTTTGATATTATTATTATGGAATAAAGTGAAGTTTGGAAAAATTTACTTGTGCAATTACTTTAGTGTGATTGTCTTACGCTCTGATTATATTGCTTGCTCGAGACGTAATAGCCGACTATATACGTTCTCGATTGTTTCCACTACATAATCTCAGGGCGTGACAGTTAGAGTGGTATCAGAGACTAGGACTAGGAGTCCTAGGGGAGAAGTCGTGTCATAGGCTAAGTCAAAGGTTTAAGGACCCACACCTATGAAACTAGGAAAGAAACTCCCAACCTATGAGCAAAATTGGGTAGAACCGGGGATGAGATAGTAATTAGAATTATTTCTAAGATTAACCTCACTCATTCCATTAGAATTAACAAATTCATTACTCTTCTCAGGTACCTCATTCTTATGATGACTCATCGTGTTGACTGGAACGGTATGCAGCAGACCATTGCAGGTCTCACCCAAGCATTACAGAATATGGCTCAAGACGGCGCAGGGGCAAGAGCTGGAGACCTACACCATAATTTTCGGAGCTTAAATCCTCCACGGTTCTCGGGATCCTCTAATCCAGATGAAGCCGAGAATTGGATTGATGAAATGAATCGCATATTTGAGGTTATGCAATTTACTGACCAAGAGAAGGTTCATCTTGCGACATTCCAACTCAATAAAGATGCCCGTACATAGTGGAAGTCAATTCCGACACCTGCCTCAAGATGCACCACATACTTGGGAAGGTTTCCTTACACTCTTCGAGCAAAATACTTCTCCGAACATGTTAAGGAGCGGAAAGCTATGGAATTTGCTTCGTTACGCCAAGGCATGATGACAGTAGCGGAGTATGAAGTCCAATTTTCTAGGTTGGCGCCTTATGCTCCTCATCTGATTAGTACCGACTTATTAAAAGCTAACCGATTTATGGACGGTTTAAGGTCTAGCTTTATTCAACAACTTGGGAGTCAGAATATCCGTACATATGCAGAGATGGTCCAACAGGCACATCTATGTGAAAGGACCTTGGAGAAGGTCGAAAAACTTAAAGGCAAGGGAGAGGAGCCGAGCCGAAGGTCTGATCGGAATGGAAAAAGGGGAAAGTTTAGTATCACAAAACCTTACAAATCTCGTGATATCAAGAAGAGATCCCGGAACGGGAGTGGTAGTGGCTACCACAAAAATAAAAAGGTCAAAGAAGAAGAGAAGCAAGTCATGGCGGCTTGCACATTTTGCGAGAAGTTCGACCACTCAGCTGAAGAATGTTGGAAGCGTCTCGGTGCTTGTTTACGATGTGGCAGCCAAGAGCACCGCATGCCGTATTACCCCCTTATGAAGGAACAATCTCCCGGTGGTGGACGTAAGCGACAGGCTCGTCTTAATGCTATTATGGAAGATGAAGAAGCGCCCAAGAATGATGGGTTAATGGAAGGTACTATCCAAATTTATTCCCATCCTGCATTCGTATTATTTGATACTGGTGCTTCTCATTCCTTTATATCTACTGCTTTCACAAAAATCTTACCAATTTTATCAGTTCCTCTACCTTCGGACCTAGCAATCACTACGCCATTAGGTCCCGGAACCAAACTTACAACCTACTACCCCGATAGTGAGGTAATGGTAGAAGGTCATAATCTTCCTGTAAATCTCATATGCCTTGACATGGAGGGCTACGATGCTATTTTAGGTGTAGATTGGCTTGTAGACCATGACGCCTATATAAATTGTCGCAACCGGATTATCTCTTTTCGGAAACTAGGTGTTCTAAGGTTTTCCTTCCTTGGTATCAAATATAGGAAGCTTCCTACCATTATTTCATCTCTTCACGCTTGCAAACTTATTTCGTAAGGATGTGAAATTTTTCTTACTTCTGTAATCATTACCGAGTCCAAGGGAATTGTCTTAGATGATATTCCTATTGTGAATGAGTTTCCCGATGTATTTGCATCAAATTTGCCCAGTTTACTGCCCGAAAGGGAAGTAAACTTCTTCATTGAACTCATTCCCGGAGCAACACCTATTTCAATAGCTCCCTATAGGATGTCCCCCACAGAACTCAAGGAATTGAAGAAACAACTTCAGGAGTTATTAGACAAGGGTTTTATTCGACCTAGCACATCCCCTTGGGATACGCCAATTCTATTCGTCAAGAAGAAGGATGGATCTCTCAGACTATGTATTTACTACCGGTGACTGAATCAACTCACAATTAAGAATAAATATCCGTTGCCGCATATAGATGAACTCTTTGATCTGATTTCAGGAGCAGAACATTTCTCTAAGATAGACCTCATGTCAGGTTATCATCAGCTCAAGATCAAAGATGAAGACATACATAAAATTGCTTTTCGAAGTCGATATGGCCACTACGAATTCGTGGTAATACCGTTCGGGTTAACCAAAGCCCCGTCAGCATTTATGCAACTCATGAATAATGTCTTCAGGCCTTATCTTGACCAATTTGTAGTCATCTTCATTGATGATATTCTTATATACTCCAAAACTAAGGAGGAACATGAAGAGCACTTAAGAATAGCCTTGCAGACACTAAGAGAGCACAAACTTTTTGCAAAGCTTAGTAAGTGCGAGTTCTGGCTTAAGGAGGTCTCTTTCCTTGGCTATATTATTTCAAAGGAAGGTATCGCTGTCGACCCTTCTAAAATAGAGGCTGTTAAGAACTGGAGCCGGCCGACGACCGTGTCTGAAGTCAGAAGTTTTCTAGGTCTGGCTGGTTATTACAGGAGATTCATCAAGGATTTCGCAAAAATCATCGTTCCTTTGACTAGACTCACAAGAAAGGAGAATCCGTTTATATGGTCGAAGGATTGCGAAGAGAGTTTTCAAACTCTTAAAAAATACCTTACCACTGCGCCAATATTAACGCTACCGACAGAGAGTGGTGGATTTGAAGTCTATACGGATCCGTCGGGCATTGGCCTAGGATGTGTCCTTATGGATAGTGGAAAGGTGATTTGCTGTTCATCATGGCAGTTAAAGCGTCACGAAGAAAATTACCCTGTGCATGATCTGGAACTAGCTGCGGTTATATTCGCATTGAAGATTTGGCGACATTACCTTTATGGGGAGAAATTCATCATATTTTCAGATCATAAAAGTCTGAAATACCTCTTCACCTAGAAGGAGTTAAACATGGGACAACGCATATGGTTGGAGTATCTCAAGGACTTTGACTTTACTATCCAATATCATCCAGGGAAAGCAAATGTAGTAGCTGACGCTCTTTACAGAAAACGAATAGCAACTCTAGCAAGCGACAGGAAAGGTATAACTTATCTTATTAAAGATTTTTCTCATTTAAATCTTGATATTGACAGAGAAGGAAAAGGAGGTATGATTGCCAATATAAGGTCTCAACCTACATTGATCAAGGACGTAGTCCAATTGCAAGAAAATGACCCCACATTGATGGAGATTAAGGATAATATTGATTAGAGACTGAATTTTTCTATCTCAAATGATGGAAGACTATTATTTAAGGATCAAATTTGTGAGCCGAATTATGACGACACTAAGAAATTGATCATGGAAGAAGCTCACAAATCAAGGTATGCTATTCACCCTGGTGCTACCAAGATGTATCAAGATTTCAAAAGAAACTTTTGGTGGCCCAACATGAAGAGAGA
The DNA here is from genome assembly GCA_022559845.1 of Amorphophallus konjac. NCBI lineage: Eukaryota > Viridiplantae > Streptophyta > Magnoliopsida > Alismatales > Araceae > Amorphophallus > Amorphophallus konjac. Next base: position 289,425,551 of record CM040126.1, on the reverse strand, counting down.
AGTAGCAGATTTGGTGTCCCGGTGTCTCACTTATCAGCAAGTAAAAGCGGAACATCTAAGACCCGCTGGGAAATTACACCCCATAAATATTCCCGAGTGGAAATGGAAAAGTATAGGGATAGATTTTATCATGGGTTTACCTAAGACAAGGGGTGGACATGATGGTATATGGGTTATCATAGACCGATTAACTAAATCTGCACATTTTCTACCAATAAAAAGTCGATGGTCTGTGGATGTACTAGCAGCATTATACATGAAGGAGATTATCAAACTACATGGTGTCCCTGTCACCATTATATCCGACCGAGATCCCCGGTTCATATCATAATTCTAGAAAGGTCTTCAACATTCATTGGGAACCCGACTTAACTTTAGCACCACGTTCCATCCACAAACTGATGGTCAGACTAAAAGGAGAAATCAGGTAGTGGAAGATATGCTCAGGGCATGTGTTATTGACTTTGGAGGAAGTTGGCACGACCATTTACCTCTAGTGGAATTTGCCTATAACAATAGCTATCGGGCTAGCATTCAGATGGCACCATTCGAGGCTCTGTATGGTAGAAGCTGTCGATCGCCTATTTGCTGGAATGAAGTAGGAGAAAGGCAATTTCTCGACCCCAACATCATTAGGGATACTACCAAGAAGATAAAGCTTATTCGGGAAAGACTCTAGATGGCTCAAGTTAGACAGAAATCATATGCTGATAATCGAAGGCGCAACTTAGAATTTCAAGTAGGAGACCATGTATTCCTTAAGGTTTATCCAGGTCAAGGTATTTGAAAATTCGGTATCAAAGGTAAACTTACTCCGAGATTCATTGGTCCCTTTGAAATTCTCGAAAGGGTTGGTGAAGTCGCGTACCGAATAGCTTTACCCCCTCAACTATCTAAAGTTCATGATGTATTTCATGTGTCAATGCTCAAGAAGTATGTACCTGATCCATTCCATGTCATTACTTACGACAACCTAGAGATCAAAAAGGACTTGACATACGAGCAAAAGCCAGTCAAGATCATTGAACAAGAAGTACGTCAACTTTGGAATAAAACCATTCCTATGGTCAAAATCTAATGGACCAAGTCATGGCCACATGAAGCAACATGGGAAACTGAAGAAGCCATGCGCAAAAGATTTCCAGAGATATTTGAATGTAAGTATACTCTCCATAAATCCATTTATTGAATTTGGGGATAAATTCTTTTTAAGTCGGGGAGGGTGTAACGCCCAAGAAAATTCTAGGATTTAAAATATAATTATATTAACTATTCAAAGGGAAAAAAGGGCTATTAAATGAATTATGGTTAATTAAATCTAATTATTATGGCCATGCACTGATCCAAGAGGATTAGGCCCATATAAGAAACTCAATTGGCCCAAAAAGACTATTTTGGACCTTAGCCCATATTCTAGAAGCTTAAAACTAGTGTAATCACAAAATTAAGGAGATAAGTAGGATAAAGAGGTGGATAATCTCAAAAGAGTTTAAAGCTATTCACATTCGGCACCCAGACCGAAAATAGTCTATCGCGAGACCGCATAGTAATGGGAAACGGTCTAGCATTAGACCGCTAGGCTATGCAAATTCCGTGAAAGGAAGAGAACGTGAAAAGCTTGGAACTTGGGCATCCAAATCACCTAGGATCGATGTTATCTACTAATTAGATAAGTTTATAAGGATAGAAGATCGAATTGAAAACCTAAATGAGATTCCAAGTTCATTCTAATCCTCAAAACCCTAGCTAAACCTATAAATAGACCCCAGAACCAACGTGTGCGACCCTTACTTTTGGCTCACGTGAAACTAAGGTAAAGAGGAAGAATTAAAGGTAAGTTTCTTCTAGGAATTTGTTCATTTTAGTTAGACCTAACTTTTCTCAAATTTTCGTTCTAGGAGGTCAAGCCTACAAAGAGATAGAAGCCTACAAAGATGCTAGTTCGGTGGAAATAACTCAGGGAACTGTGCGACTGACCTAGGAAGATCAAGAAAATAGAAGCCCCAAACTAGGTAATTAGATAGAGGTTCATTTGAATAAATTATTCCTGTTAGTACCCTCTTCTTACCCTCAAAATTTCACGTCTTTAGGTCAAGGGGATCAGGAGATACAAGGGCGTGAAGTTGTTGGTTTACCATAGAACGTGAAGAACTAGGGCTTACTTCTAGTCAGAAATTGGTAGTTTAGGAGCACTATTTAAGGTAGGTTATCTCATGAACGGCTTAAACATGACATTAGGGATAAAAGCCTTCTGATTTCAGTCGATTTCATGCATTGTATACTGAGAATTTGATGATTTTATTGGGACTATGCACTTAGTATACTCCTCATGCATAATTCTTAGCCCTAATTGAGTTAAAAGGAGAATTTTCTTATTTGTCACACAAACCTAAGCATATTGTTGGCCTATACTCATTTTTTCATGCTATAGAGTTTATTTATGTTGATTTCCATGCAAGATATGTCTTAGATTAGTATTTTGGTTTTATTATCATAGAGTTTTCTATAACACAGGAAGAAACGGTCTTCCTGTAGACCGCCAGAAACCCTAGCGGTCCTACGAAAGACCGTTAGCACGAAGGAAACGGTCCTACACTAGACCGTTTTCATTTTCTGAATTCTGTATTTAAGTTAACCCGAAACTTAATGCAGATTAGCCCTAATTAATGTATGTTAAGCCTAGATAAGTAGGTTTTACTCCTGTTTCAAGTGATGATTTCATATGCCTAGTTATATTAACAGAACATTCTAGTAGATTTTATGATTCTTATGCACTTATAATTATTTTTAAACTTATGTTATCTTCATGACCAAATCATATACTTTTCTAATTAACTTAAATTTATATGATTCATGGACTAGTCATGATTTGATCGCTGTTACCATTATCTTTCTCTTCTAGAGTCATTTTCTTAAGTACATGGCACATATCCCGGTGTGTTGTCATTAGTTACACCTTTGCACATTAAGTACACAATCTTGGACTTGATAACCTCTCCATTTGATATTCTTTCCAACGGACTAGGAAATATTATTTCAAGGCCTCCGTAAGACTCCGCGAGTCTGGGATTCCCACTAGGATGCCGAGCTGGTTGTACCATAAAAGCACATTGTCTAGATAGCACTTTTACCGATGTTTTGTGAGATCTGGACCTTTGCGGGCATATCCCAGACCGCTACAGTCACTAAGCGCCCTTTACCGTGACCGCTAGGATCCAAGAGGTTTCATACATCAAACAGTTCTGCACTAGACCGCTTATCTCAAGAAACGGCCCAGTAAAAGACCGCTTGGTTCCTGATTGTATCTAACCCGACGTTTGACCTTTGGGGTTAGTTTTTTGAGTTACTGGATGGTCTTAGAATTATCTGGATTTGGAACCTATGTTAATAAGTCAATGTTAAAAATATGAAAGATAATGAATGTACCGTTATGCTGTCAAATTTTCTTCATAGCATAACCTAGTTATTGATGCATTTCTTGAATTCTCATGATCAAATTATCGGTACGTTCTATACCTTGGTTACTTTGTCATGGAATTATTGTTGAACTTGTACATTATTAGACATATTATTGTTATAATCGTGGAAATAGCTTGATTTATACTTGAAGATGTAGTTCGAGCACTGATTGTGTTCAAGGGCACTATGCTAGTCCTCTCGACAGATTGTCGAAAACATACTGTAAACTATGGGGTATGATGCTACTGGCGTCGCATTGCGCTGGGAGTACTTTCTTTATAAATAAGTGAAAATCTACGGATGTGAATAAAGATCCACGTAAATTCACGAAGTAGTTGCTATTAAGCGAAAAGTACTTTCTTGCTTGTTACATGACTTTCTAGTGCATAGCCTTCATGGTTATGAAAAGTACATTCTTGTTATATTCTTATTCATGGAAAGGCCAAATTTACATTCTTATCATCAATCATATTCTCGTATCTCGTCATGATCATAACTTGTTACTTTGGCTTTATTCATGTGCTTTACCGTATTCGCATGATTTATCTTATTCTCTAGAGCTAAAATGTTAATCACTTAAATTGCCTTCATGTTGATACGAAGATACCTACTGGGCAAGTGTGACCATTACCTACTTTCTTAAATATTTCAAGAAGTACAGATGAATCATATTCGGATTATACAAGTAAGGGGTCCGAGAGTGATTGAAGGTCAAAATGAATCGAGAGAAGCCATAGTACCAGATGTCTAGTCAAGTCTTGTTATAATTTTCTATTTTTCTTGAGTCTATGATGTAAGAGTGTTAAGAGTCAAGGATCTTATGTACTTTGATATTATTACTATGGAATAAAGTGAAGTTTGGAAAAATTACTTGTGCAATTACTTTAGTGTGATTGTCTTGCGCTCTGATTATATTGCTTGCTCGAGGCGTACTAGCCGACTATATACGTTCCCGATTATTTCCGCTGCATAATCTCGGGGCATGACACACGGAATCCTAGACATCCCAAAATGCACCACTCATGAATTGATGACCTTTTGGATTTGGGAGGTTTAGGAGGTTTGGGTGGTTTGGGTGGGCAAGAGAGCCAAATTCTCCTTCTTCCGTACCCCAATGAACGGGCTCCTTGTAGAGTGCAGGTGGACTGGCCCGTGGGGTAGGGGTGTGATAGGGGACTTCCCTAACAAGGTGGAATGGTGGTTGTGCATCACGAGGCTCACTAAGGAAGGGATAGAAGGGATCAAAGAATGTGTGACCCCTCGATATGGGTTCCCTCATGACACGGTCCCAAGTTTGAAATTCTTAAAGGTGTAAATGATCACCTTTATTCATTGTGGTAGGTGGGACGATGGTCATATGTAGAAAATATGGTTCCTCCCTCGAGATAAGTGGAATGAAGTTAGGCTCGGCTGGCATGGGGAGGAATAAGAGAACCTCCGTGGTGACATGACCCATGGTGCACACGGAGGTAATGGTCCCTAAGGCTGGATGTGTGAAGCTACAACTATTGGGTTGGTCGAAGCCTCGGGCCAACATACACGTCAACTTCATTTGCCTGTCTAATCCCTTGATAAGGTCTTCCAAAATATCAACATGGTGAAAAGACCGAAAAGTGGTGTGGAATGAGTTGACGAGCACTATTTATAGTGCGGGGTCCATGGAGGGGTAGAAAAAGGCTTTTGGGACCAAGCCTTTCTTAAGCCAGCTAAGTAGTGGCTCGTCGATGAGTAGCTTCCCCATTAGAAGCAAGGGTGGCTCTGGCTGAGGTGGCTCCGAATAAAGATCGGAAGGTGAGGCTTGTAGTAAAACTTCTCTCTCAGATGGGGAGAGTACGTCCTCCATGGGGAGAGGACTTGGGGACTCCGTAGATGGCGCCAGGTTAAGACTACTGGCTTCGACCTCCTTAGGCTCAGGTAAGAGTCTATCAATTTGAGTGCACATCCTATCCACCCGATCTGAAATGATTTTGAAGAGTTTGGCAACGGTGGGGTTTGGAGTAGGGGCATCGTGACGGATTCGCTCATGGTCTCTCGACCTAGTCTTGGACATAGGCTAGTCTACATGTGGGGCTCTTTGCCTCCGACTATGACCCACTTGGTTGGAGGTGACTGGGTGGGGTCGGTTGGAGGTGACTGGGCCGGGTAGGTAGACCCTTCTAAGTTCGCCCTTCATCTCACACCATGACTCGATAGGCAATTGCCTCCTAATTTCTCTCATGCGTTCAATGCTCTCCCATTTCCAGGCGGCTTCGTGAACAAGCCGCTTTTGGGCAAAAATGACTTGCATGTCATCAGACATAGTGTAACACTCAAAGTATTCATCCATAGCGGCTTCCCACTTTAGGTAGTCGCTCAGGAATTTGGAGCCATAAAAGTCCATGGCTTTGGGCCTATGGAAGAAGAGGGGATGGTTGTCAAGCCCTCGGGTATCGCGCCACCATTCATATGAACTAGGCGATTGGGAATTCATGGTATCCATGGGACACGGGGAGCAATAGGGTGGCCATGGACTAGACACAATGTGACAAGATAAATTGACTTCCTAATGGACTAGACACAACCCTAAAATAACAATGCAAAGTTGGAATGCAGACTTGACGACAAACCTAGACTCAACTAGTATCCGGTACGTGGCAGAGGTTTGATTCGAAGATCGCACTCACGCAAGTGTGTTACCTTCCCAATAGGCGTAACCTATCATTCCGGAGGCACCTTGTAATATATGGGGTAGAGGAATGCAAATGCAAACTTTGGACCGACTACCCTAGACTCTAACCTGGCTCTGACACCAATTTGATGTGAGATGGGACGTGACTATTGACACCCGTTTTATGACCGATAAGTCGGGTCATCTCCTTGTTCATTCTATATGATGCTCCAAGTTGTTCACCTTGATTGGGCCTTTTTGGTAAGTTTAAGGTTTATTTCATGAGTCATGACTCCTTGGTTGGGTCTGGGTCCTTATCCCTTTTCGCTGGACGAAGCTTTGCAAACTCTCATTTCATTTGCACTCTATTATCTCTAATGGTCCATTATAGGGGCGTTACAGTCCTCTAACGCATCTACCATGGTGCGTTACATCCTTGTAGAGTCCTTAAGTTTAAGGCTTCCTTTCAAGCTTATCTTTTTGCCTATCCGTTGGATGTGACGATTTATCGTGCAGCCGTTACATTGGTTGTGACGCATCTATCTATGACTGTTACCTTCTTGAAGAGTCCAACGTTCGCAAACTTCTCTCAGTGATCTTATCTTATAGTGGATAGGGTTGTGTGACGGTCCAAGACTGGAGCGTTACATTAGTGTGGCGGTCTATCGTGTAGCCGTTACATCAAACAGAGAGTCCTGACAAGCCTGGCCTTTGCTCTGCTATTCTGTGATCGAACTAAGAGTTTGGTTTGAGGGTTTCTCTCTCGATACTCATCCTAAGAAGCTTCCGTTTGATTCTGTGGACTCTGGGGAGTATTATCTTCAAGATTTATCCAAGTTTTCGTCAAAATTCTAGTCAATATCTTCCTAATTCGAACCTAGACTTTGGGGGTCTATAAATAGAACCCTTGACTTCATGGCTTGAGGAGGAGACATCTGGAGTTTGCTTTGTTAGGATGCAATGCCCAGATACAGAGGGGGGGTGAATGTATCCTTTTACAATTAATGCCCAAATAAAAACTCAAGTGCTGGACGCAATCTCAGAATAAAACCAAATTCAATTAAAACAAGGAGCAAACACAAGAGACGCGCCTATTCAAGCACCTAGCGGAAGCACACTCACAATGCAAACCACTGCTCAAGAGATTTTTAGGTGGTTCGGTCCTCCAGACCTACATCCACCCCACACTCAAACTAAGTGTGGCTACACTAACAGCTGGGCAACACAGCTTGCCAACAGAAGCTGATACACAGCTTACCCAGGGGAACAGACTCCCCTCTTCCTCCAACCTGGAGGGAACCTCTAGCTACCCTCGGTCACTAGAAAACCAGAGACTAGCGTCTCTCTTCCTCTATACCAAGAGGGAACCCCTGGACTTGCAACCCACAAGCCCAGAACTGGAGATCAGATCTCCCTTCCTCCAAACCAGAGAGAACACACAAGTGACTTCCAGCCACTTGCAGACTAGAGGTCGAAGACCTCTCTTCCTCCAGACCAAGAGGGACCCGACCTCAGTCCAGAGGATCGGAAGTACAGAGCTAACCCAAATGAAAACGGAAAAATAAGAAAGGGAAAAATACACAGCGATCAGAAAGCTGTAAAGACAGATAACACAAATGTGGCTCGCATGGAGCTGACTGGCCTGGATTTGATCCACGGTCCAGTAGTCAGATCTTCAGGTAAGCTTCTCTTCCTCTTCTCTTCTCCCTCACTTTCTTCTCTCTTTCTCTTCTCCTCTTCTTCTACTCTTTCTCTCACTCTCGATCTCTGCTCCTCTATTCCTTTTGGCTCATATGCTTGCCCTCTGCTTCATCAGCCTTTCTTCCATTTATATCAGCAGCCAGCAGGATGATAGGGTACAAAGTGCGTGTGCCTCACACGCTTGATCCAGAACTTTCCTGCCACGTGCCCTTTTCGTATTTGTTCCTCTAGTATAGGATCACGTGCAGCCCAGTTATTGGGGAATACTCTTCCTCGGACCTGCAAGAATATAAAAACTATTAATACTCAGGGTTTGCTCTATATATCTACCTGAAATGAGTTGGTTGACACTCAAGCTGAAACTACACGAGGTATGTGGGAACGACAAGAGGTGCACTATACTGAGAATGACACGAGATACAGTGGTGACAAAACAAACACTACCAAGAGAATGACACGAAGTCCAAGGGTGACAATACAGATACTACAAAGAGAACGACACGAGGTAGAGAGAGAACAACACGAGATATACAATAATAAAGCTGACACTACAAAGAGAATGACACGAAGTAGAAAGAGAACAGCACGAGGTAAAAAGGAAATAGCACGGAACTAAAAAGGTAGTAAGACACGCGGTCAGAGGAAACCTGGACGAAGGTAGAAGCAAAACAACACGCGGACATAAACACAAGAGAAACACGAAAACAGAAACCGACACGAAGTGTGGTTTCAAAACAAGAAAGACACGAGGTCTAGGAAAAGCAACACGAAGATAGAAATAACAAAGAACCGACTCGAACTAAGGACGACATGGAGACAGCACAGTCAGACTCGACTTGAGACACTTAACGCTTGAACTTAGAGAAGAATGCACGAAGTAAAATCAACATGAAGACAGAAGACAGAAATAACATGAAGACTCAAACACAAAAATAACACGAAGACATGAATACAAAAGCAACACGACATAACAAACAGTAAAGAGAACGGCACGAGAACAACATGGACTGAAACCAACTCGAAGACGAAAACAAAAACTGACACGAAGTGTGGTCACAAAGCAGAGAAGACACGGGGTCTAGGAAAGACAACACGAGGACAGAAGACAGGAACGGTTTCAATCGACACGAGATAAAACAAAGAAAGCAGGAAAACGACTCGAGTATCTACAGTAAATGACACGAAGACAAGCCCTGAAAATACTGTTTAGACTTCACGCTGTACAGACTTTGAGGAGTCTGAACCAATGTACAGACTTTAAACCTATGAAGATGGAGTGTATAGACTTGAAAGTCTGAATGCGATGTGCATACTTGCTGAGTTGACGCTGCAGCCCAATGAGTTAACGCTGCAACGTATACACTTTGCGTTCAACTGAAGGTGTATATACTTGAAGTTTCAAGGCCACAATGTATAGACTTCAAAAGAAGCAGTCCGATGTACAGACTTCAAATGTGAAGACATTGTGACTGCAAATGCAGTGATCAGACTTCATTGTATAGACTTGGAGAACATGAAACAATGTGCATACATGGGATGCCTGAAGACTAATATATAACATGACTGAACATAATCATATATGCAAAGCCATATTAGAACTAATGAAGAACAACATAATGATCGGAAAGTAGCGATTTGACTCACACAAGATGACTCACAGTGAATAGCTCACTACAAAGGCCAAACATCAAAACCACCATTAAAACCATCATCAAAATCACAGGGACACAACAATCTCCCCCTTTTTGATGATGGCAACACTACATAGTGAGTCATTTGAGAAGTCTGATGACTCAAACTATTCTCCCCCTTTGACTTCATCAAAAAGAAAATAGTTTGAGAAATTAAAGCAACCAGCATGCTATAATTGAAAACCAATCTCCCCCTTGATATATCCAAGATGAATCATGGGATGATAAGAATGCATATGCACGTGGAGATTTCAAAAATGCAAGATCACAATTCTTCCCTTTGGCAACATCAAAAAGAAAGAGACAAAAGGAGACAGAAATGCAAATGATATGAGATATAATTAATCAAATCCAAGAGTGTGAAAGAGAGCCTCTAAATGGGCAACAAGATACAGATCATTGTCTTTTTAAGGATTAAAATATCTGGCTTGTCTACTGGAAGGGCCACGCGGCCGGCTTGGTGGTGGTCTCCCCCTAGGAGCAGCAGAGGTATATTCTTGAGGTGGAGTTCTGCTAGAGGAAGCCTGGCCAGGAGCTGAACCCAAGGTAGAGTGAAATTCCTTCAGGTCATTGGACAATTCAGCTAGCCAATACACCACAGCGCTTCTGACATTTGCCACTTCAGAAATGATGTCGTCTTGGCGAATATTAACTGTTTCATATCTGTCAGTCAGAATTGTCATTTCTGTTAAGAAAGCAATCAGTTTATCATAGATCTTCTGGACATCTGGACCTAGGGCACTGAATGACCCTTTCAAAACTTCTAAGGATGTCCTGATCTCAAAACAGTGATTTATAATGTTGGCAGAAGACTTAAAGGAGGAAATTTGAGCATCTTGTAGTTCACGAAGTGCTGTTGCGATCTTTGATCATGCCTCCTGCAAGCCTGTCATCAAGGACCTGTTGGCATCATCTGAAGCTTTCTTGTTTAACAGAAACCTTTTCCATTCAGTTAGGAGAGAGATATCAAGCTTCAGTAGCCTGGAATGGACTTGATTGATGTTAAGAGAGACATACTTGAGCAGATCATCCATTTTCTTATCTTGTCTTTGCATTTGCTGAGTCAAATTTATAAGAAGTTCTTCAATATTTGGCGCCCTAGCAGATAGAAGTCGAGGTTGACCTAGAGGTGTACCAAAAGATTCACAGCCAGGTGCAGTTCTCTCATCTGTTTCTTCTTGCACTGGCGTTTGGTTGTCTACTGCTGGAGCCTGATCTTCATCTTCAGCTTGGATGTCTTTGTCAGGACCTACATTTTCATGTGCCTCTTCTTCACTAGATGATTCTGTTTCTAGGTCTATGACAGGAACTTTCTCCTGACACTCATCCACTATATCTTCCATGAGATTATGATCTGCAGGACTTTCAACAGGTGCCTGTTCTAGAATTTCAGATGTAACTACATTTTCAGCCTCTTCCAAACTTTTCTCCACAGCTTCTCTTAGAATGACATTAACAAAATCAGCAAGTTCTTGATCATTACTTACTTGCTCTTGATCAGGCTGTTCCACGGGCACCCTCACTTCGTCTGATGTCTTCCCAAAAGAATCAAACAGACCATCAATGTTTGTATCTAGATCAGTCTTAATGCTGTTTTCAGACAACCTGACTTCTTCAGATGCAAACTCGACAAGCTTCTGAAAAGAAAAAGATACTTCAGTGGGTGCAGCAGACATAGTTGACTGTGGATGTTCAGATGGTGTTTCCTGTAGAGAAACCTCAGAAGCTGATGCTAAAACTGTTTGGGTTGAATCTTGAGGGTGTTCCAGAAGCTCCCCCTGAGCTTGTGATTCCTTAACTTTCTGGGCCTTAACCTGCCCCAAGAGAGAAGAGCCCTCCAACCCCAAAAATACTGAAACAAAATTCATGTTAAAAATGTTTCGAGCCCTAACTTCTGACATGGCCTCTCCATCCAAGGGAATCATTGAATACTTGAAGATGTCTGTCAAATGGGCAGCGTAGGGCAGATGTCTTTTGGATCCAATACACCCCTTCATGACATTAAAAATAACTTCAGGCAGACAGATCTTTACATTCTGAATCAGGCAGAACAATAGGAACCTCTGTGTGTCTGTGATTCTTCCTCTAGCACCAGTCTGTGGGGTGACTATTGAAGCAATGATATTCTGAAGAAGCTTGTGAAGAGGGGGAAATGATGAGGTTTGGTAAGCTTTCAGCTTCAATTGCCCCTTGTCATGAATGTTACTGGGTTTACCAGTAATAACCGAAAAGGCTTCATGCAGACTATATCTATATCCTCTCTCCACTTCCCCTTTTTTCTGGAATACTAAGAGCTTTGTGGAGAGAGTCACATGTTACTGTCATCTCAACCCCTTTAACAGACGAGATCAAAGCAGATTTATCTCGGCTCAAAGACAAATTATTGTAAAATTCCATTACCAGGCTAGGGTAATAGACACGGTGGTTTTCTAGGAATTTCCTCCTTTCCTGAAACTCAAGAATCTCCAAAAGTTCTGGAAACTTTAAAACCAGGGTTTCATCTCCGAAATCTACTATTCTTGGAGGAATGATTTTCCCACTCTCTAAAAACACGGTAGACTGAGAGGGCCTAGTACCTTGTGCTGAAGACATTTCTGCAGCTGTTTCTGGTTCAAGACATCTTTGCTGCTTGGACGAAGGCTCCTCATCTATTTCTTTTCCCTTCCTCTTCCTTTCCACATGAGCGACGGATTCTGGCTGATCCATTTGTCGTAACTCTCAGAGTATCAACTCTTTCTTGCTGGTTGCTGCTGGAAATGAAGCTAGAGCCAAGAACGGAGGAGAACTCTGTGGTGGAGATGAGATTTTAGAGAAGAAGGATGAGCGGGAGATAAGGGTTTGAAGAAGCATACAAGACGTATCGACACGAGGAGACACAGGAAGCGGCAGGGGCACGCGAGGGTTTATTTATGTAACCTTGAGGAACAAGAAGGGTTTTTTTTTTTGAGGGGTCACTTTTCACTCTTATCATACTTTTTCAGGAAATGCCCAAACTACCCTTTTTCAATATGTAACACAGCCGTTTCCCGTTAAAGTTTGCTCTTCAATATATGGAATTATTATATTCTTCCGAATACCTTGGTCAGTTACCTCAAGATGTTAAATCAACATGATCACAAAACTAGCTGTTAAAGGTACTTAGCCTAGAGAAGGTTACGATTAAAATACTCCTTATGTTTGTCAGGCAAAGAAATACCAAACAGATAGTTAAGCACAGTTCATTACCTCATTTAAGGACAAGAGAGGGCAAACATAGTCAACCAATTTGTTGAGCACTAGGTAGAATTGTCCCTTTTTACACAAGGAGACATGTTTATAAGACACCAGAATCCCTGGTTACTCAGGACAAGCTACCTTTATGCCAATGAAAACCAATGAATTTTTTTTGTTGACTTTTCTTTCCCCCCCTTTTTTTTATTTCAACTTTTCCATAATATACAGAGATAGCTAACTGTATCATGACAAAACCTCTAGACTTCTTTGATCTAGAATATCTATTTCTCCACAATAGCCATTGCTCTGCCACAAGGAATGGCGTATTCCCTGGTAGCACCTCTCAAGATCTTAGACACAAGACAGAACCCTTACTTAACACAATTTGTTATCTCACAGCCATCTTCACATAAGTTTCAGTTAAGACGAAATCCTCAGCAAGGCTTTTCCATTTAACAGAAATTTTTACAATGTGTTGACCAACAATTGAGGAATACCTTGGAAGGATTAAAGGACAAAATATAACCCCCATACATTAAAGTTCTTTATTAACAGGTATAACTTGTTACAAAAGATTTTGGGTGGTTTAAGGTATTCTGATCAAATCTGATAAGAGTGACAAAGCTAAAAGAAGGAATTTTCCTTCAAGAGAATTCCTGAACTAAAGGAGATAAAACAAGGATAAGAAGGTGACAAACAAGATGGAGAGAGATGAGATGAGATGAGAAGCACTCCATACAACAAAGCAGCAGGTAAGAGATAACTCTAGAGAGTAAAGTCCAAGGAGCTCACATAAAATCTTCCTAAGGAGAATCAATCTAGAAACCAGAGAGTGCTCTTGAGCAATAAGCTGCAACCTCATGAGATGACTGAACTCAGCACCAAATAACCACATTGGCAGACAAAGGTTCTTCTGATACCAGATGACCTGACAAGCTCCTTTTTCAGTCCATGCAAGGGCATCTCACACACAACTCTTGGAAATATTAATTATTTATATATATATTTTTTCAATAAGTGGAATGTAATGCAATGAGCATGAGTCAGTAAATTGACATAAAAATAGCATGCCTCCCCCTGACTATGAGCATGAAGCTTTTTCTGAGAGCATGCAGTGTTTGCCATGAACACTAAACAAATGAATTTGTGATTCATGCACATTCAGGCTGCCATGTTCAGTAGAATGACCTATGGTACTAGGCGGAGCACTTGGTCAGAAGGACCACCTCACACATAGTAAGCACCTCCAGACAGATTTTCCCTGCCCTTATGATAGCTTCCTATTTGATATACCATAATGGTCAAACATGATGATCAAAGGGCATGCCAGACAAGTAAGATTGTTCTAATCATGATAATCATGTCTAGTTTAAAACATGCAGTTTATATGTTCAACAACAATCATCAGTCTGATGGATTAAGAATTGAATTCAGATTAGGAAGGCAGCAGTAGATTTACCTGAGGCGTTCAGGCATGGGGTCATTTTATGTGCCCTGGTTTATTACCCCTTTATTCCATCCAAGGCACACCTGCCAGGCACCTTCCTATTTTCCACTAGCAGGTACCCAAGTGGTCTTGGGTCTTGCATAGTAATTGGCCCCTTTTGGGACTGCCTGCATCTTCTTCTGTGCCAAATAGTCGTCAGAGTTCATGATAAAACAGTTATGCATTGAATGCCCAGACAGCCCACAATAGTGGCATGAACTAGCAGGTTTCATGTTCCTCTTATGTACACTAGCATGAACTTGAGCATTATAAGAGTGAGCATGAGGGTTTCTGTTATAATTATGAAATTTTTTTCTTTCATGACCAGCCACCCAACAAGCAGCAACGTGGTGGCCTGGTTTTCTGCAATTTGAGCAAACAGGAATTCTTTTAAGAACATGTTCGTTCCTACCAAATCCTTTGAAATTTCTAGTCCTACCCTGGACATGCCAGCATTCCTTGACTACATGCCCATGCTTCCCACAATGGGAGCAGAAAGGAGACTCTCTTCTAAAAAAGCTTGCCCAACATTCAGTGGCCTTGTGCCCAAGCTTGTTACAATTAAAACATTTGACATGCTGGTTCAGAGAAGCAGTTTTGTTGATATTAAGAGCATATTGGTTAGCATAAGATTTAGCATGATGTGAGAGTGGTTTTTTCCTTCCATTAGCAAACCAACATTGAACAAGGGTGTGGCCTAATCTACCACAATGCGAGCATTCACTTTTCTTTGAATAAGCAGCAGGATTTCTATCACGATATTTCCCAGCATCCATCATTTCAGCATTTAAATCATCCGGTTCTTTTAATTCACACTCATGCATCAAATGGCCTATCTTGTGACAGTAATGACATTTCATGATTTCCCTCTTATGTGCATGTCTCGGTATACCAGTGTGTTTTACAGCATGCACATTTTCAGTGTGATCCAATCCTTTCTTCACATGACTGACCATATCAATAACTTTTGTTTGTTTCTGATTCTTCTGAACATTTGGTTGTTTATTTTCTGAGGTGGTGGCTACATCAGATGCTTTAAAAAAAGATGTCATTAGCTTATTTTTGAAAGCCTTTTTATTTATATTGTTGTAGCCTAACCCTTCCTTTTGAGTATTGACCTTAACACCTAACAACCTGTCCAGATTTTCTTGTCCTTTCACAAATTTTGACAGGGATTTATTCAAATCGTCAATTTCATTTTGCAGAGAAACGATGTGTATTTCATAACTGGCAATTTCTTGTTCATTACAATTTACACATTCGCTTAGCACTTTGTTTGCAATTTTGCAATCCTCAACTTCTTGTTCCAGATTTTTCATTTTTTCAGATTCTTCAAAGTAAACAAATTTTCCTTTTTCTAAAGCTAGAAGCCTCTCAGACATAGTGGAGTTCAGCACTTTTAACTTCTCATTTTCTTCCTTAAGCTTGTCATTCTGAATTAACTCATTTATTAATATCTGATCTTCTGAGTTAGTTTCAAATTTTCTTCCAGCCATAAATTTCTTCAAATCTTTTTCCTTCTCTTCAATATCTTTCTGTAATTCCACATTCACAAATTTTATGGCTTCAATTTTCTCAATCATGAGAATGTTCTCTTTTTTCAGTTTCTCTAAACTTTCTTCATTTTCTTTGGAGAACTTTCTAAGAGAATTATCTTCAGATTTCAGCTTATTTAGATCAGATTTTAGACATTCACATTCCTTCATCAAGTTTTCGTTCTGATTTTTATACCTACGAATATCAGATAGAGAGGTATCATGATGTTGCTTGATACTGGAGCAATTTTCACATGGGTATCTAGACCTTTCTAACCCAGTATTCTTTTTCAACTTTTTATACTGACTTCTTAAGCTCTCATGTGATTCTAGCAATTCAGCATATGCATTTTCCCAATCATCTACAGTATAATTTTCAAAAGGATTTACCTCATCATCTTCATCTTGAATGCTGCCTTGATTATTTCTATCAGCCATCATACAGCTGTCCTTCTTTATCTTCTGAATTCGCTTCAGCATGTTCAGAATATCTTTAGCAGAACTGCAATCATAAAGACAAGACCATAAGGCTCTGTCAGTAGCTGCTTTCATCAGATTAAAAGCTTTCTGATTCTCTTCATGCAAAGAGGTATGCATGTCAGTCCATTTGGACTTTTTCTTTGGTAGTTCATGAGGACCGTGTGAAATTACTTTCCACAGGTCTGGATTAATAGATTTAGCATAACTCTTTAAATTAGCAAGCCATGCACTGAAGTGTGTACCACAAAAAATCGGTGGATTAGCCATGGGAACAAATAGCAGGTAGATACGAGGCAACAAGAGTATTGATGCACTAAAACCAAATAAGTATCGAAGACTACAAGATCGGATCTGCAGGTCGCTGGACCTTCTAGGCAGACACCCGCTCTGATACCAATTGTTAGGATGCAATGCCCGGATACAGAGGGGGGGTGAATGTATCCTTTTACAATTAATGCCCAAATAAAAACTCAAGTGCTGGACGCAATCTCAGAATAAAACCAAATTCAATTAAAACAAGGAGCAAACACAAGAGACGCGCCTATTCAAGCACCTAGTGGAAGCACACTCACAATGCAAACCACTGCTCAAGAGATTTTTAGGTGGTTCGGTCCTCCAGACCTACATCCACCCCACACTCAAACTAAGTGTGGCTACACTAACAGCTGGGCAACACAGCTTGCCAACAGAAGCTGATACACAGCTTACCCAGGGGAACAGACTCCCCTCTTCCTCCAACCTGGAGGGAACCTCTAGCAACCCTCGGTCACTAGAAAACTAGAGACTAGCGTCTCTCTTCCTCTATACCAAGAGGGAACCCTTGGACTTGCAACCCACAAGCCCAGAACTGGAGATCAGATCTCCCTTCCTCCAAACCAGAGGGAACACACAAGTGACTTCCAGCCACTTGCAGACTAGAGGTCGAAGACCTCTCTTCCTCCAGACCAGGAGGGACCCGACCTCAGTCCAGAGGATCGGAAGTACAGAGCTAACCCAAATGAAAACGGAAAAATAAGAAAGGGAAAATACACAGCGATCAGAAAGCTGTAAAGATAGATAACACAAATGTGGCTCGCATGGAGCTGACTGGCCTGGATTTGATCCACGGTCCAGTAGTCAGATCTTCAGGTAAGGTTCTCTTCCTCTTCTCTTCTCCCTCACTTTCTTCTCTCTTTCTCTTCTCCTCTTCTTCTACTCTTTCTCTCACTCTCGATCTCTGCTCCTCTATTCCTTTTGGCTCATATGCTTGCCCTCTGCTTCATTAGCCTTTCTTCCATTTATATCAGCAGCCAGCAGGATGATAGGGTACAAAGTGCGTGTGCCTCCCACGCTTGATCCAGAACTTTCCTGCCACGTGCCCTTTTCGTATTTGTTCCTCTAGTATAGGATCACGTGCAGCCCAGTTATTGGGGAATACTCTTCCTCGGACCTGCAAGGAGATAAAAACTATTAATACTCAGGGTTTGCTCTATATGTCTACCTGAAATGAGTTGGTTGACACTCAAGCTGAAACTGCACGAGGTATGTGGGAACGACAAGAGGTGCACTATACTGAGAACGACACGAGATACAGTGGTGACAAAACAAACACTACCAAGAGAACGACACGAAGTCCAAGGGTGACAATACAGATACTACAAAGAGAACGACACGAGGTAGAGAGAGAACAACACGAGATATACAATAATAAAGCTGACACTATAAAGAGAACGACACGAAGTAGAAAGAGAACAGCACGAGGTAAAAAGGAAATAGCACGGAACTAAAAAGGTAGTAAGACACGTGGTCAGAGGAAACCTGGACGAAGGTAGAAGCAAAACAACACGCGGACATAAACACAAGAGAAACACGAAAACAGAAACCGACACGAAGTGTGGTTTCAAAACAAGAAAGACACGAGGTCTAGGAAAAGCAACACGAAGATAGAAATAACAAAGAACCGACTCGAACTAAGGACGACATGGAGACAGCACAGTCAGACTCGACTTGAGACACTTAACACTTGAACTTAGAGAAGAATGCACGAAGTAAAATCAACATGAAGACAGAAGACAGAAATAACATGAAGACTCAAACACAAAAATAACACGAAGACATGAATACAAAAGCAACACGACATAACAAACAGTAAAGAGAACAGCACGAGAACAACATGGACTGAAACCAACTCGAAGACGAAAACAAAAACTGACACGAAGTGTGGTCACAAAGCAGAGAAGACACGGGGTCTAGGAAAGACAACACGAGGAGAGAAGACAGGAACGGTTTCAATCGACACGAGATAAAAAAAAGAAAGCAGGAAAATGACTCGAGTATCTACAGTAAATGACACGAAGACAAGCCCTGAAAATACTATTTAGACTTCACGCTGTACAGACTTTGAGGAGTCTGAACCAATGTACAGACTTTAAACCTATGAAGATGGAGTGTATAGACTTGAAAGTCTGAATGCGATGTGCATACTTGCTGAGTTGACGCTGCAGCCCAATGAGTTAACGCTGCAACGTATACACTTTGCGTTCAACTGAAGGTGTATATACTTGAAGTTTCAAGGCCACAATGTATAGACTTCAAAAGAAGCAGTCCGATGTACAGACTTCAAATGTGAAGACATTGTGACTGCAAATGCAGTGATCAGACTTCATTGTATAGACTTGGAGAACATGAAACAATGTGCATACGTGGGACGCCTGAAGACCAATATATAACATGACTGAACATAATCAATTATGCAAAGCCATATTAGAACTAATGAAGAACAGCATAATGATCAGAAAGTAGCGATTTGACTCACACAAGATGACTCACAGTGAATAGCTCACTACAAAGGCCAAACATCAAAACCACCATTAAAACCATCATCAAAACCACAGGGGCACAACATGCTTCAAAGTGCTGCCACATCCTAGAGCTAGAACCAACCAAGGAGAGCTGCTTCCCACGTCCATCTACTTCCAAAGTTCAGGGAGTATCGTTTCCAAGTGTTTAGTTCAGTCAAGTCATGTTCTTAGTGTCTTTTCTCCTTTTCAAACATCATAGCATTGTCCCTCTCCATCTCCCATGTTCTTGCACTTGCTGCATTCATTCAAAACATCCTCCCATCTTTTAAAACGCCCTAGAGGGGTTAAAAAACCAACCTCCCTGGTATTTCCCTTTCCTTTTGCATGTTCTTAAGTTTCTTGGATTTATTGATACTACTTTGTCTAAGGGCTAATCTGGGTAATTTTTCTTGTGTTCTACACTCTCTTGCAGGTTTACAGGGTCCATAGCACGAGGCCCAAGCTCTCTTGCAGATTCCTAATTTTTATTCTGCAGAAGCTCTAACGGTCGAGCACAGGCGCGTTCGAGTCTTATAGCGGTCTATCGTGAGACCGCCACACTTGCTGTGGCGCATCTGTCTTAGACCGTTACATCTGACAGAGTTTCCTGGTTGTTTTCTCTCTCCCGTGGGCGGGTGCATCATCCTCTTATTCTAAAGTATTTATCAGATCTTTGACTTGTTTCTACCTTAGTGGCGATCACATCTTTCCTTAGTTTGGGCATTAGCTTTCTCTTTCATCATATCTCCTCGTTACTTTGCTTGTTCCACCTATACGGTGTGTTTTCCTTTATTCCTTATTCCACGCTCCGGTGTGTGTTTTTCTTTATTTGCTTTGCTTAGTCTTGATTGCGATAGCATGCCCATGCTAGAGCTTGTATTGGTTGCCTAGGTTCATGATTCTCATGTTCATAGGTTAAGTGATTTCATTACTTGGCTCATACTTTCATAGTTGGCATCATAGTCCATCTTGCAAAAGAAGGGACACATTAAAACCAACAATTTTTTGGCGATCACGGTGGGACATCTAGTGCCAATCGTGCTTTGAATCTCTATTAAACCTGCCCTCCTTTGTTTGCCCTGGTTGCTCGTGTTTTTCTCAGATTCCCCCTTTATTTCTTGTTGTTTCTGGTTCTCTGGCTCCTCTGACGGTCTCCTGTGCATGCGTTACATTACTGTGACGGCCCGGTCTTCGACCGTCACACTCCTCTGACGTAGGTAGTCTAGATCGTCACATACTCCAGGTAGGTACACATCCCGAGGTGCAGTTTACTTCCATAGTTTTTGCTGTGATTTTCATGCTTGGGTGCTATTCGGTCTCCTCCTTGGTTGGCTCACATATTCATATCATTGTGTGCATATTTTATTGTTACATTTTAGGCTAGATTTTGCATGCACCCCGGTGCACATAGGTTCATGTATATTTTCATACATTAGATTGCATTCTCCTACCATGGTGCGTGGACCTCTCATCTCCATATTCCTTGGGGCCGACCAGGAAAACACATCAGGGACCTCCATAAGTCCCCGTGAGCCGTGGATTCCCACACGGACACCGGGCCGGTTGTACCTTTCCTACCTCGTGTCTAGGATTGCATAAGTGAAGGAGTGATTACATTTAGAGTCAACCAAGCCACCCAACCTTTCCCATTATGAACCTATTGTGGAGAGCACATCTTCATCAAATCACTAAAGTTCTAAAGGAGGAAATCATAAAAATCTTGTTGCATCATCTAAGTAACTTGGTTGAATTTGAGTGTTGTCATCTCGTTTTCGCTTGCATCTTTGTCAAAGTTATCTAAGTTTGATCACTCATTGTGTGTTTGTTGTGTGTTGTTTATTTTTGTTAAGGTCTTCCGTTGCATGTGGAGTTGTCTTCGTCTATTAGAGTCATCTTCTAGGGTTAATTCCATCTCCAAACTCTACTCCAATCCGCTCTTCGAACCCATCATGGCTTCTTTCAATCCTCCCCGTTCCCAAGAGGAGTCTCTCCCTCGAGGGCTTCTTGAAAACCCTTCTAGGGTTATCTCATTCCCGTCTGGAGAGGGGTCTGCCCCTCTTCCATCCTCCGTCCCTATGAAGGGCAGCCAAACCACTCCTTCCTTCTCTTCTCCTTCTACTGGCTCCATTCTCCAAATGATGGCCCAGTTGGATCCGACCCAACTCCAGGCTGTCTATCAGGCCATGTAGGGGTCCAATACCCCACATTCCACGATTGCGCAAGGCCAATCTAATCTTTCCATCGACCAGTCTAGAGTTGGTGGGCCCTCTATCCAGCCCACTCCAATTGATCTTACTCCGGTCCAACCTCGGACCATCACCTCTTCTGGTATGGAAACGGGCCAATCTTCCGCTTCGGCCCAGCAATTTTCTGACAAGGGAAAGTCTACTCTCCCTCCTTTTATTCAGGTGGATCATCACATGTCCAGCCCATCGGTGCCACAAGTCCTTGTTGGCCCTTCAGATTTCTTGCGCCCTCAGCAAGGGGTAGCCCAAGTCCATTCTAATCTGGGTCAGTCTCCGGCCCAATATCCTTCTTATGGGCTCCCTACCTTGGCCGTTTATCCTTCTGCTCCTTCTTATGGGCTTCCACCTCCTACAACAGTCCATCCTTCTGCTCCTCAATTTCAACCTTCATCTTTCACTACCCCTACTCCATCTAGGGAGCAGGAACTACTTGATAAGTGGGCTGCCATGCAACAACAGATTGATTTTCTCCAAAAATGGGTTGGCCCACAATCCTTGGTAGATGTTCCAGTCCCCAACTTCCAAAACATCTGATTCCCTCCGCAATTCGAGGTCCCTAATTACCGCAAGTATGATGGGAACGGTAATCCCTTTATTCATGTGAGGGAATTTTTATATGAATCGGCCCAATTTCAGTATGATGATCGCCTCATGGCGTATTTGTTCCGCCGATCATTGGATGGGGTTGCACTGGAATGGTTCTATTCTCTGCCGCTAGAGGATGCCGAGAGCTTCAAAATAGTGAAAGGCAAGTTCATCCAACGGTTTCAAGACAGGGTCGGTCCAGAATATTCTTTCACAGACTTGGTGGCCGAGAAAATGAAGCCCGATGAGGAGTTTGCAACTTACGCTGACAGATGGAGGTAGATGGCCGCCAGGGTGCCAGGCCATATTCCGGAGGAAGGGAAGGTCAAGCTACTTATTTCTAATGCTACTCCGACCTTTCAAAACATCTTGGCGATGAATGATATAGCCAACATGCACCAACTCTATAGCCGGGCGTGGTTCATTCAAACACAGTACAAAGACTCCCCCATTCACTCGCTCTATGAGAACCAAAAGCCAAAATACCACAAGAAACCTCAAGGGCCTGTTACCGAGGGGGTCCAGACCAATGAACAAGTTCAAGCCGTTACCTTCCCCTTCCAAGCAGCACCTCTCCGCTTTCCGTAAAACCCCCGCACTCCCTAAAACCCTGCTCCACAAAACTTCCCAACCATTCCACAAAACCCTCCGCCTTCCTTTGCCACTCCACAAAATACCTTTACCGCTCTGCAACAACCTCCATAGCCTTCGCAATACCACAATGTCCCTCCACCCAACGGCTACAACAACAACAACAAGCGCCCGGCTCCTAAAAGAGCACAGTACCCACCCCTGCCAGAAACCCTCACGGATAGCTTCTCGGCTCTCATGTCAGTTAGTGCTATAGAACTCCCTCCGGAACGGCCCAACTGGAACCCGGCCGTTGATCAAACAAAGTATTGTATATTCCACAGACAGTCATGACATACTATTGAAGGGTGTTTTCAGTTCTGGGATTTGGTCTATGACCTCCATGAAGGACAAAGGATTGATTGGGCCGAAATGCATAGGGCCATTACGGAAATTAAAGAGAAAAGAAGGCAGTCACCGAGGCAGTAAGTGCAGCAACAACAGGCACCGCAGCCGCAACAGCAATAGCAGCCGGTTCAAGACTTGGGGATCCATCAGTACCCAATGCCGAA
The DNA here is from genome assembly GCA_022559845.1 of Amorphophallus konjac. NCBI lineage: Eukaryota > Viridiplantae > Streptophyta > Magnoliopsida > Alismatales > Araceae > Amorphophallus > Amorphophallus konjac. The sequence goes on along the minus strand of CM040126.1, from coordinate 289,402,547 downwards.
CCATCTTCCCGCTCCACAGCCTCAGCCACCGGCGTCGGCCCAGGTCAAGGTAGTTCAACCCCCGGCCCCTGATGCCGGGTGGTCCTTTGATGATGACAGCTCTACGCCGCAAGTCATGGCCCTTCACATAACTTCTGCACTCCTTTCACTCCTACCATCCTTACGCCCACATACCAAAACCCTCCTCCGCCTACTACACCGTTTGTCCTTTCATCTATTCCTACTCCACCGCCCGTCTCTCACACATTACTCACCCCCGCTATCACCACACCTCCATCTAACCCTCCACTCATTACACCTTCGCGTACCTTTATATCCCCAATTCCACTCGCACCCGCTACCACCAACCCCTCACCCATAATCCTTTCCACCACACCCTCTTCTGCACCATTCATCCACCCCACCGGGCCTACTAAGTCACTTATCTTGAGCACATCCGAGGCCGCGACAGCCTATAACTTCACCCTGCGGAGCGGGCGCATGTTTCACCGCAATTATCCTTCCACCTCTAATCCCCAGTCTTCACAACCGGCTGCTGAGCAGGAAGAAGCCGAGCCGTTACCAGGAACCCAATATGATATGTTGCATCACTTGGATCGGGTTCCCGCTAAGATATCCGTGCTGGAGCTTATCAAAAGATCTACCCTTCACCAAGATGCTCTCAGGGACTTTCTTCAGAATGTGATGGTTAGTGAAGACGTGGCAGCCGACAGTTTACCTACGACATTGGCGACTATTTCTAAAGGACCAGCTATAACCTTCTCTGAAACCGAGCTAGCACGACCAGAGGCTCGGCAAATGCCGCTTTGCATCACCATTATCTTGAATAAAGTTAGCATTGATGCGGCATTAGTTGACACAGGGGCATCTATCAATGTATTCCCGCTCAGCACTCTCAGGGCCTGCAATTGTCAGAAGAACTTCTACGCCCGACCCCCACTACTATAGCTGCTTATGATAATTCTCGGAGGGCATGTCACGGGATTGTTACTATTCAAGCTTAGCTTGGGCCTCTCACCATGCCCATTGAATTCTATGTGTTGGACATCGACCCTATGTTCAAAGCTATCTTGGGTCGTCTGTGGATCGACACTCTCAGTGCCGTGCCCTCCACCGCGCACCAATGTCTCAAGTTCCCTTTTCAAGGGAGGGTGGTTAATGTAAAAAGCTTATCCACAGTCCAGTCTATCAAAGTTATTTCAGAGAAGATTCTACCCACATTATGGCCCAGCAGCCGGCCCGTTATTTCTGTACTAGATCTGGATTTCCCTTGGGCTTATGCACCACGCAAGCCCGCCGCTACACCCGTCAATATCAAAGTGAAACCCCAGAACCAAGATTCCAAGGGTTGGGACATCATATTGAAGTTGGGTTACCAACCGGGGAGAGGCCTCGGTGCGTAGTTACAAGGGCGAACCAAGCCAGTGCCCAAAGGAAGAAAAACTAGCCGAAGAGGCCTCGGTTATCGAGAGTCCGCACTCTCAATGATGCGTGACTTAGGGCCACTTACATGGGATTACCGCTAACACTTTGTAAGAGGACCCCTCCAGCCGGGTACACTGAATCCACCACCAGTACAGTCAAAAAAGAAAGATACAGCTTGCACAGTTGCTAGTCCACTTCTGCTACCAAAAGGGCCTGTTGATGATATGCCAGGTTTTAGACAGTCATTTGCCAGAATGTTCAGCGAGCCAGATGGTTATGGTCAGAAGGAGAATCAGGAGGTGCAGCTCATTCAGTGGAAGCCGAAGCCACCTGGCCGTCTACAGAAGAAGGGGAGCTCACCCATTATCATTTCTTGGTCTCCCTCCCGTCTCACATCTCTATTTCAACAATTGGAATCCATTCCCCGTTCACCCCCGATTATGGTCGATCCGTATTTTACGGAAAGATCACCCAAAATCTTGTTTGTTCCATGTGCATGTGGGCGCTGCCCACCCATTGATCTGTCAACTCTATTCACTCCTCCTTCCCCAACCGCCCAACTCCACGAGATATGGTTTTCATCTTCCGACCCCTTCTTTGATTGCATCTTCCCCTCTCTATTTCCCATGCAACTTCCTCCTCCTCCATCCTGCTGTATGATCTCCACTGATCTCCAAAAAAAACGTCAAATTTGAAACGGAGATTTTGGTGGAAGATTACGCTACCATGTCTCCATCCTCCTCCCAGGGGCACGAGTCCCTTGCTCCTTCCTTTCCACTAGATTTTCTTTCTCCTAGGTTAGGCGTAGGGTCCGTTGAGTCTAGGGAAGTAGGGTTGATTAGGTCTAGAGAAGTAGGGTCCTCTTCTAGGTCGTCCAATCCTTCCGAGCTTGAGCCGCGCCCGCTTGCGCGTCATCCCAAATCCATTCCTGATAGGTTCTTGCAGGATCTGGTTCAGCGATGTCATGCTCTTTTGAAGTGTCCAGAGTTTGTCGCTACGGAAATCATGATAGAAGACGAAGAGGAAATAGAAGGGGTGTGGAGCGATGACGGACTCGGTGTCTATGAAGTCTTGGATGAGAAAGACCCGATTGACGATGAGGACAGCAACGTAGATAACACTGTCGATCTGTATGCACAAGGATTAAAGAGATTCGATGAGCCATCGTCGGTAGTGGATGAACCTACAAAGGAAATAAATTTGGGAACTGAAGAAGACCCAAGGCCCATTATTATTGCCGCTAATCTCCCTCCGCAAGTGGAAGAAGATCTAGTCAAGGTTCTAAGGGAGCATAGTGATTCTTTCGCCTGGTCTTATGAGGACATGTCGGGTCTTGACCCCTCTTTAGTGGAACACCGACTCGTGCTTAAACCAGGGGCAACACCCGTAAAACAGAGATCAAGGAGATTTCCCCCCCACATGGCCTTAAGGATTAAAGAAGAAGTTGATAAGTTATACAAGGCCAGGTTCATTAGAGTTGTTCTATATCCCCAGTGGGTGGCGAACATAGTCCCTGTCATCCAGAAGGATGGAAAGGTACGTATTTGCATCGATTTCAGGGATCTTAATAAAGCATGTCCCAAAGATGATTTCCCGCTGCCTCACATAGACGTCCTGGTCGATAACACCACCGGGTACGAAGTTTTATCATTCATGGATGGTTACTCAGGTTACAATCAGATTCGTCTCGCTCCGGAGGATCAAGAGAAAACTTCCTTCACCACGCCCTGGGGCACGTACTGCTACGTGGTTATGCCGTTCGGTCTGAAGAACATAGGTGCCACATATCAGAGGGCAATGGTGGCCATTTTCAACGACATGATGCATATCTACATGGAAGCCTACGTGGATGACATCTTGGTGAAATAAAGAACCAATGAAGAACAACCCTCTATTCTGGCTAAGGTGCTGTAGAGAGCTAGGGAGTACAAGCTGAAAATGAATCCGAAGAAGTGTGTTTTTGGAGTCTCTTCGGGGAAGTTGCTAGGCTTTATAGTTAGCAAACGGGGGATACAGATTGATCCTAATAAAGCAAAGGCCCTTATGGACATGCCTCCGCCAAAGAATATTACGGAACTTCAAGGACTGATTGGTAGATTACAATTCATCAGAAGATTCATATCCCAACATTCTCAGAGGTGCCGCCCGTTTTGTGAATTGCTAAAGGCGAGAGTCAAATTTGAATGGAATCAAGATTGTCAAAAGGCCTATGAGGACCTAAAAGAATATCTATCCAATCCCCCAGTTTTGAAACCTCATGTCCCTGAGAAACCCCTAATCCTATGCATCTCGATTATTGAGGACTCCCTAGGGGCGGTTTTAGCACAAGTAGATGATGAAAGAAAAGAGCGGACAGCTTATTACCTCTCATGTGCTATCAATTGAGACTATCATCGTTCAGAGATTGGACGCACCCTCTCTTCAGGATCCTTGGCATGTCAACCTTAGGAAGACTGTAGAGGTAAGGGTTGAGAAGAAAGAGTTGAAGGAAGTATCATTGATAGAGTTAGAGGAAATCCTGGACGAGGAAGAGTTGCCCTGGTATCATGAAATTAAGTTGTTTTACAAAGACAGATCGTTCCCGGAAGGGGCAAATGCCGAGCGCAAGTCAATAAGAAGAGTCGCCTTAAGGTATACTATCGTTGCGGGAGAACTATACAGGCGCGCTACTAACGGGATGCTCATGAGATGTTTGGACGATGATGAAGCTTGGAAGGTGGCCGAAGCAGCCCATTCTAGTGAGTGTGTAGGTCATGTTAATGGCCAGGCTCTAGCGAAGAAGATCCTTAGGCAGGGCTATTATTGGCCCACTCTAGAGGAGGATTACTCCCTCTATGTCCAGAGGTGTCTTAAATGCCATCTCTATGCTGATAAAATTCATGCTCCAGCTTCATCTCTTCATCGTTCTCTATGTGGGCTTTCGACGTTGTCAGCCCGCTCGGTGATCCCAATTCTCAGATCAAGCAAAAATCCTTCATCCTTACTGCCACTGAGTACTTCACCAAGTGGGCTAAAGCTGAAGCATACGCAGAGATTAAAGCTACCACGGTGTGCTGCTTCATCATGAAGAACATTATCTCACAGTTCGGAGTGCCAAGCAGTATCGTCACCGACAACGGACCCTAGTTCGTCTCTCAAGAGCTCAAGGACCTATGTAAGAAGTACAATATTACATTGCACCATTCATCTCCATATTACCCACAAGGCAACGGTCAGGCCGAAGCCACTAACAAAACCCTTCTCAAAATCATAAAGAAAACATGCGAATCTCATAACTTTTCTGATTGGCCAGAAAGATTAGTGGAAGCTCTATGGGCTTACCACACCTCCGTTCGTACCCCTACGGGGAAAACTCCCTATGCTCTCACTTACGGGATGGAGGCGGTGCTCCCATATGAGATTTTGATCCCTTCCATAAGGGTACAGCTCGATAAGGAACTTAATCTCTATGAACGTCGAGAGGCGTTGCTCGTCCAGCTAGAACTCTTAGACGAGAAGAGGATGAATGCGGCCGATCATGTATCCGTTTATCAAAAGAGAGTTTCGCGTTATTTTCAAAAGAAGGTAATTGAGCGCAAATTTCAAAAAGGTGATATGGTTTTGAAACGTAAATTCATTCGGTTTACAGGTCCTAGGTCTAAATTGCAACTTAACTGGGAAGGGCCGTTTGTTGTAAAAGAGGCTTATCCGGGGAATGCTTACCGCTTAGTGAACGCAGAAGGTGAGGAGCTCTCTCACGCTTTGACTGGGTTGTGCCTTAAGCGTTTCTTTCCTTAGAATCAAAACCAGTGCCACCCCGGTAGCAAGGTGTCCTTTCCCTTCCTTGCAAGAAAGAGGACCCCGAGTACGCCAATCACACACTACACGACGTCCCTGGTCGGGTTCCCACTTTGTAGACACCGTTTCTCCTTGGCCATGCTTTGGGGGGAAAGTCAAAAGTCCTTGTCCGTCTCTTTCTTCGGCTGAATCCAGGGGCAAGAGGTGAACAAGGAGGCGACAACCAATCTAGGTGCCTTGACGAGAGGAGGTCTCAAATAGGGGCAGTCCGTTGACGCCACAAGAAAAAGGAAAAGAGCAAAGAAAAAGAGCAATCTTCTTGACAAAAGTAAAAGTCCATCTCGAAAGTCCATCAATTATAAATTTCAAAGCTCCAAAAGAAAAAAAAATAAAAGCTAGGCATGGCAAGAGTGGCAGTACAGTTTCCCCGCGGGACGTTATGAGCCCGGTCGTATGCATGCCTCAGTGGACAAAGGTTCGATGACGGATGCAAAAGCCCTGGCACAACAGACCAAGTCTCTGAATAGGTTGACTGGAGAGGAACTGAAGACCTAAAAACTTCTATATCTGGCCTAAGCTTATCCCCACATTCTATTTTTCCTTTTCAGGACTGAGACAAGTACCTTGGGTATGGCCTTGGTAGAAACACCATCACGCGAGTTAGGCCAGGGGTTGTCACTTCCGTTGCACGCTAACCTCGGAAACTCTGAACGGAATTGGGAGGACCCACATTCCTAGGGAGGCACTGGTTTTCAAAAAATCATATATTTCAAAATCCAAAAAAAAATCATATATTTCAAAATCTAAAAAAATCATATATTTCAAAATCCAAAAAATCATATATTTCAAAATCCAAAAAAATCATATATTTTGAAATCCAAAAAAATCATATATTCCAAAAAAAAACCAAAACCACCATATATTTTCAAAAACTCACAAAAATCCAAATGTTTGCAAAAAATCCTATCATATGCATTGCATGCATTGCATTATTTCCATTTTATATTCTTCGCCTATTTAATAAGGCTCCACCCCTTGACCAAATATCAAGAAATGGCCATTTTCTAACTTGCTTTAGGCAAGGGGTTGAGTCTAAGAACATATATAACTTGTTTCTTGTCTAAGTGTGTGTAGAATGCAGGTTCAAGCCCAAGATTACAAATTTTCAGGTTCAGGTCTGTAACGCACCAGTGTCAGACCGTCACAGCCTTGTAACGGTCACCCTTTGACCGTCACAGCCTTATGGGGGTGTCCACCCCGCCACTGGAGGGGGGACAGTCACAACCTTATGAACTTTGAAATCCATTGGTCCTCAGTAAACTCTCTCTGACACATCCACGATCGACCGTCACTTCACTCTAACGGCCTACTATTAGACCGTTACATTCTACAGAGAACATAAACTCAATTTTCTGAGTTCACTCCTTCTGACGGCTCATCGTAAGACCGTCAGACTGTTGTGACGGCCCTATGTAGGACCGTTACAGATTCTAGAAACTCTACTTTCAGGCCAGTCAAGCAACAAACTCATGATTCCATCAACTAAGGCACTTCTATATCATTCCATTGAATTCAATAATACATAAAATTGATTGATAATCTTCAAGTTCAAAAACATCATAAGAAATCTCAAGCTATATTCAATTTTCTATCCGCAAGAGGGCGGATCTTGCGCAGTTCTTTCACATAGCTACGGCATCCCTCGTCGTCTTCTTCCACTTCTTCTTGCCACGGGTGCACTTTGCTGATCTCCCACATGGTCAGTGCGTTCCGGATCGCTCTCTCATCTTCCTCAGTCCCCATCTTCCTAGCTAGAAGGGGAGGGTAGTGTAATAGTGCAGGAACTTCGGTTCGGGGTAGCCCAATTTGAAGGTAGCACCGGTGCGGGTTGTAGATCGCCAAGGTAGTGTTCCCTATTAGCTGTAGATCAAGGCCTGGTCGCCGTGGTATTCTAAGCAAGGCATCATGAACTTCTCTATTGACAAAGTGTTGAGGAAGAGGTGCCATTCATCCCGTGTTTTCTTGTCCGCCGTCTTATACTCAACCTGTGAAGAGAATCCGAAGGCACCTCCAATAAAGAACAAGGGGTGGCTCCCAAAGATCCGGCTGGCTGAAGGTATGTCTTCCTTGGGTTGGAACTTGATTCTCACGCCCATCGAACACTCAAGGAGTATCATGAAGCTGAAAAGGGGTCCTCCTAAGCAAGCTGAACTAAGTCCTTCATAAAGGAATGAAAGGACCGCTTGGGAAATAGACAAACCCCGTCATAATTCGCTAATGATGCTAAGGTTTTGGATATCTAGGAGGTGGTCTGTGGTAGTAAAAAGGAAGACTCCGCATAAGCAAACTGACACGGCTTTAGCAATGGCTTCATATCTCTCCCACTTGTTCTTACAAGGAGAGACTATCCATTGAGCCATGGGTATCAAGTGAATATGGTTTGGGCTGATCATGGTCCGTACATCCTTCGGGTTGTGTATGAAATCACTTAAGATCAAGGATGGGTCAATAGGTTCGACCGTATGGCACACTAGATCTTCGTCCCCTACTTTAGTCTTAGCAAGGGCTAGGTAGGTCTCTACCTCCTCTAATAGGACTGTAGCTTCAAAGGAAGGGAAGAGGAAGGTGTGTGTTTGTGGATGCCATAGCTCTATAAGGGCTGAAATGCTTACCCAATCTAAAGACAATTTCTGGAAGTTCTTGGCCAAAACTAACAAAGGTTGAAGGTGCCATGCCCTAAGGATGGATAAAACTTCTAAACGAAGTTCTTTGACCATGGGAGCCACCCACTTTAAGTTGGAGTAACACCTTGGACCAGGAAGAGGCTAGAAGAAAGAAGAAGAAGAAGAAAGAAGAATCATGAGTAGTATAGAAAGTGCAAAAATTGATGAACTTTTGAGGTCAATTGGAACTTACCACTCTTTGGGCACTTGAGCTCAGATGCTTGGGGATGATGTCAACCTTTGCAGCTCCCCATGCTCCTTCTTGGCTGCTTTAGGGCCGGTGTAGACTCTCTCCTCCATGCCCATCGCTCCGAAGCTTCTCTTCATGATGTTCCTTGCCCTTTGATGGAGTTTTCAACCCTTGTAGAAGAGAATTAATGAAAGCTGTGATTTTTGGGTTTGTTCCTAGCTTATAAAGGCTTGATTTTGGTGCTAGGATAATAAGATTGGGGTTAGAAAGCCTTATCTTAAGCCTAGGAGGGTTCTAGTGGGGATTAAGGTCTCTTACCTCGAGGTTGGGCTCTCAGGGTAGAATCCGTCTCGGATTATAGTTTGTTCTCTAACGGTCTATCGTAAGACCGTCACATATCTCTGACCCTCCATATTTAGACCGTCACATTTCCTGCTACACATCTTTAGCTCAGTTTTACTCTGCCGTGTCTAACAGTCTAATCTTAGACCGTTACAGATCTCTGACGCTCCATCATTGGACCGTCACATTTCCTGCAACAGCTTTCAGTCCATTTTCACTATCATTTCTGACGGCCTATCCTGGATGCGTTATGTGAACTTGACGCTCCATCAATAGACCGTCACATTCTCTGCTGTAGGTTTTGTTCCCCCTTTCCAGTTCTCTTTGGTCTGACATGCCGGTCTTACATTTTGACCACTATTCTCACTCATCCACACCTATTTCCATCCGTCCGCATTCATTCCCATCCATTCATATGTGCATTCACATATTCATTGCATTCATTCATATCCACATTCGCACACCCATTTCATCCACATAAATAAAACACAAAAATATTTTCATTTCATTTCTATCATTCCATTTCATTCACATAAGTCATGTACAAGTGTGGGTGTCAAAAGAGAAAAAATACATCACTCGGACGGTCTATCCCCCGGGCCCTCACTATCACCAGCACCCTCCTGCCGCTTGGCTGGCGGCCCCATGGCACTGTTCTCCTCCTCTCGTGACCATCTCCGATCCGCCTCCTCGTTCCTCCGTCGATCGGAAGAACTGGCCAGGTAGGTTCCTACCGATTCGCTCGGCGCTCCGCTCCGAGTGCCTCCCGCTACAGCACTCCGGGATGCACTCAGCACGGGCCCGCTGCTGATCATCAGGACTGTCTCCTCCACGGCCCGAAGTTCTATCTTTAAGTCATGCACCTGGAGTCGCGCCGCCCGAGCCTCGGTCCAGTATCTATCAAGGTCTGCAGTCTGGGTGGCTGCCCACTCCAATTCACTGCTCAGCCAGGCCACCTCTGCCTGAAGATGCCCTGCTTCAGCTTGGGAATGGTCCACTTCTGCTTGGGTCCGCTCAGTCTCTGCTCAAGCTCGCTCCGTCTCGGCCAATGCCGCAGTCAGCTCTCTCGCCTGCATTAGCATTTTTTTCATCATCATGGTCAGCATTCGCATAAATAAATAAAAAGCATTTAAATCATAAGCATTTAAAGGTTTTGATTCTTACCCGCTCTGCGAGGGTAGCCTCGGCCTCCTCGGCTCGAGCTACGGCTCGGGTAAAATCTGCATCTCGCTCAGCCCGTCCCCCGGCAGGCTGTGAAGAGGAGGACAGTGCATCTGGTCCGGTCCTCTGGGCTACCTCGGCCCGCTGCATTTAGAAGTCAAAGTTAGCCATTTGCATCATAAGCATTTAAGTCTTAAGTGTAGAAACTCACCAAAAGCTCCAAGGCATCCCGGTACTCATCCCGCTGCTAGATGGTGGCATGAAGAGTCCCTCGAGCTCGGTTATTCTTCCCTGTGGGTCTAGCTGCATTTTGAAAGCATATGTCAGTGCATATAGAAGTATTAATTTGAATAGATAGAGTTTTGAGTTTAGAAGTTCATACCGGCCGTCGAGTGCCTCTGAACACCTGGTCGCCATACCGGTGGGAGTAAGCCTTGAGGTAGGTCTCGTCGCTGTCTGCCCGGTCTTTCACAGCCCTGCCCTTCTTGTTCCAATCATGGACATACTTGGCCTTTCGGGCACACCAGTCGACATCTCCACTAATGCCCTTCGAAGACTTGCCCGGGCATTCATCGTCACGGCGGGGGAAGGTCACCTCTGGCTGATGAAGTCCCCGTGTTCTCAGGATCAACCGGTAGTGCAAGGGCTCGATCACGTTGATGTAGTGAAGCCATATGTCTCGCCCGCTGTATGCCAGGGACGCCTTCACCCAAGGCTGTCCCTCATAGCCCTCATCCCGGTATGGGGTCCATCTCACCTGAAAAGGTCATGTTAATCCATTCAGAAGCATTCATGAGCATTTAGAAAGCATTTTTGCAGCACTTAAGAGCATATAGAAAGTTTAAGTTCGGAGCTTACCACTGTGTGTGGGAATGAGTCAAGATCATCCTAGATGGCCCCAGTCAGCCTATTGATCGATCCCGTGTCCCTCGCTACCACCCATCACCTCGCGATCAGAATCCGCTTGGGATGTAGCTGACTACCCCGCCCAATCCCCGGGAGGTACACGAAGCTCCAGATCTGCATTTAAAGTCGAGTGTCAGTAAATTGCATAATTTGCATTTGTAGAATCATAATCATATAGAAAGCATCTAGAGTTCAGCATTTACCTGTAGGAAAGGCGAGAAGCCGCCCAGCATCGTCCGTCGGTCTGTGGTGCTGAGCGACTTGAAGAGGAAGGCAAGCACTGCCACTCCCCATGCGTACTTCCCCACTCTGCCCAAATCTTCTAGCAGTGGCAGTAGCCTACAGCAGATCACGTTGGCTCGGGTCAAAAAAAGTAGCTTTCCGAACAACAGCATCAGAAATCATCTCGGGACTCGATTTCCCTCCTGTCCTACCTCTACCGCCACTCGCGGGCGTACCTGCTCTATCACTCGATCTATATGCTGCTCGGGGAGCTCGCCGACTGCTATAGCCGCTCCTCTCAGTCCCAAGCTGCCCTGTAGTCTCGACCTCGAGAGCTGGGATGATGTGTGCCCCGGCCTGATCAGATCTAAGCCCAGTAGCTCTTGGGCCATCTTCGATAATCTCCATATGTCCACCCGGTCACTACTGCTCCGTGGACTCGCAATCCGGTGATCCTCACCATGTCTTCTAATGTGGGGATCATGTGGCCCCATGGGAAGATGAAAGCCCGGCTCACGGGGTCCCACCTCTCGTGTAGTGCATACAAGAGCAGGGTATACGTCCTCGTCACCTTGATGCTAAGCACCTCGGCAAATCCCATCCCTGCCAATCTCTCCCGTTGGTACTTGGGCAATGCCTGGTATACCGCCCGGATATGGAGCCAAGAGATCCTGGTTCTTCTTTTTCCCTGCACACATGTAGAGCATAAGTCAGTCATTCAAATCATAATTTCATGGCATTCTATTACATTAATATAAAACAACAAAAAATTGAATAACTGAAAAATCCTAAAAATTGCTTCTGCTTCTTGTTTCTCTGACGGCTCTGAGTTGATGCGTCACAGTTCTCTGACGCACCAGGGTGGTGCGTCAGGTCTGTGACGGTCGCTGCAACGACCGTCATGTTCTCTGCAATAGGGCGTTATCCCCTTTGTTTTCCTTGGCTCCTAAAATGGCCATACAAGGCCTACAATTGTTCCTAAGGGGTTCACAGACCCATTTCTACCCTCCCATCATACATGCATATATACAAAAATTAAAAATTAGGGTTTTGAGGTGGACGGCCTACCTCGGGGTCTTGGCTCCTTCTCTTCTTTTTCTCCCTCGCCGTGGTCGCTGCCTCGCCAATGGCCTCTCCCATGTCTTTTTCAGCCTCCTCCACGGTCATGGGGGAAGCTTCCTCCGTTGGTTCGTTTGCCGGAGGGCTTACCGCCGGTGGAGTTCTCTCTTGTTCTATCCGGCATCGGAGGCGCTTGATGGCTTTCCTCTTCTTCCCCTTCTCTCTCCCCTTCGGTGGCTGGGAGGGCTCGTCGCCGGCCATCGTTTGTTGGATGGAGGGTCGTCGGTAGGTGTTGAGGTTTTGGTGTGGTTTTGTGTTTTGGCGTTTGTGAGCGAATGAGGGTGGGTGACCATTCGGTTTGTTTTTTTTGAACGCTCAGGAAATGTGATGGTCTATCGTGAGACCGTCAGACTACTCTGACGCGTCCTTTTTAGACGGTTAGGTCATTTGAAATGATGTCTTGAAGGATGTGAACCGCCAGACTCTGACGACCCGAGGTGGATCCGTGAGGGACTTCTAACGCACCCTTACTGGACCGTTACATTCTTCAGAGTGTTTGATGAATGATGATGCTTTATTTATCAGAAATTTCATGCCTAATGATTATCTTGTTAATGCAATTTGTGCTTATTGAATGGGTATGCCTGATTCTATGCTTTGTTTATATTATTGTCGTTGGCTAACCCTTTCTTGTTGCAAAATTTAAGCCATCATACATTCGCTCGCCAGGAAGGTAAGTCAGGTATTGTATCCCGATTCCTTATCCCTTAATGTATTACTATATGTTATGTATGATTTACTATCTCGAGAACCGGCTGGTCATTCATGTGTTCTGGGATCTGATGTTCCCCTTAAACAAAAACGATGATGATCTAAGTACACGTGATTAATCGTTGGATAGGCCATTAGATTGAAAAAGCTTGGGGACGATGGTTCTGTCTTGCACGCCGTGGTTGCAGATGGTGTCCTGACCCTAGTTTCTCCAGTCTAGCAATACTAGTCTCGAGTATCTTGTTATTCTATCTTTCTTTGCATTTGTTTTAAATGCTTTCTTTTTCCTTTAGCCCAGCATGCATCATACGTATCTTTAAGCATTCGTGAGCTTCATCTGTCTAGGTGTCTCAGTAATGGTGAATAACTATGTGTTTAATGATCTCGAATAAGGAGAGTCATTCCACTCTGAATTGGAAGGTTTCCTTCGGTATTCTCGATTGATTTGGTTAGCTGAAGATTCCTGTCTGGAGTTTAGTTAATCGTCTCTTTCTTTTCCGTTGCTCTGGCCGCTAGCCGTGTTTTCCTTTCCTTAGTTGTTAGTTCCTCCAAACATGTGTCCTTTGGTTGCCTTTCCTTGTAATTAATTCGAAGTTTTCCAGAAGATTCCTATCGCTTGTTAGTTGGGAATGGGTGTCGTTTGCCTTAACGCCCAATTTTAGTCCACTCTACTTCGTCTCCGCTTCATCTCCATGTTCCATTTTCACTTTCGCTTCACCTCTGCTCGCTCCCCTGCAAAGAGGACGTTCAGGAGGGGCATCTGTTGACACCCATTTTATGACCGATAAGTTGGGTCATCTTCTTGTTCATTCTATATGATGCTCCGAGTTGTTCACCTTGATTGGGCCTTTTTGGTCAGTTTAAGGTTTATTTATGAGTCATAACTTCTTGGTGGTGTCTTTCCGCTGGACGAAGCTTAGCAAACTCTCATTTCATTTGCACTCTATTATCTCTAACAGTCCATTATAGGGGCGTTACAGTCATCTAACGCATCTACCATGGTGCGTTACATCCTTGCAGAGTCCTTAAGCTTAAGACTTCCTTTCAAGCTTATCTTTTTGCCTATCCGTTGGATGTGACGGTTTATCGTGCAGCTGTTACATTGGTTGTGACGCATCTATCTATGACCGTTACCTTCTTGAAGAGTCCAACGTTCGCAAAATTTTCCCATTGATCTTATCTTATAGTGGATAAGGTTGTGTGACGGTCGAAGACTGGAGCGTTACATTGGTGTGGCGGTCTATCGTGCGGCTGTTACATCCAACAGAGAGTCCTGAAAAGCCTGGCCTTTGCTCTGCTATTCCGTGATCAAACTAAGAGTTTGGTTTGAGGGTTTCTCTCTCGATACTCATCCTAAGAAGCTTCCGTTTGATTCTGTGGACTCTGGGGAGTATTATCTTCAAGATTTATCTAAGTTTTTGTCAAAATTCTAGTCATTATCTTCCTAATTCGAACCTAGACTTTGAGGGTCTATAAATAGAATCCTTGACTTCATGGCTTGAGAAGGAGACATCTGGAGTTTACGTCGAAGTGCTACCGCATCCTAGAGCTAGAACCAACCAAGGAGAGCTACTTCCCACGTCCATCTACTTCCAAAGTTCAGGGAGTATTATTTCCAAGGGTTTAGTTCAGTCAAGTCATGTTCTTAGTGTCTTTTCTCCTTCTCAAACATCATAGCATTGTCCCTCTCCATCTCCCACGTTCTTGCACTTGCTGTATTCATTCAAAACATCCTCCCACCTTTTAAAATGCCCCAGAGTGGTTAAAAAACTAACCTCCCTGGTATTTCCCTTTCCTTTTGCATGTTCTTAAGTTTCTTGGATTCATTGATACTACTTTGTCTAAGGGCTAATCTGGGTTGTTTTTCTTGTGTTCTACACTCTCTTACAGGTTTACAGGGTCCATAGCATGAGGCCCAAGCTCTCTGGCCGACTGGAAAGCTTCGAGATCAAAAGATTCCTAACTTCTTATTCTGCAGAAGCTCTGACGGTCGGGCACAGGCGCGTTAGAGTCTTGTAGCGGTCTATCGTGAGACCGTCACACTTGCTGTGGCACATCTGTCTTAGACCGTTACATCTGACAGAGCTGTAGTTTAATGGTTATTTTCTCTCTCCTGTGGGTGGGTGCATCATCCTCCTATTCTAAGGTATTTATCAGGTCTTTGACTTGTTTCTACCTTAGTGGCGATCACATCTTTCCTTAGTTTGGGCATTAGCTTTCTCTTTCATCATATCTCCTCGTTACTTTGCTTGTTCCACCTATATGGTGTGTTTTCCTTTATTCCTTATTCCACTCTCCGGTGTGTGTTTTTCTTTATTTACTTTGCTTAGTCTTGATTGAGATAGCATGCCCATGCTAGAGCTTGTGCTGGTTGCCTAGGTTCATGATTCGCATGTTCATAGGTTGAGTGATTTCATTACATGGCTCATACTTTCATAGTTGGCATCATAGCCCATCTTGCAAAAGAGGGACACATTAAAACCAACAGTGACTCAAGACAAATTCGGATGCGAACCTGGGATTCTAGCTCGCGACTCGTCCCTAGCGAGGGAAGTGTGCAGATGTGCGCGGTTGAGTAACCAGCAATGAGTCAAGGGTGGTGAAACTCACTCTTGTAGTGCCCCAGAATTTATGTAATAATTTCTGAGTTATTTATAGAACTTTCTGGAATTTATAAGGGCTAAATAGATTAATAAAAGGATTATTGGATTAATAAGTCATTATAAGGCCCAATTGTGTTAAATAATTAACCTAGTCTATTTAAATAAAATCTAAAAGGTTTAAGGACCAAGCCCATTAAGTTTGGCCCATATTCTAGAAGGTCATTTAGCCTATTTACGTATTTTAAGGATAAAATACCATTTTTATCGATAATAATATGGATAATTAACAAAAGAGTTTGATTGATGTTGAACTCTGTGCACGTTGGATGTAGCGGTCTATCGTGCGACCGCCACAGCCATGTAACGCACCAGTCTTGATGCGTTACATTCTGTCAGTTCCGTGAATGAGAGAACGAGTAAAAAGATTAGAACTTTGGGATCCTATCTATAAGAGATCGACTTGGTAAAGTTTATAACATTACTAAGGACTCTTAGATATTAGGTTCTGGCAAATTAAGGACTCTAGAATCGATCTAATCTTCAAAACCCTATAAATAGGACCTAGTTCTGAACTGAGCGACCCTAACTTTTGGCTCGTAATGAATCAAGGTAAGGAGATAGAATTTCAGGTAAGTTCTTTAGAAGATTTTGTTTAGTATACTTTAGACTAATAGTTCTCCAAATTTCATGATAGGAGATCAAGCAACCAAGGTGATTGAAGCTTCCAAATTTGTTGGTTCGACCATAGTAACTCAGGATTCAGAGCAAAGGACCCTTGTAGATCAAGAGATTAGGACGTCTAAACAAGGTAATTAGAATTCAATCCTTTAGAACTTTTTGATTACCTTACTTTCATATTCTTACCCTCAAAATTTCACATCTTTAGGATAGAAGGTTGGAGAGATAGAGCAGTAGGAAGTTGCTGGAAAATCACTGGGAAAGGAGAGCTAGGGCTCGATTTTCAGATTCAAATTAGAAGCTTAAAGCCTAGTTAAAAGGTAGGTTATCTCATGATTGGAAAAAATATCTTGTTAGGGATAAAAGCCTCTGATTGTACTTGATTTCATGCATACATACATATTCTTAGACCTAATCAAAGATCAAAGATATTATCTTGTCAATTCACTGCAACCTATGCATCTAGATGACCTTCACTTCGTTTTGTCATGATTGGAGTAGTTAAATCTTTTTCAAACATGACATGGTTTTAAATCATAGTCGTTTAATTTCTTTATACTGTTAGCAGGGACTCTAACGCATCATATTTAGACCATCACAGACTGTAACGGCCTTACTATAAGCCGTCACACCTTCTTTGGTGTTTGAAGTTCTCTGTTGTCTCTGACGCACCATCTATGGAGCGTTACATTACCGTAACAGCCTCACGATAAACCGTCACAGTCACTGTGATGCACCCATTCTAGACTGTCAGGGTAACTGTAGACAGAATGGGAAACTAGTTAATTTAACTTATAAATAAGCCTAGTTATCTAAGTTTTGACCTGTTATCATGACTTTAAGTTTATTTACTGATTCATAATAGAAATTGCATGATTAAAGTATCTTAAGTTATTTTAAGTTATGTTAATTTCATGTGTCAAAATTCTATAGTTTTATATCTAAATCATGATTTTCCAAAGATGTATTGACGAAATTTTATCATGATTTCCTATTGGTACACATCCTCTATCGATAGAGTTATTTCTTTAAGTACAATTTGCATATTCTGGTATGTTGTCCATTAGTTCACTCTGCACTATAGGAACATTATTCTTGGACATGAGGACCTCTCTATTGATATTCCTTCCAATGGACTAGGAAATCTTTTTGCAAGGCCTCCGTAATTCTCCGCGAGCCTGGGATTCCCACTAGGACGCCGAGTTTGTTGTACCATTAAAACTCAAGTGATTAGATTATACTATCAATGTTTCTGGTTATCAGTAGTGTAACAGATCTATATTGTACTGTCAGGCACATGTAACGACCCAATATACGACCGTCACATTCAACTGAGTCCGATTTCTTGGTTCTGGATTCAGACTAATGTAACGGCCCAATACTGGAGCGTCACATCATGTAAATGCCCAGTACACGACCGTCACACTGCTTGAGTATTTTAACCCGAGGTTTGACTATGGGTTTATATTCTAAGGTTTCTAGATGGACTCTTGATGATCTAGAACTTATCATATTGATCAAGAAACCTAATATAATGAATGGAAAACAAAGAATGTACCGTTATGCTGTCGATTTATTTCCATAAGCATAACATAGTATAAGTCATTCTTGATTTCTCATGATTCTTATTAAAGCTTTCATTCATTGAATTATTGTTACCAAGAGCTTGTTGGAATTGTACATTCATGGCAATACTTTATTGTTACATGCGTGAAAAAAACTTGATTTATACTTGAAGATGCGATCAAGCACTAATTGTGTTCAAGGGCTCTATGCTAGTCCCCTCGCCTGATTGTCGGAAACACACTATTATAAACCATAAGATATGATGCTACTGGTGTCACATTACGTTGGGAGTACTTTCTTTATAAATAAGTGAAAATCCACAACACGATACAGCATGATTGATACTTATACGTGACTTTCTTGATATTTCACAGAAATTCACGAAGTACTTGCTCATAAGTAAAAGATACTGGAGTGATGATTATGTGGCTTGCTAGTACATTCTCGTTACATTCTTATACATGAAAGGCCATATCATGTTCTTATAACATTCTTGCTAGTTCATACTTGCACTTATTCTATCTTACATACTTTGGTTTAATCGCATGATTGATCGCATTCGCATGATTTTACCTTATTCCTCTAGAGTAAAAATGTTAATTACTTTAATGATGCCTTCATGTTGATGCGAAGATACCTACTGGGCAAGTGTGCTCATTACCTATTTCCATTCTTTTTCAGGAAATGGAAGTGAGTCGGGTTCGGATTCGGATTCGGAATGTTCAAGTAGCGGATCCGAGAGTGAATAAAGAATGAGCGAAGACTTAGGAAGTTTACATTGTTTAGATCGAGTTTATGTAATTTCTTATTTCTTCAGTCTAGCATGATGGAAGTTGAACTAGTGGTTGTATTAGAATATTAGATTTAATTATTAATGAAAGTTGAAGTTGAGTAAATATTGTGCGATTGCATTCTTATGTGTGATTGCCTTGCGCTCTGATCGTTCTTGCTTGCAAGAGACTTACCATGCCGGCTGTTCGCGTTCCTCGAGCGAGTCTTCCGCTGTAATAAAAGCTCAGGGCGTGACATTTAAGTTGGTATCAGAGCCTAAGTCTCAGGACTTAGGAAGAAGAGTTATGTCATAGGATAAGTCCAAGGTTTAAGGACCCCTACCTATGAACTAAGGAAGAAATTTCTACACCCATGTGAGAATTGGGTAGAGCCCGGGATAAGATAGTTACTTCACTTTAAGATTGATTTTTCCTTCCAATTCCACGAGAAATAATAAGTTGTTATTTTTCCCTCAGGTACCTTATTATTACCATGGCTCATCACGGAAATTGGGATGGCATGCAGCAAACGGTTGCTGGCCTCACTCAGGCATTACAAACCATGGCGCAAGTTGGCGCAGGAGCAAGGGCTGGTGATTTACATTGCAACTTTCGGAGCTTAAACCCTTCGCGTTTCCATGGTTCTTCTAATCTGGAGGAAGCGGAGAACTGGATAGACGAAATGAATCGTATGTTTGATGTTATCCAATGCACCGATGAGGAGAAGGTGTGTCTCACAACCTTTCAACTCAACAAAGATGCCCGTACATGGTGGAAGTCAGTTCCGGCACCTCCGGCCGATGCACCTCATACATGAGATGGTTTTCTTACCCTATTCTATGCCAAGTACTTTTCTGAGCACGTAAAGGAACGAATGGCTATGGAGTTCGCCGCTCTTCGGCAATGAATGATGTCGGTGGCCGAATATGAACTGCAATTCTCATGGCTTGCACCTTACGCATCACATCTTATCAGCACCAATTTATTGAAGGCAAATCGGTTCATGGACGGGTTACGACACAGTTTCATTCAGCAACTCGGGACCCAAAACATCCGTACTTATGCGGAAATGGTTGAACGAGCGTATTTGTGTGAAAGGACCTTAGAAAAGGTCAAAAAATTAAAAGGGAAAGGAGAAGAATCCAGCCGACGCTCAGATCGACGTTATAAGAAAGAAAAGTTCAGCATCACAGAGCCCTACAAGAGCCGTGATAGTAAGAAGAGATCCAGGAATGGGAATGGTGGAAGTTCCCATAAGCAAAAGAAAATCAAGGAGGAGAAGGAACATGTCGCCATGGCTTACACATTTTGTGAAAAATTCAGCCATTCGGCTGAGGAGTGTTGGAAGCGCCTCGCCATTTGTTTACGTTGTGGAAGCAGGGAGCATCGCATGCCAAATTTCCCCCATATGAAAGACCAATCGTCTGGTGGAGGACGTAGGAGGTAGGCTCGCCTCAATGCCGTCTTAGAAGAAGAGGAAGCGCCCAAGGATGGTGGGCTTATAGAAGGTACTCTTCAAATTTGTTCTCGTCCTGCATTTGTGCTATTTGACGCTGGTGCCTCTCATTCTTTTATCTCCACTACTTTTGCAAAAATATTATCAATTGCATTAGTTCCCCTACTTTCAGATCTCGCTATTTCCACACCCTTAGGTTTTGGAACAAAGCTTACCAACTATTATCCTGATAGTGAGGTGATGATAGAAGGTTAGAATCTCCCCGCAAACTTAGTATGCCTTGACATGAAAGGTTATGATGCCATTTTATGGGTAGATTGGCTTGTAGATCATGATGCTTATATCAATTGCCGAAATAGGATTATATCCTTTCGAAAGCCCGGTCTTCCAAGATTCTCTTTTCTTGGCATCAAGTATAAGAAGCATCCTACTATCATATCTTCTCTTCACACTTGCAAACTTATCTCGCAAGGATGTGAAGCTTTTCTTACTGCTGTCATTGTTATCGAATCCAAGGAGATTATCTTAGCTGACATTGCTATTGTAAATGAGTTCCCCGATGTGTTCCCATCCGAATTACCCAGTTTACCACCCGAGAGGGAAGTAAACTTCACTATTGAACTCATCCCAGGAGCAGCACCTGTTTCTATAGCCCCTTACAGGATGTCCCCCACAGAACTCAAGGAATTAAAATGGTAGTTGTAGGAATTACTAGAAAAAGACTTCATCAGACCTAGCACATCCCCTTGGGGTGCGTCGGTTCTATTTGTCAAGAAAAAGGATGGTTCTCTCAGGCTATGCATCGATTACCGGCGACTGAATCAACTCACAATTAAAAATAAGTATCCGTTGCCGCGTATTGATGAGCTCTTCAATCAGTTTTCAGGAGCAGAATATTTCTCTAAGATTGACCTCAGATCAGGTTATCATCAGCTTAGAATTAAAGAAGAAGATATTTATAAATCGGCTTTTCGAAGTCGTTATGGCCACTATGAATTCATGGTAATGTCATTCGGATTAACTAATGCCCCGGTAGCATTCATGCAACGTATGAACAGTGTCTTCCATCCATATCTGGACCATTTTATCATCATCTTCATTGATGATATCTTGATATATTCCAAGACAAAGGAGGAACATGAAGAACATTTGAAAATAGCTTTACAAACACTTAAAGAACATAAACTCTATACCAAGCTAAATAAATGTGAATTCTGGCTCAAGGAAGTTTCATTCCTAGACCACATTATTTCAAAAGAAGGTATTGCGGTGGATCCTTCTAAAGTAGAAGCTGTCAAGAATTAGAGCCGGCCAACGACCGTTTCGGATGTATGAAGTTTTCTGGGTCTAGCTTGTTATTATAGAAGATTCATTAGGGATTTCTCAAAAATTACAGTTCCTTTAAATAGACTCACAAGAAAAGAAAATCCCTTTGTCTGGTCAGAGGAATGTGAAAAGAGTTTCCAAACTCTTAAGAATCATCTTACTACAGCTCCTATTCTAACACTACAGATGGAAGGTGGTGGATTCGAAGTATATACGGATGCATCAGGTATTGGCTTAGGGTGTGTCCTCATGCAAAATGGAAAAGTAACATGTTATTCTTCAAGATAATTGAAGCGTCACGAGGAAAATTATCCTGTGCATGATTTAGAGTTAGCAGCTATCATTTTTGCCTTGAAAATTTGGTGTCATTATCTCTATGGAGAAAAGTTTACGGTCTACTCGGACCACAAGAGCTTGAAATACTTATTTTCTCAAAAAGAGCTAAATATGAGGCAGAGAAGATGGTTGGAATATCTCAAGGATTTTGATTTTGCTATTCAATATCATCATGCAATGCTAATACTGTTGTAGATGCACTCAGCAGAAAACCAATGGGTATGCTATCAAGTCTTATGATTAGTATGACTAATCTTATATCTCAATTTGCTCAGTTGAACTTAGATATTGACAGGAAGGAAGAAGATTGCTTCATGGCTAATATCCGAGCTCAACCTACCTTAATTGAGGATCTAGTCAAGTTACAAAATGATGATCTCGTGTTACTAAAAATTAAAGCAAATATTGAACAATGGCCGGATTTCTCTATTACGGAGGATGGAAGATTGCTATTCAAGAGCCGAGTGTGTGTACCGGATCATGAAGATACGAAAAAATTGATCCTAGAAGAAGCACATAATTCCAAGTACACCATTCATCCAGGTGGTACAAAAATGTCTCAAGATCTTAAAAGAAATTTCTGGTGGCCCAACATGAAGAGAGAAATAGCTGATTTCGTGTCTCGCTGTCTCACTTGTCAACAAGTAAAGGCAGAGCATTTTAGACCCGCAGGTAAACTGCATCCCTTGAATATTCCCGAATGGAAGTGGGAGAGTATAGGGATGGATTTTAATATGGGATTACCTAAGACAAGAGGTGGACACGATGGTATATGGGTAATCATAGACCGATTAACAAAATCTGCACATTTCATACCAATCAAAAGTCGATGGTCTGTGGATACCCTGATAGCATTATACATAAGGGAAATTGTTAAATTACATGGTGTCCCAGTCACTATTATATTGATAGAGATCCTCAATTCACATCACAATTTTGGAAGGGTCTACAACAGTCGCTAGGACAAGATTGAATTTCAGCACATCATTTCATCCACAAACTGATGGTCAGACAGAAAGAACGAATTAGGTGGTAGAAGATATGCTCAGGGCTTGTGTTATTGATTTTGGAGGAAGTTGACATGATCACTTGTCTCTGGTAGAATTTACTTATAACAACAGTTACCATGCCAGCATACAAATGGCACCTTTTGAAGCTCTATATGGAAAAAGTTATCGATCACCAATATATTAGAGTGAAATAGGAGAAAGACAATTCCTAGGCCCCGATATTATCAGAGATTCTACAGAGAAGATCAAGCTTATTCAAGAGAGAATAAAGATGTCACAAGATAGGCAAAAGTCTTATGCCGATAATCGAAGACGCGACTTGGAATTTCATGTAAGAGACCATTTGTATCTCAAGGTTTCTCCAGGTCGTGGTATTCGGAGATTTGGCATTAAGGGCAAACTAACTCCAAGGTTCATTGGCCCGTTTGAAATTCTTGAAAGGGTCGGTGAAGTGGCCTACAAACTGGCTTTACCTCCATAATTAGCTGGAGTTCATGATGAATTTCATGTCTCTATGCTGAAGAAGTATGTATATGATCCTGACCATATTATTACTTATGACAATCTGGAGATTCAGAAGGATATGACGTACGAGCAAACGCCAATAAAGATTCTGGAACGGGAAGTGCGTCAACTAAGAAATAAAGTTATTCCTATGGTAAAGATTTAATGGAAGAAAACATAGCCATATGAAGCAACATGGGAAACCAAAGCAGCCACGCGGAAAAGATTTCCAGAATTATTAAATTGTAAGTACACTCTTCATAACCCATGCATTGGGGACCAAATTCTTCTAAGTGGGGGAGGGTGTAGTGCCCCAGAATTTATGTAATAATTTCTGAGTTATTATAGAACTTTTGGAATTTATAAGGGCTAAATAGATTAATAAAAGGATTATTAGATTAATAAGTCATTATAAGGTCCAATTATGTTAAATAATTAACCTAGCCTATTTAAATAAAATGTAAAATGTTTAAGCACCAAGCCCATTAAGTTTGGCCCATATTCTAGAAGGTTAGTTAGTCTATTTACGTATTTTAAGGATAAAACACCATTTTTATGAATAATAATATGGATAATTAACAAAAGAGTTTGATTGATGTTGAACTCTATGACGTTGGATGTAGCAGTCTATCGTACGACCGCCACAGCCATGTAACGCACCAGCCTTGATGCGTTACATTCTGTCAGTTCCGTGAATGAATGAACGAGCTAAAAGATTAGAACTTTGAGATCCTTTCTACAAGAGATCGACTTGGGAGAGTTTATAACATTACTAAGGACTCTTAGGGATTAGGTTCTGAAAATTAAGGACTCTAGAATCGATCTAATCTTCAAAACCCTATAAATAGGACCTAGTTCTGAACTGAGTGACCCTTACTTTTGGCTCGTAAAGAATCAAGGTAAGGAGATAGAATTTCGGGTAAGTTCTTTAGAAGATTTTATTTAGTATACTTTGGACTAATAGTCCTCGAAATTTCATGATAGGAGATCAAACAACCAAGGAGATTGAAGCTTCCAAAGTTGCTAGTTCGACCATAGTAACTCAGGATTCAGAGCAAAGGACCCCTGAAGATCAAGAGATTGGGACGTCTAAATGAGGTAATTAGAATTCAATCCTTTAGAACTTTTTGATCACCTTAGTTTCATATTCGTACCCTCAAAATTTCACATCTTTAGGACAAGAGGTTGGAGAGATAGAGCAGCAGGAAGTTGCTGGAAAATCGTCGGGAAAGGAGAGCTAGGGCTCGATTTTTAGATTCAAATTAGAAGCTTAAAGTCTAGTTAAAAGGTAGGTTATCTCATGATTGGCAAAAACATCTTGTTAGGGATAAAAGCCCTCTGATTGTACTTGATTTCATGCATTATAGACTATGAATTCCATGTTTTAGTGGGTTCAAGCATACATACATATTCTTATCCCTAATCAAAGATCAAAGATATTATCTTGTCAATTCACTGCAACCTATGCATCTAGATGACCTTTACTTCGTTTTGTCATGATTGGAGTAGTTAAATCTTTTTCAAATATGACATGGTTTTAAATCATAGTCATTTAATTTCTTTATACTGTTAGCAGGGACTCTAACGCATCATACTTAGACCGTTACAGATTGTAACGGCCTTACTATAAGCCGTCACACCTTCTTTGATGTTTGAAGTTCTCTATTGTCTCTGACGCACCATCTATGGAGCGTTACATTACTGTAACGGGCTCACGATAAACCGTCACAGTCACTGTGACGCACCCACTCTAGACCGTCAGGGTAAATGTAGACAGAATGGGAAACTAGTTAATTTAACTTATAAATAAGCATACTTATCTAAGTTTTGACCTGTTATCATGACTTTAAGTTTATTTACTGATTCATAATAGAAATTGTATGATTAAGGTATCTTACGTTCTTTTAAGTTATGTTAATTTCATGTGCCAAAATTCTATAGTTTTGTATCTAAATCATAATTTTTCAAAGATGTATTGACGGAATTTTATCATAATTTTCAATTGTTACACATCCTCTATCGATAGAGTCATTTTTTTAAGTACATGACGCATATTCCGGTATGTTGTCCATTAGTTCACTTTGCAATATAGGAATATTATTCTTAGACATGAGGACCTCTCTATTGGATATTCCTTCCAATGGATTAGGAAATCTTGTTGCAAGGCCTCTGTAATTCTCCGCGAGCCTGGGATTCCCACTAGGACGTCGAGTTGGTTGTACCATTAAAACCCAAGTGATTAGATTATACTATCGATGTTTTTGGTTATCAGTAGTGTAATGGATCTATATTGGACCGTCAAGCACATGTAACGGCCCAATATACGACCGTCACATTCAACTGAGTCCGATTTCTTGGTTCTGGATTCAGACTAATGTAACGGCCCAATACTGGAGCGTCACATCATGTAAATGCCCAGTACACGACCGTCACACTGCTTGAGTATTTTAACCCGAGGTTTGACTATGGGTTTATATTCTAAGGTTTCTAGATGGACTCTTGATGATCTAGAACTTATCATATTGATCAAGAAACCTAATATAATGAATGGAAAACAAAGAATGTACCGTTATGCTGTCGATTTATTTCCATAAGCATAACATAGTATAAGTCATTCTTGATTTCTCATGATTCTTATTAAAGCTTTCATTCATTGAATTATTGTTATCAAGAGCTTGTTGGAATTGTATATTCTTGGCAATACTTTATTGTTACATGCGTGAAAAAAGCTTGATTTATACTTGAAGATGCGATCAATCACTGATTGTGTTTAAGGGCTCTATGCTAGTCCCCTCGCCTGATTGTCGGAAACATACTATTATAAACCATAAGATATGATGCTACTGGCATCACATTACGCTGGGAGTACTTTCTTTATAAATAAGTGAAAATCCACAACACGATACAGCATGATTGATACTTATACGTGACTTTCTTGATATTTCACAGAAATTCACGAAGTACTTGCTCATAAGTAAAAGATACTGGAGTGATGATTATGTGGCTTGCTAGTACATTCTCGTTACATTCTTATACATGAAAGGCCATATCATGTTCTTATAACATTCTTGCTAGTTCATACTTGCACTTATTCTATCTTACATACTTTGGTTTAATCGCATGATTGATCGCATTCACATGATTTTACCTTATTCCTCTATAGTAAAAATGTTAATTACTTTAATGATGCCTTCATGTTGATGCGAAGATACCTACTGGGCAAGTGTGCTCATTACCTATTTCCATTCTTTTTCAGGAAATGGAAGTGAGTCGGGTTCAGATTCAGATTCGGAATGTTCAAGTAGCGGATCCGAGAGTGAATAAAGAATGAGTGAAGACTTAGGAAGTTTACATTGTTTAGATCGAGTTTATGTAATTTCTTATTTCTTCAGTCTAGCATGATGGAAGTTGAACTAGTGGTTGTATTAGAATATTAGATTTAATTATTAATGAAAGTTGATGTTGAGTAAATATTATGCGATTGCATTCTTATGTGTGATTGCCTTGCACTCTGATCGTTCTTGCTTGCAAGAGGCTTACCATGCCGGCTGTTCGCGTTCCTCGAGTGAGTCTTCCGCTGTAATAAAGGTTCAGGGCGTGACAACTCTCGTGCTCGGATCGAGTCACGGGACGGGTCTCGCTCTCTCTCGCAGCGGTGATTGAAATAATATAAGAGCTAATTACCCTAACACTCATGCAGCGGCGATTGAAATAATATAAGAGCTAATTACCCTAACACTCATGCAGCGGCATATAGAAATATACGAAGTAAGCAAAATGCCGAGTGAGGGAGCTGAAACCATACCTCCATACTCCGGGCGTGGGGAAGGTGACCCCGGCCAACACTCGTACTCCCGGTACAAATGAATTAACAATAATTACAGAAATGTAATTCACTGCCCACTCCATGCAGGGAGGTAAAGGGCAACAATGGCGACCTGAGAATATCAAGCTCGGGTTGACGGGCGGCTTTTTGGGCAACTTCGATGGCTCCGACGCGCTGCTACTCGATGTTGTAGCTTGCTGTCCCGAATCTGTTCTGCTGTTTCAGAATTGCGCGATTCGGCAGAAATAATTACTGCGATCAGCTCCGACGTCGGATCGACGCGAAACCAGCGCCGTTGTAAATCTCTCTTGCAAATCTACGACCAACTGGTGTTATAGGAATTTTTCTATCTCTGTATTTTCTTTGGTGGAATTTGTAACAGATGAACTCACAGACTCAGAACAGACTGGGCAGACCGGGATCTGCCTGAAAATGTGGTTTGACCGAAAGGCAAACGGTGGAATGTGGACTTGGAAATTTTATGACTGAAAGATTGGCAACTGTGGGTGACGCACAATTTTTTGGTAATTTTTGGAGGTGGTTTATGGGGTGGAATAGATTTTATGGTGGAAGTGGTCAGATATGGATTGCAGAGGACAGAACAGAATCCGAATTTTGCATAGGCTTTTAAGTGGGGTAAACAAACTCCTAAAATCATGAAAAAAATTGTGGAGAAGGTTTTTGGTGGACAGAAGTTCCAGTCCAAATTTCAGATCGATCTGAAACTAGAAAAGGGATCAAAAAGGTGAAGAGGTGGGATACTGGAACATAGATCTGCACAGTGACAGATTGTGTAGATCTAGGGGATTTAAATGGAACGGGGGGCAAACAACGGGGGATTAACTTGGAAATTGTTTTGGAGAGTGGGAGCAATGTGGGGAACTCACCCTCCAATTCGGGCTTGAGGCGGCTATCCAGAGGTGGACAGATCGGAGACGGTGCGACGTCGGCTCGATGGCGGTGGCAGTGGCGGTGCTAAGCTTCTCACTCAGAGAGGGGATGATAAGGAGGAATCACACCTCAAGAAGGGGCTGCAATCTCTGTTGCAATTGGTTGGGAAAGAGAGAGGAAGGGGCACCCATGGGCTCTTGCTTGGAGCAAATGCAATTTCCTTTTAATTAAATCTTCAAAATAATCAAAATACATGAGTTTTATATAGACCGAACTAAATGACCATTGCTACCCTCAGATCTAGGGTTAGGGAGGGGCAATTAGGGGATGAGAATATTTAATTCCTTCTCCCTTCTCCCATGTGGTCAAAACAACAACAAAAAACTAAAAGGGTGGAAAAGGGGGGGCGCCCCCTTCAAGTGGGCAAGCTTGACTTTGCTTGGTCCAAGTCCAACATGGACCTTGGACCTGTCCCACATGGACCCTAGAGCCTAGGTGGACCAATGGGAAAGAAGGTGGGGGTCTCGCCGGGCCAACATGGCCTTTTGCAAAGAACCCAATAAATTCTAAGGACTAACCCATTGGCTTATAATGCCTTACAATTGTAAACCGAATTGACTCAAGGGTTTAAATGTAAAACAAAAAGTTAGTGGCCTTGCTTTGATGTCTCCATCACAGTGTTTTCATAGAACTACAGGGAAGTCGACCTATGAAGTCCTCAGGTCGACCTGAGCTCTTGTAGAAATGCATCTTAAGTCAAATTGATTCTAAATGGATGCATGGACTTTTTCAATTTTGTCTCATAAATGACATGCATTCAAATGATGCCAGATTGGCACTGGCTCCCCCTGACTAAATGTAAATTACGCATGAAAGAAATGCAAATCAAGGCATGAGACACTTACACCCCTTAGATGAAGGTGCTATGCAGTCCAAGCAGATTCTTTAAGCTATGCATGAGCATGCAAGGAGACACATATGTAGTGAACATGGATCAAATGCATTTGTACAATACCAGAGAGTGCATGCATTTCAAATGAACTTAAGGATTTAGACACAATGTAGACATGCAACTTGTTCATGTATGAGCAGATGAATGCATGTAGTGACTCTTACTATCTCAAGTAAGTTATGCATGTGGGGAAAATAGATTACCATGAACTGCTTACTCCCCCTTACTGAATGCACTGAATGTGTAGACAAGACAAGAAAATCATCCAAGAGAGTATGCTGAACAGGATCTCATGAAGGATGTGCATACTTAAAGTGCAGGATTGACCCATGGTATCGGGCGAATCACTTAGTTCCGAAGACCTCCTCACACATAGTGTGGGTTTCCAGATAGACATAATCTGCCCTTCTCCCAACACCATTTAATATACCATAAGGTCATGCATGAAAATGCATCGTGTGTTCTATGTAAATGAGTATAAGTATGCATGTAAACATATGCATCACAAGACATGCAATCAGCTTTCCTACGGCATATTTGAAGTGAGTTCTATTGTTCAACATGATATATGCAGACAAGAAAACACATGTAGCCAACTTCCAAATCCCACAGCCAAACAGTTAAGCAGAGTAAACATGAATTCTTATTAATCAAAATGGGAAGTGCAGCTTTAACAAAAAAGAAAATTAGAACAGATCGACCAGCAAGGATCAAGAACATAGAGATTGGGGTTATACCAAACCGGGGTGCCTTGCTTATTTAATGAACCCTCTTTATTTCCTTGCTCCAAGGCACACCTGCAAGAACAAGTTCTCATTTTCTGTTTAAAGGTACCCAAGATCTCCTGGGTCCTGAATAGTTAGTAGCACCTTTCACATGTGCTATCCGTGAATTTAAGGCATGCTGATCAACAGATTTTGAAATAAAGAAATCATTCATTACATGCCCTACCTTTCCACAGTAATGACAATGAATAGAGTCATTTAAAATTTTCTTCAGAGAGTATGCATGAAATTTCTGTGGGAAGGCAGAAGTTTTGTCATTTCTATCATGGGCATTGTGAATTCCTCACATATGCCAACAGTCCTTGACTGTATGGCCAGTCCTTCTACAGTTATGACAGAAGTGAGGCTTTCTATTTGTAACCAGTCCTTGCCTCTTTAGAGCTGTGAATTTTCTACTATCCCTGAATTCATCATTCTTTAAAACATGGTAATTATGCATTACATGACCAGATCTACCACAGTAAAAGTATTTAATTGCCCTTTTCTGGACAACATGATTGTCAACATGAATGTTTCTAGCATGCACATGAGGATTTTGAAATGAACTTCTTTTATTTGAAAGTTTTCTAAAATTTTTGGAACCATTTGTTCTTTTGCATACATTCAGATCATCGGATTTCTTGATACGACATTCATGCTTCATATGGCCAACTTTACCACATTAATGACAAGAAATTTTCTTTGATTGTGCATGTGGGTGTGAATTAGAATTATGTACAACATGCACATGGGTACCAACAACACCAATTTGTGATTTCTTGTTCACAGATTTCTGTTTATCAGATCTGGTTTTAAGAGTTTTGTGCCGTTAAATATGAGAAATTTTCTTAGATGTGCCAAGAACATTAGAAGCATGAACAAATGAGGTTTGCAATTTATGTTCAAATGATTTCTTGTTCATTGGGTTGTACCCAAGCCCTTATTTTTAAAAATTAACTTTAACTCCTAATAGCCAATCCAAATTTTCTTTGCCATCTACAAATCTAGACAGTGAGCTTTTCAAATCTTGGATTTCAATTTCAAGAGATGCAATGTGAAGTTCATAACTAGCAATCTCTTGTTCACTGTAGACAACACATTCATTCAACACTTTATTTTTAATTATATAACTCTCAATTTCCTATTCCAATTTTTGCACTTGGACAGGGGGATTTATGTAGCCCATCTAAGAGCGGCCGAACTAGGTCCATCAGGACCAAACGAGGCCCAGCTCATCTAAGTGACAGCCCCTCAAGGCCCACTTAGTATCAAAGCCCAATAAAATCACTCGGGATCAAGCCCTTCCTCGGCGGCCATTAGGCTCGGAAGGCCCGAGCGTCGGTCCGGTCGGAGGAAGACCCAAGCCCAACCTATCACCCTCGCCAGGATAAAGGCTAGCGCCCCACACCCACTCCGGTCGAGCCTCATTCGAGCTATGCTTATCGCCCGGAAAGGGCTGGCACTCTTCATGCTTGGGACGACTGACGATTACTTATCCACGCTGCCGTTGAGAGCCCTTTATGAGCAGGAGTTCAAAAAGATAAGGGACCCACGAATCCTCAAGGTTATAAAGAGCCCACGATGAGGACGTAAAGAGCCCATGTCAGGGATGTAACCCCTGCCTGAAACTCCTCAGCTTACAGGACTCACGGGGCCGGCGCACTATTTAAACCTGGGACTCCCTCCAACGAAAGGTAAGGGCCAACACATGCCTAGCATTCCCTGAGCAGGAACCACTTCAGCACCTTGGTGTAGAGGGATCTCGTGCATCTCTTTCCTCCTCCCTTCATAGCTTCCACCATTGCTCTGCTGACTTAGGCATCGGAGGGTTTTCCCCAGGGAACCATCCCTAGGCCCCCTGATCTGTTTCCCCTCCTTGTAGTTCACTACTCGGTGATCATCTCCTCCAGCTCAGGATTAGCACGAGATCGCCCCTCTTCATCTGGCGCCGTCTGTGGGAAACGACCAAAGAGACAGTATGGTGCGAAGAAGTTCAGGGAGGAGGTCCGTCGGCGACATGGGAAAGGCCATAGTGGCGGCGGGAGAAGACACCTCTCAAGCCCCACAAAACCCTCCCTCCAACGCCAGCACCCCAGCCGACGGACCACCCCCTCCTCCCGCGGCGGTGGAGCTACCACCCAACGGGGGCGCTGACGCTTTCCAAGCCCTCAACGCAAAACTGGATGTCCTTGTGGAACTCATGAGGACCCAGGCGGCCAGGGAAGGGAGGTCACACGCCCTTCCAGAAAGCCCTCCCCGCGAAGACGCGTCCCAACACACTATCGAAGGTCGATTCACCCTCCGACGGTGGCAGCTTATTTGCAACAGGTTAGGAGGACCTTCACAAGGCCCCCCCTCTGGAGCAAGAGGCCTCCTCCACACCGAAACGGAGGAAACCAGGGGCACGCCGTCTGCACCCGGAGACCGAAGTCCCTAGGGAGCGCCAGGACAGCCTGCCATCGCGCCCCCCTAGCCCCACGGCGCAACAGCTATCAGAGTTATCCCTCCGTTTGTGAGAGTTTGAGAGATGCTTCACAGAATAGGAGCGCGCCCTACGCGCCTTACAGAAAGTCTCTCCAACAAAGGACGAGGAGAGATCCCCATTCTCCGATTGCATCTTGAAGGTAGAGGTATCTCCCAGAACCTCCATCCCGACCTTCAAGCCCTACGACGGCCAAGGTGACTCGACCGACCACTTGGACAGCTTCGACGCCCTGATGACCCTTCACGGGGCATCCGACGCCATCAAATGCCCTCGCCCCCAGATCCATCCGAGACTTCAAGTAGTTTGGGCAAGTATTCAAGGAGAGTTTCACCAGCAGCGGTCCCCTGAAATCGGTAGCGGGGCTATTGGCTCTCAAATAGGCACAAGGGGAGAGACTCCGGGCTTTCATCAACCGATTCAAATCAAAAGCCCTGAGAATCCCCCGCCTGGATGTAGCCTCGGCCATAACCGCGCTGACCGAAGGCACCTGGGACGAGAACCTCCGCCATGAACTTGTCCTCCACCCTCCCTCGACCCTTGCCGAGCTAGTGACTATGACCTTACGCCATGCTGAATGCGAAGAAGTTATCAGGGCATGCCGAGGCACAACCGGGTCGGGAGGGGGACAAGAAGCGAGCACCCGAGTCAAGCTCGGGCCAAGGAAAGAGGCAAAATCGAGATGGGGAGCACAAAGAACTGTCCCGGAAGTACGAGCGGTACACTCCCTTAACCGCTCCTTGTACGAGATATATGAAGACATCAAAGGCTCGGGCCTCCTCTGCCAACCCGAGCTAATGAGGTCTAAAAGCCGCAATCGCAGCAAACATTGACTATTCACAGTGACCACGGGCACCACACCGGCGATTGCCACCAGCTCTAGGATGAGATCGAGCGCCTCATCCGCCAGGGACACCTATCCCGGTTCGTGGCCGGGCATAAGGAAGACCGAGGCTCCCCAGAGGAAATCGACAACGCCCCTCGTGGGGTCCACATCAACGTCATCACTAGAGGAACTGCATCAGGAGGAGACAGTGGCCGAGGAAGGAAGCGTCATGTTGAGTGGGCGAGCCGAGCCATCGAGCCTCCCAAGGCCCCGCCAAGTGAACCCCAGGTCATAGTCTTCTCCGACCAAGACCTGGAAGGGCTGACCACCCCGCATGACGACGCCCTAGTTATTTCGGCTACGATAAACCATTGTAACGTAGACATGATTCTAGTTGACAATGGAAGCGCCCCTGATCTATTGTCTTATGAGTGTTTTCTTAAGATGGGGGAGAATCCGTCTAAACTCCACCCGATCCGAACCCCTCTTTGTGGGTTCAATGGCCATGCCACTTATCCCGAGGGAGCCCTAAGCCTGCCGGTTACTCTCGGCACCCCACCCAAAACCATTACAGTTATGGTGGACTTCATAGTGATCAAGGGTATGATAGCATACAATGCAATCTTCGGCCGAGGAATCCTTAGTCGAACGAAAGCGGTGCCCTCTACCTATCACCAAAAGATGAAGTTCCCCACTAAAAATGGGGTGGGGGAAGTCCGAGGCAACCAGGCGACGGCCAGAAGGTGCTACAATATCTCGGTTGAAGCAACAAGGCTGGACGGGAAGAACAAAGGCCCCCGGGGAGTCGAGGAAAAACTTGCAACCTCCAAGCCTGGAGGCGAGTTGCTAACGGTTTTCCTAAACGACGACCTGACCCTAGGAGTAAAGATTGGAACCGACCTACCATCTGAGGTTCAGCAGCAATACAAAGATTTTCTTTCCGGGTACATCCGAGTCTTTGCATGGTCTGATGATCAACTCCCCGGGATACCGGGAGAGACAGTAATGCATAAACTCAACCTCGACCCGACCATGAAGCCCGTACAACAACGTAGAAGGAAGCATGCGCCAGAGAAGCAGGCGATCATCAAGGAGCAAGTCACCAAGGGACAAAAGACTGGTCTTTTTAGATCGGTCTTGTACCCGACGTGACCGGCCAACGTCATCCTTGTGCCAAAAGCTTCGGGAAAGTGGCGAATGTGTGTGGACTTCACCGACTTGAACATGGCCATAGCAAATGACTGATATCCATTGCCGAGCATCGACGAACTGGTTGATTCAACCTCAGGCAATGAGATACTCAGCTTCCTGGATGCCTATTTAGGTTACCACCAGATCAGAATGGATCCAGAAGACATCGAGAAGACCGCCTTCATCACCGACTTCGGCGTATACTGCTACACCCGGATGCCTTTCGGGTTGAAGAACGCTGGAGCCATGTACCAGAGGCTAGTCAATCATATGTTCGAGAGTCAGCTCGGCCGGAACGTCGAGGCCTATATCGACGACATGCTCGTCAAGACTCCCAAGGCCGAGGACCACTTCGCCGACCTATAAGAGACCTTCGACACCCTCCTGAGGTACAATATGAAGCTCAACCCCACCAAG
Organism: Amorphophallus konjac; assembly: GCA_022559845.1. Classification (NCBI taxonomy): domain Eukaryota; kingdom Viridiplantae; phylum Streptophyta; class Magnoliopsida; order Alismatales; family Araceae; genus Amorphophallus; species Amorphophallus konjac. The sequence goes on along the minus strand of CM040126.1, from coordinate 289,368,373 downwards.
TGTGCCTTCAAAGTAAAGTCTGGGAAGTTCCTAGGCTTCTTGGTGACCCAGCGTGGGATCGAGGCCAACCCCGACAAAGTCCAGGCCATCCTGGACATGTGCCCACCCACCTGCATCAAAGACGTTCAACGCCTCAGCGAGCGCATTGCGGCGCTTAGCAGATTCCTGTCCCGTGCGGTCGAACGATGCCTACTATTCTTCAAACTGTTGAGGGGGCCCAAAATGGCGTCTGTTACGTTCGCATGGGATGAGGAATGCCAAAGAGCATTCGCTGAGCTTAAGGAGTTCCTAGCTTCGCCCCCGGTGCTTTCCAAGCCTATCCCATGAGAAGCCTTGCATCTCTATCTCTCGGCAACTCCATCTACAGTTAGCTAGGTCCGGGTCAGAAATGACTCGGGAGTCGAGAGATCGGTCTACTACACCAGCAAGGTGCTCAACAAGGCTGAAAAAAGGTACCTCGTAACCGAGAAACTCGTGCTAGCGTTGGTTACCTCGGCCAAGCGCCTCCGACCCTATTTTCAAGGGCACTCCATCACCGTGCTGACCGGCGAACCATTGAAGAGGATCCTCGCTCACCCTGAAGCCTCGAGATGCCTCGTCAAGTGGGCCATCATGCTCGGGGCCTACGATATATCATATCGACCTCGCTCGACTATCAAAGGATAGGCGCTCGCTGACTTCATCGCCGAGAGCACTATCCCGACCGAAGAAAAATCTCCATCCGCGCCCGGGCCAACCAGGGAATTGTTCATCGACGGATCCTCCAACTCGGTGGGGAGCGGCGCCGGCATCCTCCTGAAGTCCCCCGAAGGAGCAGAGCTACAATACACCTTGAAGTTCAACTTCCAAGCGTCCAATAACACTTCCGAGTACGAAGCCCTCATCTCGGGAGCCCGCATGGCCCGACGGCTGGGGGCTGAGCAAGTCAGAATTCACACTGACTCCCAACTGGTCGCTAGCCAGGTCAACGGCAATTACGAAGCTTGAGAAGCACCGATGGTCAAATACCTCCAGCTGGTCAGAGCCGTGGCACAACAGTTTGAGAGTTTTGAGGTAGTCCGAATAGCTCGGGAAGAAAACTCTTGAGCGGACGCCCTCTCTCGGCTGACCTCCTCCCTTGACCCCGAGGGTACTTGATCTGTCCTTCTCGAAGAGATAGAGCGACCGAACATTGATTCAGAGCTCCTGGCTGTTGACTCGGCCTCCCCGAGCGACTGGCGTACCCCCTACCTGTCGTGGCTCCAAGACTCTCAAGAGCCTCCCGACCCTCGCGAAGCCCGGAGATTGAAGTGCCAAGCTCGACGATTCGTCATTCTGGACGGCACTCTATACCGAAGATCCTCCTCCGGTCCTATCCTGAAGTGCCTCAGTACCGATGAAGCCAACCGAGCGATTCAAGTGGTTCACGAAGGCCTATGCGGAGCGCATTTAGGAGGAAGGCCGCTCGCTAGGATCTTGCTACGGCAAGGTTACTGCTGGCCCACTCTGCAGCGCGATTGCTCGACCTACGTACAACACTGTGACCGATGCCAGTGATTTGACCACTTGGTCCATCTGCCAGCAATGGAGCTCGTCACCATAGCCGAGCCTTATCCTTTCACTCGGTGGGGATGAAGAAGTTCATCAACGTCGCCATCGATTACTTCACCAAGTGGATCGAGGCCGAAGCCACAGCTAGGATCACCGAGACAGTCGTCTGGAGTTTCGTCTAGAAGTCGATCATTTGCCGCTATGGCATCCTCCGTCTGATACTGAGCGATAACGGTCGGCAATTTGATTCTCGTTATTTCCGAGAAATATGCGCCGACCTAAACATTCACAATCACTTCACCTCGGTCGCCAACCCTCAGGCTAACGGGCTGGTCGAAAATACCAATAAAACTATCTTAAAAGGCATCAAGACTAGGCTCGGCAAAGTCAAGGGCACTGGCTTGAGGAATTATCGAACGTACTTTGGTCACACAGAACGACTCCCAGAACGGCAACCGGTGAAAGTCCCTTTCAGCTGGTGTACGGCACCGAGGCCGTGATCCCGTTGGAGATTGCCTATCCCTCCCTCTGAGTCATCTATTTCTCGCCCGAGGCAAACGACCAAAAACTGCTCGAAAACCTCGACCTAGCGGATGAACTCTGAGGGATTGCCAACATCTGAGCAACGAAATACCATCGCCGCCTCACTCGATACTACAACGCCAAAGTCTGAGATAGACTCCTTCAGCTGGGAGACTTCGTTCTCAGAAAAGTCGAAGCATCTCGACCACTTGAGGCGGCGGGCAAGTTATCCCCTAATTGGCAAGGCCCCTACCGAGTGGTCGAGACGCTCGGTAAAGGAGCATACCGGCTATCTACTATGGAAGGAGAACCCATCCCTCGAACGTGGAACGCGACTACACTATGCAAGTTCTACTTCTGAACGCAGAGCATTGTGTAAGCAGTATGAAATAAAACAAAAGTTTCCTTTCTTCTTTTATTCAAATAACTTGCTTATACATCAGAAAGGCTGAAGCCAAGATAATACATGTCAAAAAAGCAAAAATCCATATGGCGCCACCATACGAGTCCATCGCTCGGCTGACTCGGTTAGCCTTCCCGCGTCCAGCCACTGACTCTGCTTCGTGCAGAAACTAGCTCGGATTAAGGGTAGTCGACCCCGTTGGCTCGGGTAACTCAGAACAAAGGTGACAGAGGGATTAGGAGGAAGAAGGCTACCTTCCAAGTTGACAGAGATAGATGAAGGGGAAGAGGGAATACGAATGAAGGCCTCCTCTCTACAAACTCTTTGGAAGGAGGAGAGTGCAGGCACCCTCCGAAGAGTGAAGGGGATGGGGGAAAAAGAAATCAGCATAGCTGGACGAGGAGGCAGGGGAAAGCCCGGAAAGGAGGGAGCTTAATTGGCTTCCCTCTCCCCTCGGGATGGAGTTGGCAACTCAGGGACATAAGTTTGACGTGCCCCAACATGTCGAACCTTCTTCCCGAGTAACCTCCCCGCGAGCGTCGTCAGAACTGATAGAAGAAGGCGACGTGCTTCCGCATGTCGAACCCTCTTCAAATCTACCCGCCGGCCATCGAACTCCCTTCAAATCCGAAGCAGCAAGGACTCTCTGCACTCCATCATCGGCAGCTTTGTCTTCCGGAGCATCTTCCATGCTTCAAATTCGACGGCATAACGCTTCGTGAAGAAGGAGAGAGGGAAGACTGTCAGAGAAAACCCTAAGCGATGGAGAGGGAGAGACGCCGTTCAGACCTTTTATAGGCGAAGGGAGGTTACTTGCCTTAAATGATTCTCCCCTCGAAAACACGCTAAAGGGACTTCTCCTTACGGACGGTCACCTCAGACTCCTCGGTTCCATCCTAACGGGACACACGAAGCGGTCGGGCAGTTAAAGCATGAGAAAACAGAAAGACACCCTGTCAGACGATCACCCAGCAATCATGTGAGATCCGCGCAGAAAGTATTGACACTTTCTAACTACTGTAGATACGTTGGTCAAACTACGGCAATGGCGGTATAAAAGAGTTAAGTCTTCATCATAACGCTACTGCCTTACGTTCATTACACAAAAAAGAAGCTTTTCTTTGAAAATAGGAAAACATACAAGGATAAAAGGCAAAACAGATACATTAGGCCCCTGGCCCATCCTGAGGCTCGGAAGCGGGAGGCTCAGACGGTTTGCCCCCAGCACCCTCGGCGACGGCCGACCCTGGCACTGACCCCACCGGCATGGGAACTGCCTCGGTTGCGCGCCCTCCCGAGGCATCCGGAGTTGGCGACCCCTCGGACGAATAGTCCCCCTGGTCTCCTTCCTCCCATGCCGAACCAGAAGAACCGAGGATGATAAATCCGAGTCATAGCATTGCCCGGAATGGAAATTGATTGTCTCAGACGCCTGCTCCTCCGCGTAAGAGATGGCCCAGTCATAGCCTTGCTTGAATCCCTTGCGGATGCCCCGGGGAAGTGCTGACTCATAGTAGGGGAGGGCAGCCTCCATAAGGTCAACCCGGTAGGCCCCCAAGCGTCTATATTGCTCGAGTGCCTCCGCCCCGGCCGATTCCAACCTACCGGCGAGTTCGGCCTTCTCCCGCTCCGCCTCGGATAACCTCCGCTCGGCCTGGACCATCTGCTTCTCCGCCTCTGCCAGATCAGCCTCAGCCTCCATTCGAAGACGCACGGCTTCCTCGGCACGGTCAACCAACTCGGCACACTCAGCCTCCCACAGGCCATCTAGCTCGACCCGGGTCAAACGCTCCTCCTCCAGAAGCTTGCTCTTCCTCTCGAGCGACTCGCGAGCCCGAGCCAGTTGTTTAGACATCATCCGGGCCTCCACCTGGCTCACCTGCGCCAGCTCCATAATTGAGGAGAGCTTCCGTCGAAGCCCGTCACGCTCCTCGGTGAGCTGAGCCACATTCATATCCGACCCACCAAGGGTCCAGGCAAGGGTCGACCGCTCTGACTCCGACCGAGTGTAAGCTTCAGCCAGAGTGGCCCCCATCTAGGCCAAGACCAATACACCCTCCATAACCAGCTCGAGGGCCGCGGACGGAGAGTGCTGCCTATCTCCCCCCTTCACCACCTTCACAGCTACGCTGCGACATACTTGATACAGAGGGCCCTGGATGCCCATCCTCTCTAGAGCCGCCAAAATAAGGGCCCCACCTCTGAGCGGCATCTCCTTGAGAGCCCCACCGGCTGGCCCGGATCGAGCCGCTACTTCATCCGCCCCTCTTTCCTCGGTCGGTGGGGGCTGCGTCGCCGCTCCTCGCGACCCCCCGGCCTCGACCGGCTCGGCACCTACATCGCCACCTGGAGCGTTGCCCACCTCAATCGACGCCCCAGTCTCGGCCGTGGTCCCAGCGTCACCCGCTTCAACCCCGGCCCCCTCAGTTCCTACTGAGGGGAGAGCCGATCCAGCTACACCGCCACCAGTCGAAGCGGCCTCGGCCCCCTCGACTCTTGCTGAGGGGAGAGCCGATGTAACGCCGCCGCCCCCAGAAGCGGCCCTGGCCTCCTCGGCCCCCTCTCGCTCAGCGGATAGGAGAGCCGGCCCGACAGGGTCGGCCCTATCTCGCTCGGAAAAGGTGAGAGCTGCTGAGCCAGGGTCCCCTTCGACAACAGGGACGAACCCGGCCTTCTTGGCCCGCTTTTTGGCCTTCACGACGTCCCGTATCATGCCCTCCATGGGATCTTTACGCTTGGACCCCTGTGGCCTGGAAGTTCCCTCCTGGGCCATCCCCTTGCCCTTGTCTCGGGGTCAGGAGTGCCCCTCGGGAGCTCACGGCTTGTCGGCAGCCGAGTCATCGCCAAGATCGATCACCGCCTGCTCGGCCGTAGGCTCCTTCTCCACAGCCGGCCGCCTGACGTCTGCGCAGAAGAAGATGTGGTCAGGAAAAGAAAATGGTCTCGTCATCCTACGAAGAAGCTGATCTATAGCATCCGAACCTGTCGGATGTAGCCGCGCGAGAAGGCACCGCCCGATGTTCTCCGGGGGAATCAGCTCCTCCGTGGACTGGCGATGCTTCAGTAAAATGGTCGCATACTCCTCCACGATTGGAGAAAACTCATCCTGCCTCGGAGGGATGTTTGGATGGAAATTGGGGATTACGGGACACTGTAGATATATTTTTCTCCACTACTCATCCTGCCTCGGACGGATCAATGCATTATGAATAGAGCAATATGCAATGAACAAATGAAAAATGATCAGAGGAGAACAAAACATAAATGACCGTGATCGCCACCAGGGTGCCGTACGTGATGAACACGCCGTACCTTGGAAAGGGAGGGGGTACTCACCTAAGTTGCAGCGCTGGGGAGATGAACGGTTCCTGAAGAACCGCCTACACGATGCACGATCTTACGATAGACCGCCTGAGTGCGCTGCAGAAGGTACGGGAGGAACTACTGCTGGATGACGAATGGCTTCCTGTTGGCCGCACTAATAGGACAGACGGCCCTCTCCGAACCGCACGTAAGGTTGAACGGCTTAAAATAAATCGCACAAGTCTAACACGCAGTAAGTTGCAAGGGGTCCAACCTCCACCCTCTCCGGTCGGCCAGAGGGGATGGGCCTCGTGCTGATGATTGCTGACCTGCAAAACAACGTAAGAAACACACAAAGAGAACCTAAATTAGAACTGGACAATGTAGTAAATGTCAAAATAGCAAAAGGTGAACATTAAAAAATGGAAAGGAGGATAACTGGGGGGTTTTAAACCCCTAGGGTGACAAAAACGTGGGTGGAGGTGTGCATGGAAATGAGAAAGAAAGGGGGGATATAAGGAGGAAGTGATGCATGCAATGAAAAGAAAGTGTTGAAAGCTATGAAACGAAAAGAGTCAAAAATCGAACTACTCCCTGAATCGGAGGCTTGTATGGACGTAGAAAGCCTCCCTCCTTGGTGCTAGGTCGCTTAAGAATGCGGCAGGGCTTCGCCGTTGACCAAAATCTCCCCCCATTTTCAAGTCCGGCCATTAGGGTCTATTTATAGAGCCTAGAAAACCAGCCCCGAAATCAGGGTTTAGAGCCATTTTTGGGACGAGATTATTAAAGATAAATCGTAGATAATATCATTATCTCTCGTCCAGTCGAAACGGCAACTAAAATGGTTAATTATCCACGGAGATATTGACAAAAGAAGTTGGGGATAAAACCATGTATAAAAGGATTAAAATCTGTTGAAATTCAACAACCGATGGGATGAACGGTCTTACGATAAACCGCTCAACAAATGAGCGGTTCACTTTTGACCGTCCAAGCCCATCGGTGGAAATTCAGATAATCAGATAATCAACCCAATTATCGCTCGAACTGACCGAAACGTCCGTCGTTAGACCCTCACAGATGAACAGTTCCTAGGAGACCGTTCCACAGTAGAGCGGCCATTGATCAACCGTTCCAAACCTGTAGGTGATAATTGGATAATTGGATAATTATCTGAATAAACCTCCAAGCGCAAGACTCTGAGAGATGAGCGGTCAGATGCCGTCCGTTCATTGGGTTTGAACGGCCATATCAGGACCGTATGAATGCCTGTCGGTGGTAATTCAGAAAATCACCCAAAATACCCCAAAATATATGGACGGTCCTTATTAAACCGCACATTAGTAGTGCGGCCAGGAATGAACCGTGCATGCATGTGGATGTTGAAACTCAATGAAAAAGCCCAAAACCACGGCCCAATAAACCCTGAATCGACCTGGACTTAACCAAGGAGAGAGGCAACCCATAAATTGGCCCAAAACATGCTTGAAACAGCCCCAACGAGCGACGGGCAACTTGAGGCATCATCAAAAGGGAGTAAGAGAAACGACTCAACTTATCGGCATAAAACGGGTGTCAACAGATGCCCCTCCTTAACGTCCTCTTTGCAGGGGAGCGAGCAGAGGTGAAGCGGAGGTGACATGGAACATGGAGGTGGAGCGGAAATGCAGCGGAGTGGACCGAAAAAGCGGGCGTTAAGATAAAACGACACCCGTTTCTACCAACAAGCGATGAGAACCTTCCGGAAAACTCTGAACCAAACGTAAGGAACGATTAAACGAAAAGTGACGCCAATCTGGAGGAACTAAACTAAATGAAACAAATCGACAAGACCAACCTCATGGGGGACACAATCCCGCGGTCCAATGAGGGGGCCACAAAAGAAAACAGGCTAAAGCTCCAGACGGGGACCTTTCAATCAACCGAACCAGGCAAATCGACCAAAGAAAACCTTCCAATTCGGAGTGGAATTAACTCTCTTACTCAATCACTAAACGCATAATTAACCATCACAGGCGGGGCATTATTCAAAAAAATTCAATGGGTCATGGATGCTCAAAAGATGCGTATGATGCATGCTGGGCTAAAATAAAAGAAATTATGAAAACGATTGCAAAGAAAGATTAAAATATAAAATACTCGAGAATAATATTACTAAGTTGGGAAAATCAGAGTCAAGATACCATCCGTAACCACAGCTTGCAGGATAGAACCATCCTCCCCATGCTTTCCCAACCTAACGGCCTATCCGAAGATTAAACACGTGAACCTAGATCATCATCATTTTTGTTAAAGGGGAACATCAGATCCTGAAACACGTAGATAACCAACTGGTTCTCAAGATAATATAACATAATACCATATAATAATGCAATAAGGGTGATAGGGATAGAAAGCCATACCTGACTTACCTGTGCAGGTGAAACGGCGTCTTTTGGATTTTTATTTTTGGATTTTTTTTATTTTTGGATTTTCATAAGATAAACGTAGCAAAGATAGCATAACGACTAACTGAATGATAAACAACATGACATAACATAACGAATGGAAAATAACGCAACAAGACGAACAAGCACAGAGGCATAGGTCATGAACAGACAATACGTATGCATGAACATGGGGGACAAGACAACAATGCGGCGGGACAACACACGGTTGGGACAAGAACATGATGGACCACATGGTTGGGACAACACATGGAACATGGAAGGACGACCATCAACATGTGCAAGACAACCAGCTACATGTGGTGAGGAACAAAGCAACAAGCGTGGGATAACACGGTGGGACATAGTCACGAGACAAGGACAACGGCGGTACAACAGACATGACAAAACATGATCTTCAATGAAACCGAAGATCAGAATGAAGCAGAACCGCCAGGTTCATAATTGTGAGGCAAAACCCTCTCATAAAGATATGACCATTGTAAAAAAAAAAAAAAAAAAGCTGAGAAGGACATGAGCTTCAAAATAGATCGAGAGATATGATTGAAGGAGAGAACAGATGAAAGATGTGGATAGGAGGCAGAGCAAAAATATATAGCAAGGAATGCTTGAGTACCTGCAACCTGCACACATAGCAAACAGATTACGTATCTATTCTCAAAACAAATAGATAGAAAGGAACAAAAGGATAAATATTTTTAGATTTTTCAATTTTCTTGATTTTTTTGGATTTTGAAAATATTTCATCATTCATTTTTTTGGATTTTTGACAATATCTCATTTCTTTGGATTTTTGACAATATCTCATTTTTTTTTAGATTTCTGACAATATCTCATTTTAAAATTTTTGACAATAGCAATCTGCAGCACCCAAAGACAGGCTCGAACTACTGGCCAGGGATCGTCGTTCCTACCCCTTTCGTTAAAGGCTTCCCTTAAGCAGGACGTGCATGTGAGGGTGGGTTGCCACAACCAACTACTTCTGAAGAACGGTGCCCCTACTAAGGCCATACCCGGGATACAACCCAACCTAAGAGGGAGAAACAGAAGAAAAGTTGGAGACAAGCTTCGTGCAGGATGTGAGATATCAAGGCTCGAATTCCTTCCAGGGCACTACCCCTCAAAGAGTAGGTCTGTTGCGCCGGGGCTTTGTGTCTTTGATTTTGAGACCCATATTTATTAGGCACGCATGCGACCGGGCTCATGACGTCCCGCGGGGAACTGTACTGCCACTCTTGCCATGCCTTTGATTTTCATATTTTTTCTATATTGATTCATTTTCTCATTTTGGTAACCCTTATTGGCCAGATATAGCATGAAAGCCCACTTTTTTGAGGTGTCAAGACTGCCCCTATTTGAGACCTCTCTTGTATTAGGGAGTGCCTAGGTTGGTCATCTTATCCATCAATCTCTTGCCCCTACACTTGGCCGAGCAGAGAAGAGAAAAGGCCTTTGTGCATACCCAAAGTATGGCCAAAGTAGCAACGGTGTTGCTCAGAGAGATCGGATATGGCTTGCCGTGTGGTGTGTGAAAAACCCATGCTCAAAGGTCACCCTCAACGATCGGGGAAAGAACTAGACTCCTAGCGCGGAGCTATTACTGGCCTAAGGGATGCTGCAGAAGCTACCCTCATTTTAAATGAACTAAGCAAATTTCTAAAAGTCACTTAACCATGTTGAGGAATAGCATTAGAACCATGTGCAGAAACAATAGAAATAATGAAAATGAAAGCATGTTTCTTTGCTCAAAATAAAGATACCTTTGTAAATCCATGGCGTGGAAACCAGCATCCTAAAGCGATCTCGATCATCAAGCTTTGAGGAGCGCGAGTAGCTTTGTATTCCCTGCTTGTTAGGATAAAGGATGAAAGGAGAGCAAATGATTGGATTCCTCGACACAGAGGAGTGGCAGACATCATACTGGACGAAGAAGGGATAAAAAGGAAGAGAGACGAGGGCTAGAACTCCCTCGTTAAGGCACTGAGGCCCTGATAACAAGGAACCAGATACATAATAAATCAGATTAGCTGAGATCAAGGCGGACTAAAGCCTCGAAAATAGCAAGAAAAAGGGTAAAAACCCTGAAAGGGCGAGGGGGAGAAAATAGAAAGATGACGCAAGGATAGTTGCAAAGATAAGGGAGAACATGGGTGATCATCCGACGTGGTCGGAGAAAAGGAATAACGATCACCCGCCAGAGGCGGGGAAGGATATGCATGAACACCCGACAAGGTCGGGGAAAAGAAATGGAAACCACCCGACAAAGTCGGGGAAGGAGCATAAGGAATCCCCAATAGGGTCGGGGGAAAGAGATGAGAAGTGACATTCAGGTGTATCCGGGGAGAAAAACTAGAAGGTGCCCCTAGGTCAGGGGAAGAGGAGGACATAGGCCGATGCCTAGGATGGTGAGAATAAGGAAAGATGGTAGAAATATGGTCAGGTGGCGGAAGGTACACCACCCAAGCATAGGAACTGAGCTGCAGAAAAGATGAATGGACGGAAGAAGGAGAGGAGGAAGGGGACCCCCAAGTGTGCAACTGACGGCCCTTGAACTTATGCCGTCGCCTCTTCTTAGCAACAATCTTCTTGAAACAACTCCGCCTGGCGCAGACTCTGATCTTCGGGCTTCTTAATCTACAGTACTTTCTCAGATAACGGGTCCACCTGGCGGACGACCTGGCCCGGTCATGAACATGCAACTTTATCGAGGTGGTTTCCCCTAGCTGTGCGGTGCTAACCATAGAGGGACATTCCAGAGCAGTCAACTCCTTGGGATGAGCATCATGAAATAGTGGAGTTTTATTATTCGGCACTAGAAGCATAAGATTCGGCAACTCCTCTCGGCAATCGGGCATGATGCATAACTCCCTTACCAGAAGAGTAGGACAAAACTGAGGGAGAGTAATGCGTGGCGTTGACGTTGCCGATTCACCAATAAACCGAGGAAGATTGCATAAGATGTGCAGAATGTCCTTGGAAGGTGTGGAAGACACAACCAATTGCCCCTTGAGTGCTGAACTCATTAAACCTTTGGCGGCCGTGTGGGTTAGCACCATCCTGGCGGAAAACTCTTCTGGGCCAGTGAACTGAATAGCAATCAAGCGAGGGGTGATAATAACATCAATCATGAATTCTCCGGCGAGCAAAGAGATTGCCACTGGCCTCGCTTTAGAAGGAACTGGCACCAGTGCTAAGGAACTCTTCTCAGCAACCGTCTTCATAGCAAATGCAGGCTCACTGTCCCTATAACATCTAGAAACCAGGACTCGGATCGGCATGCGGCAAATGTGCATAGTCAAAACCTGGCTCGACACTTTTCCTTCCTGGGGACTAGAACCGAGGGGCACCAAAGGTAGCGGGTACCTGCTCCGCGAAGTGGGAAGTGGTAGAGGGAGGTTAGAAGGAAGAGGTTTGAAGGGCGTGGGTGGCGATGGTGTAAGTGGTGGGGGAATAATGATGATGATGGGCATGGGTGGAGGTAAAGGCAAAAGTGGAGGTGTGGGTTTGGGCTCGGGCTCAGAGGATGATGGCGAAAGGGGGAGTGATGAAAGTGGTGGCGGCGGTGGCAAAGGTGATGAGGGTGGCAAAGGGAGTGATGTGGTTGATGAAGACGGTGACGGTGAAGGGGATGGAGGTGAAGGTAGGGGTGGGGAAGAAGGAGGAGAGGAAGGTAGTGGCATAGTGGGGGAAGAGGCAGGTGGTTGCGCTCGTCGACGTATCTTCACGACTCGTCGAGAGGCGCTGGGGATAGGTGTGGTGGTGGAAACGGAGGGTGAAAGAGAGGTTGCCCGAGCGGAGGATGGGGTAGGTAAAGGTTGTGGAGGAGATGGGATGGAGGAAGAAGTAGGTATCTTATTAACTGAAGAAACACTAGGGTGCCCCTGGTCTTGAAGTGGAGACGGTTGCCTAGGCGGCACGGCTTGCTGTTGCTGCTGCTTGCTGCCGAGATCCAAAATAACTTGGCGTATGACAGCCCAATCAATCATCCTCTTGTCTTCCAAGCTATAAATAAACTCCCGGAACTCGGGACAGTCCTCAATAAAATGCCCCTACTGACGGTGGAATTCACAGAATTGGAGCAAATTCTCGACTGCGGGTCGGCAAGGCACAACCGGAGGGAGCTGCAATGCATGGGTGGCCATCAAAGCCCTGAAAACGTCTGTAAGAGATTCCGACAATGGAGAGTGAGAAGCCCGCTTCGGGCAAGGTAGATGCCAAGGGGTATGGGAAGGTAGTGGGGATGGTAGCGGAGGCTGCGTAGGTAAGGGGAATTGCGTAGGTGAAGGAGGAGGGCTAATAGGTGAAAAAGATGGAGGTATGGAGGGAGTGGGAATGTAATGGACGGCATCCACCCATTGAGGGTGTGACGTTTCCTTGACCGGGAGTGGAGAGGTGTGGGGAAATAAAACAGCGGAGGGCTGACTCGTGGAAGGCTGATATGCGGTGGAGTGCATGGAGGTATGGGGGTGTGTGGGAGGGGAAGGTTGACTCATGGGGGGATATGAGGTGGATGACGGATGGGCGGCGTATGCGGGCGTAGAAGGTCGAGGAAATTCGGGGTCAAGGGAAACTAGGAGTTGTTGGCTAATGAAGCGGGCTCGGCTGTAGAGTTGCTGCCATGAAGTGATATCATTCAGGGCTAAGATGCATCCGAGCTCGGGCGTTGCATTAGAAATAACCATCTTGATCTGCTCGCCCTCTGGAATATGCCCCGGGACTTGCGTGGCTAGGCGACGCCAGTGGTCGGCAAAGGTCAAGAATGTCTCGTCGGGCTTCATCTTCTCTTAGGCCAGATCAACCATAGAACATCTTGGCCCAATCCGGTCCTGGTACTGCTGAATAAATCTTTCTTGGACGGCTCAAAAATTCATCATCTGCTCTTGCGATAACGTGAAGAACCAATCCTTGGCCGGGCCCTCTAAAGATAGGCCAAACAAATAGGCCATCAAGTGTTGATCATGCTGGAACTGGGCTGACTCATGCAAGAAATCCTTCAAATGGGCATAGGGGTCACCAATTCCACCATAGCGACGATAAGCTGGAATCTGTGAACGTGGTGGAAGCTCAAGACCTTGAAATACAAATGGAATATCCAAAGATGTTTGAGGATTGATTCGGCGTTGCAATTCATCAAGCTGGCGTTGGGCCCGAGCGAACATCTCCTTGGTAGGAAGAGTCCGAGAAGGATATGGGCCAGTCCGAGCAAGAGATGATGAATTTAGACCAGGATAATGAGGATGGGCCGAATAAGGGGATCCAGCCTGAGAAGAAGGAAAGCCCGTTCCGGGAATGGAGGAATGTATGGGCCTGGAAGAATCGTGTATGTAGGAATGAGAATTAATTGGGCTAGCAGCAGTACGTGCGGGATAAGAAGGCCCGTTACCAGAATAGGGTCCAATGGAGGAATAAGGAGATGGGCCCACATGGGAAGAGGAATCCACGCGGGGATAAGAAGAGGGAGAAGTAAAGGAATAAGGTACAGGGGAAAAATACTCCATGGGGGAGAATGGAGACTTTATACAGTGAATTTCAAATGAATACAAGGAGGGAAATGAACGCAAGATAAATGTAGCTAAATGGAGACACACGAAGATGAACTCGACCTAATGAGCCTAATCTGTCAAAAAGATGCAAATGATGACACTGTGCAACATACAATGGAGGAGAGAGATGAGAAAAGAATCAACCAATTACCCAAACAAATTCCAAATGATGCGTGAAGATTTTTTTATAAGTTCTCTTCTAGGACCTTAGTGCATTAATTAAAATGTGAATTCACTCGACCACAAGGTACCTAAACAGGGTAAGAATGGAAAATTGGCTGACTCTAAAGGAATCTCTCTCTCATGAATGCAGACCCTAGATTGGGGGTGATACGGTACAACCTGCCCGGCGTCCGCGTGGGAATCCATGGCTCACGGGGGCTTACGGAGGTCCTCGGTAAGGTCCCCTAGTCGGCTCCAAGGAATATGGAGACGAGAGGAAACCCTACCTCGGTAAGAATGCAACTACTATGGAGTGTATGATCTTATGTGCACCGGAGTGCATGCAACGTCTAGCCTAATAAACTAGCAACCAATGATCAAAATAAACATGCAAAGATGAGAACAAGTATGCACAACAACATATAACGAGGGGGAGATCAATAGGTAGCACCAAGGAGAACAAAAAATATATAAGTATGGCAAGCAAAGCATCCTCGGGTGTGTTGTGCCCCTGTGGTTTTGATGATGGTTTTAATGGTGGTTTTGATGATTGGCCTTTGAAGTGAGTTATTCACTGTGAGTCATCTTGCTGTGTCTTTTATATGCTCGATTAATTCATGTTTTATCATGTAAGTGAATGGAGTTTATATGGCTGTCAGATAACATGCTCTACTCAATTCTGTCTACACCCTGTCTGCACAGTCTACACAGCAGTGCGTCAACTCATTGTGCTGTTGCGTCGACCCTTCAGTCATATTTGTCTCTGTCCACACAGTAGTGTGTCAACGCCTTGAGCTGATGCATCGACTCTTCAGTTCAGTTTCTTCAAGTCTATACATTAGACTGTGGCAAAGTCTATACAGCGGACTATGCAGCCTGTTTGATTATTGAAGTCTGTACAACCAATGCACTTAACTCAAGTCCATACACTGGACGCTCTTCATTTGATTGAGTCTATACATTGTCCTAGGCTAAGTGTGTACAGCGTCTCATTCATGCTTTGATTAATGAAGTCTGTACATCAGTCTTCACATTCTAAGTCTATACAGCCGTTGGGTTTGGACTCAGAGTCTGTACACTCGATTTTCCCTTGAATTGGTCAAGTGTGTACACTCCTTCACTGTAGCTTTCACGTTTCCAAGTCTACACGTCGTGATGTCCATACACTGCCTTTAGGATTTAAAGTCTATAAAGCCTGGCTTCACGTTCAGAGTCTATACATCGTTCCTCAAAGGCTAAGTGTGTACATCCATCCAAGCTTCAAGTCTACACATTGGGTTGTCAGGTTTCAACTCTATACATTCAATTATTAGGCCCAAGTCTATACACTCGTTGTTAGAGGCCTGAACTTAACTGAAGTCTCTACAGTCCAGCCTATTCCTACGTTCAAGGATTCAGCTACACTCTAAGTCTGTACAGCCACTCCTTGAGCATCATGTCTATACATTGGCCTCCATGATTCTAAGTCTACATTCGTCTTAAGGCAAAGTCTGTACATTGCCTTTGTGCTTCAATGTCTGTACACTGCATTCTCATTCAGCGAAGTCTCTACATTGCATACAAGCTTTACAAGTCTGTACAGTGGGCAAGGGTGTACATCCACCAGTGAACACATCAAGTCTATACACCACCTGTGTTCATCTGAGTCTTATGATGTCTTTATATTCATTAAGTCTATACATTGCGTTGTGCATACTTTACATTGCTTTCGCCTTCACAACAAAGTCTATACAATGCAATGCATATACTTAGAACTAATGACTTCATTTCATCTGTCTGATAGGGACTGAAGAGGCTAATGAACCCCTTAACGCAAGAGGGCTGAAGACATCCAATTTCAGCTGCTGGAACACACCAATGCGTTAACGCCTTGATCAAGTGGCGTGGACGCAGTAGTTCAAACAATCAAGAAAGAAACTTACTGGATTATTCTGGTGCGTCAACGCATTCATCAAGTGGCGTCGATGCAGCAGGTTGATGGATCGAAAAGGTGACCAGATGGTGAACACAGTTGCACAATGCGTCAACGCACTCCACATGAAACGTGAGAGGGCTGAAGCCATCTAAGTTCAGATGCTGCAGCTCCATGCGTCAACGCAGCATGCTGAGAGCGTCAACGCAGCACGCCTATCTGATGAAGACCTGCTCACTGGAACGCATCAATGCGTCAACGCCACGGGTTGGAAGCGTCGACGCAGCAGACTTGAGTTTCATAGGTTGAAGATCTTTGAAGGGTGCGTCAACCCTTTGGAGCAAGTGTGTTGACGCCACCTCAACTCCAGTTGCTGAGCGTGCTAATGAAGGGCACGTGATCTGAGGTGCCTGGCTCGTGATCCAAGGATGGACGAGATACCAGGATGCTGCCACGTGGTCTAAATTTCTAGGGCAGGAAATGTGGAAGCCATACGTGTCCAGTGTGCCTGCTGCTGCTGCTTATAAAAGGAAGCCTTCATCCTCTATAGAAGACTGATCAAAAAAGAAGCCTGGAGAGCAGAAAGCCCTTCGATCCAGAAAAAGAAAAGAAGAAGAAAAAGAGAAGAAGAAGAAAGAGATCAACGATCAAAACAGCAGAAGAAGAAGAGAAAAGAAGAGATAGGGAGAGCCTACGAAAGAGAAGAAAATAGAGAGTGAGAGCAGTAGAAGAAAGAGAGAAAGATTGCGTGAGCTGAGAAGAAGAAAGATAAGGAAGAAAAGAAGAGAGGAGAGTTCTATTGAAGACCTGTTCAGTCTATTCGTGGATCAAATCCAGAACGACTATTGTGTTTCATTTCCAGCCTTTGTCGCTGTTCCTTTTATGTTTTCTTATTTTTCATTTTGTTTCTCTGGTTAGCTTTGTTCTTCCGATTGCCTTGTTGGGGATCGGGTTCCTCCTGTTGGTTCAGGAGAAGGGAGATCTGATCTCCGAGTTGCAAGTGACAGGTTGTCACTTGTGGGTTCCCTCCGGTTTGGAGGAAGGGAGGATTGGTCCTCCGGTTCTGGGCTTGCGGGTTGCAAGTCCAGAGGTCCCTCCTGGTCTGGAGGAAGAGAGGTCTGCGACCTCTGATTTCCAAGTGACTGGGAGTCACTTGGGGTGTCCCTCCGGTTGGGAGGAAGAGGGGAGTTTGTTCCCCTGGTCAAGCTGTGTGCTAGCACCTGTTGCAGACTGAGTCTGCTTGGTTCTAACATTGGCTAGTGAAGCCTCACTCCGGTTGGGAGTGAGGGGTGGATGTAGGTTTGGAGGACCGAACCACCTAAAAATCTATTGAGCAGTGGTTTGATTGTTTGATTTGCTTCCGCTAGATGCTTGAATAGGCACGCTCCATCTGCTTGTTATTTTGTTTAATCGAATTAGCTTAATTCCGGAACTTGCCTAGCATCTGAGTTTTTAAATTGGGCATTATTCGTAGCAGGATACATTCACCCCCCCTCTGTATTCGGGCCTAGCACCCTAACAGTTGGTATCAGAGCGGTGTCTGCATACAAGGTCCAGTGACCTGCAGATTCGATCTTGCAGTCTTAGGTGCTAATTTGTTTTTAGTGCATAAATATTCCTGTTGCTTTGAATTTACTCGCTATTTTTTTAATGGCTCTTCCACTCGTCTTTAGTGGTTCTGATTTCAGTCAGTGGTACACTGCTTTACATGCTTATGTTAATTCTACTAATCCTGATCTGTGAAAATTAATTTCACAAGGTCCTCACACCTTACCAACGAAAGTGTCCAAATGGACCGACAGACACAGATCAAAGGATGGAGAAAATCAGAAAGCTTTTAACCTGATGAAAGCAGCTACTGACAGAGCCTTATGGTCTTGTCTTCATAATTGCAGCTCAGCAAAGGACATCCTGGATAGGCTGAAGCAATTTCACAGGGTAAACGAGGACAGCTGCATGATGGCCAACAGAAGAAATCAAAGTGGCAGCGATCAAGGCAGCAATCAAACGGAAGAAGATCATGATGATGAGGTGAATCTCTTCGATAATTTTTCTCTAGAAGATTGGGAGAATGCATATGCTGAACTATTTGAATCTCATGAACTGTTAAGAAAACAATATAAAAAATTGAAGAAGGGTACTGGTTTAGATAGTTCAAGTTCTCCTTGTAGAAATTGTGCTGAACTAAAAAATGTTCATGATACTTGTATGTCTGATATTGAAATGCTGAAGAAACAAATTTCATTGCTAAAAATTGAGAATCAAGAGCATGTAAAAGAAAACTCTGAACTTGAGAAGAAGCTTAGCCAAACTTGTCATGAGTCTGTTCAGAGTAAGGATTTGCTGAAAGAAGTTGAATGTGTTAAATCTGACCTAAACAAGCTGAAAAGTGAGAATGATTCTCTCAAAAATCTCTCCCAAGAAAATGAAGAAAGTTTAGAGAAACGTAAAAAGGAGAACACATTGCTGATTGAAAAATTGAATGCCATAAAATCTGTAAACTTACAATTACAGAAAGACTTTGAAAAACAACAAAAAGAATTGAAGGAATTTGAGGCTGGAAGAAAACATGAAGCCAATTCAGAAGATCAGCTTCTAATAAATGAATTGGTTCAAAATGATAAGCTTAAAGAAGAAGTTGAAAAATTAAAATTGTTGAACTCCACTATGTCTGAGAGACTGCTAGCTTTAGAAAGAGGAAAAACTGTGTGTGTTGAAGATTCTAATAATCTGAGCAATCTGGAACAAGAAGTTGAAAAATATAAAACTGCTAACAAAGTTTTGAATGAAGCTATGAATTGCTGTGAGCAAGAGCTTGCCAGTTATGAGCTACATATTTCCTCTTTAGAAAATGAAATTCAGGATTTGAAAGTTTCCTTGTCAAAGTTTGTTGATGGGCAGAAAAACCTAGACAAGCTACTAGGTATAAAAATCAACCATAGGAAGGAAGGGCTGGGCTACAATAAGATAAATAAGAAAGAACTTCAGAACAAAGTTATGACATCTTTTGTAAATGGTTCAGATGTAGCCACCACCTCTAAAGACAAACAGCCCATTGCTCAGAAAATGATTGGAAAATAGAAAATAAATAAAAAGGGTCCATCAGTGTTTGCTGATCACAGTCCTCACACACACTCACATGCATCCAAAAAGAAGACTATATGTCATTACTGTCATAAAGTTGGACATCTGATGCATGAGTGTAAGTTGATGGAGAAGGATGATAAGAATGGTAGGAGATCTCATGATAAAAATCCTTCATCTCAGAAAAGGAGTGTCACATGTTCTAATTGTGGAAAATTAGGACACTCAATTGCTCATTGTTGGTTTGCAAGTATTAAGGAAAAATCATGTTCATATCATACAAAACACTTTGCAAATCAGCATGTCTTTAGTAAAAACAAATCTGTTTTTATGAACCAGCATATCATCTGTTTTAATTGCAACAAAAGGGGTCACAGGGACTCTGAATGCTGGTCAGGTTCTTGTAGAAGAAATTCTATTTCATGCTTTGAATGTGGAAAGACAGGCCATAGGGCCATTGATTGTTGGCATGCTCAGGGTAGAAAACTCAATTCTAAAACTGTTAAATTCCCTGCCATTAACAGAAAGTCTCCTGCATGCTATCACTGTGGGAAGTATGGCCACACAGTCAAGGACTGTTGGCATGCCCAAGGAGGCTATGGCAATAATGAACTCAATTTTAAACAGAATGCCTCTTATTGCTCTCAGTGTGGAAAGCATGGCCACACAGTCAAAGACTGTTGGCATGCTCAAGGGAAAAATTTCATTTCTGGAAAGTTTAAATTCCCTGCTAGTACAAATGCTCTCAGAACGAACAAAGTTATTTTCAAAAAGAAAAACTTTGAATGTGTTGATTATGGAAAACAGTTTGGTCATGTAAATAATAGAAATTTCCATGCTAATGCACATACAATTCATGTTCATGATGATGTGCATAAAAAGAACCTAAATTCTATTTTCTCATGCCATCATTGTGGGAAGCCAGGTCACAGGGTTACAACCTGTTGGCTGGCAGGATATCAAAACCAAATTGGTTTTGGTAAACAGAATTTTTATTCTGTTAACAGAAAATCTCATGTGTATGCACATAGAATTCATGCTAACAAGAATGTGCATAAATCAGATCTGAAAACTGCTGCTAGGAGTAATACTGTCATGTCAGGACCCAAGACTTCTTAGGTACCTGTTTGTGCAAAATAAAATTGCTATGCAGGTGTGCCTTGGGACTGAAATAAAAGGGGTAATAAACCAAGGCACTCAAGAATGAAAACCCCTTCCTGAATCTTTCAGGTAAATTTCTTGCACTTCCTGTTTTTAGTTCTACTGCATGACATACTAAATCTGTATTTGCATAATCATTCTTCATCTGCATTGTCTGAGTTGATGCCTCTGAACTCTCCTCATCTGAAGTGCATATATGTGATTTGCATATATAGTACATTGAAAAATTTGAACTGCATTTGTATGCTGTTTGAAATCTGTCCATTGCATTCTGAAAAATCTGATTAGCTGAAATTTGATCCATACATGCTGCCCATGTTGAACTATCATGCATGACCTCAATGGTATATAAATGGTAAGGTACCAAAAGGCAGGGAAGTCTATCTGGAGGTTCTTACTATGTGTGAGGTGGTCTTTTTAGACCAAGTGCTCCGCCTAGTACCATGGGTCACCTTGTTGGATAGGACAGTCTGAATGTGCATGAATCAAAATCATATGTTCAGTTTCTCATGGCAATCATTGCATGTTTTCAGGGGGAGTTAGTTGCATATCCTTACATACATATAGTGCATTGCATTTCCTTATATTGAAAATGCCAAAAAGAAAGTTGAATGCATATTGTGAGGGAGAGTCAATGCATTGCATATAGGTTGTCAAATGCATACATTTGTCAGAATTCATTGCATATCATTTCTTATTGATTTTGTTGACATACCTTGAAAGTCTTTTTGAGAACATTGAGCTTTAAAATCTCTCTTATCAATTTATATCATTTGGCTTCAGATTTCTATCAGTCTTTCATGAAGATTTCAATAGGTCTATCTTGATCATAAATCTGAAAACTTTTGAACTAGAAATCTTCTATTATACGATTTTATGAATATCTGAAATAACTCAGGTGGTTTAAGTTTAATGTATTCAATGAGTTTGGCTTTAAAATCTCTTAAAAATATCTGAAGCATGTTTAATAAACCTTAACCATCTGTTTCATACTGTGTCTTGTAAAATCTTCTGAAATCTGCATTATTGAATTCATGGCTTTAATTGGTTAAGTACATGAAATCATTATTGACTTGAAGCAAAGGAATTTGTCTGAATTGTCTAAAGGGTAATTGTTGTCAGAGCAATGACTTTGGTCATTGAGAAACTATGTCCAAAGGACTGTGTCATGAGGTGTCTTAGTCAACTCTGCAGAATAAAATCTCATTGAAAATCAGGCAGAGCAATGGCATGCACACTAAGAAATACAATTCACTCATCAAGAAATGATTTACAGTGTGTCGTGATGTGTAAATGCTATGTCTATTCATGTAAAGCATGATAGTTAGTCACACTAAGTGCTTAGGGATATTGGCCTCTGATCAAGGTATATCCTCTAGTTACAAGGTGTGCACTGAACTAGAGTGCTCGTAAAATTTGTAGCATGAAAAATTGTTGAACGAATTGAAATATCTGAATATTGATGCTAAAATCAAATTGCTACAACCCTAGACAAAATCATATGACTTCATAATTGCTTGATTTCAATACTGATGCATGTAATTCCGAAAGAAGTCAATAAATTTGATTGTGTAAGAGAAAGGGAGTCTTATCAAGATAAATATGAGGGCTTGGTTCATTTTTATTAAACCATGGTTTTAGATATCAATACAGAATTTTATTGATAAACTTTACATACATCATGCTTAAACCATGTTGTTCAATAAAGCTCATTCATAAGCCTTTATAATGAAAGACTTTGAAAACTTGTTTTGGATTTATGAGATTGATATCTCTTTGAAAATCTGGCTGAACTTCTTGGGTTTGGAGCATCCTTGAAAAATCTGTTAATTGAAACTCTTCTGCTCATGTCCTTGGTTCAACGACCTGAACTTCTCCTTGTTTGCCCCTGTGATCTCCTTCTCATTCATCTCATAAGATTCCACTTATTGAGGGGGAGCTTCCATATCATATGCATCATGCTGCATAGAAACTCTTAAAAAGGGGAGAATTGTGCTCATGCATTCATATTTCTAGGGGGAGATCTTGCATTCTGGTATCTGTTTATGTTGATTGTTTGCCAAAGGGAAAATTTCATTCAATCTTTGCATGTAAGCTCCTTTTGATCATCTCTAACTCATGCGTTTGCTGAAACTCTTAAAGGGGGAGAATCATGTTCTTGTAAGGGGGAGAAATTGACTAATTTCTTATACATGCTTTAATTTCTCAAACTATTTTCTTTTTGATGAAGTCAAAGGGGGAGAATAGTTTGAGTCATCAGATTGACTCACTGTGTAGTGTTGCCATCATCAAAAGGGGGGAGATTGTTGTGCCCCTGTGGTTTTGATGATGGTTTTAATGGTGGTTTTGATGATTGGCCTTTGAAGTGAGTTATTCACTGTGAGTCATCTTGCTGTGTCTTTTATATGCTCGATTAATTCATGTTTTATCATGTAAGTGAATGGAGTTCATATGGCTGTCAGATAACATGCTCTACTCAATTCTGTCTACACTCTGTCTGCACAGTCTACACAGCAGTGCGTCAACTCATTGTGCTGTTGCGTCGACCCTTCAGTCATATTTGTCTCTGTCCACACAGTAGTGCGTCAACGCCTTAAGCTGATGCGTCGACTCTTCAGTTCAGTTTCTTCAAGTCTATACATTAGACTGTGGCAAAGTCTATACAGCAGACTGTGCAGCCTGTTTGATTATTGAAGTCTATACAGCCAATGCACTTAACTCAAGTCCATACACTGGAAGCTCTTCATTTGATTGAGTCTATACATTGTCCTAGGCTAAGTGTGTACAGCGTCTCATTCATGCTTTGATTAATGAAGTCTGTACATCAGTCTTCACATTCTAAGTCTGTACAGCCGTTGGGTTTGGACTCAGAGTCTGTACACTCGATTTTCCCTTGAATTGGTCAAGTGTGTACACTCCTTCACTGTAGCTTTCACGTTTCCAAGTCTACACGTCGTGATGTCCATACACTTCCTTTAGGATTTAAAGTCTATACAGCCTGGCTTCACGTTCAGAGTCTATACATCGTTCCTCAAAGGCTAAGTGTGTACATCCTTCCAAGCTTCAAGTCTACACATTGGGTTGTCAGGTTCAACTCTATACATTCAATTGTTAGGCCCAAGTCTATACACTCGTTGTTAGAGGCCTGAACTTAACTGAAGTCTCTACAGTCTAGCCTATTCCTACGTTGAAGGCTTCAGCTACACTCTAAGTCTGTACAGCCACTCCTTGAGCATCATGTCTATACATTGGCCTCCATGATTCTAAGTCTACATTCGTCTTAAGGCAAAGTCTGTACATTGCCTTTGTGCTTCAATGTCTGTACACTGCATTCTCATTCAGTGAAGTCTCTACATTGCATACAAGCTTCACAAGTCTGTACAGTGGGCAAGGGTGTACATCCACCAGTGAACACATCAAGTCTATACACCGCCTGTGTTCATTTGAGTCTTATGATGTCTTTATATTCATTAAGTCTATACATTGCGTTGTGCATACTTTACATTGCTTTCGCCTTCACAGCAAAGTCTATACAATGCAATGCATATACTTAGAACTAATGACTTCGTTTCATCTGTCTGATAGGGACTGAAGAGGCTAATGAACCCCTTAATGCAAGAGGACTGAAGACATCCAATTTCAGCTGCTGGAACACACCAATGCGTCAACGCCTTGATCAAGTGGCGTGGACGCAGTAGTTCAAACAATCAAGAAAGAAGCTTACTGGATTATTCTGGTGCGTCAACGCATTCATCAAGTGGCGTCGACGCAGTAGGTTGATGGATCGACAAGGTGACCAGAGGGTGAACGCAGTTGCACAATGCGTCAACGCACTCCACACAAAACGTGAGAGGGATGAAGCCATCTAAGTTCAGATGCTGCAGCTCCATGCGTCAATGCAGCATGCTGAGAGCGTCAACGCAGCACGCCTATCTGATGCAGACCTGCTCACTGGAACGCATCAATGCGTCAAAGCCACGGGTTGGAAGCGTCGACGCAGCAGACTTGAGTTTCATAGGTTGAAGATCTTTGAAGGCTGCGTCAACCCTTTGGAGCAAGTGTGTTGACGCCACCTCAACTCCAGTTGCTGAGCGTGCTAATGAAGGGCACGTGATCCGAGGTGCCTGGCTCGTGATCCAAGGATGGACGAGATACTAGGATGCTGCCACGTGGTTCGAATTTCTAGGGCAGGAAATGTGGAAGCCACACGCGCCCAGTGTGCCTGCTGCTGCTGCTTATAAAAGGAAGCCTTCATCCTCTGTAGAAGACTGATCAAAAAAGAAGCTTGGGGAGCAGAAAGCCCTTCGATCCAGAAAAAGAAAAGAAGAAGAAAAAGAGAAGAAGAAGAAAGAGAACAACGATCAAAATAGCAGAAGAAGAAGAGAAAAGAAGAGATAGGGAGAGCCTGCGAAAGAGAAGAAAATAGAGAGTGAGAGCAGTACAAGAAAGAGAGAAAGATTGCGTGAGCTGAGAAGAAGAAAGAAGAGGAAGAAAAGAAGAGAGGAGAGTTCTATTGAAGACCTGTTCAGTCTATTCGTGGATCAAATCCAGAACGACTATTGTGTTTCATTTCCAGCCTTTGTCGCTGTTCCTTTTATGTTTTATTATTTTTCATTTTGTTTCTCTGGTTAGCTTTGTTCTTCCGATTGCCCTGTTGGGGATCGGGTTCCTCCTGTTGGTTCAGGAGAAGGGAGATCTGATCTCCGGGTTGCAAGTGACAGGTTGTCACTTGTGGGTTCCCTCTGGTTTGGAGGAAGGGAGGATTGGTCCTCCGGTTCTGGGCTTGCGGGTTGCAAGTCCAGGGGTCCCTCCTGGTCTGGAGGAAGAGAGGTCTGCGACCTCTGGTTTCCAAGTGACTGGGAGTCGCTTGGGGTGTCCCTCCGGTTGGGAGGAAGAGGGGAGTTTGTTCCTCTGGTCAAGCTGTGTGTCAACACCTGTTGCAGACTGAGTCTGCTTGGTTCTAGCATTGGCTTGTGAAGCCTCACTCCGATTGGGAGTGAGGGGTGGATGTAGGTCTGGAGGACCGAACCACCTAAAAATCTATTGAGCAGTGGTTTGATTGTTTGATTTGCTTCCGCTAGATGCTTGAATAGGCACGCTCCATCTGCTTGTTATTTTGTTTAATCGAATTAGCTTAATTCCGGAACTTGCCTAGCATCTGAGTTTTTAAATTGGGCATTATTCGTAGCAGGATACATTCACCCCCCCCCCCCTCTGTATCTGGGCCTAGCACCCTAACAGGGTGCACTGCGGCATCAGAAGGACGGTCTGTGGGAGACCACACAACAAGCTAGATGGTCATGAATGGACCGTTCAAGCCACGGCGCAGTATCAAAGTGAAATAGATGATCAGAAACTACTGGAATGAAACCTGGATGTACGGTCTACAGTACCCCGCACAACATATAGAATGAATATGCAAAGACCGTATAACGGCAGCCAGAATAGACAGAGACGAGACAGAGACGCACCTGTGCCAAGAGGATAAATGGCCAAAGGGTGACCACACACAACTTGAACGGTCTGAGACAGACCGCCTATTACAGCAGAGTCGTAGGGGTCAAGACCCTATCAGAGAGAAGGACAATGCCGTGATAGCCGCCCAAGCCTTGAATGGCTCTGCACGAACCGCTCAACATCCAGGAACAAATACCCACGGAAAACCTGAAATCACTCCCAAAACACGGACCTAACAATGCAGAACGGGGGTCAGCAAGCCACTAACACGATGGGCACTAGGTATCCCACCGTGATCGCCACAAAAGAGGGGTGTAGATATATTTTTCACCTCTACTAAAGATCAATGCCTTGTGAATAGAGAAATATGTAATGAACAAATGAAAAACGATCAGAGGAGAACAGAAAATAAATGACCGTGATCGCCACCAGGGTGCCGTACGTGATGAACACATCGTACCTTGGAAAGGGAGGGGGTACTCGCCTAAGTTGCAGCGCTGGGGTGATGAACGGTTCCTGAAGAACTGCCTACACGATGCACAGTCTTACGATAGACTGCCTGAGTGCGCTGCAGAAGGTGCGGGAGGAACTACTGCTGGATGACGAACGACTTCCTGTTGACCGCACTAACTGGACGGACGGCCCTCTCCGAACCGCACGTAAGGTTGAACGGCTTAAATTAAACCGCATAAGTCTACCACGCAGTAAGTTGCAAGGGGTCCAACCTCCACCCTCTCTGGCCAGCCAGAGGGGATGGGCCTCGTGCTGATGATTGCTGACCTGCAAAACAACATAAGAAACACACAAAGAAAACCTAAATTAGAACTGGACAATGTAGTAAATGTCAAAATAGCAAAAGGTGATCATTAACAAATGGAAAGGAGGATACCTGGGTGGTTTTAAACCCCTAGGGTGACAAAAACGTCGGTGGAGGTGTGCATGGAAATGAGAAAGAAAGGGGGGATATAAGGAGGAAGTGATGCATGCAATGAAAAGAAAGTGTTGAAAGCTATGAAACGAAAAGACTCAAAAATCGAACTACTCCCTAAACTGGAGGCTTGTATGGACATAGAAAGCCTCCCTCCTTGGTGCTAGGTCGCTCAAGAATGCGGCAGGGCTTCGCCGTTGACCAAAATCTCCCCCCCTTTTCAAGTCCGGCCATTAGGATCTATTTATAGAGCCTAGAAAACCAGCCCCGAAATCAGGGTTTAGAGCCATTTTCGGGACGAGATTATTAAAGATAAATCGTAGATAATATCATTATCTCTCATCCAGTCGAAACGGCAACTAAAATGGTTAATTATCCAACTGATGGGATGAACGGTCTTAGGATAGACCGCTCAACAAATGAGCGGTTCACTTTTGACCGTCCAAGCCCGTCGGTGGAAATTCAGATAATCAGAAAGTCAACCCAATTATCGCTCGAACTGACCGAAACGTCCGCCGTTAGACCCTCACAGATGAACGGTTCCTAGGAGACCGTTCCATAGTAGAGCGGCCATTGATCAACCATTCCAGACCTGTCGGTGATAATTGGATAATTTGATAATTATCTGAACAAACCTCCAAGCGTAGGACTCTGAGAGATGAGCGGTCAGATGCCGTCCGTTCATTGGCTTTGAACGGCCATATCAGGACCGTATGAATGCATGTCTGTGGTAATTCAGAAAATCACCCAAAATACCCAAAATATATGGACGGTCTTTATAAACCGCACATTAGTAGTGCGGCCAGGAATGAACCGTGCATGCATGTGGATGTTGAAACTCAATGAGAAAGCCCAAAACCACGGCCCAATAAGCCCCGAATCGACCTGGACTTAACCAAGGAGGGAGGCAACCCATAAATTGGCCCAAAACATGCCTGAAACAGCCCCAACAAGCGACGGGCAACTCGAGGCATCAACAAAAGGGAGTAAGAGAAACGACTCAACTTATCGGCATAAAACGGGTGTCAACAGACACCTCCAAGTCTCCTCCGCCGAAGAAATCCCCACCCAGAAGAACTGAGTTTTCCATCCCTTGTGTGAAGAATCCTTCGCAGCCAAGGAGACACAGCTCCTATTCCACCTTGCCTGGATGAAATAGAAGCCCTTCCCAGCCAAGGGATGTGCCTTTAACTCGAAAAAATAATGAAAGTGGTCCAAGGAAGGAGGAACCCCGCATTGGCGATAGAGGATGCGAAAGGCGGAAAGAAGAAGATAAGAGTTGGCCACCAACTATACGGGCACCAACCTAAAGAAATCAAGAAGCTTAAGAACAAAGGGCTCGAAGGGAAGGCGGAACCCACCCTTCCATGACAGAAGGAAGGTGCAGATATGGCCCGTACGAGAATCCAAGCTCGTCTCGTGCGGGGCAACTGCAGTGAAGTAAAACGTATAGGGCAGGTGAAACTAGTGCTCCAGCCTTTTCACCTCTGCCTCCCCCAGCTCGTTGCAATTTTGAGCCAGCGGTATCACCGCCGCCCTCGCCGCAGGCTCGCCCTCCCACTCTTCGACCTCCAGACGTTGATCCGCCATGGAATCTGGAGAGGAACTTGAAGAGAAATGCTCCCGAGACTCCGAAGACTCTGGAGGAAGAGCAAGCTGTCGGACCACCTCCGCGGTTATCTTCGCCAACTCTACAAACGCTGCTGCAAGCCTCTGCTCTTCCGTCGTGTCCTCATGACGCATCAAAGAGCCCCAAAATAAGCACGAAGTAGAGCCAAACCCTAAAATGGAGGGAGTCTGGAGCGATGACAAGCGCACAATGTCTATATTCCCACGCGGAAGGCGGCGCGTCGTTCCGACCTCTGAGAAAAGGGGGCCCCTTCGGTTCAAATCTGTCAGGATCGTCATTATTATGGGCCCAGGTGACCACGACACGTGGCTTCTTAACACCGCCAGATCTCCCCTCACCCGAGCCACGCTAGTCAAAAACCCTAACGGCTACTCTTCCGAGCTTACTAAGGCTCAGAAGTATGAGGGGGACAAGTGGAGAGGGCGATTTCTGTAGCCCATCTAAGAGCGGCCGAACTAGGTCCATCAGGACCAAACGAGGCCCAGCTCATCTATATAATAGCCCCGCAGGGCCCACTTAGTATCAAAGCCCAATAAAATCACTCGGGATCAAGCCCTTCCTCGGCGGCCATTAGGCTCGGAAGGCCCAAGTGTCGGTCCGATCGGAGGAAGACCCAAGCCCAACCTATCCCCCTCGCCGGGATAAAGGCTAGCGCCCCGCGCCCACTTCAGCCGAGCCTCATCCGAGCTATGCTTATCGCCCGGAAAGGGCTGGCACTCTTCATGCTTGGGACGATCGACGATTACTTATCCACGCTACCGTTGAGAGCCCTTTATGAGCAGGAGTTCACAAAGATAAGGGACCCACGAATCCTCAAGGTTATAAAGAGCCCACGATGAGGACGTAAAGAGCCCACGTCAGGGATGTAACCCCCGCCTGAAACTCCTCAGCATACGGGACTCACGGGGCCGACGCACTATTTAAACCTGGGACTTCCTCCAACGAAAGGTAAGGGCCAACACATGCCTAGCATTCCCTGAGCAGGAACCACTTCACCACCTTGGTGTAGAGTGATCTCATGCATTCCTTCCTCCTCCCTTCATAGCTTCCACCATTGCTCTGCTGAGTTAGGCATCGGAGGGTTTTCCCTAGGGAACCATCCCTAGGCCCCCTGATCCTTTTCCCTTCCTTGCAGTTCACAACTCGGTGATCATCTCCTCCAGCTCAGGATTAGCGCGAGATCGCCCCTCTTCAGCACTTTTTCACATTCATCATCAGACAAATATTTCCCCTTTTCAAAAGTGAGCAATTTTTCAGAAATAGCAGTATTCAAGTGTTTCAATTTTTCATTGTCTTCTTTCAAGTTCTAAATCAGTTCTTCTTCTGCTTGTTCCAGTTCAATTTTCTTTTCTAGCAGATCTTTATTTTCTTCTCTCAATGAAGCAATTAAGTCTTTCTTCCATTCAAGGTCCGAGAGGAGACCTTCATTAAGTTCTTTCACAAATGAACAATTGTTGCAAGCAGAATTAACAGAACATGTGTTTTCAACTTCTTTTCTTAGCCTTTTGCTTTAAGTTTCAGATTTATCAAGATTTTTCTAAAGTTCTGTGTTTACTACATCATCGGCTTCAAATTTTTCAAATTTCAAATTGTTTTCCTCCTCAAGATTTTTAAGTTTCTTTTTAGCCTTTTCAATTTGATTTCTAAAATCTTCATTTTTAGATTTCAAGGCTTTCAAGCCTTCATTGTCAGAATCAGTGTGAGCTGAATTATTTGACTTCTTTTTCAAGGATTAAATCTATTTTTATAATTTTTCATACCTCTCGAGCAATTCAGCATAAGCAACTGGCCAATCTTCTATGGAGAAGTTCTCAAACATAGAGCTTACCTCTTCATCATTACTTCCTTCGTGGCTTTGCATGCTATCACCCATGAGCCACTTATGTTGTTCCTTCTTAAGAATAGTAACTAGTTTGTCCCAGATTTCCTTCGCAGACCTGGAGGAGGACACAAATGGAAAGATGGTATGATCAATAGTATTTTTCAAGATATTGAGGGCTCCAAGATTTTCATTGTTCTTCATCTTGTGAATATCTGTCCATTTGGACATATCCTTGGGCAGTTTGTATGGACCTTTAGAGATGAGGTTCCATAGGTTGGGATTAACTAAATCCACAAATATACACATACTGCCTAGTGATGCGGGACGAGACCACGGACACGACAAGCTCGTGACTGCCCCTTAACGAGGGAAGCGTCGGACGTGCGCGGTTGAGAAACCGACAGTGAGCTAGGGTGATCGGCTCTCTCGTGTGCCCGGATCGAGTCACGGGACGGTCTCGCACTCTCTCGCAGCAGCGGTAATGAATAGATAAAGCGAGCTAGATATCCCTACACATGCTCTTTAGCAGCGGCATAAACAAATATATATGAAGTAAGCAAAATGCCAAGTAAGGGAGCGAATGCGATACCTCCACGCGCTCGGCGTGGGGACGACGGACCCGGCCGAAACTCGTACTCCCGGGACAATTAATACACCATATTACAGCAAATGAATTACTGCCCACTCCACACAGGGAGGTAAAGGGCTACACAAACGGGTCCGGGAGGATCGAATTCGGGTTGACGGGCGGCTTCTCGCGTCTCTTCGGCAGCACCCGAACTAGTGACGGTGGGGCCCACGTGCTGTCCGGAGGGGTCGAGTGGGACCCGATGGCACCGCTATAGTGTGGACACTTAGGGAAGCGCTCCCCGGGCTGGCGGCACGCTGGTTCGCCGGCCGGACGCCGGGCGGCTCCGTTCGGCACCGGTCGGAATAACCGGCCACGGATCTGCAGCTTCTGGTTTTCAGCGCGCGCCCCGACGAGAACGGGCGCTGCGATCAGCCCCGATGTCGGATCGACACGAGACTGGCGCCGTTGGAAAGCTAACTTCAAATCCTACAACCTAGCTCTGAAGATCTAGCCTGGATCAGCACGGATCTGGACTTATGGAATTTCCAAGTTCCTGTTGTACAGTTCCTGAAATCTCAGGTTAGCAGAGAACTTTCCTGTGGATTGCCTTTGACCGAAATGAAGATCTCGGATTCAGACTTTGACTTGTTCATGAAAGTTGTAGGAAATAAAGTAAGGAAATCATGAATATTTTTGGATCTGGATTTGGATGTGGTGGGGATTTATTCTGATTTTGGAAGTGGAGGGTGGTCAGATCTGGGATCTGACTGACAACACTGTAGCTGAGGAAGAACATGAATTTCTAAAAATAGATAGAAGGCTGATAAAAAATTAATAAAATTTGTGGATGTAGGGGGTGATGGAAAGGACTCCCAGTAAAATTGGCAGGGTTTGGATAAATCTAAAAGATGGCCGGAGGTGGGAAGCACAGGGCTGCTTTCACTGTAGACAGAGACAAAACAGAACTAGGAATGAAAGATGCACGAAAATGGGAAAATACTAAACGATAGAACTTTGGCGTGAAAATTTAGGTGGAGCTTGGGATACAAGGGAAGAACACACCATAACAATTGCAGACCACGAAGAAGCCGTGGCTGATAGCAGGAATTTCGGGAAGAGACCTCTGTCTAGCAGGATAGAACACCGAGAAAGGTTTCGCGGCGGCTCGAAGGTGGCACGAACGGCGGCGGCGGCGGCACCGATGATCACCGGAGGTGGGGGGAAGGAGATATCACTCTAGAATGGGGGTTGGGGATGAAGAAACCAGGGGGAGAGAGAGGAGAGGTCGAAATTCTCCAAGAGAGGGGTTCTTGCACAATGATTTTTTCACTTTCATTAATTCAATCAATTGGAAAATACAAGCTATATATAATAAATGTAAAAAGACACTAAATGCCCATAGATCTAGGATTTGGAAGGGCATATTAGGGAGTTCCTAAATATTTCTCCCATGTGGTCAAAACTTCAACCATTAATCTAATCAAACTTGGACCATTTCCATTCAAACTTACCTAATTTTCACCAATCAAGCCTAATAAGGCCAAAGGAAGAGGGCGCCCCCCTTCTTGGGCTTCTCATGGGCCTTGGCTGGTCCAAGGCCATCCACTCAAGTCCAATAACCCATGTCTAGACTTGGGCCTTCCAAATCTTGGTGGTCCATGGGAGGGGAAAGCCCACTTGGGCCTTAAGTGGCAATTAAGGTCCAATATGAACTAGGCTCCTAATGGACTCTACTAATGACAACCTAGTAATGGACTCTTCCTATAAATGTGGCCCAATGGCTTACTTAAAGCCTTACAAAGAGATCCCAAATGAAAGAAATCAAAAAAATACACACTTTCAAGCAAATACAACCCATAATACACACCTATACAAGCCAATACACACAATACAACCCATAAGCTCTTGATGTCCTCATCAATTCTCCCCGGGTGGGAGGAACTCGACCCCGTCGAGTAGGGGTTGGGATGCTCGAATACTCCGACAGATCCGTCACCGTTCCAAGTAACACGGGTACGCTCCACTCCAAATGATCGTCACCTGCTCATTCCATATATACTCGATATGCACGAACTGCCATGGGCTAAAGGTGGTCACTCCGAAGGGGCACTCTCAAAAGGGAAGAAAATAGCTCGAAGACTCACTAGGAATCACCGCTGAGTCCCTATAGGTGACTGATCCGGGTATAGATGTGGAACCGATCTCATACTCATCAAGTGAGTCCACTCGCCTCTTACTCATAAGAGAACGACAACGAGCTTGCACAAGACGCATGCAGACAAACAAACGACACACAAATCACACAAAACAAACCACACCGACTCATATATGACCCTAAACTAAGGTGGTGACACAAGCCCACTAAGTGGCGGCATCCTGGGCGGCGGGTGAGCCGTCCAACTCTCCCCCCATGGCATAGTACTCATCGGCTAGTGCTTGGTCGGCCTCATAATTGACAAGTTCAAGCTCAGATGGCATGGTCTCCTCAACCCCTAGAGCTAGTGTGGCACGAGTGGGACATTGGTTGGCGAAGTGGCCAAACCCATGACAATGGAAACATTGCAGCCGGGACCGACTGCTCTCTCCGATAAGAGGGGCCTTACCCTTATCCTCCCGACGGGTAGGGGGTGTAGGCAACAAGGGCGGTGTAGGTGTCGTGGGCAACAGGGGAGGGAGTGTCGGGGCCGTGGGACGGCCTATGGGTGCCGGGGGATGGGCAACGGGTGCCGGTGGTTGGGGTGGAGGTAGATCCCGTGGTGGGGCAGGTCGAGGTCTAGGAGCAAAGGGCTCCTGACGGATGGGCTCCTGTGGACGAGCCATAGGTCCCCTCGGGTCTGAACCTAAGGAGCCACGGTAGTCACTACGGGGAGGAGCGGGGCTCCACTGGGGAATAGACTCGAACTCACCCTCGAATTGCTCCATCTCGATAGCAACTTGATAAGCTTCCTCCAGCTTGTCCACCTTGCGGCGGAGAAGCTCATACAGTAGGTGTGGGCGTAGACCACGCCGAAACCGGGAGACGGTAAGGGAATCCTCCTCCGTGGCATCACATCGCAAGTAGTATTCATCAAATTCGGCGATGTAATCAGAGACGGACCGGTCTCCTTGGGTGAGACTTTGCCACCTCTCTATAAGACGCTGGCGGTAGGAGGTAGGGAGGTACTTCTTCCTAAGTTTCTCCCTCATATCGGTCCATGTATCGATCGGGGGTTCTTGACGATGAAACAATAGGTTCTCCATGTTCCTCCAATAGGTTTGTGCTTGGCCTAAAAGTTTCATCCTGGCGTACTTGACTTTTCATTGGTCCGACATCTCGAACCACTCAAAATATCGATCCATACCAGCCTCCCAATCAAGATAGACCTTTGGGTCCAAGGACCCGTCAAAGGTGGGAGGGTCGGCCCGAACGGTCCGAATGGCCCGTTCATCCATATCTTGGTCGTGGGTACGCCGTGTAGGGCGGTAATCATGACCATGCCCCCGATGCTCATTTTCGGACTCATAGTCATGCACCTCGGGGACTTCGTGCCTCCTATTAGCTATCCCTTGAACCCTTGGAGTCGCGGGTTGTTGACCCGGCTCCGGTTGACCTTGTGTAGGTGGGACGGGTGCTTGGACTGGGGCAATCGGTGGTGCCTCGGCTGGACCTCTCTCTAGTGCAGCAACTCTCCCGACCAATCCTTGAACGGACTGGTTCGACCCAGCGGCCCTATCCTCTACGGCTTTCATCCTCTCTTCTAGGCGGGTGCCTAGGCCATTCACTCGGATACTCACTCCTTCCATCCTATCCACTCGAGTACTTAACTCATCCATGCGCTCACTCAACCCATCCATTTTCCCCACAAGAGTTCGGAACAATGTGGCCACTTCATCGGAACTATAGACTCGGGATTCCGCCATTGGTGGTGGTGGGGGTGAGTATTGGGTACCTCGACGAGTGGGCATGCAAACACACCGACTAAAGCAAACACACTAATGCAAAATGATGCGCCTAGACTTAAACCAATATCCGGTACGTGGCGGAGGTAATCGACCCGAAGGTCACTCGCGCAAGTGTGCGGCCTTCCCGCTAGGCGTAGCCTAACGTTTGGACAACACCTTTTGATATACCAAATTATCGGGATGAAATGCAATTTAAAAACACTCTCTTTTTTTGTTTTAGAAATATGATGATCCAAGACTCGACTTAAACCGACTAATGACTCGATGTAAATGACACTCTCTCTTTTTTTTGGACACCCTAGACTCAAACTCACTCTGATACCAAATTGATGCGGGACGAGACCACGGACACGACAAGCTCGTGACTGCCCCTTAACGAGGGAAGCGTCGGACGTGCGCGGTTGAGAAACCGGCAGTGAGCTAGGGTGATCGGCTCTCTCGTGTGCCCGGATCGGGTCACGGGACGGTCTCGCACTCTCTCGCAGCAGCGGTAATGAATAGATAAAGCGAGCTAGATATCCCTACACATGCTCTCTAGCAGTGGCATAAATAAATATATATGAAGTAAGCAAAATGCCAAGTAAGGGAGCGAATGCGATACCTCCACGCGCTCGGCGTGGGGACGACGGACCCGGCCGAAACTCGTACTCCCGAGATAATTAATTCACCATATTACAGCAAATGAATTACTGCCCACTCCACGCAGGGAGGTAAAGGGCTACACAAACGGGTCCGGGAGGACCGAATTCGGGTTGACGGGCGGCTTCTCGCGTCTCTTCGGCAGCACCCTAACTAGTGACGGTGGGGCCCACGTGCTGTCCGGAGGGGTCGAGTGGGACCCGAAGGCACCGCTGTAGTGGGGACACTTAGGGAAGCGCTCCCCGGGCTGGCGGCACGCTGGTTTTCCGACCGGAGGCCGGGCGGCTCCGTTCGGCACCTGTCGGAATAACCGGCCACGGATCTGCAGCTTCTGGTTTTCAGCGCGCGTCCCGGTGAGAACGGGCGCTGCGATCAGCCCCGATGTCGGATCGACATGAGACTGGCGTAGTTGGAAAGCTAACTTCAAATCCTACAACCTAGGCCTGGAGATCTAGCCTGGATCAGCACTGATCTGGACTTATGGAATTTCCAAGTTCCTATTGTACAGTTCCTGAAATCTCAGGTTAGCGGAGAACTTTCCTGTGGATTGCCTTTGACCGATATGAAGATCTCGGATTTAGACTTCGACGTGTTCATGAAAGTTGTAGGAAATAAAGTAAGGAAATCAGGATTATTTTTGGATCTGGATTTGGATGTGGTGGTGATTTGTTCTGATTTTGGAAGTGGAGGGTGGTCGGATCTGGGATCTGACTGACAACACTATAGCTGAGGAAGAACACGAATTTCTAAAACTAGATAGAAGGCTGATAAAAAATTAAGAACATTTATGGATGTAGGGGGTGATGTACAGTACTCCCAGTAAAATTGGGAGGGTTTGGATAAATCAAAACGATGGCCGGAGGTGGGAAACACAGGGCTACTTTCACTATAGACAGAGACAAAATAGAACTAGGAATGAAAGATGCACGAAAATGGGAAAATACTAAACGATGGAATTTGGGCGTGAAAATTTAGGTGGAGCTTGGGATACAAGGGAAGAACACACCATAAAAATTGCAGACCACGAAGAAGCCGTGGATGATAGCAGGAATTTCGGGAAGAGACATCTATCCAGCAGGACAGAACACCGAGAACGGTTTCGCGGCGGCTCGAAGGCGGCACGAACGGCGGCGGCGGCGGCACCGATGATCACCGGAGGTGGGGGGAAGGAGATATCACTCTAGAATGAGGGTTGGGGATGAAGAAACCAGGGGGAGAGAGAGGAGAGGTTGAAATTCTCCAAGAGAGGGGTTCTTGCACAATGATTTTTTCACTTTCATTAATTCAATCCATTGGAAAATACAAGCTATATATAATAAATGTAAAAAGACACTAAATGCCCATTGATCTAGGATTTGGAAGGGCATATTAGGGAGTTCCTAAATATTTCTCCCATGTGGTCAAAACTTTAACCATTAATCTAATCAAACTTGGACCATTTTCATTCAAACTTACCTAATTTTCACCAACCAAGCCTAATAAGGCCAAAGGAAGAGGGCGCCCCCCTTCTTGGGCTTCTCATGGGCCTTGGCTGCTCCAAGGCCATCCACTCAAGTCCAATAACCCATGTCTAGACTTGGGCCTTCCAAATCTTGGTGGTCCATGGGAGGGGAAAGCCCACTTGGGCCTTAAGTGGCAATTAAGGTCCAATATGAACTAGGCTCCTAATGGACTCTACTAATGACAACCTAGTAATGGACTCTTCCTATAAATGTGGCCCAATGGCTTACTTAAAGCCTTACAAAGAGAGCCCAAATGAAAGAAATCAAAAAAACACACACTTTCAAGCCAATACAACCCATAATACACACCTATACAAGCCAATACACACAATACAACCCATAAGCTCTTGATGTCCTCATCACCTAGCCATGTAGAGAAATCAGAACCGTCAAACATCGGTGGAAGAGCCATTGAAAAATTAGACAAATAAAACAATGATAGCGTCCAAGGGATAGCTGGACCTTCTCTGCAGATTGTTAAATCTGATCTATCAGAGTTCCGCTTTGATACCAATTGTTAGGTCCCTTGGGTGCAACAGGATCTAGAAGAGGGGGTTGAATAGATCTGGTACAACCTTTGCCCTATTAAAAAACTTAACCAATAAACACACAAACTACCGCTACAATGCTAGTGGAACACTTGAACATAATGCACATCAGACTTAATAACAACAATTCAAATCAATGACACATAACACCTTACATGGACTATAACTGTGTGTGCAACCACGTAGCTAGCTGGAAGAAACAAGGTGAAAGCTATGAAGAACTGAAGCATGCAACCACCTGTGAATGGGGATAGAGGATAAGGAGCAATCACACAAAACACCACCCACTGCAGAAGGATTTTTAAGGTGGTTCGATTGCAAACTCACAACCTACGTCCACCCCTCACCAAATCGGTGAGGCTTTACCACATGAGGGCAAAGTCCTCTGCACACATGGGGACGACGCCCCCCCCCCCCCCCACACACACACACGGGGATGAACACCCCCCCACACACACACGAACAAAGAAAACCAAGCTGCAAGTTCAGCAGAAAGATGGGGGCAAGCCCCAAGACACACACCGCTGTCACACAGCCAAAGGGCCACTTCCGGTCTCTAAACAGAGCACTGGGCACACTGCTGTAAGCACAGCAAAACACACGATTGCAGATGCAAAGTCACAAAAAGAAAGAATCAATGCAGGAAAGAAAAAATACTGTGGATTCAAACCAATGTCAGGAAACTCTATCAACAGATCTGAACACTAGTTAGATCTGGGCTCTTCCTTTTCAGATGATGGTTGGCTGCAACTCGGGCTACTTTCCTTTCTCGCCTTTCTTTCCTCTTTCTCTTACACCACTGGACTGGGTCGAACCAGAGCTAGGCTGCACACACTCCCTTTTTCATTTCCTCACAAATTTCTTCTTGAGTGCTCAAGGGACGTGGCTCTCTTCAAGGGCAGCAGCAGCTCTTCTTCAAGATTGAGCTTGATATATATATAGAGCTGGGTAGAACCAATTCCCTCCAGAATCCTTTAATTTGAATGGCTGGAATAAACAAAGGATGTTTGACCAATAAGAGCCTGCAGAACCTTAATCACCAATGGCAGAGAGGACGTCCTTCTGTCCTGTGAGCTTTTCTTCTATGACACACTTCTGTTGGCTAACTCCTAGTGAAAGGACTGCAGAGGAGGCGGCATTTCATAGATGCTGTACTGACAGATAATATGACCAAAAGGTTACTCTAGAAAGTTATAATGACAGGGACATTTGTGTGTCCTAGGAATCTTCTCCACTCCTCAAAATCCATGTTTTTAGATAATTACACCAGATCTTTTTGCCCTCTGTACGGTTTTTTAAAAACATAGAGTTGACTTGATTTTGTCAGATGAACCTTGAGTGTGTCGACGCAGCTTTCCCCATGCGTCGATGCAGCTGTTGAAGGTGGCCTTTTAGAGGGCTTTTGGAAGACCCCCTGCGTCGACACCCTGAGAGCACAGGGTCGACGCACCTGGCTGACCTGCTCCCAAACAGAACCTGGAAAAAGAAGAGTCGACTCCTGGGGGGTCGGCACTTCAATGAAGCGCTTGACGAGGGGCGTGTTGATCGCCGACGGAGCAGACGAACGGCGTTGATACAGCTTCCATGTGTCTTCAGATTCTGGCGTGCTGGCATTGATTACATTGACGCAGAGGAGCATTGCGTTGGTGCAATCATCAAAGGTTCTACAGTTGCTGGCAAGCTTGTTTTCTTCATTTGCTCCCCACGAGCTATTTTACACCCTTGCTGACCATTTGTCACCCTTGGGGGTCTATTTATCTGCCTTGCCAGCCATTTGTCACCATTAAAAGCCTTGAGTCGTTGCTTTTGTTGGGTGTCCAGCCTTGGATTGATGGCGTTGACACGGCCTTTAATGGCGTCAACGCAATGAGGGCATTGCATTGACGCAGCCTTCACTCACGGGCCACTTGACACGGCTACGAGCTATTTGTCACCATTAGTTGTCTATTTGTTACCCCTAAGAGGCATTTGTCACCCTTAGGAAGCATTTGTCACCCTTGTGATCCTCAATAGCCATCGCCACTGTTTGGTGTTCAGCCTTGCTTAATTGCGTCGACGCAACTAGGCGATTGGGTCGATACAGCTTCATACCTATTTGGGCATTTCTCCCATTATGAGCGAAGGCGTCGACGTAGCTATGTCATAGGGTCGACGCAGCCTTCTTGACCATGCAGTTCTTTGTAGAGTTCTACTACATTTTGATATTCTTTCTTTTGTCAGGCCTTCCTTGATTTCTGTGCAAACCTACCTTGAGCTCCATTCAGCCATGCTCAACCTTGCCCTGCTTGCTACATTATGACTGCTTGGAACGTGCTATAGTTGCTATTGCAAACTTGGGCAGCATGCTGCTGGCTTGAGATGCTTGGTGAATAGATGGTGTCAACGTAGTGAGTAGATGACATCGACACAGTCTACGCAGTCTTTGAAGAACTGCATTGTTGCTTTGCTACTGCCTGTTACTTTGCTTTCAAGGAATTTGTTTGCACAAATCATGAGAAATTTAAGGCACATTGAAAGGGTCATGATTGTTTGAGTAATTCTCAATTAGGCTTGTATGAATCATGAGTCTTTTTATAAAAGACATTGCATGTAAGCAACAACGACATAGTTGAGTCACTACAAAAGCACAATAATGACTTATAGTTGGACATCATCAAAACATTAGAATTAACGCATGTTCCACACATGCACAACACGTCTCTTACAGATGGCGGTCCTCCCAGGGCCACCTTATCAAGTAGTAGTCTCTGGTACGTCCGCTACTTCGCTCCGGTGTGAAAATCATAGAAATCTACAAAACTCGATCGTTCCACGCCCCAATCGTTCCCAAACAATGGTGAAACACCCATAGACTTGATATAAACCTTCCATAAGCCGGTAGGGATCAACCAAGCCACAAAAAGACTAAGAAACGGGTGATTTGCACGAATCAACCCAAAACGGCTCACATGGGCATTTGGCCTCATATGGACCCCAAATCACGAGCAAATATAGCCAAACTGACGGGAATTGAATCCCGACATTCCAGGGGTTCAAGATTTACCATTTGAATCAAAATCCATCGCCTGGAATGGTGATTTCATTGTGCACCCCCAAAACATGCATTTTCTCATAAAAATGAAAAACTTGCTCAAACTCGCGCTAATCGGCACAAAATTCAAGGGAAACATAGAACAAGAGATAAGGAATCCATCCCCCTACCTCTACCGATGATCTCCTATGCCGAAAATGCTGAAACCATTAGACGAACATCGCCAAGGCTTCGAATCCACGAATGGGATCACGCCAAGCCACTGTCGCGATCTACGTGCCATCCACACCACTGGTCGTCTTCACGGCGCCTTCGCCTCATCCAGCACCTCCTCCGTCGGCCGCCCGGAGCAGAGGGGAAGAGGGAGAGCACGGTGGGGAGAGAGAGAGAGTGAACGCAAGTGAGGGAGAGAGGAGAGTGGGTGAGGGTTAAAAGGAAAAGAACGAAAAGAAATTGCAAATATTTTTGAAATCTGATTTTTGGCCCAAAATTCCATAAAATCAAAAAAATACAAAAAATAGCCTTCGTGATCCTCGAAAAGAGCACAATGCACCTGTAGCATCCCGGAGTCTCTAAACTCAACAGTTCACTCTCCACGGGGTTCCGTAAGCTATACAGTGGAAAAACCCAAGTGGATCGTAAAACACGATCCGGAACCCATGAAAGCACTCCAAAAGCTCTCTGATTCCTATGTGAAGGATCCAGGGTATTACACCCGCCATGCCATAAAGGCCACTACGTTAATTACATCTACCTGTAGAGGAGAAAACCCTTTATTAATCGTGAGGAAAAGGGGCCATATAGCCTAAGATTAGCATTAATGGGATGAGATAATGAAAATCTTGAATTGTATTAGAATACCCCGTGTTAGGGTGTAAGTATTTATTGGTTGCTCATTGACCATTTCATATCTGGATGAGAGTCCGAGTTGAAAGCAACGACGAAGACATAGATAATCTTTAGGTGTATGTCTGCTGAGAACACGGCAAGTTTGATATTTAATAAAAGAGTGGGATTAGATGCCAATGAAAATGGGTCAGGTTTCAAGGGGATATTGGCCCAAAGCAAGGTCGGGCCATGACCATGATAGGGATGGTCCCCAAAGGTCCAAGCCCGGCCTACAAGGGCATCAATGATGTTCTCTTGTCTAGGGTCCAGGGGAAATGAAGTCTCTAAAATGCATGTTGGTACATGCATGTTTTGCATTTTATCTTATTAGTTTAATCCCACTAGAGTGTGAATTTTACTTTATTTCAGATTGGTGTGTTATTGATGATTACAATATGTTATGATAGTGCATTTAATATTGGTGTGTGCATATTTTATTGGAGTGTCTTTTGATATGAACTAGGTGATGCACTGGTTCTGGGAGAATAGTCCAATTAAGTCGACTTAGCCTGCTGACCAACTCGACCTGTGTAGTCACCTGTTGTTTTCTTTGTTTTGTCTGGGAGACCAAGTCAACTTCTGAGTGGTCCATGTGGACTTGGTGATGGCCCTTTCCATTTTATGTTCAATGGGAGCTTTATGGAAGTCGACTTGGTCCTTGGCATGTTGACTTGGTCTTCTGCTTGAATGTTCTTTCATGTGCTTGAACCTCTTCATTTCTTGCTATGGTGTATGGAATTGATTTGTGCTTGTGGAGTTTGAAGAGTTTAGTTCACTACAAGAATTTTGTTGTGTCTTGACAAATGCATATTTTAATGTCTAATCTCACCTTAATTAAGGTTGGTCAGGGTTGAATAATATCATATTAATCAAGGTTATAAAAGTTTACTACCTTCGATCTGATTTTTCCTAGGTTAAGGAAAATTTAGTCGATATACATCAATATCTATTGACTGAAATCAAATTCAGTCGACTGAATTTGAATTTAGTCTATTGATATCTGTTGACTGATATGAAATCAGTCGACTGATTTTTTGGCACTCGGCTTAACAGTTTTAGTTGGCCGGTCGACCAACTGATAAGAATGGTCGATCGAATTTCCCAGAGTGCTTGAACTCCTATTGTAACATGT
Organism: Amorphophallus konjac; assembly: GCA_022559845.1. Classification (NCBI taxonomy): domain Eukaryota; kingdom Viridiplantae; phylum Streptophyta; class Magnoliopsida; order Alismatales; family Araceae; genus Amorphophallus; species Amorphophallus konjac. The sequence continues at coordinate 289,326,216 of CM040126.1, read as the reverse complement.
TTTCGTCTACCGTTCTTGGCTGTTCGGTCGACCAACTGACTCTCATGGTTATAATGTACACTAATGCTATCTTCTTCATGTTTGGCAGATGCATTTGGTAGGTATGCGTCAACACACGTTGACACACTTGTGTATTGCGTCGACCTGCCTTTATATTTGGCATCAAAGCATAGAACTCTTTTAGTATGTCTTAATTCATGATTGATTAAGAATGAAATTGACTTAGCTTTGATTATTTTTGTAGGTCCTAAAGGAGGTTTAATGATTCACATCTCAAAGGACAAATTGGTAAGATCAAATCAACTTCTTCATGTTCTCCATTGAAGGTGTCGACCCCAAGGCTCGACCCTCTCCAGCATTATTTCTGTTTTGCACGTTTGCAGAATGCTTTAGGGAGTCATCATAAGAGAGTCCACCCCCAGGGTCGAATCCTTGGAGACAGTTCTTTTTTTAAGTTTGCAGTCAGAGGGTCTCGATCCAAGGAGTCGACTCTTTCCATTCGGACCCCTGTAGCGGGTCTTACGAACATGGCTCGAGACCCAATTAGTTCAGCTCCGTTGTCCTATAATGATTGAGTTCGAGGCTGCCTTTCTCCCACACGTATGTAGACACGCCAAAATCGACGCTATGTTGAGTAAATCTCATATCACCACGTGATGCCCCAAAGTGGACTTCAATATTGGCTTAATATGAAGTTTTTCGAATTTATTTGGTAGTTTTTTTCCATAAAAATTGTAATTAACGCCTGGAGGAAGGGCGTCATTTAATTAACGGCTTAATGGGTGTCGTGACTTAATCAGAAGATGATTGTTCATGCAGGTGTTATTTCCTGGATTTTAAGAATCCTAATCAAAATAAAATTCAAAGAATCAACGTCAATCACTGGGGCGTTGATTATTTGACGCCATTTCAGAAGGCGTCATTTCACATTTTTAAATAAAGAAAGTCAATTATTTCTATAATTAAAACAAGGAATCAACGACTTAAGGCAGGACGTCATCAGTGTCATCATTTTGAGTTCCATCTCCGTTTCGCCTGCTACCTTCCCGTAATCATCCTTTCCTTGTTTAAACTTTGTGTTTGATTGGAAAGGTACATACTTGCTGAAAGATTGAATTCCTTGTTATAATCGTATTGAAATTAGAATTTTTGGCCTATAAATAATCCCATGGTTCCTCACGCGCGCGAGAGTTAACAAGAGAGCTAGGAAGAGCACTGTGAGAGTTTTTACACAGAGAGAAGAGAGTTTTCTCTTTTGCAGGTAATTCTTTTGTGGGGATTTTCTTCTTCCTCCGGTGGCGTTCTCCTTCCACGGGCGAGCTCCTTCCTCCAGCGGCTTCTTCCTACTGCAGCAACCAAAGCGTTGAAGCTCTCTCCCTTTACTGCTGCACACACAGCAGAGAGGGCACTTCCTCTTACTCTTTTTCTATTTGTTGTTATCATATTAGTATCTCACGCATCCTTTCTTCTAGCTATCTTGCTAGAGAAAATCATACTCTTAGCATATAATTGCTTTGCATATCGTGGCATCCATACTCCCCACACCTTGTTACTCCTCTTAGGGGTTTAAAACCAAAACACACAAGGTGTGTTCATGCCCAATTTGATTGATTTCATATTACTAGAGCATTGATACTGCACATTTTTTGGCTAATCCATCTCTTTGTTTGTTTCGTGTGTTTTTTTTTGCAAGGGTAATCAAAGTATAAACCCCCTTCATCGGCCGGCCGGTAGAAGGAGGAAGGAAGAGCTCACAATGTCCCTGCTTCATACAAGGTACATGCGATCATCTTTTTTGTATTTTGAGGTAACCCCTCTAGCGATCACCCTCCATAGAGCATCTCATGCTCACCCCCCTTTTCTTATTTCCCACATATTTTAGCACCTCTATCTATTTTATTTTTCTTCTCTTTTTTAAAAAAATGTCTATGTGACACGTTCACAAATTGGCGATCACTATGGGACCCTTTGTGTTTTTATTTTGATTACCCCTCCATTGGCACCCTCGTGTGTCCCTCCCTTTGGCACCCTCGCGTGCCCCTCCTTTGGCACCCACGTGTGCCCCTCCTTCGTGCTCCACATAGCACACTCCCCTTGTACACCACGTGCACATTCTCCACTGGATTAGCCAATTTCTGAAGTGTCCATAGCATTCTTAGAAAGAAATTTTCATTTCTGTTAGTACACCAGTGCTCGGTTTTCTAGAACTGGGTGATGACGGCCCTGCAACAGCCATATTAATATTCAGCGACCGCGCACTGAGGTGATGTTTTCATTTATTCTTCAGCATTATTATCATTTCTATGATTAACGCCCCTGACAGAGGCGTCATTTCTGCATTCAACGCCTCACACCAAGGCATTAGTTTGTGATTGCTGTTAATTTTCTTCATAACTTCTGGTTACTGTTCACTGCGTTTTGACGCCTCTCCACAGAGGCGTTAATTCTGAATTCAATGCCTAACTCCAAGGCGTCATTTCAATTATCATTATTTTTACTCACATTTCGAGCACTACTCATTGGTATTTGACGCCCCTGCACAGAGGCGTTATTTACAGATACAGCGCCTCATTCCAAGGTGCTATTTCATTTTGATTGGTCTCTGTTTACACTATTTACAGTGATTGGCGACCCTTACCCGGTCGCTGTTTATTGATACCGCGACCCTTCTCAGGTCGTCATTTTGTTCTGTGCCCACAGAACCTACCTTACTGTTGTGCCTTTATCCTTTGGTTGATCGCATTGCTTATCTGATTATTGCTGCTTGATTTGCCTGCATTAGTGTGCATTTTAGGGCATTTGGTTGAGAGACCTCCTCTCTCTACACTTCTAGGATCCCACACCCTCTTCTTGGAATTGGAATGACCCTCCATTAAGTATTCCGTCTCTTTGGACCGGAAATTTCTTTTCCAAGGCCTCCGTAAGTCCCCGCACCCGTGGATTCCCACATGGACGCTGGGCCGGTTGTACCATTTGAAGCACCCGGAGTATAGTTGACCCATACATTGATGAGGAGAGAGAAAGAACCTAGTCAACCCAGAGGTTACACTCAAACTCGCAACTAGGACTCACATTGAAGAGAGAGAATTCATTATACTCTAAAACCTATTTTAAATCTTAAGAAAAACCTTAAAACCTTGGGCTCATTACAACTTGGGTGCACAACTTGTTTGATTGAGTAATTATACTTGTTTATTGAAAACATCTCCCTCTCCTTAAAACATGAAACTCCGTTCAGGTAAAATCATCAACATGGCCAACTACGGGTACTCCAATGATGGTTGTGAGGAGGGTCAATATGACCAATCCTACGAGGTCCCCCCTCAAGATTCCACTCAGTATGAGGGAAACTATGCTCCCTCTCATGTTTATTACTCTTAAGTCCATGTCGTGGACACCACTTCCCAGGAGGTTGAGCCTTCTTCCAAAGCTCAACCTACCACCCAAAATACCTCCGGGGATGTCTCCCCTTCCTACAATTTCAATGACTTTCTCAAAGCATTGTCTCAGCTAGACGATTCTCAACGTCAGGCAGTCCAGGCCGCTTTAAAAGGGAAGCCTGTCCCATCATCCTCCAATCCTCCTCAGGACGCGGGTGGCCTTTTTGTTAATATTCCCAATGACCAGGCAATCGCACATACGGTGCCTTTGCGCCCACCAACTCCTATTATGGCTACGCCGGCTCAACCGGTAAGTCACTCAGTTGCTAGGCCCCAACAACCTCCAGTTCCACAATTCCTAAGGAGGCCTATGCCAAATCCATACTCTTCTAATCCGGCCCTAGCCGAGTCCGATACCAACACCTTACTCCTCCAGAAAATTGCTAGCATGCATGAACAGCTGAAAAAGGTCACGGCACCAAAGACCGCTCCAGAAGTTACTCTTCCTGCTCTGCCAGTTTTTCATCTGCTTCCATCTGAGATGCCCAACTTTTGGCGATGTAATGGAATGGGAAATCCGTTAATCCAATTAAAAGACTTCATGTATGAGGCATCGTTCTGGCAGGACAATAAAACTTCCTAGCCTATCTTTTTAGGTGGTCATTAGATGGTCCGGCACTTGAGTGGTTCTATTCTTTGGAGTCAGCTGACGCCGGCGACTTTGATGTGGTTCAGCGGAAATTCTTACAGAAATACAAGGACCGTGTGGGTCTGTCTTTGTCAGTTACTGATTTAGTTGCCGAGAAGATGAAGCCCGATGAGGACTTCATCGCGTTTGCCGATAGATGGAGGGCCATGGCCGAGAGATTGAAAGACACACTGTCAGAAACGGAGCAGGTGAAGATGATTATATCAAACTCCACTCCGCAATTCCGTCACATTTTAGCCATGAATAAGCTAAGCACAATGGAAGAGCTCTATGACAGAGCGAGATATATACAAACTCAAATGAAAGACTCGCCCATCATGGGTATGTTTGAACCAAGACCGAAAGTGATGAGGAAGAATGTTAATGTTGGTAATAGTGGTGGAACCACCGAGGGCACCGTCACTAACGAACAGGTGGGCGCATTTGGCAATTTCACACCTATTCGCCATCCTCCGAACCAAAGGCTGCCACCACAACAACCCACCTTCCAAAATCAAGTTCACCAGCCAATTAATACTCCTCCTCAGACAGTCCAACCTCCTCCACCTCAACAACAGCAACCCCATTTTACGCCACAAAATCAACCTCCACAATACCACCAAGTGCCCCCGCCAGCAAATTATGCACAACAACAACCATAACAACCGAGAAGACCACTGGGTCCTAGAAGGGCCCAATACCCTCCATTGCCCGAAAGTCTACCCGATATCTTCAACGCCCTCATGGCCGCCAATGCGCTCACTCTGGCCAAGGAAATAATGGTGTGGCCGTAAAATGTAGACACTTCCCGGTACTGCGTCTTTCACCGGCAGCCGGGGCACAACATTGATCAGTATTTTCACTTCAAAGATTACATATATGACATGAATGATCAAGGTGGTATTGATTGGGATGAGATGAGGCGGTTCATCACCACTCTAAAGGCACGAAGGCCTCCTCAGCAACAACAGGCTCAGCAGCTTGCTCAGCAATAAGCAGTACCTCCTCCTCAGCAACAGCAAGCTCCCGCGCCACAACTAGACATGGGGATTGTCCACAACCCACTGCCGGATGATCCACTGAACCAACAGGTAAGCCATGTCACCTCCTTCTATGAAGTGGAAAGGGGACAAGGGTGGCACCATAAGAACGCCTCTGTCGGGGCCCTAAACCAACAACCAATTCAACCACTTCGTCTGTTAAGGACGCCTCCTTCAATGTCTCCCCCCCAACCGCTTCGCCCCCTCTTGCATACCACCAGCCAAATACCCCCCACCGCCACTACTAACCCCTCGCCAGCTAGGCCTCTCCCCATTCGACCACCACCACCTTATGCACCACAACAACCTCTTCCCACCACGAACCCGTTGCCATCCAGGCCACTTATGATTCGCCCCTCACCAACACCTAACTCCACCATTACAATTACTACTCCTTCGTCTCCCACAAACCCTTCATTTTTGCCTAGCCCTCTCCTCATTCGGCCTACACCTCCTCCAGCCGTTCAGGCACCTCCTACCCCTCCTACCATTGCTTCACTAGTCACCACTACCCCACAACCAACAAGGCCCCTCATAAGGGTTCCTCCTTTGGTCGCTCCTCCGACATCCACCAATTCCAATGTCCCATCTTCCTCTTCATCCACCAACCCTCCACCTACCCGTAACCCTACAGAGGCACAATCTTTGCGAATCACGACGCTCCGCAGTGGACAGATGTTCCACCGCATCTTCCCTCAAAGAGAGCTAGAGCCCGCACAGGGGCAAGAGGAGCAAGAGTCGGAATAGGAATCCATACCAGGGACACACTATGATTTGCTAAAGCATTTAGACAAAACCCCAGCGAGGATTTCTATTTTGGAACTGATAAAGAGATCCACGGTTCACCAGCAAGTTTTAAAAGAGTACCTGCAAAAGGTCATGGTTAATGAGGATATCCCGGCTGAGCGGATTACAATAGTTTTAACTCTGGCATGTGATCAGCCAGCTATTACTTTCCATGAGCATGAGTTGGCTCCAAAACTGGCAAGAAAATATGCCTTATGCATCACAATTGATATCAATAAGGTGCCAATCAAACAATGCTTGGTAGATACGCGGACGTCAATTAATGTGTTGTCTCTGAGCACTTTGAAGATGTGTGGCATTCCCGACAGTCAAATCCGGCCGTCTACTATTTCCGTCATAGCCTATGATAATACCAAGAAGCCTCCCCTGGGCATGATTACTCTGAAAGTTGGTTTGGGTCCGGTCTCAATCACAGCAGATTTCCACATTCTGGACATGGATCCGACCTTCAATGGCATTTTGGGCCGCCCTTACATTCAAGAGCTTGATGATGTGCCCTCAACTAATCATTAATGCATAAAGTTTCCTCATAAAGGGAGCATCGTCAAAGTCACTAGCATGCCCATTTTGTCGATAGAGGATGTACATTCTGCAACATCAGTGCCTTCTATATGGCCTTCCAATAGGCCTTTGCTTTCAATGTTAGACATTGCCGACCTGCGACACGATTTGTTTAGGCTTCCAATCACTAAGCTGACTTCAACTTTAATGACACCCCTACCTTCCCAGGGGAAGAAAAAGAAGAATATGATGAATACCCCGAGGTGGAATATTTTAATGAAAATGGGGTACAAAGATGGAAAAGGCTTGGGCGTTAACCTCCAGGGCCGAGTCAAGCCCGTCAGGCATCAGAAGTTGTTTCCCTGAGGAGGCTTGCGGTACAAAGGGCCAAGCAAAGATAAAGATGAGCCATGGGCTGTTATGACTTTCACTCTCAAGATAGATCACCAGCCTCTTACATGGACCTTACATACACATTTTGTAAAAGGGGGAACTCAAAATGATGAGCAGAACACATTAGCTACTTCCGTATTAGACTGTCAGGATGTGCATGCGCGACAATTTGCTCACCATATAGCCCCACTGGCTACATACAAAGCTCTGGAGTCTTTGAGGCCAGACAAGAGAAGGAAGATGGACGACCCAGAATGTGACTGGTACAGATGGTTCGATATGAATGATATCACCATTGCCTTAAGTCGTCTGTTTATGCCAACTGATCCGGAGTGGCCACCGCTTATTCATGAATTGATTGAAAAGCCAACGGTGATTACCGACAAGAGGCAGCTCCTAAGCAACTATACAGACACTGGAGAGCCAGATGTGCCGTTTGAAGATGGCATCACTGTGGATAGGCTGTGGGCCGGCCTTTTCTCTCTCAAATCCATCCATCCAGCAGTTGTTATTCGTTTGTTTGATAAAATGATCACTCCCAGTATTCCTAGACCGCCCGCGGTCCTGATAACCCTTTCTCCTGATCTATTCCAAACTCCTCCAATTCCTCCTTTGCTCCTCGAGCAATTTTCCCAACTCTTCATGACGCCCCCGCGAGGGCAATCACTCATCCAATCTTTCTCTAATCTTTCAATTTCAGCACCACCTCCTGCTCCTCCTTCCACTGCTTCATTCTTGAAAACGAAAAAAAATGCCAAAATTCAAACTTTCCAATCTTCCATCTCTATCGAAGAAACCTCTTATCTTACTCCGGAGTGTGCCCCGGTCCAAGGGCCGCTCTTCCAAGGTTCGTTAGTGGACCTTCTTTGCTCCTCCAACGAGGAGGCTCTTCCTATATCTCCTCATGTATCCATTGCATCTTCCTCTTCTCCTCCTCACTTAGGTCAGGGTAGCTTGTCTAGTTTGTCATCTTGCTCCTCTCCCTCCTCTTCTAATAAGAGTCTTGGGGTAGACATTCATAAGAAAGCCAAGGGTAGACAGATTCCCCGTAGGTTTTTGCTAGATCTAGCTAGAAGATGCCGGGCATGCTTAGCTCTTCCTGAGTTCCTAGAAGATCCGATACTTCTACTAGATTTAGAATGTGAGGATATGTGCTTTATAGATGAAGGGTTTGGAGTCTATGAGATCATGAATGATGAAGACCCTATTGAAGAGGGGGATGAAGAATATGAAGAATATGCGGACGAGGTTGATGCTTTTGCTAGTGGCATGAGGAGATTTGATGAATCATCAGCCTCAGTAGAAGAACCCACCAAAGAAATTAATCTGGGTACCTGTGGATGCACTTTTCAACACGCTCATTTGTTTGTTCTTTAAGTCGGTTTATTCGGTGGGTTTATTCGTTTATTAAGTGCGTGGGCATGCCAGTCACAAAGTGACGATTTCTTGTGCACTCGATCTGACTAATCAGATGATTGTGTAGTTCATGTCGGGACCAAAACTCGTCGTGCCGTAAAGGTCACGGCGTCATTTACATCCTCTCGGAGAGGGGAACACCCTTGATTAATCGTCAGGACTCAGGGCCTCGTGTCTATGAAACTATATCGAGAGAAACAAGCTGATAGCGATCTCAAATCAGTCGAAAAGTCTGGTGTCTAGGGAAGCAAGCATTCAAAATATGTCGGTCACTCAAGGGACCATTTTGATATTCGGACGAGCGTCCGACTTCAGAAAATCGTGATCGTCACGGGGAAAATCAGAGCATATGTATGCCGAGGTACGGTAAATTTATTGTTCAAAGGGATAGGAGACATTCGGTTGAATCCCGATTAGAGTGGTCGGGAATCAGCGAGTTTATTGGCCCAGTGCGAGATCAAGTTAGGACCATTCTGGGGGCGCCTCCCGCGGTCCAAACGAGGCTTGCGTGGGCATCGTTAATATTTTCGGTGCCGAAGGGCAACGGGAAAGTGTCCCGGGACTAGATTCCAAAACAAAGATGTGTACAGAGATAGCTAGCTATAGGCCTAGGGTGTGGGTCAGGCAATGACCACGGTTGGGGCGAACCCGAGGTCCAAACGTGACTCACGAAGGTCTTATTGATATTCCCACACGTAGGGTTCATGGAAGACGAGAGCCGTCTCGTTCCATTCAAATTTTGTTGGTCATTCATGGACCACTTTATGTTCAGACAAAGATATGTATTGAAGGCACAACATAAATGGAAATAAACCCGTACAAATGTATGCCTGAGTTTACGACGATTTTAATGAAAGAGCGGAAACGAATCCCAATGGGAAAGAGTCTGGTTTGACGAATTATCAGCCTAGAGCAACGCCGGATTACGGCCATATCGGGATGGTTCCCAAGGTCCACGTCCAATGCCATGGGCATCATTACTTTTCTCTTCACACAGAGTCCGGGGAAACGAAGGTCCCAAGGTATGCGTGCATGTCGGTCACTGGCGGACCATTTCTTGTTCAGACAGAAGCCCGCATTTGTAGCGTAAGAGACGGTGACAAACCGTACAGATGTCTGCCGTGGGTACGGCAAGTTTAATGCAAGTGCGGGATTAGATCCCGGTATATATGTCGGTCATTAAAGGACCATTCATTTTTTAGACGAGAGTCCGTATTTGAAACATCGAAGGCGACGACAAAACTGTACGAATGTCTGCCGTAGGTACAGCAAGTTTAATGTGGATGCGGGATTAGATCCCGGTATATGTGTCCAGCTGGATGAACTATTGGCCCGAGATGTTTTCGGAATATTGCCATAACGGGGTTCCCTAGGTCCACGTCCGATGCCATGGGGCATCATTGCTTTTCTCTTTACGCACAGTCCGAGGAAGTAGATAGTTAAGTGTGAAGTCCGAACTCCCCATCGTGCGCCCTCGGACGCGGATCGACCTGCGCGGTCAGGTCGCGGGGGTTTACGGGGGCAGCGCCCCCAGAACAAAATTTTAATTGAAGCACGGGCAATAGAGTTCCTTTTATTCTTTTATTAGCATTGATCTTTTATTATTATTTTTGCTTTGGATCTTTCTATTTTTGGCAGTTTATTCCTTTTTGTATTAAGGAGGCGCGCCGGATAAGTGTGTCAGGTGCACAGGGATCGCGCCGTTTTAGTGCAAGAACCACGCTGGATTAGCAATCTACAAAGGCGCGCCGGATAAGTGTATTGAAGGAGATGTATTTGTACGCGCCGAATTAAGAGCCATGCAAGGGGAGAGGGGCGTGCCGTGTATGTGGTTTGAAATGGTGCGCGCCAGATTAAAGGGTCCAAGAGGATGGAGTGCGCGCTGGTTATGGGGCAACAAGATGGAGATGGCCGCGCCGTATTTGGGCCATGCAAGGGGCGCGCCGGTTTAAATAAACAAATGGGGGGGGCGTCAGATTTGGGCTTCACTGGAGAAGATGGGGTTTTGAGAGGAGGGTTACATCGGCGCGGGGGAATAGTGACTACGTCGGATTAGCCTCTCCTGAGGGTTTATTGCTTTTGATTGTGTGTTTCTCTTTTCTTTCACCCGTAGGTGGATTTAATGATTGGTTTGTTCCTCCATTTGGTGGATTAGATAGGTAATGAGGTAGGGTTTAAGTGATTTGTTCGGAGAAGTTTATTGTGTAAGATTTTAGGGTTTAGTTCATAGAGGGCTCACTGTGTATTCTTCAAAGGGTGTCTTGTTCGTTTGTTCTTGAGTGTTCTTAATCCCCTAGCGAAATTCAGGCAGCGTCTCCCCCGGACCGGGACTTGCCAGAGGTAATAGAGAGCCACCAAACGGATTGCTCCGGGGTGAGCCTCAAAATTCGGAACGGCCTCACGGCGGTCTGATGACCCATATGTGAGTGTGGAAAGCTCGAGGGCTAGCCTTCAAGAGCCACCACAACTCACGGGTGATGATCCTTCGAGTCAGGGCGAATGTTTGCCACCAAAGGGCCATGATTGTTCATCTGTTGGAGGGCTCCTTTGAGGGTCATGCCAGGGAGAGGTAGACCTCAAAGGCCCGAGATGATCGGAGAGTGAAGAAAGGAAGCGGAGGTTACACGAGGAAGATTAGGCTTGCAAAAAGAAAACTCTTCTCTTTTATTCATCCACACAAACAGGGAAGGTTTAGACACAGGGAAGGCCATCCCGAAGGAAAGGGGAAATACATTGGAGGGGGATGAAGGAGATGCACCAGTGGGGGAGAGGGGATGGAGCACAAGCCCCTCCCCCCTCCGGACTCACCTTCCCTCTCTCACACACTCTCTCTTTCTTTTTCTTCACCTTACTGGTGCCGGGGGACCAAACTCCTTCTCTCTTCTTCTTCTCTTCATTGCACACAACCGAGAGCCTTTTCCTCCAAAATGGCCAGCCGGGGGAAAGCCAGGAGATTGCTCTGTCGAACCTGCAGAGTATATATATAGTGGGTTGCCTTCTCTTTTCTCGAACGGAAGAAAGCTCCCACCACTGCGTTCGTCTGCCAGACGAACAGGGTTGGCATGTCGCTGGCATCCGACGATTCGTGCCGTACAATGTCGTTCGTCCGAGGACAACGCAGTTACGGATTTGTCGGGAGATCTTCTGCTGCTGTTGCCACCGTCAATGCATGCTGCTGCTATCACTGCCGCTTTGCTGTCGAACGAAGGAGGAGACACGGCTCGTGGCATTGAATGTTCTCTGTGCGCTCAGACTAGCGCGAAACAGAGTGTCAGAGTGTAGATGGGATGGCATGTGGTTAAACCGGCGTGGCAGGGAGCGCGCCGAATTAAAGCTTTGCAAGGGGGCCACGCCGTGTAAGCATTGCAAGGGGGTGGCATTTGAGGTTAAACCGACGCGGTGTTGTGCGCGCCGGATTAACAACATACAAAGGTGCCACGCCGTTTTAACCAAAGCAAAGGGAGCGCGCCATTTTAACGAAAGCAAGGGTGCAAATGGGAAATGAGGAGCGTCGATTTTAGGGGCGCCGTATCAAGGCAATGAAGAGGGGTGCACCGGTTTAGGCCGCGTTGGTTTAAAGCCTTGCCACATCGTTTTAAGCACCAAATGGATTCTTCTCGGAGTCACGTCCATTTATATGAATGTTGGCATTCCCGAATGCTCCAGTTACAATGCATGGCGTCCGCAATGTTTCATTCACAGTCTCTGGGCCTCGGTCGGAGACTTTGCGTGACTTTCGGTGCATGCCGGACCTGTGCCCCGGGTCCCCGACTTTTCCGTGATTCAGCTCTCGACACGGCCAGTTGGAGAATTTTATCCGTATCTTCTGCTTGAGGGACTTCGTTATCGGGTAGAGGACCCCCGAGTGAGTTCTCATCTTAGTCGGGCGAGACATGGGTTTGTTCGGCCTTCCCGTCTTTGACTTGCACTTGAGCGCGTAGACGCGAGTGCCGTATGATCATCATTGTCATTTTTCAACGTCCACAGTACCGAGGAAAACCCTAGGATTATCCTCATCAATAAAAACTTGCCGCCCTCTGAAGAAGAGGTGCTCATTCAAGTTCTTCAAGATTATAAGGACGCGTTTGCATGGAGCTATAAAGATATGCCGGGTCTGGACCCTGCGCTCGTTGAACACCATCTTACACTTAAGCCAGGATCTGTCCAGGTCAAACAACGATTAAGACGTTTCCACCCGCACATGGCATTGAAGATGAAAGAAGAGGTCGATAAGCTTCATAAAGCCAGATTCATTAGAGTCGTTCTCTATCCTAATTGGGTGGCTAGCATTGTCCCGGTTATGAAGAAGGACGGAAGAGTTAGAGTTTCCATAGACTTCCGGGACCTTAACCATGCATGTCCTAAGGATGATTTCCCCCTCCCTCACATAGACGTGTTGATTGATAATACGGCAGGGTATGAGACCCTTTCTTTTATGGATGGCTTCTCTGGTTATAATCATATTTGTTTGGCTGAGGAGGATCAGGATAAGACCTCATTCACTACACCGTGGGGAACTTATTGTTATGTGGTCATGCCCTTTGGGCTTAAGAACGCCGGACCTGCTTACCAAAGGTCCATGATGGCTATTTTTCACGACATGATCCATATTTTTATAGAGGTGTATGTGGATGACCTGGTAGTGAAATCAAGAACAAGGATTGAGCATCCCGGGGTTCTGGCCAAAGTCTTGCAAAGAGAACGGGAGTATCAACTAAAGATGAACCCCAAGAAGTGCGTATTTGGTGTTTCCTCTGGAAAATTGCTTGGATTCATAGTCAGCAAAAGGGGTATCGAGATTGATCCCAACAAGGCAAGGGCAATAAGGGATATGCCTCCTCCTAAGAATTTGAAGGAAGTCCGAGGATTGATCGGGACGTTGCAGTTTATTCGCCGGTTTGTCTCCCAGCATTCACAAAGGTGTAGGCCATTCTACGAGCTTACTAAATCGGGAGTCAAATTTAATTGGGACGACAAGTGTCAGGCTGCTTTTGACGGACTAAACGATTATTTGGCTAATCCCCCTATCTTGAGGCCGCTAGTTCCAGGCAAACCGCTTATTCTTTATATTTCTGTCCTAGATGACTCTGTAGGTGTTGTCCTAGCGCAAGTTGATGATGAAGGAAAGGAGAGGGTAGCCTACTACTTGTCTAAGCTTCTTAACCCCTGTGAGCAGAGGTACTCACCAATGGAGAAGACTTGTGCCACTTTTGGTCTGGGTAGTGCAGAAGTTGAAGCATTATTTCTTAGCTCACAAGGTTCGTCTCATTGCTCGCATGAATCCTATCAAGTTTCTCCTTGAAAAATCTGTTCTCACTGACCCGTTAGCACGATGGCGAAGCTTCCTTTCTCAGTTCGATATCATCTACGTTCAGCAAAAAGTGATTAAAGGCTATGCCATAGCAGAACATCTCGCTCATCATCCTCTCCCTAAATTTGACCCCGTTCGCTCGGAGTTTCCAGATGAGGAACTAATGTCCGTCAATCAGCACGATTCAATGTGGACGTTACATTTTGATGGAGCTCTGAATTCAAAAGGGAAGGGGATTGGCATTGTTCTTCTATCACCTGAGGGTATCACTATTCCACTCACCTCTCAGCTCGCACTCCAAGTTACAAATAATATAGCTGAGTACAGGGCTCTTCTGGCCGGACTGGAGGCTGCACATCAATTCGGTGTTACCCAATTATAGATTGTAGGTGATAGTCAGCTTATTCTTCGCCAAGTGCTCACCAAATATCGCACGATCAATCCTAAACTCAAACCCTATTAGGAACTGACTTCTGCCTATGCCAAGCCTTTCACCAAACTAATCTTTGTCCATGTTCCTCGTGATCAGAATATCCTGGCAGATGCTCTCCCTTCCCTTGCTTCCTCTTTAGTTTTCCTTCCCGAAAGGGACTTCCATTCGATTATTGTTCACAGATGTCTTACTCCCGCTGTTAAGGATCCAACTTTCCTTAGTATTAAGGAGGAGGTGCTCATAAGGTTAAGCAACGTGGAATCATTGAGAATAAAGAGATTATGTTGATGGATCTAGAGGAAGAATTGGACGATGAAGAGTAGCCGTGGTATTATGAAATTGCCAAGTATTGCCAGGATCAATCCTATCCTGAAGAAGCTATTGTGGAAGAGAAGAAGGCCATTCGAAGGGTAGCCCAACGATACACTTTGGTTGGAGGCATGCTTTACAGAAAAGGTCTCACTGGAATCTTGCTTAGATGCCTCGATGATGATGAATCTTGGAAAGTCGTGGAAGAGGCGCATTCGGGAGTGTGTGGTGGTCATGTGAATAGCCAAATGCTAGCTAAGAAGATTCGTAGGCTAGGTTTCTATTGGCCCACTCTAGAAGAGGATTGTTCTATCTATGTTCGAAGGTGTGTCAAATGTCAACTGCACGCCGATAAAATTCATTCTCCTGCTTCTTCACTCCATCCTATGTCCTCCCCATGGCCTTTCTCCATGTGGGCTTTCGATATCATTGGACCTCTTGGTGATTCAAACCTCCTCACAAAACCAAAATCATTTATACTCATGGCCACGGAGTACTTCACCAAGTGGGCGGAAGCGGAAGCTTATGCGGAGATTAAAGCGTCAACCGTCTACAAGTTTATAATGAAGAACATCATCGCAAGGTTCGACATCCCGAGTACCATCGTCACCGACAATGGACCGTAATTCATCTCTTAAGAGCTTCAGGACCTATGTGATATGTATAATATTGCATTGCATCATTCATCTCCTTATTATCCGTAGGGCAATAGACAAGCAGAAGCAACCACTAAAACTTTGATCAAAATTATCAAGAAAACATGTGAGGCTAATAAATTTGCGGATTGGCCCGAAAAGCTGGTTGAAGCTCTTTGGGCCTATCGCACTTCCATTCGTACTCCTACTGGGAAAACCCCTTTCGCCCTTACTTATGGAATGAAGGCAGAAGTCCCTTATGAGATTCTTATCCCTTCTCATAGGGTACAATTGGACGAGGAGTTCTCTATTGATGAATGCCGTGAATCTCTCCTTGCACAATTGGAACTCCTAGATGAAAAGCGTTTGGTCGCCGCCGAGCATGCACGTGTTTACCAAAATAGGCTTTCATGTTTTTACCAAAAGAAAGTGAATGAGAGAAAGTTCAAAATCGGTGAAATGGTAATTAAAAGAATTTTCGTAAAATCGGGTGGACCTCGTTCAAAAATCCAACCGAACTGGGAAGGGCCCTACGTAATAAAAGATGTCTATCCTGGCAACGCTTATAAATTGATCAACACCGAAGGGGAAGAATTAGCTCACCCATGGAATGGTCTTTACTTGAAGAAATACTATCCTTGAGTCTTTTTGAAAAAAAAGGAAAAAAAGAAAAAAAGAAAAAAGAAAAGAAAAAGTCTGCAGGTTAGCATAGTGCATGGGCCACAAGTCCCAAAAAATCAAAATCCTTAATTCATTCTTCAGTCTTAATAGTTTAACTTGGGGTCAATACTCGCACACACTACACGCTTTACTCTTAAACTCGAGCGGCTCAAAATTCGAGAAACGTCTGAGTCAAACTAAGAGTATAAAAACTTTACTTATTCTCCTCTCTTCGACTCGTGAAAGGGAGTAGGAGTCAAGGGAGGCTAACCGAACCCGTCCGCCGCCCTAGTAGGTTGAAGTTAGGACCCAAAAGGGAACAAAATGCTATAAAGCCCAAGTACAATTAGGTCTCTATTTTTTGAAAGTAAAAGAAAAAAAATAAAAAAAAAAGAAAAAATTACGTTAAAAAAAGAAAGCATGTTAAAAGGGCAAAGTCCCCGCAGGGAAAACCCTGATCGTAAGCATGCAAGAATAAGGGCAAAAGATCAACAAAATTTCTCTAAGCCGAAGACCGAACCCCAAAAGGTATTAGGGTAGAAGAGGAAATTTTCCTGGCCCTCCGAAACCTCTCGTGAGCTTCCTCAACCTATTCTTCACTTCTCCCTCCAAGCTATGTTTTAAGCTCAAGGAATGGTAAAGACCGACTAAGAAGGATGGGCCGCGAGAGGATATGAGTAAAAGCACAAGTCATTAAGCACGTTGACCCGTTGTTAAGTCATTTAAGAAAGAATAATGAATTTAAGATGGTGATTGTGTAAGGTTTAAGCCCCCGGTACTATGTTCAGCCTCATTTAAAAAAAATGTGTTTTTTAATTAACGTCTCTATGAGGGGGCGTCATTTCAATAATTAGCGCCACTGTCTTCGTCGTCATTTTCAAAGCAAAAAAAATTCTATTTTTTAACTCACGCCCGCAAGATGGGGCATCTTTCAGTTGATTCGCGACACTCCACATGTCATCATTTTAAATAAAAGAAAATAAAACATGGTTTTTCAAAATAACGCCCGTGCACGTGGCCGTCAATTCCATAATTAACAACTTTGCATATGGCGTCTTTTTTTTAAGGGAAAGAAAAAAAAATTAAGCCCACTGCTTTTACTATTTCATACGCTTGGATGCATTTTGTGTGGGCATCTTTTATTTCAAAGTTTGCATATGTTTGCTTGCATGTCACAACTTCTTTTATATTTTGTTATTTGCCTTCATTAATTAAAGGCTTGGCCCCTTGACCCGTCAACAAGGTCAACTAGTGACAACCCCTTGTTTATTGAGCAAGGGGCCAAGTCAAACAGATGAATTAATCTGTTTGTTTAAGTGTGAACTACAGGTGCAGGGTAAAAATGAAAAGGAAAAGAAAGGAAAAGCAACAGAAGTACACATGCAACTGCTCAAACTCAGGTAAGAAAAATCCCATGAATATATATATCAATGAATATCTGAGTACAAGTATGAGGGTGGAGGAGTACAAGTAAGTCTCTCTCAGCTCTGGCCTCCACCCTCCTCTCTCCTACTCTCTACCTCACCCTCGTCGTCCCGACGAGGTGCTCGTGGAGGGGGCATGGACCCCCGGGAAGTGGCTGGAGCTCGTGCCTGCTCCTCCGCCTTGTTCCTCTGCCGAGTAGAGGAACTAGCCAAGTAAGTAGTGCTGGTGAAGGCGGCCGAGTGCCCCACGGCTCATGCACGCTCGCGTCCCCTCTGGAGTCGCTCCTTGGTCAGCCACAGCCGCTCCTGCACGACGCCTAGCTACGTCCTCAGCTCTACGAGCTCACGCTCGCATGCCCTGTGCTCCTCTCTCTCCCAGGCGCGCTCCCTCCGCTCCATGTCAAGGACGACCCGTAGCTCAGTCACGTCCTGGGGCAGCTCCTCCCGCCGCCTCAGTGCCCCCTCGAGCTCCGTGACTCGCTGCTCGCGGATGGCAAGCTCGGTCCCAGCAACTGCAGTCTGGGTGAGCACCTCTTGTAGATCTGTGGTCTGCATCAATTAAACAAGCATCAATTTCACATTTAATTCAATATCATAAATAGCTGAAATAAAATTGCTATTGACTAACCCGTGTGGCCATCGCACACTGTCCTACCTCGATGCAAGTGAGCGAGGCTAGGAGCTCCTCCGTCTGTAAAACATAGTTTTTATGAATACATATAATTATAATTAAATGCATTTATGAGTTCGGTTCTAAGCTTACCCGTGTGGCAAGGTCGCGCTCTGCTGCCTTGGCCCGAGCAACTGCTCTTGCAAGCTGCTCCGCTAAGGTAGTGGCCTCCGTGCTCGGCCCTCTCGAGCTGGAAGCTCCTCCTGCGCCTCCTGCTACCGCTCCCTACTGGGCACGCTGCATTCATTAAGATTGTCAGTGGCTAATCATTAATAAATCAGGAATCCTTTTGCATATAGATAAATTTAACACTCACCAAAGTCTCTAAGTCTGCCCACGTCACCGCGAGCTGGGCATCCAGACTATGAAGATGAACTTGCATGCCCATCGCCGCCACATCCCGTGCATCCTGCATTCATCATGCATATTAGTTGCACAATAAACATATATGTCATTTGTACAAAATAAATACAAAAAAGATGCATTCATACATACCCCTCTGACCCTCATCTGGGGTCGACCGGCGTAAACCTCCCAGTAGCGCCGGAGGTACTCGGAGCTGTCTGCCGCCTACGAGGTGACTCGTGTCCCGCCACGCAACCTGTCGACGTACTGGTCCAGGAACCGGGTCCTCCAGTCAGTCGCTTTCGTATGACCACGAGTCTTCGTCCTGACTCCACGGGGCTCTCCAACCTCGACCCACTCCTGGTGGAGGCCGAGGGTCCTCATCACCAGTCTGAGCCGTAGCAGCTCGATCTCGTTTAGGCAATGAACCCAAAGCTCATGCCCAAAACGAGGTCGGCCCGCTATGACCCAGGGCTGGCCCTCGTCGGTCATCCCCACGTAGGGTCTCCACACCACCTGCATCTGTATCATTCATATCATTCACATCATTTACATCATTCATATATCATTCATATGCATTTCATAAAGTAGGAATTAAAGGAAATTGCATCATATTTAACATGCGTACCAGTGAGGTGGGGTAGTCGTGGAACTCCCGTCGTAGCACTTGCAACTCGTAAGCGAGTGGCGCTCCGGTCACGATAGGTAGCCAACGTCGTGCTAGAGGAAACGATCCCTCATCTCCGGGTTAGGTATCGGCACGGCCCATCGGCATGTACAAGTGACTCTACACCTGCGTCCATCAAGTACATTAGTAAACATTCATATGCATAATCATATTCATAAAAGAAAAAGAAAAGAAAAAATGCATACCTGAAGGAAAGGTGAGAAGCCACTAACAGTCATCTCTCGACCTATCCCTGTGGACAGATCGGCCACCAAGTGCGCCAGCAGGGCTGCTCCCCACACGTATCTGCCGACGCTCTCTAAGTCCTTGAGTATCCCCAGGAATCGGCAATTGATAATGTCGCCCTTCGTGCTAAGCAAAAGCCTCCCCAGCATCAGGAATAGAAATCGCCTCATATCTCGGTCCACTCGATTTCTCTGAGCCAGTTCCTGGCAGTAGACAACCCTAGCTCTCCCTATCAATCTCTGTGAAAACTGCTCCACAGACTCCTTCGGTCGCTGCCTAGTATCTCCTAACCCCATAGCTATGGTAAGGTCGGTACGGTAGATGGTCCTACACTCACTAGGCATCTCTGGTATAGTCTCTAATCCTAGCAGTCTCTAGGCTAACTCACTATAGTCAGGTAGGGTCACCCTGCTCACTGCCTCACCATCCACCCTCAACCCGGTGATCCGAGCGACATCCTCCAAGCTCGGAACCATATGACCCCACGTCATCAAGAATGCCCGGCTAGTCCTATTCCATCTCTCCCTGAGAACCTGGATCAGGGGAAGGTCGGGGCGGACAGGCTCTATGCTAAGGAAGGGTCCGAACCCCATGGCATCTATCATATCCTTCTGGAAATCTGGAAGCCCGTAGTAAGCTGCCCGGACTTGGACCCATGAAATCCGTGTCCTCATCAATCCTTGCCAACAAAGAATATGTTTGATATGAG
The DNA here is from genome assembly GCA_022559845.1 of Amorphophallus konjac. Lineage (NCBI taxonomy): Eukaryota > Viridiplantae > Streptophyta > Magnoliopsida > Alismatales > Araceae > Amorphophallus > Amorphophallus konjac. The sequence goes on along the minus strand of CM040126.1, from coordinate 289,306,582 downwards.
TTTCATATTGTTTCATGGAATTTCATTTGCTGTTTTAATTTGTTCACTATTTGAATTGACGACCTGTTTGTGGTCGTTACTTGATTAATTGACGCCCATGTGGGGGGCGCTGTTTCAGAAACCGTTTCTAATTTTTTCTGAATAATTTGAATTAACGACCAACCCTGGGTCGTTGTTTGTTGAACTAGCGCCCCTGTGGGGGGTGCTATTTTGGAGGTTATTTTCTATCCCAAAAATTATAATTATGAAAGTTTCAATTGACGACCACTCAAGTGGCCGTTGTATAATGAATTGACGCCCCGATGGGGGGCATTGTTTTCTACAGGGTTTTGAATTAACAATGCATGAAATTAAAAAAAGGTAAAAGAACTACATCAAAAATAAAAAGAAATGGCAGAAAAAAATAACAGCAAATGATAAATAATCATGGTAGGTTTTAAAATAACGACATAGTGCAGGGCGTGATTTCATGAATTATCGATTTTCAGAAAATAAAAATAAATTGAATTGACGACTTGAGGTAGGTCGTTGTTTGAATTAACGACACCTCTTGGGGCGTCATTTTACTGATTTACTGGTTCGACATTCTTCCCTTCACCGAGGGCTATGGAAATTTGATAAAAATGAAAATAAATAAAAAAATGGACGAGGGTTGACGTAGGGGGGACCTACCTTGCTTCGCTCGAGTGTGAGGAGCCCTTCATGGAGTGGCTGCCATGGTTGGCGTGGTTGCCCAGGTCGAGGGCTTGCCACCGCCGGTGCCCTTTCTCCTTCTTCTTCTTCCTCTTTGTTTGCCCCCGAGGTTATGATGTGTGGATCAATGAGTTTTGATGATTAATGAATGCAATGTGCGATCATGGTTTAGAGTGAACCGATTTTGTACTCTTATGAACACCACATCTTTTTAATCATGAAATGGTGATTCTAGTTGATACTCAAATGGTCTTTTGAATGGACAATTCAAAATGAGCAAGCAATTGAAAACCGAAGGTGAATTCAGGTAAAATGATGAGGTAAATGTTGATATGTCACGCCCCGAGCGCGGAAGATTACCCGGAGGCGTGACACGTCTATATAGATCGTGTCAATCATGTAAATATCAGAGTGCACAAATAACTAAGATTTAACTTGAAATTAATACAAATAGTACGAGCTGACAATTGTCACAACTAATCAAAGGACAAATACATATGTTCCCAGAGTCCAACGACTAGGCTTCAAATCTTAAGCAGTTCTAATCAAGTTGACTAATACAAATGACATAGATGAATTGATATAACTGACATAAGTGAACTAATACAATAACACAAAGGACATGACAATTTGATAACTTCACTCTACCACTCATCACTCAGTCTCATTCCCTTCCGAGTGTTGGTTGACATCCAAATTACCTGAAAATATTAGAAAATAACTAGATGAGCGAATCGCTCAGTAGGAATTACATCTTAAGATTTAACATGCTTTAAGTGGTTTACAAGTTCAATTAATGTCAGTAAAGCTATGCATGTAGATGAGTAGATATCAAGGATTGTAAAAATCGACAAGAGCAGTGAAGGAATAACAAGTGAGAGTATAAGGATTCCAACTTCAATGCAGCAATAGCAAGAGATTCAAGCAAGTAATAACTGGAATTAACAAAATCTTTCCAAGAGAGTAAGAACTCATGTCAAGCAAGTAATAGAAAGTAATATAAATTCAAGCATGAAAAATTGGAATTGGCTATTTATCAATTTCATTCAAGCAAAAACTTTACCCTTATGCGGGTCTCAAGTCAAATCAATCAAGTAATATCACGAGAATGAGTGGAATGTCTAAGGCCTAGCAAGCAAGTACTCAGGTGCAATGCCAAACACCGTGGTCAATAAACTCCCATGGGCACAAGTACCTTCGGGTGCTCCTCCCAGGACCAGACCGGGCCCTATATGCACAGCATTAATCATGTTTGTTGACATCCACTCTCATTTATAGCCAATATGGAATTTCAAGGTTTGACCAGTATGATATATATAAGGTGGAATTATGGAATGGAATCCAAGGGCGCATTGATGTGTAGGGTTGAACTAGGAGTGGAAACCAATAACGTTTGATACACGGAAAAAAATTAGATAAGAGAGGTACCTTATGGGCCACCTGATAATTTTAAAAACGACACCCTCACTGTGGGATGCCCTTCCTGGGAACTATACAGGGTTTAGAGGACCCTGTCAGGAGTTAAATGTCACATCTCAGGCTGCCATCTATCAGTGGAGATGGCAAAAGTGAAAGCCTAACGATCATGTTAATGCAATGAGCCAGCGGTGTCGACTCAGCAATTCATCACGTCAACGAGGTGAATAGGCTGAGTCGACCCTGTGAACAGGCTGGGTCGACTCTGCAGTTCATCGCGTCAACGCGGTGAACAGGCTGGGTCGACCCTGTGAACAGGCTGGGTCGACTCTGCAGTTCATCGCGTCAACTCTGCAGTTCATCGCGTCAACGCGGTGAACAGGCTGGGTCGACCCTGTGAACAGGCTAGGTCGACTCTGTAGTTCATCGCGTCAACGCGGTGAATAGGCTGGGTCGACCCTGTGAACAGGCTGGGTCAACTCTACAGTTCATATCTGCTCAAAATGGCTTAAGGTATTAATCTTTGATTAAGCTAGGGTTAACTGGACGATTAGTTTAACATCATGCCGTTAGAAGGTGCCCATGGGGCTGCCATCTCTTAGAAGAAGGCGCCCTTGGGTCTGCCACCTTCTATTAGAAGGCACCCTAGGGGCTACCATGAAATTTTTTTTTATATAGGTGCACAAGGGGGGGCCCTTCACAGAGGGGCAGTTTGCTCATTTCCTATTTAAAATGAGTGTCTGTTCTATAGCCGCTGTTCAGTGAATAGCGTCCGGGTCAGGGACGCCCTTTGATTTAAGTTGATTTAGGTAAAACTGATGACATGGATAGATAGAGAAAAATGTAAGGATTATAGATCTTTATTCATGCACTCATTTCATGCTTTAGTTGCTTAAATATCAGATTTTTAACATGACGTATCATACTAGTTTTCATTTTTAAAGGAACTAAATGGAGACAAGGTTTCTGGATAGGCTACCTAACAGATTAATTAGGTATGCTAATTAGTTAGTAGATCAACTAACATGTTAATAAGGTATGTTAATAGGTTAGTTAATAGCTAAACTAATAGGTTACGTAAAAACACGATAAAACTTGTGTTACACGGAAATACCGTATGGATATGAAGCTAATACATGCCAACTACCCTAGATTGAAGCTAATACAAGCTAATCAATGCTAATCATCTTGGGTATAAGGCTAGTACATGCTAATTATCTTAGGTACGACGCTAATACATGCTAATCATCCTAGATTTAAGCCAACACATGCTAATTATTCTAGGTGTGAGACTAATACTTACTAATACTTGCTAATTATTCTGGGTATAAGGCTAATACATGTTAATTATCTTAGGTATGAAGCTAATACATGCTAATCGTCCTATATTTAAGCTAACACATGCTTTATAAACACTAAATATCGCATGGAAATGAGCCTAAGACTAAATGCCTAGACTAATCATCCTAGAATAGCTACTAGTTTAGTTAAAAGTTGAGAACACCTACCTTGTTGGAAGATCTCTAGCAGTAGCAGAACCCTTCTAGGTGACTGTGTAATCCCTGCAGAGCTTTACCCCAACCTTAGTTAACCTAGAATGGGGGTAGCAAAGGGTATGTTATAGGGTCTGGTATGACCGGATAGGGGGGCAAGATCTGGAATAATGGGGCTTTACAGCTTGTACAGGCTGGAGAGATAAGGGATAATGTTTGGACAACCAATCCATGGCCCAGATCGTAAAGTCTGTCTTCCACATTCATACACGATCCCTCTTCAATGTGCACACTTTCAAAGTCTGTACATCCTCAAAGTCTATACATTGGCTTCACAAAGTCTGTACATCCTCTTCCTCTCAAAGTCTATCTGTACATCCTCTCCAAGTCTATACATTGGCTTCACAAGTCTGTACATCCTCTCCCTCTCAAAGTCTATACATTGACTTCCATCACAAAGTCTATACATCATCACAAAGTCTGTACCCTCTCAAAGTCTATGCATTACAGCTCAAGTCTATACATTGGCCATTTGTGCAAAGTCTATACATTGCTGCAACTCCAAGTCTATACATTGCAGCTCAAGTCTATACATTGGCCATTTGTGCAATTCAAAGTCTATACATTGCTGTAGCTCAAGTCTATACATTGCTGCAGTTACTGGGGTGGCTCAAAGTCTATACGTTGCCGCAACAAAGTCTCTACATTGCTATTGCTAGCCTATTTACCAAGTCTGTACGTTGCTAGCCTATAATGTATAATTAATTGGCACAAAAGATAAGTGGTGGATGCTAGGATTTGAACCCTGGTTATTGGGTTGAAAGGCAAGTTACTTAACCAACTACACTAGGAAGCCACTTGTCAAGTGAATAATCTTTACATATGATAACTTCGTGTTCCAACTTCTTACTTAAGCTTCCTCTAGAGTTTATCTAATATTTTTTTTATTTGAGAAATATTATTAATATATATATATGTATATTTATACGGGGTGCTACACCCTCCCCTACTTAAAAGAATTTGGTCCCCAAATTCAATTGTATAAGGGTATTGTCGAAAGTATAGGATACTTACAGTCTAAAATAGTTCTGGGTATCTTCTTTTCATGGATTCCTCGGTCTCCCAAGTTGCTTCTTGCTCCGAGCATCGATTCCATTGGATTTTCACCATAGGGATTGTCTTGCTCCTTAGAATTCAGACTTCGCGGTCGAGGATCCGCATCGGCCTTTGCTCATAAGTAAGATCTCTTTGAATCACCAAATCAGCATGGTCGATGACATGGGAAGGGTCGTGCACATATTTCTTCAGCATAGAAATATGAAATACATTGTGCACTTCTGAGAGTTGAGGAGGTAAAGCAATACGGTAAGCCACCTCGCCCACTCTTTCCAATACTTCAAATGGACCGATAAACCTTGGTGTAAGCTTGCCCTTAACACCGAATCTTCTAATACCTCGGCCAAGAGATACCTTGAGAAATACATGGTCGCCTACTTGAAATTTTAAATCTCTCCTTCTGTTATCAGCATAAGATTTTTGCCTGCACTGAGCTACCTTGAGTCTCTCTCTGATAAGGTGTATCTTTTCAGTTGAATCTCTAACCATATCTGGGCCTAGAAGTTGTCTTTCACCGACTTCATCCCAGCATATTGGAGATCGACAACTCTTGCCATAAAGTGCCTCGAAAGGTGCCATCTGGATACTGGCTTGATAACTGTTATTGTAGGCAAATTCGACTAGGGGTAAGTGGTCATGCCAGCTTCTGCCGAAATCTATAATACATGCCCTTAACATATCTTCAACAACCTGATTTGTCCTTTCAGTCTGACCATCTGTCTGGGGATGGAAAGCAGCGCTGAAATTAAGTTTTGTCCATAAGAGTGTTGTAGACCCTTCCAAAAATGAGAGGTGAAGCGTGGGTCTCGGTCAGATACGATCGAGACGGGAACTCCATGCAATCTAACCATCTCCTTAATATACAGGGCAGCAAGTACGTCGACTGACCATCGACTTTTGATGGGTAAGAAATGGGCCGATTTAGTTAACCGATCGATAATTACCCAAATTACATCATATCTGCCCCTAGACTTGGGCAAACCCATGATAAAGTCCATGCCAATGTCTTCCCACTTCCACTTGGGAATATCCAGCGGATGTAGCTTTCCGGCGGGTTTTTGATGTTTCGCCTTCACTTGTTGGCATGTGAGGCAACGAGACACAAAGTCTGCTACCTCCCTTTTCATGTTAGGCCACCAGAAAGTTCTTTTCAAGTCTTGGTACATCTTAGTGGCTCCAGGGTGGATTGTGTACCTCGATCTATGAGCTTCTTCAATAATCTTCTTCTTCAATTCGGGACAGTCGGGCACACATGTCCGTTCATGAAATAGTAATCTACCATCAGGTGCCAGCTTGAAATCCAGTCTCTCGTCCAACTTGCTCTTTATCTCCACTAGCGAGGGATCCTCTTCTTGTAACTTCTTGATTTCAGGTAGCAAATCTGGATGTAGGCTCATATGAGATAGAATAATACACATGTTCTTCTCATCTGTGCTGATATCAAGCTCATAGAATTTCTCCAGCAGTTTCCATTCTTGTATCATGCAGTTGGCCAATATTGTTCTCGGCTTTCGACTAAGGGCATCAGCTACGAAATTACCCTTACCAGGATGGTACTGTATAGTGAAGTCGAAATCCTTGAGATACTCGAGCCAACGCCTTTGCCGCATGTTCAGCTCCTTTTGGGAGAATAAGTACTTGAGGCTTTTATGATCGGAGTACACAGTGAATTGTTCTCCGTAGAGATAGTGCCTCCAGATCTTTAAAGCGAATACTACTGCGACCAGTTCTAAGTCGTGAACTAGGTAGTTCTCTTCATGTTTCTTTAATTATCGGGAAGAGTATGCAATGACTCTCCCATTCTGCATCAATACACATCCGAGGCCAATACCAGAAGCATTGGTATATACCTCGTATTTTCCTCCTTCCATTGGTAATGATAAGACTGGAGTAGTGGTCAAGAGATCCTTCAAAGTTTGGAAACTCTTTTCACAGTCTTCCTTCCACTCATAAGGCACTTCCTTGCGGGTTAACCTGGTCAGGGGAATAGCAATTTTGGAGAAGTCCTTTATAAAACGCCGGTAGTAACCAGCTAGACCCAAGAAGCTCCGAATCTCAGTTACATTTGTGGGTCGTTCCCAGTTCTTCACGGCTTCGACCTTTGATGGGTCAACAGCAATTCCGTTCTTCGAAATGATATGGCCTAAGAAGGATACTTCCTCGAGCCAAAACTCGCATTTGCTGAATTTGGCATATAGCTTGTTTCCCCTTAATATCTGCAATGCCTTCTTGAGGTGTTCTTCATGATCCTCTTCGGTCTTTGAATAGATCAGAATATCATCAATAAAGACCACAATAAATTGGTCTAAATAGGGCCTGGATATGATATTCATTAACTGCATAAAAGCTGCGGGGGCATTTGTTAGTCCGAAAGGCATAACAGTAAATTCGTAATGCCCATACCTACTTCGGAATGCAGTTTTATGAATGTCTTCTTCTTTGATCTTCAATTGGTGGTAACCAGAACGAAGATCAATCTTGGAGAAATATAAAGCTCCAGATAGTTGATCGAATAGCTCATTAATCCTTGGCAGTGGATACTTGTTCTTGATTGTAAGGTGATTTAGCTGCCGATAATCTATGCATAATCTCATCGATCCGTCCTTCTTTTTGACGAATAGCACGGGTGCTCCCCATGGGGAAGTACTCGGCCTGATGAAACCCTTGTTCAATAACTCCATTAGCTGCTCTTTTAGTTCCTTCAGCTCAGCAGGGGACATTCTGTATGGTGCCCTGGAAATAGGACCAGCACCAGGGACAAGGTCGATTGTGAACGACACTTCCCTTTCTGGGGGTAAGTCGGTTAAATCTTCTGGAAAAACATCGGGAAAATCCTGAATTACACGGATGTCTTCAAGTTTAACCTTCTCGACTTCCGTGGCAGTCACGAATGCTATGAAAGCCATGCATCCCTTATTCATAAGTTTACTAGCTCGGAGTGCTGATATAAGAAGTGATTTACTCCAAGGGCTATGGTAAACTAGCTCTGGGAAATCTATGAAAGTTACCTTGCCATGCCGGCAATCTACAGTTGCTTGATATGTGGATAGCCAGTCGGCACCTAGTATGACATCATAACCCTTTATATCTAGGCATATCAGGTCAGCAGGTAAATTATTTCCCTTAATCATCACTTCACAGTTTGGATAGTGATAAGTGATATCAGACTCATTCCCAAGAGGTGTAGATATGACCAAATCTAACAGTTCATGTTTCTTAGAAAATGAAGCAGCAAAGTTCTTGGAAACGAATGAATGAGTTGCTCCGGTATCGAATAAAACTTGAGCAGTTTTTGAACAAATAGTGAGAGTACCTTCCACAATTCCACCTTTAGTGGGTTCCGTCTCTTGGAGAGCTTGCAGACGGCCTTGTTTCTTTACCGGACGCTTCTCGTCTTTGGTGTCTTGTTCCTTCATCAGTGGGCAGTCTGGGATTCGATGCTCTCGGCTCCCACATCGAAGACAAGCTCCTAACTTTCTCCAGCATTCCTCGGTCTTATGACCAGCTTTATCACAATACTTGCAAATCTCCTTTGATGGTGTGGTGGTGGAGAATGGCCTGTCATTCTTCTGGAATTTCTTCGCCTTAGAGGGCTCCCTTCCCATGAAGAATCGCTTCTTGTTGAAGGATTGTTTGAATTTTCCCGGGCTTGTGACGGGTTCCTTCTTGTCTCTTCCTCGGATTCTCTCAGATAATTCGGTGGCGTCTTCCAGCAGTTGAGCACGCCGAACCATCTCCGAATAGACTTGGATGTCCATCGGGGCAAGTTGTGTGATATAATGGGGCCGAAGCCCGTTGAGGAATCTTCTCGCCTTCATCTTTTCCGTACACACCAAGTGGGGTGCATACCTAGATAATCTGGAGAATTGGGCCTCATACTCGGCCACTTTCAAGCCCCGTTGTTTTAGAACGGCGAATTCCGTGGCTTTCTTTTCCTGGATATGATCGGAGAAGTACTTGTTGTTGAAATGCTCCGTGAATTCATCCCATGTGACATGGTATTCTGGCAGTGTTGCTTCTATGGATTCCCACCAGCATCGAGCATCCCGCTCTAGTTGGAATACGGCAAGTAAAACCTTCTCTTCATCCGCGCATTGCATCACACGGAAGATTCGTTCCATCTCCTTTAGCCAATTCTCGACATCCTCGGGGTCGGACGAACCCGTGAACCTCGGTGGGTTCATGTTACCGAAACTTCGATGGAGATCTCCCGCTCCATGATTTGCTCCGCCTTGGGCCACATGCTGTAGTGCCTGTGTGAGGCCTTGCATGGTGCGCTGCATCTCGCGCCATTGTGCTCTTTCCGCAGCCATGATCCTACAAAAGAGTTAAGTATGATAAAGATCATATTTACTTGTAAGGTCGAAAGTCATTATAGAACTTAACCCATGGCTCTATCCATCTCACTGGGTAAGGTATATCTATCCTTGAACTTGGGTTTTACCTATCCTTGGACTCAAGTTTTTACTTAGATTTCAATTTCTAACCATTTATTTTTTTCTTGTTCCCTAGGTTTGAAAACCTAGGCTCTGATACCACGAAGACTGTCACGCCCCGAGCACGGAAGATTACCCGGAGGCGTGACACGTCTATATAGATCATGTCAATCATGTAAATATCAGAGTGCACAAATAACTAAGATTTAACTCGAAATTAATACAAATAGTACGAGCTGATAATTGTCACAACTAATCAAAGGACAAATACATATGTTCCCAGAGTCCAACGACTAGGCTTCAAATCTTAAGCAGTTCTAATCAAGTTGACTAATACAAATGACATAGATGAATTGATACAACTGACATAAGTGAACTAATACAATAACACAAAGGACATGACAATTTGATAACTTCACTCTAACACTCATCACTCAGTCTCATTCCCTTCCGAGTGTTGGTTGACATCCAAATTACCTGAAAATATTAGAAAACAACTAGATGAGCGAATCGCTCAGTAGGAATTACATCTCAAGATTTAACATGCTTTAAGTGGTTTACAAGTTCAATTAATGTCAGTAAAGCTATGCATGTAGATGAGTAGATATCAAGGATTGTAAAAATCGACAAGAGCAGTGAAGGAATAACAAGTGAGAGTATAAGGATTCCAACTTCAATGCAGCAATAGCAAGAGATTCAAGCAAGTAATAACTGGAATTAACAAAATCTTTCCAAGAGAGTAAGAACTCATGTCAAGCAAGTAATAGAAAGTAATATAAATTCAAGCATGAAAAACTGGAATTGGCTATTTATCAATTTCATTCAAGTAAAAACTTTACCCTTCTGCGGGTCTCAAGTCAAATCAATCAAGTAATATCACGAGAATGAGTGGAATGTCTAAAGCCTAGCAAGCAAGTACTCAGGTGCAATGCCAAACACCATGGTCAATAAACTCCCATGGGCACAAGTACCTTCGGGTGCTCCTCCCAAGACCAGACTGGGCCCTATATGCACAGCATTAATCATGTTTGTTGACATCCACTCTCATTTATAGCCAATATGGAATTTCAAGGTTTGACCAGTATGATATATATAAGGTGGAATTATGGAATGGAATCCAAGGGCGCATTGATGTGTAGGGATGAACTAGGAGTGGAAACCAGTAACGTTTGATACACGGAAAAAAACTAGATAAGAGAGGTGCCTTATGGGCCACCTGATAATTTTAGAAACAACACCCTCACTGTGGGATGCCCTTCCTGGGAACTATACAGGGTTTAGAGGACCATGTCAGGAGTTAAATGTCACATCTCAGGCTGCCATCTATCAGTGGAGATGGCAAAAGTGAAAGCCTAACGATCACGTTAACGTAATGAGCCAGCTGTGTCGACTCAGCAGTTCATCGCGTCAACGCGGTGAATAGGCTGAGTCGACCCTGTGAATAGGCTGGGTCGACTCTGCAGTTCATCGCGTCAACGCAGTGAACAGGCTGGGTCGACCCTGTGAACAGGCTGGGTCGACTCTGCAGTTCATCGCGTCAACTCTGCAGTTCATCGCGTCAACGCGTTGAACAGGCTGGGTCGACCCTGTGAACAGGCTGGGTCGACTCTGCAGTTCATCGCGTCAACACGGTGAACAGGCTGGGTCGACCCTGTGAATAGGTTGGGTCGACCCTGTGAACAGGCTGGGTCGACTCTGCAGTTCATATCTGCTCAAAATGGCTTAAGGTATTAATCTTTGATTAAGCTAGGGTTAACTGGATGATTAGTTTAACATCATGCCGTTATAAGGCGCCCATGGGGCTGCCATCTCTTAGAAGAAGGCGCCCTTGGGTCTGCCACCTTCTATTAGAAGGCACCCTAGGGGCTGCCATGAAATTTTTTTTTATATAGGTGCAGAAGGAGGGTCCCTTCACAGAGGGGCAGTTTGCCCATTTCCTATTTAAAATGAGCGTCTGTTCTACAGCCGCTATTCAGTGAATAGCGTCCGGGTAAGGGACGCCCATTGATTTAAGTTGATTTAGGTAAAACTGATGACATGGATAGATAGAGAAAACTGTAAGGATTATAGATCTTTATTCATGCACTCGTTTCATGCTTTAGTTGCTTAAATATCAGATTTTTATCATGACGTATCATACTAGTTTTCATTTTTAAAGGAACTAAATGGAGACAAGGTTTCTAGATAGGCTACCTAACAGATTAATTAGGTATGCTAATTAGGTAGTAGATCAACTAACATGTTAATTAGGTATGTTAACAGGTTAGTTAATAGCTAAACTAATAGGTTACGTAAAAACACGATAAAACTTGCGTTACACGAAAATATCGTATGGATATGAAGCCAATACATGCCAACTACCCTAGATTGAAGCTAATACATGCTAATCAATTCTAATCATCTTGGGTATAAGGCTAGTACATGCTAATTATCTTAGGTACGACGCTAATACATGCTAATCATCCTAGATTTAAGCTAACACATGCTAATTATTCTAGGTGTGAGACTAATACTTACTAATACTTGCTAATTATTCTGGGTATAAGGCTAATACATGTTAATTATCTTAGGTATGAAGCTAATACATGCTAATCGTCCTATATTTAAGCTAACACATGCTTTATAAACACTAAATATCGCATGGAAATGAGCCTAAGACTAAATGCCTAGACTAATCATCCTAGATTAGCTACTAGTTTAGTTAAAAGTTGAGAACACCTACCTTGTTGGAAGATCTCTAGCAGTAGCAGAACCCTTCTAGGTGACTGTGTAATCCCTGCAGAGCTTTGCCCCAACCTTAGCTAACCTAGAATGGGGGTAGCAAAGGGTATGTTATAGGGTCTGGTATGACCGGATAGGGGGGCAAGATCTGGAATAATGGGGCTTTACAGCTTGTACAGGCTGGAGACATAAGGGATAATGTTTGGACAGTCAATCCATGGCCCAGATCGTAAAGTCTGTCTCCCACATTCATACACGATCCCTCTTCAATGTGCACACTTTCAAAGTCTGTACATCCTCAAAGTCTATACATTGGCTTCACAAAGTCTGTACATCCTCTCCCTCTCAAAGTCTATCTGTACATCCTCTCTAAGTCTATACATTGGCTTCACAAGTATGTATATCCTCTCCCTCTCAAAGTCTATACATTGGCTTCCATCACAAAGTCTATACATCATCACAAAGTCTGTACCCTCTCAAAGTCTATACATTTGTGCAAAGTCTATACATTGCTGCAACTCCAAGTCTATACATTGCAGCTCAAGTCTATACATTGGCCATTTGTGCAATTCAAAGTCTATACATTGCTGCAGCTCAAGTCTATACATTGCTGCAGTTACTGCGGTGGCTCAAAGTCTATACGTTGCTGCAGCCCGCAACAAAGTCTCTACATTGCTATCCTATTTACCAAGTCTGTACGTTGCTAGCCTATAATGTATAATTAATTGGCACAAAAAGGGTAAATGGTGGATACTAGGATTTGAACCCTGGTCATTGGGTAGAAAGGCAAGTTACTTAACCAACTACACTAGGAAGTCACTTGTCAAGTGAATAATCTTTACATATGATAACTTCGTGTTCCAACTTCTTACTTAAGCTTCCTCTAGAGTTTATCTAATATATTTTTTTAGGAAATATTATTAATAAATAAATATATATATATATATATTTTTATACGGGGTGCTACATGATATGTGGTTTGATATGGATTTTTCATTCCTCCTTGATCCGTCACTCTTGAAATGGAAAATGGAAACGGTTTTGAGTAAGCCTACCTTGTTTAAAATCCGTTTAAGTCCCCATACTTCCATTAAAAAGTTGAAATGTAATGGTTATTTTGTGAGATCTATGATGTTGTATCAAACTGACACATACTTGGTAATTTTACAGGTTGGAAGACCTCCTAGTAATCTCATTCTATCTTGCCATCATCCTTGGAGGAGTTGATGCTATAATTCTTAGCATATAGGTCATTGATCCTTCTGGAAGGGTAAAAGTCGACACCTGGTGTCGACACCCTGTTCCAGAACAGGCTTCCAGCAGCTTGTCTAGGAGGTGTCGACACCAGGTGTCGACACCTACCTGTTGTAGTTCTGGCAGCAAGCCAGAACACCAGGTAGGTGTCGAACTACAACAGGTAGGTGTCGACACCTGGTGTCGACACCCAGCATCCAGGGACTCTATTTGGTGTTTTTGCTCATTGTAATGCCCAAGGTGTCGACACTAGGTGTCGACACCTACACGGAGCCGTGATTTAGGACTTTTGCATCCTCGAACCATTTGTCCAAGCACTCACGTCAATCCGCCTTGTTTTCCTCCGGATTTTGTGGATCTTGTCCTAATGGTGTCCCTTGACCGTCCTAGAAGGATATAACCCTCTCATTGGGTCGAAAACCCTAAGGAGGGAGGAAGATCTAGAGTTGTTTTTCTTGTTCTAACCTTGGTGAGTGCAGGTTCATAGTAGCAGTTCAAGGGCCTTCTTCCACCTTGTTCAGATACAGAAAGTGAAAGGAAGAAGCTTGAATCAAGACTCCACATAGTCCCCAACAGCGAGTTGCGTGGAACATCTAAGCTACAACCTCGTTCGTGCGACAGAGCTTCATTCTTCCTCAAGGATCGATCTTCCTCTTGCAGAAGCATTCAGTTACATTCAAGGAAGTGAAAGGGGGAGCTTCAACCACGATAAACATTTCTTCACTCTCCATTTGCTGAATCTTTTTGCTTGAGCTTGTGCATCTATTGTAAATCTTAAATCAGATTCTTGTGTGTGGTGTTCATGTTCGGAAACACGAACATGTGTGTGTGTGTGTGTTTGTTCGGTAGCCCAGATCGGGTGCCGTGTGTGCATGTGTTTGCTGTTCTACACAGCGTGTGTGTGTGGCTCACTTCATAGTGAAGTCTTGATCCTCACGAGTGAGGGGTGGACGTAGGGGACATGGCAGTGTACCTGAACCACCTAAAAATTTCGTGTCTCACTTGTGGTTTGTTCTTCCGCATCCTTAGTCGAGTGGGCTTCACGGTGAGTTGAGCGTACACCAATTCCATTGTCTAACACCTACCATTTTCCACACGCATTAATAAGTGTATCCATGTTCGGGTGAGATCTAGTGCTTGCATGCTTAATTAACAAGTTTTCACTTGGAAGTAATTTTTTAATTGGCCAATCAATTCACCCCTCCCCTCTTGATTGCCGCCTTTCGGGACTCAAAAATTGGTATCAGAGCTTTGGTCTCTATTTCACTCGACCATACGGTCGTAGAGCAGATCCCTTTGTATGGAAAACAAGGGGATGATGCCCGAAGGGCATTCGATCCAAAGAGCCCCGTTCTTTGATGGATCAAACTACCCTTATTGGAAAAATAGAATGTATATTTTTCTACGAGCCCAAGACTATGACGTGTGGCACGTCATTAGTAAGGGTCCGTATACTCTGTCTCAAAATGAGGATGAGTGGGATGATGAGGATATAAAGAAGTGTTCAGCAAACTTTAAAGCCATGAATATAATACAGTGTGCCATTCATCCTAATGAATAGTCACGTATTTCCATGTGTTCTTCTGCACAGGAGATGTGGAACAAGCTGTGGTTGATTTATGAAGGAACATCGGAAGTAAGGGAAACTAAGGCGAATCTGTTAGTCCGGGATTATGAGTTATTTATGATGAAACCAGAGGAGTCCATTTCTGATATGTTTGCAAGATTGACGAAAATCACGAATGGATTAAAGGGTCTTGGTAAAGAGTATTCCGACAAGGAACTCGTCAGAAAGGTACTGAGATCCTTGTCATCACCATGGCACACAAAGGCCACTGTAATCGAGGACTCAAAGGATCTTAGCACTTTGAAATTAGACGAGCTAATTGGCTCCTTAATGACTTACGAAATTAACATCAAGAGGAGCAAGGAGGACCACAAAAAGAAGAAGGTAGTCACACCTTTGGCCCTAAAAGTGAATCCACAAGATTCAGAGGGCAGTGACAATGATTCAACCGGCAACACTGAAGATGAAGAGCTGGTTGCCATGATTACAAGAAGGGCAAGAAGGTTCGTCAAAAGGAGCAAAAATTTCGGTGGACAATTCAGAAAGGGACCAAGAAGGCAAGGTCCGAACAAGGGAGAAAGTAGCAAGAAAGAAGAAGTGATCTACTACGAATGCAAGAAACCCGGTCACATGCGGGGTGAGTGTCCCGATCTGATGAAGAAGCTGAAGAATGAAAAATTCAAGAAGCCCAAGGCCATGGTGACCACTTGGAGCGATGAAGATGAGGAAGAGTCTGGGAATAAAGATGGACTAGATGAGCTGGTTCAGAACCTATGCTTCATGGCCAATGACGACGATGGAAATGAGGTAGATTCTGAAACTGAAACTCTTACTTGTGAACAATGGCAAATTGCATATGAGTCGTTATATGAAAAATGTAAAAAATTAGATCTAAAAATAGACATTTGAATAATGAAATTGAACATCTTGTGCATGCTGAAAACTCATGTGAAAATTGCCATGTGTTGAAATCTGAAGCTGAGAAACTGATAAATGAGAAAGAAATTCTCTTGTCAAAAAATGAATTGCTTGAAGAAGAGATTTCATGCATGAGAGAGGAGCAATTCACTCTAAGTAAAATGCATGATGATTTGAAAAATAATCTGGAACAAGAAAAGCTTGAAAGCATGGCATGCAATCAAGCAAAAGAAAAGGCCGAAAATCAAGTCCATTCTCTAATGCATGAAAACCATGAGTTGAAGGATGATATTGCCATTTTTGAAAAAGGAAAAACTTTACAGTCTGAAACACACTCAACTCATATTCCTCCCAGAAGTTCATCTCCATCCTCGTCAAAAACACATGTGCATAATTCATCCTTGAATGTAGGAAGGAGAAGAAACAGGGATAGAGCCATTACATACTTTTATTGTGGAAGGTTAGGCCATGACATGTATGATTGCAGAATTCTAAAAGTTGATGATGAAAGCTTTGCTAGAATGAGAAAGAGTTCATACACATCTCATGTCTCTAACCATCGTGGACCCAAGCTTGCTTGGGTACCAAAATCCGCATAAGTATTTGTGTTATGCTTGCAGGTCTGCTTGAGAGCCCAAAGGAATAGATGGTACTTGGACATCGGATGCTCTCGGCACATGATGGGAAACAAGGATTTGTTTACGGACCTTCATGAAAAGGATGGTGGGACAGTGGCTTTTGGTGGTAAGGATAAAGGCAAAATTATCAGAGAAGGTAAGATCGGAAAGAATCAAAATCATGCAATTGAGAATGTCTTGCTAGTGAAAGGGTTGCACCACCGTCTTCTAAGTATAAGTCAATTGTGTGACAAAGGATGCAACGTGATTTTTGATTCTAACCACTGCACTATTGTGAATAAAAATACTCATGAGATAAAGTTCATTGGTTTTAGGCATAACAATATATATATGATTGATTTGGATGAACCCTCTCATAAAAATATGTGTTTTATTGCAAGGAGTTCTGATGATACTTGGCTTTGGCATCGCCGACTTGGGCATGCCAGTTTTAATGTCTGGTTGAAATTATCCAGAAATGATCTTGTGGTTGGATTGCCTAAGTTGAAGGCAGTTGATGAAGGAGTATGTGGGGCGTGCAGCATGGGTAAGCAAATAAGGACATCATTCAAGTGTAAGAATGATGTAACTACATCAAGGCCCCTTGAATTAATCCATATTGACCTTTTTAGACCAAGCAGAACACATAGCTTGGGTGGTAAATTGTATGGCTTTGTCATTGTGGATGATTATTCAAGATTTTGTTGGGTTTACTTCCTTTCACATAAAAATGATGCCCTGACAGAGTTTGAAGCATTTTGCAAGACCCAAGGCTATAAGCAGAACACATAGCTGGGGTGTTGCATTAAAGCCGTACGAAGCGATCACGGTAAGGAATTTGATAACTATGAGTTCAGCAACTTTTGCAGGACCCAAGGCTATATGCATGGCTTCTCCGCACCAAGAACCCCCGAACAGAATGGTGTTGTTGAAAGGAAGAACAGGACGCTAATTGAGATGGCAAGAACCATGCTAAACGAGAACAACTTGCCGAGGTACTTTTGGGCTGAAGCAGTGAACACTGCTTGCTACATTGTCAATCGTGCCATTGTAAGACCACACTTGAAGAAAACCCCCTATGAGTTGTACCGAGGTAAGAAACCAAACATCTCCTATTTTAGACCATTCGGTTCATTGTGTTACATTCACAACAATGGTAAGGTGGACCTGGCTAAATTTGACCCTAAAAGTGACAAAGGTATATTCCTTGGATACTCTCTTAGCTCAAGAGCTTATCGAGTGTATAACTTGAGAACTCTTGTAGTTGAGAAAAGCCCCCATGTCATTGTTGATGAATCATCTTCCAAAAGCACTAATGAAAAATCTGTTTTGCAGGACGAAGAGTTGGATGTTGGTGATACCGGGAAGATGGAAAGAAAAACTGAGAAATAAGAAGTAGAAGAACCACAAGAAGATGATGCAAAACGGGAAGATCAAGTTGAACAGCAGCTACCCAGGCAATGGACATTTGCAAAGGACTATCCGTCGGAGAATGTGATGGGCAATGTAGATGAGGGAATAAGAACACGAGCCTCTTTCAGGGAAGTTGAAAATATGGATTACATAGCCTTACTCTCCCAGTTTGAACCTCACTCCATAGAAGAGGCCTTGCAAGATGAATCATGGATAATGACTGTGCAAGAAGAACTACACCAGTTCCAAAGAAACAAAGTGTGGTTCCTTGTGCCATGTCCTACACTACAAGAAAATGCGGCTTTAGCGACGGAACCTTACGACGGATATTAATCCGTCGCAAATATGTCTGTAAATTCAGACGGACCTATTTCGTCTCAGTATTTAAGACAAAAAATTATTCGTCTGAATATCCGTCTGAATTAGTGACGGATTTTCAGACGAAAATTAAGACGTCTGAAATTAGAGACGGATATTCAGACGAATTATTTTCTGTCTGAAATTTGAGACAAAAATTTTTTCCGTCGAAATACCGTCCCAAAAATTCATCCCCCTCCACTATTGACAGCCCCCCCATTCCCCCCCACTCTCCCTCTCACTCTCACTCCCCCCTGCTCTCCCTCTCACTCCCTCTCACTCTCACACAGTCGCCGCAGTCACCGTCGGAGGTGCGCCGTCGCCGCCGGAGCTACGCCGTCGCCGCCGGCCTCATCTCCCCCCACCGGTAAGCCCCTCACTCCCTCTCCCTCTTCCGCCATCGAGCGCAGCCGTCCGCTGCTCCCCATGGCGGTGTGGTCGCTGCCGCCGGCCGCCGTCTCCCGCCCTCTCTCACTCTCGCAGCACACAGGTTCGGTAGAGGGGGGGCGGTGGAGGGGGTGCGGTGGAGGGGGGTGGTCGCAGGAGGGGGAGGGGGGTCGCAGGAGGGGGAGGGGGTGCGGTGGAGGGGGAGAGGGTGCGGTGGAGGAGGAGAGGGTCGCAGGAGGGGGGGTCGCAAGAGGGGGAAGGGGTGCGGTGGAGGGGGTCGCAGGAGGGGGAGGGGGGTGCGGTGGAGGGGGAGGGGGGTCGCTGGGGGAGGGGGGTCAGTAGGAGGGGGAGGGTCGCAGGAGGGGGGGTCGCAGGAGGGGGAGAGGGGTCGCAGGAGGGGGGAGGGGTCCGGTGGAGGGGGAGAGGGTGCGGTGGAGGGGGAGGGGGGTTGCAGGAGGGGGAAGGGGTGCGGTGGAGGGGGAGGGGGTCGCATGAGGGGGAGGAGGGTGCGGTGGAGGGGGAGAGGGTCGCAGGAGGGGGAGGGGGGTCGCAGGAGGGGGGAGGGGTCCGGTGGAGGGGGAGAGGGTCGCAGGAGGGGGAGGGGGGTCGCAGGAGGGGGAAGGGGTGCGGTGGAGGGGGAGGAGGGTGCGGTGGAGGGGGAGAGGGTCGCAGGAGGGGGAGGGGGTCGCAGGAGGGGGAAGGGGTGCGGTGGAGGGGGAGGGGGTCGCAGGAGGGGGAGTGGGGTACGGTGGAGGGGGAGGGGCTGCGCTGGGGGAGGGGGGTCAGCAAGAGGGGGAGGCCTGCCGGTGGAGGGGGTGGCAGAAGGGGGAGGGGGTGCGGTGGAGGGGGAGGGGCTGCGTTGGGGGAAGGGGTCAGCAGGAGGGGGAGGCCTGCCGGTGGAGGGGGTGGCAGGAGGGGGAGGGGGTGCGGTGGAGGGGGGGTCATAGGAGGGGGAGGGGGTGCGGTGGAGGGGGAGGGGGTCGCTGGGTGAGGGGGGTCAGCAAGAGGGGGAGGGGGTGCAGTGGAGGGGGAGGGGGTGCGGTGGGTGGAGGGGCTGCCGGTGGAGGGGGAGGGACTGCCGTGGATTAATTATTTTATTTATTATATTTATTATATTTTTATATTCATTGCAGGATAATCGGTCGAGAGGAAGGGAACGAAAGATTCAGAGATTTTTTTACAAATAAATAGTAAGTAAAAAATTAATTTCTTCTTTATATATTGTTTCATTTTATTTTAATTTATGTAATCTTATTTAGATTTATTGTTAGGATGTCTTATTTTTTTTATGGTGAAAAAAATCCAAGAGGGGGGGGGGGTCTGGGAGGGGGAGGGGCCTGTAGGAGGGGAGACTTCGGGAGGGTGGGGGGGTTCCGGTGGTGGGGGGGGGAGGTCATCTGGGGGGGGAGTTCAGTAGGAGGGGGGTTCAGGGGGGGCTCGGTGGAAGGGGGGTTCAGGGGGGAAGGGGGAGGTTGTTGGGGGGAAGTTCAGGGGGGAGCTCGGTGGGAGGGGGAGGTCGGTGGGAGGGGGGGTTCAGGGAGGGGGGGGGCTCAGTGGGAGGGGGAGGGGCCAGCAGGAGGGGGGGGCTCCGGGAGGGTGGGGGGGTTCCGGTGGTTGGGGGGGAGGGGGATGTCATTGGGGGGAGTTTAGTGGGAGGGGGGTTCAAGGGGGGAGGGGGAGGTCGGTGGGAGGGGGGAGCTCGGTGGGAGGCGGGCGGTCTGGGAGGGGGAGGGGCCTGCAGGAGGGGGGGCTCTGGGAGGGTGGGGAGGTTCCGGTGGTCGGGGGGAGGGGGAGGTCGTTGGGGGGGAAGTTCAGTGGGAAGGGGGGTTCAGGGGGGGAGCTCGGTGGGAGGGGGTGGTCTGGGAGGGGGAGGGGCCTGCAGGAGGGGGGGCTCCGGGAGGGTGGGGGGTTCCGGTGGTGGGGGAGGAGGTCGTTGGGGGGGGGTTTAGTGGGAGGGGGGTTCATAGGGGAGCTCGGTGGGAGGATCAGTGAACTGTGACTCCCACACCTATTTTTTTTCCAGAATGAGCTCTTTTTTATTTCATTGTGAAAGAATCTTGCTTACAGTATCATCGGGGCATACCCCTGTACTACAATTGATAAATCAAAACCTGCAAACTATTAGCTAATGAGAGAATCTAAGGCTAGGCAGGCCGGTCTTATCTAAGACCACATCACCTTTCGTCATTGGTGGCAAATCCACTAAACAAAGAAAAATTCTATTTTGGGCTGAGGTTTTTGCATGAGTGGCTAAAGAATCAGCCACTGTGTTACCCTCTTTATGCACATGACTCACTGATGCACTGCCCAACGTTGCTTGAATTCTCCTCCACCACATTGTAGTCTCCCAGCTAGGTGTCCTTCTAGTGTGAATAGCCTGCACCAACAGTGCAAAATCTGAATAGATGGCTGACAAGGGAAAATCGTATCGGGCAGCTAAATGCAGACCATCATTGTTTCAGCTATGAGGCTGTTCCCATCCCATAAAAAAAAGCAAAACCAATTAGGAAATTGCCATGAGTGTCCCTGATACACCCTCTGCCTCCACAAAGACTAGGGCTACCAGTTGAAGCACCATCTACATGCAACCTATAATTATCCTTTGCTAGTGACCTTGTAACAACCAATGGAGATTTGATCATTACTCTAGGCCTGAGATTATATTGATGAAGGATATTAGCTTGCTCAGCTGAAATTGGTTTGTGGAAAACCATACTATCCAAGGCCTGCTGAATATTGGCACAGATATTCTGATGAAGTTTCTCAATCGCAGGTAGCTTCCCTTCAAACCTAGCCTTGCACCTAGCTTTCCAAATTTCCCATATCATAAGGATAAAGGCGTATGATCCTCGATCCCCAAATCTGTCTTTATCAGACCCTAGTTGATGTTCAAAGTGCCCTGTACTGTATGTTGTTCATTAGTGAGCGCCTCTCTAACTGACACCCTTTGGAATGTGGGAGCCTGTACCCCCTACATTGCTCAGAGTGCTACTTGAAACCTGTAGTTTCCTGAATGCTCTGAGCCATCCTTGCCACAGCCTTAGACGACAATAGAAAAGTGCTCTTCCCAGCATTTATTTTTTGCATGGAATATTTTTTGTATTTATCTAAAAATTGGAGAAGGGTTTTGATGTTAGGGGCTGCTGCATTCATAAAAATAAGTGTATCATCTGCATATAGCAGATGCAACACCTGATTACACCTCCGGGGGAAACTGTACGCCTTAATTCTGCCTGATGTAAATAGCTCCCGCAAACCTCTGCTCAGCACTTCTGACGCCATTATAAAAAGGTATGGTGCAATGTGATCGCCTTGCCTGATTCCCCGAGTGGACTTGAAAAAACCAGAACTCAAGCCATTAAAGTTCACCGAGAACCATGAATTGGAGAGCAGCATTCCCACATATGAGATAAATCTTGAACTGAAACCAAACCTCTTCAGCACTAACAGAGTGAAATCCCATTCCATCCTATCATACGCTTTTGCCATGTCTAACTTGAAAATGACATTATGACCATGTACCTTCCTATAAATATCCCTGACCAATTGTCTGGAAAGAGATATGTTATCCAGAATGAAATGTCCTTTGACAAAAGCTCCTTGCTCTTGGGATATAATGGCAAGCAGCAAAGGAGCCATGCGCTCACATATAAGGCAAAGGTTAATCTAATAAACAAAGTTGCACAGGCTCATCGGACGATACTCATTAAGAGATTGTTGCTCTAGGAAGGAATGGTATTTTAACAATGAAGATGTGTGACAAAGATGAAGCACTTCCCAAGTAGCAAAGGTTATACTTGTTATTCGTTTCATAACACATTTATAATAAAGTTTATAGCGAGCAATAAGTAAATTAAGTCAGCCTGCTGATTCATGCAAACAATGAACACCATACATGCTAGTGCTCAAAATCCACAACCCTTTTGCAAAATGTCATGGATAAGTCTGCATACCAACGAACTGACGCTCCATAGACCCTACAATGATGGGAGCCTTATGGCACTGGGTTTACCCTATGCATGTGGATGCACAATCATTTACCTCAAAAAAAAGGGGCCCCATGGGCTGCCCTCGCACTAAACAAACTAATCAACCAGATAAATGATAACTAAGATTAATTTTAAAATTTTAGTTCGTCTATAGCAATAGTTGACTTATAGCAATAGATAAATACTCTAAAAATTCTGCTTGTGATTTCAAACCTTGTGGATTTTAATTGCATATAAATGTGTTTTTAAACCTGATTTACTAATGAAATTTGATGTTGATCTGACTCAAAAATGTAGATTGTTTAGCTTTGATGTTCTTCATTTGAATATTTTTTTAAATTAGATATTATTTAATTTGATGTATGTAGAATGATAAGCGCGATTTTATTTAATAGAAAAAGAAAAGAGAGCAGAACAAAAGAGAAAAAGAAAAGAAAAGGGGAAGGAGAAGCCTTGAAGGTCCCACCTCAGGGTTCTGTGATGTGCAACCTGAACAGGAACAAAAGGGGACATCAACAAAATGGGGAAGAAGAAGACCCGGAGGTCCCACCTCCGGGTTGTGCAATTAGCCTCTCCCATTGGCCTCCCCTCTCTGCTTTGTGTAAAACGAAAAAGAAAGAGAGAAGAGAAAGAGAGAAAGAAGAAAAAAAGAGGGAATCATAGCGGCACATCTCCAGGTCACGGGACCCTCTAGGCTGCCCCTTCCCTAGGTCGGCAGACTCGAACTCATTTAAATGAGATCATTCACCTCAAAAAAAAGGGACCCTCTGGGCTGCCCTCACACTAAACAAACGAATCAACCAGATAAATAGATGAATAAAATTATTTTTTTAAATTTAGTGCGTCCACAGCAACAGTCGACTTATAGCAATAGGTAAATACTCCAAAAATTATGCTTATGATTTCAAACTTTGTGGATTTTAATTGCATATAAATGTGTTTTTAAATCTGATTTTAACAGAAATTTGATATTCTTCATTTGAATACTTTTTAAAATTAGATATTATTTAGATGGATGTATGCATAATGATAAGTGCGATGTTATTTAATTTTATGTTATATAAACACATGGGGTATTCCATGTGAGCTGAGGCACGTGGGTGCGACCTAACATTACACGTACCTCAGGAGAGCGTGTTAAACCCGTCCATGTCAATGAACCTTCCCGTTCTAGACTTTGGGATTGATGTGTATGTGCTCATTTTTTTTATGAGAATGTATATATCTACCTCTGTCACGCCCCGAGCGCGGAAGGTACCCGGAGATGCGCGACGAGTTTATATCAATCATGTCAATCAGAGTATTAGTGCATTCGACACCAAAAAGCAGAGATGCGCAAAAGTAAAGATAACCCAATCCTTTATTCCTTCATAAGAATATGTCTATTACAAACCTTTGAAGTACTAACGAAAATAAAGGGAAAAATACAAGGTTGACTCAAGAAAATATGAAAAAGACTAGATAACACGGAAGAAGCTCTATCTCTTTCACTCTTGATTTTCCCCATCCGTTCGAGTTCCCTCATCGTCGGACTTACCTGAAAAGTAGGGAAACACTAAGTGAGCGAACGCTCAGTAGGAAATTATATCTCAAGATCTAGCAAGGGGTTTAAGTGATTACATCTTTCATGAATGCACTATAGCTATGCATGCTCGCATAAAACGACAAGATAGAGAGAGTGTATAACAAAACGATAGCAAGAAGAACTAGTCATGAGCTTTCAAGAACTTATATAAAAAGATATCAAGATATCCAAGCAAGTGTATTCATCATGCCATGTTGGAATTTGGCTATTTTGTTTCAAGTCAAGCAAGTATACAATTACCCTTTCTCGGGCCACGCAAGTCATGTAATATCAAGTCAAGTACAAGTACAAGATTTGTGGAATGTTCAATCAAGCTAGTCATGCACTTCGGTATAATGCCAATACCGTGATCAATCAACTCCCATGGGCACAAGTACTTTCGGGTGCTCCTCCCAGGACCAGATCGGGCCCTATATGCGCAGGCATTAATCATGTATTTTAACATCCACTTTTGTGTATAGCCAATATGGAATTTCAAGAATAAAGCTTGTAAATACGTAGGATAACTTGGATAGAATAGAGTCCAAAAATATGACACTTGACATAGAATGACGATAATAACGGTACAATCACGATTATCGATAAAACTAGGTGGAATTGGTTCCCTAGCTTGGGTACCATGACAAACAAGTATGGACACTCTTTATATAGAATTGAGGTCCACATGAACAGCACATCAATGGCAAGACGTCCTCATTCTTAATATAGAATTGAGGTCCACAAGAACATCATGTTGAATATAGAATTGGGGTTTACAAGAACATCATAACAATGTTGATATAGAATTG
The DNA here is from genome assembly GCA_022559845.1 of Amorphophallus konjac. Lineage (NCBI taxonomy): Eukaryota > Viridiplantae > Streptophyta > Magnoliopsida > Alismatales > Araceae > Amorphophallus > Amorphophallus konjac. The sequence continues at coordinate 289,281,832 of CM040126.1, read as the reverse complement.
GGGTTTACAAGAACATCATGACAATGTTGATATAGAATTGGGGTTTACAAAAACAGCATCAAATGGCATATAACCTCATCCCATTAAGAGAATTCTCATGATACACACTTTGCATAACATGAGGGCCGGTATACCATGTTTCTTTAGAGTGACATGGCAAAATAGTGTAATGGATTTTTATGGTACAACCAGCTCAGTCGGCCTTGAGGGAATCCAAGGCTGCGAGGAGACTTACGGAGGTCTCTATGACTAACTCGCTAGTCCAAAGGAACGGAATGTCCAATGGAGAGCTTGTATGTCAATGAGAATTAGTGGGTAAAAGATAAATCATCATGAAACGTGGGACTATATTCACGGACTGGAATATAGTGTCGATATATATATAGATATATTTATATATATTTATCAATATACATATAGAACCTTCGGTTAACAGTAACAGTGTAAAATAGTATCACAGGAAATAGCGACTTAATCTAAGTCATTACTTATCAAATTAACGCCTTTTACAGGGGCGTTTATTTACAATTTGACGACTTATACATTAGTCGTTCCTTCAATATTTCCATTCTGCAGAAACTCAATATTCTGGAATTTTAACAAAAACGCGCCCTGGACAGGGGCGTTACTTTTCAATTAGCGCCCTGGTCTGGGGCGTCAGTTCAATAAGAGACGACCTTGTTCAGGTCGTTAATCCAGCAATTTTCCAAATTTCAGTTAATAAAATTTCAGGAACAATTTATATAGTCAGGACCAGAAAATTAGCAGGATTCAATCAGAATGAACATGCATTAGATTAGGTTCATGGTTTCATAGATATCGAATTTTAAACATGGGTAATTATCAATTTATATGAAATTGACGACTACTAGGCAGGGCGTCAAAACAAGAGTTAGCGCCCTTGTCAGGGTCGCTTCTTTCAAAATTTTACAGAAAACATTTAAAACCATGATGAAACTATATGCATGGACAACATATGATTTTATTAAGGATCTTAAATTAATTTGGGCTACGTTTCTTGAGAAAACCTACTTGATGATTATCAACTGGTGATCTGTTGAAGTAACGTGAAGGACTTGATCAGAATCCGATGCTCTGTTTCTAATGCAGAAGCAGAGACAACAACAGAGAAGAAACAGCAATTGCAAAAATAGAGGAAAACTTCCTCCTTTCACGGGTGTTGGGCTGTAAGAGAAAAAAAAACGAGAAGAGGATTAATTAGCCTTTATAGTATACGGTTGATGTCAAAGGATGAAGAAGAACTTACCGGTTCTTCACGCTTGATAGGAAAACTTGACAGGTAATCTACCCACGGATGAAGAACCCTCGTTCTTTAAGGAAGACAGGAGCTCCTCAATCTGTGATAGAAGAAAATGAAGAAGCATTAGAATCCTCATGCTCTGTGGTTTGAAGGAAACAATAAGAAGAACAAAACCTCTCCTTTCAGCAGAACGATAACTCAAATCGCCAAATAGCGATCTGGGTCGATCAGGAGGGTATTTATAGAATTTTAGGGGATCCTATTAGGGTTAGAGTTGTATTGGAAGTAATACTTCCATGATAGAGTCCTTACTATACTCCACCTTCGACGTAGTTATCCATAACTTGCCCTGGATAGACTCCTGGGTCGAACGAAACTCGAACTGAATTAACGTCTTAAGCGAGGGCGTCAAATTTAAATTGACGCCTTGTCGAGCGTCGTTACTTATGTAAACGCGCCCATGCAGAGGGCGTTTCATTTCCTTTCCTTAATTTTATTTTTCCCGTCGTTTGAAATTTGACGCCCTATTGTCTAGGCGTCCCTTTTAAATTAACGCCTTATACAGAGGCGTTTCCTTTTGAATCAGCGCCTTGATAAAAGGCGTTATTTTCCTCTTGATCAATGATTTACTCATTTAGGCTCTTTGTCATCTATTTACTTATCTTTTATTTTTAATTTGATTTATTTAAAAATCTTGTTTTTATCAGGGTTGCTACACCCTCCCCCACTTAAAAGAATTTGGTCCCCAAATTCAATAGTATATATAAGTGGAGAGTGTAGGGTATATACCTTAAAATAATTCTGGAAATCGCTTCCTCATGGATTCCTCGGTCTCCCATGTAGCTTCATGTTCGGAGTTCTTATTCCATTGTACCTTAATCATGGGAATAGCCTTATTCCTTAGGGTACGTACTTCACGATCTAGTATCTTCATAGGCTTCTGCTCATATGTGAGATCCTTCTGGATCACTAAGTCTCCATGATCAATAATATGTGATGGATCGTGTACATACTTCTTCAACATAGATATGTGGAATACATTATGTACATCGGACAGTTGAGGAGGCAATGCGATGCGATAAGCAACCTCGCCAACTCGTTCCAGTATCTCGAAGGGTCCGATGAATCTTGGTGTAAGCTTGCCCTTAACACCAAATCTCCGTATGCCACGTCCAGGCGATATCTTGAGAAATACATGATCTCCAATTTGGAATTCAAGATCTCTCCTTCTTGTATCGGCATAAGCCTTTTGCCTAGATTGAGCAACTCGCAGTCTTTCTCTAATCAATTGTATCTTCTCAGTGGTATCCCTTACCATGTCTGGACCTAATAGTTGTTTCTCTCCAACTTCGTCCCAGCATAAGGGTGATCGGCAACTCCTTCCGTATAAAGCTTCGAAAGGTGCCATTTGTATGCTGGCCTGGTAGCTATTATTGTATGCAAATTCCACCAACGGCAAGTGATCATGCCAGCTTCCATCGAAATCAATGATGCAAGCTCTGAGCATATCTTCAACCACCTGATTAGTTCTCTCGGTCTGACCATCCGTTTGAGGATGAAAAGATGTACTAAAGTTAAGCCTTGTTCCCAACGAATGTTGTAGTCCCTTCCAAAAATGAGAAGTAAAACGGGATCTCTGTCAGACACGATTGAAACAGGAATACCATGTAATCTGACTATGTCCTTGATGTATAATGCAGCCAAAATATCAACTGACCATCGGCTCTTTATTGGCAAGAAATGCGCCGATTTAGTCAATCGGTCAATAATAACCCATATTCCATCATGTCCTCCTTTTGATTTAGATAAACCCATAATGAAATCCATGCTAATATTCTCCCACTTCCATTTGGGAATATCTAGAGGATGTAATTTTCCAGCAGGCTTTTGGTGTTCCGCCTTGACCTGTTGGCAAGTGAGACAGCGTGACACATAGTCTGCTATTTCCCTTTTCATGTTGGGCCACCAAAAATTCCTCTTCACATCTTGGTACATTTTGGTAGATCCAGGATGAATCGTGTACCTTGATCTATGAGCTTCATCTAATATCTTCTTCTTTAACTCGGGACAATCCGGTATGCAAGTTCTATTCCTGAACATTAATCTTCCTTCACAAGTTATTTGGAAATCAGATTGTCCTTCTAGTTTGCCCTTGATTTCCACTAATATTGGGTCATTATCCTGAAGTGCTTGTATTTCAGTTAATAGGTCTGGACGAATGCTTATGTGAGACAATGTGACACTTTTGAAGTCTGTGTCCATGCTTATATTGAGTTCAGAGAATTGCTCCAACAATTTCCATTCTTGAATCATACAATTGGCTAACAGTGCTCTCGGCTTTCGACTAAGGGCATCTGCTACATGATTACCCTTTCCGGGATGATATTGTATATTGAAGTCGAAGTCCTTGAGATATTCTAGCCAACGTCTTTACCTCATATTTAGTTCCTTTTGAGAGAAAAGATACTTGAGACTCTTGTGATCGGAGTATACAGTAAACTGCACTCCATATAGGTAATGTCTCCAGATCTTTAGTGCAAATACTACCGCGGCTAATTCTAAGTCATGGACGGGGTAGTTCTCTTCATGTTTCTTTAATTGACGAGAAGAGTAAGCTATAACCTTTCCTTGTTGCATTAGAACACATCCGAGGCCAATGTCAGAAGCATCAGTGTATACCTCGAATTTCTCTCCTTCCATTGGTAAAGCTAAGACAGGAGCTGTAGTAAGATGATCCTTGAGAGTTTGGAAGCTTCTTTCACATTCCTCACTCCATTCGTAACGGATCTCCTTGCGAGTTAACCTCGTAAGTGGTACGGCGATCTTAGAGAAATCTTTGATGAATCGCCTGTAATAGCCGGCAAGACCTAAGAAACTTCGGATCTCGCTAGCATTGGTCGGTCTTTCCCAATTTCTTACAGCTTCAACTTTTGATGGATCTACTGATAAGCCATCCTTTGATATAACATGTCCGAGAAAAGTTACTTCCTCAAGCCAGAATTCACACTTGCTGAGTTTTGCGTATAATTGGTTTGCCCTTAATATTTGTAATGCAATCCTTAAATGCTCCTCATGCTCTTCCTTGGTCTCGAATAAATCAATATATCATCGATAAAGACCACCACGAATTGATCCAAATAAGGCCTGAATATACTATTCATTAACTGCATAAAGGCAGCAGGGGCATTCGTTAGTCCGAAAGGCATAACAACAAATTCATAATGGCCGTACCTGCTTCTGAATGCAGTCTTATGAATGTCCTCATCCTTGATTCTTAACTGATGATATCCCGACCTAAGATCAATTTTGGAAAAGTACTTGGATCCTGAAATTTGATCAAACAACTCATCGATTCTCGGCAGTGGATACTTGTTCTTGATAGTGAGATGATTCAACTGTCGATAGTCGATGCATAACCTCATGGATCCATCTTTCTTCTTTACAAATAATACAGGCGCTCCCCATGGGGAAGTACTTGGTCTTATGAATCCTTTCTTAATGAGTTCCATCAATTGCTCCTTTAACTCCTTGAGTTCAGCAGGGACATTCTATACGGTGCCTTAGAAACTGGACCCGCACCAGGAACTAAATCGATGGTGAAGGCCACTTCTCTTTGTGGGGGTAATCCAGGCAAATCTTCAGAAACACATCCGGAAATTCTTGCACAACTGGATATCTTCTATCTTAGTTTCCTGAGCCTCCTTAATCGTGACAAATGCAAGGAAAGATACACATCCTTTCCTTATTAGCTTGCTAGCTCGGAGAGCCGAAATAAGAGGTGACTCGCTCCGACTCTTAGGGCTAGAATAGACTAGTTCTGGAAAGTCCTTGAAAGTAACCTTGCTATTGCGGCAATCGACTGTTGCCTGATATTTGGATAACCAATCCGCTCCCAGTATGACATCATACTCCTTTAGATCTAAACATATGAGATCGATAGGAAGATTTCTTCCTTTTACCAAGACTTCACAGTTTTGATAATGGTGAGTAATATCGGTTTCGTTTCCGAGAGGAGTAGATAAAATTATTTTCATCCATTCCGGTTCCATAGGTAGGGGGTTAGCAAACTTCTTGGAAATAAAAGAATGTGATGCACCCGTATCAAATAAGACATGTGCATACTTGGAACAAACTTTCAGTGTACCTTCTACTAGTCGCCTTCTTCTTCTTGTTCGGTCTCCTTAATTGCGTGAAGACGAGCATTCTTGGTTACTGGGCGCTTTTCGTCACCGGTTTGATCATTAAGTAATGGGCAATCGGGAATCCGATGCTCACGGCTCCCGCAACGGAGACATGCTCCAAGTTTCCTCCAGCACTCTTCGGCTTTATGACCAGCCTTGTCACAATGCTTGCATATTATATTCGAAGGTGTAGTAGTGATAGAGAAGGGCTTGGTCTTCTTAAATTTTTTGTCTTGAGAAGAAGTACCTCCAGTGCTAGGCCTCTTCTTGAAGTTGGGTTTAAAGGAACCCGAACTTGTAACTTGTTCCTTCTTATCCTTCCCAAGGATTCTATCTGATAGCTCCGTGGCATCTTCTAACAATTGAGCTCGGCGTACTATCTCTGAGTAGACCTGAATATCCATTGGCGCCAGCTGGGTAATATATTGGGGCCTGAGCCCATTAAGAAACCTCCTAGCTTTCATCTTCTCGGTGCTAACTAAGTGCTTAGCATATCGAGACAATCTAGAGAATTGTGCCTCGTACTCCGCCACCGATAATGACCGTTGCTTGAGTGCGGCAAATTCGGTAGCTTTCTTTTCTTGGACTCGGTCTGAAAAATATTTATTGTTGAAATGTTCAACAAATTCTTCCCAAGTAATTTGGTCTTGATTTATAGTAGCTTCGACTGACTCCCACCAGCATCGGGCATCCCTTTCTAGTTGGAAAGTAGCTAATAAGGCTTTATCTTGATCCGTGCACTGCATAACACGGAATATACGCTCCGTCTCCCTGATCCAGTGCTCTGCGTCATCCGGATCAGTAGAACCCATGAATTTGGGAGGGTTCATGTTCTTGAAGACTTGGTGGAGACTTCCGGCTCGTTGTGCACCTCCCTATGCTACTTGTTGCAGCACCTGAGTCATGCCTTGAAGTGTACACTGCATGTTGCGCCACTGAGCACGTTCGGCAGCCATCGTCCTACAATTACAATAACTAGATAATACGTGATCTCCTTTAGAAGCTAGCATTTCTATGTTAACTCAACCCTTGGTTCTACCCAATCTCACCGGTTAAAGGTTAAACCTATCCTTGGACTTGGGTTTTCCTAGGAATTGAATACCCTAGGCTCTGATACCACAAAAACTGTCACGCCCAGAGCGCGGAAGGTACCCGGAGATGCGCGACGAGTTTATATCAATCATGTCAATCAGAGTATTAGTGCATTCGACACCAAAAATCAGAGATGCGCAAAAGTAAAGATAACCCAATCCTTTATTCCTTCATAAGAATATGTCTATTACAAACCTTTGAAGTACTAACGAAAATAAAGGAAAAAATACAAGGTTGACTCAAGAAAATATGAAAAAGACTAGATAACACGGAAGAAGCTCTATCTCTTTCACTCTTGATTTTCCCCATCCGTTCGAGTTCCCTCATCGTCGGACTTACCTGAAAAGTAGGGAAACACTAAGTGAGCGAACGCTCAGTAGGAAATTATATCTCAAGATCTAGCAAGGGGTTTAAGTGATTACATCTTTCATGAATGCACTATAGCTATGCATGCTCGCATAAAACGACAAGATAGAGAGAGTGTATAACAAAACGATAGCAAGAAGAACTAGTCATGAGCTTTCAAGAACTTATATCAAAAAGATATCAAGATATTCAAGCAAGTGTATTCATCATGCCATGTTGGAATTTGGCTATTTTGTTTCAAGTCAAGCAAGTATACAATTACCCTTTCTCGGGCCACGCAAGTCATGTAATATCAAGTCAAGTACAAGTACAAGATTTGTGGAATGTTCAATCAAGCTAGTCATGCACTTCGGTATAATGCCAATACCGTGATCAATCAACTCCCATGGGCACAAGTACTTTCGGGTGCTCCTCCCAGGACCAGATCGGGCCCTATATGCGCAGGCATTAATCATGTATTTTAACATCCACTTTTGTGTATAGCCAATATGGAATTTCAAGAATAAAGCTTGTAGATACGTAGGATAACTTGGATAGAATAGAGTCCAAAAATATGACACTTGACATAGAATGACGATAATAACGGTACAATCACGATTATCGATAAAACTAGGTGGAATTGGTTCCCTAACTTGGGTACCATGACAAACAAGTATGGACACTCTTTATATAGAATTGAGGTCCACATGAACAGCACATCAATGGTAAGACGTCATCATTCTTAATATAGAATTGAGGTCCACAAGAACATCATGTTGAATATAGAATTGGGGTTTACAAGAACATCATAACAATGTTGATATAGAATTGGGGTTTACAAGAACATCATGACAATGTTGATATAGAATTGGGGTTTACAAGAACAGCATCAAATGGCATGATAACCTCATCCCATTAAGAGAATTCTCATGATACACACTTTGCATAACATGAGGGCCGGTATACCATGTTTCTTTAGAGTGACATGGTAAAATAGTGTAATGAGTTTTTATGGTACAACCAGCTCAGTCGGCCTTGAGGGAATCCAAGGCTGCGAGGAGACTTACGGAGGTCTCTATGACTAACTCGCTAGTCCAAAGGAACGGAATGTCCAATGGAGAGCTTGTATGTCAATGAGAATTAGTGGGTAAACGATAAATCATCATGAAACGTGGGACTATATTCACGGACTGGAATATAGTGCCGATATATATATAGATATATTTATATATATTTATCAATATACATATAGAACCTTCGGTTAACAGTAACAGTGTAAAATAGTATCACAGGAAATAGCGACTTAATCTAAGTCATTACTTATCAAATTAACGCCTTTTACAGGGGCGTTTATTTACAATTTGACGACTTATACATTAGTCATTCCTTCAATATTTCCATTCTACAGAAACTCAATATTCTGGAATTTTAACAAAAACGTGCCCTGGACAGGGGCATTACTTTTCAATTAGCGCCCTGGTCTGGGGCGTCAGTTCAATAAGAGACGACCTTGTTTAGGTCGTTAATCCAGCAATTTTCCAAATTTCAGTTAATAAAATTTCAGGAACAATTTATATAGTCAGGACCAGAAAATTAGCAGGATTCAATCAGGATGTACATGCATTAGATTAGGTTCATGGTTTCATAGATATCGAATTTTAAACATGGGTAATTATCAATTTATATGAAATTGACGACCACTAGGCAGGGCGTCAAAACAAGAGTTAGCGCCCTTGTCAGGGTCGCTTCTTTCAAAATTTTACAGAAAACATTTAAAACCATGATGAAACTATATGCATGGACAACATATGATTTTATTAAGGATCTTAAATTAATTTGGGCTACGTTTCTTGAGAAAACCTACTTGATGATTATCAACTGGTGATCTGTTGAAGTAACATGAAGGACTTGATCAGAATCCGATGCTCTGTTTCTAATGCAGAAGCAGAGACAGCAACAGAGAAGAAATAGTCGTTGCAAAACTAGAGGAAAACTTCCTCCTTTCACGGGTGTTGGGCTGTAAGAGAAAAAAAAACGAGAAGAGGATTAATTAGCCTTTATAGTATACGGTTGATGTCAAAGGATGAAGAAGAACTTACCGGTTCTTCACGCTTGATAGGAAAACTTGACAGGTAATCTACCCACGGATGAAGAACCCTCGTTCTTTAAGGAAGACAGGAGCTCCTCAATCTGTGATAGAAGAAAACGAAGAAGCATTAGAATCCTCATGCTCCTGTGGTTTGAAGGAAACAATAAGAAGAACAAAACCTCTCCTTTCAGCAGAACGATAACTCAAATCGCCAAATAGCGATCTGGGTCGATCAGGAGGGTATTTATAGAATTTTAGGGGATCCTATTAGGGTTAGAGTTGTATTGGAAGTAATACTTCCATGATAGAGTCCTTACTATACTCCACCTTCGACGTAGTTATCCATAACTTGCCCTGGATAGACTCCTGGGTCGAACGAAACTCGAACTGAATTAACGTCTTAAGCGAGGGCGTCGAATTTAAATTGACGCCTTGTCGAGCGTCATTACTTATGTAAACGCGCCCATGTAGAGGGCGTTTGATTTCCTTTCCTTAATTTATTTTTCCCGTCGTTTGAAATTTGACGCCCTATTGTCTAGGCGTCCCTTTTAAATTAACGCCTTATACAGAGGCGTTTCCTTTTGAATCAGCGCCTTGATAAAAGGCGTTATTTTCCTCTTGATCAATGATTTACTCATTTAGGCTCTTTGTCATCTATTTACTTATCTTTTATTTTTAATTTGATTTATTTAAAAATCTTGTTTTTATCAGGGTTGCTACACCCTCAAAGTCTTGAATTGTCCCGTTTGGACAGTCTGTGAATGTTTGATCGCACTTAGGCAGTCATTTACTATATGTGTTTGTATGGTTTGTTGAAAATGTCGGTTGCGTCTCCTCACTCTTCTTTGATATACCTTTATTGATTTTGAGTGTTTTCTTAACCACTTACTTATAAGTGTTTAAGAAAACTTTAAAATCAATAAATATTTTTGGTATATCGGAGAAGTGTGGGGAGATGCTGCTGAAATTTTCAGTAAATTATGCAACACATATAGTAAGTGATTGTGCGATCAAACCTTCATGGATGGGTTAAAAAGTGATAATCTAAATAATAGTCCTCATCCAACTACAAATGGTCTGCGACCAACGATGTGAGGAATGGGTCGGGTTTATTTTCAAGAGTAATGATTTAAAAGTTACTTGTGTATTAACATTTATTGGGTGCAGGCGAAATGTTGACAGATCGTTCATGGATGTATCGTAGAATAGTTGACCGGGTGGTGTCGGATGATTTTAAGCATGGAGTTGAGAGTTTCATTCAGTTTGCATTGGGGAATCCAAACGCATCAATAGACCGCAACGGTCACATTCGTTGCACTTCTTCAAGTTGTAGAAACTTGAGGTGGCGTTCACCATGGAATGTGCAACATCATTTGTACAAGAAAGGGTTTGCGGATGGTTATACGAATTGGACGTGTCATGGTGAGGAATTCTGGAGGTTTGAGCCTGACAATATTACAACCAGAAGTTCTTACGTGGATATGGTTGTGGATGCAGCTGGTCCTAGTTTTAATGTTAATGGCGAACATGCATATATGGAAGAAGTGCCGAATAAGAGAGCCGGAATATTTTATCAACTACTTAGTGATGCTGATGAGCCGCTATGGGATGGTTGTGAAAAACACACTCGGTTGTCTGCAGTGTCACAGTTGTTGAACTTAAAATCTGAATTTCACATCAGTGAGACTTGTTTTGACCGTCTCCTCCTCTTGATCAAGAGTATGTTGCCTCGAGACGAGAAGTTGCCAGAAACTTATTATCATGCAAAAAAGATGGTCAATGAGCTAGGACTTGGATATGTGAAAATAGATGCATGTACGAATCATTGTATGTTATATTACAAAGATGATGCAGATAAGATATCATGTTCTATTTGCGGCCATGACAGATTCAAACCTAAGGGAGGTGTCAATTCAAAGCGAAAAGATGTAACTTACAAGGCATTACGATACTTCCCTCTTGTGCCTAGGCTGCAGCGGCTGTATATGTCCTCAAAGACAGCTCTACATATGACATGGCACAGTGAAAGAGTACGCCGTGCCGATGATATAATAAGTCATCCTGTCGATGGTGAAGCGTGGACCCACTTCAATCGTACTCATCTTGCTTTCTCAAAGGAGGCACGTAATGTTAGGTTGGGTTTATGCACAGATGGTTTTAATCCATTCGGTGGTTCAGTGGCATCTTATTCTTGTTGGCCAGTGTTCATGACACCGTACAACCTTCCGCCAGACATGTGCATGAAGCGAGAAAATCTATTTTTGTCTTTAGTAATTCCTGGTCCAAAAAGTCCCGGAAAAAATTTGGACATATATCTCAGGCCGTTGATTGATGAGCTCAATCTTTTATGGACTGATGGAGTTGTTACTTATGATGCATGTAGGAAGCAAAATTTTATTATGAAGGCTGCACTGATATGGACAATAAGTGACTTCCATGCATATGGAATGCTATCTGGTTGGAGCACACATGGGAGGTTAGCATGTCCCTACTGTATGGAAGATATCAAATCATTTGTATTGAAACATGGTGGAAAAGCATGCTGGTTTGATTGCCATCGGCGGTTGCTACCAAGTGACTATCCTCTTCGAAGGCAAAAAGACTCGTTTAAAAAAAATACTGTTGAAGTAGATGAAGCAGACTTGCAACGTGTGTCGGGTCGACATATGGCGACACAGGTGAAAAATTTACCAGATGTAGTACAATTGTCTGGTAGCACATGACAACTGAATAGTTTTGGAAAGGATCAACACTGGAACAAGAAAAGCATTTTTTGGGAATTGCCTTATTGGTCAACTCTTCTTGTATGACACAATCTAGATGTCATGCATATCGAGAAGAATTTTTTTGATAATGTGTTCAACACGGTCATGAATGTTAAAGGCAAAACAAAGGACAACGCCAAAGCGTGCATGGACTTAAAGATGCTTTGTAAACGTCCAGAACTGGAACTACAAAACATAAATGGAAGGGTTGTGCAGCCAAAAGTAACTTACGTGCTTAATGATACACAGATCAAGGAAGTGTGCCAGTGGTTGAATAAATTGAGATTTCTAGATGGATATGCATCCAACATAGCCCGTTGTGTGAATGTTAATGATGGAAAAATATATGGTCTGAAAAGTCACGACTGTCATGTGTTCATGGAGAGGCTAGTGCCCATTGCATTTCGTGATTTGTTGCCGAAGCCTATATGGGGAGCACTGACCGAGCTGAGTCAGTTTTTCAAGATTTTATGTGCATCAGAACTCAGACTTCGGGACGTACAAACTCTTGAAGAAAATGTGGTCAAAACTATTTGCAAGTTAGAGAAGATATTTCCTCCGGCATTCTTTGATTCGATGGAGCACCTGGTCGTCCATCTGCCATACGAGGCTATTGTCGGAGGGCCAATACAATTCCGATGGATGTATCCATTTGAGAGGTATGTGAGAATTTTCATGAAGACATACATGTTGTCCATGGTCGCTACATGTCATTGCCATCTGAATTGTTGTTGTAGGTGCATGCATGAATTGAAAATGAAAGTTCGCAACAAGGCAAAGGTGGAAGGTTCGATTGCTGAGGCATATGTTATTGAAGAAATTTTGAACTTCTGTTCCATGTACTTTGAGCCAGATATTCAAACTCGTCATACTCGACCTTCACGTAATGATGATGGGGGAGTTGATGATTTGTCAGATCGGCTCGCTATATTTAAGCATCCTGGACGTGCTTTCGGACGTTGCTCGACCCGCACGCTCGAAGATAGAGAGTTGTACGCTGCTGAGATATATATTCTTCTGAATTGTAATGAGATTGAACCTTATGTTGAGTAAGTTCTTTACTCACATTTTCAACAATGCCATAACTTGTTCATCCTTATTCTGTAGTTCATTTAAAGTAGTAGTGTATTTATATTGCAGCCAATTTGATTCAGAATTAGCACAAAAATGTCCAAATATCCAGGACGTAGAGATTGAAAAAGAACGCGAGAAGTTTTTTGCCAAATGGTTGAGATATCAAGTTAGTGTCGATCGTTCAATATATATGTTTGCATTTACTAATATTGACGTAATTGTTCAAAAATATTTAACTACTCTACTTTACATATAGGTTGAACAATGTCTCATTAGTGATTAGAGAGTACAAGAGATAAGTTATGGCCCCTCCAACATTGCACGTGCCTATCCAGGATATATTGTGAATGGATACAGATTTCATACGAGGGATTATGGACGAAGTAAGTCTACGATGAACAGCGGCGTATCTGTTAAGGGAAGTGTATACAATGAAGTGGAATTAGACTACTATGGTATTCTTGAGGAAGTCAGAGAACTTCAGTATTTGGGACGAGACAATCATGTATACCTATTTAAGTGTCATTAGTTTGATCCTAATTCAGTTCGACATGACACGTCTACTGGGATTGTCGATGTCAAACATAGGTACAAACTTAATACCTATGAACCGTTCATTTTAGCCGCACAAGCCCACCAAGTGTATTATTCAAGGTATCCATCGTCCAAGAATAAAGATTGGTGGGCAGTTTGCAGGGTTAAAGCAAAATATTTTCCCACTTATGAGTTAAATATGAGTGAAAATGTCTCAGAGCTTGGCAGCGCCGAATATTTTCAATCAGATGAAGTTGGCCTTATTCGCTTCACACATGTTAATCTGGATGAATCTGATGAGCCACTGTCATTACGTAAGGAAGATGAAGTGGAAGAAATCGATCCGACGGAGTTAAATGTTCATGTTAGAGGGGAGGAGGAGTCAGATGAAGAGGAAGAGTTCGAATCTGATGAGACTACGATGGATGACGAAGATGATGATGATGATGAGCTAGATATATCACCATGAGGGAGGCATGTTTTGATAATTTAGTAAGCTGATTCTTACTTTTTAAGCATAATTTTAAATAACATTTGTCTAGCCTTATATAATTGTGGATTAATATGTATTAATTGTTTTGTTATTAATAAGGAAATGGTGCGAGGAGGTCGTACTAGGAGTGGGAGGAGACAAGGCAGTGAGAGGGGCGCTACTCCCTCTTCGTTAGCATCTTCTTCAGACACAGGTATATTTGATCAATAAGTTAGCTATATGAATATTTTAATTATTTACTAAATTAAAAGAATTTTTTTATAGGTCCAAGTGTCGGCTCACCACCACTTGTACAGACGCCACCACCACTTCCCGCTAGTGCCCTCCCACCACCTCCCGCTACAGGTATATCTATTTTAATTTTCAGTAACATGTTGGATTTACTTATGAAAATTAATGCTTTCCCACCTATGTATTTCTTTGAATTTCTAGCAAAATATTCATTTATCTAATGTGAATTAATTCTTACAGGTCCTAGTGCCCTCCCACCACCTCCCGCTACAGGTATATCTATTTTAATTTTCAGTAACATGTTGCATTTACTTATGAAAATTAATGCTTTCCCACCTATGTATTTCTTTGAATTTCTAGCAAAATATTCGTTTATCTAATGTGAATTAATTCTTACAGGTCCTAGTGCCCTCCCACCACCTCCCGTTATAGGTATATCTATTTTAATTTTCAGTAATATGTTGCATTTACTTATGAAAATTAATGCTTTCCCACTGATATATTTCTTTGACTTTCAAGTAAAATATTCATTTATCTAATGTGAATTAATTCTTACAAGTCCTAGAGCCCTCCCACCACCTGTACAGACGCCACCCCCACCACCTCCCGCTACAGGTATATCTATTTTAATTTTCAGTAACATGTTGCATTTACTTATAAAAATTAATGCTTTCCCACCTATGTATTTCTTTGAATTTCTAGCAAAATATTCATTTATCTATTGTGAATTAATTCTTACAGGTCCTAGTGCCCTCCCACCACCTCCCACTACAGGTATATCTATTTTAATTTTCAGTAATATGTTGCATTTACTTATGAAAATTAATGCTTTCCCACTGATATATTTCTTTGAATTTCCAGCAAAATATTCATTTATCAAATGTGAATTAATTCTTACAGGTCCTAGAGCCCTCCCACAACCTGTACAGACGCCACCCCCACCACCTCCCGCTACAGGTATATCTATTTTAATTTTCAGTAACATGTTGCATTTACTTATGAAAATTAATACTTACAGCCCTCCCACCACCTCTGACTTCTACAAGGCCCCCCCCGACCACTCAGCAGCCAGTTGACGATGCCAGCAGTCATCACGAGGGAGGCACTGTCCATGATGGACGTCGCCCCTGCTGGATCTCCGGGTATATTTATAAGGCTATTTTACATTCATTAATTATTAGCGGTAAGTTTCTAATATGAATACTTTGACATTTGCAATTGCAGGAAAAAATTAGAACCTTCCAATGTTGTCCATCATGCTATTAGCCTAGTAATGGCACATGTGCCCGGGCCACATTTGTCTTTCAAAGATTTTCGATGGGCGTCCGCGATTCATTGTTCGACATGTTCTTAGTAAGTAACTATGTCATTTAATTCAAGTCTTTTCCAAACTCAATTCACAACAGTATATTAATTGTGAAGCTTAATTTATTTACAGCGGACTTATCGATTCACGGGTGGACATGATGCGGCACGATGTCGTTCTGCCTGGGAGTCTATTGTGAAGACAAATTATCGAAAGAGAGTATATGCGGCTCAGAGGAAGGCTAAAAAAATGCTGGTGGGAGTGAAGACCGACAGTTGTGGAAGGAGCACCGTCCTCTATGGATGAGGAAGGAGGATTGGGACATACTATGTGACAAATTTGCTGACCCCAAGTGGATAGAAAAGTCCCAAAAAGCCAAATCAAATAGGGCGTCACAACCGGAGGCAAATTTGCATACATGTGGGTCCGTCTCTTTCGCGACTCATAAAAATAAAATGGTAAGTAATGTTTCAATTTATCTTCTTACATTTTATTAATATATATGATAATTTTTTACTATGAATTATATAACAGGATGTGGAGCTTAATCGAGCTCCGACGTTCCTCAAGGTGTTCGACAGAACACACAAAAAGAAGGCGACAGGTCAATTTGTGAGTGCGAGAGCTCGTTCAGTAGCGGTAAGTTTATCTACGTGTGCAACTTCTACCGTTCATTTAAATCAGATTGATTCATATGAAATTGACTAATTATTTTATTTTATTTGTAGGAAACATATAGCAGAGCTGTGATAGAGAAGTACGGGGAGGGAGAGGGGCAGCAGCCAGAGTTGGATCCGGCAGAATGGGTGGCCGCAACTGGTGTACCGAAGAAGGGCCGGATATATGGTTTTGGGGAGAGCATGGACTCTAGCGTGCTGATATCATTGTGTGCGAGTTCGAACTCTGCCCAAACCAGTACTTCTGCCTTCAGTATACCTCAACCTGCCCCCAGTACTTCTGCCAGCGACATCAGAGACATCGTCCGATCGGAGAGGTCTAGCCAGATTTCTGATTTGCAGCTGCAGATGCAGTGGTAGTTCTGAGAAGAGATGTCTACCCAGCAGGCAACCATGTTGCAGTCACTCACTGACCTGCTCTCCCAAGCGAGAATTCTCCATCATGCATCCACCACCATGGCACAAGCGGCACAGGTGATTCTTTTCCATGAGCCTTTTCCATGAGCTCAGTTTGGCAGAATTATTTAAAATTAAAGACATCCGGTTTGAGCCCGACGCTCAAAAGTACATTTTGTAAATGCACTTGGTTTAAAATTAAAGCAGTCGGGTCCGGAGGTCCAGAATGTGAAATACTGATCCGATCGGCATTCCGATCATTCCAACACGACCTGGGAGGTAGACGTGACTTGTCAGAGCTGACGGATTCTAAATCGGACATCCGGTTTGAGCCCGACGCTCAAAAGTGCTTTTTGTAAATGCACTTGGTTTAAAATTAAAGCAGTCGGGTCTAGGGGTCCAGAATGTGAAATACTGATCCGATCAGCATTCCGATCGTTCCAACACGACCTGGGAGGTAGATGTGACTTGTGAGAGCTGACAGATTCCAAATCAGACATCCGATTTGAGCCCGACGCTAAAAAGTGCATTTTGTAAATGCACTTGGTTTAAAATTAAAGCAGTCGGGTCCGGGGGTCCAGAATGTGAAATACTGATCCGATCGGCATTCCGATCGTTCCAACACGACCTGGGAGGTAGACGTGACTTGTCAGAGCAGACGGATTCCAAATCGGACATCTGCTTTGAGCCCGATGCTAAAATAACTCAATTTAAAACTAAGTTAGTTTTCAAAACAAACTTAGTTCAGAATAATTCAAAAAAGTAGGGGTTCGGGGGTCCTAGAATGTTAAATACTGATCCGATCGGCATTCCGATCATTCCAACACGACCTGGGAGGTAGACGTGACTTGTCAGAGCTGACGGATTCCAAATCGGACATCCGGTTTGAGCCCGACGCTCAAAAGTGCATTTTGTAAATGCACTTGGTTTAAAATTAAAGCAGTCGGGTCCGGGGGTCCAGAATGTGAAATACTGATCCGATCGGCATTCCGATCATTCCAACACGACCTGGGAGGTAGACGTGACTTGTGAGAGCTGACGAATTCGAAATCGGACATCCGGTTTGAGCCTGACGCTAAAAAGTGCAGTTTGTAAATGCACTTGGTTTAAAATTAAAGCAGTCGGGTCTGAGGGTCCAGAATGTGAAATACTGATCCGATCGGCATTCTGATTGTTCCAACACGACCTGGGAGGTAGACGTGACTTGTCAGAGCTGACGGATTCAAAATCGGACATCCGGTTTGAGCCCGACACTAAAATAACTCGATTTAAAATTAAGTTAGTTTTCAAAACTAACTTAGTTTAGAATAATTCAAAAAAGTAGGGGTTCGGGGGTCCAGAATGTGAAATACTGATCCGATCGGCATTCTGATCGTTCCAACATGACCTGGGAGGTAGACGTGACTTGTGAGAGCAGACGGATTCCAAATCGGACATCCGGTTTGAGCCCGACACTCAAAAGTGCATTTTGTAAATGCACTTGGTTTAAAATTAAAGCAGTCGGGTCCGGGGGTCCAGAATATGAAATACTGATCCGATCGGTATTTCGATCATTCCAACATGACCTAGGAGGTAGACGTGACTTGTCAGAGCTGACGGATTTCAAATCGGACATCCGGTTTGAGCCCGACGCTCAAAAGTGCATTTTGTAAATGCACTTGGTTTAAAATTAAAGCAGTCAGGTCCGGGGGTCCAGAATGTGAAATACTGATCCGATCATTCTAACACGACCTGGGAGGTAGACGTGACTTGTGAGAGCTGACGGATTCCAACTCGGACATCCGGTTTGAGCCCGACACTCAAAAGTGCATTTTGTAAATGCACTTTGTTTAAAATTAAAGGAGTCGGGTCCGGGGGTCCAGAATGTGAAATACTGATCTGATTGGCATTCCGGTCATTCCAACACGACCTGGGAGGTAGACGTGACTTGTCAGAGCAGACGGATTCCAAATCGGACATCCGGTTTGAGCCTGACGCTCAAAAGTGCATTTTGTAAATGCACTTGGTTTAAAATTAAAGTAGTCGGGTCCGGGGGTCCAGAATGTGAAATACTGATCTGATCGGCATTCCGATTGTTCCAACACGACCTGGGAGGTAGACGTGACTTGTGAGAGCTGACGGATTCAAAATCGGACATCCGGTTTGAGCCCGACGCTCAAAAGTGCATTTTGTAAATGCACTTGGTTTAAAATTAAAGCAGTCGGGTCCGGGGGTCCAGAATGTGAATACTGATCTGATCGGCATTCCGATCGTTCCAACATGACCTGGGAGGTAGACGTGATTTGTTAGAGCTGACGAATTTCAAATCGGACTTCCGGTTTCAGCCCCACGCTAAAATAACTCAATTTAAAACTAAGTTAGTTTTCAAAACTAACTTAGTTTAGAATAATTCAAAAAAGTAGGGGTTCGGGGGTCCAGAATGTGAAATACTGATCCGATCGGCATTCCGATCTTTCCAACATGACCTGGGAGATAGACGTGACTTGTCAGAGCTGACGGATTCCAAATCGGACATCCGGTTTGAGCCCGACACTCAAAAGTGCATTTTGTAAATGCACTTGGTATAAAATTAAAGCAGTCGGGTCTGGAGGTCCAGATTGTGAAATACTGATCCGATCGGCATTCCGATCGTTCCAACACGACCTGGGAGGTAGACGTGACTTGTGAGAGCTGACGGATTCCAAATCGGACATCCGGTTTGAGTCCGACGCTCAAAAGTGCTTTTTGTAAATGCACTTGGTTTAAAATTAAAGCAGTCGGGTCCGGGAGTCCAGAATGTGAAATACTGATCCGATCGGCCTTCTGATCGTTCCAACACGCACTGGGAGGTTGACATGACTTGTTAGAGCTGACGGATTCAAAATCGGACATCCGGTTTGAGCCCGACGCTAAAAAACCTCAATTTAAAACTAAGTTAGTTTTCAAAACTAACTTAGTTTAGAATAATTCAAAAAAGTAGGGGATCGGAGGTTCAGAATGTGAAATACTGATCCGATCGGCATTCCGATCATTCCAACACGACCTAGGAGGTAGACGTGACTTGTGAGAGCTGACGGATTCCAAATCGGACATCCGGTTTTAGCCCGACGCTCAAAAGTGTATTTTGTAAATGCACTTGGTTTAAAATTAAAGCATAGGGGTTAGGGGGTCTAGAATGTGAAATATGGATCTGATCGGCATTCCGATCATTCCAACACGACCTGGGAGGAAGTCGTGACTTGTCAGAGTTGACGGATTCCAAATCGGACATCCGGTTTGAGCCCGACGCTCAAGAGTGCATTTTGTAAATGCACTTGGTTTAAAATTAAAGCAGTCGGGTCCGGCGGTCCAGAATGTGAAATACTGATCCGATCGGCATTCCGATCATTCCAACACGACCTGGGAGGTAGACGTGACTTGTGAGAGCTGACGGATTCCAAATCGGACAATCGGTTAGAGCCCGACGCTAAAAAGTGCATTTTGTCAATGCACTTGGTTTAAAATTAAAGCAGTCGGGTCCGAGGGTCCAGAATGTGAAATACTGATCCGATCGGCATTCTGATTTCCAACATGACCTGGGAGGTAGACGTGACTTGTTAGAGCTGACGGATTCAAAATCGGACATCCGGTTTGAGCCCGACGCTAAAATAACTCAATTTAAAACTAAGTTAGTTTTCAAAACTAACCTAGTTTAGAATAATTCAAAAAAGTAGGGGTTCGAAGGTCTAGAATGTGAAATACTGATCCGATCGGCATTCCGATCATTCCAACATGACCTGGGAGGTAGACGTGACTTGTGAGAGCTGACGGATTCTAAATCGGACATCCGGTTTGAGCCCGACGCTCAAAAGTGCATTTTGTAAATGCACTTGGTTTAAAATTAAAGAAGTCGGGTCCGGGGGTCCAAAATGTGAAATACTGATCTGATCGACATTCTGATCGTTCCAACACGACCTGGGAGGTAGACGTGACTTGTGAGAGCTGACGGATTCCAAATCGGATATCCGGTTTGAGCCCGACGCTAAAATAACTCAATTCAAAACTAAGTTAGTTTTCAAAACTAACTTAGTTTAGAATAATTCAAAAAAGTAGGGGTTCGGGGGTCCAGAATGTGAAATACTGATCTGATCGGCATTCCGATAGTTCCAACACGACCTGGGAGGTAGACGTGACTTGTGAGAGCTGACGGATTCGAAATCGGACATCCGGTTTGAGCCTGACGCTAAAAAGTGCATTTTGTAAATGCACTTGGTTTAAAATTAAAGCAGTCGGGTCCGAGGGTCAGAATGTGAAATACTGATCCGATCGGCATTCTGATTGTTCCAACACGACCTGGGAGGTAGACGTGACTTGTCAGAGCTGACGGATTCAAAATCGGACATCCGGTTTGAGCCCGACACTAAAATAACTCGATTTAAAATTAAGTTAGTTTTCAAAACTAACTTAGTTTAGAATAATTCAAAAAAGTAGGGGTTCGGGGGTCCAGAATGTGAAATACTGATCCGATCGGTATTCTGATCGTTCCAACATGACCTGGGAGGTAGACGTGACTTGTGAGAGCAGACGGATTCCAAATCGGACATCCGGTTTGAGCCCGACACTCAAAAGTGCATTTTGTAAATGCACTTGGTTTAAAATTAAAGCAGTCGGGTCCGGGGGTCCAGAATGTGAAATACTGATCCGATCGATATTTCGATCATTCCAACACGACCTAGGAGGTAGACGTGACTTGTCAGAGCTGACGGATTTCAAATCGGACATCCGGTTTGAGCCCGACGCTCAAAAGTGCATTTTGTAAATGCACTTGGTTTAAAATTAAAGCAGTCAGGTCCGGGGGTCCAGAATGTGAAATACAGATCCGATCATTCTAACACGACCTGGGAGGTAGACGTGACTTGTGAGAGCTGGCGGATTCCAACTCGGACATCCGGTTTGAGCCCGACACTCAAAAGTGCATTTTGTAAATGCACTTTGTTTAAAATTAAAGGAGTCGGGTCCGGGGTTCCAGAATGTGAAATACTGATCTGATCGGCATTCCGGTCATTCCAACACGACCTGGGAGGTAGACGTGACTTGTCAGAGCTGACGGATTCCAAATCGGACATCCGGTTTAAGCCTGACGCTCAAAAGTGCATTTTGTAAATGCACTTGGTTTAAAATTAAAGCAGTCGGGTCCGGGGGTCCAGAATGTGAAATACTGATCTGATCGGCATTCCGATTGTTCCAACACGACCTGGGAGGTAGACGTGACTTGTGAGAGCTGACGGATTCAAAATCGGACATCCGGTTTGAGCCCGACGCTCAAAAGTGCATTTTGTAAATGCACTTGGTTTAAAATTAAAGCAGTCGGGTCCGGGGGTCCAGAATGTGAAATACTGATTCGATCGGCATTCCGATCATTCCAACACGACCTGGGAGGTAGACGTGATTTGTTAGAGCTGACGAATTTCAAATCGGACTTCCGGTTTCAGCCCCACGCTAAAATAACTCAATTTAAAACTAAGTTAGTTTTCAAAACTAACTTAGTTTAGAATAATTCAAAAAAGTAGGGGTTCGGGGGTCCAGAATGTGAAATACTGATCCGATCGGCATTCCGATCTTTCCAACATGACTTGGGAGATAGACGTGACTTGTCAGAGCTGACGGATTCCAAATCGGACATCCGGTTTGAGCCCGACACTCAAAAGTGCATTTTGTAAATGCACTTGGTTTAAAATTAAAGCAGTCGGGTCTGGAGGTCCAGATTGTGAAATACTGATCCGATCGGCATTCCGATCATTCCAACACGACCTGGGAGGTAGACGTGACTTGTGAGAGCTGACGGATTCTAAATCGGACATCCGGTTTGAGTCCGACGCTCAAAAGTGCATTTTGTAAATGCACTTGGTTTAAAATTAAAGCAGTCGGGTCCGGGGGTCCAGAATGTGAAATACTGATCGATCGGCATTCTGATCGTTCCAACACGACCTGGGAGGTAGACATGACTTGTTAGAGCTGACGGATTCAAATCGGACATCCGGTTTGAGCCCGACGCTAAAAAAACTCAATTTAAAACTAAGTTAGTTTTCAAAACTAACTTAGTTTAGAATAATTCAAAAAAGTAGGGGATCGGGGGTCCAGAATGTGAAATACTGATCCGATCGGCATTCCGATCGTTCCAACACGACCTAGGAGGTAGACGTGACTTGTGAGAGCTGACGGATTCCAAATCGGACATCCGGTTTTAGCCCGACGCTCAAAAGTGTATTTTGTAAATGCACTTGGTTTAAAATTAAAGCATAGGGGTTCGGGGGTCCAGAATGTGAAATATGGATCTGATCGGCATTCCGATCGTTCCAACACGACCTGGGAGGAAGTCGTCACTTGTCAGAGTTGACGGATTCCAAATCGGACATCCGGTTTGAGCCCGACGCTCAAGAGTGCATTTTGTAAATGCACTTGGTTTAAAATTAAAGCAGTCGGGTCCGGCGGTCCAGAATGTGAAATACTGATCCGATCGGCATTCCAATCATTCCAACACGACCTGGGAGGTAGACGTGACTTGTGAGAGCTGACGGATTCCAAATCGGACAATCGATTAGAGCCCGACGCTAAAAAGTGCATTTTGTCAATGCACTTGGTTTAAAATTAAAGCAGTCGGGTCCGAGGGTCCAGAATGTGAAATACTGATCCGATCGGCATTCTGATCGTTCCAACATGACCTGGGAGGTAGACGTGACTTGTTAGAGCTGACGGATTCAAAATCGGACATCCGGTTTGAGCCCGACGCTAAAATAACTCAATTTAAAACTAAGTTAGTTTTCAAAACTAACTTAGTTTAGAATAATTCAAAAAAGTAGGGGTTCGAAGGTCCAGAATGTGAAATACTGATCCGATCGGCATTCCGATCATTCCAACACGACCTGGGAGGTAGACGTGACTTGTGAGAGCTGACGGATTCCAAATCGGACATCCGTTTGAGCCCGACGCTCAAAAGTGCATTTTGTAAATGCACTTGGTTTAAAATTAAAGAAGTCGGGTCCGGGGGTCCAAAATGTGAAATACTGATCTGATCGACATTCCGATCGTTCCAACACGACCTGGGAGGTAGACGTGACTTGTGAGAGCTGACGGATTCCAAATCGGATATCCGGTTTGAGCCCGACGCTAAATAACTCAATTCAAAACTAAGTTAGTTTTCAAAACTAACTTAGTTTAGAATAATTCAAAAAAGTAGGGGTTCGGGGGTCCAGAATGTGAAATACTGATCTGATCGGCATTCCGATTGTTCCAACACGACCTGGGAGGTAGACGTGACTTGTGAGAGCTGACGGATTCCAAATCGGACATCCGGTTTGAGCCCGACGCTCAAAAATGCATTTTTTAAATGCACTTGGTTTAAAATTAAAGCAGTCGGGTCCGAGGGTCCAGAATGTGAAATACTGATCCGATCGTCATTCTGATCATTCCAACACGACCTGGGAGGTAGACGTGACTTATCAGAGCTGACGGATTCAAAATCGGACATCCAGTTTGAGCCCGACGCTAAAATAACTCAATTTAAAACTAAGTTAGTTTTCAAAACTAACTTAGTTTAGAATAATTCAAAAAAGTAGGGGTTCGGGGGTCCAGAATGTGAAATATTGATCCGATCGGCATTCCGATCGTTCCAACACGACCTGGGAGGTAGACGTGACTTGTGAGAGTTGACGGATTCCAAATCGGACATCCGGTTTGAGCCCGACGCTCCAAAGTGCATTTTGTAAATGCACTTGGTTTAAAATTAAAGCAGTCGGGTCCGGGGGTCCAGAATGTGAAATAATGATCGATCGGTATTCCGATCGTTCCAACACGACTTGGGCGGTAGACGTGACTTGTCAGAGCTGACGGATTCCAAATCTGACATACGGTTTGAACCCGACGCTCAAAAGTGCATTTTGTAAATGCACTTGGTTTAAAATTAAAGCAGTCGGGTCCAGGGGTCCAGAATGTGAAATACTGATCCGTCCGGTAGTCCGATCATTCTAACACGACCTGGGAGGTAGACGTGACTTGTGAGAGCTGACGGATTCCAATTCGGACATCCGGTTTGAGCCCGACGCTCAAAAGTATATTTTGTAAATGCACTTGGTTTAAAATTAAAGCAGTCGGGTCTGGGGGTCTAGAATGTGAAATACTGATCCGATCGGTATTTCGATCATTCCAACACGACCTGCGAGGTAGACGTGACTTGTGAGTGCTGACGGATTCCAAATCGGACATCCGGTTTGAGCCCGACGCTCAAAAGTGCATTTTGTAAATGCACTTCGTTTAAAATTAAAGCAATCGGGTCCGGGGGTCCAGAATGTGAAATACTGATCCGATCGACATTCCGATCATTCCAACACGACCTGGGAGGTAGACGTGACTTGTGAGAGCTGACGGATTCTAAATCGGACATCCGGTTTGAGCCCGACGCTCAAAAGTCCATTTTGTAAATGCACTTGGTTTAAAATTAAAGCAGTCGGGTCCGGGGGTCCAGAATGTGAAATACTGATCCGATCAGCATTTCGATTGTTCCAACACGACCTGGGAGTTAGACGTGACTTGTTAGAGCTGACGGATTCCAAATCGGACATCCTGTTTGAGCCCGACGCTAAAATAACTCAATTTAAAACTAAGTTAGTTTTGAAAACTAACTTAGTTTATAATAATTCAAAAAAGTAGGGGTTCGGGGGTCCAGAATGTGAAATACTGATCTGATCGGCATTCCGATCGTTCCAACACGACCTGGGAGGTAGACGTGACTTGTCAGAGCTGATGGATTCTAAATCGGACATCCGGTTTGAGCCCGACACTCAAAAGTGTATTTTGTAAATGCACTTGGTTTAAAATTAAAGCAGTCGGGTCCGGAGGTCCAGAATGTGAAATACTGATCCGATCGACATTCTGATCATTCCAACATGACTTGGGAGGTAGACGTGACTTGTGAGAGCTGACGGATTTCAAATCGGACATCCGGTTTGGGCCCGACGCTCAAAAGTGCTTTTTGTAAATGCACTTGGTTTAAAATTAAAGCAGTCGGGTCCGGGAGTCCAGAATGTGAAATACTGATCCGATCGACATTCCGATCGTTCCAACACGAACTGGGAGGTAGACGTGACTTGTCAGAGCTGACGGATTTCAAATCGGACATCCCGTTTGAGCCCGACTCTAAAATAACTCAATTTAAAACTAAGTTAGTTTTCAAAACTAACTTAGTTTAGAATAATTCAAAAAAGTAGGGGATCGGGGGTCCAGAATGTGAAATACTGATCCGATCGGCATTCCGATCATTCCAACAAGACCTGGGAGGTAGACGTGACTTGTGAGAGCTGACGGATTCCAAATCGGACATCCGATTTTAGCCCGACGCTCAAAAGTGTATTTTGTAAATGCACTTGGTTTAAAATTAAAGCAGTCGGGTCCGGGTGTCCAGAATGTGAAATACTGATCCGATCGTTCCAACACGACCTAGGAGGTAGACGTGACTTGTGAGAGCTGACGGATTCCAAATCGGACATCCGGTTTTAGCCCGATGCTCAAAAGTGCATTTTGTAAATGCACTTGGTTTAAAATTAAAGCAGTCAGGTCCGGGGGTCCAGAATGTGAAATACTGATCCGATCGGCATTCCGATCGTTCCAACACGACCTGGGAGGTAGACGTGACTTGTCAGAGCTGACGGGGGTCTACAATTGGATATCTTTACAGTCATCGATTTGATATTATGTTTGATTTAAATTCATGTAATCTAATAAAATATTTAACTTATCTTTATACTAATTTTTTTATCTATGTATGTTTTTTTTAATATAGGTGGATTCTTCTGCGAGCGGCAGCACATGAGATGAGCAGGGCGGGGGGGATGAAGATATGGACGATCTGGAGGATATTTGTTGATTTTGTTGAATATTTTTCTATGTAACGCTGATGAGTTTATTGTGATATTTGATGTAATTTTAATTAAACAGATTTTTTATTTTTGTTCGTGTGTATTTTTTATTTTCGGTGATTTTGTAAACAGGTTTTTAATACAAATTCTTTGTTTTAAAAAAAAGAGAAAAAATATTTTGGACGGATTTGGAGACGGATTCGTCTTAAATTTGCGACAGATATAAGGACGGAATTAAATCTGTCTGAAATGCAAGATGGATTTCAGACGACTAAGTGCGAAAGTATAGACAGATATTTAGACTGAATTTTTCCATCACAAATATCAGACGGCTTTTGAGACGGATCCGTCTGGAATTTACGACGGATATAACGACGAAAATTAATTTATGTTGGAAAATTTGAGATCTATATTTAGACGGAATTATTCCGTCGCAAAATTTAGACGGATTGTAAGACGGAGCATTCCGTCCGAAGTACCGACGAAATTTGCGACGGATTTTTATTCCGTCTGAAATTTAGGACGGAATCAAATCCGTCGGTTATTTGTGACTAATTTTTTTAGACGGCCTTATTCCGTCGCAATTCCGTCGTAAATCCGTCGCAAAATCTATTAGCGACGGAATTGCGACGGAATATGGCCGTCGCAAAAGCCACTTTTTCTTGTAGTGCTAGAAACCACTCAGTGATCGGAACAAAATGGATTTTTTGAAACAAAACAAACGATCGAGGAGTGGTAACTAGGAACAAGGCCAGACTTGTAGCCAAAGGCTATAGCCAAGAGCTTGGAATTGACTTTGAAGAGTCTTTTGCTCCTATAGCAAGACTCGAGGTAGTGAGGATTTTATTAGCATATGCAAGCTTCAATAACATAATGATGGGGACATCGAGGCAAGACCGTCCGCATTCTGTTTGCATTTATGTCCTTTCATATTTGTATGTATACCCTTGTGTTATATGGGTACGCAATTGTAAGTCTTAGTGGGTTTATATGTAAAATTCTAGTAGGCCCAGGCAATGGGGCCCTCACCCCTTTCCCATTGGTCCACCTAAACCATGTGGGGCTGGTCAACCATCCTAGGTGGCCATCTAGAAGGTTGGAATGCCAATTGACCACATGGGAGACA
The DNA here is from genome assembly GCA_022559845.1 of Amorphophallus konjac. Lineage (NCBI taxonomy): Eukaryota > Viridiplantae > Streptophyta > Magnoliopsida > Alismatales > Araceae > Amorphophallus > Amorphophallus konjac. Next base: position 289,254,393 of record CM040126.1, on the reverse strand, counting down.
AGTGGATTAAAAATTCAAAGGTAGGCTACCTACCTCACCTACCTTGTCCCCCCATTAGAATTAATTAGGAATTTCATTTTTTTATTTTATTTGGATCAAATATGATGTCCCTTAAATGCCCCTCCAGATCCTAGATCAAAGGGTACTCATGGTCTTTTTTTATTTATTATATAAGTCATGTATTTTTATTATTCTAGAATTAATGAAAGTGAAAAAATCATTGTGCAAGAACCCCTCTCTTGGAGAATTTCGACCTCTCCTCTCTCTCCCCCTGGTTTCTTCATCCCCAACCCCCATTCTAGAGTGATATCTCCTTCCCCCCACCTCCGGTGATCATCGGTGCCGCCGCCGCCGCCGTTCGTGCCGCCATCACGCCGCCGCGGAGCCGCCTTCGGTGTTCTGTCCATTCTGGATAGAGGCTTCTTGTCCGAATATCTGCTCTCCACCACATGAAGATCTCAAGCTGCACTTTTTATGGTGTGTTCTTCCCTTGTATCCCAAGCTCCACCTAAATTTTCACGCCTAAATTCTATCGTTTAGTATTTTTCCATTTTCGTGCATCTTTCATTCCTAGTTCTGTTTTGTCTCTGTCTACAGTGACAGTAGCCCTGTGTTTCCCACCTACGGCCATCTTTTTGATTTGTCCAAACCCTCCCATTTTTACTGGGAGTTTTGTCCATACCCCCTACGTCCACAAATTTTTGTAATTTTTTATCAGCCTTATATCTATTTTTAGAAATTCGTGTTCTTCCTCAGCTACAGTGTTGTCAGTCATATCCCAGATCCGACCACCCTCCACTTCCAAAATCAGAACAAATCACCACCACCTCCAAATCCAGATCCAAAAAGAGTCCTGGTTTTGTAACTTGCTTTCCCACAACTTTTCTGAAGAACACAACCCCCGATTCGGACGTCTACCTCACGGTCAATGGCAATCCACAGGAAAGTTCTCTGCTGACCTGAGATTTCAGGAACTGTACAACAGCAACCTTCAAAATTCGCCAATCAGAAGTACATGCTTGATTATTTTTCTGTAATCACCCTGAGTTGAAGCCCTTCGAAGCATCTTTCCAATGGCACCAGTTTCGTTGCATTCCGACGTTGGAGCTGATCGCAGCGTCCGTTCTCGCCGGAGCGCGCGCCGGAAAATAGAACCGGAAGGTCCGTGGCCGGTTATTCCGACCGGTGTCGATCGGAGCCACCCGGCCTCCGACCGGTGAACCAGCGTGCCGCCAGCCTAGGGAACGCTTCCCTAAGTGTCCCCACTACAGCGGTGTCACCGGGACTCACTCGACCCCTCCGGACAGCACGTGGGCCCCACCGTCACTAGTTCGGGTGCTGCCGAAGAGACGCGAGAAGCCGCCCGTCAACCCGAATTCGGTCCTCGCGGGCCCGTTTGTGTAGCCCTTTACCTCCCTGCGTGGAGTGGGCAGTAATTCATTTGCTGTAATATGGTATATTAAGTGTCCCGGGAGTACGAGTTTCGGCCGGGTCCGTCGTCCCCACGCCGAGCGCGTGGAGGTATCGTTTTCGCTCCCTTCTCGGCATTTTGCTTACTTCATATATATTTGTTTATGCCGCTGCTAGAGAGCATGTGTAGGGATATCTAGCTCGCTTTATCTATTCATTACCGCTGCTGCGAGAGAGTGCGAGACCGTCCCGTGACCCGATCCGGGCACAAAAGAGAGCCGATCACCCTAGCTCATTGCCGGTTTCTCAACCGCGCACATCCGACGCTTCCCTCGTTAAGGGGCAGTAAGGAGCTTGTCGTGTCCGTGGTCTCGTCCTGCATCAATTTGGTATCAGAGCGAGTTTGAGTCTAGGGTGTCTAATAAAAAAAAAGGTGTCATTTACATCTAGTCATTAGTCATTGTCTAAGTCGTGTTTACGGTCATCATTGTTTTAAAACAAACAAAAAAAGTGTCTTTTGCATTGCATCCCAATAACCCGGTATATCAAAAGGTGTTGTCCGAACGTTAGGCTACGCCTATCGGGAAGGCCGCACACTTGCGCGAGTGATCTTCGGATCAGTTATCTCCGCCACGTACCGAGTCTTGGTCGTCATGTCTAGAGTTGTAGTCCATTGTCTAGTTGGTTTATCTACTAGTGTCGACATGTCCACCCACTAGTCCCCAATCACCCATGGACTCCCAAACGCCCGGATGGTGGCGATACTATCTCAAATGGAAGGACCACCCGAACCACCCCACGAGGCCCGAGACCCGGGACTTCTACGGGTCCGATGACCCGAGTGTCTATCTAGAATGGGAAGCCATCATGGACGATTACTTCGAGGTGTATATTATGTACGGGCCCATGCAAGTCGATGTTGCCAAAAGGTGACTTTTTGGTGAAGCCGCCGCAACTTGGAGGAACATCAAATACTGGAGGGAGGATAGGAATCTAAGGCCCATCGAGTCATGGTGGGAAATGAAGAGAGCTCTTAGGAGGGCCTACTTTCCCCGCCCACCTACCTCCAACCACGGAGGTCATATCACTCACCAACCCCACCAACTCACCCACAATCAAGTGGGCCACACCTCTACCCAATCCCACCCCTTCACTGTCGTCCAAGCCCACCAAGGCGACCCCAATCTAGTGGCCCGCCCAATCACCTCCAACCAACCTCCCCTTGGCACCCCCATCCCAACCCACTCAAGTACCTCCAACCGAGTGGAAGCCCCGCTTATAGCCGAGCCTAGGACCACACCTAGGCCGAGGGACGAGGAGCGAGTCCACCCCAAGGTCCCTACTCCAACCCGCTCCTTTGAGGAATTCGAGAAAATGATTTTGGATTTGTTGGAAAGGATAAGAGCTTCTTCACCCTCGAGAGCTCCAATGCCACCACCCTCTACGTCCGAATGTGATTCGGAACCATCTCATTTGGAGCCACCAAGGCCCGAGCCACCCGTATTTCTAACGGGTGCACTATACATCGCCGAGCCGCTTTTTAGTTGGCTCAAGGATGGCTTGGTCCCACCTCCCTTTCCATCCATGGACCCCATTCTACCTATAGTGCCGGTCAACTCATTCCATACCATATTTCGATCTCGTCACCATGTTGATACGTTGGACGATCTTGTCATGGGATTAGATTCGCAATGGGAGTTGACGCATCTTTTGGCCCGAGGCTTTGACCAACCTGCTAGTCTTAGCTTCACCCATCCGGCCTTCGGGTCCATTACCTCCGAGTACACCGTGGGTTGCGTCACAACGGAGGTTCTTCTACTTCTCCCGCTACCGGACGAGCCCGAATTCATACCCTTTTGTCCGAGGGAGGAATCATACTTCTTGCCTACGATCCCCGTCCCACCCGTCACAATTCAAGAAGGTGACTATCCACACCTTCAAAACTTCTACACGTGGGACCGTGACTTGTGGGAACCCACCACAAGGGGTCATACCTTCTTTGATCCCTTTGACCCATTCCCTAGTGGATCCTTAGACCCTTCATATTCACTTCACTTCTTCGAGGGAGTCCACTACCACACCCCTTCCCTACGGGCCGGGTCGTCTATGCCCACCACGCCCGTACACTTACAAGATACACCATCATCTAGGGGAGATACTCTTGGCCCTCCCACATCCACATCCCATAAGCATGCATGGCCCACCTTAGGAGGTCTAGGATTTCCGCATGATGTCGACCACCAGTTACGTCAGATGCATGCATGGCACACATTCGGGTGTCCTGGTCCGCCGTCACCCATGTACGGGTCGGACTAACATTAGGTGTGTCTAGGGTCATAGATGAGTCGGTGTGCTTTTTCTTTGTGTGGTATGTCTGTCTGCATGTGTCTTGTGCAAGCTCGTTGTCATTCTCTTATGAGTAAGAGGCGATTGGACTCACTCGATGAGTTTGGGATCGGTTCTACATCTATACCCGGATCAGTCACCTATAGGGACTCAGCGGTGATTCCTAGTGAGTCTTCGAGCTGCTTCCTTCCCTTTTGAGAGTGCCCCACCCGGAGTGTCCACCTTTAGCCCATAGCAGTTTGTGCATATCGAGTATATATGGAATGAGCAGGTGACGGTTACTTGGAGTGGAGCATACCCACGTTACTTGGCACGGTGACGGATACGCCGGAGTACTCGAGCATCCATACCCCTACTCGACGGGGTCGAGTTCCTCCCACCCGGGGAGAATTGATGGGGACATCGAGGCAAGACCGCCCGCATTATGTTTGCATTTATGTCCTTTCATATTTGTATGTATACCCTTGTGTTATATGGGTATGCAATTGTAAGTCTTAGTGGGTTTATATGTAAAATTCCAGTAGGCCCAAGCAAGGGGGCCCTCACCCCTTTTCCATTGGTCCACCTAGACCATGTGGGGCTGGTCAACCATCCTAGGTGGCCATCTAGAAGGTTGGAATGCCAATTGACCACATGGGAGACAAGTGGATTAAAAGTTCAAAGGTAGGCTACCTACCTCACCTACCTTGTCCCCCCATTAGAATTAATTAGGAATTTCATTTTTTTTATTCTATTTGGATCAAATATGATGTCCCTTAAATGCCCCTCCAGATCCTAGATCTAAGGGTATTCATGGACTTTTTTTATTTATTATATAAGTCATGTATTTCTATTATTCTAGAATTAATGAAAGTGAAAAAATCATTGTGCAAGAACCCCTCTCTTGGAGAATTTCGACCTCTCCTCTCTCCCCCCCTGGTTTCTTCATCCCCAACCCCCATTCTAGAGTGATATCTCCTTCCCCCCACCTCCGATGATCATCGGTGCCGCCGCCGCCGCCGTTCGTGCCGCCATCACGCCGCTGCGGAGCCGCCTTCGGTGTTCTGTCCATCCTGGATAGAGGCTTCTTGTCCGAATATCTGCTCTCCACCACGTGAAGATCTCAAGCTGCACTTTTTATGGTGTGTTTTTCCCTTGTATCCCAAGCTCAACCTAAATTTTCACGCCCAAATTCCATCGTTTAGTATTTTCCCATTTTCATGCATCTTTCATTCCTAGTTCTATTTTGTCTCTATCTACAGTGACAGCAGCCCTGTGTTTCCAACCTCCGGCCATCTTTTTGATTTGTCCAAACCCTCCCAATTTTACTGGGAGTTCTGTCCATCACCCCCTACATCCAAAAATTTTCATAATTTTTTATCAGCCTTCTATCTATTTTTAGAAATTCGTGTTCTTCCTCAGCTACAGTGTTGTCAGTCAGATCCCAGATCTGACCACCCTCCACTTCCAAAATCAGAACAAATCACCACCACCTCCAAATCCAGATCCAAAAATAGTCCTTGTTTTGTAACTTGATTTTCCACAACTTTTCTGAAGAACACAACAACAGATTCGGACGTCTACCTCGCGGTCAAAGGTAATCCACAGGAAAGTTCTCTGCTGACCTGAGATTTTAGGAACTGTACAATAGCAACCTTCAAAATTCGCCAATCAGAAGTACAGGCTTGATTATTTTTCTGTAATCACCCTGGGTTGAAGCCCTTCGAAGCATCTTTCCAACGGCACCTGTTTCGTCGCATTCCGACGTCGGAGCTGATCGCAGCGTCCGTTCTCGCCGGAGCGCGCGCCGGAAAATAGAACCGGCAGGTCCCTGGCCGGTTATTCCGACCGGTGCCGATCGGAGCCGCCCGGCCTCCGGCCGGCTAACCAGCGTGCCGCCAGCCCGGGGAACGCTTCCCTAAGTGTCCCCACTACAACGGTGTCACCGGGTCCCACTCGACCCCTCCAGACAGCACGTGGGCCCCACCGTCACTAGTTCGGGTGCTGCCGAAGAGACGCGAGAAGCCCCCCGTCAACCCGAATTCGGTCCTCCCGGGCCCGTTTGTGTAGCCCTTTACCTCCCTACGTGGAGTGGGCAGTAATTCATTTGCTGTAATATGATGTATTAATTGTCCCGGGAGTATGAGTTTCGGCCGGGTCCGTCGTCCCCACGCCGAGCGTGTGGAGGTATCGTTTTTGCTCCCTTCTCGGCGTTTTGCTTACTTCATATATATTTATTTATGCCGCTGCTAGAGAGCATGTGTAGGGATATCTAGCTCACTTTATCTATTCATTACCGCTGCTACGAGAGAGTGCGAGACCGTCCCGTGGCCCGATCCGGGCACAAAAGAGAGCCGATCACCCTAGCTCATTGCCGGTTTCTCAACCGCGCACATCCGACGCTTCTCTCGTTAAGGGGCAGTCACGAGCTTGTCGTGTCTGTGGTCTCGTCCCGCATCACATAAACTTGTTTCAAATGGATGTTAAGAGTGCATTTCTAAAAGGGTACATCCAGGAGGACGTATATGTGGAGCAACCACCGGAGTTTGAAGATACGGAGCATCCAGACCATGTGTGCAAGTTGGATAAAGCCCTCTATGGTCTGAAACAAGCACCCCGAGCATGGTATGAACGGTTGAGTGATTTCCTTATTCAAAATAGATTCAAGTGAGGTAATGTTGACCAAACTCTTTTTACGCAATTGAATGGTAAGGAAATTCTAATCGTTCAAGTGTATGTAGATGATATCATTTTTGGCTCCACCAAGGACGCTCTAAGTAAAGACTTTGCTGAGTTGATGCAAAGTGAGTTTGAAATGAGTCTCATGGGAGAGCTAACGTTTTTCTTGGGATTGCAGGTGACTCAGACTGCTGATGGTTTGTTCATAAACCAGAAAAAATATGCTATGGACCTGCTAAAGAAATTCAATTTGACAACAACCAAACCACAACCAACTCCCACGTCCACATCATTGAAACTTGATCAAGATGACCAAGGTAAATCCGTCAACCAGACCCTTTTCAGGAGCATGATAGGATCCTTGTTATATTTGACTGCCAGCAGGCCCGATATCCAATTTGCAGTATGTTTGTGTGCTAGGTTTCGATCGAATCCTAAAGAGTCTCACATGTCAGCCGTGAAGCGTATTTTTAGATATTTTGCTGGTACTTGTGAATTGGGTTTGTGGTTTCCACGTACTACAGTTCTTGATTTAATCGGTTATTCTGATGCTGATTACGTGGGTTGTAAAATAGACGAAAAGAGCACAAGTGGGCATTGTCAGTTCTTTGGAGGTTGCTTGGTTTCATGGGCCTCCAAGAAACAAAATGCTGTGGCATTATCAACTGCCGAGGCCGAATATGTGTCCGTAGGTAGCTGTGTTGCCCAAGTGCTCTGGATACAACAACAATTGATTGATTTTGGCATTACACTAGGTAACACAGCCATTCTTTGTGATAACACATCTGCAATTAATCTATCTAAGAATCCAGTGCATCATTCTCGCAAAAAGCATTTTGAGGTTAGGCATCACTTTCTGCGTGATCATATTAGCAAGGGGGATGTTGAAATAAAATTTGTTGATACAAATAATCAAATTGCCGATATCTTCACTAAACCTCTCAATGAAGACAAATTCACTTCTTTTAGAAGAGAGTTAGGCATTTGTCATCTAGATAGTCAGTGAGTGTCTTGTTCTTGTTCAGTTCATTTCATGCATTTGCATCTGCATTTCACCACTAGATTTTTGGTTTGTGTAGTCTCCTTGGATCATGCATGTGCATCATGATTGTAATGTGTGTTGCATTTCGCATGCTTGTATGTAAATCCAAATGCTTGGTGCGTGTGTATTAATACCTTATTGAAAAACCCAAACATTTTTGACCTCCCTTGATTTACTATGACTATATATTCCTTGGATAATAATGCATTGCCACTAGAAGTTCGGGATGAATCATGTTCGGGAAATCGATTATGGAGTTAGGCCCTATGTGATTTATTTTGCCTCAGAACTACCCCAAATTGACATTCCCACAAAATATCCCTTTTGCATTGATCAAATTATTTCTATACTCATTTGGGGCTCAAGCCTTGATCATTAGAATTCCACATCTCTACTAAAACTTCATTTCTCTTGGACTACAGGGAGGTGTCGACACCTAAAGTCGACACCCAGCCCTGTGTGTTATTTTTTTCTTCGGGCAAAATTGGGCAAAGCAAGGTGTCGACACTCCACATCACGCCCTAAGGCCCCTACGCAACCGGTGTTGCACTCCTTCGTCCCCAAATCCCTTCCTTGCTCAACCCTCCACCCCTACAAGACCTAGAAAGCGTGGACGCAACCGCGGCACCCGCGCCCTCTCCTTCGACGAGCATCCACGGTCTTTCCTTCAACCGGCTGTCCCCTGGAGCGTGGATGATCCGTGGAGATTCCTCCCATCCGTGGTAAGGGCGACATTGTCATCCCAAATCAACTTCTCATCTTCTCCTTCATCTTCGCACAAGATTGTTTCCCCCATGGCGCCCAAACGACGTGCGCTGGGCAAGGAACCCGCTGTGGAATCCAACCAAAAGAGGGAAGCTCGGGCTAAGCATAAAGAGCATGAACACATTCTGGAGAAACCCACTCCCGCACAGTTCAAAATGATGGATAGGAAGGTTCTCTGACCGTGAGCAGTTGATTTCAACGATCTTCACCAAGGACTCCCTGAGTTGCTCCCTTTGGTAAAAAATCAACCGAACCTTCTTTCGTTTATGGCTGATCACCGGAAGATATATCATTCCCTTGTCCTTCAATACTATGGAAATATGTTTTTCAAGAATAACAAATACATGACAGTGGTGAATGGACAAATTCTTGGTATCTTTGAAGAACAGTTAGCTAATGCTTTTAAGATGCCTATTACTGGCGAACTTCATGGGGAGGCAATGATTGATGAAGTTATGGCATATGAACTCTTGACCGGGGATGAAATGCAAGATAGAACCGTCAGTGGCTTAAACGCCAATCATTTTCCCCCATTGCAGCGCATTCTCCATCATATGGTGACCACTATTTTGCTTCCAAAGGCGGGAGGAAGGGAAAAGGTCACAGATATTCAGACTTTTATTATTGCTAATCTACTACAAGGGCAGTATATCAATTTCCCTGCACTTTTCTTTGGTCATATCACTGCATGTCTTCATAATCGGAATCGCACTCTTCCATATGCCACCGCCTTAACTACTATTTTTCGTAAGGCTGCCATTAATTTGAGCAAGGAACCTTGTCAAACCTTGAGAGAAGGTGATATCTACACCGTTCATTCCGTTTGCAAGAATATGGGCTATGAGAGAAACGCTCAAGGTCATTTGGTTCGGCATCTAAAATCTATGAAAGAGAAAGAACCTGAAGTTGATTCTGATGAGGAAGAAGAAGAAGCCGACGCTCAACCTGTACATGGCGGGACCTCCAGCACTTCAGCCGCCTCCACGGATGTTCATGGGATACAATTGACTGTGGAGACCTTGAGTGGTGATGTGGGTGAACTAAGGGAGACAGTGGATACTCTTACTCAGGATGTGGCCGAATTGAAGCTTAATCATACCACATATCTCCAGGAATTCCAGTCCATCCACACCTCCCTTGACTATTTCAAAACCGCCATGGATGCTCAAACCGAATAGTTCCAAGCCGTCGTGGATTATATTCGCAGACCTCCTCCTCCGCCATCCTTCGGATCTGATTAAGTCTTAGTACTTCACGTTGGCAGTTGCTACATGTCCTCCCGACTCCCCTTGTTTTTGTTGATGACAAAGGGGGAGAGTTATCTAGCTATATGCTATGTTTTGTTACTTTCATGTCATTGTGTGTCGCATGCATTGGTGATTGTGTGCTTGCATGGTCTCATGTTGCATTGTCGGTGTCTTAAGTTTAGTCAGTCTTGTATCTTGAGTCCTTGCAACAGTCATTGCACGAGCATAGTGGTTTATGTGGTGGTATTTTGCATTATGTAATCAAAAACAATTACAGAGGCTTTTAGGTATGTCTGTAGAAATCCTTTTATGGTTGTGAATGTCATTCCGATCAATTAATATTTATGTTTGTGGTTATGCTTGTGATTCATTGCATGAATACCAGTTACATGAGAGGGATGTTTGCAAATTGCACCAAAACCCACACTCTAGTCACTTTATATAAATTGTTGCACATAGCATTATTGTCATCATCAAAAAGGGGGAGATCGTTTGCCCCCGAGGTTATGATGTGTGGATTAATGAGTTTTGATGATTAATGAATGCAATGTGCGATCATGGTTTAGAGTGAACCGATTTTGTACTCTAATGAACACCACATCTTTTTAATCATGTAATGGTGATTCTGGTTGATACTCAAATGGTCTTTTGAATGGACAATTCAAAATGAGCAAGCAATTGAGGACCGAAGGTGAATTCAGGTAAAATGATGAGGTAAATGTTGATATGTGGTTTGATATGGATTTTTCATTCCTCCTTGATCTGTCACTCTTGAAATGGAAAATAGAAACGGTTTTGAGTAAGCCTACCTTGTTTAAAATCCTTTTAAGTCCCCATACTTCCATTAAAAAGTTGAAATGTAATGGTTATTTTGTGAGATCTATGATGTTGTATCAAACCGACACATACTTGGTGTTTTTACAGGTTGGAAGACCTCCTAGTAATCTCATTCTATCTTGCCATCATCCTTGGAGGAGTTGATGGTATAATTCTTAGCATATAGGTCATTGAGCCTTCTGGAAGGGCAAAAGTCGACATCTAGTGTCGACACACTGTTCCAGAACAGGCTTCCAGCAGCTTGTCCAGGAGGTGTCGACACCAGGTGTCGACACCTACTTGTTGTAGTTCTGGCAGCAAGCCAGAACACCTGGTGTCGACACCTAGCGTCCAGGGACTCTATTTGGTGTTTTTGCTCATTGTAATGCCCAAGGTGTCAACACCAGGTGTCGACACCTACACAGAGCCGTGATTTAGGACTTTTGCGTCCTCGAACCATTTGTCCAACCACTCACGTCAATCCGTCTTGTTTTCCTCCAGATTTCATGGATCTTGTCCTAATGGTGTCCCTTGACCGTCCTAGAAGGACATAACCCTCTCATTGGGTCGAAAACCCTAAGGAGGGAGGAAGATCTAGAGTTGTTTTTCTTGTTCTAACCTTGGTGAGTGCAAGTTCGTAGTAGCAACTCAAGGGCCTTCTTCCACCTTGTTCAGAACCTGAAAGTGAAGGGAAGAAGCTTGAATCAAGCCTCCACATCGTCCCCAACAGCGAGCTGCGTGGAACATCTAAGCTACAACCTCGTTCGTGCGACAGAGCTTCATTCTTCCTCAAGGATCGATCTTCCTCTTGCAGAAGCATTCAATTACATTCAAGGAAGTGAAAGGGGGAGCTTCAACCATGATAAACATTTCTTCACTCTCCATTTTCTGAATCTTTTTGCTTGAGCTTGTGCATCTGTTGTAAATCTTAAATCAGATTCTTGTGTGTGGTGTTCGTGTTCGAAAACACGAACGTGTGTGTGTGTGTGTGTTCGGTAGCCCAGATCGGGTGCCGTGTGTGTGTGTGTTTGCTGTTCTACACATCGTGTGTGTGTGGCTCACTTCATAGTGAAGTCTTGATCCTCACGAGTGAGGGGTGGACGTAGGGGACACGGCAGTGTACCCGAACCACCTAAAAATTTCGTGTCACTTGTGGTTTATTCTTCCGCATCCTTAGTCGAGTGGGCTTCATGGTGAGTTGAGCGTACACCAATTCCATTGTCTAACACCTACCATTTTTCACACGCATTAACAAGTGTATCCATGTTCGGGTGAGATCTAGTGCTTGCATGCTTAATTAACAAGTTTTCACTTGGAAGTAATTTTGTAATTGGCCAATCAATTCACCCCTCCCCTCTTGATTGCCACCTTTTGAGACTCAACACTCTTCTTCTCCTTCGTTCTCTTCTTCCTCAACCTCATCCTCATCTTCATCCTCATCATCTTCTTCTTCATCGCCATCTTCTTCATCTTCATCTTCATCTTCATCTCCATCAGCTCCATCGTGTCCTTCTCCTTCATCTCTTTCTCTTCTTTCTTCCTCAGCTGCTTCACCGTCTCCGCCGTGCTCTGCCGCCGGAGCACCTTCGGCCGCCATGGGAGGAGCCTCCTCCACGGCGTGTTCATCATCGCTGAGGACCACCACCTCAAGGGCCGTCACCCTCTGTTGTTTACCCGGGCCCGTCATGGGTTCAAGAAGATGAGATAGAGATACAGAGATGGGGAATGGGATATTGAAGATGCGGTTAGCGTTTGGTTCGTAGCAGAGAAAAGGAAGAAGAAGAGATGAAATGAAACAAAGGAAGGAGAAGAAAAGAGGGAAAGTTAGTCAGTTAAGTTCAAAAAGAATGGACGCCCTAATGGCAGTCGTTCGTTATTTGATTCACGGCTTTGGACAAGGCGCTATTTCCAGATATGACGACCGCATCCGAGTCATCATTTAACTTTGCATGGGAAAATGTAACTATCGTCAGACACATTAATGAGAAATTTGATTGATGTGACGAGAGTAATTATTACTGTTTTGAATTGACGACATTGCAGGAGGCGTCGGCTCGTTAAGGCACGACTCAAGTTAAGGTGTCATTTAAGGATATTATGGGGATTTTCGAAGAGGAATTTAAAGCGAACCACGTCTTTGGTTGGGGCGTCATTTAAATAAACGCCTGTGTGCGAAGGCATCAATCATGGGATTTGTAGTGGATTTATCATTTTCTAGGAATTTGATTTATAGAGATTGATGACATTATCTAAGGCGTTGTTCTATGAATTGATGCCATGAAGGAAGTCGCGGCTCAGTACAGCGGGACCGAACTCAGTTAATTTAGATAGAAACTGGTTAAACTTGGAAGATTTGATCAATATAAAATGTTTTTTGGCTCAATTAAGGAAAATCCTTTATTTCATTAAAGAAAAGCATTATTACATGGCTAATGGGCCACCATGGGCCTCAATCTCTTAAGAGCTATTACATATGATTTGCATTTCTCTTCTTCTTCTTCAACATGTTGCTTGGGCCAGTGAAGAAGTCCAACCCTCCATTGTGCCATGATTATCTTGATCTCTTCTTGGTCACCACTTGAGCCTAATTCTCTCCTTTTGAGTGGAGGAAGGTGAGAAGCTTCTTCAAAAACGTGTCGAGGAAGATCGAGTTGTGGGAGGCACCGGTGAGCGTTGTATAGCATGAAGTCGGTCCCACCGATCAATCTTAGGTCTATGCCAGAGGAGAGTCTTGATGGAGCTCTTGGGTCTTGAGAAACCCCGGTGTGCATGTGAAACCATCCTTAGGCATGGCCTTGAAGTAGTTCCTCTAATCAACCATCTTCTTTAGCTTTGGGACCCGATTTGTCACCCTCTCACATAAGCCTAGAGAACCCGTCATATACCGGAGGGGGCTCTTGGAGAAGATCTTTGAGGCCGTTTGTATTTCATTACATGGGTCAAATTTTAGGTGGAGGTCCACCCAACTAGAGAGAAGGAGCATTGACCCGTAGAGAGGACGCCCCAAGGAAGCGGAGGTGAGACCGTTGTAGAGATTGGCTAGCACCACCGGCCCAATCCTTTTGCCCTCCCATATACTAGCAATTGCACTCAAATGGCACTCCTCTAAGAAATCCTCCATTGAAGGGAAGAGAAGTGCTCCTACCAAGCATATGACAAAACCCTTCATTACTTTCTCCAATTCATCATCCTTTTGGGCTTGGTCCATCCTTTTGTCAACCCATGATGCACGTTTCAAAAGATTGATCCCCTTGTTGGTCTTTATTTGGTTTACTAAATTCGAACTAGGTATAAGGCTAGATAGCGCTTCATGAGCACTTATTTGTCTTGGAAAGCTAGCCATCTTAGTCCCATCCCCTTGCTTCATCCTTTTCAACCCAAGAAGCAATTCCACCTCTTCTAGGAGTACGGTGGCCTCAAAGGTGGGAAATAGGAAGGTATGAGTGTTTGGATGCCATAGTTCAATAAGAGTTCCAATTGAGGCCCAATTAAGGTGGATGTCATTGTAATGGGTGGCATGGGTAACTAGGCCAAGAAGGTGCCATCTAGAGAGAAATAACCTCATATCAAATGACAATTTAGAAAGGAGGAGAGGTAGCCACTTGATCTTCAAAAAATGTCTAGGCCCTGGTATATTTGGGTAATCTTGAAAAATGAAAAGCAGAAAAAAAAGAAAAAAAAAGAGAAAGGTTGATCAAAATTTTGAGGGAGTGAAGGGGTAGAATATAAGCTTCAAATCAACTCTCATACTTACTTGGCCCATGGTGATCTTTCCATTGATGTGACCGGCGATTTCAGAAATCCTAGGAAGCCCAATCTTAGGCCTCTTTGAAGGCCTCTGCAGCATTTTATCCATCTTCCTTTGGTTGAAGAAAATCCCTGTTTTACTGATTTCCGATTCTCTATGGAAAGCTTCGGCTGCAGCGCTCAGTCAGTTGATGAGTTTCAACAGCAGAAGGCCCCTCCTTTTATAACGTTTCAGAGCTTAGTTAGTTTCTCGACAAGTGCAGTTTGAGTTTGAGTCGAACGAGCCTCTGGCAATTTGTTTCCGAACAGGGAACGGAGCAGCAGGACGTGCAATTATTTGACGACATAGATGGTGGCATCATTTCATTGAATCGCGACATTATGAGTGTCATCATTTATCTAACGCCCTCATACGCAGGCATCATTTTTAGTCTGATTCCAAGTTAAACATTGAAAGGAATTAACGACTTTGTGGCTGTCATCATTTATTATAGCGCCTACTCGCGAAGGCATCATTTCTTGAGATTAATGCTTTAAGTCATTATGTGGCTTTATGATTATTTGTTGAACTTCCACCCTATGACTTGATACATTATCATCATAATGATCTTTGTTGAGTTAATGAAATTTTTGATTGAGCTACTTATATCTTGGTGCATTGATTATGAATTTGTTGGAGCTAATGATATTTGAGCACAGGAAAAGAGCGTGCTATGAAAGTCTTGAAATGATTGGATTCCTTCCGCTGGTAACATCATTCCACCTTTGTATTATTCCCCTATATGCATTATTACTATAAGATATCTACGATATTATAGTATATCACAGACCTTGTGGTTCTGATGAACCTGGAATTTGAGTTCCCCTTCATCAAAAATAGTGATAGTTCCAAGGGAGTCTTGATCACACGGATAGGCCGTTGGGTCATTTAAGATTTGGGATGACAGTTCCACTTTCTGAGTTGATGCGTGGATAAACGGGCTTCGGCTTAGTATCAGCTTAGAGATCTAGATTCCTGACCAAGTTTGAATAGTTTAGCAATATTATCCTTGATTATTTTCTATTTTAGTTTGTTTTAATTTTTCTTTTAGCCAGCATGCATCATGTAGGACTTTGAGCTTTAATGATGAAGATCCTCATATTACGCCAATAATGAAAGTCGCTTGCTCTTAATTTGAGTTGACATGAGATATTCCATTCTAAATCAAGTACTATGAAGCCGCTCAGGCTGGTTCCTTGAAAGTATTCATTCACTGGGTCTCTATCTCACTTCACTTTACTTTTTATTGCGAAAAAAATACCTTGGTTGTAGCACGTCCACATTGGCTGGTAACCGCTCTCCAATAGTGTTTCTCCTTCTGTGTCCGCGTGCACATTTTATTTCATTAGCTTAGTTTCTTCATCCAGCCAATCATTGCTTTCTCGTAATCATTCGAGGTAGTTTCATCCAGAACCATGGAAAGATTTCCAACGCCTAGTATCGGAGGCGTGTCACATCACACCTTGGCATCTATTTATCAGTTCATTCCCACTTCATTCCGCTTGTTGCACTTTCGCTTCATTCCGATCTCACTCCCTTCCAAAGCAGACGCCAAGGTGGGGTAGCTGTAGACACGTCAAAATCGACGCTATGTTGAGTAAATCTCATATCACCACGTGATGCCCCAAAGTGGACTTCAATATTGGCTTAATATGAAGTTTTTCTAATTTATTTGGTTATTATTTTCCATAAAAATTGTTATTAACGCCTGGAGGAAGGGCGTCATTTAATTAACGGCTTAATGGGTGTCGTGACTTAATCAGAAGATGACCGTTCATGCAGGCGTTGTTTCCTGGATTTTACGAATCCTAATAAAAATAAAATTCAAAGAATCGACGTTAATCTCTGGGGCGTTGATTATTTGACACCATTTCAAAAGGCGTCATTTCACATTTTTAAATAAGGAAAGTCAATTGTTTCTATAATTAAAACCAGGAATCAACGAGTTAAGGCAGGACGTCATTAGTGTCGTCATTTTGAGTTCCGTCTCCGTTTCGCCTGCTACCTTCCCATGATCATCCTTTCCTTGTTTAAACTTTGTGTTCGATTGGGAAGGTAGATCCTTGCTGAAAGATTGAATTCCTTGTTATAATCCACTTGAAATTAGGATTTTTGGCCTATAAATACCCCCATGGTTCCTCACGCGCGCGAGAGTTAACAAGAGAGCTAGGAAGAGCACTGTGAGAGTTTTTACACAGAGGGAAGAGAGTTTTCTCTTTTGCAGGTAATTCTTCCGTGGGGATTTTCTTCTTCCTCTGGTGACGTTCTCCTTCCACGGGCGAGCTCCTTCCTCCAGCGGCTTCTTCCTACTGCAGCAACCAAAGCGCTGAAGCTCTCTCCCTTTACTGCTGCACACACAGTAGAGAGGGCACTTCCTCTTACTCCTTTTCTATTTATTGTTATCATATTAGTATCTCGCGCATCCTTTCTTCTAGCTATCTTGCTAGAGAAAGTCATACTCTTAGCATATAATTGCTTTGCATATCGTGGCATCCATACTCCCTACACCTTGTTACTCCTCTTAAGGGTTTAAAACCAAAACACACAAGGTGTGTTCATGCCCAATTTGATTGATTTCATATTACTAGAGCATTGATACTACACATCTTTTGGCTAATCCATCTCTTTGTTTGTTTCGTGTGTTTTTTTTGCAAGGGTAATCAAAGTATAAACCCCCTTCATCGGTCAGCCGGTAGAAGGAGGAAGGAAGAGCTCATAATCTCCCCGCTTCATACAAGGTACATGTGATCATCTTTTTTGTATTTTGAGGTAACCCCTCTGGCGATCACCCTCCTTAGAGCATCTCATGCTCACCCCCCTTTTCTTATTTCCCACATATTTTAGCACCTTTATCTATTTTATTTTTCTTCTCTTTTTAAAAAAAATGTCTATGTGACACATTCACAACGTGTGCACTGGACCTTGGGAGTATACATTCAATGATGAAGGCGCTCAATAGGATAAAGTGGAAGAATATTCATGATTCTATTTTTTCTTGCAGAAAAAGGAAGACACGTGGACCAACAGAAGATTAACTAGATTATTCACATTATCCAGAAAATTATGTCCAAGCTCTGCTATATATACCGGCACTCTTCCTTGTGGAAGGGGCTACTGCTGAGGGATGTTGCAGTGGGCTACGAAGAAGCTAAGAGAGCTAAAGAGAGAGAGAAATCAGGAGTAGAAGAAGAAGAGAGAGAGAGAAAGAGAGAGAGCAGCCATTGATCTCAAGAGCAACTTCCAAATCCATTCCAGAAAGAGAGAGTGTGAAAGCAGGCAAGGAGTTTTTTTTTATTTCCGACATGTTTAGATAAGACTTGTGGATCAAATCCAAAGTCTTCATGCTATATTCGAGCTACATCTCTTATTTCCTATTTTTGTTTTCTTTTCATTTCTGAACTTTGAATATTACACCAGTGTGTGTAATCTGTGCAATGTTGGCACAGGCTCAGCTCGTCTGAGCGTAGTTGTGTGTGTGTGTGTGCTGCTGGGTTTCAGATTAAAAACGTTTGGGGTTCATGCCCATGTCTTGCTGTGAAAATAGCGTGAGGAGTGTTCTCCTCGTGGGGAGGTTGTTCCCCGTGTGTGTGCGTAGGGGTTTGTCTGCATGCGTGTTGGAGCCTGGCTCCGTGTGTGGGGGGGAGTCTTTCCCATGATGTTCATCAGCGAGTGAAGCCTCACCGGTTTGGTGAGGGGTGGACGAAGGGAGCCTGGTGTGGTCCCGAACCACCTTAAAATCTTGTGTCATGGGTGTGCTTATGTGGTTTAGCTAGCTTACAATAGCTTAGCTATTAGAACGTTTCCACTTAGTTGCAAGAAGAAGATTTTTTGGGGGGCAAAGTTTTTAGAGAGATCTATTCACCCTCCCTCTAGATCCGCCTTGCAGCACTAAGGGACCTAACACATGAAATATTGTGAGCAAATCAAAGTACATAATGACTACTCGTTTACCTAAGAATTTAAATAAACATACTAGCAGAAGGTGGTGGGAGAGGTGTACTCTATACAGTTGGTGCAGAGGCACTCAGACCTGTAAACATGAAATATCATGAGCAAAATAAAGTGTATAATGACTACTCGTTTACCTAAGAATTTAAATAAACATAGCAGTAAAACGTGGTGGGGGCAGTGTACTCTGTGTAACTAGTGTGGAGGCACTCGAACTTGTAAACATGAATATCGTAAGCAAAATAAAGTATATAATGACTACTTGTTTACCTAATAATTTAAATAAACATACCAGCAGAAGGTGGAAGGTCGATAAGAAGTCTCAGCCATACTTGTTTCTTCATGTCCCAGCTTCCACATCTTGTTAAATTCTGCTCGGAGCTCAATTGAATGGTGAACAAGAAAAGCATAATCTTTTCCCAAAATTTCCATCTTTTCAACCAAATGTGCATACGAAAGCACGACTTCATGAATCTCAACAATTGATCCCCGGTGATGAGTATTTCCTTGCCTGGCTTGATTTTCTAATCTTTGTAGCTCATTATACAGCCGTGTCTAAAGTAGTGAAGTATGAGTTGAAACATCTCCCAGTGTACCAACTAGTCTGTTAAACCTACTGGTTGCATGGTCGGCATACTTCTTTTGCTGAATAAACTTAGTTCACATATGATTCTCCAAACGTGCAAGCCTCAAATCAAATATATTCGACATTTCTACCCTGGAGGATTAGAACAAATTGAATTGAGCTGACAAAGTTATAAACTGAGAAGAAATGAATGCATAGAGCTCAAGTGACACGGATTGTGATGTAGAAGTAGCTGGAGTTGAGGCAGAAGCCTGTGAAGGCATTGGAGCTTGGAATGGTCGTTGCTGAGAAGATGGAGGAGTTGGAGCTCTGGCATGTGGCATCCATGAGACAATTGATAGACATCTTGAAACAGGAGAAGCTTGTGGTGGTGGACATGTTGTAGACGGAACTGAAGAAGGAACTGTAGAAGGCTGAGCCATAAGTTCCGGTGGAACATCATCTTGAGAAAAAATATGTGGTTGTTCCTCAAGACATGGAGAAGAAGGTGGCTCTGCTGGAGCTGAAACTTTGGGCTGATGGCATTTGGCAGTTGGTAGTTGCCTCGAACTACATCTCCTTCTTCTGTATACTTCATGAAGGTACTGACATTGTGGAAAGTATAAACATTTTATTTTGGAATTATTCTACACACTTAAGGATCCAATGGAATTGTAGCCATCTCAAAAATAGGAGTAGGATGGGAGGCATAAGGAAGAAATTTATCTTTGAATTTCATACAATACTCAAAATGTTGCAGCATTAATTGAGGCAGTGAGATTTGCTATTTCTTGAGTAGATGATAGAAAAGAAAGATGTGAGTCCTATTGACTTGACCCCGACCTCCACCTTTGGGGGATATAATTGTGGTGAACAAATGGTGGAGGAGTTTGTGAAATGGAGGAAAGACATTGGCATTAATGTCCTTATGGATTTCTTTAGGAGTAGGTTGCCCTGTCATCAGACTATAAGCTTCCCTCTTGGGGTCTGCTCCAGATGCAGGAACTTTCAACGCAATATGTAAAAGCCTCCTTGTCAGTCCAATTTCTACATCCATTATAATGGTGTATAGCTTCCCATCTACTATTTGCAAATTGTGATAGAATTCCTATACCAGTTCTGGGTAGTACCTTTTATGTGCGGAAATAAAATCTAGCCACCCTTGTGCTTCCATAACTGCAGGCAATTCTGGGAAGAACTCTAACAGCTTCCGATCTTCCAAATCGAACCATCTGGGAAAGATAATATTTCTTGATTTTATAGGCCCTGGAGCTGGATTTACGTCTGATGATTCTGCCCGAGCCCTAGTCGTTCTAGTTCTTTCCCTTTCATCTTCCTGAGGTTGCTTGCCCTTTGAAGAGGAGCCTTGGGTCGCCTTGGACTTGGCTAGAGATCCAGTATTAGGTGTCTTTCTCTTCTGAGGTACGATGGAAGGCGGATCATGGTGAGACTTTAAATGCTTTTTCATCCTGGGAGTGGATGGCACAGGTTCCGCTGGAGCCGTGCCTTTGGCAGATCGAGCGGCCTTGGTCGCTGGAGACTCCCTGGTTGCCATGGGAGGAGAAGAAGAACAAGAGAGCTCAGAGGGAGATGAATATACTAGGAAGGAAGTTTGCCTGGCTTGGGACGACAGGAGAACTTTCGGGGCGAAAGTTGGCTTCCACGCGCTGGGTTAAAGGAATAGGCCGAAAAAAGGTAAAGTGGAAAAAGGTAAAAGGTGCCTCCGAAAGGTTTATCTAATGATAGGAATAAAGTGATAAATCCCCCAAAAAAATCGACCAAAATAGGAAATTCATTTTTCAGGGTTGTAAAAACTGAAAAATAAGAACATTCACTTTAAAGAAACTAATTATTAAAGACTCTTATTTTATTTTTAATGGTTTAAAACATATAAGCCTAAATTTGAAATAAAAAACTTAAAAAATCATTCTTGCCAAAAAATTTATTAAATCAACCTTTTTAAAACTCAGCCCTTCCCCTTTTCTCTTGGCCTTACTCATCAATTTCATTAGACCCATTTAGGAAAAGTTTCAAGTAGTATTGAAATTAAGCATTTTTTGAGTTTTATGGTTAAGCCTTGGGTCAACTATTTCATCTTTCAGTCTTTTCTTTTCACCATATTTTCTTTTTTTTTCTTTTCATGAGCATTCAGGTCTAGCACACACCTTTTTACACGAGGAAACGCGTTTTTTACATGCCAGAGTCCCCAGTTACTCAATATGACTAACCATTCTGCTTCAATGATCTAGTACAGACCTTTTGACGTAAGGAAGAATAAGTAGAAGATCACAAAATCAGTTGACAAATATTAACTTCAGTCGACAGATATTAACTTCAGTCGACAGATATCAGTAGAAGACAAGAGCCCCTGGTTAACTGATATTCAAGTTTGATCAGTAGTAGATGCCAAGCAAGGTCAACGCCCCAAGTCCACAGAGAAAGGCCAAGCAACAATAGCAACATCAGCTAGCAACAAAATTCAGCAACTAGCAACTATTCGATGAAATGCTGCTAGTGCAAGCCTACTGATCTCATATATCGGCCAGCAGCATGCAAGCAGCACCTGTTGTAACAAAAGCAAATGCCAGCAACAGCCACCCGCAGCTAGCAGTATCAGCCATTAGAGAAACAAGGCTTTGGCAATCAGAGGGTCGACCCCAGGGGTCGACCTGTTTGATCTGAGCTCTACTCTTCTCAAACATTCAATTAAGAGCTTGGATATTGTAGAATTCAATATCAAGTTGACTTGGTCTCTTCACCAAGTCGACTCACAGCTTAACAGAAGCTTGGATATTACAGAATTCAATATCAAGTCGACTTGGTCCCTTCACGAAGTCGACTCACAGCTTAACAGAAGCCGAGATATTGCAGAACGCGAAGATCAAGTCGACTTGGTCTATTCGCCAAGTCGACCTACAACATGCCAGAAGATTAATTTATCCAGAGTTCAAAGGACAAGTTGACTTGGTATCAAGACCAAGTCGACTCGTCACGATATTAAACATGTGAACTTCAAGAGTGGGTAGTGGGTCCCATGCAGGGTTGATAATCCAAAGTCCAATCATTGGCGTGTAATCCCAAGCATGTGCCTTGGGTTCTGGAAACATCATAGGAGAGGATATTCACTCTTTACACTTGGACCAATCAGAAAAACCCCTGGAAAAAGGTGTTATCCATTATCCTTCTGCCTTCGAGAATCACGTGAGGCAGCGTGAGCTTCATTAGCAGGCCAATCAGTGGCCATCATACCTTGGATCTGGAGCCTTCCAAGACATCTGAATGACCCAGATTGCATCTTCCTATCTGAAATGGCCGATCCGATACGGATCACATAGTCAGCGAACCTCGTATTATGATTAAACATAATTAAGTGTAGTATACTATTAATTAATTATAGGAAGGGTATATAAATATTTCAGGGTTTTTTGACAAAATCAAAATCGGTCAAAAATATGTCAAAATTTTTTGACAGAAAGCATTTCGGACAGAAATATGTCGATAATTTCTAACATATTTCTGACGAAATTCTATTCCATCGGAAACTACTGATATATTTCTATCTATTTCTGTTATTTATTACATGTATTTATATATTGTATCGTGCTTCACTGACTTGGTCCGGCTCAGACGTACCGTATTGTATCTGAGAAAGCTCGATACAGTGCTGCTCATCTCGGGATCGCCCAAGTCGTGCAAAGTCACCATGAGAGAGAGAGAGAGGGAGGAGAGGGTGGAAGGGATAAAGAAGAAGGGGAAGACATGATCGATGCACTCCGAGTCGGTGGTGACTCAAGCGTACATTATCGGATCAGAGAAGGGCCGATTGATCTTGTACGAATCAGCTAGTCGGCGAACCTCGTATTACACTTAAATGTAATTAATTGTAGTATACTATTAATTAATTATAGGAAGGGTAGATAAATATTTCAGGGTTTCCAATGGAATCAAAATCGGTCGAAAATATGTTAGAAATTTTTGACGGAATATATTTCGGTCAAAAATATGTAAGTAATTTTTGAAGTATTTCCGACTAAATTCTATTCCGTCGGAAACTGCTAAGATATTTCTTTCTATTTCTATTATTTTTTACATATATTTATATCTTCTATCATGCTTCGCCGACTCCGGCTTACTGTATCGTATCTGACAAAGCTCGATACAGTGCTGCTCATCCTGGGATTGCCCGAGTCGGGCAAAGTCACTATCAGAGAGAGAGAGAGAGAGAGAGAGAGAGAGAGAGAGAGAGAGAGAGAGAGAGAGAGAGAGAGAGAGAGAGGAAGGGGAAGACATGATCGATGCACGCCAAGTCGGTGGTGACTCGGGCGTACCGTACTAGACTAGAGAGGGGCCGATCCAGTACGGATCACCTAGTCGGCTAATCTCGTATTACGATTAAACATAAATTATTGTAGAGAAATATTTCAGGGGTTTCCTACGGAATCAAAATCGGTCGGAACTACGTCGGAAAGTTTCGACGGAATTCTTTTCGGTCAAAAATACGTGGGAACTTCCAACATATTTCCGACTGAATTCGATTCCGTCAGAAACAATTGATATATTTCCATGTTTGTTACTATTTCTGTACTGTAAAATTAATAATTATAATTATTTCTGATGGAATATAATCGGTCGTAAATCGGTCAGAAACGACCGACTTGTTTCCGACGGAACACGTTCTATCGGAAACTATTAATATTTTGAAATTAATAATTATAATCATTTTCGATGTAATAAATAGGTCGAAAAGCAGGCATAAATTATCGACTATTTTTTTGACAGAATTTATTACGTCAGAAAATATTTTTAATCTATAATTAATAATTAAAATTATTGTCGACTATTTTTTGACCGATTATAGTCCGTAGGAAATTCGCCGATATATTTTGACCATTTTTTGACCGATTTTATTCTGTCGGAAACTATTTATATTAAGAAGTGAATAATTATAATTATTTTCGAAGGAAAACATCGGTCAAAAATCGGACGAAAAGTAACGATGAATTTTCGATCGATGGTCGTTCGTCGGAAATAGCTGTGGGTAATTACTGATTGAATTCCGACGGAATATATCATGTCTTAAAGTTGTCTCTTTTTAGAGAAATATTTCCAATAGAAAAAATAGGTTGGAAATCGGTCAGTAATTACTGGCTGATTTCTGACAGAATATTTTCCATTAGAAACTTGTAAAGTTTCTGACAGATTTTCGACAGAAATAGTTACGTTGAAAATTTCCATCGGTATTTTTGATTTTTTTTTTGTAGTGTTATGAGCTCATTTTATTCATTTTCTGGCCTGTTAAGCCCTGGGGATCAAAAAATCACGAAGTTCCACATTCTGGCTAACCAAGCCTCTTGATCACGGTCGTGTGATAGATGGGATTCTCAGGCAATCTTGCTGCCCAGCGAAAGCACGTCTCTTCCCATCTTGATCACCCTAGAGTCTCCTTTAGGGATTTCTCCCCGAGGATTTCGATCCAGATCACCTCCTATCCAATCTAGCTAGGGACCATATGTAATAGATTTTTTACATAATAATTCCTCTAGGACTCTTATTTTTTAGCTTTATCACTCAGTTCTGAACTAGGGTTTCTAGACGTCTATAAATAGGCACCCATGGCCTAGTTCTCGAGGGAAGACGATATTGGAATTGGGGCGAAGTCATGCTGGATTGTACACTCTTCTCTTCATCCCCAATCATCCAAGGAAGTATCCAAATCATTTCTTTCTTCTATAGTTTTCTCTCTTGTTCTTCCTTGTTCTATTGCATACTTCTCTTTAGTGCACACTACCCTATCATTCTTTACCTCATTTATTTGCATTACACTACACACGCACCGATCTTATTTTCCCAAAATAGGGGTTAAAAACTCAAACCTCTAGGCACTTTCCATTCCGATTGCATATTCTATTTACTTGAGGGATAGATACTACATAATTCATAGATCCAATAGGTTTTTCTCTTTATTTATGTTGTTTCGTAGGTCCAGGCAGGCAATAGATGTGAGGTCCTCACTCTTTGGTCGGCTGAAGAGAGAGAAGTAAGAGAACCTGACTCCATACTTTTTGTGATATAACGCGGGTGACCTAGGGACTGTATTCATCAGGTCACGGTCACTATAGAGACCGTGTTCATCGGCTAGGGCTTAATTAATATTTTTTTTGGCTGAACCCCTCTTTCCAAGTATGTAATGTAGGTCGGTAATTTATTACTATTATTTACGTTGCTACTCCTTAGTGGTGATCATGGTGACCTTCTCTTTATTTTAACTTCTTTTCATTTCGTTTCATTCACGCCCGTGCATTCACCTTTTCTTCTCAGTCATCTCCGATGTTTACAACCAGCAGGAGCAATATCTAAGGTTGCAAAAAGATCTTGGGGCTAAAAGAAATTCTAAGAGTTTCCAGAAGCTGAGGACTTATCTTTAGGCACTGCCTGGGTCATGGCATCTTGACCAAAGCCCTCGAGGGTAGGACCTAGTGACAGTAAGGGGGACGCGTCAGGCGCGGGAGCAACTGGAGGTGGCTCGATAGCTTGGGGTGCAACACGACGAGGGCCTTCCCTTTGGAGTTGATGTTGTTCCCTAAGGCAACATTGGCAAGACTAGCAAATGAGAAAACCTGGGCAGTCGATGCAATAGGCAGTGCAGGGCCAAGATGAAACGAGAGTGTAGCGGTCTCAAAAGAGGAAGACAACATGCGAGTAGGAGCAGCAATAGGCTATAAAGGCTAGAGGTGGATTGGGGGCACGCCTGTGGCAAGTTGTGCAGCATTGTTGACATTGGAAATGAACGCAACGTCACCAGATGTTAGAGAGAAAGGGTAGGCGAAAGGCCTAAAATGCCTTGACATAGAGGAAGCGTGCTGGGGGGAGGGGGGGCTTTAGCTCGTCATGTGAAAGGAGGCGCGGATTCGATGGGTGGTGGATGGCCCCCTCCAGGTCTAGCCATGGCCAGGAAGGGGGGACAACTACTATAGAGCTTCTCTCTCTAGGAAGCCATAGAAAGAGAAATCAACTATATCCTTCTAATTGATTTACATTTGTTGCCCCCAATGTTATGATGTGCGTCTTAGAGAGTTTTGATGATGACCAATGCAATGTGATCAAGTGGATTGCAGCTTTACTCTCTAGATCTTCATCATGACTTATTCGATGAGTTTTTGTGTGTGATGCCTCATGAAACACTTTTGTATGGACATTGGAAACCTTTGGGTTGAGCAGAAAAACGGCCACATTTGTAAGTTTTTCATGGCTTTGTAATACAAGATGGAACGGATGGGTAAAGGTGTGCATACAAATCTAATGTGCTATTTTGTGCTTGATTAATGAAATGCGTCAGTAAATTCTTCTTGGATGGCCAATGGAAATCATATAGAAATGAGCCATCGTACCTCATAGGTTAGATCAGGGAAAATTCCACAGGGATAAGCTTCCTTAAACATTCAAATGTTCATGATATAAGGTGAAATGCATGAGCAAGTTTATACTATTAATGCCAATACAAACCTAATTTTCTTGTGGTGTTTTTGCAGGTTGGAAGATCTCCTAAAACCCCATTTATAATGCCAAAACCCTGGTGAGGTTGTAGGTTTTTATTTTTAGCAGATTGGGCCTTTTTGCTTTCAAAGGGACCAAGTGTTGACACCAAAATCCCTATGTTCTGCCGGCCTTTGTTTTCAATGCCCCAAGGAGAAGGTGTCGACACCTGGTGTCGACACCCATTCCCATTTGTTCTGGTTTTTATAGCCCTGGGAAGTAGGTGTTGACACCAGGTGTCAACACCCACTTTGACATGTTCTAGCTGGGCATTTTATTCACACTGGGCGAACAAGTGTCGACACCAGGTGTCGACACCTATTCCGAGGTGTTCTGGCTGGCTTGTTTCTGCTTAGGCCATGGTGCTGGTGTCGACACCTTGGCGGCGCATCCGATCGTGACTTTTGCGAATCAGCTCGGAACCCTACCTACTCCGATCCCAATGCTCTCAAATGATTGGTCCATGGATCCCTAGACTTCCACAAGTATGGAGACAAGTTTTGGGTATAAATTGAAACTCCTAGGGCATCCAAAAGGCAAGGTTTTTAAGGTCTACACGTTTCTATTCTTTTTCTTGAGCAGGGCGGCGGCTGCAGATCCAAGACTTCCTCCAGATCGATTTGGGCATCAAAGCTAGAGGAGGAAAGTTGGTGTTCACCTTCCCAACAGTCCTTTGCTGGATGATGTGTGGAAAATCAAGTAATAATCATGTTTGAGCAAGAATCGCCCGCCCTCTTCGAAGAACAGTCTTCATCCTACGGAAAAACTCAAGCACGATCGATGGAAAGAAAGGGGGAGTTCTAACCATGACGATATCTTCTTCAATCTGATTTCTCAAGTTCTTTTGGGTCATATCTTGAATATTCAGTGTAATTGGTAGCATCTTGAATCTGGTTTTGTGTGTCTTTGCTCTTGAACGAGACACGAGCAGGAGTGTGTGTGTGGGCGACCGAGCTCGGCTGCCGTATACGTGGTTGCTGTAGTATACAGCGTGTGTGGCTCACATCTTAGTGGAGCGTTTATCCTCACACAGTGAGGGGTGGGCATAGGGGGCACGTTAGTGAACCCGAACCACCAAAAATCATGTGCTCCTTTGTGGCTTGCTTCATCGCATGTTTTTACGAGTGGGTCCTGCGCTAAGTTGAGTGGATTTTCCCTCCGACATAGTTCCACTACGTTCATGTACTCATGTTCACGAGAGAGATCATGTTTGCGTGAGAGTGAGTGCTTTTATGCCTAAGATTCATTCAAAATCTACAGTCAACATTTTTAACAAGTATCTCGTCTATTAAAGTTTTTTTTAGAGCAATCAATTCATCCCTCCCCTCTTGATTGCCATTCGTCTGGGCACAACAATTGATATCAGAGCCTTAGTCTCTGATTGAGTCGACCTCACGGTCGCAGAGCAAGATCCTAGAGTATGGCAAACAGAGGGATGATACCCGAAGGGCATTCGGTACACAGGCCTCCATTTTTTGATGGAACAAACTACTCTTATTGGAAAAACATAATTTATGTTTTCCTGTGTGCTCAAGAGTATGATGTGTGGAATGTGATTAATAAAGGTCCTTATGAATTACCTCAAAATGAAGATGATTGGGATGATGAACATATCAATAATTGTGCAGCTAACTTTAAGGCTATGAATATAATTCAGTGTGCTATACATCCCAATGAATATTCACGAATTTCTATGTGTGCCTCTACGCAGTAAATATGGAACAAGCTATGCTTGGTTTATGAAGGAACATCTGAAGTCAAGGAGACCAAAGCAAATCTATTGGTCCGAGATTATGAGTTGTTTATGATGAAGTCGGAAGAATCTGTCTCAGAGATGTTCACAAGGCTGATGGAGATTACAAATGGTTTGATGGCTCTAGGCAAGGAGTATTCAAACCAAGATCTTGTAAGGAAGGTACTGAGATCACTATCACCACAGTGGCATACAAAGGCCACTATAATTGAGGATTCAAAGGATCTCAGCAGCTTGACATTGGACGAATTAATTGGCTCCTTAATGACATACAAAATTAATATCAAAATGAGCAAGAAGGATCACAAAAAGAAGAAGGTGGCTACAACATTGGTGTTGAAGGTAAACCCACAAGAATATGAAGGAAGTGAGTAAGACTCCACGGCTCATACTGAAGATGAGGAGCTTGTCGCTATGATCACCAGAAGGGCAAGAAAATTTGTCAAGAAAACTAGGAAGTTCAGTGGTCAGTTTAGAAAAGGACAAAGAAAGCAAGGTCCTAAGAAAAGTGAAAGCAGCAAGAAGGAAGAGGTGATCTGCTACGAATGCAAGAAACTTGGTCACATGCGGGGTGAGTGCCCTGATTTGTTGAAGAAATTCCTGAAAGGAAAATTCAAGAAGCCAAAGGCCATGGTCGTCACATGGAGCGATGAGGATGAGGAAGAGTCCGAAAATGAAGATGACTTGGATGAGCTGGTTCATAATCTATGCTTCATGGCAAATGAGGACAACTCAAATGAGGTAGAGTCTGAATTCGAATCTCTCACATGTGAACACTGGCAGATTGCATATCAATAGTTATATGAAAAATGCAAAAAAATAAATCTGAAAATAAACTTCTGAAAAAGAAGGTGGAGCATCTCATGCATGATGAAAGTTCGTGTGAGAGTTGCATTGCTTTGAAATCTGAAATTGAAAATCTCAAAAATGAAAATGAAATTCTTGTGTCTAAAATTGAATTGTTTGAAGATGAGAGCTCATGCATGCGTGAAGACAAAGCAACTCTTATCAAAATGCATGAAGACTCGAAGAGGGATCTAGCACAAGAGAAGTTGGAAAGAATTGCATGTAATCAAGCTAAAGAAATGGCTGAAAATAAAATTGAATCATTGATGCATGAGATAAATGAGTTGAAGAATGCTCTTGCTACTTTTTAAAAGGGAAACAGTTCATGAACACTTGTGTGGATTCTCATGAAGTTAGTTCACGACATACCTTTGAAAAGAGAAAAACACCACAACCTAAAACACACATGAAACCTTTGGTTCCAGGAAGTTCGTCTCCCTCCTCATCTAACACACATGTGCATAACTCATCTATGAATGTGAACAGGAGGAGAAACCATGATACCGGAATTACTACATATTTCTATTGTGGAAGGTTAGGTCATGATATGTATGGTTGCAGAACCATGAAATTTGATGATGAATATTTTGCAAGAATGGTGAATAGGTCACAAAGACCTTTTGTTTCTAACCATCGGGGACCCAAGCTTGCTTGGGTACCAAAAACTCCATAAGTATTCTCTTGGAATTTGCAGGTCTGCCTTAGAGCTCAAAAGAACAAATGCTACTTGGGTAGTGGATGTTCATGACATATGACGGGAAACAAGGAAATGTTCGCAGACTTGTAAGAAAAGGATAGTGGAGTAGTAGCTTTTGGCGGAAAAGATAAAGGAAAAATTGTCAGAGAAGGTAAGATAGGTAAGAATCAAACTCACGCCATTGAAAATATTTTGCTTGTGAAAGGCTTGCATCATAATATCCTAAGCATAAGTCAACTTTGTGACAAGGGATGTAATGTGACTTTTGATTCTACTCACTGCACTATGGTAGATAGAAACTCTCATGAAACAAAGTTCATAGGGTTTAAACACAATAATGTATATATGATAGATCTAGATGATGTTTCACATGACAATCTGTGTTTAGTTGCTAAAAATACTGATGATGCTTGGCTTTGGCATCGCCGTCTTGGGGATGCCAATTTTAATGTGATGTTGAAATTGTCTAGAAATAATTTGATTGTTGGTTTACCCAAGTTGAAGCTTGTTGATGAAAGAATTTGTGGGGCATGTAGTAGGGGCAAGCAGACAAGAACATCTTTCAAGTGTAAGAATGATGTAACCACTTCTAGGCCCTTTGAATTGATCCATATTGATTTGTTTGGACCAAGCAGAACACATATCTTGGGTGGTAAGCTATATGGGTTTGTGATTGTGGATGACTTTTTAAGATATAGCTGGGTATATTTTCTCACGCATAAAAGTGATGCCTCGATGGAGTTTGAAGTATTTTGCAGGTTAGTTCAAAATAAAAGGGGATGTTGCATCAAGGCCATGCAGAGCGATCATGATAAGGAATTTGATAATCATGAGTTCAGCAATTTCTGCAGGGCTCAAGGATATATGCACAATTTCTCCGCACCAAGGACCCCCGAGCAAAATGGGGTCATTGAGAGGAAGAATAGGACACTAGTTGAAATGGCCAGGACTATGCTAAATGAGAACAACTTGCCGAGGAACTTCTGGGCTGAAGCCGTGAACACTGCATGCTATATAATCAACCGAGCCATGGTAAGACCATTGTTAAAGAAAACACCTTATGAGCTATATCGAGGTAAGAAATAAAGTATTTCTTATTTCAAACCTTTTGGCTCCACTTGTTACATCCACAACAATGGTAAGTTGGATTTGACAAATTTTGACCCTAAGAGTTACAAGGGGATCTTTCTTGGGTACTCCCTTAGCTCAAGAGCCTATCGAGTGTACAATTTGAGAACTCTTGTAATTGAGGAAAGTCCCCACGTCATTGTTAATGAATCATCTTCCAAGGGAACTAATGAAAAATCTATCTTATAGGTAGAAAAATTAGAAGATGATGATATAGAAAAGATGTTAGAGAGAGTTGAGAAACAATGAGTTGAAGAACAACAAGAAGTCAGTGGAAATCAGGAAAATCAAGTTGAATAGGGGCTACCATGGCAATAGACTTTTGCAAAGAACCATCCACCGAAGAATGTCATTGGCAATGTAGAAGAAGGAATAAGGACGCGATCCTCCTTCAGGGAAGTTGAAAATCTGGATTACATAGCCTTACTTTCACAATCTGAACCTCACTCCGTAGAAGATGCCTTAAAAGATGATTCCTAGATCATGGCTATGCAAGAAGAACTACACCAGTTCTAAAGGAACAAAGTGTGGTTCCTCGTGCCACGTCCTAGAGACCACTCAGTGATCGGAACAAAATGAATTTTTCGAAACAAAATAAATGATCAAGGGGTGGTAACTAAGAACAAGGCCAGGCTTGTAGCCAAAGGCTACAGCCATGAGCTAGGAATTGATTTTGATGAGTCCTTTACTCCAGTAGCAAGACTCGAGGCAATGAGGATTCATTTGGCATTTACATGTTGCAATAATATTAAATTGTTTCAAATGGATGTTAAGAGTGCATTCTTAAATGGCTATATCCAGGAGGACGTGTATGTGGAGAAACTGCTAGGGTTTGAAGACACGGAGCATCCAGATCACGTGTACAAGCTAGACAAAGTCCTTTATGGTCTAAAATAAGCACCCCGTGCATGGTATGAATGGTTAAGTGAATTTCTCATTCAAAACAGATTCAAGCGAGGTAATGTCGATCAGACCCTTTTTACACAATTGAATGGTAAGGAAATTCTAATCGTTCAAGTGTATGTGGATGACATCATTTTTGGCTCCACTAAGGATGTTCTTAGTGAAGACTTTGCAAAATTAATGCAAAGTGAGTTTGAAATGAGCCTTATGGGAAAGCTAACATTTTTCTTGGGATTATAGGTGACACAGATGACTGATGGTTTTTTCATAAACCAAAACAAATATTCTATGGAGCTACTCAATAAATTCAATTTGACCACAACCAAGCCACAACCAACTCCCATGCCCACATCATTAAAGCTTGAACATGATGAGCAAGGTAAGGCCGTCAATCAAACCCTTTTCAGGAGCATGATAGGATCCTTGTTGTATCTGACCGCCAGTAGGCCCGACATTCAATATGTAGTATGTTTGTGTGCTAGATTTCAATCAAATCCTAAAAAGTCTCACATGTCGACCATGAAATGCATCTTTAGATATATTGCTGGTACTTATGAATTAGGACTGTGGTTTCCGCGTAGTTCATGTCTTGAATTGGTTGGTTATTCCGATGCTGATTACGCGGGTTGCAAAATAGACCGAAAGAGCACAAGTGGGTATTGCCAATTCCTAGGAGGCTGTTTGGTTTCATGGGCCTCCAAGAAACAAAATTCTGTGGCATTATCAACCGCCGAGGCCGAATACGTGGCCGTAGATAGTTGTGTTGCCCAAGTGCTCTGGATATAGCAACAATTGATTGATTTTGGCATCACACTTAAAAACACAGCCATTCAATGTGATAACACCTCTGCAATAAATCTATCAAAAAATCCAGTGCATCATTCTCGCACGAAGCATATCGAAGTTAGACACCATTTCCTACGTGATCATGTAAGCAAAGGAGACATCGAAATAAAGTTTGTTGATACAAATAATCAAATTGCAGATATATTCACTAAACCTCTTAATGAATATAAATTCACTTCATTTAGGAGAGAATTGGGCATTTGTCGTTTAGAATGTTAGTGAATGTCTTGCATTTGTTTTGTCTCATCTCATGCATCTGCATTTGCTTTAATTCACTAGTAGACCCTTGCATTTGTAATTTCCTTTGGTCATGCATATGCATCATGTTGGTGTGTGTATTGCATTTTGAATGCTTGAATGTGAAATGTCCGTGTATGGTGTGTGCTTTGTTAGAAAAACCTAAATATGAACTCCTTTGGTTTCCTATGACTACATACTCTTTTATAAATAAAGCACAACCACATGAAGGAACAGGATGAAACAAGGCCCGGGAAGATAGAAAATAGAAATTGGTGTGTATGATTGACTATGTCTTTGAACTTCCCCAAATTGACAATCCCAAGCATTATATCATTTGAGTTGTTCAAATTATTTCCAAAGTCATTTGCGGTTCAAGCCTTATTCCTTGGAGTTCATCAATACCCCCAAAAATCACTGCTAAACTCACTGCATGTGGATACAGGGCAATGTCGACACCCATAGTTGACACTTGACCCTGGGTCCCTTTTTTTTCTCGTGGGCAGAGAAGGGCCAAAGCGGTGTCGACACCTTCCGGTCACGCACCCTTTCGTGAACCGGTCCACAGGGGTTCGAACCACATTCGCACCCATTTGAACCCCCTTCCTTTCGTGCCCTAAAGCCCCTACACATCCCGTGCCGCTTTCCTTTCGTCCCTACACTCCCTCCTTGCAAAAACCCCAACCATTTCCAGCCCTAGAGAGAGTGGACAACGCAGCGGCACCCGCGACCTCGCGTTGGCAGAGCATCCGCGACGCTTCCTTCGGCCTTTGTCCCCTGGAGGATGGGTGAACCTGTGGAGAAACCTTTCATCCGAGGTAAGGGCTCCATCGTTGAACAGATCGACCCATTTTCCTTGTCTTTCTGTCTCCATTCGAAGTGGTTTCCAAATGGCTCCAAAGAGGCATGCGACGGGTAAATAGAAGGTTGAGGAATCCTGTAGAAAGAAGGAACTCCGGGCTAAGACTCAAGAACATCATGCCCTCCAGCAGAAGCCCATACCCGCACAGTTCAAGATGATGGATAGGAAAGTTCTCCGACCTCGGGCAGTTGATTTCCAGGATTTGCACAAAGCTATTCCCGAACTACTTCTATTGATAGAGGTCCAGCCAAATTTGGTTTCGTTTATGTCCAATCATCACAAAATATACCATTCACTTGTGCTTCAATTTTACGGCAACATGGTTGTTAAAAATAGTCAATATACGACTTTGGTGAATGGCCAAGTTATTACTCTTACAAGATGATTTTTCGCGAGGGCCATTGATCTGCCTGATGCTGGTGACACTTATGAGAATGCCATGCATGCCGAACATGAAATTTATGAGCTAATGATGCGAGAAGAAATGAAGGACAGGTCCGTTAGAGGCTTAAATGTAAACCATTTCCCCCCTTTACAGCGCATTCTCCATCATATGCTGACTACCATATTACTTCCCAAGGCCGGGGGCAGAGAAAAAGCCACATACTAGCAAATGGTTCTTCTCTATTGCCTACTGTAGAAAGAGCCGATAAATTTTCCTGCTGTTCTACTTGAACATATAACAAGTTGTACCCAAAGCCAAACTAGAACTCTTCCGTATGCAGCTGCCTTAACTGTCATTTTTCGTGCGGTCAACATCTCATTGAAAGACGAGCCCTGTCAACCTCTAAGGGAAGCAGATATTTGCACTGTTCACTCAATCAGGAAGAACGCGGGATATGCAAGGAATGCTCAAGGACATTTGGTTCGGACACTCAAAGCTATGCCAGAAAACGATCCCGATGAAGCATATGATGAAGAAGCGGTAGTTGCTCAACAAGAACAAGGTGGCAC
Organism: Amorphophallus konjac; assembly: GCA_022559845.1. NCBI lineage: Eukaryota > Viridiplantae > Streptophyta > Magnoliopsida > Alismatales > Araceae > Amorphophallus > Amorphophallus konjac. Next base: position 289,220,050 of record CM040126.1, on the reverse strand, counting down.
TTCCAGCACCCAAGCACCCTCCACGGACATACATGGGATACACACAACGATAGAGACATTGAGTGGTGAAATGGGTCACCTCAGAGAGACGATGGATGTTCTCACTCACGATGTGGCAGAATTGAAGCTTCATCACACCACGTATATCTAGGCTTTTCAGTCCATTAACACCTCCATTGATGCTCTTAAAACCGCCATGGATGCTCAAACCAAACAGTTCTCTGCCATAATTGATTATATACGTTGTCCTCCTCCTCTGCCCTCCTCTGGTTCTGACTAATTCCTGCTATCTCATGTTGGCAATGCTAGTTGTAGACCGGTTCCCCCTCTTTTTGTTGGTGCCAAAAGGGGAGATATCTCTCTATGTTGCTACATATGTTACTTGTGTGTTGCATGCTTTGGTGTTGCATGCTTGCATGTTTACATGCCTTTAGTCATTAGTCGAGTCTATGTGTCATGTAGTCCAGTAGTTAAATCATAGCATGGCATGATTAGTTAGTTGGTCAATTAGTTTTTTTGGTTAACAGGTCTCCTAATGAAAACTTAATAGATGGCTATGGGAACTCTTTTTGTTGATGTCATTCCGATCAACTTATATGAAAGCTTGTGGTTCATTGCATGAATGTTCAATTTAATGATAAGGTTGTCTTGTGAAAAGATCGTCATGGTTGCTTGATGGATTGCTACATGGAATGTACATGGTTGTGTGACCCTTACACATTGATTCATATCTTCTCTTAAAATCGTAGCACATAACATTTTGTCATCATCAAAAAGGGGGGAGATTGTTGCCCCCAATGTTATGATGTGTGGCTTAGAGAGTTTTGATGATGACCAATGCAATGTGATCAAGTGGATTGTAGCTTTACTCTCTAGATCTTCATCATGACTGATTCGATGAGTTTTTGTGTGTGATGCCTCATGAAACACTTTTGTATGGACATTGGAAACCTTTGGGTTGAGCAGAGAAATTGCCACATTTGTAAGTTTTTCACGGCCTTGTAATACAAGATGAAACGGATGGGTAAAGGTGTGCATACAAATCTAATGTGCTATTTTGTGCTTGATTAATGAAATGCGTCAGTAAATTCTTCTTCGATGGCCAATGGAAATCATATAGAAATGAGCCTTCCTACCTCACAGGTTAGAGCAGGGAAAATGCCACAGGGGTAAGTTTCCTTAAACATTCAAAGGTTCATGATATAAGGTGAAATGCATGAGCAAGTTTATACTATTAATGCAAATACAAACCTAATTTTCTTGTGGTGTTTTTGCAGGTTGGAAGATCTCCTAAAACCCCATTTATAATGCCAAAACCCTGGTGAGGTTGTAGGTTTTAATTTCTAGCAGATTGGGCCTTTTTGCTTTCAAAGGGACCAAGTGTCGACACCTGGTGTTGACACCAAAATCCCTATGTTCTGCCGGCCTTTGTTTTCAATGCCCCAGGGAGAAGGTGTCGACACCCATTCTCGTTTGTTCTGGTTTTTAATAGCCCTGGGAAGTAGGTGTCGACACCAGGTGTCGACACCCACTTTGACCTTTTCTGGATGGGCATTGTATTCACACTGGGCGAACAAGTGTCGACACCAGGTGTCGACACCTATTCCCAAGTGCTCTGGCTGGCTCGTTTCTGCTTAGGCCATGGTGCTGGTGTCGGCGGCGCGTCCGGTCGTGACTTTTGCAAACCGGCTCGAAACCCTACCTACTCCGATCCCAATGCTCTCAAATGATTGGTCTGTGGATCTCTAGACTTTCACAAGTATGGAGACATGTTTGGGGTATAAATAAAAGCTCCTAGGGCGTCCAAAAGGCAAGGTTTTTAAGGTTTGCATGTTTCTATTCTCTTTCTTAAGTAGGGCGGCGGCTGCAGATCCAAGGCTTCCTCCATATCGATTTGGGCGTCAAAGCTAGAGGAGGAGAGCTGGTGTTCACCTTCCCAACATTCCTTTGCTGGATGCTGTGTGGAAAATCAAGTAACAATCTTGTTTGAGCAAGAATCACCCGCCCTCTCCGAAGAACAGTCTTCATCTATGGAAAAACTCAAGCACGTTCGACGGAAAGAAAGGGGGAGTTCTAACCATGAGGATATCTTCTTCAGTCTGATTTCTCAAGTTCTTTTGGGTCATATCTAGAATATTCAGTGTAATTGTTAGCATCTTGAATCTGGTTTTGTGTGTGTTTGCTCATGAACGAGACACGAGCGTGAGTGTGTGCGTGGGTGGCCCAGCTCGACTGTCGTGTGCGTGGTTGCTGTAGTATACAGCGTGTGTGGCTCACATCTATCCTCACACAGTGAGGGGTGGATGTAGGGGGCACGTTAGTGAACCCAAACCACCTAAAATCATGTGCTCCTTTGTGGTTTGCTTCATCGCATGTTTTTACGAGTGGGCCCTGCTCTAAGTTGAGTGGATTTTCCTTCCGACATAGTTCCACTGCGTTCATCTACTCGTGTTCACGAGAGAGATCATGTTCGCGTGAGAGTGAGTGTTTGTATGCCTAAGATTCGTTCAAAATCTGCAGTCAACATTTTTAACAAGCATCTCGTCTATTGAAGCTTTTTTTTGGAGCAATCAATTCATCCCTTCCCTCTTGATTGCCACTCGTCCAGGCACAACAACATTGAAGGCAGCCATTGATTTTCAGAAAAACTTATTCTCTGGAGGCTAAGTTCGTATCCATTAGAATGATGTTTACTATTATTGCATATTTTGATCTAGAGTTGCAACAGATGGATGTTAAGATAGCACTCTTGAATAGTTGAAGGAAGACATATATATGTAACAACGTAGGGGATTTTAGGTGGAAGGCTAAGAAGAAAGGATATACAAGTTAAAGAAATCAATATATGGTTTAAAACAAACTTCTAGATAATGATATCCCAAATTCCACGAAGTAACTGTTCAACTTGGATTTATTTCAAATAGGTTGGATAATTGTATGTACGCCATGAAAAGCTAGAGCATGTATATTATCTTATCTTTATATGTGAATGATATTTTATTCATCGGAAATAACAAAGTTGTTGAATAAAGGTAATTCCTAACTTAGTGAAAAAAAAAATGAAGGACATAGGTGAGGCATCCTATGTTCTTGGTGTTCAAATCCTATAGAATAGAAAGTATGGAATGTTGAGTAAATTTTGGAAAAATATTTATGATTTGTACTAAAGAGATATGGAATGCACATTTACAATCCAACACTTACATCGTTAGTCTATCTGAAATAGTTGTATAAAAAATAATGCCTAGTCTGGAGGGAGACATGAACAGCTCTCGGTGTTGTATGATCAAATTGTCGAAAGCTTAATGCACATAATGGTATGTATGAGATCAAAATTAGCATAGCCAGTCAGTTTGGTAAGTAGATACTAAAGTTGTGGCGACCCAGACTCCAGATACCGGGTAAACCCGATACCACTTGGAACCTGCCAGGCCTCCCAAGAGCGGAAAAGCTCCGAAGGGATAGAAAGGTATGTGATAGTACATTGAACTTTAAGATAAAGCAGTAAGCAACTAAATTTCAATGATCAGGATTGCTAAAGTAGCAGAAATAAAATTACTTTTTCTATAACAATTAAAACTAACAGAGTCCAGTCCAACAGAAAGACAAGTACAGTCTAGCAGAAAAGAGAATGTACTCTCAAGTCGGGGGAAGCCCGACACTGGAAACGCTGGCAACTAAGAATCACGCAGCAGGTACCTCTCGGCACGAGGAAGCACAGCTACACTTGAAAAGTCAGGGGTGAGCCTTGTGTCACTGGCTCAGTAGGGATCCCGCAGAACCCTACCGCAAAACACGCAGTAACAATAGTACTACACTAAAGCAAAGCAGTAACAACAGGAGTAACAACAGAAGTAAAGAGGAAAGTAAAGAGGAAAGTCATAACACGGAAACACGGCAGTCGAAGGAACCTCGGCCCTCTAAACTACTCGTAACAGCAACAGAAAGGCGAACCCCGATCTTACAAAGTCGGGCGTTATCGATCCATTGTCGAATCACGAAACCCTATCGTGAAAAGCCTACCAAAATAGGTAAAGCTTACCAAAGACCTACACAATCAAAGACACATACATACGTGAGCTCACCGTCGTGTACACTAGGCTAGACTAGACCGCAGGTGAAGCCAACGCAGACTACCCGATAAGTCACGTCAATCATGATGAAAATCAGTCACGAAAACACAAGTCACAAGAGTAATGCGTCAAGTTACAGAAGCACCTCGTAACTAGAAGAACAGCTAGATGCATCCACTCACGTCTTAAACTATGCCTCAAGTATCTCTCACACGCCTAGAACGGCGATAACTGAGACACTCACAAAGAACCAAGTACAAAGGTACCACAGTACCAAGTACAACAGTACCACAGTACCAAGTATAACAGTACCATAGTAACGAGTGACTAGTCAGGGTCACGCCCGTCGGCGCTCGTCCAACCGCCCCTGACCACGTGTGCACACACAAGTCCAATGCCTTGAGCCAGGCCTCTAGCTAGTTTCCCCTGTTGAACCGATGGGAATTGGTGCAACGGTGTAGCAAAGATTCAGAGGGGGGGTGAATGAATCCCCTTAGAAAATTCTGACCAGTTTTAAGAATTTAAACTACAAACAATAAGCTATGCGGAAATAAAGACTGATTAGCTTCACTGAATGTGAACTATAATGAAGCACACGGTCAAACAGATGATAGCTGACTATGGCCTGTGATGAGGCACACTGTCAAACAGATGGTCAGCGTGTGCAATGAACTACTCAGCAACTTCTAAGCTATTTGCAGAATAGACTAAGCGCACTATAGTTCTAGAGGCACTCATGTAGAACTATCAATTGGAGCGCACCTAGGCATTCATCTAACGAAAAGCAGATAAGCAATCAAACCACAGTAGATAGGAAATTTTTAGGTGGTTCAGTCCTCAGGACCTACATCCACCCCACACTCCAACTAGAGTGTGGATTCCGCTGCCAAACATCTTGAACGGTTGGGCCTCACAGCTTGCCAACAACAGCTGAGCTTCACAGCTTGCTTAACCGCTGACTAATAGTTTGACTGTTGGGCAATATAGCTTCACCACCACTGGGCATTACAGCTTAGCCCCCACTGATACACAGCTTAATCTGCTGGGCCTTACAGCTTAGCCTCCGCTGATACACAGCTTAGAACAAGAGTTTAAAGGAAAAATAAAAAATGAAAACTACAGCATCAGAAAGCTGGAAATAAAGCACAGATAGAATGTAGCTCTCACAGGAGTAGACTGGCTTGGATCTGATCCAAAGGCCAGTAGAGACAAATCTTCAAGAACTGCTTCAAATGCTTCACAATCTCTTCTCTCGAGATCCCTCTTCTTCACTATCTCACGATCACTTTTCACTCTCGGACTCACACTCTTCTTTCTCTCAGACTTCTTCTTCTATTCTGCTCTCTCAGACTGCTTCTAATCTGTCTTTCTTCGAGCTTCCTTGCTCTTCTCTCTGATCATCCTAATTCCCTTCTTCTATCTCTCTATTCCTCTCTTCTCAACTCTTCACTCTTTCTTTCTCTTTCATTTCTGATGCTCGCTCTCTGATGGCTTCTTCTTTTTGCTCTCTGGTTCTTCTCTCAGACGACCACTCTCTTTACACACCCCTTTTTCTTTCTTTCTTGCGCCGCACGCCTCTTCGAAGGATGAAAGTCTATTTATACAAAATAGAGTATCGGAACCCATTTGGAAAGAATGATTTGGTGCCCTTTTATTTCTATTGGACCACGTGGCAAGAGAGAGAAGAATATTTCTGACATAGCACCCTCGGATCACGTGTCCATCAAGGGTTGACTTAGGAACACGTGCCTCCTCTCTAGTTCGAGCTCACGTGATTGCCATGAGTTCGGACAGATTTACTTAGGTCCCGCTGCTACCAACTGCTCACTCAAGCATTTCATCAAACACCTTACATGGAGGAGTATGCTCAGACCTTCCTAATGTTGAAGGCAAGCATTGCTCAGACCTTTCATCTACCATGGTTGAGGTTGCTTTAACCTTGGGATATGCCAACCTTAGTTGCCTCATCTGTATTGGCCTTTTTGTGCTGTGCCTCTACCGCTTCTCAGTTGAACTATCGTGAGCTGCTCTTGAACTGCTGAAGATCCGTTTGATCTTTTGAAGACTTGATGACTTTAGTCAGGCATTTCATCAAACACTTCTCAGCATCGACTTTATAGGCTTACCATCTTCAGCTGCTTGGACCTTATACTAGAATATGCTCAAACCTTGTTGTTGTATGCTCAGACATGCACGGTGCTAGCAAATAGGTTGCACCGACCTTGCTGTGTCGAAGGCAGGACATGCACCGACCTTGGTTGCCGTGCTCCACAGACCTTACTGTGTGCTCAGACCTTCACAGTGCTAGTGAAGAGGTTGCACCGCCCTTCCTCTATGCTTGAGAAGGATTGCACCGCCCTTGCATTGCATGAAGGCAATCCTACACCGACCTTGTTGTATTCAACCCAAACGTGCACCAACCTTGTTGTATTCATGCTAAACGTGCACCGACCTTGTAGCAGGTGTGCACCGACCTTCCTCTGTGCTCGAGAAGGATTGCACCGACCTTGCACCATTGAAATCAAAAACTACACTAACCTTTGTTCGCGACCTTTTTTTTTTCTCTCGCTCGCGGGTCGACCGACTAACTGACCAACTGATGGTCGAATGATCAATTGACGATGCGGGCGTGCCAGTCACATGAGTGACAATTTTATGATGCGCTCATTCTGACCCGTGTCGGGCGAATGTGAGGTTCGGTCGGGACCAGCAGTCCGCCATACCATAAAGGCTATGGTGTTAATTACATCCCCCACGAGGAGGGAAAACCTTTGATTAATTACCGAGATGATGGGCTGTCGAGGCCGGAATAAGGGATACAGAGCATGCGAGTGATCATGCGAGATGCTATGATTGACTACACACGATTTATTTGGGTGGGCCTCGGTACATGGCGGAGGACTTAGGCCCGAAGGCCACCTTCACGCGTAACAAGACCTCCGATCAGGCGTAGCCTGACCTTCCGGCAATGTCATTTGATATACCGAGGATGCGCACACTCAAGCATGCATTGACGCGACACGAATGCCTGGACTAAGGCATAACGGTGAAAACTCGAGACATATCAATTCAAGCTCGAACAAACTAATTTATTCAGTTCACTGATCAAAGAGTTTGCTTCACTCTATGGCTGACACCAGAAATCATCCCGGGAGCGGGGAAGAGACTGGAACGACACAACGACATGATTCGGCGTGAAACCGGTGCTACGCTTGCGAAGATAGGGGTTAAAATGCTTGAAACGGTGCCCTGAAACGTAGGTAAATGGCTTAATACGGCGCCAGAAACCGTAGGTAAATGGAAAAGATGTGTTAAACCGACGCGGCCTGATTGGGGCGCTCCGGGAAGGGCGTGCCGTTTAAGGTGTGCCATGCATGAACGGCGCCGATTTAGCCCAATTTCTCAGACACCAAGATTTTGTTGGTTTATGTATGGATTTATTAAAATGTTTTGGGAGATTTTGAAAGTTGATTGAGTTGATTATTCGTGGATCGGTCCCAAGCCGTCCAAAAAGTCAAGTCACGGGCTCGCGCGAGGTTCAGACTCGAGCGCGACGATCGTTCCGAGTTTAGACTCGTTCGAGCCAGAATTCCGGTAGCATCTCCCCATCCCGGAGGATTGTCGGGGAGAAGCGGGGAGTGCTCACGTGGCGGAGCAACCCCTGAGAGCCGGGTGGCGGAACGGCGACCGGCAAACCCGAACGGAAAGGAAGACCCCGAGGGCAAGCCTGCTAGGGGCACCGAGTCCGTGGGCGACAGTGAGTGAATGAGGCGACTCAATAGGGGAGCGAAAACCCCGAGGGCTAGCCTACGAGGGGCACGCGACCTGAGTCACCACAACACTCGAATCGGGATGACCAATAGAGGAAGGAACTCTCGAGGGCTAGCCTACAAGGGAGACACAACCCACGGCCACCACGAAGTCCATTAAGGACCGTGGATTTGAACTGTAGGGCGTGGGCCCATTGCTGTGCATTCAATAGCCCGTGGGGATATTCGTCATCGATGGACGAACCCTCTACCGATCGAATGACTGATGTAGAAGATTGGGGGAATGTTCCCCTCCCCAGGCACTGGAGTGATGCTACAGAGCATACTACTGTGAAGATCCGAGCGGGGCGAAAAGAGTAGCGCAAGACGGTGAAACCCGCGGGCTAAGTGAGTTGATGCCGGCATGCTATGAGATTAGCATGAGGGTCCGGGGAGGAGATATACACATATCACGTTCGGAAACAAACCAGCGAGGGCTCGCCGTAGAAGAGGAAAGAAAGACAGAGGTAATCCCCCCCGGTTTGGCCTATGAGAAGAGGCACATCGGCGGTGAGGACGTGCTCCCCGGATAGAGATAGATAGAGATGCGCACAGAGGTGCATCTTCGATCACAAGATCCATGGCGCATACGGTGCCGAGCCCGGCCATTATACTAAAAATCAAGAAAGAAAAGCCCCGGGAGGGGGAGAATGATTCATATAGCCCAGGAAGCATCCATCGTCGGGGAAAACGATTACATGGGAGTACATATGCCGGAAAATCATTGAATGCACATTCGAGAAGAGATTAGAGAAGGCATGGAGAAAGGATAGAGCATCAACCACAATAGCATTTCATTCATCTCGTGAACAGCACGGGTATGTACACAGCGTATATATTCCGGTGCCGGCGTTGTCGCTCGGCCACCGTTTACATTAACAGAGGCTCATCACAGATGAAGCAGACGGGGAAGAAGTAATGGTGAGAGAAGGGGGGAGGAAAGGCTCGTATCATCGCCCCTCCCCCTCTTCCTCACTTACATTGCAGCAGGGGGAACGAAAATAGAAAATCAGAAGGGGGAAATCGACGGGGAACACGACGGTGACCCACCTACAAGACAAAGAAGTAGTCGATCTTCCTCTTCGACACCGGGTGGTTTGAGCAGAGCAGTACAGGGGACGGCGGCGGCAGCCAACGAACTCTCAGAGAAAGGGCTCTCCACTCGCCACGAAGAAAACCCTCTGATTCCCCTTTTTTCTTTGATTCTCTTCCCCTCCTTTTTTTTCTCTTTTCTCTTTTCTCTCCCTTCTCTTTTCTCTCCCTTCTCTTTTCTGTTTCGAAGGCAGGCTATATATATAGCCTTGTTGATCCGGCGCCCTGGGAAGAGGGCGTGTCGCTTTTGATGGCGCCAGGAAGCAGTCCCCCAATGACAATGGGCGCGCCGTTTTTTGATGGCGCCGTTTTAAGCGGTGCCGGTGACCCTTCACGCGCCGTTTTGACTCGTTTGCTCGGCGCGGGCCGGTCGGTGGGTCCGGGGATGATTCCGGAGACTCCAGTTGACTGTTCCTTTCACCCTGGCCTTTGAAAAACCTTGATGTGGTGTCGAGAAAGCTCTCGATATGACGAATGGCCTTGATCAGACCTCCGCGTGTGTCTGGCCCGAGCATACGGGTATCCTGTTGGCACGGCCTTCGACACTGTGATTTGTGCTTTTGGTCGAGACGGACTCATGTTCGAGGCTTCTTTGCGGGACGGTGTTGCATCCCGGATGATTCTGCCTTGAATGGCGATCAATTGGCCACTAATGGGCCCATTATGACGAGGAGCCGAACCCATGTTGGGTGATCGGGGCCCTCTGCTGACAGAACCTTCGGCCCCTTGTTATGGACGGCCGAGGATGTTTTTCCCCCTCAGGAGAGCCATTGGGTAGACCGTCGTCCTTGGTCGGGCGACGGATGTGGGGTAGCGGCATGACGAGGTCGATGCCGGATCATTGGGCAGGCTTGGTCGCGCTGCCAGTTGGTTGTGGGTTCATTCCGACTCTCCTAAGGTGAAGTCCCCGGTGTTCCCTTCAAGGTGGCTCGGGGCTCTGGGAGCTTGAAGAGCCTTCAATAAGCTAGTCTTCATCGGCTTCTGTGCTTCAGTGGGCCGTATCATTCATCTTTGCGGCTTGGTCGCCGAAGGATTATATTTTGAGTGCCAACAACCTTGTGTCGTGCTTTTCATATGTGCTCGGACCTTATGTGTTATAAGGCAACCTGTGCACCGACCTTACATGACATGAAACAGAACATGCACTGACCTTTTCTACCATAAATGAAATGTGCACCGACCTTAACTGTATTGTATTCTTTAGCTACATTGACCTTGGTCCAGCATGAACTGGGACGTGCACTAACCTTATATGTAAAAATAGAAATGTGCACTGACCATTACATGCGTATGGCAAAACATGTACCGACCTTTATTTGCGTAAGGTAAAACATGCACCGACTTCATAAAAGTGCACCGACCTTGTATGTGAGGAAGGCAGATGTGCACTGACCTTATGTATGTAGCACAGACTGAAAAATCTATTGACCTTACCTATTCTGACAGATGAATTATGCACTGACTACCTGGCGTTGACCTTCTTGTCACCAGCGTTGCCAATCTATCACCTTTTTGAACAGTCATTGCTTTGAGTCATTTTGAAACCTATTCTGATAGATTTTCATTCTTATATATAAAGATGATGAGATTAGTAATAAATTCATCAAACTTATATAATGATTCATAATATTTGTCATCATCAAAATTTCAGAATCACAGGGACACAATATCCCCCCCAGTAGGACGCTACCGCAAAGCAAGGGGGCCCACGGAAACTAGCATAAAAATCATCTGTCGGGAACTGCCCCGCCACCACTCCTAGGTCGGCCTACACATAGGAAAGTGTCGTCAGGCTACGACTAGTGGAGACTCACTAGACATAGAGACTCCAAAAAAGTGAACCCCGAAGTACAGATAGTGTAAGCACACACCTATCGCATGTACTACGGAGCATAATGCAGTACACCACTACAACCAGACTCAGGACAGACAACTAGACCTACTGACAACGATCCTTGAGTCACAAGACTCCGGTCAAAATCATCGCACATCACAGCAACACACTGTTATTCAGCCTAGTCCCTAAGCCAAAATCATGGGAAACACATTATGGAAGACGGCACAGAACAGCTGGATCCATAACAACAATAATGACAATAAGTCCTCGGCCTCCGAGCCGCACAATGGACTCACAATTCCGTATAACACGAAACACAGAACATGAGGGATTACAAAATACCCTCAAACCACATGGACATGTAAATCGAGGTAAGACGATACCTCTAGGCATCCAAGCCATGTCTCGATCCTCACAAGATAGACGAGACACTCACGAGGTCACATGTCAACCACTGGGTCACAACCGGGTTGACCAGAAACCATAATGACCCTCGATAATACCAAACACTACTCGATATAATGGCCCTCCCAGACACCCTATAACACGGTCGCAGCCCTCATAAGACGTCCAAGACATCCACGGAACAATGGGCTAACCAAGGGGTCGAAGCCACAACAACCGGAAAGACACAGTACTACACCCTGTTCGGCATAAAGTCACTCCTCCGGAACCCCTTGATACATGCATGACTCTCACAGGACACCGAAGGCATCCATTGATCCAAAAGCCAACAAGGCATTGAATCTTAGGTTCACCGAAGCCCGAGATAGCTCAAATAAGACACGAAAAATAGAAAGTATTAACGCGCCTATACCCTGCGTCGTGATAATTAACGCCCCCGCACAGAGGGTCACGATGATCAACAGAACGCGACGCTTGCCTAGGTCGCGATAACCCAGAGACACGATACTCACTCAGGTTGTGATTATAGTCACGGCCAGAAGCTCGACCGCGACAACATAGAGACGCGGACAACACCTCAAGTGCGTTCGCATAATCGCGACCAACACCTCGAGCGCGTTCACAGAGGATCGCACCCATCACCTAGGTCATGTTCCTAACTGCCCTACTGTTCATCTCTGACATGAAATGCTTGAACTCACACGAAGTGCGTTCCACTGAGAACGCGACGCACACGACGAGCACGTTCTCGTCACGGAGCGAAAACTGAAAAATCTTCACGAAAACCCATTTCCACACCCCAATCGTCGCCAGAACGACGGGGAAACAACCCTAATCACATTGCCAACCTTCCACAAGCTGGAAGGGGCCAAACCACATGCAAAAATGTAAGAAACGGGTGATTCCTATGAATTGACCGACTCACGTGGACAGTTGGGCTCATACCGACTCCGATTCTCAACCAAATTCCGTAAAACTGGCGAGAAATGAATCCCAACACGCCAGGGGTTCAAATGAAACCATTTAAACTACAAACCGTCAGCTGAAATGGCAAACACGGCTCACACCCCCCGAACATGCGTTTCGCCCAACTGAAGTAAAACCCGCTCGAACTCACACCGTTCGGCACCAAATCGCGAGGGAACGCAGAAGAGAAGTAGGGCATCTGTCCCCGTACCGCCACCGAAGATATCACGTGCCAAAACGGCCACGATACATCGAAAACCATCACATGAACAACACGTCAGCTTTGAATCCACCGAACGGAATCGTGACAACACCATGCTCGATTCTTCACACTAGCATGCTCCACGGCATCTCCACGACATCCCCGGGCCTCCCCTGTCTACAGCTGGAGCAGAGGAGGAAAGAGGAGAGAGAACAGAGGGAGAGAGAGTGAACTACGAGAGAAGAGAGAGGAGAGAGGTGAGAGGTGAGAGAGGAAAAAGGAAAAGAAAATAGGAAATTAGGCAATTTCCTAAAAATCTGATTTTCAACATGAAAATCCGTAAATTCATAAAAATACGAAAAAATAGTCTCCGCGATCCTCGGAACGAGCAGAACGCACCTATAGCGTCCTTGAGTAGCAAAACTCAACGGTCAACTCTCCACATGGTTCCGCAAGTTATACAAGGGAAAAACTCACGTGGATCGTAAAACATGTATCAAGACCCACGAAAGAGATCTGATAGCTCTCCGATTCCGATCCTAAGAATCCAGGATATTACAGTCCTCCCCCTTAATGGAATTTCATCTTCGAAATTCAAGGAGCTAACAAGTGAACAAGGGAAGAACAAACCCAATCACTGGCCACGCTCTCCAAGCATCAGCCAAACCTCGAACACAAAACACGATAATGCAATTCTCGAAAAACACAATTCAGAGGGATGCTTCCAGACCACAATCACAGGCATACGCTCAAAATCTCAAGGCACACCGATCCACAGAACAAGCTTGGCACACTAGTGAACACAAGTCTGACACCTTCGAAACAGGGCAACATCGCTTACGTCTCACAAGGAAAGGAGAGACGACTCATGCCATGAAAAAAGCTACCGATAAAACACACTCGGCAGATACAACAAGCATCAGCTTAAACAAGGAAACACAGTCCTCTCAGCTAACTACTCCAAAACATCAGCTTTCGTTCCAAGAACAACAACGAAACTGGCATGCAGAATGCCAACGATAGCACGGGACCACGAGCACAATCAAGTCAGTCCTCACCCAGATATTACATTCGATTCGAGTCGCATGCCAACTCTACCACGACAGAAGAGTACATCAAAACCAACCGACAAGATCTCGGTCCACACAATGCTTAATCAGACTCACAGGGAACTCCTCCCAGGCTGAGCACAACCATAAACCAACAATAGCAACAACAACACCTGCAGAATCCCAGCTTTGTTCTCAACACAGAACCACGGGACACAACTACAAGCTGGGTTACATCAAGGCATAATTACAGCTGAACACACGGCTAAAACATACAAACCACACTACGAGCAGCTCACCAACAAGGACCCACAACAATAATCTCGGAGAATGCATCTCAGGGACCACGATCACGTCCCGAGATCACAACTCCCAAGAAAAATACAGAAAAGAAAGGGTACTCAACCAGTAATTACGTCGACAGATTTCCCCAATCCTCACGCATGCAAGTGCCAACAACCATAAAGCTTCAAGCAATGGCACGGCAACCAACAGCATCAGGGCACACATAGCCAAGATGATAATCACACCGAGGAAACAAACCTCTCGGCTGGCAAGAATCTTCCAACCAAAGGATCCTCAACCTATGGGTTATAAGCCCACACACTTCCACTGCGCACTCACACAACACACACAGGCATCACAAATAACTCAGCATCCGCATCTTAACACACACTTGGCGCCATCGCAATTCACAAAACTGTAATATACCACGCCTCGAGTACCGATCCTGCTAACAACCGATCACAAGTCGCCAAAGTGCAAACTAGGAAAAGCACCAGCTTCAGCACAAGCACAAAGAATACCTGTCTCAGCTTATCCTTACGTCCTACAACAAACACTGAACCTTCACAGCTCGATAGTCACCAAACACGGCACATCGAACACGGTGCACAACGGCCCCCAACACACACACTAGGTCCAAAGCCAAGCAACCGCCGAACAAGAGCAAATCAGGTTTAAAACTAACAGAGTCCATACTTAAGCAGACACAAGACAAAGGCTTCACAGAGACTGTTGGATTGTGTGTCTTTCCTAAGTATTTTGATGATGAGCAACACTATGTTAATTGTTCTTGTTATTTTTGATCAGATATATTGCACTTGAGTTATCCATGGTTTTATATGAAATAACTGCTAAGAGGTAACACTTCGTGTGTTCGTTCATGTTCTGTCTTCGTGTTGTTTTTCCTCAAACATCATGTAGTTCTTGCTTCGCGTTTTCACCTCATGTCGAGTTAGCCATGTTGTCGTCTGTTTGAGTGTTGTCTTTCACCTCGTGCAGTCTTTGTTTACTGTGTTGTTTCCATGTCATCCTTTGTATTCCTGTCTTCGAGTCCTTTCGCTGAGTCTCTAAGTCAGTCTAAGTTCAAGTGTTCGTTTCACTTCGTGATTGTTTTTCTCTTCTCATGACTTCGTGTCGTGTTCCTGAAGCTGCTCTAAAAGTTCTGATAAACTTCGAGTAGTTTTCGTGTAGACCTCGAGTCGTTCCTACTTAGTAACCACACTTCGTGTCGGTCACTGTTTGTCCACGTATTCGTGTTGATATGTCTTCGTGTTGGTTTTATGCACTCCGTGTCGTCTTCTTTGTTTCATTCTGTTCTCATCTCACTTCGAGTCGTTTCTTTACATACTGTCTTCGTGATTGATTGGCACTTCGTCTTGGTTACAACACCTCGTGTTGTACTGATTGACTTCGTGTCGGTTTCGGTTGCAGTCCATGTTGTTTTCATGTCGTTCTCCTTTATTGCCACCTCGTGTCGTTTTTATTATTAAGTCTTCGTGTCGTTTCACCTCGTGTCATTTTTATTATTAAGTCTTCGTGTCGTTTTACCTCGTGCAGTGTCATCCCGTGTCATTTACTGTTTCGACTTTGTGTCGTTATCAGCCTGTGTTGTTTTCATCTCGTGCTGTTCACACTATCCTCGTGTTGTTCTCACCGCGTGTCGATTACTGTTTTCACTTAGCATTATTTTTATTTCGTGTCGTTTTTCTGTGTAGTGTGTGTTTGTCACCACTATACTTCGTGTCGTTGCTTTTTACTTCGTGTCTAACTTCACTTCGTGTTGTTTTCACCTCGAGTCGTTTCCTTATATTGTCATCGTGTTGTTTTTGCATTCGTAACCTCGTGTCTCTCTTGCTTATAACCTCACCTCGTGTCATTATCTTCTGTATATCTGATCTGTTACAGAATATCTCGTGTCGTTCTTATGACATCTCGAGAAATAGTCACGTTGTGTTGTTGTTACTATACCTCATGCAGTTTTGGTTTTAATGGCCATGCAGCGTATTAATGGACTTAATCTCATTACAGGTCCGAGGAAGAACATTCCACACTCCAGGGCTGCACGTGATCCGAGACAAGAGGAACCAATTTGATAAAGGCACGTGACAGGATACTTCTGGATCGAGCGTGGGAGGCACACGCGTTTCATGCCCTATCCATCTGCTGTTGATGCTATAAATAGAATCCTTCGTCCTCAGATGAAGGTGATCGAAGTAGAGAGGCATAGAAGAAAACAGGGAAACAGAGAGCCCTTCGATCCAGGAAAAAGAAAAGAAAGAAGAAAGAATAGCAGAGAGAAATAGAAAGAGAGCAGAAGAGTGTTCAGAAGAATTGTTCTGACTTGCGGATCAAATCCGAAGTCTATTGCTCTATATTGAGCTACATTGTTTCCATTGTCTGGCATTTGATTTCCTTCGTTCGTATTTTTTCATTTCTTGTTCTTATCTTTCTTCAACCGTTATTGTTTGTGTTTCCGATCCTCTGGACTGAGGTCGGGGTCCTCCTGTGAGATCAGGAGTAGGGAGAGTCAATCTCCGGTTTGCAAGCAGCAGGTGAGCTGCTTGTAGGTACCCTCCGGGTTGGGAGGAAGAGGGGTCTTCGACCTCTGGTTCACTAGTAGCAGGGCTGCTACTAGTGGGGTTTCCCTCTTGGTAAAGAGGAAGAGAGACGTGAGTCTCTGGGTTCTAGTGGCTGTTGATCGCTAGAGGTTCCCTCCGGGTAGGAGGAAGAGGAGAGGTTGTTCTCCTGGGAAGCTGTGTATCAGCAGTTGTTTGGCAAGCTGTGTTGCCCAGCCTTTAGTGAAGCCACACTCAGGTTGAGTGTGGGGTGGATGTAGGTCTGAAGGACCGAACCACCTTAAAATCCTCTGAGCCCTTGTGTGATTGATCGTGATAATATTGTGGTATGCCTTCTATTTGCTTGAGCTATTAACTGCACTGCATCTTTTACGATAGTCAGAGCTCGAGGTTAGCTCCGTTTAGCAATATACTCTGCAATAATTTTTTAAATCTACGAAAACAGTGATCTATTCATCCCCTCCCCTTCTAGATCACTTCATATTGTACTTATCAGTTGGTATCAGAGCAGGTTTTCTCCCAGAATGTGGTCCAACGGCCAGGGAAACGGATCCAATGGTCCTCGCAGTTTCATAGCTGATGGGCAGTCTATCACCCGCCCCCCTTTCTTTGATGGTAATAATTACTTCTTCTGGAAGAACAGGATGGAAGTTTTTATCAGGGCCCAAAGCAACAAGCTATGGAAAGTCATTACAGATGGTCCATACACCCTTCCACCGAATGAAGATATGTGGACAGAAGATCAGGTCAAACTCTCCGCACTGAATTGGACAGCTCTTAACATCATACAGTGCGCCGTCCATCCGGAAGAATATTCAAGGATCTCAGCGTGCAAGACTGCAAAGAACATGTGGGATGATTTGCAGTTAATTCATGAGGGCACATCTCAGGTGAAGGCTACCAAGATCAACATACTTACAACTCAATATGAGTTATTTAAGATGAAGCCAGAGGAGCCGATCACAGAAATGTATGCCAGATTATCTGTGATCATCAACAGTCTGAAAGGCCTTGGAAAGGATATTCAACAAGAAGACATAGTCAGGAAGATCCTTAGGTCTCTAACTCCCGTCTGGGATACCAAGGTGACTGTAATAGAGGAATCAAGAGATTTATCCATCATGACAGTAACCCAGCTGATTGGTTCTCTCATGACCCATGAAATGAATTTCACACGAGGAAACGATGGGCATGACAGAAAGGGAAAGAATGTTGCTCTGAAGGTTTCACGACATACTAAGAAGAGCAACAACAGCAGCAGCAGCAGCAGTGATGATAGCAGCGAAGGGTCTGATGGACTCTCAGACCTGGACAAGGATGAGCGAGCTATGCTCACCAGGCAGTTCAGAAAGTTCCTAAGAACAAAAGGAAAATTCTACAGGAGGAAGAAATTTAATGCTGCAATGAAGTCTCCTGAACGAAGATTTGAGAAGAACCGGTATGCTAAGAAGATCACTTGCTATCATTGTCAGAAATCCGGTCACATGAAAAGTGAATGTCCAGAGCTACAAGCTAAGGCTCCAGGACACCAGAAGAATGTGGTGCACAAGAAGAAGAAGGCCATGCTGTGCACATGGAGCGATGAGGAGGAGGACCCAGAAGCCACTTCGTCCAGTGAAAATGAAGAGAAGACCTGCCTCATGGCCGACCATGAGAAAGAGGTAACAAATTTATTTGAGAATTTTACTTTGGATGATTGGGAGGACGCCTATGGCGACCTGTTAAGTAAATATAATTGTTTAAACAAGGAGCACAGAATGCTTAGACGTAAGTTTCATTCTCTGTCTGAAGAACACTCTTCTATTGTCACTGATAGCATGAAAACCAAGGAGATGGCCATTGAGCTAGACCAGGTTAAAGGTGAGATTGAGAGGTTGAGAATGGAAAGAGAGGAGAGTCTAGCTAGAATAGATGAGCTGAAGTGTAAAGCTGAAGAGTCTAAAGGAGAGATTAGACTGTTGGCTGAAAAATGTGAGGCAGTTAGAACAGTTAATCAGGAACTCCAGGACCAATGCAATGAATTTCAGAAGGAGATTGAGGACAAAGAAAAAGTGCTTGAAAAGTTTACAGAGGGGAGAAACAACCTGAATGTCCTTCTGGGGTCGAGGGTAAACTTCAATAGGGAGGGATTAGGATACAATCCTACTAGTAAAAAACCCTTTGAATTTAAGACTATCACGTTCTGCCCCGCCAAAGGCAAAGAGAAACTGGAAACACCATCCAGTTCCAAATCTGTCTCTACAATGAAGTCTTCGACCAGTAAATTCATTCACTCCACTGGTCAGCAGTCTAAGTCAGGAAATCCTGAGACAAGCACTGCTCATGTACAGCAGGCGTGGAACAAAGGTCCTCACAGGACCAGTCCTATAGAGGCCACAAAAAGAGCGAAAAGTTTTGTTAAGAAAACTCATCATGCTAATTATCAAGTAGAGCATGGCAACGATCACCAGTTTCAGCACAAATTTTATTGGAGTAAAAATGCTTACATGAATTATGCTCAACACACACGCACATCTTCTAAGAGGCCAACCAACAATGTCTTTGTTCAGAAACAGCATAGTTCAAATAGGAATAAGCTTATTCAACACCCACCAAGAAATAACAAAAGGGAAGAATCAACCCACATAAATCCACTGAAGAGAACTATAAAACAAATGTGGATTCCCAAGTGCTTTCTGCATAATCTGAAAACTGGTTTTGGACCCAATTTGAATTGGGTCCCACATTACTCTGTCTGAATTTTTTTGCAGGTCAGCCTGGCAGCTGAGCATAACAAGTGGTATCTTGACAGCGGCTGTAGCAGGCACATGACAGGAGACCGGTCCAAATTCAGCAAACTAAAAATGAAGTCTGGGGGCTTGGTCAAATTCGGAGGAAATAACAGAGGAAGAATAATTGGAATTGGCACGGTTGGTAAGTCCTCCACTAACTCCATTGAAGATGTGTATCTTGTAGAAGGACTTCAGCACAACTTGGTAAGTATAAGTCAACTTTGTGACAAAGGACACAAGGTACTCTTTGACCACAACTCGTGCACTGTTTTTGAGCTGAATTCTGACAACATCATGTTCAAAGGTCATAGAGTAAATAATGTGTACATCGTTGATCTTGATGATAATTCTGAAACAAACTTGTGTCTGTCTGCTAATTCTGAACAGGTTGCTTTTGACTGGCATAGGCGTCTAGGCCACGCTAGTGTGTCTACTTTGAATAAACTGTCTAATTATAACCTAGTCAGAGGTTTGCCTAAAATAAAATTCCAGTTAGGGTCCAAGCTCTGTGATGCTTGTGCTCAAGGTAAACAGACTCGTGCAGTTTTTAAGTTGAGAACTGAGGGTCTCTCATCTAAACCACTACAGCACTTGCACATGGATCTCTTTGGTCCTACTCGAATACAAAGCCTGTCAGGTAAGAGATATGGTCTAGTCATAGTTGATGACTTCACTAGATTTTCTTGGTTGTTCTGTTTAGCAAATAAAAATGATGCTTTTGTTCACTTTGAAGAACTCTTTAATAAAATCAAACTGCAAGGTGAACATAATATCATTACAATTCAGTCTGACCATGGAGGAGAGTTTGAAAACTCTTCATTCTCTGAATTTTGCTCAAGAGAGGGAGTGACTCACAGATTTTCTTCTCCAGGACACCGGAGCAGAATGGAATTGTTGAGAGAAGAAACAGGTCAATAATTGAAATGGCCAGGACTATGCTAATTGAGAGTGGACTTCCAAGGAGATTTTGGGCAGAAGCTGCAAATACAGCATGCTACATTTTAAATCGAGCCTTGGTAAGACCTACTCATAAGAAAACTCCTTATGAACTCCTCAAGGGTAAGCTGCCAAACATTTCTTACTTTAAAATTTTTGGTTCCAAATGCTTCATCCACAATAATGGTAAGAATGGTTTGGATAAGTTTGAAGCAAGAAGCTCTCCTGGAATCTTTCTCGGATATTCAGAAACCTCTAGGGCTTACAGAGTCTTCAATAAAGATGAGCAAACTGTTGAAGAAACACCTCATGTGGTGTTTGATGAGAATGTTCTAACTGACAAAAGGACAAATGAAGACAGGGAGTCACCTGATGAGGGAGATTTCCTGGAGAAAATTGAAGTAGGAGAGATGCAGCAAACTGCTCAACCAGAAAACTTACAACAAGAAGGAGCAACTGAGGTAGGTGAACCCTCAGGTGAGGTAATATTTCACAAAGATCATCCTAGTGAAAATGTCATAGGTAATTTGCATGATCCCACTAGGACAAGGTCTCACTTTAGAACTGTCCAAGAACAGGACTTAGCTGCTTTGACATCTCAGGTAGAACCCAAGACTGTGGAAGAGGCTCTAAAGCATGATTCTTGGGTATCCTCCATGGGTGAAGAATTAAATCAATTTGAGAAAAATAATGTATGGAAACTAGTTCCTAGACCTGAAAACACTCATGTCATTGGGACTAAATGGGTTTTCAAAAATAAGATTGATGAAAATGGTGCCATCTCTAGAAACAAAGCAAGACTTGTAGCTCAAGGCTACAGTCAGGAATTTGGTGTGGATTTTGATGAATCCTATGCACCAGTAGCTAGGATGGAAGCTATAAGAATTCTGTTTGCATTTGCATGCTCTAGAAAAATTCGGCTACAGCAAATGGATGTCAAAAGCGCGTTCTTAAATGGGTTATTGAAGGAAGAGGTATATGTTGAACAACCTCCTGGGTTTAATTTCTCTGTTCAGCCTAACATGGTTTTTAGGTTGAATAAAGCCCTCTATGGATTGAAGCAGGCTCCTCGAGCCTGGTATGAGAGACTTTCTGAGTTCCTTGTGAGCAAGGGCTACACTCGAGGTAAGGTTGACCAAACCCTCTTCACCAAAAGTCTCGGAAAGGAGTTAATTGTGGTCCAGGTGTATGTTGATGATATCATTTTCGGATCTAACAACTCAAAATTATGTAAAGACTTTTCTGAGTCTATGTCCCAAGAATTTGAAATGAGTCTAGTTGGCGAACTAAAATATTTTCTTGGGCTGCAGGTCAAACAAATGGAGGATGGTTGTTTCATAAATCAAACCAAGTATACTCTGGAGATGCTGAAAAGGTTTGGAATGACCAACCTCAAGACAATCTCAACACCCATGAGTACCAGCTCCTCACTGGATTCAGACGAAAAAGGTAAAGAGGTGGATGCTAAACTATATAGAGGTATGATCGGTTCACTCCTCTACTTAACTGCATCCAGGCCCGACATTCAATTTAGTGTAGGGATGTGTGCCAGATACCAGGCTAGACCTACTGAATTGCATCTGGCAGCTGTAAAGAGAATCTTTAGATACTTATCTGCCACTCATGATCTAGGTCTCTGGTATCCTGCATCATGTAACTTAGATCTCATTGCATACACTGATGCAGATTATGCAGGATGTAAATTGGACAGGAAGAGCACTAGTGGTCACTGCGAATTTCTAGGAGGGTGCTTAGTCTCTTGGGGATCCAAGAAGCAACACTCTGTGGCTCTCTCTACTGCTGAAGCTGAATATGTGGCAGCAGGGAGCTGTGGCACACAGGTTATATGGATAAAACACCAGCTTCTGGATTACTCGGTTGAGCTAGGTTGTACTTCTATCTTTTGTGACAATACTAGTGCAATAAACATTGCAAAGAATCCTGTACTTCATTCTCGAACTAAACACATTGAAATCAGGCATCATTTTATTCGAGATGAAGTAGCAAGGAAGACTTTTGAGTTGATCCATGTTGGCACTAACTCACAAATTGCAGATATCTTTACTAAGCCACTGGATACTGAAAAATTTAGCACTATGCGCAGAGAACTAGGTATTTACAGAATTTCATGATTGAAAATTTGATTTCTGAATACCATGTCTTGTGTTATTATGCTTATCATATTCATCATGGTGTTCTTTTTGAAGTGCATTGAGGGTTGTCTTGGCTAAGTCTGTATTGGGGTCAAGGTCTCAGGGGGAGATGATTTATAATAGGTGTCTTGATCTTTGACCTAATTTGAACATACTCCGAACGACATTTTGCTGACATCATAAGAGAATCAGGTTGATTAGGTGTATAAAAGAAAATGTTGGATGCTTTATTCTTTAAGGCTGTTCATCTAATTTCTTGTTGGAATTTCAGCTGTTAGTCCCACTGAGATCAAAATCTGAATTCAAGATTAATCTTCATACACTGTAACTGTCTTCTGATCTAGTCAGTACAGCATACCTACTTAGTCAATGGTGAGTCCAAAATGAGGTATTTTGTGCTTTAGTCTGAATCACCTTGGATCTGGTGTATTGTTCTCAAACGGACTCAAGCTTCATTAACAAGGTTTTAAGAGCTGGTAAATAAAAACAAAATTCATAAAAGGGTTATCAACTTTGTTAACTGCTCATTGAGAAACTGGGATTTTCATCAATGAAGTGAAAGCTTCCCATGTCATGAGATGGCAGTAATCATCTGGTCTTAATAGTTGTCTTGATCATACAGAGCTATGGTACATATCTGGTTAGTAACTGGGGTGTCTGGCCTCAGATAAAGGTGTCACCTTAATGTCAACACCAGCTAGAATACTATCTCTGTCCTCTTATCAGAAGGGGTAATGTGGTCCTGCCACCGAGTAACTGGGGATTCTTGCCTCTAAACAAGGTGTCTCCCTAATGTCAAAGGTGTACTTGACAGACTTATCTCTGATCTTGACCATTTTTAAAGATCCTGCTCACTTGAAGTATAGCTTTTGATTTGTTTGTTCTCAATACCACAGGTCATTGTCTTCTGGCTGTCTTACATAATACTCTCTCAGTAAAGACTTATTTTGATCAAACTGGTATCTTGTACCTCACTTGCTTAGAATCTGGTTCTGTGTATGGAGCAAATCCTTATTCACAGTTTTTGCACAGTCTGACTAACTGTTCCTCAAAAATCCTCACATAAAATTAATGGCTTTCTTAATTGACTAAACATCTCAATAGTCTCCATTTATCTGCCTTACTCTGTCCTGTTTTCTCTCTATAGTCAGCAATTTTCCCTTCTCTGTATCTTCAGATTTGACCCTAGTTTTGATGATGTCAAAGGGGGAGAGAATTGAGTTGAGGGGGAGTTAGTTATCAAGTCTGAGGTAAGCTGTTGGTAAACTGTTGCTGTGTTCAGGGGGAGTGAGGGGGAGTGTTCAGGTTTCATCAAGGGAAGTAAGGAAGCAAGTATGCTTTAAGTTGTCTGCATTAAATATCCTGAATTGATCTCTTTTGAACTTATCTCTCATACTTAATATAGTGTTGCCATCATCAAAAAGGGGGAGATTGTTGGATTGTGTGTCTTCCCTAAGTATTTTGATGATGAGCAACACTATGTTAATTGTTCTTGTTATTTTTGATCAGATATATTGCACTTGAGTTATCCATGGTTTTATATGAAATAACTGCTAAGAGGTAACACTTCGTGTGTTCGTTCATGTTCTGTCTTCGTGCTGTTTTTCCTCAAACATCATGTAGTTCTTGCTTCGCGTTTTCACCTCATGTCGAGTTAGCCATGTTGTCGTCTGTTTGAGTGTTGTCTTTCACCTCGTGCAGTCTTTGTTTACTGTGTTGTTTCCATGTCATCCTTTGTATTCCTGTCTTCGAGTCCTTTCGCTGAGTCTCTAAGTCAGTCTAAGTTCAAGTGTTCGTTTCACTTCGTGATTGTTTTTCTCTTCTCATGACTTCGTGTCGTGTTCCTGAAGCTGCTCTAAAAGTTCTGATGAACTTCGAGTAGTTTTCGTGTAGACCTCGAGTCGTTCCTACTTAGTAACCACACTTCGTGTCGGTCACTGTTTGTCCACGTATTCGTGTTGATATGTCTTCGTGTTGGTTTTATGCACTCCGTGTCGTCTTCTTTGTTTCATTCTGTTCTCATCTCACTTCGAGTCGTTTCTTTACATACTGTCTTCGTGATTGATTGGCACTTCGTCTTGGTTACAACACCTCGTGTTGTACTGATTGACTTCGTGTCGGTTTCGGTTGCAGTCCATGTTGTTTTCATGTCGTTCTCCTTTATTGCCACCTCGTGTCGTTTTTATTATTAAGTCTTCGTGTCGTTTCACCTCGTGTCGTTTTTATTATTAAGTCTTCGTGTCGTTTTACCTCGTGCAGTGTCATCCCGTGTCATTTACTGTTTCGACTTTGTGTCGTTATCAGCCTGTGTTGTTTTCATCTCGTGCTGTTCACACTATCCTCGTGTTGTTCTCACCGCGTGTCGATTACTGTTTTCACTTAGCATTATTTTTATTTCGTGTCGTTTTTCTGTGTAGTGTGTGTTTGTCACCACTATACTTCGTGTCGTTGCTTTTTACTTCGTGTCTAACTTCACTTCGTGTTGTTTTCACCTCGAGTCGTTTCCTTATATTGTCGTCGTGTTGTTTTTGCATTCGTAACCTCGTGTCTCTCTTGCTTATAACCTCACCTCGTGTCATTATCTTCTGTATATCTGATCTGTTACAGAATATCTCGTGTCGTTCTTATGACATCTCGAGAAATAGTCACGTTGTGTTGTTGTTACTATACCTCATGCAGTTTTGGTTTTAATGGCCATGCAGCGTATTAATGGACTTAATCTCATTACAGGTCCGAGGAAGAACATTCCACACTCCAGGGCTGCACGTGATCCGAGACAAGAGGAACCAATTTGATAAAGGCACGTGACAGGATACTTCTGGATCGAGCGTGGGAGGCACACGCGTTTCATGCCCTATCCATCTGCTGTTGATGCTATAAATAGAATCCTTCGTCCTCAGATGAAGGTGATCGAAGTAGAGAGGCATAGAAGAAAACAGGGAAACAGAGAGCCCTTCGATCCAGGAAAAAGAAAAGAAAGAAGAAAGAATAGCAGAGAGAAATAGAAAGAGAGCAGAAGAGTGTTCAGAAGAATTGTTCTGACTTGCGGATCAAATCCGAAGTCTATTGCTCTATATTGAGCTACATTGTTTCCATTGTCTGGCATTTGATTTCCTTCGTTCGTATTTTTTCATTTCTTGTTCTTATCTTTCTTCAACCGTTATTGTTTGTGTTTCCGATCCTCTGGACTGAGGTCGGGGTCCTCCTGTGAGATCAGGAGTAGGGAGAGTCAATCTCCGGTTTGCAAGCAGCAGGTGAGCTGCTTGTAGGTACCCTCCGGGTTGGGAGGAAGAGGGGTCTTCGACCTCTGGTTCACTAGTAGCAGGGCTGCTACTAGTGGGGTTTCCCTCTTGGTAAAGAGGAAGAGAGACGTGAGTCTCTGGGTTCTAGTGGCTGTTGATCGCTAGAGGTTCCCTCCGGGTAGGAGGAAGAGGAGAGGTTGTTCTCCTGAGAAGCTGTGTATCAGCAGTTGTTTGGCAAGCTGTGTTGCCCAGCCTTTAGTGAAGCCACACTCAGGTTGAGTGTGGGGTGGATGTAGGTCTGAAGGACCGAACCACCTTAAAATCCTATGAGCCCTTGTGTGATTGATCGTGATAATATTGTGGTATGCCTTCTATTTGCTTGAGCTATTAACTGCACTGCATCTTTTACGATAGTCAGAGCTCGAGGTTAGCTCCGTTTAGCAATATACTCTGCAATAATTTTTTAAATCTACGAAAACAGTGATCTATTCATCCCCTCCCCTTCTAGATCACTTCATATTGTACTTATCAGAGACAGCCCTCCCAAAACTTACCTTGAAAAGATGCCACAACATAGGATGAGAAGAATCAATCTCGTCTAAGAGTAGCTCACCAGGAAGGAAAATCCTAGGTTCACTCGAGCATTCTCGCAATCAAGGCATCTAATCGACCACCTCAACACAACCTTAACACCTTAGGGGCTAAACAAACTTAAGCTGGGATGACCAAAACAACATAAAAATGTGCACGGTCATCACTCCAGCAATAAAGTCACCAGCCACCTGAACAAATCACAAAAAAATCTTGAACACCGCACGACAGATTCACGCCTGTCGGCGAACTCTACCAAGTACAGCATAACCGAGACAAACACCATGACAAAAGAAGAACACTCCGTCACATCCTGACGAGAGCAAAAACCATCTCGCACAGTGCCAACACAGCACGCACAAGACCACACACGAAAGCAAAGCCATAAACAATCTCAAAACCAATGCCAGCTGCCGATTGTACTGGACCTTAAGGACTCTGAGTACTGCAGTATCTCAAATTCTCATGTACTTCACAAACAAAAGCTCAGCTAGCTCAGAAAAATTCCGAACAACTCTGAACTCTCGTTCTGATACCACCTGTGGCGACCCAGACTCCGGATATCGAGTAAACCCGATACCACTTGGAACCTGCCAGGCCTCCCAAGAGTGGAAAAGCTCCGAAGGGATAGAAAGGTATGTGATAGTACATTGAACTTCCAGATAAAGCAGTAAGCAATTAAATTTCAATGATCAGGATTGCTAAAGTAGCAGAAATAAAATTACTTTTTCTATAACAATTAAAACTAACAGAGTCCAGTCCAACAGAAAGATAAGTATAGTCCAGTAGAAAAGAGAACGTACTCTCAAGTCGGGGGAAGCCCGACATTGGCAACATTGGCAACTAAGAACCACGCAGCAGGTACCTCTCGACACGAGGAAGCACAGCTACACTTGAAAAGTCAGGGGTGAGCCTTGTGTCACTGGCTTAGTAGGGATCCCGTAGAACCCTATCGCAAAACACGCAGTAACAGTAGTGCTACACTAAAGCAAAGCAGTAACAACAAAAGTAAAGAGGAAAGCCGTAACACGGAAACATTGTAGCCGAAGGAACCTCGGCCCTCTAAGCTACTCCTAACAGCAACAGAAAGGTGAACCCCGATGTCACAAAGTCGGGCGTTATCGATCCATTGTCGAATCACGAAACCCTATCGTGAAAAGCCTACCAAAATAGGTAAAGCCTAACAAAGACCTACATAGTCAAAGGCACAAACATACACGAGCTCACCATCGTGTACACTAGGCTAGACTAGACCGCGGGTGAAGCCAACGCAAACTACCCGATAAGTCACGTCAATCATGACAGAAACTAGTCACGAAAACACAAGTCACAAGAGTCATGCGTCAAGTGACAGAAGCACCTCCTCACTAGAAAAATAGTAAGATGCATCCACAAACATCTTACACTGTGCCTCAAGTATCTCGCATACGCCTAGAACGACGGTAACTGAGACACTCACAAAGAACCAAGTACAAAGGTACCACAGTACCAAGTACAACAATACCACAGTACCAAGTATAATAATACCACAGTAACGAGTGACTACTCAGGGTCACGCCTGTTGGCGCTTGTCCAACCGCCCCTGACCACGTGTCCACACACAAGCCCAATGCCTTGAGCCAGGCCTTTAGCTAGTTTCCCCCCCCAGTAGGACGCTACCGCAAAGCAAGGGGGCCCACGAAAACTTGCCTAAAAACCGTCTATCGGGAACTGCCCCGCCACCAGTCCTAGGTGGGTCGACACACAGGAAAGTCTCATCAGGCTACGACTAGTAGAAGCTCACTAGACACAGAGACTCCAAAAAAGTGAACACCGAAGTACGGCAGTGTAAGCATACACTTGTCGCACGTACTACGGAGCATAATTCAGTACACCACTGTAACTAGACTAAGGACAAATAACTAGACCTACTGACAACGATCCTTGAGTCACAATACTTGGGTCAAGATTGTCGCACATCACAACAACATGCAGTTAATCGGCCTGGTGCCTAAGCCAAAATCACGGGAAACACATTATGGAAGATG
This sequence comes from Amorphophallus konjac, assembly GCA_022559845.1. Classification (NCBI taxonomy): domain Eukaryota; kingdom Viridiplantae; phylum Streptophyta; class Magnoliopsida; order Alismatales; family Araceae; genus Amorphophallus; species Amorphophallus konjac. Next base: position 289,192,036 of record CM040126.1, on the reverse strand, counting down.
GCACAGAACAGCCGGATCCATAACAACAATAATGACAATAAGTCCTCGGTCTCCGAGCCGCACAATGGACTCACAATTCCATATAACACAAAACATGGAACATGAGGGAATACAAAAAGCCCTCAAACCACATGGACATGTAAATCGAGGTGAGATGATACCACTAGGCGTCCAAGCCATGTCTCGATCCTCACAGGATAGACGAGACACTCACTGTTCTGCCCCGGGCTGTTTTGACGAAGACATTGTGTAATGATTTGCATTGATGAAAGTGAGCTTTGAATAGCTTGTGAATGGTTGAGTCAAGTTCAGTTTATTCATAAATTGAAGTGAGCTTCATTTAACTGAATTTGGTTTCATAGTGTGTTTTGTTTGAACATTTGTTGCTATGAATATTTTGCTGGTTGTATGATTGGCATACGTGAGGTATGTCATTCTTAATCTTGGATTGCATGCTAAATGGTTAAAACCAAGTTCAAATTACTGTGCATTGCACCGACCTTATTGATTCTTTGCATGGACCTTGTGTCCATTACATAGACTCTGCTCTACTTTGCACCGACCCAATCTTTGGTCCTTCACAATATTGCACCGACCCAACCACTCATATGCATTAAACAATAGTTGATATGCACAGACACTGTAGAATGCATTGAGTGATTGAGGATTTCATTTGCTATGCTTGAAGTTTGAAATGGTTCATTGTGGAATTTCCTCTCATATTCTAAAAGTCATGGTAAGAACACATGTTCAATTGAAATTTCATGTGGATAGAATGTTTTTTGGTTGAAATTTGATTTTGTATATGGAAATCTCACTCAATAGTGCATATTTGATTGCTCTTGAACCTTGTTTCATGAATTGTAGTGCTTCAATAGATATTACTAGGTTTTCATGTATGTCAGGTAAAGTGTCGACTCTAAAAGTCGACACTTTGTTTATACTTCTCTACTGTGCGTTGATTTTGCTAACGCTGGCAGGAAATGTCGACTCCATGAGTCGACACTTACAGGAGCTGGTGGTCTTTTGAGGCAAACAGAAGCCTCGTGAAAAAGTGTCGACCTCAAGAGTCGACACTTACAGATGAGACTAGCTATTTTTGTACAAATAGAATTATTGTGAAAAAGTGTCGACCTCAAGAGTCGACACTTTTCACCGTGAATGTTGTTTTCTTCTCAGAACAGGACAAGTCTGAAAAAGTGTCGACCTCAAGAGTCGACACTTTTCAACTGAGTTCTGATTTATTTGTTCTAGCAGAACACTCGTGAAGCAAGAGTCGACTCTATGAGTCGACACTTGTTCCGAGCGTTCCGATCGTGTTTTTCGGATCTGAATTTGAACCCATTATTTTTAGGTCCGATGGCCATGGTTCTTTACAACATTGCCCTTAGGGTTTTCATGAATGTTTGTATGTGGTATGGAGAGGTATTTGCTGGGGTATATTGGTCTAAATGGCTTGTTTACTCCTTGACATATATGGCCGCCTTGTCCGATCGTGAATGATTAATTCTTGAGGGCTAAGCTTGTTCTATCCTTGCAGGAAGAAGGAGGAGAGGACCGGTGCTTCTGCTGGGGAAGTAAGAACCCTCCGTCAAGCTTGCATCCTTCATCCCCGAGCTCGAAGCTGGAAGGGAGCCGCTACTGCTCTCCACCATCTCCTTGCTTGGGCGGACTTCATCAAGGGGGCCGATTTCTTTCTCTCTTATGCTTCCATTCTATAGCACCCTTCCATTTGATCTTCTAGCTGCGTGAATATCAAAGGGGAAGATCTTGTCTATCCATTTTCTTAGTTACCTTGGAGCATAGATTGTTAATCTTGAACTGGGCATCGTATTTTTATATCCTTTTCTTCTTAAACATTTTTGGAGCTTGCTCCGTGTGTGTGCGGTTTCTCGTCGTCGTGCGAGAACCCACGTGTGTGGGCCGTCGCACCCGTGTGTGTGGTGGTTGCTGCCGTCGTGCAGCGTTGTTTAGTGGAATCCTCTCGAGTTGAGAGGGGTGGATGTAGGACGGCACTTGGGTGCATCCGAACCACCTAAAAAATCACTATGTCGTGGTTTCCTCTTTGTGTGATTACTGATATATCCTATCCATTCATATAACGAGTGTGATTCGGTGAGACGAGAGATTTATCAACTGTCTCTTCATTTATTGTCATCCGAGTGATCATCATTTAGCGTTGTGGAGTTGTGAGTGCTTGTGTGCTTATCACTTATATATTTTAATCAAGCTTGAATCAGTGAGCTTCATCATTTAAAATCGTTGTCTCTGCATTTTATCAAGAGAGGGCTAGTGTTTATCTACCATCTACATGGTTTAGTTTAATTTTGTTCCAAAGGGCGGACAATCAATTCACCCCCCCTCTCGATTGCCTTCCTAACCGGGCCAACAATTGGTATCAGAGCCTCGACTCTATTTTCATCTAGAAACCTCGCGGTTTAGAGAGATCTACAAGGGGTTAATGACCGAAGGGCATTCTATTCATAGACCACCTTTCTTTGATGGTAGTAACTACTCCTATTGGAAGAATAGGATGATTGTCTTTCTACGTGCTCAAAGTCATGAAATATGGACTGTCATTAGGAATGGTCTGTACATTTTACACTCGGATGGGGATATGTGGGATGATGACAGTATGAAGAAGGCCACTGTGAATTTTAATGCATTAAATATTATTCAGTGTGCTATTCACCCAAATGAATATGCTCATGTTTCCATGTGCAGCAGCGCGAAAGAAATGTGGGACAAGCTCAAGCTTATTTATGAAGGCACCATAGAGGTCAAGGAAATGAAAGCGAACATGTTGATCCGAGATTACGAGCTATTCCATAGGAAAGAGGAAGAGAATATCTCTGAGATGTTTGCACGTCTCATGGAGATCACAAATGGGTTAAAGTCACACGGAAGGGAGTTTAAAGATACGGATTTGGTAAGGAAAGTGCTGAGGTCCCTATCACCAAGCTGGCACACCAAGGTAACCGTGATAGAGGATTCGAAGGATTTGTCTACCATCACCGTGGATGCGCTCATAGGGTCTTTAATGGCCTATGAGATTAATATAAAGAGGACGGAAGAGGACACAAAGAAGAAAAAGCCAATCGCTTTGAAAGCCTACTCGGAAACTATCTCAAGTCAAGAGGATTCGGTGGGAACCACAGACGATGAAGAAGTTGCCATGTTGACAAGAAGAGTTAGATAATTTCTACGCCAAAGGAGAAGATTTGGCAAAAAATTCAAGAAAGGAAAGAAGCGGCCGAAGCAAAGAAATGAACCATCCAAAGCGGTTGAAGTAATGTGCTATGAGTGTAAGAAGATGAGGCACATGAGAGGTGAATGCCCCGAGTTGCAGAAAAAGAAAGGGAAAATGATCAAGGGTAAGAAGCCCAAGGCAATGAAAGCAACATGGAGCGATGAGCACGAGGATGAGCCTACGTCCGATGAAGAAGAAGATATTGAAGAGCTGGTAAAGAACGTGTGTCTTATGGCCAAGAGCGACAATGAACAGGTAATCTCTGACTCAGAGTTTATCACAAATGAACAATGGTAACTTGCATATGAGGAATTGGATGAAAAATACAAAAGAATGAAAAATGATAATAGAACCTTGAATAAGAAGATTCATGAAATAATACATTCATCTAATTCATGTGAGAAATGCAAGTTAAAAATTTCAAAAATGCCAATGACATTTTGGAATCAAAGTTGCTTTTGTTTGAAGATGAAATTGCTTGCTTAGAAGTAGAAAAGAAAAATGCTTTTAAAATCAAAGATGAAATCCAAGAAAAGCATGATTTGTTGAAAAAGGAGCTGGAAGAATTGAATGGAAAAATTATTGAATGCGAGAAAATCAAAGAAAAATTGAACTGCAAAAATGAAAGTCTTATCATTGAAATTGAAAAGGTGAAAAATGCCAATGAAAAGATGTTGAAAGGAAAGGAAAAATAAGTTGTGAAAAATTCAAATTTCATGCATGGCAAAAAGAATGATTTTCATTGTGCGGTTAAGAGTTCACCATGTCATGGAGAATGTTCACACGCACATAACAATCCATCAACTGTTAATTCTCGTTTCCTCTATACTTCTACACATGTAAATAACAAGAAAAATTTTGGTAGGAAGAGACCCACCTGTTTTTATTGTGGGAGAGTAGGTCATCACATGTATATATGTCAGTTAATGAAATATGATGATGACATGTTCTTCAATAAGTACAATCTTTGAAATGCTAACATCAAGGGACCCAAGCTTACTTGGGTACCCAAATCAAAATGAGCATGTTTGCTTATTGATGCAGGTCTGCATGAAGGCGACAGAAAATAAATGGTACCTGGATAGCAGATGCTCCAGGCACATGATAGGAAATAAACAACTTTTTATAGACCTTGCAGAGAAAAATGGTGGTACGGTAATTTTTGACGGACAGGACAGAGGTAAGATAATAGGAATTGGGAGAATTGGTAAGAATCTCAACCATTGCATTAAAGATGTTCTACTTGTTAGAGGTCTTCACCATAACTTATTGAGTATAAGTCAACTCTGTGACAAGGGTCACAAGGTCATATTTGAGTCTTCTCACTACACAATTGTTGATGCCAATTCACACGGAATCAAATTCATAGGAGTGAGGAGTAACAACACTTATCAGGTTGACTTTAATGAAATTGCATCTGAAAATTTGTGTCTAGTTGCAAACAAGAATGAAGATGTTTGGTTGTGGCATCGCCGCCTTGGGCATGCCAGTTTTAATGTCATTAAGAAGCTCACTACTAGAAAAATAGAAATATAAGGTAAAATTCTTCTACCTTTTAAAGTGTCAAAATCTGCCATCTATTCTATTAGAAGGCGGAAAGAGGACGAATTATGGTCTGCCTTCTATTCCACTGTTTTTTATGTAAATAGAAGGCAGAAAGTGAATTTTAGAAGGTGAAAACTTTAGAAGGCAAAAATGATAGTTATAGAAGGCAATTTTTTTCACCCTATAAACTCATGATTGAAGGCACTTATATGCACCCTCTATTATTTTTTAGAAGACGCTAATTTTTGCAGTCTAAGATCTATATAGAAGGCAGATATTTTTGCTTTCTATTCCTTTTAGGTGGCAAAATTTTTTGCCTTATAAGTTGTCAAAATAAGTCAGTATAAGGTAAAATTTTCTGCTATCTATACTTACATCAGAATATAAACTATTATCCTTTAAAAAGAGTCTTGTTCTCTATATAACTTGTTATATTTAATGATAGTTTTTCTAAAATAATTTCTCAAGAATAAAATAATGTTTATGTGCCTTTGGGGCAATAAAAAGCACATGTGAAAGCAAACGAGGAATGACCTCAGACGGAGTTTTGCAACGCCAATAAGAACAAGGAAACGTGCACTCTCATCGCTGAATGGATTCAAAATGAATTCTAGGTAAGTCAAAATGGATCTTGAGTACACACTCTGTTTCACAACGTGTAAAATATGACGTGGAATACAAAGATGTACAAGAATCGTCATATAGCCTCCAAAGTAGTGGCTCAATGCTGAAAGTTTTTGGTTGAACACTGACAAAGGCATCTATTCCACATTAGGAGTGTAAATACATCGCCATAGGAGGAAGAAAAATGGATTTAGAATGCGTTCCGGACCATCCGAAATGGCTTGTGTATCCACCTGTCTAAAAATATATATGTAATTTCGCTTCACGATCCTTCGCTTCTCCACTTTGGCAACTTCTTTTGATATCTTTCCAGCTTCATTTTCGGAAATATATGTTGCATTCTTTGCCTTCTTCCCCATGATTTCTAGTCTAACCTTTACATCGGGAAAGAAATTGCCATCTTAAAATAGTCCTGTGCATCTCTATAGGATCAGGACTTGCACACAAGATCATTAAAATCTGACTCATCATCTTCAAGTGAGTCTTACAAAAATAGAAGACATTAGAAAAGAGTACATGGTATTTACTAAACTTCAAAAAGGATCATATGCTTTGAATTACAAGATAGGCAAAAAAATGATAGCATGAATACACAAATCTTCAAGCTTACTTGTTCATGACTGCATCAAAATCCTGAATACCAATTGCAACCACATTGAATATCATCCCGAACACATATAACCAAAAGTTTTGAACATTGATATTTCTTGAAGGGTGCTTTTTCATAATAGCCTGAATTTCAGACAGGTAATGTGTAAAAGTAATTATTCATTAGAGAAAATGAAGCAGATCATTCTAAGTGCATGAAATAAGAAGAGAACAAAATCCACAAATGCAATGCCATTTTCTATCTACAAGAGAAAAAAACAAATGCACCCAGACAAACTCTCAATTCAAGACTGATGTAGGATTTTCTGGCTCCACAAAACCTAAGTACCATTTAGAGTGAATTCATAACTGAGGCTCAAGGGTGGTACCTCTATGTAAACACCAGCAAAACCACTTAAGAGTGCCATAACCTGTAAACGTGGCATACATTTAAATGTTTTTAAGCATAGAGAAGAGTAAGATGACCATGGAAAAAAAATATAGTCAATTAAATGTGCCAAAAGCTCATGAGTTCTATAGCTCACAATGGCCATCATCCATCCTTGAAAAGAGTTTGAAGAACGCGATCTGAATTGCACCACACGAATAAGTTTACATGAATAACAATCCTTTCAGTGATGTTAAAAAGGATGAGAATGCAATCCTTTCGGTGAGGTTAAAAAAAAGGGCAACAGAAAAGAACACATTCTTGGAGACCTCTCTTTCAGGTGCAACTATTGAGTTAGAAGATCTGAGAGAAAAAAAATAAAGATATTAGAAGAATTTGCTGAATCTTTGAATAACAAAATCTCAGACCTTATCTTGGAAAATTGTAGCCTTTTATTCCAGTTGGAAACCACCTCTAAGAATATGGGGCAACTTTTAGACGATAATGCCTTCCTATGGAGCTCTTTGTCTGAAGCTAATGTTGAACTTGAAGGATTGAGAGGTAGATTGAAAAGCTTGGAGGAGTCCTCCCAATACCTCCTCAATGAGAACTCCAGTCTTCAGTCAGAAAAGTACACATTAGTCTTGCAAGTGGGACACACTAGCAATAATCTAGAAAATCTAAAGAGAAGTTATGCAGAATTGGAAGATAAGCATTTGAATCTGGAGCAAGAAAAAGAATCAACCCTTCTCCTGGTCATGTGAATTGCAACATTTTTTGAAAGTTGAAAAGCAAGAACATGAAGCTTGTATCCTGTCAAGTAACAAACAGCTGGTGACTTTGACAGACATGATAAATATCCTACAAGAAGAAAGTCAAATTAGGGATAAAAAAACCTAAGATCGTAGAGCATAAACTCTTCATTTCTCAAATTGAGGCATTCATGCTGCAGAGATGTCTCTTTTATTCTAAGCAAAATAATTCAAGTCTTGGAATGGAATGCCAAAAACATGTAGAGGCATCAAGACTTGCCGAGAGTAAGCTATCGCAATTGGAGATGGAAAATGTTGGACAAAGTAACATGATTGCATTCATATCGGAGCATAATAAGAAACTAAGAGAAGCAATTAAGGTGGTGTTGAACTCTCTTGATATCAAGGGTGCTCGCATGTTAGGCGAGGCTGCACATGAAGCAGATTGTCAGCTGTTGAGTAGTGGACAGCGGATCTAGAGGGGAGGTGTGAATAGATCTACCTCTCTTTTCGTAATGTAACCCTCTATATAGCTAGATAAAATAAATTACAACGGAATATAACTAACTTAACGAAGGACACAATAATTTACTTAGCAAGATGATTACACAATATAGAGATTGAACCTAAGCATGCATCTAGAACGAAGCAATCACATAAACAAACCACAACACAAAGGATTTTAAGGTGGTTCGGACTGAATCCCGAGTCCTACGTCCACCCCTCACCAAATCCGGTGAGGCTCCACTAGTGCGACGCACTGAACCGTAAATCGAAAAGGCCTCCGATTGCCTTCCTACTAATCACCGGTAGGGAAGTCAACACCGTAGATCGGACAACTTCCGATTGCCTTCCTACTAACCACCGGTAGGGACGATCTTCAGTTTCAATTATTTGAAAGAAATGAAAAGAGAACAAATATGAAATCACTCAAACAAGATATAGAATATGCTCAAAGTAGAAAGATCTTGTCTGAGTTGCAGGAGCTTGAATCTGATGCTTCGATGGTGTCTTCTTCCTTGAGAGATGATCTTCCTTGAATCTCTTCTAGTTGATGTGGAAGGCTATGAATGTAGCTTGGATCTTCCTTTTGATCTTCTTGAGTTGATGAAGAGGTTTGAGGATGCAGTTTAGATCACCCTTGAGATGATGAAGAGGATGCAGGATGTAGCATTATCTTCTCTTGACTTGGGCTTGATCTCCTCTTCAAGTAGCTTGAATCACTTGAGGATTTGATGAAGAACTTCTTCCCGGAGTATTGTTCACGGCTACAGTACTCGAACTCCTCTCACCCTTGTAGCCTCCTTTGATCTCCCATGGATTCACAAATGATCAACTAGGGTTTCTAACCCTATTTTATGTGTTTTATAACCTTTGAATGGTCCTTAGACATCCCCCAGACCAGATCCACAATCTATGAAAGATTGGGTGACTTTGGGGTTAAACAAATACAAGGAAAGGGGCTCTTCTCGAAGTGGAAAAATAAAGTCAACATTGAAGGATCGGGGCTGGCGGTCGACCTGCAACTTCTGGGGGTCGACCGCTACTGAGAAACCTGCAAACGGGCGGTTCCTGGAAATTCCGGTCGACCGCTACTGGGCCGGCGGTCGATCGCTATTGAAAGAGTTGCAATCTGGGGGTTGCTGGCTGGGGCGGTCGACCGCCCCTGTGCTGGCGGTCGACCGCCAGCTGGGCAGACCCCGAGCTTTCCCAGGTCGGTCCGTTAACTGCATTAGCTCCATCGCTTGACTCCTTTAGTAGTCCGTTCATGTCTATGGCATCACCCTTGACAGTCTTGAAGATTTCTGTTGATTATATCGCTCCTATAATCAAAATTTTGTTCCGGGGGCGGAACCCCGTAAGGGGCGCTACCCCCTTGACCCCCACGACCTGACCGCACAGGTCGATCCGCGTACGAGGGCGCAACATTGAGCTTTAACATTTTTCATCTCTACTTCATTCCTTGGCAATTCATTGGCATATCTGTCATGAACAAAACATCACGTATGTCAGTCATATGAGAGTTAAAACAATAATGACTTATAGTGTTTAGCTATTATCAAAACCAAGAATATCCAATAACTCAAATGACCACAAGACGATGTCAAATGACCCAAACCACAAGAAGACTCAAATGATCATAGGGGCACAACATCAGCATGCTTTGGATCAAACTAAAGAGATACAGAGTTTCATGTCTGATCTCCTCAATGAAAATCTCATCCTGCTTGTTGAGAAATCAATAAACATCACTCTTCTACAACATATAGGACTGGATCTTATTGCCCTAAGCTCGGAAAAAATGCCCTTAGTTTTTAGTGCAGAATTGGAACAGAGCAGTTGTTAGTACTGAAGAGTGAGAGGATGATCTCTTCAGATAGGTGAGCAATTAAGGCAGGATATTTTTACTAGCCACCTGAGAGAACAGAATCTAAAAGCTGATATAAACTCTTTGGGTAAACAACTGTTGGATTTAATTGAGGCCCATAAAAACTTGCAAGGTAAGCATTGCAACTTAGTAGAAGAAAAACAATCACTAAAAAGTAATATTTTGAACCTAGGGAATGATATACAAGTTATAGAAGAGGAGAACAATGCTCTCCTTGCAGAGGTAGTGTCCCTGAGTTTCCTTTCTCCAACTCTTGAGACATTTGGTGCTGAAAGATCCATGGACTTGAGAGTTTGCTGAAGTGATTTGAATCACCAAATTGAGACTGGAAGTCGTCTCTTAATTCAAAAGGACTTGGGGCTGACAGAGGTAAATCACAAGTGTAAAGATACGGAAGGTGAAAACATGAAATTATGTAGAGATCTAGAAGGCATAAAGATGAAATTTAATGAGGCTATGCATGTCAGGGAAGAGTTGGAGAAGAGGATCTGATGTCAGAACTAACAAAAAGCATCTGATGTCAAAACTGACATATGTGATCAAAAGCTATGATTCACTGGCAGCTAGATTTTGCTCAAGGCTCCATCATATTACAAATCAAAAATGAAGGCTCTGTCTTTACAAATCAGCATTGCTTCCTTGGAACACCAGATACTCTCTTTGATAGAGCGTCATCGGTTGGAGAATGACTCAACACATGAGTTATCATTTGTCAAAGTGAAGCATGAGAAAAGCTATCAGCGACTTCCTAAGCAGATACCCGAGATGCTCAAGGCTCCATCTGTTATTATTGAGGAGGATATGGATCATCATCAGACAGAGGCCTACTGCCTGGGTAGACCGGCAGACCCAAGGTCTGCTGATTTCCAAGCAGTGGGCTGTCCCAATTCCTCCCCCTTCGAGCATTTCCACAAACACCCGTGGTACAAAAAAAATGAATAAAGGAGTAGACCAAATCAAATGAAAGAGTGGTTAATGTCCTTGATTTAGGAGTATCAGACTTTAACTCAGTATTCTCCTAGGATACCACCTTGCCTTTCTCAATATTTTATAAAATGTTTGAACTGTTCTTAATTAAGGAGAAAGGATTACTTTGAACCCCCAAGCTGAAGCCTGGCAGATTGAGTCCATGTTAACAACTATTTGCCGAGAATCACTTGTTACACTGCACTCCACATAGCAAATTCCAACATTTTTAGAATGGGATGGTACCCAGTATCAATCCACCGCTGACTGAAAACAAGAGTGAAATTCTTGCAATAGCAGGTAGGCTGCCCATTCCTTTTAGCCTCTGATTTATCCTTCATAGTTAGAGCCAGAAGTTTGAAAGATACAAGAATGTACTTATTGCTGGATGAGGACGGGTATGCACCAGTGTATCCTATAGAAGCAGAAACATATGTTGCAGTAAAGATGTAAATTTATTTTTTGAAGTTGGCATGGCCTACATATCATAGAGGCAAAGATGTAAATTTGTTTTTTGAACTTGGCATGGCCCATGCATCACAGAGGCAAAGATGTAAATTAACGTATAAAAAGTGTACTAGTTGCTCATTAGATTTTGACAAAACTGAATAGGCACTTGATATTACCTCGTGTTTTCAATCTCTGTTTGCATGCTCTATACGTATATGCCTTCCATCCAACATCTGAAAATAAATCATTGAAATATTTAGTGGAGTAGAAATAAATACAGAACCTTTGATTGAAGACCACCAGTTTTACCTGACCATCCATTAGTTGTAATGCTCTGCTACCTTCACTTGACAAAGCAAACTTGACAAAGCAAACTTGAAAAAGCCAAACCCTTTTGATCTCCCACTTACTCGATCACATATTACATTTACTGCCATGTGAATTCAGGTCATTTTCTATCAAAATTCTTTAACATAACCTACAGAAGCTAAGAGCAGGGCCATGAAGAGGCACCTTCAATAATTTTACCATGTTGCTCAAAAGAATCCTTTAGAGTAGTTTCATTTGTATCATAGTAAAGTCCTGCAATGAAAAAAAATTAACGAGCAGAACCGTCAACCATGCGTTATCATAACCACCCTCAACTATGCAAGAGAGAAACTTAGAACTAAGGTTATGTGAGGATGCATTTTAAAAGATTAGAAACGATTAATTCTTTGTCCAAGAAAGTGATTCTAACTCCATCAATATATAGTAAAATATTTGCCAAGGTGCTTACTAGTTAAGTTACTATTTTTTCTAATTATTTGAACTAATGACCATGGTATAAAAGAATATTGTGCTTCCATTTAATACTACCAGCAAGAAACACATGAAAAAGACTGCCTCACTCTCTAAGTGAGACCATTGCATTAACTATGTGGTAGAAATGCTCCCAATTTGCATTGGGCAGTTAATCCCCCCTACCTAGAGAAGTTTCATATTACTCAAATTAAAAATTTGGAAGAACGAAATAGAAAGATGACAAAATATCAAATAACATGGAGGAGAAAAGGCTAAACATCTGGGACATGAACAACAATGAAGTATGCAACTTCCTGAATCCCAGTTCAGAGCTTTGTAAAATTCTGTTTTGCATATGTGATACATGTATGATTGTGGCATTTGTTATCACCTTCTTGAATCTAGTTCATAGCTATGTTACAGAAGTTCTCAGGAGAGACTTTGCATATTACAATATTGATATGTGTTATAGTGTAGAGGCTCCTACATCCGTTGATATTACAAAAGTACAATAAGATCATAGCATGGTTGTATAAAATAATAACTTGATGATAAAATATTAGAATGGAAGAGCTCCATAGAAAATCATGTTGATGCTGACTTGATTTCAGACTTGTAACTGACTTGAATTCAGACTTGTAGTAAACTTAAAGAACTTTTAAAAAAAGAAGTTAATAAAGGATATATACCTCTAAAAATGATAAATTAAAAGACGACACAAAACAAATGTGAGCTATCCAGTGAGGGATAATTTTGTTGCTAAGGCATGCAGTTTTCTTTCAATGGCACCTCAATTATGTGGAGCAACAACCAGAACTTATGATTACAAAATTCAAGTGTCCTACATCCCTTACATGACACATTGATGATTCGGAGGAGCATCTTCCTTTTTTGGAAAAACGGGAACTTCCTAATGGAAAAGATTGTTAAAGTCACTTCAAGCCAAGATGAGGTTGGAAGAAGTGGAACAATATATGTGCTACATAACTCTCCAATGCGCCATCAAATAAGCCTGGATAGGCTATTCAGACTTCAGCCACTTTTGTAAGCCACATGAGCTATTCCACAGGGAATGGGTTGGAAATAACATGGTATAAATAATTCAAGCAATTGAATTAGTTGCTCCTATTAGAATAGGATTTCATCTTTGCCTATTTTACTTGTTCACCTTTGCCTATTTTGCTTCTTATGCCACTCTTTTACCAAATCCACAAGAATACTATTAGTTTATCCTATTTTTCCTGAGTAGAATACGATTATATGGTTATCAAATCAATTAGTCACTGTTGGGAGTAGAGGATTGTCAAACTAGAGGGGGAGGGGGTGAATAGATTGACCACTTAAAAATTTTAGGCAGAATAAGACAATTGCACTCTCTGTGATAGCACAGACAAAAATCCGGTTCGTGAATCTCTAAAGAGCCAGCGCAATATCTAAGCGATCTAACGAGACAATAGTCACAAGAACAACCCACAAGCACAAGCCACAATAGATCAGAGTTTTTAAGGTGGTTCAGTCTCTATCTCGAGACCTACGTCCACCCCCTCACCAAACCAGTGGGGATCACCGCTGAGCTTTACAGCTTAGCTAACACCAGAGAAGAATCCTTCTCTGACCTGCAGATCCAATCTGCAGAAGACAGCTATACCCTGTCACAGAACCGCTGTCGAACAGCTTGTAGACACAGAGTCTATACACCCTCTGATCTCAGAACACACTCTGGATCAGAACACACCTGTCCACTAAATCCCAGTGGAACAGTAATCCGAGAATAGAATTGTATAAGAAAACAAAAATACAAGGTAAGGAATAAACTCAGAATACGCTGATCAATGGATCTTCAGACTTCTTGCGCAGCAGAAGAGAGTAGAGCCCGAAGAGATGAACAGTATGATCTGAGTATGATCTCCCCTTCAGTTGAGACTAGATCAGTCTGATGCCTTCATGGTTCTTCAACATCTGATCTTCTTCACCAGGAGAACGAGCCTATGCTTCAATCCACGCACTGGACCTTTTTCACGATGCTAGGCTCTCCGCCTTCTTCTGTCTGTACGAGTGCTTCTCAGTCTATTCTATCCTTAGCTCTACTCATCCCCCTTCGATCCACTTCTACATTTCCTTTTTCATTTTTCGCGCGCAAGATTGGGACCCCACGAGATTCCCAATCATTTGCCCACGTGTGGAGAAGCTTCTGGACTAAAGGAGGAAGAGTGTCCTTCGTTTGCAGACGTGGCTGGCCCACTTTATCCAGTCCTTCTGCCCGAGCGCTTGTCTGGGACTGGGTGCGTCGACGCCAGCATTTGAATGCGTAGACGCTGTGTGAAGACAGCTTCTGATCTTCCTTCGATGTACAGCTTCAGGCTTTCGCTGCGTTGACGCTGATAATTGGTGGCGTCAACGCTATGTGAAGATAGCTTCTTAATCTTCAGGCACCCGCTGCGTCGACGCTGGTAGCTTGTAGCGTCAACGCTATGTGAAGATATCTTCTGGAGGCATGCGAGTCGACGCTGCATCCGAGTGGCGTTGACGCAGTTAGCATGCGCATGACTCAAACATCTTGAGATCTAGTCACAACGTCGACGTTATCTTGCTTGAGGCGTAGACGCAGTCTAGATGAAGTATGCTTCAACTTGGAGGAGCTGAAGGCTGCGTCGACCCTTTGATCTTGTGGCGTCGACGCTGACTATTGCCTGCATTAAAGTTCAACAGAAATTCTTGCCACATACCAGATTGTCAGATAATAATACACCCTGTCATATCATGGTGATCATCATCAAAATCAGGAGGACAACAATCTCCCCCTTTTTGATGATGGCAACCATGATGGAATTTTGGTACTTTAATGATCATGCAATTCAATAACCAAGTAAGCAGAGGCAAGCACAACCATAGCAATCAAACACAGGTATCACTTCAACTCATTCACCATTCACTTACGCACATAGTCAATTTTAACTATAAATCAAAACGAAGTGCGTTCACAAGATAGTCTCCCCATTTGACATCAGCAAGAAGGGGAGGTCAGAAGACAAGGAAGTATAAGAAAATATCCAGACCATTACTTAGGGAAAGTACTGAGAATGTCTCCTAGACGAGTGACTAGAGGACTGGCCCGGTGGAGGTGGAGGACGATGAGATGAGAAGGTCTGCTGGTCATGCAGAGCTTGAATTGCCTGAGAAAGCTCGCCCAACTGAAATAAAAGAGTGCTTTTAAGACCTCCCAGCTCGGAGCGGACATCGTCAGATCCTCGTGTCAACGACTCAAGCGTACCGCACATAGTTTCCATGGAGGATGAAAGACTAGACAGCTTGTCAAACACGGCTTGAAAACCTGTGGGAATCGAGGTTACTTGAGACTGCAGAGTAACCATAGCAATTTGAATATCATAACACATGGATTGCATCTTGGCCATGGTCTGAAGAGAAGACATCTGTGTAGAGTGCATATTGGAAACTAACTCTGCAATCTTGTTGACAATCTTTGCAACACTCTGCAGGATCTTCCTCATTGCTTTGTCAGTTTTCTGCTTGGCCTTCATATAGTCTCTCCAAGAGACCATTATAGAAATTTCAGATAAGACAATTCTTTTATACATTCGTTCCAGCTGAAAGTCAGTATACAGAATAAAAGAGTTAAGTTTGTCCCCTTGATGCTGCATCATTCGGATGAGGTGAACCAGTAAATCCTTTTCTGTTGCACCAGGAGGGGCCTGGAAATAATCATCCTGACGTTGTTGGCTAGTGGACCCAAGTTCTCTATTAAAATTATGTGAGCTGGACTCACCTTGTTCCCACTGAGTCTTGGGTTCCCCTCTAATGTCATACCATTCAGGCTCATCATCTTGAAAAGGGGGTACTGCAGATTGAAATCCTTCCTCATCAGCATCATTGGGAGACTCCACCACATACGAAGGAAAAACCTGCTCACTATCAACAGTATGAGCATGCCTATCCTGAGTGTCAAAAGGTGGAGGTGACCTGGCTGGAGCTTGTGCTGCACCTTGGACCTCAATGTCCACATCTCTTTCCTGACCCTCCCAATGTGGAGGAGAAGCAACAGGTTCAGGAGATATCCTGACTGACTCTGGTTCGGGCTCAGGAGGAGTAGCAGCTGCCCTGACAGAAGATTGTTGACTTGGCAGCACTCTGACTGGCTTGCCATCTACAATTTTTACACCCATAAAATTCTGAACAAACGACATGGAGTACACATTGCCTCTAGGAACAACACACTTCTTTTCATTGCCAAACTGAATTCCAACCTTTCTGAACAAGGCTGTGAGATGTGCTGCGTAGGGTAGAGTCCTAGAGTTGTCCAGGCAAGTCCCCATTGTCTGAATAATAACATCAATCAAAGACACATTGATTTCTTTCAACATGCAGTATAGTAAAAATCTCTGCATGATTGTAACCCTTTCACGTCCACTGCTCTATGGGGTAAAAATGGAAGTGCATATATGGTGCAGAAGACGAACGGGAGGTGAAAAATGATTAGCTTTTAAGCTTGACAAATGAGTCTGCTTAATGTCTGAAGGGTCCTCTGGCTGCCCAGTCAAAACAGCAAATGCTTCATGTTCATTCAAAGGAAATGAATGAAGTTCGGCCCCCTTCATCGGAATCTTCCATACTTTGGCGAGTAGACTAGCAGTAAGCTCAAACTTAACACCCTGAACAGAGCTGATCAGTCTTCCACGTTCGGGTTGATGGCATAGATTGCGGTAAAACTCCCTGACAAGAGTAGGATAATAGACGGACTACTTGGTGGCAAAACCCCACCAACCTTGAAACTCCAAAGTGGGTCTAATCTCAGGGAAGACAGCATGAAAGGCTTCGTCCGATTCAAGGATATGTCGAGGAATTAAAACCTTCAGGGGTTCGTCTGTACCAGAGGAAGGAGCGGATACGGAAACCCCAGACTTGGATTTTTTGGAGAAGACTTTCTTCTGAGGAGATGAAGGCTTGGAGGACGTTCGGACCTTCTTCTTCTTGGAAGGAGGGGAGGGGCTGCGTGGACGCTTCCCCTTGTCTTTGCGTTTATGCGGAGGAGGAGCCGCCGCAGGTGATTCATGAACTTGGGCTTCAGCAGCGATGGCAGGAGCTGGAGGAGCCGAAGATGGTTCCTCAGCAGGCTTCTTCCCCTTCCTGGAGTAGGCGAGAGCCATCTTCATGGATAGAGGAGAAGAAGAACAGTCAAGAGGTGTTTCAGAGGGAGGAGAGGAACCGTCGTGCCTCAGAAGGATGAATGAAAAGTAGCCGACTGTTCCCTCGGCTGAGGGTTTTAAAAGGGTGACACGCGAAACCCCCAATCCTGTTATTGGGTAACCGGGTAACGGATCCAGATCATAACCGAAAGAACCTAGATAGAGTGGATGAGTCGACGCGAGGAAATCAATGCGTCGACGCTATGATCACTTATGCACAAAAGTGTATTGGAAAAACACAGAGGCGTCGACGTGAAGAGCAAGAATGCATCGACGCCATAGTGTAACTACACTCTGCCAGATAAAGATTTTGAAAGATAGAAGATGCAGCTAGAAGAGCAGAAATTGGGAAGTGTCGTTAGAATCCAAGATTCATAAGATAATACACTCATACTCAGGGATTTTTAATAGCTTCAGTTCAAATTCCCATGAAAATAAAATTTACTCAGATTAGCTTCGAACCATTTAGTGACATAAAATGTTGATATTCTGCGAAGTTTGAAGCACAGAAATGAACAGTAATAGTGCAGAATTGGAGTAATTTCTAAACTAGTTTCATACTCGGGATCTTCTCATAACTTTATCCTTTGTTACTCAATTTCGAAAGAATCTTTGAAGAAAGAAATTTAAGAAGCATTGAGGATAAGTTCATTAGATCTTTTGAGCCTTTGATTTCATACCAACACACATGTGACTTAATATTTATTTTATTTATTCCATCCATTAGCAGTCAAATATAGCTAGCCTTGTGACACGAGTACACATGCTTATCAGGCACCAGAGTCCCCGGTTACTCAGCATAGCTAATCATTATGCTTAGAATCAGAGGTAGTGATCAACCTCATGACATGCCTTCCAACACTTCATGGGTGAGGAAGGTAGTTTCTCGGTTGAGAATCACCATTGCTCTAACATGGATAAATTTCATTAAAGGACAGAGATAGTAGTCCACCTCATGACTTACTCTTTAACACTTCTTTGGTGCATAGAGCCAGTTTCTCAGTGGAAACCTACCAGTGCTCTGCGAGTTACAAAAACACTGTGTGTGTCACTTTATCTTGAAGCTCTTTTAGACCTAAGCAGACTTTAGCAACAATACCAATTAAATTTCCATATATTGAAAGATCCTTCTCCTTTGATCAATTTGGGATAAAGAGATGATA
The DNA here is from genome assembly GCA_022559845.1 of Amorphophallus konjac. NCBI lineage: Eukaryota > Viridiplantae > Streptophyta > Magnoliopsida > Alismatales > Araceae > Amorphophallus > Amorphophallus konjac. The sequence continues at coordinate 289,173,937 of CM040126.1, read as the reverse complement.
GGAACCAAGTCATATTAACTTGTTTAGTTCTTATTCCAGATTCAACCACTTTTAGGTTCAAGTACTGGTGAGTTCAAACATTGAAGTACACACATTTTATATCATTAAGTAGTGTGAAGTTATTCTAAGAGAAACTTGTTTTCATTTGAAATCATTCCCTTAGCTCCCCCTGAAAAAAAGGCATTAACTTTTCTCCCGGACATTTGAGACAATTCCCTTATTTTGGAATAGAAGGAGAGTACATCAAGAAGACTTGGGATTAAGAAGGTGAATAAGATAGAGAATAAGCAAGATTGAGTGCAAAGGTGATTCTTGAAGAAGAACAAGTCTAGCAAGAAGGATGAACGAGAGAATCCTATGAACTAGACGAGAGGTCATAATCACCATCACAACACACTGTTACTTGTATAGCGTCAGCGCAGAACACCTAAAGCATCGACGCACTTTGCCATACTGCACGGATTGTTTAACATTAAACAGAGGCAATCCATCGCAGCGTGGACGCATCCTAAAGGGTGCGTTACCGCATAAAACCTTACTCCCCCTTAACTCAAGCATGATAGAAGAGATTAAAACAGATGAAATTGTAAACATGCTGAGGTTTTATTTCAGATGAACAAAATACCAAGACATACTAACAAAAATTCATACTCCCCCTAAGTGTATGACTTATTCAAACATGGACATTTTGACCATAGCAGGACTTCAAATGATCATCACAAAAGCAATCAAGCAGCATTCAGATATTCGGCCATGCAGTCAATTCAAGATTCAGAATGTAAATTGCAGAGTCCAAGCTCTCTCCTAAGATATGAAAAACGCTCATTGTTGAGAGGCTTGGTAAAAATATCAGCTAGTTGACGTTCAGATTCTACAAATACAAGCTTGAACCTCCCTTTACTGACCTCATCTCTTAAGAAGTGATGTCTGATTTCAATATGCTTGGTCCTAGAGTGCTGGATGGGGTTCTTGGCCAGGTTTATAGCACTTGTGTTATCACACAATATTGGGACACATCCAAGATTAGTTTGGTAATCTTGGAGCTGATGCTGGATCCACAACACTTGAGTGCCACAGCTCCCTGCAGCGACATATTCTGCCTCTGCAGTGGACAGTGCCACTGAGTGTTGTTTCTTGGAAGCCCAAGAGATCAAGCACCCACCCAAAAATTGGCAGTAGCCACTAGTGCTTTTTCTGTCCAATTTACATCCAGCATAGTCTGCATCCGAATATGATACCAAGTCAAAGGTGCAGGATGCAGGATACCAAATCCCTAGGTCTTGAGTTCCAGCAAGGTATCTAAAAATACGCTTGACAGAACTTAGGTGGGATTCTCTAGGATCAGCTTGAAAACGTGCACACATGCAAACACAAAATTGAATATCAGGCCTTGATGCAGTAAGGTATAGAAGTGACCCTATCATACCTCAATAGGTCTTGGCATCAACTTGTGTACCTTTCAAATCTGCATCCAAGGTTGTGTTTGTACACATGGGAGTGCTGATTACTTTCAGATTTTCCATTTTATACTTCTTCAGTAGCTCCTTGATGTACTTTGTCTGACTAATAGAGCATCCGTCTCTGCTTTGGGTGATCTGCAAACCTAAAAAAAATTGAAGTTCACCCATGAGACTCATTTCAAATTCTGTTGTCATTAAGTTAGCAAACTCCTTACACATACTAGGTTTAGTGAAACCGAAGACAATGTCATCAACATATATTTAAACTAAAATGATATCTGAATTCCTTACCTTTGTAAACAATGTCTGGTCCACTTTACCTCTTGAAAAACCCTTTTCAGTGAGAAAGGAGCTGAGCCGGTCGTACTAGGCTCGAGGTGCCTGCTTGAGTCCATACAGTGCTTTGTCCAATCTGTATACGTGGTTAGGATTTTCTGCACATTCAAATCCAGGGGGTTGTTCCACATATACTTCTTCTTTTATTATTCCATTTAGGAAAGCACTTTTTACATCCATTTGTTGTAATTTTATTCCATGACTTACAGCGTATGCAAGCAACAAACGAATGGCTTCTAATCTGGCTACTGGTGCAAAGGACTCTTCGAAGTCAATACCGAACTCTTGATTGTAGCCCTGTGCAACCAGTCTAGCCTTATTCCTAACAATAACACCATTTTTATTTTGTTTGTTTTTATAGACCCATTTAGTTCCTATTATAGATTGATCCTTGGGTCTGGGCACTAGATGCCACATTTTATTCCTTGTGAATTGGTTGAGTTCTTCATGCATTGCATTTATCCAGTTGGGATCTTTTAAGGCTTCCATAACATTCTTGGGTTCAGTTTGAGACACAAGTGCCATGTTATCCATTTCTTGTATTTGAGAGCGTGTCCTAACAGGTTCATGCAAGTTGCCTATTATGCTATATGAGGGGTGATCCCTTAACAACCTAATGTTAATTAGAGGGTTACCTCCATTAATATCTGCATTATCCTGATTACTAGACTCTGGCTCATCTTCTTTTGGTCTTGAATCTCCTTCCAAAGTTTCTTTCTCCTCAGGCTTGTCAAGGAAGTCTTCATCACCCTTGTTCCTGCATGAGGATTCAACTTGTGAATTTTCAATTAGCTCATCAAAAATGATGTGAGGTGATTCCTCAACTGTTTGAGTTTTCAGATTTAGGACCCTATAAGCCCTAGAGTGACTGGAGTATCCTAAGAATATGGCGGGTTCACTCTTGGGTTCAAACTTATCTAGGGCTCGTTTATCATTATTCTGAACAAAGCATTTTGAACCAAAAACTTTAAAGTGAGCAACAGAGGGCTTCTTACCTTTCAGCATTTCATATGGTGTCCTTTTGGACTGAGGTCTTACCATTGCCCGATTTATAATGTAGCATGCAGTGTTCACAGCCTCTGCCCAATACTTCCTTGGAAGTTGCCCTTCAATCAGCATGGTTCTGCCCATCTCCACAAGGGTTCGGTTTCTTCTTTCCACGACTCCATTTTGTTCAGGTGTTCTTGGGGAAGAAAACCTGTGATCTAGCCCTGTTGTTCTGCAGAAATCTTCAAATTCAGAATTGTCAAATTCTCCACCATGATCTGATATAATGGAAGAAATGACAAACTTACCCTCTTGCTGTGTTTTCTTGAAGAATGCCTGAAATTCCTCAAAAGCCTCATTCTTATGAGTTAGGAAGAATACCCAGGTAAATCTAGAAAAATCATCAACTAGAACAAATCCATATCTATTACCATTAATGCTTGCTGTTCTAGTAGGTCCAAACAAGTCCAAATGAATGAGTTCAAAAGGTTTAGTGGACTGACTCTTTATCTTGGACTTGAATGACTTCCTAGTATGTTTGCCTTGGGTGCATGCATTACAGATTTTGTCATTTTTCTTGAATGAAGCATCAGGCAAGCCATTTACCATTCTGTGTTTGGCTAACTTATGCAAGACACTATAGCTAGCATGTCCTAGCCTACGGTGCCACAACCAAGCTAATTCAGTTTTATTTACAGCAAGGTAAAGATTATTATGTGCAGGATCATCTAAATCTACCATGTACATGTTGTTTATTCTTTTTCCAACAAATTTAATTTTTTCTGATTTTTCTTCTAAGATGGTGCATGTGTTTGCATCAAACACTACTTTATTATTTCTATCACACAACTGACTTATACTGAGCAAGTTATACTCTAGACCCTCTACTAAAAGAACATCATCAATGGAGGTAGAAGGGTTTTTGCCAACTGTACCTTTGCCAACTATTTTGCCTTTATTGTTTCCACCAAAGGTAACAAATCCTCCATCCTTCTCAACCAGGAGACAAAACTTGGCCTTGTCCCCTGTCATATGCCTTGAGCAGCCGCTGTCAAGATACCATCTGTTGTGCATGGCTGCAAGGCATTCCTGCAAGAATCATCAAACAAGAGATTTTGGAACCCAAACACACTTGGGTCCCATTGGATCACTGGAAGACTTCAAGAAATTCAGTAGGTTCTTAGGAATCCACATTTTTCTTTGTTGAGGTTTTTGATGGTTTTTAGTTGAGGAGGCAGCTGGTTTCTGATTTGATTTTAAGGTTGTTTTAGCTGCTTTATTGAACCATCGTTTATTTTGGCTCCAAAGAGCCTCTTGGTGATGTGGGTTGACTGCCCTAAATAAATGTGTTTGTCTTATTGGATATGCATACATGGGATGCGTCGACCTTCCTGAATGAATGCGTGGACTCACCCACCCATAGTTGCTCCTATGTGTATGATAGAATGTAGGGTGCGTGGACGCATTGTGGTGTGTGCGTTGACCCATCCACCCAGATTGATTGAAGTGTTGGCCATGGTGGTATGGGTGCGTGGACGCATATCCCTGCATGCGTCGACCCATGTGGTCGTTCCTATTCTTGTGGACTCTTTGGAATTCGGCCCGAGTCGACGCCACATGCCCGTAGCGTTGACGCATCTGAGTTGAGTGCCTAGACCTATATGCAGAAGGCCTATTATTGTATGAAGGTTGCGTTGACACATTACTAGCCTTGCGTGGACGCATCTGACTCTTGCCAGATTTGGTATTTTCAGTCTTTCTGGTGCTATGTTGGTGAACGAAGGGTCTGGAGCTGGAGGCCTTAGGTGGTGATGAAATGACAGGCTTGCAGCTGGTTAAATTCTTTGCAAATTTTGCCTTAGGAGATTCATTCATCTTCTCTTTTCCTTTCTCCTTTGTCACTTCATTTTTCTGAATCTGTTTCCCTTTGTCTCTTTCAACATTTTTTACTTCAGCCACCTGTTTCTCCTCAGCTTTCTTTTCTTCTGATATGAAGGTCACCAGTTTAAGTCCAATTTCTTTCTTTGAGCTTGGATTATATCCAAGTCCTTCTTTGCCGACATTGCATTTTGTTCCCATTAAGGCATCAAGATTATGTTTGCCTTGTGTCATTTTCTCTAGGGAAGTTTGTTTGTCCAATTTTTCTTTTTCAACTTTCTTCAAATCTTCCTGAAGTTTCAAGTTGACACCATTTACCGCTTGATATTTCACTTCAGCGATTTTGGTGTCCTTTTCCAGTTTTTGCATTCTTAACTTCAGTTCATCATGTGTTTTTAGTAAGAAGTCATTTTCTCTTTTTGATTCAATCAATTGAGATCTGTATTCATTTTCTTCATTCAGAGTTTTCTTCAGACAAACAATTTCATCTTCTAGCATTTTAACCTTTTCATTTGACAAATTTTCTTGACTTCCCTGGTTTTTCTTCTTTTTAAGCATTTTATTTTCTTTCTTCACAACATCATATTTATCCATAAGGTCATTGAAAGCTTCTTCCCAGTCATCACAAGTAAATTCATCAAATGGAGAGTTTACCTCAGTAGAGTCCTCTCCCCTGGCCATTAGGCATAGCTTTACTTCTTTTTCTTCCTCTGAGGTGCTATCCTCCTCTTCCTCTTCTTCATCACTCCATGTACTGATCATGGCCTTGGGCTTTTTATTTTTGAACTTGGGGTAAGCTTTCTTAGAATTTTCGGGGCACTCTGACTTGATATGTCCCTGTTTCCTGCATTGATAACACACAACTTTGTCAGATTTCTTAGTTTGGTCAGACTTAAATTTAGAATTCATTTTACCTTGATAGCTTCTAAATCGACCAGCTTTACCTTCCCTTCGTAAGAATTTTCAAAATTTCTTTGTGAGCATAGCAATCCCACCTGAATCACTGTCTGAAGAAGAAGTCAGATTCTCATCTGAGCTCTCCTTGCAGCTTGGAGCAGCCTTGAGAGCTAGGGTTTTCTTCTTCTTTATTTCCTCATCAGATCTTTTCAAATTCAGCTCATAGGCCATAAGGGAACCTATCAACTCGTCAGGAGTGGTCTTGGGAAGATTCCTAGATTCTTCGACCAATGTGGCTTTTGTGTGCCACACGGATGTCAAAGATCTAAGAATCTTTCTCACCAGCTCATAATCTGTATAGGCCTTCCCTAGACCTTTGAGACCATTGACAAGCACGGTTAAACGAGCATACATCTCAGAAATACTTTCTTCAGGTTTCATGTGAAACGACTCATATTCAGAGATTAGCATGTTAGCCTTGGTCTCCCTTACCTCCGAGGTACCCTCGTATATTACCTCGAGTCGATCCCACATTTCTTTCGCACTTGTGCATGAGGAGACGCGCGAGAATTCCTTGGGATGCAGGGAGCATTGCATAATGTTCATTGCCTGCCAGTTGACGGTTGATTTTCTTACTTGCTCCTTCACCCATAATTCTTCGTCGCCTTCAATTATGTAGGGCCCCTTGCTCACAACTTTTCATACTTCATAGTCCTGGGCCCTGAGAAAAACTTGCATGCGATTCTTCCAATAGGAATAGTTAGTGCCATCGAAAAATGGTGGTCTATTCACAGCATAACCCTCTGGCATGAATCCTTTGCTCTCCATTACTTCTCTCTAGGCTGTTAAACCGTTCAAGAGAGCCTGGCGCTCTGATACCACTTGTTGGGAGCAGAGGATTGTCAAACTAGAGGGGGAGGGGGTGAATAGATTGACCACTTAAAAATTTTAGGCAGAATAAGACAATTGCACTCTCTGTGATAGCACAGACAAAAATCCGGTTCGTGAATCTCTAAAGAGCCTGCGCAATATCTAAGCGATCTAACGAGACAATAGTCACAAGAACAACCCACAAGCACAAGCCACAATAGATCAGAGTTTTTAAGGTGGTTCAGTCTCTATCTCGAGACCTACGTCCACCCCCTCACCAAACCAGTGGGGATCACCGCTGAGCTTTACAGCTTAGCTAACACCAGAGAAGAATCCTTCTCTGACCTGCAGATCCAATCTGCAGAAGACAGCTATACCCTGTCACAGAACCGCTGTCGAACAGCTTGTAGACACAGAGTCTATACACCCTCTGATCTCAGAACACACTCTGGATCAGAACACACCTGTCCACTAAATCCCAGTGGAACAGTAATCCGAGAATAGAATTGTATAAGAAAACAAAAATACAAGGTAAGGAATAAACTCAGAATACGCTGATCAATGGATCTTCAGACTTCTTGCGCAGTACAAGAGAGTAGAGCCCGAAGAGATGAACAGTATGATCTGAGTATGATCTCCCGTTCAGTTGAGACTAGATCAGTCTGATGCCTTCATGGTTCTTCAACATCTGATCTTCTTCACCAGGAGAACGAGCCTATGCTTCAATCCACGCACTGGACCTTTTTCACGATGCTAGGCTCTCCGCCTTCTTCTGTCTGTACGAGTGCTTCTCAGTCTATTCTATCCTTAGCTCTACTCATCCCCCTTCGATCCACTTCTACATTTCCTTTTTCATTTTTCGCGCGCAAGATTGGGCCCCCACGAGATTCCCAATCATTTGCCCACGTGTGGAGAAGCTTCTGGACTAAAGGAGGAAGAGTGTCCTTCGTTTGCAGACGTGGCTGGCCCACTTTATCCAGTCCTTCTGCCCGAGCGCTTGTCTGGGACTGGGTGCGTCGACGCCAGCATTTGAATGCGTAGACGCTGTGTGAAGACAGCTTCTGATCTTCCTTCGATGTACGGCTTCAGGCTTTCGCTGCGTTGACGCTGATAACTGGTGGCGTCGACGCTATGTGAAGATAGCTTCTTAATCTTCAGGCACCCGCTGCGTCGACGCTGGTAGCTGGTAGCGTCAACGCTGTGTGAAGATATCTTCTGGAGGCATGCGAGTCGACGCTGCATCCGAGTGGCGTTGACGCAGTTAGCATGCACATGACTCAAACATCTTGAGATCTAGTCACAGCGTCGACGTTATCTTGCTTGAGGCGTAGACGCAGTCTAGATGAAGTATGCTTCAACTTGGAGGAGCTGAAGGCTGCGTCGACCCTTTGATCTTGTGGCGTCGACGCTGACTATTACCTGCATTAAAGTTCAACAAAAATTCTTGCCACATACCAGATTGTCAGATAATAATACACCCTGTCATATCATGGTGATCATCATCAAAATCAAGAGGACAACAGTCACTTACTTGAGTATATCCTCCCCAAGCATAACTCATCTGGATTAACCTATTTGGATATCAACCAGGCCCTAATTAGTTAGTTTGTATGGTCATGGATGTGCAACCTCTATTCATTATTTTAATAAAATTGGTGGCACAACCCACATTCTTCTAGAACAAAAAGTTCAATTGATAGGATATGTTATAGAAAGATTATGGTAACAAAAAGCCCCTTTCTCGCTTCCTGCAACAATTATGACCATCCAATCAACATATGTGAACATTCATGGGCATAGAGGTCTAGTAGAAACTTCGCTTTACAATCATCCGCCTTGTTGCTTTTGAAATTGTGTAAAGTTAGAGAATCAGCTTTCTTTTCAGAATTGAGGATTCATCCGGAACAGGTAGCTAGGGATTCTGGGAATGCATGAAGTCTAGCTTCCAGACTTAGTCCTCACATGCGTAGTAGATAATATAACCGACAATAAAATGTCTAACGAGGCATAATTGTGTACGGATGAAAGAAAGCGGGGAACCCCGTGCCCAGCATGACAACTTGCAACCCAGATAGAGATAATTGGATGACAATTCATAAATTTGTCACAGGGAGCTCCTCAGAACGATCCCTGCCCACGTCGCCACCGATGATTGTGCAAGCTTGCCTGGTAGGGAACCACCGAAACACCGAACTGTATCACAGATTCAGAATTTTTGTCGGACCAGATGTAAAGCAAGATTGAAGTAAGAGAATGAAGCATGAGCAAAGGTAGGGATATATTACTGCTGGTAGTAGCCGAAGGTGTCATCAATGAATCATCGACCATGTTGAGGACTTAGTTGATGAAGAGCTGCGGGTTCAGATTTTGGGAGTCGAAGACGACCTCACCGCTTCCTTGATCAGGGTCTGTCGGCACACGGCCCCGACCCCGCCGGCGTCTTCCCGGGAGGATTTGACCTTCTTCTTCTCGGATCTATTGAGGGAGCCGAAGGTGGGGGTCTTGGGACTGTTGGATCCATCGGGGCTTGACAAGTCAGACTTCTTCGACGAGAGGAACCGCCTCTTGAACACCATCTTTGCTCCACCCTAGCTCCACCCCGCCACCCCACCACCGTGCCCCCAATGACCAAAGCCATCGCCGCCCCCTTCCTTCTCGGATTAGGGCTAGGAACAGTAGCTCCCTCCCCCACACCCAGCACTCCCTACCTCCTCTGTCGGTGTCTCGGCACCCCGGCAAGAGTGAGCAGCGCTCGAGCTCTGTAGGGTGGGATAGAGGGAGAAGGATGGTGGGGGAGAAAGAAGGACAATGCCTTTGTCCTTGTCGTGATGGGAGAGAGGACGGTGGGGGAGAGGAGGAAGAATAGGGCACCGGATGGAAGGGGAAGAAGGAGGTCAAGAAGGTAAGGAGGCGGAGGGAAACCCAAAATTGTGCGGGGGTAGGGGTGGTGGGGAGTCACGACTTGTTTACGAGTAAAAGGCCAAATTTCAGTGTTGCCTTCTATTTACTAAAATTTATAAGACAGAATTTTACATTCTACTTTTAATTAAGGACATTTGATATGAATAAAAGGCTTATATATTTTTTGCCTTTTAATCTTTAAAACAAAAGTCATAATTAACTTTTGCCTTTTATTTTCTGCCTTATAAAAGTAAATTTTTAGTAGTGGCTAAATCGTCATGGCTTAGTTAGAGGTCTTTGTAGTTTAAATTTTGAAATTTCAAAAGTTTGTGAAGCATGTAATAAAAGAAAACAAACCACAATGTCACTTAAATGTAAAAACATTGTTTCAACTGAAAGATCCCTTCAATTGTTGCATCTGGATTTGTTTGGTCCCACCAGGACTCGTAGTCTTGGAGGGAAGCTTTATGGATTTGTGATTGTCGATGATTTTTCATGATATGCATGGGTTTTGTATCTAGCTAATAAGAGTGATGCATGAAATGAATTCATTGATTTTTGTACTAGAGTTCAAAACGAACAAGGTTATTCAATTCTGAAAATTCAAAGTGACCACGGAAAAGAATTTGAAAATCATGAGTTTGATGAATTTTGCAGGAAGCAGGGGTACGAACATCAATTCTCATCACCTAGGACCCTGCAACAGAATGGTGTGGTCGAAAGGAAGAATATGACGCTCGTGGAGATGGCGTGAACCATGCTAGCTGAAAACGGTCTTCCACGGTATCTATGGGCAGAGGCAGTGAACACTGCCTGCTACATTACAAATCGAGCAATGGTAAGACCGATCCTTAAGAAAACTCTTTACGAGCTGTACAAAGGTAAGAAACCCAACATATCACGTTTTAAGCCATTTAGGTCTATTTGTTACATTTTAAACAATGGTAAAGACAATCTTGAAAATTTTGATGCGAAGAGTGATAAAGGGATTTTCCTCGGGTATTCTCTATCATCTAGAGCTTATCGTTTTTATAACACTAGAACACTTGTTGTCGAGGAGAGTCCACATGTTGTTGTTGATGAGTACACCATGAGAAAATCAAATGATAATGATCATTTTCTGATTATAGGTGAGAGTGATGTTGAGAAAGGAGAATCGAGCAAACAAGGTGAGGTAAGAGATCAAGATCAAGAAAAAGAGAAAGAAAAGGAGCAAGAACAACAAGAGGAACAAGTACATCTGCCTCTTCCACACCAATGGACCACGCATAAGGACCATCCGTTGGAGAATGTGATCAGTGGTGTGGATGATTGAGTGAGAACGTGAGCTTCAATGAGGGAAGTTAAAATTCATGATAACTTAATTTTACTTTCCTGCATTAAACCTAAATCTTTAGATGATGTCTTAAATGATAATTCTTGGGTTCTCGCCATGCAAGAAGAACTGCACCAATTCCAAAGGAATCGGGTGTGGTTCCTCGTGCCCCGACCTGATAACCATCCTATAATCGGAACTAAGTGGGTTTTCCGAAACAAACATAGTGAAGATGGGGTGGTTGTGAGGAATAAGGCAAGGTTGGTAGCCAAGGGCTACTCCCAAGAATTGGACATTGATTTTGATGAATCTTTCACTCCTGTGGCTAGATTAGAAGCTGTACAAATTTTACTTGCTTATGCTTGTCATAGGAACATCAAGCTGTTTCAAATGGACGTGAAGAGTGCCTTCCTCAACGGAGTAATCAAGGAAGAAGTATACGTGGAGCAACCGCCGGGCTTTGAAGATGAAAGATTTTTGGACCACGTCTACAAATTGGACAAGGCACTGTATGGATTAAAATAGGCTCCCCGGGCATGGTATGTTCGTTTAAGTTCATTTCGTATTGATAATGGCTTCAAACGAGATAACAAAGATCAGACGTTGTTCACTAAAACTTGTGATGAACATGCTCTAATTGTTCAAGTTTATGTAGACGACATAATATTTGGAGCCTCAGATTTGAAAATGAATGATGAATTTGCCCAACTCATGTAGGGAGAGTTCGAGATGAGCTTGATGGGCGAGCTGAACTTCTTCTTGGGACTTCAAATAAAACAACTGGACGATGGCATCTTCATCAACCAGAAGAAGTACACACAAGAGATCGTGACGAAATTCCAAGTAGAAACTGCCAAGCCATTTGCTAAACCCATGTCCACCTCACTGAAATTGGAAGAGGAGAAAGGTAACAAAGTTGATCAAAAACTCTTTAGGGGTATGATTGGTTCACTATTATATCTGACTGCTAGTAGGCCTGGCATACACTTTAGTGTCTATCTCTGTGCAAGATATCAATTTTGTCTCAGGGATTCTCATTTGTCAGCCGTGAAAAGAATCTTCAGGTATTTAAATGGAACACTTGACGTTGGTTTGTGGTATCCCAAGAATAATTGTTTTGACTTGCATGTTTTCACTAATTCTGATTATGCTGGATGTAAAATGGATCGAAAGAGCACAAGCGGTCACTGTCAGTTTCTAGGGGGCTGCATGGTTTCATGGGCCTCAAAGAAACAACATTGTGTGGCTTTATTAACTGCCAAGGCCAAGTACGTGGCCGCAGGCAGTTGTGCGGCTCAAGTTCTATGGATCCAACATCAATTGCTTGATTTTGGTTTTTGTTTGAAAAACACTCCCATCATGTGTGATAACACGTCTGAAATAAATCTGTCCAAAATTCCTGTCCAACACTCTCGCACTAAACACATTGAGGTTAGACATCACTTCATAAGAGATCATATTAATAACGGTGATTTTGAGCTAGTTTTTGTTGACACAAAACACCAACTTGAAGATATTTTTACAAAACCCTTAAACTCTGATCATTTTTGCTTTCTTAGGAGAGAATTGGGAGTGTGCAGGTAAGATAGTTAAATCCTTTTGAATTGCTTTGTACATACACACTTTACACTTTCTCATAATGAAATTGTTCATACTGCTTTATCTTTTGCACATAAGAAGTTTTTCCATGGCGTTTACATTTCAAACCTTGCTTTTTGTGCATATCATAGTGAATAACAATTTACTTTCCATACATGCTTTTATCTTTTCGCATCCGCATGTACATAAATGCATATACTTCATACTTCTGTGCATGAATGTCATGATTCATCGGTATATAAAATGACGTCAGTGGAAAGGTGGATTACGTACACCAGGAAGCTTTCATTATGCGTGAGTATGGTTTTCGGACCTACGTTCTCCGCCACGTACCGATAATCAACTTGCTTAAAAATACCACTTTGACACATGCTTGAGTGTATATAGATTACACACCTTTTAGTTTTGACATCTCTTATGACCTTACTCCCTTCCTTAATAAAATTGCTTTGACGTAGACATGTTGTTACATGGCACATATTAAGGGGAAGTTTTTTGTTATAACTGTGCATACACTTAGGGGGGGACATCACAATGAATAGGCTAATTCATCTCTTACATTCTATGCAATCTCTCATACCACTTGCATGTTTGAGTTTAATGATTCTAACTAATAAGGATTTCACCTATTCCACTCAACACATTTTAGGGCTTTTGATCCCCTACATAGAAATCACGTGACTCGTGAGGAAAAAGCTGTTAGCCCTACCAAAAATATGAATAAGTGTGATTTGACATCGAGTAAATCGGGAATCCCCCCTGAAATGAAGGAGGAAACTCTCATTGAAAAGTGTCCTATCCACATCATCATAAGTGACGATACCGAGTAACCGGGAAGTGCCCCTGAAATAAAGGGCATTACTCGTTCCAAAAGGTTAGTCATCTTAGTTATTCAAAAAAAATATTATATATATTAAAAATAATTTTGGGGTTGTGCAAAGCTACCAAAAGTCGAGCACGGTGTATGGAAGTGTAGGGAGGAAAAGTTCCTACTTACGTTCTTTAGAAAATCTAATAATCCATACTGTCTAGATTTCATTGCTCATCCTTCACATATACATCTAGGGAGTGATTGTGCGAATGTACATTTTGAATCAGTCATATTTCATGTGTAATGTAGTACCACTTCTTGTAAGCACTACCCTTTTACTATTGCTCATGAAACTCATGTTCTCGGTCTATAGCATATTCCTAACCTGTTCATATAGAACATGCTTGATACTCTATAGAATAAGGAATGCATATGTGCTTGAATGCTCATTCCTTGCTTTACATGTGAATCTCATTGAGTTAATTGTACATATAAGGCTTTGCTTCCATGTTTCTCATAATCCCCTATTTGACTCTGACAAAAAGGGGGAGAAATAAAGTTGTTTGCTTTTAAACTTTTAAACTGCCTTGTTTTGAAGTTTTGACAAAAAGGGGGAGTAATCAAAAGTTTGCATGATGCCTTTGTCATTTGGAATGTAGATGATGAATGTTGAAAATGTTGAAAAAGTTGAAAGTTCAAAAATGCTTGTTTTGACAAAGAGGAGTTATTCTTTCATGCAAATCTTTGTAGTCTTTCAAAGGGTTTTATCTTCGTCAAAAAGGGGGAGATTGTTGTGCCCCGGGCGGTTTTGACGAAGACATTGTGTAATGATTTGCATTGATGAAAGTGAGCTTTGAATAGCTTGTGAATGGTTGAGTCAAGTTCAGTTTATTCATAAATTGAAGTGAGCTTCATTTAACTGAATTTGGTTTCATAGTGTGTTTTGTTTGAACATTTGTTGCTATGAATATTTTGCTGGTTGTATGATTGGCGTATGTGAGGTATGTCACTCTTAATCTTGGATTGCATGCTGAATGGTTAAAACCAAGTTCAAATTGCTGTGCATTGCACCGACCTTATTGATTCTTTGCACGGACCTTGCTGTCCATTCCACAGACTCTGCTCTACTTTGCACCAACCCAATCTTTGGTCCTTCACAATATTGCACCGACCTAACCACTCATATGCATTAAACAATAGTTGATATGCACAGACACTGTTGAATGCATTGAGTGATTGAGGATTTCATTTGCTATGCTTGAAGTTTGAAATGGTTCATTGTGGAATTTCCTCTCATATTCTGGAAGTCATGGTAAGAACACATATTCAATTAAAATTTCATGTGGATAGAATGTTTTTTGGTTGAAATCTAATTTTGTATATGGCAATCTCACTAAACAGTGCATATTTGATTGATCTTGAACCTTGTTTCATGAATTGTAGTGCTTCAACGGATATTACTAAGTTTTCATGTATGTCAGGTAAAGTGTCGACTCTAGAAGTCGACACTTTGTTTATACTTCTCTACTATGCGTTGATTTTGCTAACACTGGCAGGAAGTGTCGACTCCATGAGTCAACACTTACAGGAGCTGGTGGTCTTTTGAGGTAAACAGAAGCCTCGTGAAAAAGTGTCGACCTCAAGAGTCGACACTTACAGGTGAGACTAGCCATTTTTGTGCAAACAGAATTATCGTGAAAAAGTGTCGACCTCAAGAGTCGACACTTTTCACCGTGAATGTTGTTTTCTTCTCAGAACAGAATAAGTCTGAAAAAGTGTCAACCTCAAGAGTATACACTTTTCAACTGAGTTCTGATTTATGTGTTCTGGTAGAACACTCGTGAAGCAAGAGTCGACTCTATGAGTCGACACTTGTTCCGAGCGTTCCGATCGGGTTTTCCAGATCTGAATTCGAACCCATTATTTTTAGGTCCGATGGCCATTGTTCTTTACCACATTGCCCTTAGGGTTTTCATGAATGTTTGTATGTGGTATGGAGAGGTATTTGTTGGGGTATATTGGTCTAAATGGCTTGTGTACTCCTTGACATATATGGCCCCCTTGTTCGATTGTGAATGATTAATTCTTGAGGGCTAAGCTTGTTCTATCCTTGTAGGAAGAAGGATGAGAGGACGGTGCTTCTGCTAGGGAAGGAAGAACCCACTGCCAAGCTTGCATCCTTCATCCCCGAGCTCGAAGCTGGAAGGGAGCCGCTGCTGCTCTACACCATCTCCTTGCTTGGGCAGACTTCATCAAGGGGGGCAATTTCTTTCTTTCTTATGCTTTCATTCTATAGCACCCTTCCATTTGATCTCCTAGCTGCGTGAATGGATGGCAACTCGCAGCGAGAGGACTTCTAATTCAATCGGCACCACAGTCTCTGACCCGTATACGAGGGAGAATGGCGAACAGCCGGTTGGGATTTTATAGACGGTACGATAGGCCCAAAGCACTTCATACATCTTTTCTTCCCAGTCCTTCTTATTGGACTGGACGGTGTTTGCCAGCAACGTGCATAGTGTTTTGTTGAAGGCTTATGCAAGTCCATTGGCTTGAGGGTTGTAGGGGGACGATGTACTCCAGTCAATTTTGTATTTATCAGCTAGCCGAGAAACCTTCTGGTTTCTGAAATGGATGCCGTTATCAGAGATAATTTGACTGGGAACCTCGAACCAGAATATTATGTTCTGCCGGAAGAATCTTGCAACCAACTCTCCCGTCACATCTCTTAGTGCTACTGCCTCTGCCCATCTGGAGAAATAATCTGTAGCTGCTAAGATATATTTGCACCCCGATGAAGATGCTGGCAGTGGCCCTACCACGTCCGTGCCCCATTGAGCAAACGGCCAGCTCGGTATGGTGGGGTGTAGCGGCACCTGTGCTCTTCTCGACACATTGGCATGTTCTTGACATTTCTGACAAGCCTTGGCGAACTTGAAACAGTCATCAAACATAGTGGGCCAATAGTAATCCAATTTCTTTATCTCAATTTTCATTTTCGGGCTGGCTTGGTGCGCTCCAGCTGAACCCGCGTGGACTTCTTGCATCACCTACCCAGCTTTTACTGAAGACAAGCAACGAAGTAGAACTTTTCTTTGGGCATCCGCCATTATTAGGAATAGGGTTCCGTTTCTCATCTCGTAAGACTCTTTGACCCTCAGGAGTTTCATTCTCTGTTTTTTCTTCTTTGGGAGCTGCTGGTGCTAGAACCATCGTAGGAGATGTTCTCGCCAATCGGGCTGTTGAACCTCTTCTACGGCTGCCACCTCACTCTCTTGTTCGTCGGCCAAGACCTCTGTCACATTGGAGACCTGCCGACAGTTGATCACTGTTATGTTCAGGCTTGTGTCTGGTAGGATTGCCAAAGAACTGGCCAGTTTAGCGAGGGTGTCTGCCTGAGCGTTCTGTCCTCGGTTGACGTGTTTGATGCTGACGAAGTAGAATCTTGACATCAGGTGGGTTGCCAACTGATGGTAGGGGAGGATCTCTTGCTTTCAGACATCGAACTCTCCTTCAAGCTATTTTATAACAAGCATGGAGTATCCGAATGCTTCCAGCATCTGAATCCCCATGGATAGAGCAATTTGTAACCCGGTTATCAGGGCTTCATACTCTGCTTCATTATTTATGCAAGGCTTGTTTATCGAGCAAGATGTGTGCACAGCTTCTCCTTTCTGGAGATTTCAGGACTATGCCTGCCCCTGCTCTGACCCTGGCTGACCCAGTGGCTGAGGTGTCAATTCTGGAAGCGCCATCAAAATATAGCTGCCACAAGGAGGGCTGTACTTGAGCGACTTCCAGGGATTCATCTTCAGGAAGCTCCGGTTCCAGCGGGCAATCTCCTGGTACTAGGTGCTCGGTGAAGAAGTCTGCTATAGCTTGGCCCTTGAAAGCCTTTCGCGGCACATAGGAGATATCAAACTCCATAAGAATCACCGCCCATTTGTCCAAGTGACCTTTGAGTGCCGGCTGGGACATAATATATTTCAGCGGGTCCTCTTTGGATACCAAGCTGATTTCATGCGACAATATATAGTGTTGAAGCTTCTTGACTGCGAAGACCAGTGCTAGACAGATCTTCTTAATGTAAGTATATTTCTCCTCGATCATGACCTGTCTCTGACTAAGGTAGTATAGGACCTGTTCTTTTCCTTCTTCGTGTTCGGGGCCAGCATTGCCCCCAGGGAGTTATGTGTGGCCGCTATATATAATATCAACGATCGTCCTTTCATCGGTGCGCCCAGCACTGGAGGAGTCTTCAGATACTCTTTCAGCTTGTCAAAGGTTGTCTGGCAATCTTCATCCCAGTAAAAGGGAACATCCTTCATCATCTATTTATGGAAAGGCTGACATCGCCCTGACAAATTGGAAATGAACCGCCGGATATAAGCCAAGCGGCCCTGTAGTGATCTCAACTCGGAGAGGTTCCTTGGTGCAGGTAGCTCTTGAATCGCTTTAATCTTTACGGGGTCTATCTCGATTCCCCTATATCTGACAATGAAACCCAAGAATTTTCAGCTTGATACTCTGAACGCGCATTTCATAGGGTTCATCTTCAATTCATACTGCCTCAGCCTCTGAAAAATGATTCGGAGGTCCTGCAGATGGTCTTCTTTCCTCCTAGTCTTGACCACCAGATCATCTATGTAGCACTCGACCTTGTGGTAGAGCAACTCATCAAATATTTTGGTCATTGCGCGCTGATAAGTTACGCCAGCATTCTTCAGTCCGAACGGCATCCTCCTGTAGTGATAGATGCCTTTAGGGGTTCAGAAGGCAGTGTGGACCCAGTCATGCTCCGCGATCCATATCTGGTTGTAGCCGAACGACCCATCCATGAATGATAGGGCCTCATGGCCGGTTGTAGCATCAATCATGACTTCTGTTATCGGCACCAGAAAGTCATCCTTAGGACAACCTTTATTCAGATCTCGGAAGTCGACACATATCTGGATCTGTCCATTCTTCTTTTTCACGGGGATGATATTCGCCAGCCACATGGTATATTGATTTTCTTCGACAAATCCCACGTCAATGAGCTTGTCTACTTCTGTACAAATTTTGGTGATAAGCTTCGGGCTCATGCGCCACGGCGGTTGCTTCACCGGCTCGACCTCAGGGTTGATTGCCAGCTCATGTTGCGAAACTACAGGGCTCAGACCTGGCATCTCTCTGTAAGTTTAGGCAAAGCAGTCCCGGTACTCTTGCAGCAGTTGGATATATAGCTCCCATTCTTCTGGGGATAGCTGGGCGCTAAGAAAGGTGGGCCTATGGTGCGGACACCCGAGCAGTTGATCGGCACGATACGCCGAGCCACCGGTACCGCACACGGAGCACGACTCGAGCCACCTCAGCATCTATTTGGCTCGGAGGCAGCCTGGAGACGCCCCCCTGAGTCCCCATTTATCATATTTAGTTAGCCTTTATGTGTGTGTAATTTGCGTTTATTTCGTTGTATTCGGTTTGCTATTTTGATTGTAAGAGGGGCTTATGTGCAATTTGGACCATGTGGGCCCCACGGGCCCCCCAGGCCCCATCCCATTGAGCCACCTCACCCATGGGCCCCATGTGGGGTCAGTCAACATGTCAAATGGAGGCTTCTAGATGGGTGGGCCAAGTGGGGGACAAGTGGCTTGGAAAGTCCACATTTTGGCCACCCACCCCACCTACCAAGTCAAGCCACTCTCCTTGGTCCAAGGGCCGCCCCCCTCCCCTTATTTCTTTAGTTATTTTGTGTGTGTGTGTCACATGTCATCCCAGCCCTTCATCTCCTACCCCTAGATCCTACGGTTGTGGATGGATGTGAGATGGAACCTATTTAAGCTTGTATTTTCTATTTTCATGAATTAATGCCATTTGAATCAAAGTAATTCTTGGAGCTCCAGCTTGGTGCGCCCCCATCTCCTCTCCCTCTCCCCCTTGGATGCTGTGAAGGCTTCCATTCTGAGGTGTGACTCCTTGTGTATCAGTTCCGACGATCGCCGCCGCCGCCACGAGCCGCCACAGCACCGCCATCACCATCAACGGAGTTCTGCCTGCGCAGTACCACAGCAGCTTGCTCGAAATTCACAGGTCTTCCCCGAGCTCATTTGGCTACCAAATTTGGAGGAATTGTTCCTGGGATGTTCCTCTCCACCCAAAAAAATCATGCCAGCATTCAGATCACGTTTGCTAATTTTTGATTTTCGTCCAGTCTTCCATTTCTGTTCTGCCAGAGTTCTGTCCAAGTTCACCTCCGTCCTGAGTTTCATGACTTAGAGTCACTTTTTGATTTCTGTTAGTTCGCCCAATTTTACTGGGGGTTCCATCCATGCACCCCTTCATCCACAGTTTTTCTCAATTTTTTATTCGCCCATCTCATATTTTCTAAAAATCGTTCTCAGACCCATCTACAGTTCTGTCCACCTGTTCCCAGATCCGACCACCAGTCACCCCAAAAATCATAACAAATCCCATCCACCTCCAAATCCAATTCTACAAATATTCCTAGTTCCTTGGTTTGATTCCCTACAACTCCTAAGAAGAGCTCAAGAGCTGAATCGGAGGTTTACTAGGCGGTCAATGGTGGTTCTCAGACAAGTGTCCTACAGATCTGAGATTTCGGTTACTATACAACAGGGACTTGTAAATTCAATAAAGTTCTGATCCGACCAGATCTAGTAGATCTCTCTGGGTCTAGATTGAAGCATTTGAAAAGAGATTTCCAACGATAGCTCATGCGTCCCGATCCGACGTCAGGATTGATCACAGCGGCCATTTTCGCCGGAGCGCGCGCCGGAAGACAGCAACCAAAATCCGTGGGTTATTAGTTCAAGAGTTGGGAATCGGGGCCGATCGACCCCCGATCGGTGTTCCCGGCCGACCGCAATCTGTGGAGGTGCACCACCAGCGGTCCCCATCACAGCGGGTCCCACCCCCGCAGATCTGGAGGATAGCGCCATCTGTGGGCCCCGCGGGCCCGTAGAAGCCGCCGTTCGGAAAGCATGAAAACGCGGAGTTCGGCACCGCCGGGCGACATCAAGATGCTGCCCGTCAACCCGAGTTGCGTGATTCCTGGACCCCACATGTGACCTTTTACCTCCCTGCGTGGAGTGGGTCGACTTAGTGTATTGCTGTAATAATTGTTAACCGGGAGTCCGTGATTCGGCCGGGGTTGTCTTCGCCACGCCGGGTGCGTGGAGGTAAAGGTCTTAACCTCTTGGCGTTCATTTGCTTAGCTAGTATATTGTCTTTTGTCGCTGCCGAGAGTGTAGGTACTAGCCCGTGTGTCCATGTCACCGCTGTGAGAGTGAGAGTGACCTGTCCCGCGACTCGATCCGAGTCCGGAAGTTGAGTCGGACTACCCTTGACCTCCGCCGGTTCCTTAACCGCGCACGGTCCGCGCTTTCCCTCGCTTGGGACGACGAGTGAGCTTCCACTTCTGTTAGCGACGTTTCGCCACTAGGAGCTCGTAGTGTCGTGCATAGTGTCTCCCTGGTGTGTGTTGCTGGTCGTGTCTTCATCTAGAGTCCGAGGGTGGCACCATATAGTGTCGTCTCCCGTGTCCGTCCCGCATCAGTTTGGTATCAGAGTAGTCGAGTCTAGGGTAGTCGTTGAATGAGTCTTGCATAGTCTAAGGTTACCCCACACACACCTTCACTCGGTATATCAAAAGGTGTTGTCCGATCGTTAGGTTACGCCTATCTGGAAGACTGCACACTTGTGCGAGTGACCTTCGGGTCGATTATCTCCGCCGCGTACCGAGGCTTGGTCGTGTATAGGGTGTAGTCGAGTCTCATTCTTTTCAAAACAAAAAAAGGGTATGTTTTCAAATTGCATTTAGGTCTAAGTGCATCTTCTAGTGAGTGTTTACCTTAGTCGGTGTCTTCTAGGTCGTGTGTCTTTGCATGCCCACCCGTCTAGGCACCCAGTACTCGCCACCACCACCTATGGCGGAGTCCCGAGCCCGTAGTTCCGATGAGTCTTCCACGGCCGAGATGTTCTGGGCCATCATGGATCGTTTAGATACACGTATGGATGGTCTTAGTACGCGTATGGATGGCATAGGAACGCGTCTAGAAGGGCGGATGAAGGCTCTCGAGGATCGGGCCGAGCATTCAGATCAGTCCATTCAGGGCCTAGTTGGGAGAATTGCCATCCTCGAGAGGGGCCCAGTATCGGCGCAACCCGCGCCGACGAACGGCCAACAGGAGCCGGTTCAGCAGCCTACTGTGCCAAGGGCTCAAGCGGAGAATGTTGGGGTTCAACAGGTGCATGTGGTGGATGATTATGCATCTGATAATGATCAAGGGGGTAACGGTCGTCGTCATCAACGACGGAATCGTGATGACGAGGATGACGACAGCATTCTTAGGGGTGTGCGTGCGGACCCTCCAACTTTTAGCGGGTCCTTGGACCCTAGGGTGTATTTAGATTGGGAGGCCGGCATGGATCGGTACTTCGAGTGGTTTGAGATGACAGACCACCGAAGAGTCCGATACGTAAAGATGAAGTTGCAAGGGCAGGCCCAAACTTATTGGATCAATGTGGAGAGCCTGCTCAACCAGCGACGTCAACCCCAGATCGGTACTTGGGATGATATGAAAACCAAGTTGAGGGAGAAGTACCTTCTCGCCTCATATCGCCAACGTCTCATAGACAAGTGACAAAGCATCTCCCAAGGGAACCGATCCGTGACCGAGTACACCGCCGAGTTCGATGAGTATTACTTGCGGTGCGGGGTCACGGAAGAGAGCACCATGACGATATCCCGCTTTCGGAGAGGTCTGCGGCCCAATTATCAATATGAACTCTTTCCCCGCAACGCGACCACTTAGGAGCAGGCGTATTAGATTGCTCTCGAATTGGAGCAGTTCGAGGCTGAGTTCGAGTCACCCCACCGGTTGGGCTCTTTTCCCCTTCGTAGTGTCGAGCCCCGTGGCTCTTCTGGCACGTATCCGAGGGCCCCCATGGCTCGACCACAGGAGTCCGCTCGTCCCGAGCCGTTTGCTCCTAGGCCTCGTCCTCCACCCCCGAGGGACCTTCCTCGTCCCCAGCATCTGACAGCCCCACCCATAGCCCGTCCACCAGCACCCGCACCTCCTGCACGTCCTTTGTTGCCTACGCCTCCTATCCGTCGGGAGGATAAAGGTAAAGGACCTATGATTGGGGAGCCTAGTGGATCACGGCAACAGTGTTATCGCTGCAATGGGTTTGGCCATTTCGCCAACCAGTGTCCCACCTGCCCATCTCTTCACATTGGGGACACACAGGCCGAGGATACCACCCCTACGGGCCTCGAGTTAGTCAGCTATGAGGCAGATGAAGAGTTAGCTGACGAGTACTATGAGATGGGAGGTGAGGCCCAGGATGTCCAGCAGTCGGACGATACCCACGTGGGGGTCGTCAGATGTATCCTCACCCAGCCACAGGCCAGTGATGACTGGCGTCGCACCACTATCCTTCAGGTATTCTGTAGGCTGGGAAAGCAAATTTGCAAGGTGGTCATCGATAGCGGGAGTTGTATCAATGCAATCTCCACGAACGCTGTCGCTCGTCTTGGTCTCACACCCGTAGACCATCCTTGTCCCTATCAGGTATCATGGGTGGATACCACTTCCATTTCGGTCAGGCTGCGGTGCTTGGTCCCGCTGCAGCTCCACTCCTACCGTGACGAGATCTGGTGTGATGTTCTCCCCATGGAAGTGGGAAGTATCATTCTTGGTAGGCCGTGGTTATTCGATCGAGATGCCACACTCCATGGTCGGTCGAACACCTGTACCTTCGACCATGATGGCCAGCGGGTCACCCACCACCCCGTTCGGCCGAGGAGCCCCTCAGTTAGGGGTCCTACTGGCCCTAGTACTCCAAAGCCTTCCGTACCCGGGCCCAGTACCCCATCCCCAGCTTGGACTATGACCTTTACCTCTGGCCCAGGAGAGCCCTCGACGAGGAGATTGATGATGATTAGCTCCCGGGAAATGGAGCAGGAGCTTAGTCAGGGCTGTCCGGTGTTTGCCATTACGGTCCGAGAGGTGGAGCGGGACTCCGAGGGTGAGCTCCCACCCGAGGTTGTTCCTATTATGCAGGAGTTTGCTGATATTTTTCCAGATGAGCTTCCCGAGGGACTCCCACCCATGCGGGATATTCAGCATGCCATCGACCTTGTTCCGGGCTCTTCCTTGCCCAACCTTCCTCATTATCGAATGAGCCCCACGGAGCATGCCGAGCTTAAACGGCAGGTCGATGAGCTTGTGCAGAGAGGATCTGTCCGGGACAGCATGAGTCCATGTGCTGTACCTGCATTACTCGCCCTGAAGAAGGATGGCACATGGAGAATATATATTGATAGTCGTGCCATCAACAAGATCACCGTGAAGTACAGGTTCCCTATTCCCCGCCTGGATGACATGCTAGACATGATGGCAGGTGCCACTATCTTTTCGAAGATCGATCTTAAGAGTGGCTACCATCAGGTGAGGATTAGGCCAGGTGATGAGTGGAAGACCGCATTTAAGACCAAGGACGGTCTATATGAGTGGTTCGTCATGCCTTTTGGGTTGACCAATGCGCCTAGCACTTTCATGCGGCTCATGACTCAGGTCATTCGACCTTTCATTGGAGTCTTTGTAGTGGTGTATTTTGATGATATCCTTATCTATAGCCGCACCACAGGGGACCACTTAGACCACCTTCGGCAGGTCTGTCTACTTCTTCGGCGAGAGCAGTTATTTGCGAACCCACAGAAGTGTGCCTTTATGACACCTCATGACGCGGGACGGGGACCGACACGGACTAAGACTCACAAAAGACTCTAACTCAGGCCAGCAGTAGCACGCTCAAGGGTCGCCAAGTGGCTGACCACCGTGATATCCCACAGAATGAGGGACGTCTCTCAACAGAAACTCCGACCTCGGCCGTCCCAAGGAGGGAAGCGCACGTGTCTAGGCGTATAGTCGACCTCCAAAGACAAGGGGAGTCGAGTCCTAGCTCGGTGCTCGACTAGTGCTAGGGATGGATGCTCTCACTCACGATCCGCGGTGATGGCAAAAAGTGGCTAGACGCCTACCTCTCTCACGCGGCATAATCAATCACATACTAAAAGAGCAAGCAAAAGGAGGAGAGTCGGAGCGCGTACCTCCACGCCTAGGCGTGGGGAAGGAACCCCGGCCGTGAACCAACAACCCCGATACACCAGAGATCAATAAAATACAACCCAATAGTGGCCCACTCCTCGCAGGGAGGTAAAAGGCTACAACCAATACGTTCGGGGCTGCCGGACACGGGTTGACGGGCCGCACTCGGTGACGGGTCGGCCGCGAGGAGGTTCGGGTGCAACGCTGCAGAAACCGGTGTCGCGCGCGCCTGAGCGGAGGGGGGTCTCACGGGCTGATACGACGCCCGTTTGAGCACCGTCAGAGAGGACGCGTCGCTGACTGATGGAGGAACGCTCCGGCCAAAGGGGGCGCGCTGGATCCGCCGGTGGTGACCGTGGGCGCTGCTGAAAGTCAGATCAGGTTCTGTGGGCACAGAACTGCGCACGCCGTCGGTAAAATCTGGAAATCGGCCTTCTGGTGCCCGAACAAGTCCGGGCCGGTTGGTGGTGACAGCTGACTGGCAGAGGTCGCCCTCGGCCAAATGGCGCTGGCAGACGACGCCGGTGCGAGCCGCAGGAGTCGCTGAAAGTCGGGCTGGTTCGCTGGGCGGACTGGGCAGACACGCTGGCGCAACCCCACGAGATCGACCGCCACGGACGGTGACGATGTCGAAACGCGACGCCGTCGGCGGCGTTGGAAAGTTGACTCGGAGATCTACGAACCCTGAAGAAACCAGGGCAAAAGACGCAGCGTGGAGGCCTGGGGAAAATTCGCAATCAGGGCCTCCCCGCTGGGCGAGCAGAGAAAGTGGTGCTGGCGCAGGTCGGCGGAGAAAATCGGTACGGGCAGTGCCGATCTCCGATTGATGCAAAACGGCGCCGACGCGAAGCTGATCCGCAGACGTATCTCCAGAAAATAGGTCGTGGCAAAACTCGTCCAAGAAGGAGGCGCGAGCTCTGCTACAAGTCGGGGCAGAAATCTGGAATCACGAACACGAACCGTTGAGGAAGAAGATGAGGATAAGAGGGAACCCCGGAGTCCACCGAGGGCTGAGGCGTCACACCCCGCCGTTCTCCCGTCGCAGGAGCAGAAAGAGAGAGAGAGAGAAGGGCGCAAAAAGCTTTGCACAATACTCACTTGTATTCAAAATCATGTGTAAACTGTAATCGGTACAAGGTGAGAACTACTTATAGGGGATGGGAAAACCCTAATCTAACTAGAAGGGGAGGGGTGCGCCCAGCTCCAAGGAGAGAAAGGCGGCCCATAATTCAGCAAGCTTAGAAAATAGGAAAGGAATCTAAGTGGGATAAGGAAGGGGTGGAGTTGGGGAAAGGAGGAGAGGGGAAAGGGGAAGGGAGAGGGGGGCGCCCCCCACCTTCCCTAGTAGAACTAGGAAGGGGGGGGGGCGGCTGCCTCCTCCTCCTCTAGCTGGGGAGGGGGCCGCCCCCTAACCCTAATGGGCCCTTTTTTAGTGGGCTTCAAGCCCCAATAAGCCCCTGACCCAATAACACGATCCATTACCCCACAAAGCAACCCAATTGGCCACTATATGGCCCAATAAGTGCCTAAACAAGAAGATGTCCACGCAGGGACCAAAAGACAAGGCCCACAAGGCCTGAGCAAGTCCAGACTGAGGCCCAACATGGCCTAAACATGATGATGAAAAGATAACTAGAAGGTGCCGCCGTCGCCGAGCCACAAGGAGGTAGCGGTGTGCCGGGTGCTCCGTCGAGGATAGCGCCGTGTGTCCTCACCAATTCTCCCCGGGTGGGAAGAACTCGACCCCGTCGAGTAAGGGTCACGGTCGCTGAGGTACCGCTCCAGCAGGTCCGGATCGATCCGCTCCAGCTCTCCACGTGTAATCCAGGTGTTGTCCGACTCGGGGCGCCCTCTCCAACGCACTAAGAAGCGTTGGTAGGCTCCGCTCCTGGTAGTAGTCACCTGCTCATCCAGTATGCAATCTATATGCTCGCGTTTTTGTAATGGGGCTGGAGGAGGTGGACTCTCAGTAGGTGTATCACTCACAACAGGAGGGTCAGGCCCAAATAACTCACTGGGTATCACCGCGGGATCCCGATAAGCTACCAGATCAGAGACATTGAACGTCGAACTGATCCCGTAGTCGTCTGGTAGCTCGATCTCATACGCGTTCGACCCAATACGCCTCAACACTCTGAATGGTCCTGCACCGCGGTCTTGGAGCTTCTTTACGGCTCCCGAAGGAAACCGTTCCGGTCTAACCCGGACCATGACGTACTCTCCCTCGCGGAACTCACGTGTGCGTCTGTGCGCGTCAGCTAACTCCTTGTAACGTGCGTTGCTGGCCTCTATATGACGACGGACATGGTCATGCAACTGTCTAATATGCTCCGCAAAAGACTCAGCTGACTCAGAGACTCGGGACTGAATGGGGGAGGGAATCAAATCAATCGGCTTCCTAGGTCTTCGACCAGTGACAATCTCAAATGGACTCAACCCTGTAGACCTATTGACCGAATCATTATATGCAAACTCTGCTAATGGTAAGACAAGGTCCCAATCTCCAACTCTATCACGCACTAAACACCTCAGAAGATCCCCTAGACTTCTATTGACTACCTCTGTCTGACCGTCAGTCTGGGGGTGGTATGCGGTGGAGAACTTCAACTGGGTGCCCATCATCCGCCAAAGGGTTTTCCAAAAATAGCTCGTAAAACGCACATCCCTATCAGAAACAATGGTACGCGGCAACCCAAACCTGGACACACAGTGGGTGAAGAACAACCTGGCAACTCTAGAGGCATCCGATGTCTTGGAACAAGGAATAAACAAGGCCATCTTGGAGAAGCGGTCAACCACAACAAAAATAGAATCATGCCGCCGTGCAGTACGGGGCAAACCAAGCACAAAGTCCATGCTGATATCCTGCCAAGGACTATCAGGGACAGGCAGAGGGGTATAAAGGCCAGTGTTCTGTTTCCTCTGCTTCGCTAGGGCACAAATACGACACTGGGCAACTATGCGGGCCACATCCCTCTTCAAACTGGGCCAGCAGAAACGGTGCTCAACAGCCTCTATGGTCTTGTTTCGGCCGAAGTGGCCGGCAAGACCTCCTGCATGAAGCTCCCACGTAAGAAAATCACGAACTGAAGTCCGTGGGATGCACAACCTATCACCTCGAAATAAGTGACCATCCTGAAGGACATACTCGCTAAACTCACGGGACGGTCCTGACTGAAGGGCAGAATAGATGGGACCGAAGTCCGGGCAATCAATGTAGGCCTCTTTCAACTTCTCTAAACCAACCACCTGAACATTCATGGTGGATATCAACATCACCCGCCGACTAAGAGCATCGGCCACCTTGTTCTCAGCACCTGCCTTGTGCTTGAGAACGAATGTAAACTCCTGCAAATATTCCACCCATCTACTATGTCTGGCATTCAACTTCTTTTGGGTGTGGAGAAATCTCAATGCCTCGTGGTCAGAAAAGAGCACGAACTCCTGGTGGAGGAGATAGTGCCTCCAATAGCGCAAAGCCTGGACAACTGCGTAGAATTCCTTGTCATAAGTAGAGTAACGCAGTTTGGCATCATTGAGTTTCTCACTGAAAAAGGCTATAGGGTGGGACTCCTGGCTAAGCACTCCCCCTATGCCTACACCTGAGGCATCACATGTAACCTCAAACACCTTAGAAAAGTCAGGAAGTGTAAGAACGGGTGCCTGGGTCATGCGATCCTTGATAGTCTGGAAGGCTGTGGCAGCAGCCTTCGTCCAGGTAAACTCGCCCTTACGGATGCAATCCGTGATCGGGGCGGTGATAGAACTGAACCCCCTAATGAAACGGCGATAGAATGTCGCCAGACCATGAAAGCTCCTAACATCGTGGAGTGAGCGGGGCTCGGGCCACTCCACTATGGCACGGATCTTCTCCGGATCAGCGGAGACTCCGTCACGGGACACAATGAACCCTAAGAAAGAAACCTGGTCAGTCATGAAGCTACACTTCTTAGGGTTGGCAAACAAGCTCTCCCGTCTCAGAACAACACACACCTGCCTAAGGTGGTCTAGGTGTAACTCCCTAGTGCGGCTATAAATCAAGATGTCGTCGAAGTAGACGACCACAAACACTCCAATCATAGGACGCAACACCTGCGTCATCACCCGCATGAAGGTGCTAGGGGCGTTAGTCAGCCCGAAGGGCATGACCAACCACTCGTAAAGACCATCCTTGGTCTTAAATGCAGTCTTCCACTCATCACCTGGTCTGATCCTCACCTGGTGATAGCCACTCCTAAGATCGATCTTCGAGAAAATCGTGGCTCCCGACATCATATCAAGCAAGTCATCCAGCCGGGGAATGGGAAACCTATACTTAACCGTGATTTTATTGATCGCACGGCTATCGATGCACATACGCCATGTGCCATCCTTCTTCGGCGCTAGCAGGGCGGGAACAGCACAGGGACTCTTGCTATCCCGAAGGGAACCCCTACTCATCAACTCATCAACCTGCCTCTGTAGCTCAGCGTGGTCCGCGGGACTCATCCTATAATGTGGAAGATTGGGCAAGGACGAGCCCGGGACAAGATCAATCTCGTGCTGAATGTCACGCAATGGTGGAAGGCCTTCGGGAAGGTCCTCCGGGAAAATATCAGCAAACTCTCGCAACATCTCAGCTAACTGAGGGTCTGTCACTCCCTCGAGACTGGGGACCACCTCACCCGTCTCCCTGACAACCACAGCTAAAAGAGGGACACCACTAGCAACCTCTCTCTCCATCTCTCGGGGACTGATGATCATCAACCTCCTAGTCGGAGGGGCCTCTATGGTGAGGGTGGGAGAGGGGGTGGAAACTGACACCGGAGGTGGTGGTGGTGGTGGGCTGACCTTCCCCTGGTGAGGGGTGGTCGTGGCACTAGGGCCGGCTGGTCCCCTAACAGTAGGGTCCCTAGGTGGGGCTGGGTGGAGGGTGATCCTGTGGCCGTTGTGATCAAATGTGCAAGTGTTTGCACGGCCCTGTAGGGTGGCATCCATGTCAAACAACCACGGCCTCCCTAAAATAATGCTACCTACCTCCATAGGTAGAACATCGCACCAAATTTCATCCTGATAGGTCTGGAACTGAAGGGGCACCAGGCAACGGAGCCTAACAGGAATGGAGGTAGAATCGACCCACGAAACCCTATAGGGGGCAGGGTGGTCAACTGGGGTTAACCCAAGGCGGGTAACAGTGCCAGTAGATATGGCGTTGATGCAACTCCCGCTATCAATGACAATCTTGCAAGCTTTACCCCCAAGCCTGCAGAAGGTGTGAAAAATGGTGGTGCGACGCCAGTCGTCACTCACCTGGGGCTGGGCTAGGATGCACCTAACTACCCCTAACTGTGGGTCACCCTGAAAGTGGCTACCCTGGGCACCATCCTGCTCTCCTTCGAGCAGATCATCGAAGAACTCCTCAACCAAGTCCTGGTCTACCTCATAACTAACAGGAATAGGCTCAGTGGGGGACTCAGTGGAAGTGGGGTCTGCCATGACAAGGGCCTTCCTCTCTCGAGTGGGGCATCTATCAGCAAAGTGGCCAAATCCGCCACACCGGTAACAAGTAGTACGTGCGCCCGCACTGGATGAGGCTCCAGCGGTCATAGGACTCTTGCCCTTGTCATCATGACGGGGCGCGGGGAGTAAAGGCTGAGAACGCGCAGGGTGCGCGGGAGGTGGAAGTGTAGGGCGTGTGGGGGGGTAGGGCGGCTGCTGGCGAGGTGGAGGAAACGGGTCCCTAGGAAGGGGTGGACGAGGCCTGGGACCAGTGGGGTCCTGGCGAAGAGGCTCCGCGGGCCGAGCCGCCGGATATCGACCATACTGGGTGGAAGTGGAGCGAGGGTCAAGACCCCGCTGACTAGGCATCCCCTGACGAAAGGTGGGGCCAAACTCCAACTCAAATTGCTCTAACTCTAGGGCAACCTGGTAAGCCAGCTCTAAAGTGTCTACCTGGCGACGGTAGAGCTCATACTGATACTCGGGCCTCAAACCACGGCGAAAACGCGAAACAGGCATGCCCTTCTCCTCATCAACTCCACATCGCAAATAATACTCGTCAAACTCGGCGATGTACTCGGTCACGGACCGATCGCCCTGACTAAGGGTCTGCCATCGGTCGATGAGCCTCTGGCGGTAAGAAGGAGGGACATACTTCTCGCGGAGCTTACGCCGCATGTCAATCCAGGTTTCTATGGGTGGATCCTGCCTCTGCAACATCAGGCTCTCGACATTCCTCCAGTAGGTCTGGGCTCTCCCCACGAGCTTCATCTTGGCAAATCGGACTTGCCGAAGCTCAGACATCTCAACCCATTCGAAATACCTATCCATGCTATTCTCCCAGTCTATGTAGACTTTTGGGTCAAGGGACCCCTCGAAAGTGGGTGGATCGGCACGGACGGTCCTAAGGATCCTATCATCCTCATCCTGATGTGGTCGACGACCACGGTACTGGCGCCCATTCCCCTCAAAATCATTCTCGGACCCATAGTCATCAAAGTCGGGGGCTCGGGGACGTCGCTCCTGAGCCCGAGGGGCTTGAGCGGCAGCAACTGGAGGGGCTCGATCGGCTCTAGGAGGGTCCTGGTGGGGCACTTCATCAACTCTCCCAATCCGTCCAACAAGGCCCTGGATGGTTAAGTCAGACACTCTGGCACGATCCTCAATGATCTTCAGACGGCCATCTAGATGCTCAGTCAACTCCTTGATGGACTGGTCGGACCTGTCCATACGGGTCATAAGTTGGGTAATCAGATCCTCTAGAGATGGGCGTCCCTGAGGTGGGTGTTGGTCACCCATGGCGTCCGGGCGATGGTAATCCGAACCACCCCGAGTGGGCATGCAAAGGAGACTAAGGGAAGGGTAGGCTGACACCCTAAGACCTAGAGGGACACGAATGCAATGAGATGCAAGACTCAAACAAGACACGTCCAAAACCTAGACACGACCCTAAGACCCAACCTGTAAGGACAAGTTGGTAACCTGGCTCTGATACCAAATTTGACGCGGGACGGGGACCGACACGGACTAAGACTCACAAAAGACTCTAACTGAGGCCGGCAGTAGCACGCTCAAGGGTCGCCAAGTGGCTGACCACCGTGATATCCCACAGAATGAGGGACGTCTCTCAACAGAAACTCCGACCTCGGCCGTCCCAAGGAGGGAAGCGCACGTGTCTAGGCGTATAGTCGACCTCCAAAGACAAGGGGAGTCGAGTCCTAGCTCGGTGCTCGACTAGTGCTAGGGATGGATGCTCTCACTCACGATCCGCGGTGATGGCAATAAGTGGCTAGGCACCTACCCTCTCTCACGCGGCATAATCAATCACATACTAAAAGAGCAAGCAAAAGGAGGGGAGTCGGAGCGCGTACCTCCACGCCTAGGCGTGGGGAAGGAACCCCGGCCGTGAACCAACAACCCCGATACACCAGAGGTCAATAAAATACAACCCAATAACGGCCCACTCCTCGCAGGGAGGTAAAAGGCTACAACCAATACGTTCGGGGCTGCCGGACACGGGTTGACGGGCCGCACTCGGTGACGGGTCGGCCACGAGGAGGTTCGGGTGCAACGCTGCAGAAACCGGTGTCGCGCGCGCCTGGGCGGAGGGGGGTCTCACGGGCTGATACGACGCCCGTTTGAGGCACCGTCAGAGAGGACGCGTCGCTGACTGTTGGAGGAACGCTCCGGCCAAAGGGGGCGCGCTGGATCCGCCGGTGGTGACCGTGGGCGCTGCTGAAAGTCAGATCAGGTTCTGTGGGCACAGAACTGCGCACGCCGACGGTAAAATCTGGAAATCGGCCTTCTGGTGCCCGAACAAGTCCGGGCCGGTTGGGGGTGAAAGCTGACTGGCAGAGATCGCCCTCGGCCAAATGGCGCTGGCAGACGACGCCGGTGCGAGCCGCAGGAGTCGCTGAAAGTCGGGGCTGGTTCGCTGGGCGGACTGGGCAGACACGCTGGCGCAACCCCACGAGATCGACCGCCACGGACGGTGACGATGTCGAAACGCGACGCCGTCGGCGGCGTTGGAAAGTTGACTCGGAGATCTACGAACCCTGAAGAAACCAGGGCAAAAGACACAGCGTGGAGGCCTGGGGAAAATTCGCAATCAGGGCCTCCCCGCTGGGCGAGCAGAGAAAGTGGTGCTGGCGCAGGTCGGCGGAGAAAATCGGTACGGGCAGTGCCGATCTCCGATTGATGCAAAACGGGCGCCGACGCGAAGCTGATCCGCAGACGTATCTCCAGAAAATAGGTCGTGGCAAAACTCGTCCAAGAAGGGGGCGCGAGCTCTGCTACAAGTCGGGGCAGAAATCTGGAATCACGAACACGAACCGTTGAGGAAGAAGATGAGGATAAGAGGGAACCCCGGAGTCCACCGAGGGCTGAGGCGTCACACCCCGCCGTTCTCCCGTCGCAGGAGCAGAAAGAGAGAGAGAGAGAAGGGCGCAAAAAGCTTTGCACAATACTCACTTGTATTCAAATTCATGTGTAAACTGTAATCGGTACAAGGTGAGAACTACTTATAGGGGATGGGAAAACCCTAATCTAACTAGAAGGGGAGGGGTGCGCCCAGCTCCAAGGAGAGAAAGGCGGCCCATATTTCAGCAAGCTTAGAAAATAGGAAAGGAATCTAAGTGGGATAAGGAAGGGGTGGAGTTGGGGAAAGGAGGAGAGGGGAAAAGGGGAAGGGAGAGGGGAGCGCCCCCCACCTTCCCTAGTAGAACTAGGAAGGGGGGGGGGCGGCTGCCTCCTCCTCCTCTAGATGGGGAGGGGGCCGCCCCCTAACCCTAATGGGCCTCTTTTAAGTGGGCTTCAAGCCCCAATAAGCCCCTGACCCAATAACAAGATCCATTACCCCACAAAGCAACCCAATTGGCCACTATATGGCCCAATAAGTGCCTAAACAAGAAGATGTCCACGCAGGGACCAAAAGACAAGGCCCACAAGGCCTGAGCAAGTCCAGACTGAGGCCCAACATGGCCTAAACATGATGATGAAAAGATAACTAGAAGGTGCCGCCGTCGCCGAGCCACAAGGAGGTAGCGGTGTGCCGGGTGCTCCGTCGAGGATAGCGCCGTGTGTCCTCACCACCTCAGCTTACCTTCTTGGGTTTCATTGTGTCTAGTACTGGGGTCTCCGCCGATCCGGAGAAGGTCCGGGCCATTGTTGAGTGGCCGGAACCCCGTACGGTTCATGATGTCCGCAGCTTTCATGGCCTTGCGACGTTCTACCGTCGCTTCATCTGCGGATTTAGCTCCGTCACCGCCCCGATCACGGATTGCATCCGTAAGGGCACATTTGCATGGACGAAGGCCGCATCTGCCGCCTTCAAGAACATTAAGGAGCGCATGACCGAGACACCTATCCTTCGACTGCCTGATTTCTCGAAGGTGTTTGAGGTCTCTTGTGATGCGTCGGGCGTGGGAATTGGAGGAGTTTTGAGTCAGGAGTCCCACCCGATCGCATATTTCAGCGAGAAGCTGAATGATGCGAAACTGTGATATTCCACATATGATAAAGAATTCTACGCAGTTGTTCAGGCTCTTAGGCATTGGAGGCACTATCTTTTACATCAGGAGTTTGTCCTATACTCCGATCACGAGGCATTGAGGTACCTCCATTCGCAAAAGAAGCTTAACTCGCGTCATAGTCGTTGGGTCGAGTATCTCCATCAGTTCACCTTTGTGCTGAAACATAAGGCTGGAGTGGAGAACAAGGTGGCTGATGCCTTGAGTCGGCGAGCATGTTTGCTTACCACCATGAGTGCCGAGGTCATAGGGTTAGAGAAGATGAAGGAGGCCTATGTTGATTGTCCTGACTTCGGTCAGATTTTTACCACTCTCCAGGCCGGGCCCTCGAGAGACCTTGATGAGTATGTGCTTCAGGAGGGTTACCTCTTTCGAGGTAGCAGGCTATGTGTTCCCCGAACTTCGGTTCGAGATTTCTTAGTGTGGGAACTACATGCGGGAGGTCTAGCCGGCCACTTTGGTCGGAACAAGGCTATTGAGGCAGTGGAGCATCGATTTTATTGGCCGAGCTTGAAGCGCGATGTTGCTAACATCGTGGCTCAGTGCCGTACATGTGCTACGGCCAAGATGAAGAAGCAAAGCTCGGGCCTTTATACGCTTCTCCCCGTGCCTGATGCCCCGTGGCAGGATGTTAGCATGGACTTTGTTTTGGGATTGCCACGTACCTCCAGGAAGCATGATTCGGTCTATGTGGTGGTTGACCGTTTCTCGAAGATGGCCCTCTTTATTCCTTGCTCGAAGACTTCGGATGCTTCTAGGGTAGCCCGCCTTTTCCTTACGCATGTGGTGTGCAAGTTCGGGTTGCCTCGCACTATAGTGTCTGACCGTGATGTTAGATTCACTTCCTACTTTTGGAAGACACTATGGCATATGATGGGTACTCACCTCAAGTTTTCCACTGCATATCATCCCCAGACAGACGGTCAGACTGAGGTGGTCAATAGGAGTTTGGGAGATCTTTTGAGGTGTCTAGTTACGGACCGCATTGGGGATTGGGATCTCATTTTACCTATGGCTGAGTTTGCATACAATGATTCGGTGAATAGGTCTACCGGCATGAGTCCATTTGAGATTGTCACAGGTCGTAGGCCTAGGAAACCCGTTGACCTTGTCCCCATGCCTATCCATGCTAGAGTGTCGGAGTCGGCCGAGTCGTTTGCTAGGCATGTTAGGAGTTTGCATGACGACATCCGTCGTCACATTGAGGCCAGCAATGCACGGTACAAGGAGTTAGCCGATGCCCACCGACACCACCGAGAGTTCCACGAGGGCGAATACGTCATGATCAGGGTAAGACCTGAACGGTTTTCCTCTGGAACCGTTAAGAAGTTGCAAGCTCACGAGCCGGTCCCTTTAGAGTGTTGAAACGCGTTGGATCCAATGCGTATGTTGTGGACCTGCCCGAGGAATATGGTATAAGCTCTACCTTCAATGTATCGGATCTTGTTGCATATAGGGACCCAGCGGTGATCCCTAGTGAGCCTTTTGAGCCATCTCCTCCCCTTGAGAGTGATCCCACACCTGAGTGTCCACTTCCACCTCCAGCCCCTTTTTCACGGCAGCGTGAGCATATAGATCGTATACTGGACGAGCAAGTGACAGTTACCAGGAGTGGTTCTTACCCGCGCTACCTAGTGCGATGGAGAGGACGGCCCGCTACTGAGGACACATGGATCACACATGGCGAGTTGCAGCGGATTGATCCGGACCTTTTGGAGCGATACAGGAGCGATGCAGACCCTTACTCGACAGGGTCGAGTTTCTCCCACCCGGGGAGAATTGGTGCGGACACCCGAGCAGTTGATCGGCACGACACGCCGAGCCACCGGTACCGCACACGGAGCACGACTCGAGCCACCTCAGCGTCCATCTGGCTCGGAGACAGCCTGGAGACTCCGCCTTGAGCCTCCCCATTTATCATATTTAGTTAGACTTTATGTGTGTGTAATTTGCGTTTATTTCGTTGTATTCGGTTTGCTATTTTGATTGTCAGAGGGGCTTATGTGCAATTTGGACCCCGTGGGCCCCATGGGCCCCCCAGGCCCCATCCCATTGAGCCACCTCACCCATGGGCCCCATGTGGGGTCAGTCAACATGTCAAATGGAGGCTTCTAGATGGGTGGGCCAAGTGGGGGACAAGTGGCTTGGAAAGTCCACATTTTGGCCACCCACCCCACCTACCAAGTCAAGCCACTCTCCTTGGTCCAAGGGCCGCCCCCCTCCCCTTATTTCTTTATTTATTTTTTGTGTGTGTGTCACATGTCATCCCAGCCCTTCATCTCCTACCCCTAGATCCTACGATTGTGGATGGATGTGAGATGTAACCTATTTAAGCTTGTATTTTCTATTTTCATGAATTAATGCCATTTGAATCAAAGTAATTCTTGGAGCTCCAGCTTGGTGCGCCCCCATCTCCTCTCCCTCTCCCCCTTGGATGCTGTGAAGGCTTCCATTCTGAGGTGTGACTCCTCGTGTATCAGTTTCGACGATCGCCGCCGCCGCCACGAGCCGCCACCGCACCGCCATCGCCATCAACGAAGTTCTGCCTGCGCAGTACCACATTAGCTTGCTCGAAATTCACAGGTCTTCCCCGAGCTCATTTGGCTACCAAATTTGGAGGAGTTGTTCCTGGGATGTTCCTCTCCACCCACAAAAATCAGGCCAGCATTCAGATCACGTTTGCTAATTTTTGAGTTTCGTCCACTCTTCCATTTCTGTTCTGCCAGAGTTCTGTCCAGGTTCACCTCCGTCCTGAGTTTCATGTCTTAGAGTCACTTTTTGTTTTTTGTTAGTTTTCCCAATTTTACTGAGGGTTCCATCCATCCACCCCTTCATCCATAATGTTTCTCAATTTTTTATTCACCCATCTCATATTTTCTAAAAATCGTTCTCAGACCTATCTACAGTTCTGTCCACCTGTTCCCAGATCCGACCGCCAGTCACCCCAAAAATCATAACAAATCCCATCCACCTCCAAATCAAATTCTCAAAATAGTCCCCGTTCCGTGGTTTGATTCCCTACAACTTCTAAGAAGAGCTCAAGAGCTGAATCGGAGGTTTACTAGGCAGTCAACTGTGGTTCTCAGACAAGTGCCCTGCAGATCTGAGATTTCGGTTACTGTACAACAGGGACTTGTAAATTCAATAAAGTTCTGATCCGGCCAGATCCAGTAGATCTCTCTGGGTCTAGATTGTAGTATCTGAAGATAGCTTTCCAACGATAGCTCATGCGCCCCGATCCGACGTCGGGATTGATCGCAGCGGCCATTTTTGCCGGAGCGCGCGTCGGAAAACAGAAATCAAAATCCGTGGGCAGCTAGTTCAACAATTGGGAATCGGGGCCGATCGACCCCCGATCGGTGTTCCCGGCCAACCGCCGTCCGTGGAAGCGCGCCACTAGGGGTACCCATCACAGTGGGTCCCACTCCTGTAGATCCGGAGGCTAGCGCCACCAGTGGGCCCCATGGGCCCGCAGAACCCGCCGTTCGAAAAGCACGAAAATGCGGAGTTCGGCACCGCCGGGCGACATCAAGATGCTGCCCGTCAACCCGAGTTGCGTGATTCCCGGACCCCACATGTGACCTTTTACCTCCCTGCGTGGAGTGGGTCGACTTAGTGTATTGCTGTAATAATTGTTAACCGGGAGTCCGTGATTCGGCCGGGGTTGTCTTCGGCACGCCGGGTGCGTGGAGGTAAAGGTCTTAACCTCTTGGCGTTCATTTGCTTAGCTAGTATATGGTCTTTTGCCGCTGCCGAGAGTGTAGGTACTAGCCCGTGTTTCCATGTCACCGCTGTGAGAGTGAGAGTGACCCGTCCCGCGACTCGATCCGAGTCCGGAAGTTGAGTCGGACTACCCTTGACCTCCGCCGGTTCCTTAATCGCGCACGGTCCGTGCTTTCCCTCGCTTGGGACGACGAGTGAGCTTCCACTTCTGTTAGCGACGTTTCGCCACTAAGAGCTTGTAGTGTCGTGCATAGTGTCTCCCTGGTGTGTGTTGCTGGTCGTGTCTTCATCTAGAGTCCGAGGGTGGCACCATATAGTGTCGTCTCCCGTGTCCGTCTCGCATCAGCCTAGGGTCTTCCTCGCTTCCCAGGTTGACTTCTATCAGCTCATCGCATGTAGCTTGGCCTCTATCTTCTATCTCCAGAGGTGCCGGTTGGAGGTCGATGAAATCTAGAATGCCGTCTCGGGGTCGAGGACCTCGATTTCTTCATTTGACATCATCAGAGGCTCCGAAGAGTCCTCTGCTTCATTCAATAGCAACTGTGCAGATTGCTCTATTAGCAAGTCCACTACCGTTGTGGTTTCCAAGGGCGAGAGAGCAGCTTCATCCCCCGTAGATAGAGTTGTAGCCATAATAGGCTGGTGGTTGTTTATTGATGGGCTGGGACAGACTCCCAGTCTTATAGTAGAGGTTGAGGAGATCTCGCCCTCTGAGGCAGTTGTATCTTCCATAGAAGTGGCATTTTCTTTCCTGGCAGCATGTGCCTCTTGATCGGAGTCGGCTGATGTTTCCCTGATTGGCAGGAGAGGTGCTGAGGTCATCATCCGTAGGACTCCACTGAAAGGAGAGGTTCCTGCTTCTTCAACATCTTCTACCTCACTGCTGCTAGCTATATCCAATTTGGCTTGAAGGGCCGCCTCTTCGGGATAGACCTGCTCCCACCATTGGCAATGAATCACTATCTCCGCTTCTTGATTTTCGGGCTGAGCTGGCTCAACATATTCAGCTTCCGTTGGATATTCATCAAAAGTTGCCCCCAGTGGGCTATCTTCTGGAGGGTAGAAGGCGGTGATGGTTTCCACTACGTATCACCCACTGTAGTAGTATTCTTCCAGGGTGAAGCCTAACCCTGGGTGCTGAGAGACGCTCCTCAGTTCCTTGTCCAGACTTGTGGGATGCCACATTTTTTGGAAGGCTTCTTTGTTTTTATGAGATTGATCGGAGGGGATGTGTTGCTTCTGGAACATCCTGGTCATCCGGTCGGTTGTGAACGTGAGACCCTTGACGGGAACTGACGGATTGTCTATATCATCACGGAGGCAGCAGTCTATGTCTTCCCGAGTAGGGTGCTCTTAAGCCATGTAGAACAAGCTGTTGGGCCCATATATCTGTGCCACCTCCCAAGCTTTGAAAGGCTCGACAGTTGGGTTATCAAGGCCGGGAATCGGCTTGGTGAGGCCATCAGGGACTCCAATGTGGTTGTGCTGTTGATCGACCTGGGCTTCATTTACTTCAGGGTATATAGCTGGAGGCGCTATTCTACCCACGTCCCCGGATACGGTGATATGGGAGACTACCTTGGGCTTGACATATCCGCGCGGCGGTGGTGGATACCAGCTATCGCCGAACGAACTTTTTGATGCCCGTTCAGGGGTATTGACTTTAGGGGCCTTCTGAGGCCGCTCTGCATATAGGTGAGCGTCTGCCAGATGACACTCGAACACTTCGAACGGGTGGAGGTCAGCAAAGATCCTCTCGTCCTTCCCTTCGAGGCTGTACTTGACGCATTCGTGGAGCGTAGAGGGCACCACCATGTTTTCATGCAGCCACGGACGGCCAAGCAGCGCCTTGTACAAGGTGCGGGAGTCGATGACATGAAACTGCATCTTCGTAGTGACATCTGCCAAGGTGAGTGTGAACTCTGCCACCCCCATTGATACTTCACATTTTTGATTAAAGCCGACGATACACATGTCTCTGACCTTTTTGAGATGCACGTTGAAGTGGTGCCTCTCGTAGATTCTGTAGGGCAGAATATTGACAGCTGCACTAGGATCGACTAGAATTTTGTTTTGCTCCCTTCCGTTCAGGTGCCCCTTCATGTACAGCGGCCTGTTGTGGCTAATGGTGGGAAGAAGCATGTCGTCTTGAGTGAAGGTTATGTTGGCTTCTGGCATTGCTTCAGCCAAGCAAGTCTCAAAATGAGCAAGCGTCTGCAGAGCAGTGATGATCGCCTGTCGGGTCTCTTCACTCAATAAGAGGATCTCCCAGATAGTAAATCTAGTAGGGAGCTTCATGAGTAGCTTCATTATTCGGCTCCCAGCTCGGACATTGGAAAGCTTCATCTCTTCCACCCCCCTGGGCTTGGGAGAGTCCTGAGCTGCGACCCTGGATGGACTCGCTTCATCTGCATCGGACTCGACACCTCTCTGGTTAGCACCGGATCCTTGCTGTTCTTCATCAGCCGTTGTAAGGCAAACTCCATCTGTATTCGGAGCTTCGGCAAACTGTGCTGGCTGTGGGTGAACATCCCCGGGTGCAGGGTTAGCCTCCTGGCATGGTTGCTTCCCCTTAGACATCTTCATAATTTCAAGGAATGAGGGGACTACCTTGCTCCCACTCTTGTTGTATAGGCCTGGCGGAGGAGGGATCTAGACTCTTTTGACCTCCGGGGGAGGTGTCTTGTAGGGATGCTCTCCCTTGAATATAATGTTGTGGTTGGGCGGCGGCTGGCACCCCCATTTTCGGCCTGACCGGGTTGCATGTGCAGCAGTCGCGGCTTCGACATTGTCTCCCTTAACGGGGGGTGTGAAGTAAATTTCCTCTTCCTCCTCCTCACCGGGCAGGTTGAAGAGTGTTGAGATGGTATTGCAGGAGACAACCTGCACTTTATCACCCTTAGAGACCCTTCTTTTCTTCTTCTTTTGTTTCTTCTTCTTTTTTACTTCAGCAGGCGCCTGCCCCCAGAACAGACTGCCACCCTTGTCAGAGGCTTTGTCAGCTTCTTCTTTTTGCTCAAGTGAGAGCTGCTCCAGTTCTTGCCATGGGACATGGTCCCGCACCAGCAAGGGCTTCAATTCGGGCTGCACGTACTCATCTAGCCCTTCAATAAGGTTTTGTAGTTTACAGATCCCAGGACTGGTTTCCTTGACCACCGGCAGCGGAGTTTACCTCCTCCGATTGTATGTAGGTATTCTGATGACTGCAGGTGGGGTGGTCCACACAGGTGTTGCCACCAGCGGAGCAGGTCGTGGTGTGACACCACAGACATGTGCCCCCACCTTTTGGCGGGGTGTCCTCTTCTTTTTATGCTTCGTAGGGACCTGCTGCCATCCCTGTTATTCTTTCACGGGCTCCAAGAAATGAGTTTCATAGGTGCGCCGCGTACTTGCTTCAGAGATCTCCTCGGGCAATGCCTGGTATAGGGAAATCATGTTGACTCCTGCCCTTCTGGGAGGGGCTTCATGCGGTTGAGGAGGGTCCACCTTGTACTCTCCCAACTCTATTTCATTTTTCTTCACCATCCCTTCGATGATGTCCTTGAAAACATAGCAGTCTTCGATTGGATGCCCCAGCATCTGGTGGTAGGGGCAGAATCTTGGACTGTCTTTTCTCTTCAGGTCCTCCGGTCTCTTCGGCTCTGGCAGGGTGACCACGCCATACTCCGTTACCTAGTCGAACAGAATCCTGGTCTTGTCCTTCGGAAAGGAGTAGGCTTTCTTCATCTTATCCCTCAACGAGGGACCTTCTTTGCCGTCTGCGACTCTTGCAGGCTGTTAGGCGACCGCGTCCTTGCCTTTACCTTTCTGTTTCTCCAACGCCTTGATGTCAAGAGCATTTGCTTCTTTAGGCACCTGGCGCCGCTCCATTGCCTTGCCCTTCAGTGTTGTGCCGGCAGCTGATGTAGGGGCAGGTCTGGCCAGAAAGGCTTCCACCTCGGCCATGACATTGTTCAATCGGTCAAACGACCATATTTCCATTCAATCATCTTTTCCAGAACCTCCCTTCTGAGGTTCTGCTTGCATATTTGTACATCATCCTCTTGATGCGGGGGCCGCTTGCACCTCATTCTGAGGTTCCTCCACCTCTTGATATAATCGAGGGCTGTCTCATCTGCCCTCTGTTTTGTTGAATAGAGTTCGGCCACTGTGACCTCCCTTTCTGTAACATGGAATCTTTCTCTCAATTTCTTCTGCATATCCGTCCAGTTGCTGATCAACCTGGCCGGGAGGCTGGAGTACCAATCAAATGCGGGCCCCGTCAGCAAGGACCCAAAAAATTTTAACAGGTATGACTCGTCGATGGCTAGATCACCCATGACGGTCATATAATATGTGACGTGTTCCTTCGGGGACCCCTTCCCGTTGAACTTGTCAAACTTTGGCGGCTTGTTGATCCCTGGGGGAAGCCGCTTGGCAGCATGGTGTTACGGGTACGGCACTCGATAGGCATCAAATGCAACGTAGTCGGCTTCACTTTTTTCTACGAGCTTCAGCTCGATCATCCTTTCCACCATCATTCGATTCATGACTGCGGGGTCAACTGGTTCCGGATAGAAGTGTGCAGGCTGCAGGTACGGGCTGACCAGAGTGGTCGCCTGTGGAGGACGCAGTAGTGGGGGTGTATGGTGCACTTGAGGGAGCGCTGGCGGCATCAGCGGCTGCGGCTAGGGTGGCCGTTGCTAAGTTGTCACCATGCTCGGCTCTGACGGTTGAGGCACGGTGTAGATCGGCGGAGGGTCGACATGATGGACCGCTCCCCGGGATGATTCACCCTAGACTTCAGGCGGCTTGGAAGCTGATGATTGTTCAGTCTTCTCCATCAACTGTTTCTTTAGCAAGTCTATCTCTTGCCGGTATCTTTGAAGTAGCATCAGGACCGACGGGTCCATAGTTGCAGTGTTAGGGATAGCCTTTGTTGCTTCCCCAGTCGTACCCTCGGGCAGGATGTCGAGGAGGATGTCATCTCCTTCTTCTGCCGTCACTACATTGGCGGTTAAAATAGCAGTTTCATCATTTCGCTGGTGGCAGACCAGGGGTTGTTTTCCTTTAGCAACCGCCAAGAACTCCCTCGCGGCTTCTATTCTTTGAGTATTCGGCCCCGGCCTCGCGGCCAATTGAGCCAACTCGTGGGGGTCTTCGGGAAGTCCCCCATATCGACTGAATGTGCCAGCCATGTTACAGGTGAAAACCTGTATCCTTCTTCTCTGTCGATGGACCCTCCTTTTAGCCTGGTCCAGGAAAGTCAGCCTCTCGAACACAAAGATTCTTCTTTCTTCTTCCCACATAGGGGCGGTTTCGTCGGCTTCGATCTTAAAGCCATCATCATAGCCATTGTCGTCGACTGATGACACCATCATCCTTTCTCCTGCATCTTCTTCAACTACCATTGATGGGTAGTAGTCTTCACTGGCTGCGGCTGCTTGCATCAACCGCTGCTGTCAAAGCGAGGGGTTGCCTAGCCCTCGGAAATAATTCTTGACCAGATCGGCCATCTCTTCTTGACCTCGTTCTTGATGCAGCATGGGGGACAGTTATCGCCCTCCCGCAAGAAGAATATAAGCAAGCCGAGCCCGATCGGCCTGTTGCTGAAATCTTCATCTCATGCCAGGAACGTTGGCTTGGCGGGCGCAGGGCCAGAAGCTTTCACGGTGCGGAAGGTCCGCAACCACCTCTTCTTCTTTCGGGGCCAAGCCCCTTTCCTTCTTCATTTCAACTTCGTCGTGTGCAGGATGGCGGCGAACTGGTGCTGCTTGGTGAACAGGTTGGACCCTCTTGAGGACCCACACCTGATTGAACTTTCTTGGCCTTGGGGCCAGCTTCTCTTGGCCATAGTGGCCAGCTTCT
Organism: Amorphophallus konjac; assembly: GCA_022559845.1. Classification (NCBI taxonomy): domain Eukaryota; kingdom Viridiplantae; phylum Streptophyta; class Magnoliopsida; order Alismatales; family Araceae; genus Amorphophallus; species Amorphophallus konjac. Next base: position 289,130,693 of record CM040126.1, on the reverse strand, counting down.
TCTCTTTCTGCCCCTCCTTCCAGCGAGGGCTTGGTATGAGTTGCGGACAAGGACGGCGAGGACGACCCGATCTGGGACTATTCGTGTGTTGCGTCCGTTGAAGAAGACACGCACACCGCCGACCATCATGGATTTACCAGACTGAGATAGGGATCTGGTAACCACAGTAGTGCTCCTCTGGCCTTGCTTGTGCTGGTGACCTCTAGAGTTTTTGTTGGCAGCATCGAGGCGGGCCCCAAGAACAGCGTGGTGCACCATGCAGCTGGCGACCTGAGTTGGACTCTTGAGTGAGTCGTGGCAGCATCGAGCCTTCAGAGGCTCGATTTTCTTTGTAGCTCCCTCGATGGGCTCCGAGGGTTCCACTTCCAGCATATCCACAAAGGCCAACCCAAGAAGTTGGGGAAGCCAACCGCAGCAGGGAAGTTGCCAAACACCATGGGCACCGCCGGGTACCCTTGCGCATGACCAGCAACAATTGACGGGCCGAAGCCGACGCCAGTCAACCCAATTGTTGTCATCGTTCGGCAGCCAAGACAAACAAACCGACAATCAGCAACCTTTGAGAGGGCCTCGAAGCCCAAGTATCTCGGCAAATAGATGAAAGGTGACATTGGTCCCACCGGGCGTGCTAGACTATTTTTGCGATGTTTTGTTTTGTTGATTTTATTCCCCTTTTATTAAAAATTATTTTTTTTGTTCTGTTTATTTGGTTTAGTCACGCGTCGATCAACCAATTAATTAACCGATAATTAACTGACTAATTGACTGCGTAGGCGTGCCAGTCACGTGAGTGACAAGTTTGTTATGCACTCATTCTGACTCGTGTCTGACGAGAGTGAGATTTGGTCGGGACCAACAGTCCGCCATACCATAAAGGCTATGGCGTTAATTACATCCCCCGCGAGGAGGGAAAACCTTTGATTAATTAGCGAGATAATGCGCTGCCAAGGCCAGAATAAAGAATGCAAAGGATGCGAATGATCATGCAAGATATTATAATCTGCCATGCATGGTTTATTAGGGCAGAACCCTCAATTCGTGGCGGGGGACTTAGGTCTGAAGACCACCATCACCTATAGCAAGAGCTTCTCGTCGGGCGTACCCCGGATTTCCACTAATGACATTTGATATACCAAGGGTCCGTGCACTCATGCATACATTGATGCAGCATGAATGCTTAAATTGAAACATGATGATGAAGCAATGGAGTTGGCTAATTTCGGTTTAGGCAAACCAGTTCAATGAATTTGTTGATTACAGGGTTTATTTGATTCTATTATTAACATTGGAAATCACCATGGAGGCGAGGAGGGGACGGAATGGCATGACGACACGATTCGGAATGAAACCGGCGCAGAATACGTAGGTATAGAGCTTAAAACGGCACATGGAGCGTAGGTAAAGGCTTAAAACGGTGCCGCCTGGCGTACGTATAGTAGATGGCCTTAAAATGGCGCACACTCTTGCTAGCGCACTGGGATAGGGTGCGCCGTTTTTGAGCACGCCGTATTAGGGCGCGTCGGGTGCCGACGGCACCGGTTTAGCTCTATTTTGCAGAATCTAAGGCTTTATTGGTTTATTTTTGGGTTTATTGAAACATTTTAGAAGATTTTGGAAGTTTATTATGTCATTTATTCATCGGATCGGCCGCGGGCCGTCCGAAAGTCAAGTCATAGGCTCGCATGAGGTTCATACTCAAGCGCAACGATCATTCCGAATCGAGCCAGTTTATTAAATGATCTATTTAACTCGTTCGAGCTGAAATTTTGACAGCATCTCTCCATCCCGGAGGATTGTTGGGGAGAAGCGGGGAATGCCCACATGGTGGAGTAACCCCTAAAAGCCGGGTGGCACAACGGCGGCCGGTAGACCCGAACGAATAGGAAGACCCCAAGGGCTAGCCTACTAGGGGCACCGAATCAGTGAGTGGAGAGTAGATGGATAGTGTAACTTATAACGGGAGCGAAGACCCCGAGGGCTAGCCTGAGAGCGGCACGTGACCCGAGTCGATACTATTGTGCCCCTGTGATTTTGATGATAGCAAACACTATGAGTCAGCATTGTATATCATGAACATCTCTGTCTAAATGAAAGTCCTGCTTGAGCATATAGGAAGTTAGTGCATTCGGCTATTTCATACATACAACAAGTCTGTACAATCGTTTATGCATATACAGTGTCTTGCACGCAAAGTCTATACATGGTGCATTCATGCATATAAAGTCTATACACTTTGTTGCATACAAATGTAAGGCAATGTCATGTACTCAAAGTCCATACATGCACACGCATAGTCTGTGCATTATGCGTTCATGCCTAACTCCAGACTTAGCAAGTCTGTACAACGTCATGCATATAGTTGGTGCACGATTGTCTGGAGCATATAGTCTGTGCACAACTGCATTCTACAAAGTCCATGCAACCCTTTTGCTCATGCATGACAAGTATGTACATCGCTACATGCATCACTTAAAGTCTGTACAGAGTTCTACATAGTTTGCATCGGTCAAGTCTGTACATGGTCTTGGCATATGCACACACAAAGTCTATGCGTCTCATATTAAGTCTATACATCGTCTGCCAGCAAGTGCCTCACTTAGCGTCTCATGTTAAGTCTGTACATCGCATCGCATGCACTTTAAATATGTCAAGTCTAAACATTGCTATCCGTCTCACTTAGCGTCTCATGTTAAGTCTGAACATTAAAATCCGTCTCACTTAGCGTCTCATGTTAAGTCTGTACATCGCATCACATGCACTTTAAATATGTCAAGTCTGAACATTGCAATCCGTCTCACTTAGCGTCTCATGTTGTGTCTCAACATACACTCCAGCGTCTCATGTTGCATACACTAAGTCTATACATCACAGAGCTATATTTGTGCATCAAATCTATACATTACTGCATCATATGCCATCAAGTCTATACATTCTTGTTTAAACTACAAACTTACTCAGTGCATCCTCGTTTGACCTGATAGAATATCTGCTCGAGGAAATTGAGAAGGGCACGTGATCCGAGGTTGCTGCCTGGCACGTGATCCGAGACTGGAAGGGCTGACAAGATGATGACACGTGGAGGAACCTTCTGGACGAGAAGGCGTGGGAATCACACGCCCAGTGTTGCTCCTGTTGGAACTGCTATATAAAGTGGACTTCTCCATCTGGAGAAGACTGATCGTGATCGAAGCAGAAGGGGCAGGAGTAGAGAGAGAGAGCCTGCACGATCCAGAAGAAAAAGAAAAAGAGAAGAAGAGCAGAGTGTGAAAGCAGCAGAGAAGAAGAAGAAAAAGAAAGAGGAAGAGAGATCGAGAGCAGAGAAGAAGAAGAAAAAGAAAGAGGAAGAGAGATCAAGAGTTGAGAAGAAGAAGCAGTCAGTTGTCTGAAGTTTAGTCTCTACTGGACCGTGGATTAAATCTAGGCCAGTCAGCTCCTTGAGAGCCACTTCGTGCTTCATTGTTTACAACTGTTCGGTGCTGTGATTTTCTATCTTTTGTTTTCTTTTAAACCTTTCTTCAAGCTGTTTGCCAGCAGTGCAAGCTGTGATGCACAGCGGCGAGGTGGATACCTTGGACGGCTAAGCTATATTGCCCAGCAGAGCAAGCTGTGAAGCTCAGCGTTTGCAGTGGAGGATTCCACTGGTCGGGTTAAGCTGTAGTCCCCAGCGGTCGGGTTAAGCTGTAATCCCTAGCGGTCAAGCTGTGAGTCAGCAGATGGCGAAGCTGTATTGTCCAGCGGAAGCAAGCTGTGATGCTCAGCGGATGGCAAGCTGTGAGGCCCAGCTGATGTAGGCAAGCTATGATGCCCAGCCATTCAAGCTGTGAGTCAGCGGGAAGCCACACTCGGGTTTGAGTGTGGGCTGGACGTAGGTCTGCGGACCGAACCACCTAAAAATCCTCTTGTCTACTGTGGGTTGATTTCTTATTTTAATTTCGCTAGATGAATGCATAGGCACGATTGGCTTTTTATATCTAGTGAGAGACAGGTTTGCACACCGTACGTTTGCATACAGATCATTTGATTTCGGCTCTAGAAGAGCAGTGAATACCTTATAGTTTACATGGATTTGATCTGGAGTTTAATTCATTCCTTTAGGCTTTAATTCCACAGTTCTGAGCATTAGATTTTAATTGGGCAAAACTTTTTAAGGGGAGATTCATTCACCCCCCTCTGAATCCAACGCACCGAACCCAACACTTGGTATCAGAGCGGGTTGCTGTGCATAGGATCTAACAATCCGCAGCAGATCCTGCATCTTCTGTGGTGCATTTCAGTGTGGGTTTCTTGTGCTCGGTGTTTTGTTTCACTGATTTAGTGTCTTGCTTTGCTCATCTGTTTTCGGTGCATTTATCATCTCTCGATGGCTCATCCACCGATCTTCAGAGGTAATGACTTTGACATATGGCTGGAAAAGTTGCATCGGTATGTTAGGACAATTGATCCTGATCTTTGGAAGATGATAACTCAAGGTCCTCATAAATTATCGAGGGATGTATCTAAATGGACCGATAAGGATAGATTGAAAGACTCTGTCAACTCTAGAGCATTAGATTTAATGAAAGCATCACTTGACAGAGCTCTAATTTCATGTGTTTCTTCTTGCAGGTCTGCCAAGGAGATTTTAGAGAAACTGAAGCTTACTAGGAATCGCAACACATGTCTGATGGTTGACGATGATGGACAGCAAGAAGAAAATGAAGAAGAAGATGAAGATGAGGTACCTTCTGAATTTGATAATTATGATATGGATGATTGGATTGTAGCATACAATGATTTGCTTGATTCTTACGAAAAGTTAAAAAAATGAAATAAATCTCTAAAAAGGAAGTTGAATGATCATGTGAATGTTAATTCTGGAGGTGAGGATATGGAAATTCTGAAGATAGAAAATGAGATATTCAGAAGACAACTAAAAGAGTTTGATTCTGTTACTTCAGATCTAGATCATTTGAAATCTAAGAAAGAAATGCTTATGAAACAAATTGGTTTACACAAAAAGGAAAATCAAGAGCTTGCTTGTGAAATTGCTGAACTAAAGGAAAGACTTAGCTTGATTGATGATGATCAGGCTCATAACAATAATGTAGTTCAGAATGAAAAACTGGTAAAAGATTTAGAGTGTGTTAGCTCTGAATTGAATGTCTTAAATTCTGAGAATGAATGTCTTAGAAAACAGAGCTCAAAAGTCAATGCTGAAATTACATGTGAATCTGTTTGCAAGGATTGCACATGTCTAAAAGAAGTTAACGAGAGTCTTCATATTGATCTTGAATGGTATAAGGATCTAGTTTCCTCATTAAGAAATGAGAATAATTAATTGCTCAATAAAAGTTTGAAAGATGAACAGAGAGAAGAAATTCTAATAGAACAGCTAAGTTCCATTACTAATGACGAAAATTCTGCTGAACAAATCAAAAATTTGAAATCCGAAAATGAAAAATTGAAACTGATACAAAAAGGGAATGATGAGTTGAAGCAATTAAACACTACTATGTCAGAGAGACTGCTTTCTCTAGAAAAAGAAAATATGTTGTTGATGGAAATCAATTTGAAAATCAGCTCAAACTCAAACAGGAAAATGAAACATTGAAAAGTCTGAATGATGCTCTGCATAACCAGGTCATTTCCTATGAAACTGAAATTATTGGCCTAGAACTTAATGTTTATAAACTTGAATCTGAAATCTCTGACTTGAACAAATCTCTTGAAAAATTTGTGAGTGGAAAGGATAATTTGGATAAGCTCATTGGTTGCAAAATTAATTTCCAACGTGAAGGTCTGGGTTTTAACCCAGCTAATAAAAAGAGCCTTGATAGTAAGCTTCACACTTCATTCGTGTATAGTTCTGAGCCAACTAGCACATCTAGTGTACCTATCTTCGAATTCAGTGCTCATAAAAATCAATAATCCACTGTCAATTCCAAATCTGCAGAACAAATTCAGAAACTGAAAAGGAATGAAAATCTTCAGAAAAAGAACAAAAACACTCCTGCTGGTACAAAGAAAGCTGCACACAAGACACATGGTCTCTCACACACTCATATTAAAAAAGGGTCATGTTATTATTGTGGGATGGTAGGTCACATAATGGAACATTGCAGATTGTTGTTAAAGGATGAGCATGCTAGTGAAACATTGCATTCTAGAAAGTCCTTTCATTGAAACCATGCTACTAGGAAGCCTGATGCTTCATGTTACTATTGTGGTAAGCATGGTCATCTCATGAATGCATGTTTTATCATGAAAGAAGATAATAAACTGCATGCTAGGTCTTCCATGCATTTTCATGGTCCATGCGGAATTAAACCCAAGTCCAGTCAGCACACTATGTGCTCTAACTGCAATAAGCTTGGGCACAAGGCTGTTGAGTGCTGGTTAGGAAATTACTGGAATAATTCTGAATCAAGTAGGAAGCACCTCAGGTGCTTTGAATGTGGCAAGTATGGGCATATAGTCAGGGACTGCTGGTATGTTTAGGGAAATCACATAAATTCCAAATCTGCTAAATTCCCTAGAGCAAGACCTGCAAATATTTCATGCTTCAACTGTGGTAAGCAAGGTCACAAATCTGCTAAATGTTGGTTGATTAAGAATAAGAAACAAACTGTTCATGCATACAACAGAAAATCTTATGATCATGTTTATAGACCTCATACTGCTGTTACTATGCATCATAAGAACCAGAAATCAGTCATTTCATGTAGATATTGTGGAAAATTTGGACATTTTATGGACAACTGTCACCTGATGGATCATGATGATAACTTTGCTAAAAGATTGTTCAGAACACCTGTCAGGGTTAACGCAGGACCCAAGGTTGCTTGGGTCCCTGCAGGATCAAAATGATCAAAACGTTGCAGGTGTGCCTTGGAATGAACAAAGAGGGGTAATTTAGCCAAGGCACTCAATAAGGAAAACCCCAGGATTCTACTCTTTAGGTCAGTTCTGAACACTGTTTAAATTCTATCATCTGAAAATTACTTGTTTGAGATGGTTGAGCATCCTATTGATCTGATTTGTGTTTAATTGAAACTTTCTGAAAATTTGAAATGAACTTGATGCATTTGATAGTTTCTCTCTCTGATTGAACAAGCATGAATTCTCTTTGAGCATAAACTTTAAAATCATGAGCAGTGCTTTAATTGCATGTCATGCACTTTGTCAGGGGGAGTTTAACTGATGTTGCATTTGAAGAGTAGTGCATGTCATAAAATTTGAAAAACCTAAAAGGATATTCCATTGCATCTAGACAGGGGGAGCACTCCTGTTTGATCACTTCTTCACCTCTTGAACTCCTTCTGTCTAGCAATCTGATCCATTCTCTTGACAAATGTGTGGTTCACCTGAATTCACTACTGTCTCCACTTGTGTAGCTGTTCTGTCTGTACTCCAGACTCAGCTATTGATTTCTAAACTGCACTATTCTAATGTTCAACCCTTGTCTCATCATGATTGCTTTCTGCTATTCTCTCAATAAAAATGCTTTGTTGACTCCACTGATTTGTTGCAATGTCAATGTTGATTCATCTGAATGAGGAAAGATTTTAGTCAGTGCACCCTAATCATAAATCAGAAATATTCTGAAAAGAAGAATCTTCTATTATACTGGCTTAAGAATGTCTGATGAATCAAATTGATTTAAGACTAATGTATTCATTAAGTTTTGATCTAAAAGACTTGAAAGTATCTGAATCATTTGTTTAATAAATCTTAACCAACTATCTCATGTAATTTCATACAAAACCTTCTGAAATCTGAAATTTTAAAACCATGGCTTTCATTGGTTAAGATACATGTAGTTGGTATTGTTCTTAAACTTTTCAGTGATCTGAGAAATGTCTGTATAATCTGAAAATACTTGAAAGAAATCTTGGTCAGAGCAATGACTTTGGTCACAGAGAAACTGGGTTCTCTATCAAAGAAATAGAGCAAGCCCATGTCATGAAGTGCCATAGTTACCTCTTTTATAAAAATGATTGAAAATCTGGCAGAGCAATGGCATGGTTGTGTTGAGTAACTGGGGATTCTGGCCTCCGATCAAGGTGTCTCCTCATGTAAAAAGACACTCCAAATTGCTAACTCTGTTCTCTTTGAGAGGTAATATGGTTGTCACACTGAGTAACTGGGTCACTTCACCTAAGACGTGTTGTGCCTCACGTAAAAAGGTGTTGACTTAACCAAACTTGCTCAAGAAATAAGTGCTGATCAATAGACATTTCTGAAAAACTAAAGACAAAGTCAGACAGATTTATCTCTGTTTAATCTCAATACTATCTTGTGTAACTTCCAAAGGAGTTATTGAATTTTAATTGAGTAAGATGGAGGGAGTTTAAACATGAATATCATATGAGTTTTTGTTTGGTTCATTTCTATTAAAAGATGTTTCAGATATGAGTAATGAATTTTCTTGACAAACTTTGGATTCATCATTCTTAAATCATGATAGTACAATGAAGATCGTTCATAATCTATTATAATTGAAGAGTCTGAAATCCGTTTATCAAGATTTATGAATTTGGTGTGCTGATAAAAATCCTTCTTCCTCATCATTCATTGGCATCTGAATCAAATGCACTGTGCTTACAGATTGAGGTATTGCTTGATTATCCCTGTGCTTTTGTTGATATCTCCTTTCATCATAATTGGTTTCAGCCTTTAGAACTTTTCTGATCTTTATTCTCAAAGGGGGATATTATTGCCAAAGGGGGAGACTTTCATTCAATCATTGCATGCATATTTGTATTTCTCATCTCAAACTATTTTCTTTTTGATGAAGTCAAAGGGGGAGAATAGTTTGACATGAGTCAGTGCGACTCATAGTGTTGCCATCATCAAAAAGGGGGAGATTGTTGTGCCCCTGTGATTTTGATGATAGCAAACACTATGAGTCAACATTGTATATCATGAGCATCTCTGTCTAAATGAAAGTCCTGCTTGAGCATATAGGAAGTCAGTGCATTCGGCTATTTCATGCATACAGCAAGTCTGTACAATCGTTTATGCATATACAGTGTCTTGCACGCAAAGTCTATACATGGTGCATTCATGCATATAAAGTCTATACACTCTGTTGCATACAGATGTAAGGCAATGTCATGTACTCAAAGTCCATACATGCACACGCATAGTCTGTGCATTGTGCGTTCATGCATAACTCCAGACTTAGCAAGTCTGTACAACGTCATGCATATAGTTGGTGCACGATTGTATGGAGCATATAGTCCGTGCACAACTGCATTCTACAAAGTCCATGCAACCCTTTTGCTTCATGCACGACAAGTATGTACATCGCTACATGCATCACTTAAAGTCTGTACAGAGTTCTGCATAGTTTGCATCGGTCAAGTCTATACATCGCTGCATGCATTTCTTCAAGTCTGTACATGGTCTTGGCATATGCACACACAAAGTCTATGCATCTCATATTAAGTCTATACATCGTCTGCCAGCAAGAGCATCACTTAGCGTCTCATGTTAAGTCTGTACATCGCATCGCATGCACTTTAAATATGTCAAGTCTGAACATTACAATCCGTCTCACTTAGCATCTCATGTCAAGTCTGGACATTGCAATCCGTCTCACTTAGCGTCTCATGTTAAATCTGTACATCGCATCGCATGAACTTTAAATATGTCAAGTCTGAACATTGCAATCCATCTCACTTAGCGTCTCATGTTGTGTCTCAACATACACTCTGCGTCTCCTGTTGCATACACTAAGTCTATACATCGCAGAGATATGTTTGTGCATCAAGTCTATACATTACTGCATCATATGCCATGAAGTCTATACATTCTTTTTTAAACTACAAACTTACTCAGTGCATCCTCGTCTGACCGGACAGAATATCTACTCGAGGAAATTGAGAAGGGCACTTGATCCGAGGTTGGTGCCTGGCACGTGATCCGAGACTGGAAGGGCTGATAGGATGATGACACGTGGAGGAACCTTCTGGACGGGAAGGCGTAGGAATCACATGCCCAATGTTGCTCCTGCTGGAACTGCTATATAAAGAGGACTTCTCCATCTGGAGAAGACTGATCGTGATCGAAGCAGAAGGGGCAGAAGCAGAGAGAGAGAGCCTGCACGATCCAGAAGAAAAAGAAAAAGAGAAGAAGAGAAGAGTGTGAAAGCAGCAGAGAAGAAGAAGAAAAAGAAAGAGGAAGAGAGATCGAGAGCAGAGAAGAAGAAGAAAAAGAAAGAGGAAGAGAGATCGAGAGTTGAGAAGAAGAAGCAGTCAGTTGTCTGAACTTTAGTCTCAACTGGACCGTGGATCAAATCCAGGCCAGTCAGCTCCTTGAGAGCTACTTCGTGCTTCAATGTTTACAGCTTTTCGATGCTGTGATTTTCTATCTTTTGTTTTCATTTAAACCTTTCTTCAAGCTGTTTGCCAGCAGTGCAAGCTGTGATGCACAGCGGCGAGGTGGATACCTCAGACGGCTAGGCTGTATTGCCCAGCAGAGCAAGCTGTGAAGCTCAGCGTTTACAGTGGAGGATTCCACTGGTCGGGTTAAGCTGTAGTCCCCAGCGGTCGGGTTAAGCTGTAATCCCCAGCGGTCAAGCTGTGAGTCAGCGGATGGCTAACCTGTATTACCCAGTGGGAGCAAGCTGTGATGCTCAGCGGATGGCAAGCTGTGAGGCCCAGCTGATGTAGGCAAGCTGTGATGCCCAGCCGTTCAAGCTGTGAGTCAGCGGGAAGCCACACTCGGGTTTGAGTGTGGGGTGGACGTAGGTCTGCGGACCGAACCACCTAAAAATCCTCTTGTCTACTGTGGGTTGATTTGTTATTTTGATTTCGCTAGATGAATGCATAGGCACGATTGGCTTTTTATATCTAGTGAGAGACAGGTTTGCACACCATACATTTGCATACAGATCATTTGATTTCGGCTCTAGAAGAGCAGTGAATACCTTATAGTTTACATGGATTAGATCTGGAGTTTAATTCATTCCTTTAGGCTTTAATTCCGCTGTTCTGAGCATTAGATTTTAATTGGGCAAAAATTTTTAAGGGGAGATTCATTCACCCCCCTCTGAATCCAACGCACCGAACCCAATAGATACCTCATCCGAGTCGGGATGACCAGTAGAGAGGGAAAACCCAAAGGGCCAACCTATGAGGGGCACCCATCTCACGGCCACCACAAAGCCCATTAAGGATCGGGGATTTAAAGTGTTGGGATTAACCCAATTTTTGTGCACTCATTAGCCTTCAGAGATCCATTATTGGCCAATGTACTCCTGCGGACCGAGCAATTAGGATGAGAAATCAGGGAAATGTTCCCCCTCCCCGGGTCACCGAATCTTACAAATGAAACGGTAAAGCGGCACGATGGGGAAAACTTGCACAGTGAGCAGATTAATGTCAATGTTCGTAGATGTGCATGTGTGTGTGCAGGTGAGTGTTAACAGGTTAGTTCTATACTCATCAGGCGGTGCTTAGAAAACAGTGACGAGAAGTGTGGGGACGGCCTCATCTTTCTCTATTCATGGTCGAGAACAGGGGGGGGAATTAAGAAGACAACCCAAAACAGGCTAAAGGGACATACATATGGATGCACCTCCGACGATGAAAAATTTTAACATTTGATCGAAAGAGAAAACCCTGGGGACAGGAAAGTGATTGCTGTAGCCCATGGATCACAGGGGCATATACGACGTCGAGGAAATGAATCCAAGAGACCTTTCGCTCAACCAAACCGTTAAATGCACAGACGGGAAGAAGATGACATACTACTCATTCCGGCGCCGACACCGTAGCACGACGCCGGTTCCATGGCCAAGAAAAAGAAAATGCAACGAGAAGCAGAAGAGGTGGCGTGAAGAGAATAGAGAATAAACAACATCAATCATACACCATCAACGCATATGCATATATATTTTTCATTCACGAAGAACCCGCAACAAACCACAGCATTCATTGCCGGCCTTGTCGCTCGGGCATCGCTTACATCACCCCCACGGGAGGAGTTGCAGAGAGGAAGGGAGATTAAAGAAAGATGGTGAAAAAGGGAGAGGAAGAAAGGCTCATATCATCCCCCCCCTTCTCACTTACATTACAACGGAGAAAAAGAAAACAGATGAAAGGGGATCGACGAGGGACACCACAGCGACCCACCAAAGCAGAGAGCAGAGACTCCTCTTCTCAGGCGACGGGAGCTTCGGGCCAAGCAGAACGGCCGCCGCAGGAGACTCTCAGAAGGAGAGCTTTCTCCCCAAGAAACCCTTCGCTACTTCACTCTGATTGGTGGCACTCTTCGGCTCGATCTCTCTCTCCATGCTCTTCTTGTTAATTGTCTCCATTCTTTTTTTTCTTGGTCGAACAAGCAGTGTTTTTTATAACACCAAGTTGATCCGGCTCCATGGGGGGCGCGCCGGATTCAGTGGCGCCGGGGACAAATATCCCCAAAGCATTTTGGCGTGCCGGGTTCAGTGGCGCTGGGTTACGGGGTGCCGGTGAACTATTGTGCACCGGTTTAGCTTGTTCGCTTGACGCGGGCTAGCCGATGGGTCCGGAGATGGTTCCGTAAGCCCCCGTCGACTCTTCATCTCACCATAGTCCTTAGAAAACCCTGGCGGGGTGTTGACGAAGCTGTCGGCACGACATACGGCCTTAATCTGAACTCCGTGTGTGTTTGGCTTGAGCACGCGGGTTTTCTGCTGACACGCCACTCGGCACTTTGATCTGTGCTTCTGGCCCAGCTTCGTCGGCGCTCCAAGCTTCTTTGTTAGGTGGGATAACACCTGGGATGGTTCCCCCTCAACTGGGAGATCATTCGGTCGCTAACGGACCCAATATAGCGAGAAGCCAAACCCGTGTGGGGTGATCAGGACCTTCTGTTGCCAGAGCCTCCGGTTCCTTGTTAAGAAGGGCCGATGGCGTTCTTCCTCCTCAGGAGAGTCTTCATTCAAGTGGCGAGCCACCGGGTAGAACGTCGTCCTTGGTTGGGCGACGGGTGTAAGGTAGCGGCACGATGGAGTCGATACCGGATCATTAGGCAGGCTTGGTCGCACTGCCGGTTGGTTGTGGATTCATGTCGACTCTCCCGAGGCGAAGTCCCGGTGCTCATTTCAGGTGACTCAAGGCTCTGGCAGCTTGGGAAGTCCTCAGTAGGTTGTTCTCCATCGGCTTCTTGTGCTTTAGTAGGCTGTATCATTCATCTTTGCGGCTCGATCGCCGTTCTTTACATTTTGAGTGCCAACACCTGCGCGGTGCAAATCATATGACAAAGAAATAACGACCGTCCTCAGGTCGTTAATTGAATGAACGCCCCCATACACGGGCGCTATCTAGTGATAACTGTAAAATTTGAAATATTCATGACCTAATTTCTTGGATATTGAAATAACGACATGTACCCTGCCATTAATTTGATATATGACGCCCCTGACTAGGGCACTGTTTAATGAATTAGTGACTTAAGCAAAGTCATCATATCTGAAATTGATAATATTTACTGAATTTAATAGTAATAGAATATGGATATAACGACTGAGTGAATAGTCGTCATTTATTGAACTGATGACCTAGAGAAGGGCGCCAATTCCGAAAATGAAGACTTAATCTCAAGCGTCAATTTTACTGATTAATTGATTTCATGATTTATGTAACCCACTGTCGGTTGGTTATATGTATAGGCACTGTATTCCATTCCGTGAGTATAGTCCCACGTTTCACGTATTTTTATCGTTTACCCATTATTTCTCGGTGATAGATGAACCCTCCGCGGGACATTCCGTTCCTTCGGACTGGTGATTTTATCATAGAGACCTCCATAAGACTCCGCTAGCCTTAGATTCCCTCAAGGCAGCCGAGCGGGTTGTACCACTAAAACCTATGACACTACTTGATTGCCATGTCACTCTAAAGAAACATGGTATACCAGCCCTAATGACATGTTATTTGGATGTCATGGGAATACTCTTTAAATAATAGAATGGGGAACCATACCATTAATATTGTTTAAGAATTATGTGCCATACTTCTGGACACTAATTCTATCTACCTTATCATGTACAAGGACGATCGACTATATTTATATGAGCGCTTATTCTAAATGACAAGGCACCCATCTAGCGAGCCGATTCCACCTAGTTTTATCGTTGATCATGATTATACCGTTATTATCGTCCTTATACAACATGTTCAATCCTTGAAATTCTATTCCATATTATCTACCATAAAGTTCCTACAAACTTATTCTGTTGGAATTCTATATTGGCTATAACTATAGTGGATGTCGAAAAAATACATGATTCAATGCTAGCGCAGATAAGGGCCCGATCTGGTCCTGGGAGGAGCACCCGAAAGTACTAGGGCCCAAGGGAGTTGTAATGATCATGGTGTGGCATTGCACCGAAGTACTTCTCATTCTGTTATAGGACATTCCACAAATCTCATGCTTGACTCGACTTGACATGACATGACTTGCGTGACCCGGAATGGGTATTTATTGTATACTTGCTTGAAACATGATAGCCAATTCTTGACACGACATGATAGACATGCGTGCTTGATCATCTTGATATGTATTGACATGAGTTCTTGAAAGACTTGCTAGTTCACTCACTTTATCTTGATATACATTCCATACTCTCTTGTTATACATTCTCTATTGTTGTTTTACGCAAACATACATAGCTATATTGCATTCATGTAACTTAAAATCTACTTAAAGCAAGCTAGCTTTTGAGATATAATCCCTACTGAGCGTTCGCTCACATAGTGTTTTCCCTTATCTTTCAGGTAAGTCTGATGACGAGACTCAATCGGATGGGGAAAGTCAAGAGTGAAGAGATTAGAGCTACTCCGTCTATCCAAGCATCAACTAGTCCTATCTTTTCTATTTTTTTGAGTCAATCCTTGTATTTTTATTTTATTGAGTCTTGGCAATTTCATTAAGTGAATTGTAAGAGAAGTACTTTCAGATTTAATTGCATAGTGGATTGGGTTATCTTTACCTTTGCGTGCTATGTCTTTGTGTCGAATACACTAATGCTCTGATTGACATGATCGATATAAACTCATCGTACATCTCCGGGTTCTTTCCGCGCTTAGGGCGTGACAATTTTTGTGGTATCAGAGTCTAGGGTATTCAATTCCTAGGAAACCCAAGTCCAAGGATAGGTTTAAACCTTGACCCAGTGAGATTGGGTAGAATCGAGGGTTGAGTTAACTTAAAAAAAACTAATACCTTTGAACATAATCACATATTAATATAGTTATAGTAATTGTAGGACCATGGCCGCAGAACGTGCCCTGTGGTGTAACATGCAACGCACGATTCAAGGCATGACACAGGCGTTACAACAAGTAGCACAAGGAGGTGCGCACCGTGGAGCGGGAAACCACCACCAAAGTTTCAGAAACATGAAACCTCCTAAGTTTATGGGATCCACCAATCCGGATGATGCCGAGCATTGGATCCGAGAGACTGAACGTATCTTTAGAGTTATGCAATGCACAGACCAAGAGAAGGTCTTATTAGCAACATTTCAACTGGAAAGGGATGCCCGATGTTGGTGGGAGGCAATAGAAGCCACTTTAGATCAAGACCAAGTTACTTGGGAGGAATTTGTTAAACATTTCAACAACAAGTTTTTCTCAGACCGAGTTCAAGAGATGAAAGCCGTCGAATTCGCCGCACTTAAGCAACGATCTTTGTCGGTGGCTGAGTACAAGGCACAACTCTCGAGGTTATCTCGGTATGCTAAACACCTAGTCAGTATCGAGAAGATGAAAGCTAGGAGATTTCTAAATGGGCTCAGGCCTCAATATATCACACAACTAGCCCTGATGGACATACAAGTCTATTCGGAGATGGTACGACGAGCCCAGCTACTAGAAGATGCCACAGAACTATCTGATAGGATTCGTAGGAAAGATAAGAAGGAACATGTCACTAGTTCTGGTCCCTTCAAACCCAATTTCAACAAGAAGAGGCCAAGTAATGGAGGCACTCCCTCCCAAGAGCAAAAGTTCAAGAAGACCAAACCTTTCTCCATCACCACCACACCTTCCAAAGTGGTGTGTAAACACTGTGATAAGGCCGGACACAAGGCCGATGAATGTTGGAGGAAACTGGGAGATTGTCTCCGTTGTGGGAGCCGTGATCATTGGATTCCCGACTGTCCCCTGCTCAACGATCAAGCCGGTGACGAGAAGCGCCCGGTGACAAAGAATGCACGTCTCCAAGCTATAAAGGAGGCATATCAAGACGAGGGCGGACTAGTGGAAGGTACACTGCAAGTTTGTTCCAAGTCTGCACATGTCTTATTTGATACTGGTGCATCACATTCTTTTGTTTCCAAGAAGTTTGCTGACCCCCTACCTATGGAACCGGAATGGATAAAATTAGTTATTTCGACTCCTCTAGGAAACGAAGCTGATATTGTCCATCATTACCAAAATTGTGAAGTCTTGATAGAAGGGAGGAATCTACCTATTGACTTGATATGTCTAGATATGAAGGACTATGATATCATATTAGGAGCCGATTAGCTATCCAAGTATCAGGCAACTATTGATTGCCGTAACAGCAAGGTTACTTTCAAGGAATTTTTGGAACTAGTTTATACTAGCCCTATGAATCGGAGCAAGTTAGCTCTTATTTCAGCTCTTCGAGCTAGCAAGCTAATAAGGAAAGGATGTGTATCTTTCCTTACTTTTGTCACCATTAAGGAGACCAAGGGGTCTAAGATAGAAGACATCCCAGTGGTACAAGAATTTCCGGATGTGTTTCCGGAAGAATTGCCTGGATTACCTCCACAGAGAGAAGTGGCCTTCACTATCGACTTGGTCCCTGGTGCTGGTCCAGTTTCTAAGGCACCATATAAGATGTGCCCTGCCGAACTCAAGGAGTTAAAGGAACAACTGATGGAACTTCTAAAGAAGGGATTTATTAGGCCGAGTACTTCCCCGTGGGGAGCACCTATGCTATTTGTAAAGAAGAAGGATGGATCCATGAGGTTATGTATCGACTATCGACAGTTGAATCATCTCACTATCAAGAACAAGTATCCACTACCGAGAATCGATGAGTTATTTGATCAGATATCTGGATCCAAGTATTTCTCAAAAATTGATCTCAGGTCGGGATATCACCAACTAAGGATCAAAGATGAGGACATTCATAAGACCGCATGCAGGAGTAGGTATGGGCACTATGAATTTGTTGTTATGCCTTTTGGACTAACAAATGCCCCTGCAGCCTTTATGCAGATGATGAATAGTATATTCAGGTCTCATCTAGATCAGTTCATGGTAGTTTTCATTGACGATATACTGATCCATTCAAAGACCAAGAAAGAGCATGAAGAGCATTTGAGGATTGCATTACAGATATTGTGGACGAATCAACTATATGCAAAGCTCAGTAAATGTGAATTCTAGCTAGAAGAAGTATCTTTCCTAGGTCATGTGATTTCAAAGGACGGACTATCCGTAGATCCATCAAAAGTTGAAGCTGTAAAGAATTGGGAAAGACCGACCAGTGCTAGCGAGATCCGCAGTTTCTTGGGTCTTACCGGCTACTACAGGCGATTCATCAAGGATTTCTCCAAGATCGCCGTGTCACTCACTAGGCTGACTCGCAAGGAGATCCGTTATGAATGGAGCGAGGAATATGAAAGAAGCTTTCAAGCTATCAAGGATCACCTAACTACTACCCCGGTCTTAGCTTTACCTATAGAATGAGAGAAATTCGAGGTCTACACCGATGCGTCTGGCATTGGCCTCGGATGTGTCTTGATGCAACAAGGGAGAGTTATAGCTTACTCTTCCCGACAACTCAAGAAGCATGAAGAGAACTACCCAGTCCATGACTTAGATTTGGCTGCGGTAGTATTCGCATTGAAGATATGGAGACATTATCTATACGGAGTGCAGTTTATTGTATACTCCGATGATAAGAGTCTCAAGTATCTCTTCTCTCAAAAAGAATAGAATATGAGACAGAGACGTTGGCTAGAATATCTCAAGGACTTCTACTTCACAATACAATATCATCCTGGAAAGGGTAATCCTGTAGCTGATGCCCTCAGTCGGAAGCCAAGAGTAATATTAGCCAATTGCATGATTCAAGAGTGGAAGTTGCTAGAACAATTCTCTAAGCTTGATATAAGCATAGACAAGGAAAGCAAGTGTGTTACACTATCACATATGAGCATACAGTTAGATTTACTCTCAGAAATACAAGGACTTCAAGACAATGACCCAACATTAGTGGAAATCAAGGAAAAAATTGAAGAGAAATCTAATTTCAAATTAGCATCAGATGGAAGGTTGTTATTCAGATACAGAACTTGTATACTTCCAGAGCTAAAGAAGAAGATCTTAGATGAAGCTTACAGATCAAGGTACACCATTCATCCAGGATCTACCAAAATGTACCAAGATTTGAAAAGGACCTTTTGTGGCCCAACATGAAAAGAGAAGTAGCGGACTTCGTGTCTCGCTGTCTCACATGCCAACAAGTCAAGGCGGAACACCAAAAGCCTGTAGGCAAGCTACATCCTCTTGATATTCCCAAGTGGAAGTGGGAGGATATCGGTATGGACTTTATTATGGGACTATCTAAATCTAGAGGAGGACATGATGGAATTTGGGTCATCATAGACCGTTTGACCAAGTCGGCACATTTCTTGCCAATCAAGAGACAATGGTCGGTGGATGTTCTTGCTGCATTATACATCAAAGAGATAGTCAGATTACATGGAATTCATGTATCAATCGTGTCTGACCGAGACCCTCATTTTACATCTTCGAAGGGTCTACAACATTCATTAGGGACAAGACTCAACTTTAGTACTGCCTTTCATCCTCAGATGGATGGTCAGACCGAAAGAACCAATCAGGTAGTAGAAGATATACTCAGGGCTTGTGGAAGCTGGCATGATCACTTGCCGTTGGTCGAGTTTGCATACAACAACAGTTACCAGGCAAGTCTACAGATGGCGCCTTTCGAAGCTTTGTACGGAAGGAGTTGCCGATCACCCTTGTGCTGGGATGAAGTTGGCGAAAAATAATTATTAGGCCCAGACATGGTAAGGGATACCACCGAAAAGATTCAGCTCATTAGAGAAAGACTTCAAGTAGTTCAGTCTAGACAAAAGGCTTATGTTGACACAAGAAGAAGAGATCTCGAATTCCAAGTTGGAGATCATGTATTTCTTAAGATATCACCTGGATGAGGAACCAGGAGATTTGGCATTAAATCCAAGCTTACACCAAGGTTTATCGGACATTTTGAGGTACTAGAAAGAGTTGGCGAGGTTGCTTACCGAGTCGCTTTGCCTCCTCAACTGTCCGAAGTTCATAATGTATTCCACATATCCATGATGAAGAGGTATGTGCACGATCCGTCACATATCATAAATCATGGAGACCTGGTGATTCAAAAATATCTCACATATAAACAAAAGCCCATGAAGATCCTCGATCGTGAGGTGCATACACTGAGGAACAAAACGATTCCCATGCTAAAAGTGCAATGGAGTAAATGCTCAGAGCACAAAGCCACATGGGAGACCGAGGAGTCCATGAGGAAGCAATTCCCTGACTTAATCTAAATAGGTATGTATCCTGCACTATCCACATTTATATGCAAATTGAATTTGGGGACTAAATTCTTTTAAGTGGGGGAGGGTGTAGCAACCCTGGTAAATTGAAGGATTGAAAATTTAAAATTTATGACCAATACCCAACCCCTGTATATATATATTTAAAGACTATTATATACACCAAATGGGCCTTACACTTAAAACAAATAACAAATGGGCCAAAATTAAATAGCGCCCTCTATTAAGGCGCTATTTCACAAATTGAAGACCCTTCATGAAGGCGTCAATTACATAAATAACGCCTCTATCATGTGTGTCATTTTCATAAGTTAAAAGGGGTAAGAGAGAGGAAAATGGTAAACAAAGCAAGGACAATAGTAAATAACGCCCCATGCTTGGGCGCTATTTAATGAAATAGCGACATAGGCTAAGGCACTATTTCAGGAAAATTACAAAATAGTAAGTCAGCTGCCGTGTTTGGCTCGAACTTGGAAGCCGGATGATATCTGGGTAGATGGTGATCTGGAAAGATTACTATGTAGGAAATAAGGATAACAATAGAATTCTTCCATGGAAATTTAGATCCTAATCAAACTCTAACACACAAGCGATCCTTTTACCCTATAAATACACCCCTTCAGAACACAACAGAGGTTATTACCTCCAGGTGTTTTATAGTTCTTTCCGTTGTTATCTCGTAAGGAACTTCTGCTTCCAACGCTATTGAAGGGAGCAACGTGTTCCTCCATCCTCTGCACGAACGAAGAAGAAACTGTATCTTCTCCTTCCTTTTCTCCTGCTACCGTTACCGAGAAGTGGGACCTCCGTTTCTTCCTTTAAAGGGAGGAAGTCTTATTCTCTTCATCCTTTCTTCTACCGCCAGAATCAGAAGAAAACCAAGCTGCTTCTTCTTCCAGTTGCTGCTACCGCGTTGTAAGAACTGATGTTCTTGTTATTATCATCATCCAAGCCGTTCTTCTTCTACCTATTGATGCTGCCTCTGTTTACACTTAAACAAAGTATCGTATCAAGGGTTACTTCCTCCATCTTCTTCATCATATGTCAACCAAATCATTATCAAAGGTAGGTTTTCTCAAGTTCTATGCAAAACCATGTAATTACTAAGTCGTCTGCATGCATGTAGGTCTAAAGGTTGCTTCCTGAAAGATTTAAAAAATTTTACTGAGTTTTAGTAAATAGCGAACTAGACTAGGGCACTACTTGATTAAACGATCATGTAAACAGTCATCAATTCGTTAGCTAATTAATAAATATACAGGTTTAGAAATTTAATAACTGAGAACCCTTACATGTAAACTAATGCATGGACATACTGGTAATTTCCTGTTATTTTTCTCTACCTGTACATATCTCTTATGTCCTGATCAGACTTACCTCAAAAACCATGTGTCTATGATTGTACCTGCCCGGTGCAAATCATATGACAAAGAAATAACGACCGTCCTCAGGTCGTCAATTGAATGAACGCCCCCATACATTGGCGCTATTTAGTGATAACTGTAAAATTTGAAATATTCATGACCTAATTTCATGGATATTCAAATAACGACATGTACCCTGCCATTAATTTGATATATAATGCCCCTGACTAGGGTGCTGTTTAATAAATTAGTGACTTAAGCAAAGGCATCATATCTGAAATTGATAATATTTACTGAATTTAATAGTAATGGAATATGGATATAACGACTGAGTGAACAGTCATCATTTATTGAACTGACGACCTAGAGAAGGGCGCCAATTCAGAAAATGAAGACTTAATCTCAGGCGTCAATTTTACTGATTTCATGATTTATGTAACCCACTGTCGGTTGGTTATATGTATAGGCACTATATTCCATTCTGTGAGTATAGTCCCACATTTCACGTGTTTTTATCGTTTACCCATTATTTCTCGGTGATAGATGAACCCTCCGCGGGACATTCCGTTCCTTCGGACGGGTGATTTTATCATAGAGACCTCCATAAGACTCCGCTAGCATTGGATTCCCTCAAGACAGCCGAGTGGGTTGTACCACTAAAACCTATGACACTACTTGATTGTCATGTCACTCTAAAGAAACATGGTATACCGGCCCCCATGACATGCTATTTGGATGTCATGGGAATACTCTTTAAATAATGGAATGGGGAACTATACCATTAATATTGTTTAAGACTTATGTGCCATACTTGTGGACACTAATTCTATCTACCTTATCATGTACAAGGACCAGCGACCATATCTATATGAGCGCTTCTTCTTAATGACATGGCACCCATCTAGGGAGCCGATTCCACCTTGTTTTATCATTGATCGTGATTATACGGTTATTATCATCCTTATACAACATGTTCAATCCTTGAAATTCTATTCTATATGATCTACCTTAAAGTTCTTACAAACTTATTCCGTTGGAATTCTATATTGGCTATAACTATAGTGGATGTCGAAAAAATACATGATTGAATGCTAGCGTAGATAAGGGCCCGATCTGGTCCTGGGAGGAGCACCCGAAAGTACTAGTGCCCATGAGAGTTGTAATGATCACGGTGTGGCATTGCACCGAAGTGCTAGTCGTTCTAGTTATATGACATTCCACAAATCTCGTGCTTGACTCGACTTCACATGACATGACTTGCGTGACCCGAATGGGTATTTATTATATACTTGCTTAAAACATGATAGCCAATTCTTCACACGACATGATAGACATACGTGCTTGATCATCTTGATATGTATTGACATGAGTTCTTTAAAGACTTGCTAGTTCACTCACTTTATCTTGATATACATTCTCTACTCTCTTGTTATACATTCTCTATTGTCGTTTTATGCGAACATGCATAGCTATATTGCATTCATGTAACTTAAGATCTACTAAAAGCAAGCTAGCATTTGAGATATAATCCCTACTAAGCGTTCGCTCACATAGTGTTTTCCCTTATCTTTCAGATATGTCCAATGACGAGACTCAATCGGATGGGGAAAGTCAAGAGTGAGAGATTAGAGCTACTCTGTCTATCAAAGCGTCAACTAGTCCTATATTTTCTATTTTTTTGAGTCAATCCTTGTATTTTTATTTTATTGAGTCTTGGCAATTTCATTAAGTGATTTGTATTAGAAGTACTTTCAGATTTAATGGAATAATGGATTGGGTTATCTTTACCTTCGCGCGCTCTGTCTTTGTGTCGAATACACTAACGCTCCGATTGACATGATCGATATAAACTCGTCGCGCTCTTTCTTTGTCACGCCCCGAGCGCGGAAGGAACCCGGTGATGCGCGACGAGTTTATATCGATCATGTCAATCAGAGCACGACTTCATTGAGTTGGATATCCGTTCCCCAAGGGGAGGTTTACCTTGGATGTTGCTGGCCCTCTACCAGCAAGGGGCGTGTCCCACTTCCTCAACTCGGCATCCCCGAGTTACCCCCGGGTTGAGTGCGTGTGCCATACGAAGGTCCGCTTACGTAGGCTTCTTAGCCTTGTGGTTGTGCTTGCATACTTAGGTCCGAGGAAGCATTGGTCTTGTGACTATCACCCCAAGGTGGTGTCACATCACCTAAGTTTGAGTATCATTAGGTTGATTAGATTAGCTATTGGGCCCAATTCATTGGGCTAGGCCCAAGGGTGCCCCCTACCCCCTTGGTTATTTGTCTTTGTAGCAAGAGTCAGAGACTTTTTGTAAAATGTGGGTTGCCTATATATCGGACCCCATTCCCCCATTTCAAGTTAATGAATGAATGAATGAATGAATGTCAAATTTCCATTTGAGAGTTCAAATTATATAGTTCTAGTGGAGTGAATCCAATAGGGGTGAGAAGCCCTAGCGGAGAGAATCCCCACTCTCTTTCTCTATCTCTTTCTCTCTCCCTCTCTCTCTACAAGGGGGGCTGCGACCTACCCTCTCTCTCCTCCACCTCACCTGCCACCTCACCCCCCATTCCCTTCACTAGGAGTATTGGAAACCCCCTCCACCAAATCCCCACCAAATCTTGCTTCTCCCTAGAAGATCCTTGGCCATTCCAACACAATCTTCGCCATTCCAACACAATCTCCTCTCTTCCCCACACAATCTCCCAGCCCCCAAGACCTATTTGAATTTGAAATTCCCTCCATCCCATAGCCTTAAGTCGCCCCCAGCCCTCTCCATTGGAATAGGCCGCCCCTCCCCTTCCCTCCACTCCCATTCCATCTAGAGCATCCTCTATCCTCCTCCATCCTTCCCTCTCCACCCACCTTGTGAAGAACCAGCACATCCCTGTGCCCTCCCCCTCTTTATCCACCTCCATCTCAGCCCTATCAGCCCTTCATACCTTCCCGACATTCCCCTCCCTTCACTCAACCAATCCCTTCACCATTCACCACCCTTCTCTCCTCTTTCTTGGTCATTGGAAGCTACACCAAAGGAGTAGCTCGCAGCCCTGAAGTGTAGGTGGAGCATCAGCTTGCAGAGACGACCCCGACCACATCCCAGTGACTTTGAAGGCCCAAGAGGTATCGTTGGAAGCGTCTCCCAGTTTTCTTTGCAACGGTGGTGGTCTCATTGCATTATGAGCTCGTGGCCGTCCTGAGTAGCCGATCTTCCCTGACTGCGCATCTTCTTCCTGAGCCACAACCTGAAGCTGATCTCAAAAGCTGTCATGACAACTCTCTTGAATATCTGGAAGTGAGGCTTGGCCGGGAGCTTCTTCAACAAGTCTATTTCCTGAATCAAGAAGCGGAGCTCTGTTTGGCGCCCGGAGTTAAGAGTTCTCATTTTCTTCCCCCTGGTGCGGGGCTCTACTTCCTATCAGTCTGCTCCAACCCCCCCTTCACTGTTAGAGATCTACCGGTCTACTCCAACATCGTCTGGCATCCCCGTGACCCACATTTTTAAGAGGACTCGACAACAAATCGATTGGTACCAGCCACGCTCAAATTGGAGTTTGGGAACGTCCGTGGTGTTCTCTTCTTCCTGCTGCTGTGGTGCTCTTGCTGCCGGAGACAGAGCTCAAAGGCCCTATTTGCAGTCCTGTCTCGACCAGCACCGGCGACCAAAGAAATCAACAAAATTCAGGCATCATCTGACCCAACTATGAAGAATTTCCAACTAGTTTCTTCATTCACAAAAATCTGGAGTGGCCGCAACGTCAAGATATCCAACTGTCTGTCCTGAAGCTCAGGAAGCAGACAGAACCGGCATCGGCTTCCTTTCTAGCTTCTAACTCGTTTTCCCCCCCTCCCCGCCTAGCCGGCTTATAGCCCCTCCCCGTGGGAGGTAGTGTTTGGTTGTATTCATTGACATCTCTTCCCCAAGGTCCTCCCCTTGCATGGGGTGTAGTGTTGTAATGACTTAAGCAGGTCAAGCTTCTCCGGCGTGGCGTGTGGGGAACCCACGCTTCCCCGCTCGCCCACGTCTCCGAGCGGGACCGGTTTCTTCAAACCGATCGAGTAAGTGCTCCAACCTTAGCTCTATTTAGTGCTTGTTTTTCCCAATTTTAGTTCATTAACTCCACTGGCTGTGAGAGTGAGAGCTCGATCCTTAAGCTCCATTGCTTCAAGAGATCACCATGGGGTGAAGAGTGCAACCCGTGCCCTTGGCACATCGTCGGCCTCATTGAGTTGGGCCAGCCATATCCTTGGGGAACCAACCTTGGCTTTGCTGGCCCTCTACCAGCAAGGGTTCAGCCCTCACAACCTCCACTCGGCATCACCGAGTTACCCCGGGTCTTGGGTGAGTGTCGGGTGAGTGGCCGCCGATATCGGTCCGTTTCAATTGCGAATTGTGCTTGTTTGTTTAGGTCCAAGGGTGTGTCACCTCAATTGGAATCAGAGCAAGTTCACAACTTGTCTCTATCAAGTTGGTCCTAGGGCGCATTTACATTTTGAGTCACCCGGTGCATCACCCTTGTCCACCATCATGACTACCTCATACTTGGCATATTCGCCACTCTTAGGCCCGTTAGAAGCCTTTGTGTCTGACGGAACCCACCCTAGTATATATCTAGAGTGGGAGGCCTCCATAGATTGATACTTTGGGAGGTTCACTCTATCAGGGCCTATGCAAGTCAACTATGCCAAGAGTTTGCTCTAGCGCCAAGCTAGGAAAGAATGGGAGAACATTGTAGGTTTGAGAGAAGCCAAAGGGGAAGCACCTATTGAATCTTGGGATGAAATGAGGGCCGATCATAGAAAGATCTACGCACCCCAATCCAAATCTCTTCAACCAACCGATCTTCCACCCCCGACCCCAACTCCAACCCAAGAACTTCCCCAACCAAACCCAACCCAAGTCCACCCTTTTTCACCACCCCGGGAGTACCATGCACTGACCATTATCACTCCACCCACCATAGACTTTCCTACCCCATTATCCTTGGAAGTTGTGGCCCACACACATACCCAAGTGGAGATGGATGCCAATCCGGATCCACCTCCCACCATAGAGAACATCCTAGACCCCCCACTTCCACCCACCTCTCCTAGTTCGGGCCCTCATGAGCCGCACACCCTAACCATGAATGAGTCCATACTCCAATGGCTCAAGCGTGGCCCCACCATTCCAAGCTTACCGCCCTACCTCTCACCCTTGGGATATCAAGCCCAAATTGTGCCCACCCGGTCTTCCCATATCATACGTCAAACCTCTTACCTTGTGGAAGACTTAGGGGACCTAGTGGACTGCTTACAATGGCAAGTCCACCTGACCAATATGCTAGCCATAAGACCATTGAAGTCTAGCCCCATCTACTCTAGTGGACCCTTCCTAGCTTACCCCGCCACCGGTTCCATCACCTCCATCTACACTAGTGGCCATTATACGAGTGAAATCCTCCTCTTTCTCCCCAAGGATGAGAAACCCATCTTGGCCCACTTCCCACCCATCAAGATTCCAAATGCTTTGATTGGCCAATCAACTAGAGACCTTGGCCCAATTATCTTGGAGGAGGATGACTCACCGTTTGGGTACCTTGAAGACATAGAGTGCCCCCCTCTAGGAAGACCTTTCCACGACCCCTATGATCCCTTCCTATGGTAGCCTAGACCCCTATGTGACCCAACCACCTTATCCACCACCCACCTTTCCTTACCTCAACCCACCGTGATTGACCCAATCCACCTCATCCATGACCCAGGTTACACCATGGGAGCCATGACTTTGGGCGATATACACCTAGGGATCAAGGAAGTGCCCCACTTCATGATTTCCACCTTTCTAGACCCCTTTGACCCATTCCAATTGAAGTCCAAAAGCCTACACATAGGAGACATCTTTGGCACAAGAATGCATAAGTCTTGGCAAACAAAATCACTTGGCATGATTCATAAGTCAGGTACATTCATTCATATCACCCACATGTCAAGAAGGAAACATGAGTGGTCTATATTCTGATATAATGGTCCACCTTCATTCATCATGGGTCTTAAGCATGTTAGAAGCACTCACGGATGTCCGAGACCCCCGGCATTTTCTATGCCCATGAATAATAGATTCCCCTACGGATGCCCCAGTCCTCCAACCTTTGCTATAAAGTCCATGCATGATAGGGCCAGCTTTGGCTGCCCTGGCCCACATAGGACCATCACAATCTTCATAGCATCAAAGTATAATTGGTCTACATATGGTTGTCCAGGTCCACCCATAACCACTAGAAGGTCAGCATTCACAAAATTACATGAAGAAATCCACAAGCACATCAGCAAAAAGAATGAGACTTATAAAAGGCTGGCCGACTCTCATCGACGTCACCAAGAATTCAATGAGGGTGACTTTGTGATGGTGAGGATAGAGAGGCTCTCCCTGGGAGCCATCTCCAAATTGAGGCCACGTAGGGCTAGTCCCTTCCAGGTTATGAGGCGCATTGGCACTAATGCCTATGAGTTAGATCTCCCCGAGGAGTATGGAGTGAGTCCCACATTCACTGTAGCCGACCTAGTGCCATATAAGGGGCCCACAGTGGTACCCAGTGAGAATATTACGCCTATTCCTCCCATTGAGAGAGCACCCACCCGTGAGGAGAGACCACCAGCCAAGAGAGCCCAGCGTGAGCGCATTGAACGAATATTGGATGAACAGGTCACTACCACCAGGAGCAAGGTATACGAGCGCTATCTCGTCAGGTGGAAGGATCGGCCTCCTTTGGAGGATTCATGGGTGAGTCGGGAAGACCTCCAGCAGCTGGATCCTGACCTTCTCGAGTAGTATCACAGTAGGATGGACCCTTACTCGACAGAGTCGAGTTCTCCGCACCCCGGGAGTATGATGGGGACATCACCTCTCATGCCCACATTCACAGCTCGTCTCCTCGCCCCGGTTGCATCGGCATGGTCTAGTTATCTATTTTCGAGTCCTATGTAATTTTTATTTCAGTCATTTGATGTATTTTCCCTTTTATTTGAGTCATGTCCCTAGGTCTTTTGTTTATTCCCCTAAATTTAAGTGTCATTAGGTTGATTAGATTAGCTATTGGGCCCAATTCATTGGGCTAGGCCCAAGGGCGCCCCCTACCCCCTTGGTTATTTGTCTTTGTAGCAAGAGTCAGGAACTTTTTGTAAAATGTGGGTTTCCTATATATAGGATCCCATTCCCCCATTTCAAGTTAATTAATGAATGAATCAATGAATGCCAAATTTCCATTTGAGAGTTCAAATTATATAGTTCTAGTGGAGTGAATCCAATAGGGGTGAGAAGCCCTAGGGGAGAGAATCCCCACTCTCTTTCTCTCTCTCTTTCTCTCTCCCTCTCTCTCTACAAGAGGGGCTGCGACCTACCCTCTCTCTCCTCCACCTCACCTGCCACCTCACCCCCCATTTGTTGCTTCCCTATGGTTTTGATGATGTCTCACACTATAAATCAATCTTCTATCTCTAGATTTATGCTGGTTCATCACCTAAGTGAGTACAGTTCATATGTTGTTTCATTATCTCATCTATCTACACTGTTTGGTTAATATGGATAGTAGTGGGTCAACTCATCAGCAAGGGTGGGTCGACACATCAGAACATTGATAGTCTGGGTACCAAAGTCTATACACCAGCTTGATCGATTAAGTCTATACATTGGCATATCATCTTCAAGTCTGTACATCGGGCACCCTCTAACTGAAGTCTATACACTTGTCTTAATATTCTAAGTCTGTACACTGCCCGACCAGTTAAGTCTGCACATTGCCAAAGTCAGTACAGCTCAACTCTATACATCCTTCCAAGCTTCAACTCTATACACTGGAGTGTCAAGCTTCATGTCTATACACTGGCTGCTGCATTCTCATGAAGTCTACACATCCGATAGTGTAAGTCTATACATCGCCCAGTGTCATGCTTGCATAGTCTGTACAACGCCTGCTTCACACACTCAAAGTCTACACATTGCATGTCAGCAGGCTCGCACACACTAAAGTTCATACATTGCACAAAGTCTGAACATCGCCTCATGCTTTATCTTCAGCAAAGTCTGAACATTGTTTCAGAGATAGCTTCAGCCAAGTCTATACATCGATTGGCATTCTTCATGATAAGTATATACATTCCTTGAGTCCAATTCTGTACATTGCCTTCAAGGCATCAAGTCCAGACACTGGACTTCATTTCTCCAAGTCTATACACTGGACTTTGTTTCACCAAGTCTGTACATTCCATATCTTTTCCTACGCTTGGCCAAGTCCATACACTCATACATTTCCCTACGCTTTCCTGGCCAAGTATATACATCGCTAAGCGTGTACACTGCATTCTGCTCAAACGTTCAAAGTCTCAAAGTCTGTACAGCGTGAAGTCTATACATTAGCTCAGGGGCTTCAAGTCTGTACATTGAACTGCTCTTCAAAGTCTGTACAGTGGCTTCGAATTGGCAAGTCTGTACATCGGCTTCACTCAATCAAGTCTATACATCCACAGTGGATCATCAAGTCTATACATCCACAGTGGTACTTCCATGTCTGTACAACGCTGAAGCCTTCACAAGTCTGTACACTGCTTGAGCCACACCAAGTCTGTACATCACTTCAAGCGATTCAAGTCTATACAGATTGCCTTCACATTCAGAGTCTGTACATCGGTCCTATAGCCGATCGTCTCATTCAGAACTTTGCAAGTCTGTACAGCCGAGCGTCTCATGCATCGTCTCACTCTGGCAAAGTCTATACACTGGCTCAAGCTTATCGAAGTCTATACATCACCGTTGGGCATCAAGTCAATACATTGTTCACCGTCTTATTAAGAGTCTTGCTTCAAGTCTATACATTGTGTTGTTCGACCACAACTCTATACATTCGGTTGTTTTAACTTGAGTCTTCAGTGCTCACAGCACACTGGTTCCAAGTCTGTACACTAGTTAGGCTTCGTGAAGTCTATACAGTGACTGAAGCTTTGTTAAGTTTACACATTGGTAAGGCTCATTTGCATTGTTCCTCACATGTCTATACACTGCCATTCATGCACTTATTCATTAAGTCTATACACTGCCATTCATGCGCTTATTCATTAAGCCCATACACTGCCTTCACATGCGCTTCTTTCATTAAGTCTATACACTCTCTCACGTTGTACACACTTACTCAGTTGATGTGTCTGAAGTATAAACATTCGTGTTAATAGCCTGAACTAACTAAGTATATACATTCCATCTGTCTCTGTCTGCAGGCGATTCAGGCTGATGATTGGGCACGTGAACCGAGGTTGGCACCTGGCACGTGATCCAAGAAACCAGGAACTTGACACGTGGATGGCAACCTAGTCAGGATGCTGCCATGTGGTCGAAATTCAAATGATCTGGCAAAAAGTTCATGGGTGGGAACCTAGCAGCCACACGCCCAATATCTGCTATAAATATAGAGCTTCGTCCTTCAGTAGAAGCTTGATCGTGAAAAGAAAAAGGTAGATGGCATTTTTGTGTGAGGCTGCACGATCCAGAAAGGAGAAAGAGCAGAGAGTCTCATATTGTCCAGATCTGAGAGGAGTATGTTCGAGAGAGAGAGCAGTGTCTATGGTTTGATGAATTGCTTCCTTTGAAGCTACATTTGTATTGGTTTCAGAACCGACTGCTTCTTCGTTGGTCTTTCTTTCTATTTCGTTTCCTTTTATTTTGTTCATTCTTCTGATTCGAATTGGTTCCCTCCGGTGTGTGGAGGAAGGGAGAGGTGTCTCCGGTTCTGTTCTAGCTGGTAGCTAGAACAGGTTTCAAGTTCTGTGGGTAGCAGAGCTTGGTTGAGGGATTTGTTTCCCTTGGTTGTTCAAGCTGTGTGGCAGCATGTTGTTCACAGACTGAGTCTGCAGTGTTCTAGCATTGTCTAGTGGAATCCTCATTCTAGTTGGAGTGAGGGGTGGATGTAGATTGCGGACTGCAATCGAACCACCTAAAAACCGAGTGCGTCTTATGTGGTTTGCTGTTATTATCTGCGCTCTCCATCTGTTTGTCTCTTTGCTTCCATGTGATCAGTTCTTAATTCTCATTTACTAATACTGTCTTGTTTGGTGACTGCATTTGCATTTCTCTGTGTGCGGGTTCAGGAGGGGCGTAAGCAGTAAAATTATTTTTCCGCCTAAGTTTTTACAAATTGGGAGTGATCTATTCATCCCCCCCTTCTATATCACTCTAGCTGCGCTAACATTTGGTATCAGAGCAGGTTTAAGCCATGTAGATGAACGGTCAAGAAAATGCTGGTGGTCCTAGAACCTTCATGGCCGTAGGTCAATCCATTAGTCGCCCTCCGTATTTTGATGGTAGTAACTATCTGTTTTGGAAGAACAGGATGGAAGTGTTCATGAGGGCTCAGAGCCATAAACTATGGAGAGTAATTACTGTTGGACCATATGATCTGCCACCAAACGAGGACGCTTGGACATATGACCATGTCAAGCTCTCTTCACTCAACTAGACGGCGCTGAACATCATCCAGTGTGTTGTTCATCCAGAGGAATATGCCCGTATACTTGCATACAGGACTGCCAAGCGAATGTGAGATGAGCTGCAATTGATCTATGAAGGTACAGCTCAAGTGAAAGCCTCGAAGGTAAACCTCTACACTTCTAAGTATGAAATGTTTAAGATGAATGCAGATGAGAATATAACTGAAATGTATGCCAGGTTGTCCTTGATCACAAACACACTTAAAGGGCTAGGGAAGGATCTTGCTGAGGCAGATATAGTCAGGAAAATCCTTAGATCTTTATCCCCGGCATGGCACACTAAGGCCATTGTGATTGAGGAGTCAAAAGATCTAACTATCTTGACTGTGAATGAACTCATAGGATCTCTTATGACCTATGAGATGAATTTCAAAGGAGGTGGAGAAGGAAGTGATAGGAAGGCTAAGAATGTGGCTCTAAGGGCATCCCGCAACAAGGGTAGCAACAGCGGGAGCAGCAGCAGTAGCCCCGAGTCTGAGTCCGAGCTTGAAGGTTTTTCAAATCTCGACTAGGAGGAGCAGGCAATGCTCACTAGACAGTTCAGAAAATTTTTGAAGAAAAAGGGAAAGACCTTTAGGAATAAGAAGCCACACTCTTTCAACAAGAGTGCTGAATTTACTAGTTACAGGGATAGAAATCCTAAGAGACTGACTTGTTTTAATTGTAACAAACAGGGACATATGAAAGGTGAATGCCCAGACCTCCAGAAGAAGGGTCCCTATCTTCAGAAGAAAAACATAAAGGTGCAGAAGAAGAAGAAGCCACAGGCGATGGTCTGCACATGGAGCGAGGAAGAAGAAGACCCCGAAGACGCTTCCTCAGAAGAATATGAAGATGGAATTTGCCTTATGGCAAACAGTGAAGAGGAGGTAATAAATGTTTTTGAAAATTTCTCAATTGATGACTGGGAGGATGCTTATGGTGACTTGCTAGATAAATTTAATTCTCTTAGCAAAGAGCACAGAGTTCTGAAAAGAAAATTTAACACAAATGTTGAAGAACAAACTCTGGTCTGTGAGGAAAATGAGAAGCTAAAAGAACAACTAGAAGAAATGACCTCACTAAGGAAAGAAAATGATAAGCTCAAGGGAGAAATTCAAGAAAGTCAAAAACAGCTCAATGAATTCAAAACTAAAATTGAAGAAAGCATGAATGAAATTAGATTGAACTCAGAGAAATATGAAGCTGTGAAGAAAGTAAATGCTGAACTCCTAAAAAATTCTGAGTCCCTTCAAAAGGAGCTGGAAGACAAACAGAAAGTCTTAGAAAAGTTTGTCCAAGGAAAGACTAGTTTAGATGCTATACTAGGGACTAGGGTCAATTTCAATAAGGAGGGTCTAGGCTATGACCTAACCAACAAGAGACCCTTGCAGTTCAAGACCATCACCTTCTGCCCAGAGAAGGGAAAAGAGAAGCTGGACACACCATCCAGCTCAAACAACTCTAAGGGAATTCAAAGTCCTAAAGAAAACACAAAAACCAGTACTAGACAATCATTTAAGATGGGAATGAATTTTATGAAGAATAACACTAAGCCCACTCACCAGAACATAAATGGTAGATGGACCAAGAAAGTGAATCAGAATAAGAGCTGGAATTACAACAATCAGATGGGTCCAAACAGGACCTACTGGAGAAATAACTTTCATGGTCAAAAATATGTTAATCAACAAGCTTACAGGAAATTTCCTAGGAATAGGAAGACTAATGAATGGAATAGAACTCACTTCTCCAGTCCAGCTGGATTCAACTTTAATAAACCAGAAAGGAAGGTGCTAGAGAAAACCATGCTGAAGCAAATCTGGATACCTAAACACTTGATCAGAGATTTGAACAATGCCCTTGGACCCAACTCATCTTGGGTTCCAAATCACTCTGCTTGATGTATTTGTGTAGGTCGGCCTGGCAGCTAAAGACAACAAGTGGTACCTCGACAGTGGCTGCTCCAGGCATATGACAGGAGACCGATCTAAGTTTAGCAAGATAGAGATTAAACCAGGGGGTCTGGTCAAGTTTGGAGGAAAGAACAAAGGTAAAATAATTGGAGTTGGTACAGTAGGTAAGTCTTCCACAAACTCCATTGAAAAAGTCTTACTTGTGGAAGGGCTTCAACACAACCTGATTAGCATTAGTCAGTTATGTGACAGGGGTCACAGGGTTGTATTTGATGATGGTTCATGCAAAATCCTTGAAACAAATTCTGATGTGGTTAAATTTGTAGCCAACAGGATTAATAATGTCTACATTGTAGACTTAGATGAGGAATCTGAATCTACTATTTGCTTATCTGCCAACTCTGAAAATGATGCTTTTGAATGGCATAGACGTCTAGGTCATGCTAGCTTTACAACTTTAAATAAATTGGTCAAGCATGATTTAGTTAGAGGCATGCCTAGAATTAGATTCAACTCGATATCAAAAGCATGTGATGCCTGTGCTCTAGGCAAACAGACCAGAAATTCCTTTAAATTAAGATCTGAGCCATTGTCTTCTAGACCAATGGAACTTCTTCATATGGACCTTTTCGGTCCCACTAGAACTCAGAGTCTTAATGGAAACAGGTTTGGCTATGTCATCATAGATGACTTCTCTAGATATTCATGGATATTTTTCTTAGCAAATAAGAGTGATGCATTTCAAAAGTTTAATCTGTTTTTCAATAAGGTCAAACAAGAAGGGAAATACAAGGTCTGTTCTATTCAATCTGACCATGGAGGTGAGTTTGAAAACTCCATGTTTACTGATCTTTGTGAAAAAGAGGGACTAACTCACAGGTTTTCCTCTCCCAGGACACCTGAACAGAATGGGATTGTGGAGAGAAGAAATAGAACTATGGTGAAGATGGCCCGAACCATGTTGATTGAATGTAAATTACCTAGAAGGTTTTGGGCAGAAGGGGCCAATACAGCAACTTACATAATCAACAGGGCCATGGTAAGACCCATTCACAAGAAAACACCCTATGAGCTTCTAAAAGGTAAGAAATCAAACTTGTTTCATTTCAAACATTTTGGAGCAAAATATTTTATTCATAACAATGATAAGAAAGATTTAGACAAGTTTGAAGCCAAAAGCTCACCTGGAATATTCTTGGGTTACTCTGAAGTGTCAAGAGCATATAGGGTATTTAACATATCAGATCAGAAAGTGGAAGAGTCTCCACACATCATTTTTAGTGAAAAGAAAGATGTTTCTAATGCTGAAAATCTTGACAGGGATTCCAATCATGGTGGGGATTTTGTAGAAGACCAACAGGAAGAAGAGAAGACTCAGCCGAGTGGAGAAACAAATTCCCCCAATCAGGAAGGGCCAAGAGAAACAGGTGAGTCTTCAACAAATATTAGATTTCTTAAAGACCATCCATTAGATAATGTCTTAGGCCATCCTGAAGATCCTCTTCGGACTAGGTCTCATTTTAGAAATGTGAATAATGATGACTTAATTGTCTTAGTCTCACAAATTGAACCCAAAACAGTAGAAGAGGCCTTGGCTGATCAAGCTTGGGTCAATGCTATGTGTGAGGAATTAGGTCAATTTGAAAGGAATAATGTCTGGGAGCTTGTCCCAAGACCTGATGGTATTAATATCATAGGAACCAAGTGGGTGTTCAAAAATAAGATGAATGAAGATGGAATCATCTCGAGGAATAAGGCCAGATTAGTAGCCAAAGGCTACTGTCAGGAATTCGGTGTAGACTTTGATGAATCCTATGCACCTGTTGCTAGGATGGAAGCTATAAGATTGTTGCTTGCCTTTGCTTGTTCAAAGAATATAAAACTCTAACAAATGGATGTTAAAAGTGCCTTTTTAAATGGAGTCATTAAAGAAGAAGTTTTTGTTGAACAACCTCCTGGATTTCAATACTCTCCTCAACCTAACCAAGTTTTCAGGTTAAACAAAGCCTTGTATGGTCTAAAGCAGGCTCCAAGAGCATTGTATGAAAGATTGTCTGAATTTCTGATCAGCAAGGGCTACAAAAGAGGTAAAGTTGATCAAACTTTATTCACCAAGGGCATAAACAGAGATCTCATCATAGTTCAGGTATATGTAGATGACATTGTATTTGGATCAACTAAGCATGAACTATGTGATGAATTTTCTACCATGATGTCTGCTGAATTCGAAATGAGCTTGGTTGGTGAACTGAAATACTTTCTTGGATTGCAGGTACAACAGCTAGAGGATGGGTGCTTGATCAACCAAACCAAATACACAATGGAACTGTTCAAGAGGTTTGGTATGGAAAACTTAAAGCACATTACAACACCCATGGGCACCAATACCTCATTGGATGCAGATGAGACTGGTAAAGAAGTAAATGCCAAACTTTATCGAGGTATGATTGGATCACTTCTTTACTTGACAGCCTCTAGACCAGATATACAATTCAGTGTAGGAATGTGTGCAAGGTATCAGTCTAGACCTACTGAATTACACTTAGATGCAGTTAAAAGAATCTTCAGATATTTGTCAGCCACTCATTCTCTTGGTTTATGGTTTCCT
The DNA here is from genome assembly GCA_022559845.1 of Amorphophallus konjac. Classification (NCBI taxonomy): domain Eukaryota; kingdom Viridiplantae; phylum Streptophyta; class Magnoliopsida; order Alismatales; family Araceae; genus Amorphophallus; species Amorphophallus konjac. The sequence goes on along the minus strand of CM040126.1, from coordinate 289,094,735 downwards.
GCATCTCACACACTTAACTTAGTAGCATACACAGATGCTGATTATGTAGGCTGTAAACTAGATAGGAAAAGCACTAGTGGCCATTGTGAATTTTTGGGTGGGTGTTTAGTGTCTTGGGGCTCCAAGAAACAACATTCTGTGGCCCTCTCCACTGCAGAAGCTGAATATGTGGCTGTAGGGAGTTGTGGAACACAAGTAATATGGATTAAACACCAGCTTCAGGACTACCAAGTAGACCTGGGGTGCACATCAATTTACTGTGATAATACTAGTGCCATCAATATTGCTAAAAATCCTATTTTGCATTCACGAATCAAACACATAGAGATAAGACATCATTTTATAAGAGATGAGGTGTCTAAGAATAATTTCGAACTGATTCATGTAGGCACAGATAATCAGATTGCTGACATATTCACAAAACCTCTAGATAATGAAAAATTCACCACATTGAGAAGAGAATTAGGCTTATACAAATTATCTTAATTATGAAGCCTGTTCTTGTTGTGAGGGGGAGTTGTGTTTGTCTGATGTTTAGCCTTCTTTCATGCTAGTTTAAGGGGGAGTTCAGAATGTTTACTGGTTAGCCTTCAGGAATGCTTTAAGTAAGGGGAAGCTTTGAGATTATGCTGGATTGTTTTATTGAGGAATGCTATGTCTTAGGGGGAGCTGAGTTGTCATGTGAGAAGAGAAGTTCTTTGACAGATTCAAAAGGGCTGTCCAGATGTGTAACTTTGCTGGTTTTGCATGACTGATCTAGAGTGGTTCTCTCAGACAGTAGAGTGTCACTTATCTCTTAAGTCTATAAGTCAGTGACTCTAATCTCCAGTTAGAATCTTTCCTTTGGTACTCCTTCAGAGATCTAGAGTAATTGCATAAAGTATATCTTCCTACATTGTCATTGATTCTGGCTCAGGCCAAAACCTGTATGTCTTGATATCTGACCCAATCAACTTGAAATCTAGACTTCAAGACTCAATTCAAGAAATAGTCCTTTTTGGTATTATTTTCAATCATTCTATCTCTTTAACTCAAGGGCTTAACATGTTTTATTTTGATCACTGAGAAACTGGGAGCTTCATCAATGAAATGAATATTTCTCCCATGTCATGAGGTGTCAAATGCTTAAAATGAATGAAAAGAGATGACAGAGCAATGGTGGCTTGCTGGTGAGTAACCGAGGACTCTGGCGTCTAATCAAGGTGTTTCCTCATGACAAAAACCACAGTTACTAACTCTGTTCCTTAATAATAAAAAAAAGGAAGTAATGAGGTACTCACTCTGAGTAACTGGGGATTCAGGCCTCTAATCAAGGTGTCTCCCTAATGTCAAAGGTTTGAACTACCAACTTACTCATTGATCTTCTTGAAAATCATCTTAAAAAGAAAAAATTCCTTGTTGTTATGCAACTAATGGATTGCTTGTCTTCAATACCTTGAGAACACCTCTCTGATTTCGTCTCTTGCTGTCTTGTGGGATAGTTGAATGATCAGCTATATCTGGCCATACTTGTGAACTCCTACTCTAAATCATCCACTATGTATGTTGATAAACTTGTCTATCATTCTACTTCTCTATTGTGTACTGGAGTTTAAAGAATCTTCTCTTGAGATTAGAAACTCACTTATTCTCTTAAGACCTACTAGTGACTGTCTGCACTAAGAAATTACTACCCTTACTCTTCATGTATCCAGCACTGTCATACATCCTGTATTTCTTTTTGCTGATGTCAAAGGGGGAGAGAAGTTCTGTAATATCAGTGAGTCTTGGATTTGTCTTGAGCTTTGGGGGAGTCATGTTGCTTCGGGGAAGATATGTTTATGAGTTGTGGGGGAGATGAGAGTATGTGGTAGGGAAAGTTTAATTCATTTGCATGAGCATGCCTTCAATTTACTATGTTTGTTGCAGCTGATATTAATTTCTCGTTGAACTTTGATATTGCTTGATTCATAGTGTTGCCATCATCAAAAAGGGGGAGATTGTTGCTTCCCTATGGTTTTGATGATGTCTCACACTATAAATCAATCTTCTATCTCTAGATTTATGCTGGTTCATCACCTAAGTGAGTACAGTTCATATGCTGTTTCATTATCTCATCTATCTACACTGTTTGGTTAATATGGACAGTAGTGGGTTGACTCATCAGCAAGGGTGGGTCGACACATCAGAACATTGATAGTCTGGGTACCAAAGTCTATACACCAGCTTGATCGATTAAGTCTGTACATTGGCATATCATCTTCAAGTCTGTACATCGGGCACCCTCTAACTGAAGTCTATACACTGGTCTTAATATTCTAAGTCTGTATACTGCCCGACCAGTTAAGTCTGCACATTGCCAAAGTCAGTACAGCTCAACTCTATACATCCTTCCAAGCTTCAACTCTATACACTGGAGTGTCAAGCTTCATGTCTATACACTGGCTGCTGCATTCTCATGAAGTGTACACATCCGATAGTGTAAGTCTATACATCGCCCAGTGTCATGCTTGGATAGTCTGTACAACGCCTGCTTCACACACTCAAAGTCTACACATTGCATGTCAGCAGGCTCGCACACACTAAAGTTCATACATTGCACAAAGTCTGAACATCGCCTCATGCTTTATCTTCAGCAAAGTCTGAACATTGTTTCAGAGATAGCTTCAGCCAAGTCTATACATCGATTGGCAGTCTTCATGATAAGTATATACATTCCTTGAGTCCAAGTCTGTACATTGCCTTCAAGGCATCAAGTCCAGACACTGGACTTCATTTCTCCAAGTCTATACACTGGACTTTGTTTCACCAAGTCTGTACATTCCATATCTTTTCCTACGCTTGGCCAAGTCCATACACTCATACATTTCCCTACGCTTTCCTGGCCAAGTATATACATCGCTAAGCGTGTACACTGCATTCTGCTCAAACGTTCAAAGTCTCAAAGTCTGTACAGCGTGAAGTCTATACATTAGCTCAGGGGCTTCAAGTCTGTACATTGAACTGCTCTTCAAAGTCTGTATAGTGGCTTCGAATTGGCAAGTCTGTACATCAGCTTCACTCAATCAAGTCTATACATCCACAGTGGATCATCAAGTCTATACATCCACAGTGGTACCTCCATGTCTGTAGAACGCTGAAGCCTTCACAAGTCTGTACACTGCTTGAGCCACACCAAGTCTGTACATCGCTTCAAGCGATTCAAGTCTACACAGACTGTCTTCACATTCAGAGTCCGTACATCGGTCCTACAGCCGATCGTCTCATTCAGAACTTTGCAAGTCTGTACAGCCGAGCGTCTCACACATCGTGTCACTCTGGCAAAGTCTATACACTGGCTCAAGCTTGTCAAAGTCTATACATCACCGTTGGGCATCAAGTCAATACATTGTTCACCGTCTTATTAAGAGTCTTGCTTCAAGTCTATACATTGTGTTGTTCGACCACAACTCTATACATTCGGTTGTTTTAACTTGAGTCTTCAGTGCTCACAGCACACTGGTTCCAAGTCTGTACACTAGTTAGGCTTCGTGAAGTCTATACAGTGGCTGAAGCTTTGTTAAGTTTACACATTGGTAAGGCTCGTTTGCATTGTTCATCACTTGTCTATACACTGCCATTCATGCACTTATTCATTAAGTCTATACACTGCCATTCATGCGCTTATTCATTAAGTCCATACACTGCCTTCACATGCGCTTCTTTCATTAAGTCTATACACTCTCTCACATTGTACACACTTACTCAGTTGATGTGTCTGAAGTATGTACATTCGTGTTAATAGCCTAAACTAACTAAGTATATACATTCCATCTGTCTCTGTCTGCAGGCGATTCAGGCTGATGATTGGGCACGTGAACCGAGATTGGCACCTGGCACGTGATCCAAGAAACCAGGAACATGACACGTGGATGGCAACCTAGTCAGGATGCTGCCATGTGGTCGAAATTCAAATGATCAGGCAAAAAGTTCATGGGCAGGAACCTAGCAGCCACACGCCCAATATCTGCTATAAATATAGAGCTTCGTCCTTCAGTAGAAGCTTGATCGTGAAAAGAAAAAGGCAGAAGGCATTTTTGTGTGAGGCTGCACGATCCAGAAAGGAGAAAGAGCAGAGAGTCCCATATTGTCCAGATCTGAGAGGAGTATGTTCGAGAGAGAGAGCAATGTCTATGGTTTGATGAATTGCTTCCTTTGAAGCTACATTTGTATTGGTTTCAGAACCAACTGCTTCTTCGTTGGTCTTTGTTTCTATTTCATTTCCTTTTATTTTGTTCATTCTTCTGATTCGAATTGGTTCCCTCCGGTGTGTGGAGGAAGGGAGAGGTGTCTCCGGTTCTGTTCTAGCTGGTAGCTAGAACAGGTTTCAAGTTCTGTGGATAGCAGAGCTTGGTTGAGGGATTTGTTTCCCTTGGTTGTTCAAGCTGTGTGGCAGCATGTTGTTCGCAGACTGAGTCTGCAGTGTTCTAGCATTGTCTAGTGGATTCCTCATTCTAGTTGGAGTGAGGGGTGGATGTAGATTGTGGACTGCAATCGAACCACCTAAAAACTGAGTGCCTCTTCTGTGGTTTGCTATTATTATCTGCGCTCTCCATCTGCTTGTCTCTTTGCTTCCATGTGATCAGTTCTTAATTCTCATTTACTAATACTGTCTTGTTTGGTGACTGCATTTGCATTTCTCTGTGTGCGGGTTCAGGAGGGGCGTAAGCAGTAGAATTAATTTTCCGCCTAAGTTTTTACAAATTGGGAGTGATCTATTCATCCCCCCCCTTCTATATCACTCTTGCTGCGCTAACACCATTCCCTTCCCAAGGAGTATTAGAAACCCCCTCCACCAAATCCCCACCAAATCTTGCTTCTCCCTAGAAGATCCTTGGCCATTCCAACACAATCTTCCCCATTCCAACACAATCTCCTCTCTTCCCCACACAATCTCCCAGCCCCCAAGACCCATTCGAATTTGAAATTACCTCCATCCCCCTGCCTTAGGTCGCCCCCAGCCCTCTCCATTGGAATAGGCCGCCCCTCCCCTTCCCTCCACTCCCATTCCATCTAGAGCATCCTCCATCCTCCATCCTTCCCTCTTCACCCACCTTGTGAAGAACCAGTAGATCCCTGTGCCCTCCCCCTCTTTATCCACCTCCATCTCAGCCCTAGCAGCCCTCTATACCTTCCCCACATTCACCTCCCATCACTCAACCAATCCCCTTCACCATTCACCACCCTTTTCTCCTCTTTCTTGGTCATTGGAAGCTACACCAAAGGAGCACCTCGCAGCCCTGAAGTGTAGGTGGAGCAGTAGCTTACAGAGATGACCCCGACCACATCCCAGCGACTGTAAAGGCCCAACAGGTACCGTTGTTAGCGTCTACTAGTCGTCTTTGGAACGGTCATGGTCTCATTGCATTATGAGCTCGTGGCCGTCCTGAGCAGCCGATCTTCCCTGACTGCGCATCTTCTTCCTGAGCCACAACCTGAAGCTGATCTCAGAAGCTGTCATGACAACTCTCTTGAATATTTGGAGGCGAGGCTTGGCCGGGAGCTTCTTCGACAAGTCTACTTCCTGAATCAAGAAGCGGAGCTTTGTTTGGCTCCCGAAGTTAAGAGTTCTCATTTTCTTCCCCCTAGTGCGTGACTCTACTTCCTATCAGTCCGCTCCGACCCCCCCCTCACTGTTAGAGATCTACCAGTCTACTCCAACATCGTCTGGCATCCCCGTGACCCACATTTTTAAGAGGACTTGACAACAAATCCATTGGTACCAGCCACGCTCAAATTGGAGTTCGGGAACGTCCGTGGTGTTCTATTCTTCCTACTGCTGTGGTGCTCTTGCTGTCGGAGACAGAGATCAAAGGCCATGTTTGCAGTCCTGCCTCGACCAGCACCGGTGACCAAAGAAATCAACAAAATTCAGGCATCATCCTGACCCAGCTACGAAGAATTTCCAACTAGTTTCGTCATCCACAAAAATCTGGAGTGGCCGCAGCGTCAAGATATCCAATTGTCTGTCCTGAAGCTCAAGAAGCGGACAGAACCGGCATCGGCTTCCTTTCTAACTTCTAACTTGTTTTCCCCCCCTCCCTGCCTAGCCAGCTTACAGCCCCTCCCTGTGGGAGGTAGTGTTTGGTGGTATTTATTGACATCTCTTCCCCAAGGTCCCCCCCTTGCATGGGGTGTAGTGTTGTAATGACTTAAGCAGGTCAAGCTTCTCCGACGTGGCGTGTGGGGAACCCACGCTTCCCCGCTCGCCCACGTCTCTGAGCGGGACCGGTTTCTTCAAACCAGTCGAGTAAGTGCTCCAACCTTAGCTCTATTTAGTGCTTGTTTTTCCCAATATTACTTCATAAACTCCGCTGCCTATGAGAGTGAGAGCTCGATCCTTAAGCTCCATTGCTTCAAGAGTTCACCGTGGGGTGAAGAGTGCAACCCGTGCCCTTGGAACATCGTCGGCCTCATTGAGTTGGGTCAGCCATATCCTTGGGGAACCAACCTTGGCTTTGCTGGCCCTCTACCAGCAAGGGTTCAGCCCTCACAACCTCCACTCAGCATCACCGAGTTACCCCGTGTCTTGGGTGAGTGTCGGTTGAGTGGCCGTCAATATCGGTCCATTTCGATTGCGAACTGTGCTTGTTTGTTTAGGTCCAAGGGTGTGTCACATCAGTCATATATCAAATTAATGGCAGGGTACATGTCGTTATTTCAATATCCATGAAATTAGGTCATGAATATATCAAATTTTATAATTATCACTAAATAGAGCCCGTGTATGGGGGCGTTCATTCAATTGACGACCTGAGGACGGTTGTTATTTCTTTGTCACATGATTTGCACCGGGCAGGTACAATCATAGACACATAGTTTTTGAAGTAAGTTTGATCAGGAAACTAGAGATATGTACAGGTAGAGATAAATAATAGGTATTTACCAATATGTCCATGCATTAGTTTACATGTAAGGGTTCTCAGTTATTAAATTTCTAAACCTGTATATTTATTAATTAGCTAACGAATTGACGACTGTTTACACGGTCGTTTAATCAAATAGCGCCCTAGTCTGGGTCGCTATTTACTAAAACTCAGTAAAACATTTTAAATATTTCTGGAAGCAACCTTTAGACCGACATGCATGCAGACGACTTAGTAATTACATGGCTTTGCATAGAACTTGGGAAAACCTACCTTTGATAATGATTTGGTTGACAGATGATGAAGAAGATGGAGGAAGTAACCCTTGATACGATACTCTGTTTTAGTGTAAACAGAGGCAACAACAATAGGTAGAAGAAGAACGGCTTGGATGATGATAATAACAAGAACAACAGTTCTTGCAATGCAGTAGCAGCAACTGGAAGAAGAAGCAGCTTGGTTTTCTTCTGATTCTGGCGGCAGAAGAAAGGATGAAGAGAATAAGACTTCCTCCCTTAAAGGAAGAAACAGAGGTCCCACTTCTCGGTAACGGCAGTAGGAGAAAAGGAAGGAGAAGATACAGTTTCTTCTTCGTTCGTGCAGAGGATGGAGGAACACGTTGCTCCCTTCAATAGAGTTGGAAGCAGAAGTTCTTTACGAGATAACAATGGAAAGAACTGTAGAACAGCTAGAGGTAGTAACCTCTGTTGTGTTCTGAAGGGGTGTATTTATACGGTAAAAGGATCGCTTGTGTGTTAGAGTTTAATTAGGATCTAAATTTCCATGGAAGAATTCTATTGTTATCCTTATTTCTTACGTAGTAATCTTTCCAGATCACCATCTACCCAGATATCATCCGGCTTCCAAGTTCGAGCCAAACACGGCAGCTGACTTACTATTTTGTAATTTTTCTAAAATAGCGCCTTAGCCTATGTCGCTATTTCATTAAATAGCGCCCATGCATGGGGCGTTATCTACTATTTTCCTTGCATTATTTACCATTTTCCTCTCTCTTACCCCTTGTAACTTATGGAAATGACGCCCATGATAGAGGCATTATTTATGTAATTGACGCCTTCGTGAAGGGTCTTCAATTTGTGAAATAGCGGCTTAATAGAGGGCGCTATTTAATTTTGGCCCATTTATTATTTATTTTAAGTGTAAGGCCCATTTGGTGGATATAATAGACTTTAAATACATATATACAGGGGTTGGTTATTGGTCATAAATTTTAAATTTTCAATCCTTCAATTTACTAGGGTTGCTACACCCTCCCCCACTTAAAAGAATTTGGTCTCCAAATTCAATTTGCATATAAATGTGGAGAGTAAAGGATACATACCTATTTAGAATAAGTCAGGGAATTGCTTCCTCATGGACTCCTCGGTCTCCCATGTGGCATCGTGCTCTGAGCATTTACTCCATTGCACTTTTAGCATGGGAATAGTTTTGTTCCTCAGTGTACGCACCTCACGATCAAGGATCTTCATGGGCTTTTGTTCATATGTGAGATCTTTTTGAATCACCAGGTCTCCATGATTTATGATATGTGATGGATCATGCACATACCTCTTCATCATGGATATGTGGAATACATTATGAACTTCGGACAGTTGAGGAGGCAAAGCGACTCGGTAAGCAACATCGCCAACTCTTTCTAGTACCTCAAAAGGTCCTATAAACCTTGGTGTAAGCTTGCCCTTAACACCAAATCTCCTGATTCCTCATCCAAGTGATATCTTAAGAAATACATGATCTCCGACTTGGAATTCGAGATCTCTTCTTCTTGTGTCAGCATAAGCCTTTTGTCTAGACTGAGCTACTTGAAGTCTTTCTCCAATGAGGTGAATCTTTTCGGTGGTATCCCTTACCATGTCTGGGCCTAATAATTGTTTTTCGCCAACTTCATCCCAACACAAGGGTGATCGGCAACTCCTTCCGTACAAAGCTTCGAAAGGTGCCATCTGTAGACTTGCCTGGTAACTGTTGTTGTATGCAAACTCGACCAACGGTAAGTGATCAGGCCAGCTTCCACCAAAATCAATGATGCAAGCCCTGAGCATATCTTCTACTACTTGATTGGTTATTTCGGTCTGACCATCCGTCTAAGGATGAAAGGTAGTACTAAAGTTGAGTCTTGTCCCCAATGAAAGTTGTAGACCCTTCCAAAAAGGAGATGTAAAACGAGGGTCTCGATTAGACACAATTGATACAGGAATTCCATGTAATCTGACTATCTCTTTGATGTATAATGTAGTAAGAACATCCACCGACCATCGGCTCGTGATTGGCAAGAAATGTGCCGACTTTGTCAAACGGTCTATGATGACCCAAATTCCAACATGTCCTCCTCTAGATTTAGATAGTCTCATAATAAAGTCCATACCGATATCCTCCCACTTCCACTTGGGAATATCAAGAGGATGTAGCTTGCCGGCAGGCTTTTGGTGTTCCTCCTTAACTTGTTGGCATGTGAGATAGTGAGACACGAAGTCTGCTACTTCTCTTTTCATGTTGGGCCACCAAAAGGTCCTTTTCAAATCCTGGTACATTTTGGTAGATCCTGGATGAATGGTGTACCTTGATTTGTGAGCTTCATCTAAGATCTTCTTCTTTAGCTCTGGACATTCCGATATGCAAGTTCTGTCTCTGAATAACAACCTTCCATCTGATGCTAATTTGAAATCAGATTTCTCTTGAATTTTGCCCTTGATTTCCACTAATGTTGGGTCATTGTCTTGAAGTCCTATATTTCAGAGAGTAAAGATGGATGTATGCTCATATGCGATAGTGTAACACACTTGCTTTCCTTGTCTATGCTTATATCAAGCTTAGAGAATTGTTCTAGCAACTACCACTCCTGAATCATGCAATTGGCTAATATTACTCTTAGCTTCCGAATGAGGGCATCAGCTACGGGATTACCCTTTCCAAGACGATATTGTATTGTGAAGTCGAAGTCCTTGAGATATTCTAGCCAACGTCTCTGTCTCATATTCAAATCTTTTTGAGAGAAGAGATACTTGAGACTCTTGTGATCGGAGTATACAATAAACTGCACTCCGTAGATAATGTCTCTATATCTTCAATGTAAATACTACCGCAGCCAATTCTAAGTCATGGACTGGGAAGTTCTCTTCATGCTTCTTGAGTTGTTGGGAAGAGTAAGCTATAACTCTCCCTTGTTGCATCAAGACACATCCGAGGCCAATGCCAGACGCATCGGTGTTGACCTCGAATTTCTCACCTTCTATAGGTAAAGCTAAGACCGGGGCAGTAGTTAGGTGATCCTTGAGAGCTTGAAAGCTTCTTTCACATTCTTCGCTCCATTCATAACGGATCTCCTTGCGAGTTAGCCTAGTGAGTGGCACGGCGATCTTGGAGAAATCCATGATGAATCACCTGTAGCAGTCGGCAAGACCCAAGAAACTGTGGATCTCGCTAGCACTGGTCAGTCTTTCCCAATTCTTTACAGCTTCAACTTTTGATGGATCTATGGATAGTCCATCCTTTGAAATCACATGACCTAGGAAAGATACTTCTTCTAGCCAGAATTCACATTTACTAAGCTTTGCATATAGCTGATTCATCCTCAATATCTGTAATGCAATCGTCAAATGCTCCTCATGCTCTTCCTTGGTCTTTGAATAGATCAGTATATCATCAATGAAAACTACCACGAACTGATCTAGATGAGGCCTGAATAAACTATTCATCATTTGCATAAAGGTTGCTGGGGCATTTGTTAGTCCAAAAGGTATAATAACAAATTCATAGTGCCCATACCTACTCCTGAACGCGGTCTTATGAATGTCTTCATCTTTGATCCTTAGTTGGTGATATCCCGACCTGAGATCAATATTTGAGAAATACTTGGATCCAGATATCTGATTAAATAACTCATCGATTCTCGGTAGTGGATACTTGTTCATGATAGTGAGATGATTCAACTGTCGATAGTCGATGCATAACCTCATGGATCCATCCTTCTTTACAAATAACACAGGTGCTCCCCACGGGGAAGTACTCGGCCTAATAAATCCCTTCTTTATAAGTTCCATTAATTGTTCCTTTAACTCCTTGAGTTCCGCAGGGGACATCCTATATGGTGCCTTAGAAACTGGACCAGCACCAAGGACCAAGTTGATGGTGAAGGCCACTTCTCTTTGTGGGGGTAGTCCAGGCAATTCTTCCGAAAACACATCCAAAAATTCTTGTACTACTCGGATGTCTTCTATCTTAGACCCCTTGGTCTCCTTAATGGTGACAAAAGTAAGGAAAGATACACATCCTTTCCTTATTAGCTTGCGAGCTCGAAGAGCTGAAATAAGAGGTGACTTGCTCTGATTCTTAGGGCTAATATAAACTAGTTCCGAAAATTCCTTGAAAGTAACCTTGCTGTTACGGCAATCAACAGTTGCCTGATACTTGGATAGCCAATCGACTCCTAATATGATATCATAGTCCATCATATCTAGACATATCAAGTCAATAGGTAGATTCCTTCCTTCTATCAGGACTTCGCAATTTTGGTAATGATGGAAAATATCGGCTTCGTTTCTGAGAGGAGTCGAAATAACTAATTTTATCCATTCCGGTTCCATAGGTAGGGGGTCAACAAACTTCTTGGAAATAAAAGAATGCGATGCACCAGTATCAAATAAGACATGTGCAGACTTGGAACAAACTTGCAGTGTACCTTCCACTAGTCCGCCCTCATCTTGATCTGCCTCCTTTATAGCTTGGAGACTTGCATTCTTTGTCACCGGGTGCTTCTCGTCACCGGCTTGATCGTTGAGTAGGGGACAGTCGGGAATCTGATGATCACGGCTCCCACAACGAAGACAAGCTCCTAGTTTCCTCCAACATTCATCGGCCTTGTGTCCGGCCTTGAATCGTGCATTGCATGTTACGCCACTGGGCACGTTCTGCGGCCATGGTCCTACAATTACAATAACTATATTAACATGTGATTATGTTCAAAGGTATTAGTTTTTTTTAAGTTAACTCAACCCTCGATTCTACCCAATCTCACTGGGTCAAGGTTTAAACCTATCCTTGGACTTGGGTTTCCTAGGAATGGAATACCCTAGGCTCTGATACCAAAAAAACTGTCACGCCCTGAGCGCGGAAGGAACCAGGAGATGCGCTACGAGTTTATATCGATCATGTCAATCAGAGCGTTAGTGTATTCGACACAAAGATAGAGCGCGCGAAGGTAAAGATAACCCAATCCATTATTCCATTAAATCTGAAAGTACTTCTATTACAATTCACTAAATGAAATTGCCAAGACTCAATAAAATAAAAATACAAGGATCGACTCAAAAAAATAGAAAAGATAGGACTAGGTGACGCTTGGATAGACGGAGTAGCTCTAATCTCTTCACTCTTGACTTTCCCCATCCGATTGAGTCTCGTCATCGAACTTACCTGAAAGATAAGGGAAAACACTATGTGAGCGAATGCTCAGTAGGGATTATATCTCAAATGCTAGTTTTCTTTAAGTAGATTTTAAGTTACATGAATGCAATATAGCTATGCATGTTCGCGTAAAACAACAATAGAGAATGTATAACAAGAGAGTAGAGAATGTATATCAAGATAAAGTGAGTGAACTAGCAAGTCTTTAAAGAACTCATGTCAATACATATCAATATGATCAAGCACGCATGTCTATCATGTCGTGTCAAGATTTGGTTATCATGTTTCAAGCAAGTATATAATAAATACCCATTCCGGGTCACGCAAGTCATGTCATGTCAAGTCGAGTCAAGCACGAGATTTGTGGAATGTCATATAACTAGAACAACAACTACTTCGGTGCAATGCCACACCGTGATCATTACAAGTCCCATGGGCACTAGTACTTTCGGGTGATCTTCCCAGGACCAGATCGGGCCCTTATATGCCCTAGCATTGAATCATGTATTTTTCGACATCCACTATAGTTATAGCCAATATAGAATTCTAACGGAATAAGCTTGTAGGAACTTTAAGGTAGATCATCTGGAATAGAATTTCAAGGATTGAACATGTTGTATATGGATGATAATAATGGTATAATCATGATCAACGATAAAACTAGGTTGAATCGGCTCCCTAGATGGGTGCCTTGTCATTAAGAATAAGCGCACATATAGATATGGTCGCTCGTCCTTGTACATGATAAGGTAGATAGAATTAGTGTCCACAAGTATGGCACATAATTCTTAAAGAATATTAATGGTATGGTTACCCATTCCATTATTTAAATAGTATTCCCATGACATCCAAATAGCATGTCATGAGGGCCAGTATACCATGTTTCTTTAGAGTGACATGACAATCAAGTAGTGTCATAGGTTTTAGTGGTACAACCCGCTCGACTGTCTTGAGGGAATCCAAGGCTAGCGGAGTCTTATAGAGGCCTCTATGATAAAATCACCAGTCCGAAGGAATGGAATGTCCCGCTGAGGGTTCATCTATTACCGAGAAATAATGGGTAAACGATAAAAACACGTGAAACGTGGGACTATACTCACAGAATGGAATATAGTGCCTATAGATATAACCAACCGACAGTGGGTTACATAAATCATGAAATCAGAAAATCAGTAAAATTGACGCCTGAGATTAAGTCTTCATTTTCTAAATTGGCGCCCTTCTATGGGTCGTCGGTTCAATAAATGACGACTTTTCACTCAGTCGTTATATCCATATTCTATTCCTATTAAATTCAGTAAATATTATCAATTTCAAATATGATGACTTTGCTTAAGTCATTAATTCATTAAACAACGCCCTAGTTAGGGGCGTCATATATCAAATTAATGGCAGGGTACATGTCATTTTTTCAATATCCAAGAAATTAGGTCATGAATATTTCAAATTTTACAGTTATCACTAAATAGCGCCCGTGTATGGAGGCGTTCATTAGATTGACGACCTGAGGACAATCGTTATTTCTTTGTCATATGATTTGCACCAGGTAGGTACAATCATAGACACATGGTTTTTGAAGTAAGTCTGATTAGGAAACTAGAGATATGTACAAGTAGAGAAAAATAAAAGGAATTTACCAGTATGTCCATGCACTAGTTTACATGTAGGGGTTCTCAGTTATTAAATTTATAAACTTGTATATTTATTAATTAGCTAACGAATTGACGACTGTTTACACGGTCGTTTAATCAAATAGCGCCCTAGTCTGGGTCGCTATTTACTAAAACTCAGAAAAACATTTTAAATCTTTCAGGAAGCAACATTTAGACCTACATGCATGCAGACGACTTAGTGATTACAAGGTTTTGCATAGAACTTGAGAAAACCTACCTTTGATAATGATTTAGTTGACAAACCATGAAGAAGATGGAGGAAGTAACCCTTGATACGATACTCTATTTTAGTGTAAACAGAGGCAGTAGCAATAGGTAGAAGAAGAATGGCTTGGATGATGATAATAACAAGAACAACAGTTCTTGCAACGTAGTAGCAGCAACTGGAAGAAGAAGCAGCTTGGTTTTCTTCTGATTATGGCGGCAAAAGAAAGGATGAACAGAAGAAGACTTCCTCCCTTTAAAGGAAGAAACGGAGGTCCCTCTTCTCGGTAACGGCAGCAGGAGAAAAGGAAGGAGAAGATACAGTTTCTTCTTCGTTCGTGCAGAGGATGGAGGAACACGTTGCTCCCTTCAATAGCATTGGTGATGTGGGCATCTCTCGCCCTTTACATTTTCCACAGCTTCGATTGCTCGCCAACATAGCTCCATTGTGTCCATCATATTTTTCTGAGTCAAGTCATTTTCATATTTTATTTGAGTCATATCATTGTAATTTTTCTTTTATTTGAGTCTAGTACCTAGGTTAATGAGTCATCTACCTAAGTTAAATGTCATAGGGTTGATTAGATTAGTTAATGGGCCCAATTCATTGGGCTAGGCCCAAGGGCGCCCCCCTTCCCCTTGGTTATTTGTCAATGCTCCAAAAGTCAGGGTCTTATTGTAAGTTGTGAGATCCCTATAAATAGGACCCCACTCTCTCCATTTTGAATCAACCAAGGATTGAAAAGTTTGCCATTTGAGAATTCAAAATTCAGATTACTAGTGGAGTGAATCCAATAGTGGGTGAGAAGCCCTAGGGGAGAGAATCCCCACCCATCTCTCTCTCTCTCTCTCTCACCACAAGGGGGCTGCGCCCTACCCTCTCTCTCCTCCCCTCTTAACCACTTCTATCTCCCACCTACCCCCATTAAGACCTCTCCCCTTCCCCACACCCTCCTTATTACTCCACCCTAGTCCCAAAGAAGAACCCCCCAATCACCAAGCCAACCCCCAACCACCCCACTACCCTTTCTCAAGCACCCTTCCCCCTCCCCCATGGAACCCTCCAGCTCCAAGGAGAATTATTTTGAAAATTTTCCTCCATCCCCCAAGACTTAGGGTGCCCCCAAGCACCCCCTCTTAGGTCTGGTCCCCCCTCCCCTCCTTTCCCCCCCATTCCATTCTACCTAGAACACCTACCACCCTCAACCCCCTCTCCACATTAGCTGAAACCTGCAAGTCCCTGCGCCCTCCCCCTTCCCCAGCTCCTCTACCACCCCCTAGCCACCCTCCATACCTCCCCCACACTCCCCTCCCACCACTCTTCATATCCCCTTCACCATTCAACCACTTCTTCTTATCATTTGGTTGTCATTTGGGAGCTACATCGACGAACCTGTTCACAGCTGAGGACCTGCAGAAGAACAGCAGCTTGCAGAGGCGACCATGGCTTCCTTCGGATGTTCTTAAAGGCTCAAGAGGCACTGTTGGAAGTGTCTCCTAGTGAACTTCGCAACGGCGGTGGTCTCATCACATTCTGAGTTCGGGGCCATCCTGAGCAGTTGATCTTCCCCGACTGCGCACTTCCTCCCTGAAGAGTAACCTGAAGCTGACTCCTGAAGCTACCAAGACCACTCTCTTGAAGATCTGGAGGCGAGGCTTGGCCGAGAGCTTCTTCGACAAGTCTACTTCCAGAATCAAGAAGCGGAGCTCTGTTTTGCGCCCGGAATCAAGAGTTCTCATTTTCTTCCTCTGTGTGTGCAGTTCTGCTTCCTATCAGTCTGCTCCGACCCCCCTCATTGTTCGAGTTCTATCGGTCTACTCCGACAGGACTCATCAACCGTTCCAATGACTTCGGCGGTGCCTGATTATGAGCTCTAGAGCGCCTGTGGCAACCTCTTCTTCCTGATGTTGTGAACCTGAAGCAGTCAGAATTGAAGACCTGCTACCCTGTTCGAGCCTCTACCCCAACCAGCACTGGTGACGAAAGAAATCAACAAAATTCAGACGTCATCCCGACCCAGCTACGAAAAATTTCCAACTAGTTTCGTCATCAACAAAAATATGGAGTGACCGCAGCTTCAAGATATCCAACTGTCTATCCTGAAGCTCAGGAAGCAGACAGAACCGGCATCAGCTTCCTTTCTAGCTTCTAGCTCAGTTTCACCCCTCCCCGCTTGGCCGGCTGAAGGCCCCTCGCTATGTGGAGGTAGTGTTTGGGTGTAGTCATTGGATTCCCTTCCCCAAGATCCCCCCCTTGCATGGGGCGTAGTGCATGTAATCTAAAATTTCAGGTTGAAGCTTCTCCAACGCGGCGTGCGAGTAAGCCCACGCTTCCTTGCTCGCCCTCGTCTCCGGTCGGGATCGGTGTCTTCACACCGATCAGGTGAGCCACTGAACACTTCTCTTTGCTGGATTCATTTGCTTAATTAGTATTGCTTCTTAACTCCGTCGGACAGTGAGTGAGCGCTTGTTCCGAATTTGCTTATATTTGAGTGGCTACCGTGGGTGAGTTGTGAGAGTGACCCTTCAACCCAGGCCATCGGCGTGCTGACCGCCCGTGAATTTGGGCAACCCCTGGCCCTTAGGGGTCCGTGAATTCCAGCCATACCCTTGGAAACCTCTGGTCCAACCTCGGACCCTCACCCCATTACCGGTCCACCTACGGACCCGAGTGTGTCAAATGCGAGTGAGTTCGCTTATGTGACATTGCCAAGTCATTGCGTTGCTTGCAATTTAGGTCCTAGCTTGTGTCACATCAATTGGTATCAGAGCAAGTCATTGACTTGTCTCTACAAGTCAAGTCCTAGGGCACGCTTGCATTGGAGTCATCATCAGTCCGACCATTGCATTTATCTCCCCCCAATCTTCATGGCCACTTCCTACTTAAGCTACTCGCCACCCATGGACTTCATTCTAGATGATGATATTACCTTTGACGGATCGCATTCTAGTGATTATAATAGGTGGGAGGCTACCATGGAAAGATATTTTGAAAAGACTTGGGTATATGGACCCGCAAGAGTCCGCAAGGCCAAGGGACGATTTCGGGGTCAAGACAAGAGTAAGTGGGAACACATAGAGGTATTAAGAAGGGTTAGGAGGCAAGAGCCCATTTCTTCATGGGATGATATGAAGGAAGAACTTAGGAATATATACATCCCCAAATATTCCCACCCCTCCTACTCAAACACCCCTAGCCCGAGGAGCACTACCACTCCTCCATCCCCACCCGGCCAACATGAGACCACCTTTAGGCCTCCACCCCCACCACTCCCAACAAATCCCCTCTCAACCATCACCGCTACACTCCGCCACCAAATCCTATCCCTTAGGACCCAAATAATCCAAGCAACCACCTCCCCACCTAACCCCATGAGGGTCCCCACACCCCAACCAAAACCCCCTTCCACAAACCTCACTATCCAAACCCAATTAGCCCCCACTTCCACCCCTCCACAACCAGCCGATCCTAAGGGGAAGAGACCCCTAACTGACCCGGTTTCCCCAATAAGGACCACCACTACCCCTCCATTTTTCCCTATAAGGGACACTCCCCCCAAGACTGACCAACCCAAGCCACCCCAACCAACCCATCTCCCACTCCCTCCCCAAAAACTCCCATGTCCTAGTCCCCTACTAATTCCCCTCCCTATCCCAAACCAAGTTTCCCTTTACCTTCCACCCCGGGTGCGCCATGCACCAACCCTCATCACCATACCACCAAAAGACCCTCTCACCTCCTTAGAGGAGGAACCCATACCCGACCCCATAGTGGTGAACACTCCGGACCCTATCCCTACCACGGAGACCACCCATGACCAAGTAGAAGAAGAAACATCACATGGTGACCTTAACCTTACACCACCCTCTCTAGTTAGGGCCAAACTCATCTTAGGGGAACCCCTTATTAGTTGGCTAAAGAAGATCCCAATAAGAGATATCACGGCCCACGATTTCCCCCACATAAAGGAAAACCTTCCCATAGTGCACATCTCCTCCTATCACACCATAATCCAAACATCCTACCAAGTGGAAACCTTAGAGGACCTTCTCAAGGGCTTAGCTTGCCAATTTGAGTTGACCGGCTTGTTGACCCCCATGGCCCACCAATCTAGGAGTCTTGACCTCCTACACCTTTGTGTCGGGTCTATCACCTCGGTTTGCACCATTGGTTCCTACACTAGCGACCTCCTTCTATTCCTCCCCACACCCGATGAGCCCGACATTCTCCTTAATTTGGAGCTTCTTATATCGGGTGGAAAGTCAAGCCCTCCCCTCATGGCCGACCCACCCACAAAGAACTTCGGCCCAATTGTCTCATTAGAGGAGGATGACCCACCACAATTTGAGGATCTTGAGGACATAGGGCCCCTCCCCCTTGATAACCCTTTTTATGATCCCTTTGATCCCTTCCAATGGGGGTCAAAGAACCCATGGGACCCAACCACCTTATCCACCACCCACCTTTCCCTATCCCAACCCACCATGTTTGATCCAATCCACCCCATCCTAGACCCGGGTTACACCTTGGGAACCATGACCTTGGGCCACATATCTCTAGGTAATAAGGTTGTGCCCCACCCCATGATGACCACCTTCTTAGATCCATTCGATCCTTTCCAATGGGAGTTCAAAGGTTGTCCCACACCTATACACATGGAAGTCACCTTTGGGAAAAGCATGCATGTGTTTAGGTTTACCACACCACTTGGCATGAACACTATGTTGGGTCCATTCATTCATATCACCCACATGTCAAGTAGAAAGTATGAGTGGTCCAAAATCGAATGTAATGGTCCACCTTCACTCATCATGAGTCTTAAGCATGATAGAAGCATTCGTGGATGTTCGAGTCCCCCGGCATTTGTCACCCCCATGCATGATCGGATCACCTACGGATGCCCCGGCCCTCCAACCTTTGTTAGAGAGTCCATGCATGATAGGGCCACATTTGGTTGCCCCGGCCCACCAAGGCTCATCAAGGTCCATATGGCATCATGGCATGATAGGTCCATCTATGGATGTCCTAGTCCATCTTTATCCACACACATTTTCACACACCCACCGCCCCGTAATGCATGTCATGTGCATCCAAGCAAGCATTCAGCAACGAGCGGTGAGGTTCATAATGAGTGGGCAAAAACTCACGAGTGCAACTTTGGATTCCAAGTAGGCAACCCTATGATGGTGGCTTTGGAATGGCTCTATCTTAGGGTCACCACCAAATCAAGGGCACGAGGACTTGGACCTTCCATGTTCCGAGTGGCTTTGGCAACCTGGCTTACGGGTTGGATTTACCGATGGGATTTTAGGATATACCCCACTTTTCACGTGGCGGATCTAGCACCCTCTAAGGGCACCGCGGTGGATCCCAGTGAGCACCTACATCCTACCCCCATCTTTGTGAGTGACACCCTCGGAGAGCTTCTACATATTAGCTTGAGAGTTCGACGTGTGCACACGGAGGTAATACTGGGCAAGCAATGTACTATCACCGGCAACAGGGTGTGCCCAAGCCACCTTGAGAGGATGAAAAACAATCCCCCAGCTAAGGACGCGAGGTTGAGTTTGGAGGTTGTGGCTCGCCCGGAGCTACATTGGAGGACCCCTTCCCCGACGGACCCATGCTCGACGGAGTCGAGTTCTTCGCACCCCGAGGGTATGATGGGGGCATCTCTCGCCCTTCACATTTTCCACAGCTTCGATTGCTCGCCAACATAGCTCCATTGTGTCCATCATATTTTTCTGAGTCAAGTCATTTTCATATTTTATTTGAGTCATATCATTGTAATTTTCCTTTTATTTGAGTCTAGTACCAAGGTTAATGAGTCATCTCCCTAAGTTAAGTGTCATAGGGTTGATTAGATTAGTTAATGGGCCCAATTCATTGGGCTAGGCCCAAGGGCACCCCCCTTCCCCTTGGTTATTTGTCAATGCTCCAAAAGTCAGGGTCTTATTGTAAGTTGTGGGATCCCTATAAATAGGACCCCACTCTCTCCATTTTGAATCAATCAAGGAATGAAAAGTTTGCCATTTGAGAATTCAAAATTCAGATTACTAGTGGAGTGAATCCAATAGTGGATGAGAAGCCTTAGGGGAGAGAATCCCCACCCATCTCTCTCTCTCTCTCTTTCTCTCTCTCACCACAAGGGGGCTGTGCCCTACCCTCTCTCTCCTCCCCTCCCAACCACTTCTATCTCCCACCTACCCCCATTAAGGCCTCTCCCCTTCCCCACACCCTCCTCATTACTCCACCCTAGTCCCAAAGAAGAATCCCCCAATCACCAAGCCAACCTCCAACCCCCAACCACCCCACTACCCTTTCCCAAGCACCCTTCCCCCTCCCCCATGGAACCCTCCAGCTCCAAGAGAATTATTTTGAAAATTTCCCTCCATCCCCCAAGCCTTAGGGCGCCCCCAAGCACCCCCTCTTAGGTCTGGTCGCCCCTCTCCTCCTTCCCCCCCCCCCCATTCCATTCTACCTAGAACATGTACCACCCTCCACCCCCTCTCCACCTTGGCTGAAACCTGCAAGTCCCTGCGCCCCCCCCCCCCTCCTTCCCCAGCTCCTCTACCACCCCCTAGCCACCCTCCATACCTCCCCCACACTCCCCTCCCACCACTCTTCATATCCCCTTCACCATTCAACCACTTCTTTTTATCATTTGGTTGTCATTTGGGAGCTACATCGACGAACCTGTTCACAGCTAAAGACCTACAGAAGAACAACAGCTTGCAGAGGCGACCACGGCTTCTTCCAAACGTTCCTAAAGGCTCAAGAGACACTGTTGGAAGCATGTCTCAGTCGACTTCGCAACGGTGGTGGTCTCATCACATTTTGAGTTCGGGGCCGTCCTGAGCAGTTGATCTTCCCCGACTGCGCACTTCCTCCCTGAAGAGTAACCTGAAGCTGACTCCTGAAGTTACCACGACCACTCTCTTGAAAATCTGGAGGTGAGGCTTTGCCGGGAGCTTCTTCGACAAGTCTACTTCCAGAATCAAGAAGCGGAGCTCTGTTTTGCGCCCAGAATCAAGAGTTCTCATTTTCTTCCTCCGGGTGTGCGGTTCTGCTTCTTATCAGTCTACTCCGACCCCCCCTCATTGTTCGAGTTCTACCGGTCTACTCCAACAACGTTTGGCATCCCCGTTGGTCTCTCTTCGAGGAGGACTCATCGACAGCTCCAACGACTCTGGCGGTGCCTGATTCTGAGCTCTGGAGCACTTGTGGTAACCTCTTCTTCCTACTGTTATGAACCTGAAGTAGTCAGAACTGAAGACTTGCCACCCTGTTCGAGCCTCTACCCCAACCAGCACTAGTTACCAAAGAAATCAACAAAATTCAGACGTCATCCTGAACCAGCTACAAAAAATTTCCAACTGATTTCATCATCAAAAAAAATATGGAGTGACCGCAGCGTCAAGATATCCATTTGTCTGTCCTGAAGCTCAGGAAGCGGACAGAACCGGCATCGGCTTCCTTTCTAGCTTCTAGCTCGATTTCACCCCTCCCCGCTTGGCCGGCTGAAGGCCCCTGCCTGTGTGGAGGTAGTGTTTGGGTGTAGTCATGGAATTCCCTTCCCCAAGATCCCCCCCTTGCATGGGGCGTATTGCATGTAATCTGAAATTTCAGGTTGAAGCTTCTCCGGCACGGCATGCGGGTAAGCCCATGCTTCCTCGCTCGCGCTCGTCTCCGGTCGGGATCGGTGTCTTCACACCGACCAGGTGAGCCGCTGAACACTTATCTTTGCTGGATTCCCTTGCTTAATTAGTATTGCTTCTTAACTCCGTCGGATGGTGAGTGAGCGCTCGTTCCGAATTTGCTTATATTTGAGTGGCTACCACGGGTGAGTTGTGAGAGTGACCCTTCAACCCAGGCCTTCGGCGTGCTGACCGCCCGTGAATTTGGGCAACCCCTGGCCCTTAGGGGTCCTCCCCAAGTCAGCCATACCCTTCGAAACCTCCGGTCCAACCTCAGACCCTCACCCTATTACCAGTCCACCTACGGACCTGAGTGTGTCAAATGCGAGTGAGTCCGCTTGTGTGACATTGCCAAGTCGTTGCGTTGCTTGCAATTTAGGTCCTAGATTGTGTCACATTAGTTGGAAGCAGAAGTTCCTTATGAAATAACAATGGAAAGAACTGTAGAACACCTAGAGGTAGTAACCTATGTTGTGTTCTGAAGGGGTGTATTTATAGGGTAAAAGGATCGCTTGTGTGTTAGATTTTGATTAGGATCTAAATTTCCATGGAAGAATTCTATTGTTATCCTTATTTTTTACGTAGTAATCTTTCCAGATCACCATCTACCCAGATATCATCCGGCTTCCAAGTTCGAGCCAAACACGACAGCTGACTTACTATTTTCTAATTTTCCTGAAATAACGCCTTAGCCTATGTCGCTATTTCATTAAATAGTTCCCATGCATGGGGCGTTATTTACTATTTTCCTTGCATTATTTACCATTTTCCTCTCTCTTACCCCTTTTAACTTATGAAAATGACGCCCATGATAGAGGTGTTATTTATGTAATTGACGCCTTCGTGAAGGATCTTCAATTTGTGAAATAGCGCCTTAATAGAGGGCGCTATTTAATTTTGGCCCATTTATTATTTGTTTTAAGTGTAAGGCCCATTTGGTGTATATAATAGTCTTTAAATATATATATACAGGGGTTGGGTATTGGTCATAAATTTTAAATTTTCAATCCTTCAATTTACCAGCTATAGTTTTCTTATGAATGGGTCTTACCATGGCTCTATTTATAATATAACAGGCGGTGTTAGTTGCCTCTGCCCAAAATTTTCGTGCAAGTTGACTTTCAATCAACATTGTTCTTGCCATATCTACAATGGTCCTATTTCTCGTTTCCACAATCCCGTTCTATTCTGGAGTCCTAGGTGAAGAAAATTTATGAGTCAGTCCTTCTTTTTCACAAAAGTCAGTGAACAATGAATTTCCAAATTCCCCCCATGATCAGACAAGATTGTGCAAATTTTATGCTTACCTTCATGTTTCATTCTTCTGAAGAAATTCTAGAATTCTATGAAGGCATAATTCTTGTGTGCTAAAAAGAAAATCCAAGTAAATCTAGTGAAATCATCCACAATCACATATCCGAACTTTTTTCCACTAAGACTATGAGTTCTGGTAGGACCGAACAGGTCCATATGGAGAAATTCCAAAGGCATAGTGGACAAAGGCTCATGTCTAGTTTTAAAAGATTTTCAAGTCTATTTTCCTTAGGCACATGCATCACAGACCTTAGGGTCTGATTTAAAAGATATTTCAGGTAATCCTTTCACCATATTATTTTTGACAAGTTTCTTCAGAACATTGTAACTAACATGACCCAACCTACAATGCAAAATGAATGCATTGTCATCTACCTTCGTAGATAGGCACATATTCTTAAAGAAATTATCATATAGGTCCACCATGTAGACATTATTGATTCTGTGACCTATGAATTTTATTAAATCAGAATTGACTTCAAAAATTTTGCATGCATTATTGTCAAACATGACCTTGTGACCCTTGTAACAAAGCTGACTTATACTAAGCAAATTATGCTCTAAACCATCTACTAAAAGAACTTTTTCAATGATATTGGAGGGGTCCTTACCAAAAGTGCTTGAACCAATGATTTTACCTTTATTCCTCCCTCCAAATCTAACCAAACCTCCTTCCTTCAGCTCCAGCTAGCTGAATTTGGTCATGTCCCCCATCATGTGCCTTAAGCAACCACTATCAAGGTACCAGCAGTTGTGCATGGCTGCCAGGCAATCCTACAAAATAATTTACACAGAAGGTTTTGGAACCCAAATGAATTTGGGTCTAGTTTGTTCATTCCAACCAGGTAGTAGGTACTTTGGTATCGAAACTTGTTTGAAAGAATTGGATTTTTCATTGAACAAACATTTAGAATTTTGATGTCCCATTTTTCCACAGGTATCACATGCCTGTGTGCCTTTGAAATTTTTAAATTGATATCTACCAGAAAACATGTCGATAGGACGCCTAATGTTCTGTCATCTAGCCCACGAAGTTTTATTTGGGTTTTGAAATTTTCTATTTCTGTTCTGAAGTTTGTTGACAGGATAATAAAAATTTGCATGACTACCCCATTGATTCCAATGTGTTTTGTGAGGTTTGTTTGAACTTCTATTTGTTGGTTCTGTGTGTTTCTATCGACTAGCTCGAGGGTTGAAGTTCAATCTATTCATATTTCTGCGAAAAGGCTGATAATAACCTTGTTGAGCAGATTGGACTGTCTTTTTGACAAACCTATGTTTTTTATTGATTTTCCTCTGAACATTTTGACTCTTGGTGAAATTCCAGTTATTTTTTAAGGTTTGTGTTAGTGAATTTGATTGCTTCGGTGGATTTTTGACAGGAGTTTTTGATATTCCCTTCTGAGGAATGGATGAAATAGTTTTGATCTGAAACTCCTTCTTCATGGTAGGGTTGTAGCCAAGACCCTCCATATTAAAATTCACCTTCACACTTAACATGGCATCTAATTTTTTTTGCTTTTGACAAATCTTTCAAGAATGATTTCTTTGTCGGCAAGACCTTTTTTAGTCAGTTCAAGGTTCTATTGAAGAGAGACATTGGCAGACTGAATTGCTTCATATTTTTCTTGAGTTAGCTTATTCTGACTTTCAAACTTATGGACTTTCAATTTAAGTTCATCTATCCTTTTTCTCACTTCTTCACTTTCATTTTTCAAGTTTTCATACTCATTTTTAACAGACTCCATTTCATCCATGTTTTTCTTTAAGTCTTCATTTTCTTTCTTCAGAGTTTCAATTTCTTCAGTTAGGGAGTTGTCATGAACAATAGCATTCAACTTTTTCTTTAGTTGTTTATTTTCTCTTCTGAATTCATCACACTTGTCAAGTAAATCAGCATATGCATTTTCCCAATCCAAAACAGTAAAGTTCTTGAATATAGAATTTACCTCCTCATCCTCATCACTGCGAGCCAAGGCATATCTTCTCGATGTCTTCCTCATCAGCACTTTCTTCATCTTCTTCTTCATCACTCCATGTACAGAGCAAAGCTCTTGGTTTCTTTGCTTTTCCTTTGCTTAAACTTTTCAATAACTCTAGCCACTCACCTCGCATGTGCCCTGCCTTCCTGCAACGATAACAAATGACATTGTCAGTTTTCTTGTTGAAGTCAGATTTATATTCGAAAGACTTGCTTACCAGACCCCTTATTTTTCTTCTACCATTACCTTCTTTTCTGAGAAATTTTCTAAACTTCCTGGTGAGCATTACGTACTCATTGAGATCTTCTCCACTGTCAGACATTTCACTTTCATCACTTGAGCCCTTGCCATTGGGTGCTGCTTTGAGAGCTATGGGCTTCTTCTTCTTCACATCTTCCTAATTTCTCTTGAGATTCAATTCATACATCATCAGAGACCCTATCAACTCCTCTACTGTCAGTGTAGAGAGATTCTTATAATCCTCTATGATAGTCGCCTTGGTGTGCCAGGCCAAATGAGTTGGATGGTATGAGAGGATCTAGAGGGGGGGTGAATAGATCCTACACACACTTTTTGAACACTTTAAAAGATTAACAAGGCTGAGAGTAGAAAAGCCAATTCAAACTCAGACCTGAACTGAAACCGAAGAGCTATCAACAGAATGATATGAGATGCATTTAGAAAAACTCAAAGAACCTGTGAAGGTGGGATAGAAGAAATGGATAACACGCAGCCCACCATAACACAGGGTTTTTAAGGTGGTTCTGCTGCCACCGGGCAAGCCTACGTCCACCTCTCACCAACTAGATGAGGCTTCCACTCTTTGGCCTAAAGAGACACACACACACTCTGGAACCAAGCAGAACATGGGGATGAGCCCCCCCACACACACAAGGACAACTCCTCACTACACGTGGGGATGTAATCTCACAAAGCAGAAACAAAACAAAAAACAATAAAATAAACACACACATGCTGCAACATCAGCTTGTACGGTGACAACTCCCCACACACAAGAATGATATGTTGTTGGAGAACAAAGACAACACAAGAAGCTAGAACTGCAACAATTTCAAACAGAGAAGCACTATGAACGGCGGTGCAATAACAAGGAAGTAGAGGAACCAGGGCCGGCTCGCTTGGGCTACGGATTCTTCTCCTCGCCTTCTCCTTTCCCTCTGATGGAAGTCTGAGAAGGCACTCCTTTCTCTTTTCTTTTCTTTCTTTCTCATATTCTGCTCTTCCTGTAGGCTAGTTTGGAACTCCACCAGCAGCAGCTGTAGCCCCATGCAAAGAAGGGGCATCCAATTTATAGGCTCAAGCAGTAGATCTTTTTCCCTCCAAGGTCCTGCTACTTGATTGGCTGGAGAAAAATAATAGTTCTTCAAATAATTCAAACATGTAGCATCTTCCCTTCATTGATTGGCAAGAGGAAGGACGTCCTTCTGTCTTGGAGGATCTTCTGGACAGCACCTCTGATTGGTTGGATGCATAAAGCAGACTGTCTTGAAAGGTGACCTTTCCCCCACTTGCAAACTGACATATCCATTGACTAAAAATGCTGATATGGTAACTCAATGATGACAAGGATAGTTGCCTATCCTAGGAGCCTTTTCCAGACCTCAAAAATCATGTTTTTGGAGATTTGTGGTTGCTAGTTTTGGTTCTTGAATGGTCTGACGTGTTTGACAAAATTATCCTGAAGAGCTTCTGGAGAACAGCATGAGGTCGACCTCTTGTGAAGGTGTGGTCGGCGCAGCCTTAGAGAACCACGTTTACAATAGCTTCTGGGAGGAGCCTAAGGTCAACCTCCTCTGAAAGTGAGGTCGATGCAGCTCATGCTCATCACCTATTTGATTGTTGGTTGAGGGTCGTGAGTTCGACACGTCATGATGGTGAGGTCAACGCAACCCTTGTGACATGCTTCTACAACGCTTCTCTGTGAAGGCTTGAGGTCGACGCCCAGAGAACCCGAGGTCGACGCAGCTGTTGAGGGTGTGTTTATAACGGCTTCTGAGAAGCAGTCTGAGGTCGACCTCCTGATAGGATGAGGTCGATGCATCTGAGCTCGGCAGAGCATACGTAGCAAGGGGTCGACACCATGGGTCGACACTTGTAATTCCCATGCTGAAAAGGGATTCATGAGGTTGACGCAATGTGGCTATGCAGTCGACCTGTCCTTTAAATGCTTTGTTACACTTCTTCATACCTAGCCAATTAAAAGATGTTGCATGAGATTCTAAATTAATTGGCCACTGACTTATAGTGAGACATCATCAAAACATCATTTATACAACATTCTCCCCCTTTTTGATGATGGCAACTATGAGTCATTGTGCTCACAGTCTTGACAGCAAATTTTGGCATCTGGCACACAATCAAATAGATTTGAACATAACTATCATGAAGCACAACACGAATACATGAAGGACTCAACATGATATGCAAACAAAATTCTCTCTCCCCCATTGACATACAAACTCTCTCCCCCTTTATCATCAGCAAAAACATGAGGGGTGCTGTAGAAAGAGCAGTGTAGAGTATGAGAGGTGGAGAAAATCTCCGAAGAGAGATTCAAGGCTAAGACACATAGGAGAAAATGACTGGATCAATTCCCAAAATAGATATCTCCCAGCACACAAGCATGTCATGGTTGTAGAGTATGAACTGATTGTTTTAAAATCAATAACATTTAGAAGTATTAGAATTCAAGCAACTAACAAGAAAGTGCTCACCCAAGATTGCTAGTGCAGAAGTACAAAAGGGAACCAAAGTTCTGGATGGTCCCTGTTCAGTCTACCTCATTGAGATCTAGTGACTTTTCAGGATTAACTACCATGAGTATTGAAGCTAAACAAGCTGAAATTGTGAGATGTTAGCTGAACATGCACCCTTTTTGAACTGACAGTCAAGTTCCACTAACACCTTTTTACGTGAGGAATCGCATTTGTTAGATGAAAATGCCCCAGTTACTCAGTATAGTGAACTATCATGCCTCATTTGATCAGAGATAGCATGCCACATCATGCCTGACCCACTATCACGTCATTGGTGAAGGGGTATAGTTTCTCAGTGGATAAGTGCCATTGCTCTATTAAGCCCTTCTAGCTCAATGTTTTATTATTAAACTCTACCAGATCAGAGTTAGTCAAGACATTACCTTTTGATACGAACCACCTCACGTCTCAAGTGAAGTGCATCCGGTTACTCAGTAAGTCCTAACCATTGCTCTGCAATGAGTGCTTTGGATAAATCTCACTTGATATGATTGTTTGATCACAATACTCAATAGAAGTACATCAACCAAATTTGTCAATAAAAATGCATAAGCAGACCAAGGAACATTAAAACTTATAACATGACAAGCATCAACAGAAGTAAGCCTGTGGAGACCCACCTTCAAGTTCCTTGTTGGCAATCTTCAAGAAGTTATTGACCTTAACATCTCAAATCATTCAAACACCCATGATAGAAAGTACAAGAAATTTCATTTAGAGAGATCAGTCAATGAGAGGCAGTCTTAGAAAAGAATATCCCCTTGAAATTATCCAAATGGGAGTGGAAAGATGAATAAAGGATGGTGCACACTCCCCCTCAACAATTGCAAGGATTCGAACGACAAGGGATGCTTGTGAATGTGTTTAGTAGATACAAGCCTGAATTAAGACTGGAGAGGATGAGAGAACAAGCCCTTCAATGATACATCGCACATAGGAGCAAAAACAGTGACAAATTGGAGGGCTCATGGAGAGGTCGACGTAGAGTGATCTCACAGAAAGGGAAAATGTAATGAGTTTGAACTGAGAGGTCGACACACACTGATCAATGCATCGACACACTTGAGTCAGACAGATGCAATACAGTAAATGCAACAAACCCGATAAAGAGCATGTCTCAAAAAGTACAATCAACTCCCCCTCAATCCATGGACACTAAAATGCAACAAGTAAGGACCCTTGGTACTTGGCAGAGTATCTTCTCATGCATAATGGGTGTTTTTAGACAGGGTGTGCCCATCCTTCCACACACCACCATTTTGTATACCATTGGGTCATGTAGATGGAGAAAATAATCTACAACAAGTTAACAATGCAACCAACTAATCATGCAACAAAGATTCCCCCTAACATAAGTAACCAGTGACCTTATGAGCTTATATGACTAGAACCATGCAAGCACAATCAAACGGGGGGTCTACACGGACCCAATTCTCTTCTTAAGGTAGAAAACATGTCATTGCTCAGAGGTTTAGTAAAAATATCTGTAATTTGCTTCTCAATTTCAATGAATTGGAATTCAAAGTTATTTTTGATTACCTCCTCTCGAAGGAAATGGTGCCTTATTTTAATGTGTTTTGTGCGGGAATGCTGGATGGGGTTCTTAGCTAAATTGATGGCGCTTGTTTTATCACACAATATGGGTGTGCATCCTAGATCTACTCTGTAGTCCTGGAGTTGGTGCTTTATCCATAGCACTTGGGTCCCACAACTACTTGCTGCTACATATTTGACTTCAGCAGTAGATAGAGCCCCTTAGTGCTGCTTCTTGGGAGTCCAAGAGACTAGGCACCCACCCAAGTATCGGCAATAGCCACTAGTGCTTTTTCGATCAAGTTTACATTCCGCATAATCAGCATCAGTATATGAAATTAAATCAAAACAACATGATGCTGGATACCACAACCCTAAGTCGTGTGTGCTAGCAATGTATCTCAAGATCCTTTTTATAGCAATCAAGTGAGATTCTTTCGGATTGGCTTGAAATCGAGTACACATGCACACACTGAATTGTAGATCGGGCCTAGAAGTAGTGAGACATAAAAGGGATATGATCATATCTTGATATGTCTTAGGATCTACAGATTTACCATTCTCATCTGCATCTAGAGATGCATTTGTTCCAATGGGCATGGATATGTGTTTGACATCCTTCATTCCAAATCTCTTCAGGACCTCCAATGTATACTTGGATTGATTTATGAAGAAACCTTCTTTAGTCTATGTGACCTACAATCCAAAGAAAAATTGGAGTTCTCCCATGAGGCTCATTTCAAATTCCTTTGTCATAAGTTCAGCAAATTGCTTGCACAAGTTAGAATCAGTTGAACGAAACACTATGTCATCTACATATACCTATACAATGATGATGTGGCCATTCATTACCTTTGTGAAGAGTGTTTGGTCAATTTTACCTCTGATGTAGCCTTTCCTGGTCAAATGTGCACTGAGTCTATCATATCAGGCCCGTGGAGCCTGCTTCAGCCCATACAGTGCCTTGTTCAATTTGTAAACATGGTTAGGCAATTCAATCTGTTCAAAACTAGGGGGCTATTCTACAATTACATCATCTTTTATAAGGTCATTCAGAAAAGCACTCTTGACATCTATTTGTTGTAGTTTAATGCCTAGGGAGGATGCAAAGGCCAACAAAATTCTGATGGCTTCTAGTCTTGCTACAGGGGCATATGATTCTTTAAAATCGATTCTAATTTCTTGATTATACCCCTTGGCTATTAACCTAGTCTTGTTTCTAGTGATTGCCCCATCTTCATTTAGCTTGTTCTTAAAAACCCATCTAGTCCCAATAGCATGCTGGTCGGTGGGTCTGGGAACCAGATTCCAAACTTGGTTTCTTTCAAATTGATTAAGTTCTTCATGCATGGCATTAACCCAATTTTCATCTTGCAAAGCATCTTCAATGCTTTTGGGTTCAAATTAAGAAACTAATGCAATGAGGTCTTCATTATGCACATCTTTATGAAATGACTTGGTCCTAGGGGGATCATGAATGTTTCCTATGATGTTCTGGACAGGATGATCTTTTAAGGTTCAAATATTTATAGAAGACTCACCTCGCAGAACTAATTGGACAGGGTTTTCGGTCGACCAGTCAGTTATCTGTTCTGTAGTTGGCAGTTGGCATCCTTCTCCTTGTTCTTCCTTGAATTCCAGGAATGTACCTTCATCCTCCTTTTCCCTGTCAATAGCACATTTGTTTAAATCATTAGACAGTTCAGCAAATACTACGTGGAGTTTCTTCTACAGTTTGATTGTTCACATTAAAAACCATATATGCCCTTGATGTTTCAGCATATCCCAAGAATACTCCAATCTCACTCTTAGCCTCAAATTTGTCCAAATCTGATTTGTCATTGTTATGCGCATAGCATTTTGATCCGAATGCTCTAAAGTATGCCAAATTGGGAATCTTACCTTTCAACAACTCATAAGATGTTTTCTTACACTTTGGCCTTACCATGGCCTAATTAATTATGTAAGCCGTGTTTGTTGCTTCAACCTAGAACGTCCTTGGGAGCTTGCTCTCAATCAACATGGTCCGGGTGATCTCCACAATTGTCTGATTCCTTCTCTCCACATTGGCATTTTGCTCTAGGGTCCTGGGAGAATAAAACCTATGTGTTAGGCCTTCTTGATTACATAGTTCAGAGAAGGATGACTTTTTGAATTCTCCGCCATTGTCAGACAAGTTGTTGGAGATTCTGAATTTACCTTCTTGCTTTACTTTTCTGAAGAATCTCTGAAATTCATTGAAGGCATCATTCTTATTAGCAAGAAAAAAGATACATGTGAAACGGGAGAAATCATTAACTATCACATATCCAAACCTTTTCCCATTAATGCTGGTTGTTCTTGTTCGACCGAACAAGTCCATATGTAGAAATTCAAAAGGCATAGATGACAAATCCTCACTTCAAGATTTAAAGGTTTTTCGAGTTTGTTTACCTAGGGAACATGCTTCACAAACCTGGACAACTCTTGTATAGGTCAATTTTGGCAATCCCTTAACCATTCCATGTTTGGACAGTTTATGTAGTGTACCATAGCTAACATGTCCCAATCGTTTGTGCCATAGCCCTGCATCACTGAGCTGGTTGGCAGACAAGCACATATCTTTTGAAAGAGAGGGGGTCAATGTCTACCATGTAGACATTGTTTACTCTATGACCTACAAACATCACAGAGTCATAGTTCGTCTCAAATATCTTACATTCGTTAGCATCAAACAGAATGTTGTGCCCTTTGTCGCATAATTGACTTATACTGAGCAGATTGTGCTCAAGGCCTTCAACAAGCATCACATTTTCAATGAAATTGGAAGAGTTCTTGCCAATTGTTCATGTGGCAATAACCTTCCCTCTATCTTTGCCTCCAAACCTCACTTGGCCTCCTTCCTTCTTGATTAGATGGCATATTTTCTTCTTGTCTCCCGTCATATGCCTCGAGTAGCCGCTGTCCAAGTACCATCGGTTGTGATGGGATGCTAGGCATTCTTGCATATAGTACAGCAAACAGAAGCTTTTGTAACCCAAACAAACTTGCTTCCAAAATCATAATTGAATGCATGAAATAAGATCTTTGGAATCTAGACTTGCTTAAGGAATCTCAATCTCTGGCTAGACCAACATTGGTTGCTGGTGTGTCCCAATTTGTTGTAGATATAACAACCAGATTTCATGGAGTTCATGGAATGTGAGTTGAATTAAGGTCTAGATCTTGGGTTTCTAGGTGTACTGAATTGGGTATGGAAGGTACCCAAGGTTGGCTGGCTGTTGAGCCTTCTTTTATCATTGAACCAATTTTCCTTTTCAGAAAAATAGAATGAACTACGTTAATGCATACCTCTGGTGCATCGACCTGACTGGTTCTGCTGACTACGAGCTCATCGACCTGATTGGTCACAGCATCGACCTCATTGGCTGAGTTTCTGGCCTAGCAAAGGTGCGTCGACCCTGTGGGTCGGTGCGTCGACCTGATTGAGTAGCAGGTTTCCTATGATACGTTTGAAAGTTTCCTTTCTTCCTTTTGGTATCTTGTCCCTGGGTTTGAGGGTTTTGAGTCTTGAGGGTTTTGGGCTCAGAGATGCTCTATCTTGTTGGCTCTTCAACAATCAGCTTACCCTTCCCTTTTTCAGGACAAAAAGATATGGTCTTGAATTCAAATGGCCTTTTTTCAGAGGGGTTAAAACCTAACGCTTCCTTTCTAAAATTCACCCGGGTACCTAAGATGGCATCTAAGTTGGATTTACCCTGGGTCATTCTCTCTAGGACGAGCTGTTGGTCTTTTAATTCCTTTGCAGCCCTCTCAAGGCTTTTCTGTAACTCAATGTTGACAGCATTTATTGCCTCACATTTTTCAAGCATAAGTTGGTTCCCTTTCTCAAGTTCCTCACATTTGAAGCTAGCATGATTTAGCTGAGTTCTGAGAATATCATTATCTTTTTTTGAAATTTCTAACACTGGAAGAATGGTTTCAAAATCTTCAAGTTATTTCTTCAATTCTTCATTTTCAATTTTCAGTGTTTCTCTTTCTTTATTAACATGATTATCATCAGCTAAACTATTAATCTTCTTCTTTAGGTGCGTGTTCTCTTTTTTAGAAGCTTCATATCTTTTAAACAAAATAGTGAATGCCTCTTCCCAATCTTCAACCGAAAAGTTTTCAAACAGGTTAGTTACCTGATTTTCTTCTTCACTAGCCATCAGATATAAATCTTCTTCACCTTCCAATGCGGAGGAGCATTCATCTTCCTCCTCGTCGTTGCTCCAAGTGCAGACCATTGCCTTGAGCTTCTTTCCCTTGGCCTTGGACATTTGCCTGAGGAACTCAGGACACTCTCCTCGAATGTGTCATGTCTTCTTACATTGGTAGCAAATAACATTGTCAGATTTCCTAACTTGAGAAGATTTGAAATTGGAGTTTCTACTTACCTGTGGAGTTTTCTTCCTTCTCTGAAATTTACCTTTCCCTCTTAGAAAATTTTTGAACTATCGAATAAGGAGTGCATGGTCCGCTAATCATTACTCTCGAATGTCAATTTCAACATCATCATCAGATCCATCTGTGCTCTCAACAACTTTGAGAGCCACAGTCTTCTTTTGCTTGGTGTCTTCTTCATTCCTCTTCATATTCAGCTTGTATGTCATGAGAGAGCCAATCAACCCGTCAACTGTCATCATAGACAGGTCTTTTGAATCCTCAATCATAGTGGCCTTAGTATGCCATGCTGGGGTGAGGGATCTAAGATTCTTCCTAACCCATTCGATGTCAGGGTATTCTTTTCCCAATGATTTTAAAGAGTTAGTAAACTGGGTGAGCCTGGCATACATTACAGAGATAGATTCGTCTGGTTTCATTTTGAACATTTCATAGTCAGTAGCTAACATGTTAGCCTTTGTAGCCCTAACTTCAGATGTCCCCTCATAAATTAGCTCAAGCCTATCCTACATTTCTTTTGTAGATTTGCAAGTGGAAACTCTTGAGTATTCTATGGGGTGGATAGCGCACTGCATGATGTTCATGGTGCTCCAATTGGTTGTGGATTTCTTAACCTGGTCGGGTGTCCAGGTGTCATCTACTTCTGGTAGAACAAAAGGACCTTTACACACAACACGCCACATCAAGTGATCCTAGGCACACAGAAAAACTTCCATTCGGTTCTTCAAATACAGATAATTTGTTCCATCGAAAAATGGAGGTCAATTGATGGCATGGCCCTCAGCTATGTAGCTGCGAGGGACGTTCCCATCGGATCTCCCTAGGTCGTTGGACTACATCTCTAGGGATCCCGCTCTGATACCAACTTCTGGATGGCATGAGAGGATCTAGAGGGCGGGTGAATAGATCCTACACACACTTTTTGAACACTTTAAAAGATTAACAAGGCTGAGAGCAGAAAAGCCAATTCAAACTCAGACCTGAACAGAAACTGAAGATCTATAAGCAGAATGATATGAGATGCATTTAGAAAAACATAGAGAACCTTTGAAGGTGGGATGTAAGAAATGGATACCACGTAGCACACCACAACATAGGGTTTTTAAGGTGGTTCAGTTGCCACCGGGCAAGCCTACGTCCACCCCTCACCAACTAGATGAGGCTTCCACTCTTTGGCCAAAAGAGACACACACACATGCTAGAACCTAGCAGAACATGGGGACGAGCCCCCCCCCCCCCACACACACACACAAGCACGAGGACAAGTCATCAATACATGCGGGGATGTAATCCCACAAAGGAGAAAAAAACAAAAAATAAGAAAACAAACACACACACGCTGCAACTGCAGCTCATACTGTGACAACTCCCCACATACAAGAATGATATGTTATAGGAGAACGAAGACAACACAAGAAACTAAAACAAGAAGCTGCAAGTGTAATATCCTTGATTCTTCGGATCAGAATCGGAGAGCTTTCGGATCACTTTCGTGGGTCCTGATACGTGTTTTACGATTTACTCGGCTTTTTCCCTTATATAACTTGTGGAACCCTGTGGAGAGTTGACCGTTGAGTGTTGCGACTCAGGGATGGTACCGGTGCGTTGTGCTCATTCCAAGGATTGTGAAGAATATTTTTTCATATTTTTCTGAATTTATAGATTTTCGTGCAGAAAATCAGATTTTAGGAAATATTGCTAATTTTACTTTTTCTTTTTCCTTTTTATTTTCTCACCTCTCTCTTCTCTCTTCTCTCACCGTTCACTCTCTCCCCCTCCATTCTCTCTCCTCTTTCCCCCTCTGCTCTGGCTGCAGACGGAGGAGACCCGGGGATGTCGTGGAGATGCCGTGGAGGTGTCGTGGAGCGTGCTGGCATGAAGAATGGAGCGTGGTGTTAGCGCGATCTCGTTCAGTGGATTCAAAGCCGGCGTGGGTTCATGTGATGGTTTTTGGCATATTATGGCCGCCTCGACGCGTGAGATCTTCGGTGGAGGTAGGGGGACAGATGCCCTACTTTTTTCCTGCATCCTCTCACGATTTGGAGCCGAACGGTGTGAGTTTGAGCGGGTTTTGCCTTATTTAGGGTGAAAGCATGTTCGGGTGGTGTGAGTCATGGTCATCGTTTCAGGCGATGGTTTGTAGTATAAATAGTTTCATTTGTACTACTGGCATGTTGGGATTCATTTCCCACCAATTTTATTGCATTTGGTTGAGAATCAGAGCCGATATGAGCCCGACTTTCCACGTGAGTCGTTTTGGGTTGATTTGAGGAAATCACCCGTCTGATCACTATTTTGTGGTTTGTTGGCCCCTTCCAGGTTGTGGAAGGTTGACAATGTCATTGTGGGTGTTTCCCCATCATTGGGGACACGATTTGGGCGTGGAAAATGGGTTTTCGTGCGGATTTTCCATGTTTCGCTCCGTGACGATAATGTGCCAGTCGTGTATGTCGCATCCCCAGTGGAATGCGCTACAACGATGCACCGTGTCTCGTGTTGGAGATGAATAGTTTGGCCGTTGGGAACGCATCCCAGGTGATGGGCCCGATCCTATTTAACGCGACCCATGTGATGGTCGCGATCTTTGATAATGAGACCCAGGTGAGGGGCATGTTCTATTGACATCGCGACCCTCTGTGGGGGTGCGTTAATCATCGCGACGTTGGGTATATGCACGTTAATGTTGTCATCGCGACGCATGTTGTTACCGCGTCTATGGATCATTGCGACCCAGGGTACGACCGTAATCATGTGATCAAGGCCTTGGGAATGATCACGATCTGGTTAGGGCTGTGAGTCGACCCATGGGTGTTGAGAGTCGACTTGCCCTACTCTAGAGTGTTCTTTCGCATTGGTTTGGCTTCTCGTTAATGTGGCTTTGACCCTTTGGTTAGCCAATTGTTCCGTGGATGTCTTGGACGTCCTATGAGGGCTGTGACCGTGTTATAGGTTGTCTGTGAGGACCATTGTACCGAGCTGTGTTTTGTATTATTTTGAGGGTCATTATGGTTTCTGGTCAACCCAGTTGTGACCCAGTGGTTAACACGTGACCTCGTGAGTGTCTCATCTATCTTGTGAGGTTCGAGAGATGATTTTGGGCGCTAGAGGTAGTATCTGGCCTCGGTTTATGTGACGTGTGGTTTGAGGGCTTTTTGGTAATCCCTCATGTTCCGTGTTTTGTGTTATATGGAATGGTGAGTCCATTGTGCGGCTCGGAGGCCGAGGACTCATTATTATTATTGCTATTATGGATCCGGCTATTGTGTGTTATCTTCCATAATGTGTTTTACCGTGATTTTGGCTTAGGGACTAGGCTGATTATCAGCGTGTGCTCTGATGTGCGACGATCTTGACCCGAGTCTTGTGACTCAAGGATAGTTGTGAGCAGGTCTAGTTAACTATCCTAAGTCTGGTGGTAGTTGTATACTGCATTATTCCTCGTGGTACGTGGGACTGGTGTGTGGTTACCCCGTTTGTACTTCGGTGTTCGCTATTTTGAGTCTCTATGTCTATTGAACCTCTAGTAGTCGTAGCCTAACGAGACCTTCCGGTGTGTCAGCCCACCTGGGAGTGGTGGCGGGGCAATTCCAGGTTAACGATTTTTAGGCTAGTTTCCGTGGGCCGCCTTGCTTTGCGATAGCATCCTACTGGGGGAGAAACTAGCTAGAGGCCTGGCTCAAGACATTGGGCTTGTGTGTGCACACGTGGTCAGGGGCGGTTGGACGAGCGCCGACGGGTGTGACCCTGACTAGTCACTCATTTTTGTAGTTCCTTGGTTCTTTATGAGTGTCTCAGTTGCTGCCGTTCTAGGCGTGTGCGAGATACTTTAGGCCCAATGTAAGACGTCAGTGGACGGATCTGGCTATTCTTCTGGTGAGGAGGTGCTTCTGTCACATGACACGATGACTTATGTTTTCGTGACTTTTTCCAAGTAGCATGTGCTTGCTTCACTCGAGGTTACGAGTTTTCATTGCACACACGACGGTGAGCTCATGTATGTCTTGTGCCTTCGACCGTGTAGGCCTTTGGTAAGCTCTTGCCTGTTTTGGTAGGCTTGTGCCTATTTTGATAGACTTTTCACTATAGGGTTTCATGATTTGACAATGGATCGGTAACGCCTGACTTTGTGAGATCAGGGTTCGCCTTTCTGTTGCTGTTTGGAGTAGTTTAGAGGGCCGAGGTTCCTTCGACTGTCGTGTTTCCCTGTTACGGCTTTCCTCTTTACTTTGACTGTTGTTACTACTTTGCTTTAGTGTAGCACTGTTGTTACTACGTGTTTTGTGATGGGTTCTACAGGATCCCTATTGAGCCAGTGACACGAGGCTCACCCCTTACTTTTCAGGTGTGTAGCAGTTTTTCATCCTGCTGGGCGATACCTGCTGCTTGATGCTTAGTTGCCAGCGTTGCTAGTGTTGGGTTTCCCCCGACTAGAGAGTACGTTCTCTTTTCTATTGGACTGTACTTGTCTTTCTTTGGACTTGACTCTATTAGTTTTAATTTGTTATAGAAAATGTAATTTTATTTCTATTAATATAGCAATCCTGATCATTGAAATTTAATTGCTTGCTACTTTATCTAGAAGTTCAATCTACTATCACATACCGTTCTATCCCTTCGGTGCTTTTCCGCTCTTGGGAGGCCTCACAGGTTCCAAGTGGTATCGGGTTTACCCGTTATCCGGAGTCTGGGTCGTCACAACAAGTGTAGCAATTTCAAACGGAGAAGCACTTTGAATGGTGGTGCAATAACAAGGAAGTAGAGGAACCAGGGATGGTTGGCTTTGGCTATGGATTCTTCTCCTCTCCTTCTCCTTTCCCTCTGATGGAAATCTGAGCAGGCACACCTTTCTCTTTTCTTTTCTTTCTTTGTCACATTCTGCTCTTTTGTAGGCTAGCTTGGAACTCCACTAGCAGTAACAGTAGCCCCATGCAAAGAAGGGGTGTCCAATTTATAGGCTCAAGCAGCATATCTTTTTTCCTCCAAGGTCTTGCTACTTGATTGGCTGGAGAAAAATAATAGTTATTCAAATAATTCAAACTTGCAGCATCTTTCCATCATTGGTTGGCAGAACGAAGGACGTCCTTCTGTCCTAGAGGATCTTATGGACAGTACCTCTGATTGGTTGGATGCATAAAGTAGACTGTCTTGAAAGGTGACCTTTCCCCCATTTGTAAACTGACATATCCATTGACCAAAAATGTTGATATGCTAACCCAATGATGACAAGGATAGTTGCCTATCCTAGGAGACTTTTCCAGACCTCCAAAATTGTGTTTTTGGTGATTTACAGTTGCTATTTTTGGTTCCTGAATGGTCTGATGTGTTTGAAAGAAATAGCATGAAGAGCTTCTGGAGAGCAGCATGAGGTCGACCTCCTGTGATGGTGATGTCGACGTAGCTTTGGAGAACCACGTTTACAATGGCTTCTGGGAGGAGCCTAAGGTCGACCTCCTGTGAAAGTGAGGTCGACGCAGCTCATGCTGATCGCCTGTCCGATTGCTGGTTGAGGGTCGTGAGATCAATGCGTCATGATGGTGAGGTCGACGCAACCCTTGTGACATGCTTTTACAACACTTTATATGAAGGCTTGAGGTCAACGCTCTGAGAACCTGAGGTCGATGTAGCTGTTGAGGGCGTGTTTATAACTGCTTCTGGGAAGTAGTCTGAGGTCGACCTCCTGATAAGAAGAGGTCAACACATCTGAGCTCGGCAGAGCATACATAGCAAGGGGTCGACACCTTGGGTCGACACTTGCAATTCCCATGGTGAAAAGGCATTAATGAGGTCGACGTAATGCGGCTATGAGGTCGACCTGTCCTTTAAATACTTTGTTACACTTCTTCATACCTACCCAATTAAAAGATGTTGCATTAGATTCTAAGTTAATTGGCCAATGACTTATAGTGAGACATCATCAAAACATCATTTATACAACATGAGGAAGAGACCTCATAATTTTTCTGACTATCACACTATTTGTGTACCCCTTACCTAATGACTTGAGACTGTTGATCTGTTGAGACAATCTAGCATACATATCAGAAATAGTCTCGTCAGCCTTCATTTTAAACAGTTCATAGTCAGAGATAAGCATATTAGCTTTTGTCTCTCTCACATGGAGCGTACCTTCATATATGAGTTCGAGTTTGTCCCACATCTCCTTGGCAGAATTGCAAGTTGAGACTCATGAGAACTGAGTGGGAGTAATGGAGCAATGCATGATGTTCATCGCGCTCCAATTCACCATTGATCTTCGGATTTGCTCCCTCGTCTAGGTTTCCTCAACTTCTGGCCACTCGAAGGGTCCCATGCTGGCAACCATCCAGATCTCGTGACTTTGTGCCTTGAGAAAAACATGCATTCTATTTTTCCAATAAGTATAGTTTGATCCATTGAAGAACAGAGGCCTATTGATAGAACACCGTTTGGCTAGAAAACCATAGGCATTCATCCTGTCAGATCTCTCTAGGTCGTTCGACCACATTGTAGGGAAACCCGCTCTGATACCAAGTGTAGGATCACGTAGGCAGATATAGAAGCAAGGGTTGAGTAGATCCAATTTTTTTTTTTTTGATGCAATAAATGCTATGACTGTCTTAAGACAAAGTAACTGAACACAAATCGAACAGCTGAAGTGCACGTGTGGCTGGGATGAATACGCGATTGTGAGCACTTAGAGAATTAGCTGAAATCATGGGAAGGTGAAAAGGAAACAATCACACAATTAGAAACACTAGAATTTTTTGGTGGTTTGGTAGCACTAGTGTGCTCACCTACATCCACCCCTCACTCAATTGAGTGAGGACCAGTAGCTACAACAGCAGCAATTCAGGGATACACCCCAACAGACTCTACTGATACACAACTTCCACACATAGGAGGATGAAGTCCTCACCGCTATCACATAGCTTTAACACACTCTAACAGATTTGATAGAAGAAAAATGAAAAACACAAAAAGAAAAACAAAAGAAATGTAGCTTCTGCTAAAGCAAGTTGAATGATTCACGGACGCTCTACTTTTCTCAGAAGGCCACTCTTCTCTCTTCCTCTCTGAATCCTTTTAATCTTTGGCTCTCTCTCTTTCTACTCTTTCTCATCTTTCAGGCTCGTGCAGTCTTCTTTTCTCTTCTTGTTGTTCTCTTCACTCAGATGCATATTGACTTATAAAGCTCGAGGCAAAGAATTTTTCATAGGGGCCCACGCAATTAGGTCGTTGGAGTGGAAATAATTTTCCCTCTAAAAGGTGTCTTCTAGAAGGTACATTCCTCGTAAACTCGACTCCAAATGATTGGTCCTCAGATCATGAGCTAGAAATTGGTCCCGCTGCTTAATCAGAGATTGGTCGCATATGGTGCATCAGCTCATTGCCCTTCACTATGTCAACTCGTTGTTCATGCATTTGGATGGGATCTTCCTGAAATGCACGATTGCATCAACTCCAAGACATTATTGCATCGAAACAATCTGTATGTTACTTGAAAAGTTGTCTGGAAAGGCCTTGTTGTGTCGACGTCGAGGGGTTGTTGCATCTACCCAATCTTTGTATAACTTAGTTGCTGGCTGTTGAATACTTTAGTTGTGTTGACGACATAGGGTGTTGCGTCGACTCTACCTTCTCAATGCTTAAGGGTAGTTTTTCTGGAATTACATTTCTTCCTCTTCTGCGTCAACTCATTAGAAACTTGTGCCGACTTAATCCTTAATTTTAGCACTTTTTATCTTCTACTGCATCGACTTAGTGATATACTTGCGTCGACCTATTCCTTCATAAGACCTTGTTAATGCAAGCTTTGATGGATTTCTTGTTCTGTTGAACTAGTGTGGGTCGACACACTTTCAAGGTATGTCGACACACTTTGCTTGAGTATGTTGCACCAACTTTCTTCCTGAAAAGAATATTTAGTCAATTTTTTCATGTTTAAACAATCAATAAAGAATTTCATTCATGTGTTTTCAAATTGACATGCTAATGACTCATGATTTAGACATCATCAAAACATCATACAGAACATTCTTCCCACCTAGTTTTAAAGCTCCAAAGTATCGAAAGTACAATGGTACTACCGATCCTCATCAACATCTCTTGGGTATCTTTATGGATTCCCACCAATGGTTGTCCAACCAGGTCTTGTTGATCCATCTGTTCCAAAACTCCCTCAAGGGTGAGGCCCTACAATGGTTCTCCTCTCTCCCTACTGTTGATCTCCTTAATTTCGATATCATCTCCGAGTGATTCGTCGCTCACTTCGAATACATGTCTAATATAGCTCCCACCCAGTTCGATCTGGTCATGGAGAAAATGAAGCCCGATGAGGACATCAAAGTTTGCCAACCGCTGGAGAATTATGTCCTCCCAGATGGAGGTTGTAGCAACCCTGATGATTATCTAGATTTTTTTGGAATTAAAAAGGATTAATTAAGCTTTAAATAGGATTACTATTGTTTAATGGGTTATTCAACATTTATTAAAAGCCCAATTACTTGTAGCCCGATAAGAGCATTTAAAATGGGCCCATAGACCCAATTTTAAGGCTTTTAGGCCCAAGCCCAGCCCTGGAGACATATTAGGTTTATTTACCTATTTTAACGAGATAAATAGAGATAATTCAGGAGGAGTTTGAACAAAATTCAAATTATGGCGCCTAGGCAAGTGGCTGTCTATTGTGCGACCGCCTCTTGGAGATGGCGGTCCAGACCAGACCGCAATCTAGTTCTGAAACTAGGACTTTGAGAGGCATGAAAAGATTGGATTTTTACCATCCCTATCACCATCGATCGATGTGATCTGGCATGGGAGCATATCTAGAGCTATTGGGGGATAGAATCGACGCCCCATAGGACTCCTAATTCGACCTAAACCCTCAGCCCAAGGTCAATTCCTATAAATAGGACCGAGCTCTGCTCTGCGCGAACCCTAACTTTCGGATCGCGTGAAGCAGAGGTATGGTGTCTTTATTTTGAAGTCTTCCTGTAGGATTATTTGTTCCCTTTTATGTCTTCTAACCTCCTTATAAATCCCATGCTAGGAGAACAAGCTATCGAGAAGTTAGAAGGTCTGGAAGTTGTTGGCTGCACGCAAGAAGCACAGGAACGAGAGCATACTTCCGGTGACAAATTCGTAGTCTAGGGGCAATACCAGAGGTAGGTTATCTCATTTATGGCTTGAACAACGTGTTAGGAGTAAAAGCCCTCTAACCTTGCTCATTTTCATCCTCTATACATGGCATATTTGAGGTTTTCATATGACTGCTCAATCTGTTTTCTTACTGCATGTCATTCCTACACCTTTGACTAAAAGATAACAACTTTGGTTTAAAACTCATACCAATTCCATGTATTCCTTCGCCCTAACCATGCTATCATGTCTTATCTTCCTATTCTCTGTAGTTTACATGCATTTATTACCCTAGAGTAGGCTCTGCACGTGGGTACTAACTTTTGTATGTGGCAGATGATGCGATAGACAAATGTCGTTTAAAAATGCCGTGCCACACATAATTTCAAAAATGATAACCACACTCACTCACTTAAAGATATTAAAAAATCAAGTAGAGCAGTGAATACGGGTCGATCCCACGAGGAGGAAATATTTTAAATTAAGCGCGTTGGAAAATTCATATTATTTGAGAAAGAATTGATTTGGAGTGCGTTTGTATAAAAATAAAAAATCAACATGCATGGGAAATAAATCTAACTAAAGAAAATGAGAGGGGTTGAGAAGAGAAGTGTGGAAGAGATAGAAAGAGACATAATGTGAAAAAATGAATTTTATTGCTATGGAATTCAAAATTACAACTATGCAAATCAAAGTTACAACTTGGAAATAAAAGAATAAGGGAAGAAATAAGCCGAGGATTGGAAGAGTGACGACGTCCCTGCCGTGCCGAGCATTTGATCGCCGCCCCACTTTGGTGATGAACGTCGCCGTGAGAGGACCGAGGGAGCAACACTTCCTTAGGAGATGAGAAAGACTTTGAAGGATGGGAAAGATAGAGGAAGAGAGGAGACTTAAGAACAATAAAGAGAAGAAAAGGGGATTGAAGAAGGGAATGGTGAAGGAATATGAAGAAACAGTAAATGAAAAAATGGGTGAAACAGAGGGTGAGAGAAATGAGAATAACTTAAAAATGGATGAGAATTAGGAGATCGGGAAGAAGAGAGAATTGAAGAGCATGAAAAATCCTACAACTAACCTAAAGACTACAAATTAAAATAAAGACCAAAAAGGGGTGAAAAAGGCTTAAGAACTAGCTAAGAACTCACTCGGTCTCTTCTCAGGTGGCTTTTATAGAGTTTATAGGGGCTTCAACAATTGGCAGGCCAAATCTCACCCATTAAGCCTCTGGCCATCAAAGTGAGTGAATTAAGGGGATGTTATGGAGGCTTCGGAGGCGTCAGTTACGCAACTGAAGAGGCGACTGGGTAGCTGGTCGTTCATTTGAATGTGCAACTAAGAAGACGAGCGCCATTTCTTTATTGCCTTATTTTATTTTTTTCCTCGAAACATGTGTCAAGAAGGGGGCGCCTGGGGGC
Organism: Amorphophallus konjac; assembly: GCA_022559845.1. Classification (NCBI taxonomy): domain Eukaryota; kingdom Viridiplantae; phylum Streptophyta; class Magnoliopsida; order Alismatales; family Araceae; genus Amorphophallus; species Amorphophallus konjac. Next base: position 289,050,286 of record CM040126.1, on the reverse strand, counting down.
CTGGGGGCCTCTTAAAGGGCGCATGGTACCCTGGGCGCCTCTATCATGGATTTCCCGCCACTTTCTATCTCGCTTCACGTGCCAGTTTAAAGAAGCGACTGCTCAGTAGGTTTCTTGAGTTGTGCAAAAAGTGCCTCGAACTGTGAGCTTTGAAAGGGGCACCCAGGCAACTAGGCACCTTCTTATTTTTCTTTTATTTTAATCAACTTTGATCTCCGTGCCAGGATGAATTGCCGACTTATCGAATGGTCATTTCTTCGGAAAGGGGCTCCTAAGTGAAGGGGCGCCTTCTTATTTGTCGGTTTCTTTTTTTTTTATTTTTGAAAGAGGCGCCCATCTGCTTGAGTGCCTATTCTTCTGGTCCTGTAAAAATCCAAAATTTAACATATCACTATTCTTTTATCTGAAAATAATTGTGCAACTTCTTGAATGACTCTCAGATTGCCATTTTTACTCAAAAATGATGATAAAATGCATGCAAACTCAAATTGTATGTGAGAGTGAAGTTAACTGTCCTGATTGTACAACTGTGTTCTTTTAATGTGCAATGATGATTTGTGTGATGCAAGTTATGATGTAAAATGTGGTACTCATCACACACCCCAACTTACTCATTTCTAGTCCCTTAGCAATGTAAATAGATTAAAATTTAGGACCAACATGAGTCTACAAAATTCATACTTCTATCTCCAGCTCTTCTTTCATAGAATTTGCCAAAGATTAGGAATCCAGAAACCTTAATATGCACTAGCCTTAGATCATGACTTAAGAATACATCCCAAAGTTTAATAGCACTTGTGTATGTGTAATACCAAATCCACAGTTAAGACAATTGCATCTCTCATTTGTTATTCCAAGCACATGTCTTTCAACCCTACACTTCCTAACTCAGAGCATTAAGCATACCAACTTTTTATCTATCTTATTTCATTGTCCCTTTGGGATATTTTATATATATATATTTTTCACACTTGATGTTGCACTACCATGCACCTTTGTACGCGAACCTCAACTCTTACTTTAGGAGAAGTAGGCCCAGTTACTGGGATCAAGGTTCCCTTTTCCATTTTACTCGAACCTCAACACTTGTAAGGTGAAGCAGCCCCGGTTACTAATATTAAGGGCATTTTTCATGGTGTTTTCAAATTTTTTTTTTTCAATGTGCTTTTGCAGTTATTGATAGATAACTTCGCAGAAAGCTTGAAAATATCTCCTTCTTGAGAAGTGCAGAGCATCAGACTCAATACCCAAAAATAACAGAAGGCTTGTCATATTTGTTCTATTAGTGTGCAACGTGATTTTCTTTTATAAAGTGCACATGAACTTTAAGGAGCTTCTTTTATCAATTTTCCTTAGCTAGATTGTCTAAAATTTCCATCATCCTTTTCCCAAGCCTCTTCTATTCTAGAATTACTTTCAATAAGAGTGTAAATCAAGAGAACTCAGTCGGGGATTTCATTTTTTCTCTTTCATGTACAAATGGTATGCAGGACATTATACAAAAAACTCTCATCAGGTTGTACTATATGCATATGCATCATGAAAATTTTTCTCTCCCCCCAACTTAAATGACATTGTCCTCAATGGCATATAAAATTGAAATGAAAGAACAGTGTAATAGAAAATATTACTGAGTAGGAAAGAGATAACCTGATATGCGAGGCGAAAGGCACCTTTAAAAGAACAGTGACAGCTCCTTCTCCTCGGCCTGCTTATTGGAACACACTAAACAAAAGCATCAAATAAAGAAAAACCCTGGGTTGCCTCCCAGACGCACTAAGTTTTACATCTTCAGCCAGATGCATGAAAGCTCCATAACCAACGAGTTGATTTTAAAATGAGCCACCAAAGAATTTTGTTCTTACTAAATTTTTTTTTCATGCCCTGAAGAAAACGAGTGTGGCTGGTGAATGCAAGGGCAAGACAGATATTGGGGTAGAGGTAGCTCAAAAGAATCACCCCGATCATAGGATATAGGAGGAACATTACTCAAGATCATATCGTCAATAATAAAATATTCCTCTTGAAGGTCTATAAAAGAAGTGAATGAAGTGATGCAGACCTTATCTTTCAAAAAAATTTCACTTTTGTGAATATTAGTGAGGTGTGGAGAGAACGAAGAGTGAGTGGCTGCCATAAATTGATTGGTGTCGAGGAGGTTATCAACATCAACAGCCAAAGAAATGTGCTCCTCAACACAATGGTCATGAGATTCCATGGGATCAGATAAATGAGCTAGACGTAGAGCAAGGTTAGACCAATCGGCTGGAGGAATGTTAGAAGAATCACAGTGGTCATGAATTGGTATAAGCTCTACCGTCTCCTCCAGATTGAAAATATAAAAATTGTCATGCGGTAGATTCAACCTATTCAATTCTTCATTAACCCCAATTGCACGGTTCAAGCACGTGCTCATTAAAAATCTGCTGACAATTTCCCTCTATAATCCCTTCATCTTCGGAATTAAAATTGATTTGAGTGTTATGATATTGAGGAATCAAGGATTGATCACAGTCAGTGCGAAGGACTTGATGAGTAGGATTGGATCCAGAATAGTCAAAGAATTGATCTCCCTCCATGTTTTTGACTTCCTGAGTTAGCCTGTTGATTCGCTCTTGGAGGGATTGACTTAGGAGAATTAATTGATTGAATTGCTCATCTGGGTTATTATCTGAGGGTGAAAGAGATGAATAGCAAGGAGAAGAATTATCATAATAGTCATTAGAGTTTGGGGCCCAAATTTAATTTTCATTATTCACTTCTTCTCCTCCCAACTTGGACTCCTCATTATTTTCCTTGGCCATTACAAGTTGAGTTTCAAGAGCTTCCTCCCAGTTCTCCCGATATGGCCACTCCATACTACCCTCATCATCAAAAATTATTTGAGAGTTATTGGATTGAGAAATTATGGATTACTCATTCAGGTCATAATTAGGAAATGAATTTTCAAAGTTTTCAACAGGGAGGCTAGCATTTAGGTCCAGTTTAAACTCTTTATTAAGTCGGTCAAACTAAGCTTGAATGGACTGTGGATTGGCCAAGATGAGTTGAGTCAACTGATTAAATTTATCATGAAGATTAGACTGTAAAGGAGCTGGATGTGTTGGGTTGTACTTAGACTGGGGTGAATAAAGATCAGGATAAGAATCAGTCTGGTACTGAGGTGAATGTGAATAGCTGGTTGTCCTTGAGAGTGGCCTTGATTGTAAGGATGATTGGAATATGAAGCCCAATTTGAAAAGTGTAAGCTTGAAGGATTTTGCATGTGGTCTTGGTAATGTGCCCAAGAAGATGATTGTTAGTTTTCCCGCCTAGGATATGGATTTGTGTGAGAATAAGGGGTGGAAAAATCTGATGACAATTGGTATGGTTCTTGGGTGAAAGATGAATTGTGAAGCTCATTGTGGAAGAATGAAGGATCTTGATGATAATGGGCAAATGAAGGATTTGAATTCAAGTAGCCCGCATGGTTGAACATGAAAGAATCTATAATGGACCCGAACAAAAGTGGATGTGGCAATGCAAAAGGCCCAAGAAAGAGTGATGCTTTTTTTTAATTTTTTTAATTTTTTTTATTTTGTAGGAAAATGTTTTTTGTTTTGTTTTGTTTTGTTTTGTTTTATTGAAACAATGCAATGAATTAATTCCTAAATGAATGGTTCGTGCAACAATGATGATGATTTTTTTAAAATTTTGAAGAATTATGCGATGAATGAATTAGTAAATGTAAATGTTATAAATTAATCACTATATGAATGCAAACATAATTTTTTTTTATTATTAGTAAACATTTTTTTTGATAAAGGAGAATTGACACTCACTACCAAATTGGTCAATTGGCCAGGTAAGAGGTGGAGTTGTGGGAGGGTCCCCCTACTTTCGTAGGGTCCTAATTAAATAACCACAAACTCGCTTAGGCGTTTGCCTTTTAACCCCTAGCCTTAGACACCAATTTTTCAAAATGATAATAAATTTCAAAACTCCCTCTCTTTTTTTAATATGTGAAACCTTCTAAGGGTAATCTACCTCTGGGTACTTTGTGATACAACCGGCCCGGCTTCCGTGAGGGAATCTACGGGTGCGGAGATTTATGGAGGTCTTAGAAAAGGGGATTCTAGTCCAAAGAGATAGAATGCTCAATAGAGGGTCCTCCCAATTCCAAGAGAGGTGTAAGGAACCTAATGTGCCCTTAAGAAGTGGAAATAGAAAGAAGAGAGAATTATTATTATTTTTTCAAATGATAATGATGCAAATAAATGGAGAATCAACTAAAATACATGAAAAATATGCATCTACAATAAAAACATGATAGCATGAGACTAATTTTTTTTTATGATTTTCTGTTTCTGATTTTTTTTCTGAGATTTTTTTTTTGGATTTTTAAATAAGAGATGAATGCAAGAAGCTATAAACTAAAAATAACAAAGAACATGCAAATTTATTACAAAATGAAGCCTCAAATGATGTTTTTGTGTTTTATGATTTTTTTTATAGATTTTTAGGAATTTGTCAGATTTTTTTCAGAATTTTTTAGAAATAAATAGAACATAACCTTTACCTACATGTACTGACCTTTAGCGACGCTTGAATTTCTTGGATTTTCTGAGTTCTAGCTTTCTGTTACAGTTCTGGCTTTCAGCGATGCTTTTTATGACAATTTATTTTCTGAGATTTTTAGGTCCAAATTTTTATGATTTTTTATTTTTTTATTTTTCCTGCAAAATAAAAGTTAAAAAATTAGTATTCACGTATATACATCAAACACAAGAATTTCCAACCATAAACAATAATTTCCTCCCCGGCAACAACGCCAAAAATTGATGCGCTCGACAAATGTCATTTAAAAATGCCGTGCCACACACAATTTCAAAAATGATAACCGCACTCACTCACTTACAGATATTAGAAAATCAAGTAGAGCGGTGAATACGGGTCAATCCCAAGAGGAGGAAATATTTTAAATTAAGCGCATTGGAAAATTCATGTTATTTGAGAAAGAATTGATTTGGAGTGCATTTGTACAAAAATATAAAATCAACTTGCACGGGAAATAAATCTAACTAATGAAAATGAGAGGGGTTGAGAAGAGAAGTGTGGAAGATATAGAAAGAGACACAATGTGACAAAATGAATTTTATTGCTATGGAATTCAAAATTACAACTAAGCAAATCAAAGTTACAACTTGGAAATAAAAGAATAAGGGAAGAAATAAGTCGAGGATTGGAAGAGTGACGCCGTCTCCGCCGTGCCGAGCCTTTGATCGCCGCCCCGCTTTGGTGATGAACGCCACCGTGAGAGGATCGAGGGAGCAACTCTGCCTTAGGGAGATGAGAAAGACTTTGAAAGATGGGAAAGATAGACGAAGAGAGGAGACTTAAGTACAATAAAGAGAAGAAAAGGGGATTGAAGAAGGGAACGGTGAAGGAATATGAAGAAACAGTAAATGAACAAATGGGTGAAACAGAGGGTTAGAGAAATGAGAATAACTTAAAAATGGATGAGAATTAGAAGATCAGGAAGAAGAGAGAATTGAAGAGCATGAAAAATCCTACAACTAACCTAAAGACTACAAATTAAAATAAAGACCAAAACAAGGTGAAAAAGGCTTAAGAACTAGCTAAGAACTCCCTCGGTCTCTTCTCGGGTGGCTTTTATAGAGTTTACAAGGGCTTCAACGATTGGCAGGCCGAATCTCGCCCACTAAGCCTCTAGCCATCAAAGGGAGTGAATTAAGGGGACGTTATGGAGGCTTTGGAGGCGTCAGTTACGCAACTGAAGAGGCGACTGGGCAGCTGGTCGTTCATTTGAATGTGCGACTAAGAAGACATGCGCCATTTCTTTATTGCCTTATTTTATTTCTTGCCTCGAAACATGTGTCAAGAAGGGGGCACCTGGGGCCCTCTTAAAGCGCCTGGTACCCTCAGCGCCTCTTTCATGGATTTCCTGCCACCTTTTGCCTTGCTTCACGTGCCAATTTAAAGAAGCGATTGCTTAGTAGGTCGCCTATTCAACATTTCCGTACTTTGACTACTACCTCGAGTTGTTAAAAAAGTGCCTCGAACTGTAAGCTTTGAAAGGGGCATCCAGGTAGCTGGGCGCCTTCTTATTTTTCTCTTATTTCAATCAGCTTTGATCTACGTGTCGGGATGAATTGGCGACTTGTCGAATGGTCATTTCTTCAGAAAGGGGCGCCTTCTTATTTTTCTGTTTCTCTTTTTTTTTTTTTTAAAGAGGCATCCATCTGCTTGGGTGCCTTGATGTAAAACCACCTTGGGGGTGGCAGCCACTCAACCAACGCCCCTTGGACCTATCTATGTAAGCAACCGAACCGAACGGCGGATTCACTCAAGCGGGTTCACCCGCGTCACGCACACCCGGGTCCGTAGGTGGACCGGCGATGATGGTGAGGGTCCCAGGATGGACCTTGGGGTTCCAGGGGTATGGATAGCTTGGGGAGGACCCCAATGGGCCAGGGATGCCCAATCCAATAGGCTGCCGGCACGCCGAGGGCGCAGGTTGTAGGGTGTGCTCTCTTACAACTCGCTCCATGGTGGTCACTCAATTTGATTGGTTTTGGATCGGGCACTCACTCGCCGTCCGACGGAGCTAAAAGACAATACTAATTAAGCAATGATAAACCAGTAGAGGAACTGACCAGGAGCTCACCTGATCGGCGTGAAGACGCTGATCCTGGTCGAAGATGAGGCGAGCGGGGAAGCGTGGGTATGCCACCCGCATGCTGCGCCGATGAAACTTCAACCTGTACCAGTCAATTACATACACTACACCTCATGCATGAGGGTTGGACTAGGGGTGGGGGTTTAAAACTTACATAAAAACACTACCTCCCACAGGGAGGGACTTTAAGCTGGCCAGGCGGGGCGGGGGAACTCATGAGATATTCGAATTGCCAAACTATGCGGTTCTGTCCACCTCTGAAACTGTTGGACAGACAGGTGAAGACGACACCGCCACGGATTCCACCGAGATCAGATGCTGACGGGACCAGCGCCGAAACGTCTTGAGATGGCCCAGGATGATGCTCAAAGTATTGGGGAATTTTCTGATGCTACCGGTGGCTGAGTCGAAGTTAGGATCGAAGCTGGTCGGATCTGACTCTGGAAACCCCTGAACTATTGCTGCTGGAAGACGTGGCCGCCACGAGCGCTCCCAGGGTCCGATGATGGCGGGACTGGAACCGTTACGACCGTTGACAGCTCCACTTCGATCGGAGACCCACGGGGTTAGCGACGGAGGTCGGAGTAGATCACGAGACCCAGAAAGGTAAAGGGGGGGTCGGATCTGATTCAGGATTGACTGACCTACGTACTCCGAGAAAAGAATTCAGAACATTACGCTCCGAGGTCCGAATGGGGCTCTATTTCTTTAAGATGAAAGGAAACATGGAGGAGAAGGATTCAGCCAAGAGCCGCTCCAAGAATCTCAGAGGACTAGTGGTGGGAGCCGCCGCAAACTATTGCTGATTGTCTGCTAGGGAGGAACTGCGCAGTCTGGCGAAGATGGATCCTCTGGACAGCGTGGACGTCAGATGGAGGCGGGACCACCTCACCTGCGAAGCTACTTCGGCGAGCTTTCCACTGGTATAGGATATGCCACCAGGAGGTTCGCGATGATGAAGTGGCATCCTCTGCAACTCCGGGTTACTCTATTGCTGCAAACCTATTCTGGGTGTGGTGGTGGATGGAAGTGCTAATGGGGTAAGTGAGAGGGGGACATGGGGGAAAACGGGGCTGGGGTGCTGCTTGGTGGGAGAAGGGGCCAAAGGAAGTCAAACCAGGGTGAGGGAGGGGGTGTGGGGGCTGCTGGGGTCGAAGCTAGGGTGGGGGAGAGAGGGCTACGGCCTGGGTAGAGAGGGTAGAGGGCGCAGGTTGGCAAAGACGGAGGGAGAGGGATTTGAATTTGGTTTAATGGTGGGTGATTAATGTAGCCTTGGGGAGGGGAAAGGGTGTGTGGGGAGTGTGGAAGGGTGCTTGGTTGAATGAAAGGGTGGCTTGGGGAGAGGGATTCTCTCTTGGGATGGTGGTGGAGTTAATGGGGTAGTAATGGGGTATAAGGATATGAAAGGTCAAGGGTGATGTGGCTAGGTGAGGTGGCAAGTGGTAGTGATGTGGCAAGGGGTGGTTGGGTGAGGTGGAGGGTGAGGTGGAGGAGAGAGAGTCAAATTTGAGAGGGAGGAGAGAGAATGGGGGTTGCCCCCTAGAGAGAGAGAGGGAGATGGGAATGGACTTCTCACCCTAGGGTTTCTCACACTCACAATTGGTTTCTCACCAAATGACACTCAAGACTGAGTTTTGGAATTTCATCAAGTTTTCATTAGCTTCAAATGAGGGAGTTGGGTCCTATTTATAGGAGCTCAACTCTTTACATGACCATATTATCCTTGACTTAACACAAAAATGACCAAAGCTAACCAAATGGGGGCGCCCCTGGGCTAGCCCTTACAATTGGGACAATTAAGCCTAACATGTTATCTAATTGACCCAATAACATACTTAACTGACTCAATTAAAGTAAATTACAGTAATAAGACTCAAATAAAGTGGAAAATACATGATACTACTTGAGAAATAAGCCATAAAATCATGCCGATTACTACCGGGGTGATGTGGCGAGTAGTGGGAACTAGAGCTGCTGATGATGTCCCCATCATACCCCCGAGGTGCGGAGAACTCGACCCTGTCGAGTAAGGGACGTTCCTGGCTTGCCCATGTGTGTACCGACGGGCCCGGCCCTTTCACCTCACAAGGTACTGCTTGATTGCCCCGCTCCTGGTGGCGTCATTCTGTTCAACTAGTATCAAATCTTTGTGCTCATGCCGGGCTCTCCAGGTTAGAATGGGGCTCTCATTGGTGGGGTCACTCTCAAAAGGGGGTATGGGCTCAATATCCTCGCTAGGTGCCACTGCGGTGCCCTTGTAAGGCACAAGGTCCGCAACACTATAATGAGGGCTGACCCCGTATTCTTTCAGAAGGGCCAACTCATTGGCATTTATGCTCAATTGTCCCAGGACCTTAAAGGGTCCAGTTCCTCGAGCCCTAAGCTTAGAGGAAACTCTAGGGAAGTGCCTCTTTGTCCTGACCATCAAATAGTCACCCTCTTTGAAGTTTTGGTTTCCTCTGCGAGTATCTGTTTACCTTTTACAAATCCTATTGCCTTTGCTGATGTGCTTACAAGCATGTAACCCTGAGACATGTTGGACATGGGACTTGGTGAATGCTAACACTCTATTGGATGGTGAGTGTCCCGGGCACCCAAATGTGGAGCTAGTTTGTCCAGACTTTCTATGAAGGTTGGTGAGGACGAGAGGGCCAGGACTTCCAAATGTAGCCCTATCATGCATAGCTTTCCTATTGATGGTTGGAGGGTCAGGGCATCCAAATGTGGTTCTAACATGCATAGGCCCCCTATCAAAGTGGGTGAGTAATGGAGGGTCTATGTGCCCGAGTTCACTTACCTTATATGACCCTAGACGAAATGATGCATGTGACTCCAACCTCTCATGTTCTTGATGGACCCTTGGATGATTGACTTGTGAGGGGATGAGGTAGTGGCATTCTTTGATGAATTGGGATGTGGTTTGTGGGTTGAGGGGTTCCCTAAATGAGGGATCAAAAGGGTCAAAGAAGGTCAGGTTTTTGATGAAGTGTGGGTGTGACTCGCTCTAAGGGACTGGTTCGGGACCCACGAGGTATGTGGTGGTGGAGATGCCATAGTAGTGGTCCTAATCTAACATGGTGGGTTGGGGCAGGGAATAGTGGGTGGTCAGTATGATAGGTGGATCATTAGGGTACTCGAGTTCCCATGAGAAGGGGTCATAGGGTTCACAAAGTGTTTGTTCTGTAAAGAAGGACTCCAAGTCTTCTAGGCTCTCAGGAGGTGATGGGTGGTCAGCATGGTGATAGAAGGGGAAAGAAATAGGATGGGGCCATGATTCCCACTTGGTGGGGTCAAAGGGATCACGAAAGGTATGGTCGGTGCTGGTATGTTCTTCCGCAAAAGATTCCCACATCACAAGTTCCTCATCATGAGGGTTTTCCCTAAGTGTAGGGGACAATAGGGTATCGATCTTGAATGGATGTTTAGGCTCTCTTTCTGAGATAAGAAATTCCAGTTTGTGGATCAAGTCAGGTTCCTCGAGTGTCGAGAGGAGTAAGAGGAGGTCACTAGTGTAGCAACCCACAGTATAGACTGAGGTGATGGACCCGACACATAGGTGAATGAGGTCTAGCGTCTGTGGTTGGTCGGTTCCTAGAGCCAACATGCTAGTCAGCCCAAGTTGCCATCTTAAGCCCTTGATAAGATCATCAAAAGTCTCTACCTGATGGGGACATCCCTTGCCCCTCCACATTTTCTGAAGCTCGGATTGATCGTCGGTGTACGCCATTATGTTCCTCATGTGTTTGTGAGTCGAGTCATGTAATTTTCTTATTTTTATTTGAGTCTTAAACATGTAATTTTCCCTTTATTGAGTCATGTACCTAGGTTAGAAAGTCATTTTCCTAAGTCTTGAAGTCATTATGTTGGTTTGATAGGTTAATGGGCCCAATTCATTGGGCTAGGCCCAGGGGCGCCCCTCCCTTGGACTGTTTGGTCATTAGTTAGTTTGTCAGGGTCAGTTTGGTCTTAGGAAAAGTGTGGGGTCTATAAATAGCCCCACCCCTCTCTCATTTGTAACAATTATGCTTGAATATTGAATCCAGAAAATTTCCACACCTTCTAGTTCCCTCTCAATATCTCCCTCTCTCTCTCTCTCTTACTATCACTCTCTCTAAGTGGGTTGTGCCCCCTCTCTCTCTCCTCCCCACCCCAATTTTGAAATTCATTCTCTCTCCTCCCCATTCACCCCTCATTAAGACCCCTTCCCCATGCACTCATTCAATTCCCCCTCCAACCCCTAGGTGGAAACCCCTTCTCCTAGGCACCTTTCCACTCTCCCAAGTAACACTCCCTCTCCCCAAGACTGAAAGAGCCCTTCCCTAGGCCAAATTTTGAATTTCCCTCTCCCTTGGGCTGTGCCCTTTGATCTCCCCACCTCCCTAACCACCCAAGGTCGCACCCCCCCTTCCCCATCCACCAAATAACCCCTTGTTCATGCCCTTCCCCACACCCTCTCCTCCACCTATTCTGTCCCTATTGCAGGTTTCAGAAAAGCAGTGATTTGCAGTAGCAGCCACGACTTCCCCTGAAGGCTCCCGGTGGCATATCTTATATTGCTGGAATTGAATCCAAGTCTTCTTTCCAACGGTGGTACTCCTGCCTGCATCCGAGTTCGGAGATGTCCGGAGGAACGTCATCTTCAACGACTGCGCAATCTGTCCCAGACTGAAGGCCAGAGCGATCTTGGAAGCCATTGAGCGATTAACCTTGAAGGAATTCGATCACACTTTCTTCTACAAAATTCTTCTTCGTCTAGTCCTCCATCAGTAGCAGAAGGAACGACGCCAATCGCCCACCCGAGCTATTTGTTCTGAATTTCTTTGCCGGAGTGTGCAGTCTGCCCCCTGCAGGTCCAGGTTCGACCTGTCTTCACTTATCCGGCCATCATTCTCCTCTCCGACCTCGGATTGTGGCCCCGTCAATTTCTGCTCGAAGCTACTCCGACCACGATCGTGTCACCGCCAGTTTCGTTCGATTTGGAGTTCGGGAGCGACCGCAGTGCCTTCTACAATCCACTGTATCAGTTCTGCATCAGTCAGAGGCAGAGTGTTGCTGTGCTGCTCCAGTCGCCGGTCCGATCAGCCCCGCGTTCCAGAGCTTCCCAAAAAATTCAAGCATCATCCTCGGCCAGCTGGGGAACTTTTGGCACCAGTTTCATCAAATTTGGAGCTCGGTTGAGTCCATGGCAGCATCTTCATCAACAACCTGTTCAGCAAAACTGAAGAGTGGCAGAACCGGTGAAGCTTGGAGAGTCGGCGTTCTCTTCATAATTTCCCCACCCCGCTTGGCCGGCTGAAGGCCCCTCCCTGCGTGGAGGTAATCTTGGTTGTAATAAGTCTAACCCCCACCCCAAGAGCCCCCCTCCTGTGAGAGGTGTAGTTCATGTAATAATATTTTCGCAGATTTGAAGCGACACCGACGCGGCTTGCGGGTGCAAACCCTTGCCTCCCCGCTCGCCCCCGTCTTCGGCCGGAGTTGGCGTCTTCACGCCGGCTAGGTGAGCCTCGGTCCCCCTTTCCTTGCTGGTCAATATCACTTGCTTAGCTTAGTATTCTTGCTTTGCTGCGTCGGACGGAGAGCGAGGGCCCGGCCCAAATTGCCGAACACGTGAGTGTCCATCGCGGGCGAGTTGTGAGCGAGCCATTTCAACCCACACCCATGGTGTGACGGCCGCCCGTGAGTGGGCATCCCTGGCCCAATTGGGGTTCTCCCCAAGCTTGCCAAGCACCGGAGCATCATTGTCCCACCCCGGACCCTCTCCATTATCGTTTAGTTGCCCACGGGCACAAGTGTGCACCAAGCGAGTGAACCGCTCGAGTGGTATCATCGCCAATTTGCTTGCTTGCAACCTTAGGTCCAAGGGTCATATTGTCTTGTGGTCATCACCCCAAGGTGGTGTCACATCAAGTGGTATCAGAGCAAGTTCACAGCTTGTCTCTATCAAGTTGGTCCTAGGACGCTCATATGCATTTAGAGTCTTCGGTTGCATCTCTTTTGTCCACTAGCATGGCTTCTTCATGTAAGTCACATCTATCTCACTCGGCCCTCCGCAAAGGTCCGATTGACACCCCTTTGGACAAAGTCCTATTTGAGGACCTTATCTTTAACGGATACCACCCTAGTGCATATTTAGAGTGGGAGGAAAACATGGACAAATACTTTAAAAGGAATCCAATGACTGAACCCATGAAAATCTACCTTGCCAAGAGTCGACTTGTGTACCATGCCGAGGATAGGTGGAAGTTCATTGAACAATTTAGGAGGGTTATGAGGCTAGAGCCTATTAACACATGGGAGAACATGAGAGCCGAACTTAGGAAAGTCTACACTCCCCGACCTCCTCCCTCCTACCCGGGTTACCAAAACTCGAGGAGCACTCCCACTCCTCCAACCCCACCCGTCCAAACCCTTACCACTAGAACCCAAGTGTCCAAGACCTCCACCTCCCCACCTAACCCCATGAGGGCCCCCACACCCCAACCAAACCCCCCTTCCCTAACCTACACTAGTCAAGCCCCTTTAGCTCCCACTTCCACCCCAAACGATCCCAAGGACAAGAGACCCCTAACCGACCCAATTCCCTCCATGGTGACCACCACTTATCCAACCCTCACCATTAAAAATCAAGTGGACACCGCGTCCACCCCTCCACCTAGGGCCATAATGGCCACCACCCCCAAACCCAAAACCCCTCACCAAACCCGTACCCCACAAGCCCCCTTGACCACCACCACAAACCCACCATCGTCCCCAAAAAGGGACACATCTCCCAAAATAAATCAACCCAAAACCCCTCACCCAACCCACCTCCCACTTCCTACACCAATCTTTCCCCAACCTAGGCCTCCTCTACTTCCCCTTCCTATCCCAACCCAAGCCCATGCTTGTTCACCACCCCGGGTGTGTCATACGCTAGCTATCACCAAACCACCCACCATAGATCCCCCTACTCCATTAGCAATAGAAGTTGCTACCCACACACCTACCCAAGTGGAGAAGGATGCCCATCCGAATCCACCTCCCAACATAGAGGAAATCCAAAGGCCAAACAACTCACACACCTCTAGCCTAGCTCCTCTAGAGACACCCAACCTCACCATAGATAAGTCCATACTCCAATTGCTCAAGAAAGGTCTCACCATTCCTAGTTCACAACCATGCCACCTACCCATGGGATATCAATCCCAAATCATTCCCATTCAGCCACATGTCACTTATCAAACTTCCTATTGTGTGGAAGATTTGGGAGACTTAGTGAACTACCTACATTGGCAAATTCACTTGACCAATATGCTAGCCTTGAGGCCGTCCGAAACTAACACCATTAGCCTAGCATATCCCTCCATTGGCTCCATCACTTCCATCTACACTAATGGCCAAGTTACTAGTGAGATCATCCTCCTTCTTCCCATGGAGGAAGAACCTATCCTAGTCCACTCCCCAACCATTAAGATCCCAAGTGCTTTGATCGGTCAACCCATTAGCAACCTTGGCCCAATTATTGAGGAGGATGACTCACCATTCGAGGACCTTGAGAGCATAGAGTACCCCTACCAAGGTGACCCTTACCATGATCCCTTTGACCCTTTTCTATGGGAGCCTAGATCTCAATGTAACCCACTCACCTTATTCACCACCCACCTTACCCTACCCTTACCACCCATGATAACCCAAAACCTTCCCTTCCTAGAATTGGGTTACACCAATGAAGCCTTAACCATAGGCAACATACACAATGGGATTGATAGATGGCCCCACTCCATGATGTCTCCCTTCTTAGATCCCTTTGACTCATACGAATGGAAGCTCAAGGGCCACCCCACACCTATGCACATAGAAGTCATCACTAGGATTGAAATGCATGAGCTTAGGCATACCACCCCACTTGACATGATTAGAAAGTCGGGTCCATTCATTCATATCACCCACATGTCAAGAAGAAAACATGAGTGGTCAATATTTGGTTGTAATGGTCCATCATCATTCATCATAAATCTCAAGCATGTTAGGAGCATTCATGGATGTCCGGGTCCCCCGGCACTCATCACACTCACACATGAAAGGGACACCTATGGATGCCCCGGTCCTCCCAAGACATTCAAAGTCTTCATAACATCAATGCATGATAGGTCTACATGTGGTTGCCCTGGACCACCTTTGCATACCACGCACTACTCACTCACACCGCATCTTAGTACATGGCATATGCATCAAAACATGCATCAAGCAAAAAGCGGGCAAAAACTCGTGAGCGCCACTTGAAATTCCACGTTGGCGACTTGATGATGATGATAATTTTGGAGTGGCTCTACTCTAGGGTCACCTCCAATTTGAGGGCACGAGGACTTGGACCTTGCCAAGTTCCGAGTGGCCTTGGCACCCGGCTTGC
Source organism: Amorphophallus konjac (assembly GCA_022559845.1). Classification (NCBI taxonomy): domain Eukaryota; kingdom Viridiplantae; phylum Streptophyta; class Magnoliopsida; order Alismatales; family Araceae; genus Amorphophallus; species Amorphophallus konjac. Next base: position 289,035,218 of record CM040126.1, on the reverse strand, counting down.
GGGTTGAACTTACCAATGGGTTTTGGGATTCATCCCACTTCCCACGTGGCGGATCCAGCACCCTCTAAGGGTACCGCGGTGGATCCTAGTGAGTGTCTTGAGCCTACACCTATCCTTGTGAGAGACACCCTCGGAGTGCCACCACAAACTAGCCCGAGAGCCCGACGTCAGCACATGGCAGCAATACTAAGCAAAGCAAGATCTCTTCGCCAGCCTAAGGGTGTGTCCGAGCCACTTTGTCGAGTGGAAGCACCGTTCCTCGGCTATGGACATGGGTCGAGTTTGGAGAACAAGGTTCGCCCGGAACTGCGTTTGGGATGCTACTTCCTCGGTGGACCCATACTCGACAGGGTCGAGTTTTCCCCACCCCGGGGGTATGATGGGGACATCCCTTGCCCCTCCACATTTTCTGAAGCTCGGATTGATCGTCGGTGTACGCCATTATGTTCCTCATGTGTTTGTGAGTCGAGTCATGTAATTTTCTTATTTTTATTTGAGTCTTAAACATGTAATTTTCCCTTTATTGAGTCATGTACCTAGGTTAGAAAGTCATTTTCCTAAGTCTTGAAGTCATTATGTTGGTTTGAGAGGTTAATGGGCCCAATTCATTGGGCTAGGCCCAGGGGCGCCCCTCCCTTGGACTGTTTGGTCATTAGTTAGTTTGTCAGGGTCAGTTTGGTCTTAGGAAAAGTGTGGGGTCTATAAATAGCCCCACCCCTATCTCATTTGTAATAATTATGCTTGAATATTGAATCCAGAAAATTTTTCACACCTTTTAGTTCCCTCTCAATATCTCCCTCTCTCTCTCTCTCTTACTATCACTCTCTCTAAGTGGGTTGTGCCCCCTCTCTCTCTCCTCCCCACCCCAATTTCGAAATTCATTCTCTCTCCTCCCCATTCACCCCTCATTAAGGCCCCTTCCCCTTCCCCATGCACTCATTCAATTCCCCCTCCAACCCCTAGGTGGAAACCCTTTCTCCTAGACACCTTTCCACTCTCCCAAGCAACCCTCCCTCTCCCCAAGACTGAAAGAGCCCTTCCCTAGGCCAAATTTCGAATTTCCCTCTCCCTTAGGCTGTGCCCTTTCATCTCCCCACCTCCCTAACCACCCAAGGTTGCACCCCCCCTTCCCCATCCACCAAATAACCCCTTGTTCATGCCCTTCCCCACACCCTCTCCTCCACCTATTCTGTCCCTGTTGCTAGTTTCAAAAAAGTAGTGATTTGCAGTAGCAGCCACGACTTCCCCTGAAGGCTCCCGGTGGCATATCTTATATTGCTGGAATTGTCTCCAAGTCTTCTTTCCAACGGTGGTACTCCTGCCTGCATCTGAGTTCGGAGCTGTCCGGAGGAACGTCATCTTCAACGACTGCGCAATCTGTCCCAGACTGAAGGCCAGAGCAATCTTGGAAGCCGTTCAACGGCCAACCTTGGAGGAATTCGATCACGCTTTCTTCTACAAAATTATTCTTCGTCTAGTCCTCCATCAGTAGCAGAAGGAACGATGCCAATCGCTCGCCCGAGCTATTTTTTCTGAATTTCTTCGCCGGAGTGTGCAGTCTGCCCCCTACAGGTCCAAGTTCGACCTGTCTTCACTTCTCCGGCCACCATTCTCCTCTCCGTCCTCGGATTGTGGCTCCGTCAATTTCTGCTCGAAGCTACTCCGACCCCGATCGCGTCACCAGTTTCGTTCGATTTGGAGTTCGGGAGCGACCGCAGTGCCTTCTGCAATCCACTGTATCAGTTCTGCATCAGTCAGAGGCAGAGTGTTGCTGTCCTGCTCCAGTCGCCGGTCCGATCAGCCCCGCGTTCCAGAGCTTCCAAAAAATTCAAGCATCATCCTCGGCCAGCTGGGGAACTTTTGGCACTGGTTTCGTCAAATTTGGAGCTCGGTTGAGTCCGTGGCAGCATCTTTATCGACAACCTGTTCAGCAAAACGGAAGAGTGGCAGAACCGGCGAAGCTTGGAGAGTCGGTGTTCTCTTCATAATTTCCCCACCCCGCTTGGCCGGCTGAAGGCCCCTCCCTGTGTGGAGGTAATCTTGGTTGTAATAAGTCTAACCCCCACCCCAAGAGCCCCCCTCCTGCAAGAGGTGTAGTTCATGTAATAATATTTTCACAGATTTGAAGCGACACCGACGCGGCTTGCGGGCGCACACCCTTGCCTCCCCGCTCGCCCCCGTCTTCGGCCGGAGTTGGCGTCTTCATGCCGGCTAGGTGAGCCTCGGTCCCCCTTTCCTTGCTGATCAATATCACTTGCTTAGCTTAGTATTCTTGCTTTGCTGCGTCGGACGGAGAGCGAGGGCCCGGCCCAAATTGCCGAACACGTGAGTGTCCATCGCGGGCGAGTTGTGAGCGAGCCATTTCAACCCACACCCATGGTGTGACGGCCGCCCGTGAGTGGGCATCCCTGGCCCAATTGGGGTTCTCCCCAAGCTTGCCAAGCACCGGAGCATCATTGTCCCACCCCGGACCCTCTCCATTATCGTTTAGTTGCCCACGGTCACAAGTGTGCACCAAGCGAGTGAACCGCTCGAGTGGTATCATCGCCAATTTGCTTGCTTGCAACCTTAGGTCCAAGGGTCATATTGTCTTGTGGTCATCACCCTAAGGTGGTGTCACATCACTACCTCATAGCAGGTTTAGAATGTGGTGTGATAGGAGATGAAGGGCACTATGGGGAGGTGTCGCACCTGAGGTAGGCAGAGTGGGCTCGGGCTTTCCAAGTTTGGACATTTCTTTAACCAATGGGCTAGAGATTCCTCTAAGGTTATTTCACTTTCTTTGGCCAAGGTGGGGAGATTCGGGATTCTAGGCTAGTCCTTTTCTCGGGTTTGGAGGTGGAGACACCTAGCTGCACCTAACTGTAGGTCAACGGGTGGGATGGGGATTTCCTGGCCTGACTCATGACATTGCGACTCGTATTCTTCTTCCCAGTCGGGGGAGGCCTCATGCACTTCAATCACACTCTCATCCCTTTGGGGTGGGGATGTTTTACTCTCCAAGGGCATGGTAGGTTGCTCCTTGGTGGGACATTGACCGGCCATGTGTCCCAACTCGTGGTACCTATAACATTCTATCTTCTTAGCATCACCCGAGGTGGACCAACTCATTTCTATCCCTATGGGGCTCTTTCCTTTCCAGAAAGGGTGAGGCTAGAGATGGTAGTTGCTGGAGTGGAAGGGAGTGGGCCATGGACCCTACTTGGTCTAGGTGAGGAACCCTTTATGGGAGGGGCTAAGTTGGCTTGTGGGGCCAAGCCTTCAGGGTCGAATGGCCGACGGGAAGTAAGTCTAGCAATCCTCTCAAGATCTCGGGCTATTTGGTATACACTGGGGGAGGGTCGGGGTGCATAGATTGTTCTAAGCTCGGTCTTCATGCCTTCCCATATGCGAATGGGATTCTGCCTCCTAACCCTCCTTAGACCCTCAAGGTTTCTCCATTCTATCTTGCCGAGGGGACCGAGGGTCTCCGTGGCGACGCGCACCTTCCTTTCCTCGGACATGTAGTAGTGGTGAAAGTATCTATCCATAGAGGTCTCCCACTTCCTATATGTGTGAGGGTTATGGGACCCATCGAAATGGGGTAACTCTAGTCCGATGAAGAGGTAGTCATCAGGTTGATTGGTACAGTACGTGGCTTCGGCCGGGGAAGGTGATGACACCGATGCAATTGCCCTAGGACAAGACATAGTAGAGACAAGTCAAAAACTTCCGTTGATACCAATTGGATGTAAAACCACTTTGGGGGTGGCAGCCACTCGACCAATGCCCCTTGATACTCTCTATGCATGCAACCGAACGGAACGGCAGATTCACTCAAGCGGGTTCACCCACGTCGTGCACACCCAGGTCCGTAGGTGGACCAGCGATGATGGTGAGGGTCTGAGGTTGGACCTTGGGGTTCCAGGGGTATGGATAGCTTGGGGAGGACCCCAATGGGCCAGGGATGCCCAATCCAATGGGCGGCCGGCAGGCCGAGGGTGCGGGTTGTAGGGTGTGCTCTCTCACAACTCGCTCCGCGGTGGTCACTCAATTTGATTGGTTTTGGATCGGGCGCTCACTCGCCATCCGATGGAGCTAAAAGACAATACTAATTAAGTAATGATAAACCAGCAGAGGAAGTGACCAGGAGCTCACTTGATGGGCGTGAAGACGCCGATCTCGGTCGGAGATGAGGCGAGCGGTGAAACATGGGTATGCCACCCGCACGCTGCGCCGATGAAGCTTCAACATGTACCAGTCAATTACATACACTACACCTCACGCAGGAGGGTTGGACTAGGGGTGGAGATTTGAAAATTACATACAAACACTACCTCCCACAGGGAGGGGCTTTAAGCCGGCCAGGCGGGGCGGGGGGGCTCAAGAGATATCCGAATTGCTAAACTGTGCGGTTCTGTCCACCTTTGGAACTGTCGGACAGACAGGTGAAGATGACATCGTCATGGATTCCACCGAGATCAGATGCTGACGGGACCAGCGTCAAAATGTCCTGAGCTGGTCCAGGATGACACGCAAATTATTAAGGAATTTTCTGATCCTGCCGGTGGCTGAGTCAAAGTCGAGATCGGAGCTGGTCGGATCTTACTCTGGAAACCCCTGAACTGTTACTGCTGGAAGACGTGACCGCCACGAGAGCTCCCAAGGTCCGATGATGGCGGGAAAAGAATCGTTACGACCGTGGATGGCTCCTCTTCGATTGGAGACCACGGGGTTGCCGACGGAGGTCGGAGTAGATCACGAGACCCAGCAAGGTAAGGGGGGGACGGATCTGATTCAGGATTGACTGACCTGCGCACTCTAAGGTAAGAATTCAGAACTTTGCGCTCCGAGGTCCGAATGGGGCTCTATTTCTTGGAGATGAAAGGGGACGTGGAGGAGAAGCATTCACCCAAGCGCCGCTCCAAGAATCTCAGAGGACTGGTTGTGGGAGCCGTAGCAAATTGATGCTGATTGTCTGCCAGGGAGGAACTACGTTGTAGCAACCCTGATAAAATATTAATAACAATAAAATTTTTAAAATAAATCGAATAAATAGATAAATAAAACAATATAAAATAACGCCTCGGATAAAGGCGCTATTCAAATTAGAAACGCCTCTAGCAAAGGCGTGATTCAAGAAGGGACGCCCTGACAACACGGCGTCAAATTCTAAACGCCAAAAATGGTAAGGCCAAGAAACGCCCCTATCTTGGGCGTGTTTTAAACAAAGAAACGCCCTAACGAAAGGCGCTTCTTAAGAAACGACCTGAACCAGGTCGTCAATTCAAGAATCGACGCCCTGACCAAAGTCGTTAATTCCATTCGAGTTCCGTTCGACACAGGAGCTTATCCCGGGAAGGATTATGTTAATCTAGTAAGTATTTAAATAGGGCAAGGACTCTATATTAGAAGCATTACTTCCACTAGGACTCTCACCCTAATAGGACCCCCTAAATCCCTATAAATAATTTACTGCTCGAACCCTTCAACGCTATTTGGCGTTCGGAATCTGCAAGGTACGTGAGAGAGGAATAGTTCCTCTGATTTTCTCTACGTCTGTTACATGAAGAACTAACAGTTCTTCATCTTCTTCTGTTATAGGTTAAGAAGGCGGCGTACGCGAAGAACAAAGGTATTGTTCTTTTTCCCTTTTTACCTTCGGTCAAGTAGTATGAAGAAATACTAATGTTTCTTCTTCTGTTCTTGTAGGAGTTACAGAACCGAAGAACAAAGGTTCTTCACCAAAGCCTTCTCTTCCTCCTACTGTGGTTATTGTTGCTGTGAAGCAACAACGTCCCCCTTTTCATATCAATCTTCAAGTCTTCAGGTAGGTTTTCTCAAGTTACTGTAGCCCAAATGAAATTAATGCAATATATATATATACAAGCATGTCATGCATACGGTTATTATAGTTTCCATGCGTTTTCTACAATATTTTGAAAGAGACGCCCCTGTCAAGGGCGCTAATTCACATGAAACGACCCTTCCCAGGTCGTAAATTTCATGTTTAACGCCCCGTACTCAGGCGTTAATTTCTTTAAACCGTTAATCACCCATCTTAAGAACTGATTATCTAAGAAATCATGATTATAAATATATGCATGATCCTATGTCTTCAACCTGCTAACTTTACTGTCATGATATTACATTCGTTCCTCTGTTATCCTGAAATTATTACTGTCCTTAAAGTTTCTGAAGGAACTTGAATTAACGACTTGGACAAAGTCGTTTTCCACATATTAGCGCCCCCTCATAGGGCGTGAATCTGAAAGATAACGCCCCTTCCTAGGGCGTGTATCGGTTAAAATCCTGAAATTTATATTCTGAAAAATAGAATTAAATAGTAACGCCCCTGCCCAGGGCGCGTTTTGATAATTCCTGAAAATTAATTATATTCTGTCAAATATGTAAACAATAAGACGCCTTCTGGTGTAGTCGTCAGATCTTGAAGAAACGACCCTGACCAAGGCACGTTTTAGATAAATTACTGAATTAATGAAAATTCTACAAAATGCAAACACGTGTAAACGCCCTTATGTTATGCGTTAATTACTTGAGAAACGACTTGACCTAAGTCGTTATTTTCTGTAAACTGATTTTTATCCTGATTCTGTTAACCGATGGTTTCATATTATACATATACGTATATATCGGCACTATTCTCCACTCCGTGAGTATAGTCCCACTTTTCACGTTGTTTTATCGATCACACTCAACTCTCATTGACATACAAGCTCTCCATTGGACATTCCGTTCCTTTGGACTAGCGAGTTAGTCATAGAGACCTCCGTAAGACTCCTCGTACCTTGGATTCCCTCAAGGTCGACTGAGCTGGTTGTACCCTAAAAACCCATTACACCATTGATGCCATGTCACTCTAAAGAAACATGGGATACCGGCCCTTATGATTATACAAAGAGTATATCATAAGAAATTCTTAATGGGATGATGATATCATGCCATATCATGTCATTCTTGTAAACCTCAATTCTATGATAAGAATGAGGGTATCTTACCTTGATATAATGTTCATGTGGACCTCAATTCTATATAAAGAATGTCCATATTGATTTGTCATGGTACCCAAGTTAAGGGAACCATATTCTACCTAGTTTTATCGAGATCGTGATTATACCGTTATTATCGCCATTCTATGTCCTTTGTCATATTTTGGACTCTATTCTGTCAAAGTTGTCATACACGTCTACAAGCTTGATTATTGAAATTCTATATTGGCTATATAAACAAGAGTGGATGTCAAAATACATGATAAATGCCTGCGCATATAGGGCCCGATCTGGTCCTGGGAGGAGCACCCGAAAGTACTTGTGCCCATGGGAGTTAAAATGATAAGGTATCTGGCATTATACCGAGTACTTGACTTGCTTGATTGGACATTCCACACACATCTTGTACTTGAATCGTACTTGACTTGACATGAAATGCGTGGCCCGAAAAAGGGTAATTTACTTGCTTGATACATGATAGCCAAAGTTCTTGACATGACTTGTTAAACGTACTTGCTTGAATATCTTGAATAAACTTGTTATCTTGTTGAAAGTTCATGATTAAGTTCATCTTATTTCTTGATATTACATTCTCTCTATCTTGTCGTTTTATGCGAGCATGCATAGCTTTATTGCATTCATGAAAGATGTAATTACTTAAACCCCTTGCTAGTACTTGAGATATAATTTCCTACTGAGCGTTCGCTCATTCCGTTTGTCCCTTTTTACTTTTCAGGTAAGTCCGACGACGATGGAAGTCAATCGGATGGGAATGGTCAAGAGTGAAAGTGATAGAGCTTCTCAAGTGTCATCTAGTCTTTTCTATAGTTTCTTGAGTCAAATATGTATTCTTTTCCTTTTTATTAAACAGAGTATTGGATTTGTAATAGTCTATCCATTATGAAATAAAGGATTGGGTTATCTTGCTATTTTGCGCATCTCTGTCTTTGTGTCGAATACACGACCACTCTGATTGACATGATTGATATAAACTCGTCGCGCATCTCCAGGTATCTTCCGCGCTCGGGGCGTGACAGTTTTTGTGGTATCAGAGCCTAAGGTATTCAATTCCTAGGAAAACCCAAGTCCAAGGATAAGTTGAACGTTTAACCAAGTGAGATTGGGTAGAACCAAGGGTTAAGAGTCAATGAGTCTTTAATAAGATCACAGTGATATAATACTAACTTAGCTATTGTAATTGTAGGATAATGGCTGCCGAACGTGCTCAATGGCGCAACATGCAGCGTACCCTCCAAGGGATGACTCAAGTGCTACAACAGGTAGCACAAGGTGGTGCTCCACGAGCTGGAAGCTTACACCAAGCCTTTAAGAACATGAATCCCCCGAAGTTTATGGGATCGACCGATCCGGACGATGCCGAGCATTGGGTTCGGGAAACCGAACGCATATTCCGTGTCATGCAATGCACGGATCAGGACAAAGTTCTATTAGCTACATTCCAGTTAGAGAAAGATGCTAGATGCTGGTGGGAGTCTGTTGAAGCAACCATCGATCCTACTCAAGTAACATGGGAAGAATTTGTGGAATACTTCAATGCTAAATATTTCTCGGACCGAGTCCAAGAAAAGAAGGCTGCAGAATTCGCTGCATTAAAGCAACGATCTTTATCATTAGCAGATTATGAAGCTCAGTTCTCTAGGTTGTCTAGATATGCTAAGTATCTTATTAGCACGGAGAAGATGAAAGCCCGTAGATTTCTTAATGGGCTTAGGCCCCACTATATTACTCAACTGGCGCCTATGGACATCCAAGTTTATTCTGAAATAGTGCGCCGAGCTCAATTACAAGAAGATGCCACGGAACTATCTGATAGGATCCGTGGGAAAGACAAGAAGGAGCAAGTCACAAGTTCGGGTTCTTTTAAACCCAACTTTAAGAAGAGGCCCAATAATGGAGGTTCATCCTCTCAAGATTCCAAGTTCAAGAAATCCAAGCCCTTCTCTATCACCACTACACCTTCAAACGTAGTATGCAAGCATTGTGACAAGGCTGGTCACAAGACAGAAGAATGCTGGAGGAAATTAGGAGCATGTCTCCGTTGTGGGAGCCGTGAACATCGGATTCCCGATTGTCCATTAATGAATGACCAAGCCGGTGATGGTAAACGCCCGGTGACAAAGAACGCTCGACTTCATGCAATCAAGAGACCGACCAGAAGAAGAAGGTGGACTGGTAGAAGGTACATTAACAGTTTGTTCCAAAAGTGCTTATGTCTTATTTGATACGGGTGCATCGCATTCCATTATTTCTAAGAAGTTTGCCGACCCGTTACCGTTAGAACCAGAATGGATAAAAATAGTTCTAACTACTCCTCTTGGAAGTGAAAATGATATTACTCATCACTACCAAAACTGTGAGATAATGGTTCAAGGTAGGAATTTACCTATAGATCTCATATGCCTCGATCTAAAGGAGTATGATGTTATACTAGGAGCGGACTGGTTATCCAAATACCAGGCAACGGTTGATTGCCGCAATAGCCGAATTGCTTTCAAAGATATTCCAGAATTAGTCTTTACTCGCCCAAAGAGTCAAAGCAAATCCCCTCTTATTTCGGCTCTTCGAGCAAGCAAGCTCGTCAGGAAAGGATGTGTATCCTTCCTTGCATTTGTCACAGTTAAGGAAACAAAGGACACTAAGATAGAAGACATTCAGGTAGTACAAGAATTTCCGGACGTGTTTCCGGAAGATTTGCCTGGATTACCCCCTCAAAGAGAAGTGGCCTTCACCATTGACTTAGTCCCTGGTGCTGGTCCAGTTTCAAAGGCACCCTATAGAATGTCCCCTCCGGAACTCAAAGAGTTGAAGGAGCAGTTGATGGAACTAATTCGAAAAGGGTTTATTAGACCAAGTACTTCCCCGTGGGGAGCACCAGTCTTATTTGTGAAGAAGAAGGACGGATCCATGAGATTGTGCATCGACTATCGACAGTTGAATCATCTCACTATCAAGAACAAGTATCCACTGCCGAGAATCGATGAGTTATTTGATCAGATTTCAGGATCCAAATATTTTTCCAAGATTGATCTCAGGTCGGGATATCATCAGTTAAGAATCAAGGATGATGACATTCACAAGACCGCATTCAGAAGCAGGTATGGCCATTACGAATTTGTTGTTATGCCTTTTGGACTAACAAATGCCCCTGCTGCCTTTATGCAGTTAATGAATAGCATATTCAGGCCTTATCTAGATCAATTTGTGGTGGTCTTCATTGATGATATATTGATATATTCCAAAACTAAGGAAGAACATGAGGAGCATTTAAGGATCGCATTGCAAGTATTGAGGGAAAATCAATTATATGCAAAGCTCAGCAAATGTGAATTCTGGCTTGAAGAAGTGGCTTTCTCGGACATGTGATATCCAAGGACGGTCTATCTGTTGATCCATCAAAGGTTGAAGCTGTTAGAAACTGGGAAGACCAACCAATGCTAGCGAGATCAGAAGTTTCTTAGGTCTTGCAGGCTATTATCGGCGATTCATCAAAGATTTCTCTAAGATCGCCGTACCACTTACAAGATTAACTCGTAAGGAGATCCGATATGAATGGAGTGAGGAATGTGAAAGAAGTTTCCAAACTCTCAAGGATCATCTCACTACAGCTCCGGTATTAGCTCTACCAATAGAAGGAGAGAAATTCGAGGTCTACACAGATGCTTCTGGCATTGGCCTCGGATGTGTCCTAATGCAACAAGGAAAGGTCATAGCATACTCTTCACGTCAACTGAAGAAGCATGAGGAGAATTACCCCGTCCATGACTTAGAACTGGCCGCGGTGGTATTTGCCCTAAAGATATGGAGACACTACTTATATGGAGTGCAGTTTACTGTATACTCCGATCACAAAAGTCTCAAATATCTATTTTCACAAAAGGAGCTAAACATGAGACAAAGACGCTGGCTAGAATATCTCAAGGACTTCGACTTCAATATACAATACCATCCCGGAAAGGGTAATTATGTTGCTGATGCCCTTAGTCGAAAGCCGAGAGCAATGATAGCCAATTGTATGATACAAGAATGGAGGTTGCTAGAACAATTCTCCGAGCTCAATATAAGCTTGGACAAGGAAGCCAAATTTGTCACATTATCTCATGTAAGCATACAGTCAGATTTATTATCTGAGATACAAGCGCTTCAGGATGATGATCCTATATTAGTGGAAATCAAAGGCAGATTAGAAGGACAATCTGATTTTCAACTAACTTCTGATGGAAGATTATTATTCAAAGGTAGAACTTGTATACCCGACTGTCCAGAATTAAGGAAGAAGATCTTAGATGAAGCTCACCGATCAAGGTACACTATTCATCCAGGATCAACCAAAATGTATCAAGATGTAAAGAAGAACTTTTGGTGGCCTAATATGAAAAGAGAAATAGCAGACTATGTATCTCGCTGTCTCACATGCCAACAGGTCAAGGCAGAACACCAAAAGCCTGCTGGAAAACTACATCCTCTAGATATTCCTAAGTGGAAGTGGGAGGACATTGGTATGGATTTCATCATGGGTTTATCCAAATCAAAGGAGGACATGATGGAATATGGGTTATTATTGACCGTTTAACTAAATCGGCGCATTTCTTGCCAATAAAGAGCCGATGGTCAATTGATGTACTAGCTGCACTATACATCAAGGAAATAGTCAGGTTACATGGAATTCCTGTCTCAATCGTGTCTGACAGAGATCCCCGTTTCACTTCTCATTTTTGGAAGGGATTACAACATTCGTTGGGAACAAGGCTCAACTTTAGTACTGCTTTTCATCCTCAAACGGATGGTCAGACCGAGAGAACTAACCAAGTTATTGAAGATATGCTTAGAGCATGCATCATTGACTTTGGAGGAAGCTGGCACGATCACTTGCCACTAGTGAAATTTGCATATAATAATAGCTACCAAGCTAGTATCCAAATGGCACCTTTCGAAGCTTTATATGGAAGGAGTTGCCGATCACCCTTATGCTGGAACGAAGTTGGAGAGAAACAACTATTAGGTCCAGACATGGTAAGGGATACAACTGAGAAGATACAAGTAATCAGAGAAAGATTGCAAGTTGCTCAGACCAGGCAAAAGGCTTATGCTGACACAAGAAGAAGAGATCTTGAATTCCAGGTTGGAGATCATGTATTTCTTAAAATATCGCCTGGGCGTGGCATACGAAGATTTGGTGTTAAGGGCAAGCTTACGCCAAGATTCATCGGACCTTTTGAGATACTCGAAAGAGTTGGCGAGGTTGCTTATCGCATCGCATTGCCTCCTCAATTATCCGAAGTACATAATGTATTTCACATATCTATGTTGAAGAAGTATGTACACGATCCATCTCATATTATTGAACATGGAGATCTGGTGATCTAGAAAGATCTCACATATGAACAGAAGCCTATGAAGATCTTAGATCGTGAAATATGAGCTCTAAGGAATAAGGTTATTCCCATGCTCAAGGTGCAATGGAACAAGAATTCTGAACATGAAGCAACATGGGAGACCGAGGAATCTATGAAGAAACGATTTCCCGAGTTGTTCTAAGAGGTATATACTCTACACTCTCCGCGTGTATACATGATATGCAATTGAATTTGGGGACCAAATTCTTTTTAAGTGGGGGAGGGTGTAGCAACCCTGATAAAATATTAATAACAATAAAAATTTTAAAATAAATCGAATAAATAGATAAATAAAACAATATAAAATAACGCCTCGGATAAAGGCGCTATTCAAATTAGAAACGCCTCTAGCAAAGGCGTGATTCAAGAAGGGACGCCCTGACAACACGGCGTCAAATTCTAAACGCCAAAAACGGTAAGGCCAAGAAACGCCCCTATCTTGGGTGTGTTTTAAACAAAGAAACGCCCTAACGAAAGGCGCTTCTTAAGAAACGACCTGAACCAGGTCATCAATTCAAGAATCGACGCCCTGACCAAAGTCGTTAATTCCATTCGAGTTCCGTTCGACACGGGAGCTTATCCCGGGAAGGATTATGTTAATCTAGTAAGTATTTAAATAGGGCAAGGACTCTATATTGGAAGCATTACTTCCACTAGGACTCTAACCCTAATAGGACCCCCTAAATCCCTATAAATAATTTACTGCTCGAACCCTTCAACGCTATTTGGCGTTCGGAATCTGCAAGGTACGTGAGAGAGGAATAGTTCCTCTGATTTTCTCTACGTCTGTTACATGAAGAACTAACAGTTCTTCATCTTCTTCTGTTATAGGTTAAGAAGGCGGCGTACGCGAAGAACAAAGGTATTGTTCTTTTTCCCTTTTTACCTTCGGTCAAGTAGTATGAAGAAATACTAATGTTTCTTCTTCTGTTCTTGTAGGAGTTACAGAACCGAAGAACAAAGGTTCTTCACCAAAGCCTTCTCTTCCTCCTACTGTGGTTATTGTTGCTGTGAAGCAACAACGTCCCCCTTTTCATATCAATCTTCAAGTCTTCAGGTAGGTTTTCTCAAGTTACTGTAGCCCAAATGAAATTAATGCAATATATATATATATACAAGCATGTCATGCATACGGTTATTATAGTTTCCATGCGTTTTCTGCAATATTTTGAAAGAGACGCCCCTGTCAAGGGCGCTAATTCACATGAAACGACCCTTCCCAGGTCGTAAATTTCATGTTTAACGCCCCGTACTCAGGCGTTAATTTCTTTAAACCGTTAATCACCCATCTTAAGAACTGATTATCTAAGAAATCATGATTATAAATATATACATGATCCTATGTCTTCAACCTGCTAACTTTACTGTCATGATATTACATTCGTTCCTCTGTTATCCTGAAATTATTACTGTCCTTAAAGTTTCTGAAGGAACTTGAATTAACGACTTGGACCAAGTCGTTTTCCACATATTAGCGCCCCCCCATAGGGCGTGAATCTGAAAGATAACGCCCCTTCCTAGGGCGTGTATCGATTAAAATCCTGAAATTTATATTTTAAAAAATAGAATTAAATAGTAACGCCCCTGCCCAGGGCGCGTTTTGATAATTCCTGAAAATTAATTATATTCTGTCAAATATGTAAACAATAAGACGCCTTCTGGTGTAGTCGTCAGATCTTGAAGAAACGACCCTGACCAAGGCGCGTTTTAGATAAATTACTGAATTAATGAAAATTCTGCAAAATGCAAACACGTGTAAACGCCATTATGTTAGGCGTTAATTACTTGAGAAACGACTTGACCTAAGTCGTTATTTTCTGTAAACTGATTTTTATCCTGATTCTGTTAACCGATGGTTTCATATTATACATATACGTATATATCGGCACTATTCTCCACTCCGTGAGTATAGTCCCACTTTTCATGTTGTTTTATCGATCACACTCAACTCTCATTGACATACAAGCTCTCCATTGGACATTCCGTGCCTTTGGACTAGCGAGTTAGTCATAGAGACCTCCGTAAGACTCCTCGTACCTTGGATTCCCTCAAGGTCGACTGAGCTGGTTGTACCCTAAAAACCCATTACACCATTGATGCCATGTCACTCTAAAGAAACATGGGATACCGGGCCTTATGATTATATAAAGAGTATATCATAAGAAATTCTTAATGGGATAATGATGTCATGCCATATCATGTCATTCTTGTAAACCTCAATTCTATGATAAGAATGAGGGTATCTTACCTTAATATAATGTTCATGTGGACTTCAATTCTATATATAGAATGTCCATATTGATTTGTCAAGGTACCCAAGTCAAGGGAACCATATTCTACCTAGTTTTATCGAGATCGTGATTATACCGTTATTATCGCCATTCTATGCCCTTTGTCATATTTTGGACTCCATTCTGTCAAAGTTGTCATACACGTCTACAAGCTTGATTATTGAAATTCTATATTGGCTATATAAACAAGAGTGGATGTCAAAATACATGATAAATGTCTGCGCATATAGGGCCCGATCTGGTCCTGGGAGGAGCACCCGAAAGTACTTGTGCCCATAGGAGTTAAAATGATAAGGTATCTGGCATTATACCGAGTACTTGACTTGCTTGATTGGACATTCCACACACATCTTGTACTTGAATCGTACTTGACTTGACATGAATTGCGTGGCCCGAAAAAGGGTAATTTACTTGCTTGATACATGATAGCCAAAGTTCTTGACATGACTTGTTAAACGTACTTGCTTGAATATCTTGAATAAACTTGTTATCTTGTTGAAAGTTCATGATTAAGTTCATCTTATTTCCTTGATATTACATTCTCTCTATCTTGTCGTTTTATGCGAGCATGCATAGCTTTATTGCATTCATGAAAGATGTAATTACTTACACCCCTTGCTAGTACTTGAGATATAATTTCCTACTGAGCGTTCGCTCATTCCGTTTGTCCCTTTTTACTTTTCAGGTAAGTCCGACGACGATGGAAGTCGATCGGATGGGAATGGTCAAGAGTGAAAGTGATAGAGCTGCTCAAGTGTCATCTAGTCTTTTCTATATTTTCTTGAGTCAAATATGTATTCTTTTCTTTTTTATTAAACAGAGTATTGGATTTGTAATAGTCTATCCATTATGAAATAAAGGAATGGGTTATCTTGTTATTTTGCGCATCTCTGTCTTTGTGTCGAATACACGACCACTCTGATTGACATGATTGATATAAACTCGTCACGCGTCTCCGGGTATCTTCCGCGCTCGGGGCGCGACATACGTAGTCTGGCGAAGTTGGATCCTCTGGATAGTGTGGACGTCGGATGGAGGCGGGACCATCTCGCCTGCGAAGCTACTTCGGCGAGCTTTCCACTGGTATAAGATATGCCACTAGAAGGTTCGCGATGATGAAGTGGCATCCTCTGCAACTCCAGGGTACTCTGTTGCTGCAAACCTATTCTGGGTGTGGTGGTGGATGGAAGTGCTGATGGGGGAAGTGAGAGGAGGACATGGGGGCAAACGGGGCTGGGGTGCTGCTTGGTGGGAGAAGGGGCCAAAGGAAGTCGAACCAGGGTGAGGGAGGGGGTGTGGGGGCTGCTGGGGTCGAAGCTAGGGTGGGGGAGAGAGGGCTGTGGCCTGGGTAGAGAGGGAGAGAGGGTGGAGGGCGCAAGTTGGCAAAGAGGGAGGGAGAGGGATTTGAATTTGGTTTAATGGTGGGTGATTAATGTGGCCTTGGGGAGGGGAAAGGGTGTGTGGGGAGTGTGGAAGGGTGCTTGGGAGAATGAAAAGGTGGCTTGGGGAGAGGGATTCTCTCTTGGGATGGTGGTGGAGTTAATGGGGTAGTAATGGGGTATGGGGATATGAAAGGTCAAGGGTGATGTGGCCAGGTGAGGTGGCAAGTGGTAGTGATGTGGCAAGGGGTGTTTGGGTGAGGTGGAGGGTGAGGTGGAGGAGAGAGGGTCGAATTTGGGAGGGAGAAGAGAGAATGGGGGTCGCCCCCTAGAGAGAGAGAGAGAGAGAGAGAGAGAGAGAGAGAGAGAGAGAGAGGGAGATGGGAATGGGCTTCTCACCCTAGGGTTTCTCACCCGCACAATTGGTTTCTCACCAAATGACACTCAAGACTGGATTTTGGATTTTCATCAAGTTTTCATTAGCTTCAAATGAGGGAGTTGGGTCCTATTTATAGGAGCTCAACTTTTTACATGACCATATTACATTTGACTTAACACAAAAATGACCAAAGCTAACCAAATGGGGGCACCCATGGGCTAGCCCTTACAATTGGGCCCATTAAGCCTAACATGTTATCTAATTGACCCAATAACATTCTTAACTGACTCAATTAAAGAAAATTACAGTAATAAGACTCAAATAAAGTGGAAAATACATGATACTACTTGAGAAATAAGCCATACAATCATGCCGATTGCTGCCGGGGTGATGTGGCGAGTAGTGGGAACTAGAGCTACTGATGATGTCCCCATCATGCCTATTCTTCTGGTCCTACAATAATCAAAAATTTAACATATCACTATTCTTTTATCTGAAAATAATTGTGCAACTTCTTGAATGATTCTCACATTGTCATTTTTACTCAGAAATGATGATAAAATGCATGCAAACTCAAATTGTATGTGAGAGTGAAGTTAACTGTCCAGATTTCACAACTGTGTTCTTTTAATGTGCAAAGATGATATGTGTGATGCAAGTTATGATGTAAAATGTGATACTCATTAGCAGACAGAAGGCGGACTTGCAAAGACTGCTACTTTCAAGTGGCGGCCCCGCACTAACTGCTACTTGCTTTTTGTAACCAGATTTAACCATGTGCAAATCTTTATTATAATTAATAGTATTCATGCCTAAGTTTCGTTATATCTGGCTTCTAATCATGTTAGGAGTTCTTGTTATTTCATTGTATCCATGATTTCTACTATATCATGTTTCATGTGGGCATGTTTTAAAGTTATTTTTACCTATGTAGTTTCATGCCAAAACTGTATAGTTTTATACTTAAGGATTAGCAATGCAAGTTCCTACACTTTGTTTTTCTACTTTGGCACGTTCCTTTCTCACCCCCTTTCTATTTTATTAGTTCACTTATAGCGCGTATTCTGGTACGTGCCTAATAGATAACTTGCACTTGGTAGGAACACATTTTGGACTTGAGATCCTCTCTGTCGGATATTCTTCTGCCGAACTAGGTGATCTTGTTTTAAGGCCTTCGTAAGTCTCTGCAAGCATGGGATTCTCACTAGGACATCGAGTATGTTGTACCCTAAAACCCCAGTGGTCTAGAAATCACTTGAGTTTTCTGCGTTTTCTTGTAAGCTATATAGATCGTGGCCATCATGAGACCGCTACTTCCAGATGGCAATTTTGGCACGACCGCGTTCTGCCAGGCTTAATGATTGCGTCGACTTGTTCCATGTTGTACATCGAATCCACCTGATAGCAATCTTGGCTTGACAGCTACCTCAAGAAAATGGTTCTCTTGAGACCGCGTTCTATCTACATGCTATCTATCACGAGGTTAGACCCAATGGTTGATTTTACTCTATTCCTTGATGGCCTTCTGACTATCTAGAACCCAACACCTTATTCATCAACTAACTAATGAACTATGAAACTATTTTATTGTACCGTTATGCTGTCGAAATTCCTCCATGGCATAATGTCCAATTAATTCATCCTTGATCTCATGATTTCCATTTTGGTACGTTCTTACCTTGGTTTAGTTACCATGAAACTATTGTTTGAACTTGACACTATTGGCCTACTTTTATTTCTTGTGGAAGTAGCTTGATTTATAACTTGAAGATTCAAGAGCGGGCATAGACAGTGTCCAAGGCCTCCACGCTGGCCACCTTGGCAGATGGTCAAAAATGTGCTATAAACCATGGGGTATGATGAACACTGGCGTCGCATTGCGTCGGGAGTACTTTTTTTATAAATGGGTGAAATCCACGAAATATCATGCTTGATTATTATATGCTTGTTACATGACTCTCTAGAACATAGCCTTTTCAAGGTTATGAAAAGTACATTCTCATTATTGAAAGGCCACATTACAGTCTTGCTTGATCATGTTCTCATATCATCTCATATCTCTATACTTACCTTGATATCTTGTTATTACTTCGATTTATTTCGCATGTTTTATCACATTTCCTTTATCTTACCTTCTAGAGCTAAAATGATAATTACTTTAACATGCCATCATGTTGATATGGAGATACCTACTAGGCGAGTGCACTCATTCCCTACTTTTCCAATCTTTGTCTGAAAATTCTAGCGGGTCGGATTCAGACTATTTGAGTGGCGGATCCGAGAGTGCTTGATGAACAAGTGAAGCCTAGATAGTTGAAGAGTCTAGAGTCAATTATTGTAATTTAAGTTCCTTAACTGTAATAGGCAGTGAAGTTAATCATGTTATATCATCTTTTGTTTCCTTGAGTCTAGTTAGGTCAAGAGAGTCAAAGTCAAGTATAAATTTGTAACCTTTGTTTTATTATTCAATAAAGTATCAATTTTTGAGTACATGGTATGGTGCATTCATCTTCTATGTGGATGTGTATAGCGCTCTAATTAGCTTGCTAGCTTGAGGCTTAATTGTCGGCTGTTCACGTTCTCGACTTAATTCCGCTACATATCTCGGGACGTGACAGTTAAGTTGGTATCAGAGCCTAGGCTTATGTAAGTCCTAGGAAAAAGTCAAGTCATTGGTTAAGTCTAAGGTTCAAGGATCTACACCGATGAACTAGGAAGAAAATTCTAACCCAAGTGAGATTGGATAGAGCCCAGGATGAGATAGTTATCTAGAAGAAATTAACCTTTAGGTTAATCCACATAAAAATTCCAAGGAAATAACTAATTGTTTATTTTCTAAGGAACCTCATAATGGCCGCTAACCGTGCAAAATGGGAAGCTATGCAACAAACTGTTGCGGGTCTCACCCAGGCCCTTCAAACGGTAGCACAGGCAGGCGCACGAGCTGGCGCAAGGGATCTTCATCAAAAATTTTAGAGTATGAACCCTTCACGATTCTTGGGATCGTCTAATGCAGATGAAGCAGAAACTTGGATAGATGAAATGGATTGCATATTTAATGTTATGCAATGTGTGAACCAGGAGAAGGCCACAATCTCCTTGCAAACCTCGTATTCCTTGATATGGAAGGCTATAATGCCATCTTAGGAGTA
This sequence comes from Amorphophallus konjac, assembly GCA_022559845.1. Taxonomy (NCBI): domain Eukaryota; kingdom Viridiplantae; phylum Streptophyta; class Magnoliopsida; order Alismatales; family Araceae; genus Amorphophallus; species Amorphophallus konjac. Next base: position 289,015,614 of record CM040126.1, on the reverse strand, counting down.
GATTGGCTACGTGGCCACTCTGCCGACATTAATTGTCGCAATAGGCAAATTTCCTTCCATAAATCGGATCTTCCCAGATTTTTCTTCCTTGGCATCAAATATATATAGGAAGCATCCTATTTTTATTTCATCTCTTCACTCCTGCAAACACATTTTCGCAAGGTTGTGAAGCCTTCCTTGCTCATGTAATCATCACCGCGTGTAAGGAAATTATTCTTGAAGAAATCCCTGTCGTAAGAGAATTCCATGATGTCTTCCATTTCGAATTACATGATTTTCCACCCGAAAGGGAAGTAAACTTCTCCATTGAACTTATCCCTAGAGCAGCACTTGTTTCAAAAGCTCCTTATAGAATGTCCCCCATATAACTCAAAGAGTTGAAGAAGCAACTTCAAGAACTATTGGAGAAGAGCTTTATTCGACCCAGCACATCCCCTTGGGGTGCGCCGGTCCTATTTGTTAGGAAGAAGGATGGATCTTTCAGATTATGTATTGATTATCAGCAGTTGAATCAACTCACAATCAAAAACAAATATCTACTGTTGCGTATCGATGAATTGTTTGATCAAATTTCTGGTGTGAAATATTTATCGAAAACAGACCTCAGGTCTGGTTATCATCAGTTGAGGATTAAAGATGAAGACATAAACAAAACTACTTTCCATAGCAGATATGGGCACTACGAGTTCGTGGTTATGCCATTTGGGTTAACCAACGCTCCTGTAGCTTTTATGCTGCTTATGAACAATGTCTTCAGACCTTATCTCGACCGATTTGGGGTCATTTTCATTCATGATATTCTTATATATTCCAAGACTAGAGAAGAGCATGAAGAGCACTTGAGAATAGCTTTGCAAATATTAAGAGAGCATCAACTCTATGCGAAGCTCAATAAATGTGAGTTCGGCTAAAGAAAGTCTCATTCCTTGGCCACATTTTATTTCAAAGGAAGGTATCGCAGTGGATCCTTCTAAGGTTGAAGCTGTCAAGAATTGGAGCCTACCAACAACTATATCTGAAATCAGAAGCTTTCTTGGTTTGACTGGCTATTATCGATGATTCATCAAGGATTTCTTTAAGATCGCTGTACCTCTGACCTGGCTTACAAGAAAGGAAAATCCTTTTGTATGGTCAAGGGAATGTGAAGAGAGTTTTCTAACTCTTAAGGAACATCTGACTATGACTCCTGTCTTAGCACTACCCATTGAAGGTGGTGGTTTTGAAGTATACACGGATGCATCGGGCGTTGGCCTTGGATGTGTCTTAATGTAACATGGTAAAGTCAATTGTGATACTTGAAGGTAGTTGAAGCGTCATGAAGAAAATTACCCGGTACATGAATTGGCTGATGTTATCTTCGCCTTGAAAATATGGCGACATTACCTCTATGGGGAGAAATTCAATGTATTTTCAGACCACAAAAGTCTGAAATACCTCTTCTTCCAAAAGGAGTTAAATATGAGACAAAGAAGATGACAGGAGTACCTTAAGGACTTCGATTTTTCTATTCAATATCACCCAGGCAAGGAAAATGCTGTGGAGGACGCTCTTAGCAAGAAACCACTGGCAACATTATCAAGTCTCAGGAAAGGTATGACCAATCTTATAGAAGATTTTGCTCAGCTTAATCTAGATATTGACACGGAGAACGAGAGGTGTGTTATTGCTAATCTCATATCAGAAACCACATTAATAGAAGATTTAGTTAGGCTTCAAGAAAATGACCCTACGCTAGTGGAGATCAAAGCCAATATTGATCAACGGCCAGATTTTTTTATCACGATCGATGGAAGATTGCCATTGCGACATCGGATCTGTGTACCTGATCATGAGGATACTAAGAAATTGATTATGGATTAAGCTCATAGGTCAAGATATGTTATTCACCCTAGTGGTACCTAGATGTGTCACGACTTTAAAAGAAATTTTTGGTGGCCCAATATAAAGAGAGAAGTGGCGGACTTTGTATCCCGCTGTCTCACTTGTCAACAAGTTAAGGCAGAACATCAAAAGCCCACTGGAAAATTACATCCCTTAGAAATTCCTGAGTGAAAATGGGAGAGCATAGGGATGGATTTCATTATGGGTCTGCCAAAGACAAGAGGTGGACATGATGGTATATGAGTAATAATTGATCGTTTGACAAAATCAGCACATTGTCTACCTATTAAAAGTTGATGGTCTATGGATGTTCTAGGAGCTTTATATATGAAGGAGATTGTTAAACTACATGGTGTCCATGTTACAATTATCTCGGATCGAGACCCCCGTTTCACATCGCAATTTTGGAAGGCTCTACAACACTCATTAGGGACCCGATTAAACTTTAGCACAACTTTTCATCTACAAACGGATGGTCAAACTGAAAGAACAAACCAGGTGATAGAAGATATGCTTAGGGCTTGTGCAATTAATTTTGGTGGGAGTTGGCACGACCATTTGCCTCTAGTTGAGTTCGCCTACAACAATATCTATCAAGATAGTATATAGACGACACCATTTGAGGCATTATATGGAAGGAGTTGTCGTTCACCTATCTACTGGAATGAAGTTAGGGAAAAATAACTTATAGGCCCGGAGCTTATTAGAGATACAACTGAGAAGATTAAATTGATCAGGGATAAACTGTACGTGGCTCAATCAAGGCAAAAGACATATGCTGATATTAGAAGAAGAGACCTGAAATTTTAAGTATGAGACCATGTGTTTCTCAAAGTTTTCCCAGGTCAAGGTATTCAAAGATTCGGCATTAAAGGTAAGCTTACTCCGAGATTTATTGGCCATTTTGAAATTCTTGAAAGGGTTGGCGAGGTCGCTTACCGGATAGCTTTGCCACCACAATTATCTAGTGTACATGACGTGTTCCATGTCTCGATGCTTAAAAGGTACGTTCATGACCCATTTCATGTCATCAATCATGACGATCATATTATATTGAAGGATCTGACGTACAAGCAAAGGCCAATAAAAATAATGGATTGAGAAGTACGTCCGCTTCGGAATAAAACCATTCCCATGGTGAAAGTCTAGTGGAATAAAACCATAGACCAAGAAGCAACATGGGAGTTGGAAGATGCTATGCGCAAGAGATTTCAGGAGCTATTTAATTGTAAGTAAAGATACACTCTCCATATATCCCATGCAATGAATTTGGGGACCAAATTCTTTTAAGTGGGGGAGGGTGTAGCAACCCTGATGATGATCTGGATTTTTTTGGAATTAAAAAGGATTAATTAAGCTTAAAATAGGCTAACTATTGATTTAATGGGTTATTTAACATTTATGAAAGGCCCAATTACATGTAGCCCATTAAGACCATTTAAAATGGGCTCATAGACCCAATTTTAAGGCTTTTAGTCCCAAGCCCAGCCCTAGAGAAGTATTAGGTTCATTTCCTTATTTTAAATAGATAAGTAGGGATAATTAAGAGTGGAGTTTGAACAAAATTCAAAGTCTAGCATCCAGGCAAGTCGCGGTCTATAATGCGACCGCCTTCTGGAGATGGCGGACTAGACCAGACCGCTATCTAGTTCCGAAATCGGGACTTTGAGAGGCGTAAAAAGATTCAATTTTTACCATCCCTATCGCCATGGATCGATGTGATCTGATATGGTAACATGTCTAGGACTCTTGGGGGATCGAACTGACGCCGCATAGGACTCCTAATTCGACCTAAACCCTCAGCCCAAGGTCAATTCCTATAAATAGTATCTCAAATCTGCTCTACGCGAATCCTAGCTTTTGGATCACATGAAGAAGAGGTATGGTGTCATTATTTTGAAGTCTTCCTTTAGGATTATTTGTTCCCTTTTATATCTTCTAACCTCCTTCAAAATCCCATGCTAGGAGAACAAGCCGTCGAGATGTTAGAAGGTCTGGAAGTTACTGGTTCCACGCAGGATGCGCAGGAACGGGAGCATACTTTCGGTGACAAATTCAGAGTTTAGGGGCAATACCAGAGGTAGGTTATCTCATGTATGGCTTAAACAACGTGTTAGGAGTAAAATCCCTCTAACCTTGCTCGTTTTCATGCTCTATCCTTGGCATATTTGAGGTTTTCCTATGACTATGCAATCTGTTTTCTTAATGCATTTCATCCCTACACCTTTGACAAAAAGATAACAACTTTGGCTTAAAATTCATACCCAGTCCATGTATTCCTTTGCGCTAACCATGCTATCATTTGTTATCTTTCTGTTCTCTATAGTTTACATGTATTTATTGCCCTAGAGTAGGCTCCACACGCGGGTATTAACTTCTATCTGTGGCAGACAAAAGGCGGCCTTGCAGAGACCGCTACTTTCAAGTGGCGGCCCCAGACTAACCGCTACATGGTTTCTGTAACCAGATTTAACCATGTTCAAATTCCTATTATAATTAATAGTATTCATGCCCTAGTTTCGTTATATCTGGCTTCTAATCATGTTAGGGGTTCATGTTATTTTGTTATATCCATGATTTCTACTATATCATGCAAGAGGACTATTTTCTTGAGGTAGCGGTCAAGACAAGACCGCTATCAAGTGGAGTCGACGCAGAACAAGGAACAGGTCAGCACAATCTTTAAGCCTAGCAGAACGCGGTCGCACCAGAATCGCCATCTGGAAGTAGCAGTCTGATGATGGTCGTGATCTATACCAGTTACAGGAAAACACAGAAAACTCAAGTGCTTTCTAGACCATTGGGTTTTTAGGATAGAACCAGCTCAGCGTCCTAGTGGAAATCCCGGGCTCGCGGAGACTTACGGAGGCCTTGAAACAAGATCACCTAGTTCTGCAGAAGGAATATCCGACAGAGAGGATCTCAAGTCCAAGAGGTGTTCCTATCAAGTACAAGTGATCTAATAGCCACGTACCGGAATATGCACTATAAGTGAACTAATAAAACAGAAAGGGGTGAGAAAGGAACATGCCAAAGCAGAAAAACAAAGTGTAGGAACTTGCATTACAAATCCTTAGCTACAAAACTATAGAGTTTTGACATGAAACTACATAGGTAAAAATAACTTTAAAACATGCCCATTCCACATGCTGTTGAACCCGAGGTTAGACCCAAGGGCTGATTTTACTCACTTCCTGGATGGTCTTCTGACTATCTGGAACCCAACACCTTATTCATTAAGTAACTAATGAACTATGAAACTGTTGGCCCAGATAGACGTTTGGACAAGAAGGGGGGTTGAATTGTCCCCTTTAACGGCAGTGGTAGTTTTTAAATTTTGCGCAACGGAATAAAATAAACTACCGACAAGAGTTATAGAGAAAGAAAATAAACACACTACAAGAATAGTTTCTCTCGAACTTTCTGATCCCACACGAATAGGCTAAGCAAATAATGATTGAACAACCGCAGAACACGTATAGCAGACGTAGCGATATGCGATGGTGCAGTGAATAAAAATCTATAAACTAGCTTGTGAACGGAGATAGATGAAATGGATAAACACATAGGCAAATCACATGGAGCACAGAGATTTTTAGGTGGTTCGGGACCACGACGGGCTCTCTACGTCCACCCCTCACCAAAACCTGGTGAGTCTTCACTAACACGCTACGAATCGTAGCAACCGGGGATGAACCCCAACACCACACACACACGCTGCTTCCGAAGAAATATACACACACGGGGCCTAGCCCAAAACGGCTGCCACCGCAGCACAACCACGCAGACTCGGGGAACTCACCCCACACATGATTCCACACTCAGAGACGCAGCTTCGTCCACCACACAAATATTCCAATTTTAGAAATGTAGAAAGATTATTCAATACATGCTCAATATAAAGATTAATCTGAGAACAAAATTGAAAACATTGAAGCATATGAGGAAGGGTAAAAGAGATGTATCCAAGATATAGGAATGGGCCGAAGATGATCCTATAGAAGCTTCCAAGGCGAGGGAGGGTCGAACTCTAGCGGTATCAAGCTCCACAAACTCGTTTCTGTAGACTTAGCATCCTTGCGACATGAAGGCTTGATGGAACGCATGAAGCTTTGAGTTCCTTCGACCAAGAGCATTCCAGCAAGATGAAAACGTGTGTAATGCTCTCAAAAATGCACTTCCTCTCAACCCTGCGGCAACACCCACTTTCTTCTCTATTGCTCTCTTCTTTTGATCTAAAAATCACAGCTCATTTATATTAGCAAGATTGGGTATATGAAATGCCACAATAACCCTTGCAAAAACCTTGTAAAACATGCCTAAGATATGTATCATATACCTAGGGGCAAAGGGGTCACAATGGGGTGCAAATAGATTAGATCCATCAGGTTTAGAAACCTTTATGGAAATCCTATTCCGGATAAACCAAAAGAAGTGTCGACTCTCAGAGTCGACACGTTCTTCACAAGAATATGCCCAGGTTGAAAACAACACACCCAGGACAAAAGTGTCGACTCTCAGAGTCGACACTTTGTATTAGGGGTGCTGCCAGCCACAAAATCAAGTTGAAGGCCTGTAAGTGTCGACTCTTAGAGTCGACACTTTCAGTCTAGTCTGATTAGAACACGGTAGACATCACACATTGAAATATGTGTCGACTCTTAGAGTCGACATTTTTACTGACAGAAATGAAAACTCAATTATACATAATTGAAACCCCAATTTTCCTCATCCAAACATTAAAAACAAATTTCCATGCATTAAAACAAGGTATTGGCATATCATAAACCGCATTCCAACTAAAACCAATGAAAGTATTAAACATCTTGAATTTCAAACCACTCTTTGAAATATAGCATAAGAAACACTATCAAATCACCAAGTTTCCATCAACGAACTCACATTCAAATTTCAAATGCTTACAATGCTTACCTTTGGTATTGACACATAAGTTGAGAATTTTATCCAACTTATCCTGAACCAAAGGTAATTCAGCTCTTTGATTAAGAACGCAAATGAATGCTCTATAAGCAACTGTGAACCACATAGGCTTGTATATTGGATCCCAATACAACGACAGCTTCAATAGCAGCATTGATAAACAAATCTAGCCATGTTCTCACCATATGATGTACTTCAAATCTGCACAGCAAGATATCAACATATAAACCCATTTGCCATGAAAACATTTTCTACAAGACATGCATATACGATTTGTCATCATTAAAACTAAAACATCAAAATCAACTCGGAGATCCAACAATCTGCCCCTTTTTGATGATGACAAAACAAACTATGTATGTGTATGTGACTGAAATGCAAATGAGCACAACACACACTTTTCTCCCCCTTTTTATCATTAACAAAAAGCTAACTGACAATGGGGTTATGTATGAAAGATATGTACATGGATAACGAAGAAAAATATATGAAATAAAGTATGAGTTCAAGCAATCAAGCAGACAAGCATGAAACTTAAGTAAGCATTTAGTAATCTTTAGCTCCCCCTCAATGGGGTAAAAGGATAGTGAGTGAGCATATGATTCATATCAAAATGTGAGACATAAAACATAATCAAAAAAGATATTGCATGCATATGCTAGAGGCATTACATAAACCATGATAAGTACAAATTTAAGATACACAAACATCACAATAATACCAAAGAGTGAAATATGTAGTAATGAGTAATGAACTTCAAGTATATATGGATATTTGCATAATTTCCAAAGAACACTAGAGGGTTATTTCCTTTCTACAATTCCATGTCGATCCTCGACTTTTGGTAGCTTCGCACAACCCCCCTTTTTTGTTTCTTTTATTAGATTTCACCGTTCGGCGCGAGTCACCTCATGTGTCTCAATGGGGTTTCTCTGCTACCAGGATTCATCATAATTTTGATTCTTGTAGATTTTAGCTTCACTTTTTGATGCGAGTTTTCTCATTTATTTCAGTGGGGATTTCCGACTACTTGGTTCCACATTCCACTTATTGAGAGTGAGGTAGGCAGCATTTTCCTCACGATTACTCTTCATTTCCATGTAGAAATTTATTTCCCTTAAAGTGTTGAAAAGAATTTCTGAAATCCTTATCGATCAAAGTCATATGCATCATTTTGAGCAAAGTGTGTGGGTAATTGCTTTGTATGTTGAAAATAAATTTGCCATAGCATAGATATGACTCCCCCTCAATGTATGCACCGGTGGAAACTAATCCTCCTCCTTTGTATATGTCATTTTCCACAAATGATCAAAATCACTGCAATTTATATAATAAGGAGGTGAGGTCTTAGAAGATTTTCAAGAAATATATGCATGCATTCAAGCAAGGATTTGGAAATAGAGTCGTGCAAGATGATTTTCGGTACGTGGGGGAGATGTAGGTCCAAAGACCCGACTCACGCATGGTGAGTGTTTCCTAGTGGACGGAATCTACCATTCCATAACACACCATTTTAAATACCGAAGAATCAAGGCATTCAAGCACACAAGTATGTGAAGTATATGCAAATATGTGTATGAAAATGACAAGATAATGACAATTTATTTCTACTCACAAATATGCAAGCATATGTGCAATTCTAAAGCATGAATTGAATGTATGCAAAACTGAACAATTATTTGTACGATGATATGCATGATTGTATATGCAATCCTAATATAAACAACTACTCAACGCATAAATACCAAAATCAACAAGGGGTGAATGCAAGATTGAAGTAGGTCGAATTAACAAGATCCAACCAAGTGTATGCATGAATCATTTAACAAAAGATTTCAGAACTTGAGCTCTCTTACCTTTGCCTTGAGAAATCATTATTTACCTCGGTCTCAAGGCACCCCTGCAAAATAAGTTCTTCACTTCATAGATTTGGGTACCCAAACTTTTTTGGGTCCCTTGGAGTTAGTTCCACTTCGAACAAAAGATATTTTATTCTTCTTCTCAGACCATTCATCGTCGGCCCTCATTAAGTCACAGACATACATGGAGTGGCCGAACATACCACAATAAAAGTAAGTAATATTTGGCTTTCTGAAATAATTCTTCCTATGCATGTTTGAAGGATTTACAAATGAGTTCATACAAGTATTAGCAGAGGAATGAGAACATGAATCAACGGATTTCTGAAATTGATTTCTTACAAAAGAGTTTTTCTTTGTGGGAGAGTGTCCCACACCTCTGTTCTCATTCCTTTGACTATTTTCACCATATTCAAACATTTTCTATTTTCCTTTCAATTCCATTTGAATAACATCTTTCAATTTTTTCAATTCATCATTCATGGTATTGAAGTTGGTCTCCATTTCTTTCTTAGATCTCTCACACTCGCTTAACTTCACTTTGATTTCATCCAACTCCTTTACCACTTCTTCATTTTCATTTTTTAAGATTTTCACATTCTCATAAGCATGTTGTTTTTAAGTTTCTAAACATGAAATTTCATCCTCAAAAATAAAAACCCTGGACAACAACATTCATTTTCATCTTTCAATTTCTCAAGTTTCAAATCAAGCAAACTACATTTAGTGCATGAAGATGAACTAGAATGCAAAATTTCATGAAACTTCTTTTTTAAGCTTTTATTTTCATGCTTCAACTTCTTGCACTTTTCATATACTCCAGCATATGTAATTTGCCATTCTTTACAAGTGAAGGTTTTCGTTATCAGAATTTACCTCAGTGTCATTTTTCATATCAGCCATCAAACATAGATTTTGGACAAGCTTGTCCAGTTTATCCTCTTCCTCAGACTTGGACTCGCTTTTATCCTCATCACTCCATGCAGCCTTCATCACCTTTTGCTTGGTAGCTTTTCCTTTCTTCACCTTTCCCTCAAGATCTGGACATTCATTTCTCATGTGTCCGACTTTGTTACATTCATAGCACCTCATCTCTCTTTTCTTCTGCTGTGGCTTTTTCTAAACATTCCTAGAAGAGGTGCCATCTTTTCTGGTCTTCTTGAAAAATTTTCTCGCTCTTCTAGTGATGAGGTCCACGGGCTCCTCCTCACTGCTATCAAGACTTGAATTTTCATCACTTTCCTCCGATGAGTATGTGTTGGCTTTAAAAGCAATTGATTTCTTCTTGCTCTTCTCCTCCTCTGTCCTCTAGATGTTGATTTCATACGTCATTAAAGACCCAATTAGCTCATCCACCGTGAGAGTGGTGAGTTCCTTGGAGTCTTCAATTACCGTCGCCTTCGTGTGCCATTGAGGTGAGAGAGAACGTAGCACCTTTCTCACTAAATCCTGATCGGCATAGTTGTTTCCCAACGCCTTCAATCCATTAGTTATCTCGCTCAACCTTGCGAACATTTGTGATATTGTTTCTTCCGGCTTCCTGGTGAACAACTCATAGTCTCGCATCAACAAATTTGCTTTCGTCTCCTTTACCTCCGACGTTCCTTCATAAATGAGTCGGAGCTTCTCCCACATTTCCTGCGCAGAAGAACACATCGAGACACGTGAATATTCATTTGGATGTATAGCACATTGAACAATATTCATAGCTCTCAAATTAGAACATGATTTCTTAATATGCACTTCAGTCCAACTATCCTCATCATTAGGCACTTGATAAGGACCTTTACTAATGACTCTCTAGGTATCATAGTCTTATGCTCGTAGGAACTCAGTCATTCTATTTTTCCAATGGGGATAATTTGTCCCATCAAAGAATGGGGGTATATGCATAGAGTGACCCTCAGGAAGCATGCCATTCATAGCCATTATCAAAGATCTTTACTCCTGGACCGCAAGGTCCGCTTAAAAATCAGAGACAGGGCTCTGATACCAATTGTTGGCCCAGATAGACGTTTGGACAAGAAGGGGGGTCGAATTGTCACCTTTAACGGCAGTGGTAGTTTTTAAATTTTGCGCAATGGAATAAAATAAAGTACCGACAAGAGTTAGAGAGAAAGGAAATAAACACACTACAAGAACAGTTTCTCTCGAACTCTCTGATCTCACACGATTAGGCTAAGCAAATATTGATTGAACAACCACAGAACACAGAGAGCAGACGTAGCGATATGCGATGGTGCAGTGAATAAAAATCTATAAACTAGCCCGTGAATGGAGATAGATGAAATGGACAAACACACAGGTAAACCACATGCATCATATGGATTTTTAGGTGATTCGGGACCACGACGGGCTCCCTACGTCCACCCCTCACCGAAACCCGGTGAGGCTTCACTAACATGCTACGAATCGTAGCAACCGGGGATGAACCCCAACACCACACACATACGATGCTTCCGCAGCAATACACACACACTTAGCCTAGCCCCAGATGGCTGCCACCACAGCACAACCACATATACTCGGGGAACTCACCCCGCACATGATTCCACACTCAGAGATGCAGCTCCGTCCACCAAACAAATATTCCAAGTTCAGAAATATAGAAAGAATGTTCAATACATGCTCAATATAAAGATTGATCTGAGAACAAAATAGAAAACATTGAAGTATATGAGGAAGGGTAAAAGAGAAGTATCCTAGATATAGGAATGGGCCGAAGATGATCCTATAGAAGCTTCCAAGGCGAGGGACGGTCGAACTCCAGCAGTATCAAGCTGCACAAACTCGTTTCTGCAGACTTAGAAACCTTGCGACATGAAGGCTTGATGGAACGGATGAAGCTTTGAGTTCCTTCGACCACGAGCTTTCCTGCAAGATGGAAACATGGGTAATGCTCTCAAAAATGTACTTCCTCTCAACCTTGCGGCCGCACCCACTTTCTTCTCTATTGCTCTGTTCTTTTGATCTAAAAATCGCAGCTCATTTATATTAGCAAGATTGGGTATATGAAATGCCATAATAACCCTTGCAAAAACCTTGCAAAACATGTCTAAGATATGTATCATATACCTAGGGGCAAAGGGGTTACAATGGGGTGCAAATAGATTAGATCCATTAGGTTTAGAAACCTTTATGGAAATTCCATTCCGGATAAACTAGAAGAAGTGTCGACTCTCAGAGTCAACACTTTCTTCACAAGACTCTGCCCGGGTTGAAAACAACACACCCAGGACAAAAGTGTCGACTCTCAGAGTTGACACTTTTTGTCAGGGGTGCTGCCAGCCACGAAATCAAGTTGAAGGCCTGTAAGTGTCGACTCTCAAAGTCGACACTTTCAGTCTGGTCTGATTAAAACAAGGTAGATAGCAAACATTGGAATAAGTGTTGACTCTTAGAGTCAACACTTTTATTGACAGAAATGAAAACTCAATTATACACAATTGAAACCCCAATTTTCCTCATCCAGACATTAAAAATAAATTTCCATGCTTTAAAACAATGTATTGGCATATCATAAACCACATTCCAACTAAAACCAATGAAAGTGTTAAACATCTTGAATTTCAAACCACTCTTTGAAATATAGCATAAGAAACACTATCAAATCACCTAGTTTCCATCAACCAACTCACATTCAAATTTCAAATGCTTACAATGCTTACCTTTGGTATTGACACAACAGTTGAGAATTTTATCCAACTTATCCTAAACCAAAGGTAATTCAGCTCTTTGATTAAGAACACAAATGAATGCTCTATAAGAAGATGTGAACCACATAGGCTTGGGTATTGGATCCCAATACAAAGGACAGCTTCAATAGCAGCATTGATAAACAAATCTAGCCATGTTCTCACCATATGATGTACCTCAAATCTTCACAGCAAGATATCAACATACAAACTCATTTGCCATGAAGACATTTTCTACAAGACATGCATACACGATTTGTCATCATTAAAATTAAAACATCAAAATCAACTCGGAGATCCAACAGAAACTATGGAAATGTACCGTTATGTTGTCGAAATTCCTACGTGGCATAATGTCCAATTAATTCATCATTGATCTCATGATTTCCAATTTCGTACGTTCTTACCTTGGTTTAGTTACCATGAAACTATTCTTTGAACATGACATTATTGGCCTACTTTTATTTCTCGTGGAAGTAGCTTGATTTATAACGTGAAGATAGAAGAGCGGGCACGGACAGTGTCTAAGGGCTCCACGCTAGCCCCCTCGACAGATGTCCAGAAACATGCTATAAACCATGGGGTATGATGAATATTGGCATCGCATTGCGTCGAGAGTACTTTTTTTATAAACGGGTGAAATTCACGAAATCTCATGCTTGATTATTATATGCTTGTTACATGACTTTCCAGAACATAGCATTTTCAAGGTTATGAAAAGTACATTCTCATTTCATGCTAGTACATTCTTGTTATTGAAAGGTCACATTACATTCTTGCTTGATCATGTTCTCATATCTTCTCATATCTCTACACTTTCCTTGATATCTTGTTATTACTTTGATTTTTTTCACATGTTTTATCGCATTTCCTTTATCTTACCTTCTAGAGCTAAAATGATAATTACTTTAACATGACATTATGTTGATACGAAGATACGTACTAAGCGAGTGCACGCATTCCCTACTTTTTCAATTTTTTTCAGGACATTCTAGTGGGTTGGATTCAGACTATTCGAGTGGTAGATCCGAGAGTGATTGATAAATGAGTGAAGCCTAGATGGTTGAAGAGTCTAGAGTCAATTATTGTAATTTAAGTTCCTTCACTGTAATAGGCGGTGAAGTTAATCATGTTACATCATCTTTCATTTTCATGAGTCTAGTTAGGTCAAGAGAGTCAACGTCAAGTATAAATTTGTAACCTTTGGTTTATTATCAAATAAAGGGTATCAATTTTTGAGTACATGGTATGGTGCATTCATCTTCTATGTGGATGTGTATAGCGCTCTTATTATCCTGCTAACTTGAGGTTTATTTGTCGGCTGTTCACGTTCCCGACTTAATTCTACTACGTATCTCGGGGCGTGACAGAGGTAGTCATCTCCGAGTCTCAAGCAGTCACCATGTTGGTGAACAATGTCACCCCACAGCTTAGGGCCATCCTTATGCTTAGCGAGCTCCACACTTTCCCTTAACTATACAATCGAGCTCAGATCATTCAATACCCAAATGAAGGATGCCACCCTGCCACCGTTCTTTGAGACCCGCACTAGAGGCTGGAAAGCTGTAATACCGTGGATTCTTCGGATCGGAATCAGAGAGCTTTCAGAGCACTTTCGTGGGTTCCTAATTGTGTTTTACGATCCACTCGGGTTTTTCCTTTGTATAACTTGTGGAACCCCGTGGAGAGTGAACTGTTCAGTTTTGAGACTCCAGGACGCTACAAGTGCACTGTGCTCTTTTCGAGGATCACGGAGACTATTTTTCTGTATTTTTTTGAGTTTACAGAATTTTGGGCTAGAAAATCAGATTTTAGGAAAATTGCTAATTTCCCTTTTTCTTTTCCTTTTAACCCTCTCCCTCTCCTCTCTCACGTTTCTCACTGCTATCCCTCCATTATCTCTCCTCTCTTCTCCTCTCCCTTGGGTGCGCGACTGTGGCGGAGCTGGACGAGGTGGTGACGGTGTGGAGTTGACCTAGAGGGTGATGGCGCGAGAATCAAAGCATGGCATTGGCACGATCCTATTCGTGGATTCGAAGCTGGCGTAGGTTGTTCGTGGGATGGTTTTCGGCGTGGTTTGGCCGTTTTGGCGCGCGAGATCTTCGGTGGACGTAGGGGGATGGATACCCTACTGATTTCTTACTTTCTCTCGTGATTTCGAGCTGAACGGTGTGAGTTTGAGCGGGTTTTCATACTTTAAGGGCAAAAGCATGTTTTGGGGGTGTGAGCCATGATCGCCGTTCCAGGTGACGACTTTTAGTTTAAATGGTATCATTTGAACCCCTAGAATGTTGGCAATCAATTCCCGCCAGTTTAACTTATTATGGTTGTTAATTGGGGCCGATATGAGCCCGTTTGCCCATGTGACTCGTTTCGGGTCGATTCGTGGGAATCACTTATTTTCTTGCCGTTTTATGGATTGTTTGATCCCTTCCGGCTTGTGGAAGGTTGATATCGACTCTAGGGATGTTTCCCCGTCGTTTAGGAGTGATTGGGGCGTGGAACGACTGAGTTTTAGGTGGTCCTATGATTTTCACATCGGAACGAAGTAGCAGTCCTACCAGGGACCACCATTTGTAAAGGCGGCCCTCTCGAGACCGTTATTTGGAGTTCTATTGTTGGTTTCGGGTTGCGGTCTTGCGACTGACTGCAACTCTGAAGTAGAGGCCCTTGGGTGACTGCTATTTTGCATTTTAAGTCTGTTATTCGATTTTAAGTCAGTTCGGGGTAGTGGTTTAGCTCCTGTCCGCAAGTTGGCATTGGCGGCCATAGGAGGACCGCCAATTCCTAGAAACGGTCCCATGGAGACCGTTATTTGATTAAGGCGGTTCCTAGTGACGGCCTTGCGACTGACCACCTTATGAAGTGACGGTCAGGCAAAGGACTGCCACCAGGATGGCTTTTCATATTTTTGAGGCGGTTTGGAGATAACGGTCTGGTCATGATCGCTACCTTCAAGAGACGTCCATAGGAGGACCGTTATTTCCAAGAGACAGTCCTGGGTAGACTGTTTCCTACCTATTCTATTCTGAGAGTAGTTGCCAAGTCTATGACCGCCATTTCCTAGTAGCGGCCATAGGGTTGACCTCCACTTTCTTTTAGCGGCTAGTGTTAAGACAACTATTTGCCTGGGCTTTCTAGTAGCGGCCAGAGAGATGACCGCCACTTTCCCAGAGTGTTCTTTGGCGTTGGTTTGGCTTCGGTTGTTGTGGCTTAACCCCTTGGTTACCCATTGTACCGTAGATGTCTTAGACGTCCTATGAGGGCTGTGACCATGTTATAGGGTGTCTGGGAGTGCCATTGTACCGAGTGGTATTCTGTGTTATTTTGAGGGTCATTGTGGTTTCCAATCAACCCGGTCGTAACCAGTGGTTGACACGTGACCTCGTGAGTGTCTCGACTATCCTGTGAGGATCGAGACATGGTTTTGGATGCTTGGAGGTATTATCTTACCTCGATTTATGGGTCCATATGAATTGAGGGGTTTGGTGATCCCTCACGTTCTGTGTTTCGTGTTATGCGGAATTGTAAGTCCGTTGAGCGGCCTAGGGGCTGAGGACTTCCAACTAAGGTGGATCCTGCTGTTATG
Source organism: Amorphophallus konjac (assembly GCA_022559845.1). Lineage (NCBI taxonomy): Eukaryota > Viridiplantae > Streptophyta > Magnoliopsida > Alismatales > Araceae > Amorphophallus > Amorphophallus konjac. The sequence continues at coordinate 288,999,649 of CM040126.1, read as the reverse complement.
TGCCGCTTCCATGATATGTTTCCTGTGATTTGGCTTAGGGACAAGGCTGATTGGCGGTGAGTAACCGTGAGCTGCGACGATCTTGACCCGAGTCTTGTGACTCAAGGATCGTTGTGTTAGTAGGTCTAGTTGGCTATCCTGTGTTTGGCAATAGTCTGGTATGATGCCTTGTGTTTCATAGTTGTGCGATAGGTGTGTGCTTAGCCTGTCTGTACTTTGGTACTCCTATTTTGAGTCTCTGTATCTAGTGAGCCTCCACTAGTCGTAGCCAGACGACACTTTCTATATGTCAGCCCACCTAGGAGTGGTGGCGAGGCGAGTTCCCGGTTGAGACGATTTTTAGGCTACTTGCCATGGGCCCCTTTGTCTTGCCGTGAGAGTCCTACGAGAGGGGAAAACCAGCTAGAGTTCTAGCTCAAGACAGTGAGCTTGTGTGTGTACACGTGGCCAGGGGTGTTGCATCCCCTATTTGATATTGGTGTTTGGTTTCAATGATATCAAAATGATTGTGCTTGTGTGTGTATGTGTTTCATTGAGCAACATGTTTTTATCTTGATTGATGAGTTAAAAGATGGCTTCAAGGTTAACACTTGAAAGTCATATGAATCCTTGGCAATTAAGGAACTCATGCTTTGAATATCTTGGTTTGCAAGATCAAATATATGGTTCATGCTTGGAACTCAATGGAGTGCATCAATGAAGTTCATCTTCTAAAGGGGAGTTGACTCACTCATTACATTACGTTGACTCCTTCCATGATTCATGTATTTCATCAAATAGCTTTTCAAAGTCTTGGTTGGGCATTTTTCATGCATTTTCTTCATAAGATTTTTGGACTTGAAATATCCTCAATCTAGTAACTTGAAATTTGATGAATGTGACTTTAATGATGCATACTCATTATATGGATTCATGGACATTCGGTTTTAGTAATTCTAGTCAATGTGAATAATGTGTTTCATGCATATTTTTATTTGAGACTTTTGAGGCTAGTCACATGTTCAAGATCATCATGCATAACTAAGTGGAAGTTGGTATGATAATGGTTCTATTGCCTAGATACATGGTGATTTCAACTTTGTCATGATTGTAGGGAATGGCCTTTATAGAATGAAGTTTCAATAGGTCTTTTGTACTATTCTTGAATGCATCCCATGCATATTTTTCAAGAGGTGTCAAAAGTCATGATAGTGAGTTTTGACTAAGCCTTTCACATAAAACTCCTTGTGCTAGCCTTTACTCACATACATGTTCATGCATATTCTTCTTGTGGTCTTTGTTGCCTAGAATGCAAATGGAAGGGCTTTTGTGAATCTTGGTAGAATATGCTTGATTTGTGTTCTCATAATCCTTGATACATGGTTGTTGAATGATCACTTGAATATTGGTAGAGTTTGGCTATGATACTCTTTCATTGTGTACAATTTCATAGTCATAACCTCTTGTTATTTAGGTGTAAGACTTATGTTTTCAAGGGCTTTAATGCATGTCATCTATATGTACTTAATGTGTTTTTCATGAGTGTGTTTCATAGATTTTGAACTTGTATTGATTGGGTTTAAGTCTTAGTTTTTCATTCATGAAGGTTGAACACTTATCAATGGGTTTTAACTCTTAAATCTAAACCTTTTCAAATCTAGAAATGCAAAAAGTTTAGGTCGACCGACCATGGGGCTTAGGTCAATAGAAATCCCCAGAGTTGGCATGTTTTTTGACTGTAAAAGTTAGGTCAACCGCCCCATCTTCCGGTCGACCGTTTACGGCAAAAACCCAGAACGTGGATCCGAAACCCATCAAAACCCAAGCCATTTGTGCTCCAATCTTTACCCTTTTGCCCCTAGGTTCTTAGGAGTCATATTACGGCCTTTTTGGAGGGTTCTAGAAGGGTTATATGAGTCCTTTCATGTCTTCTATATATACTCTTGTGTGACCTACGAATTTGACAAGAAAAACTCATATGTGCTCATTGTTTCTATCTTGTAGGTGAAGAAAGGGAGAAAGGAAGGAAGAGCTCAAGCCAATGTGGATTTCATCTACTCCAAGGTGTTTTTGGAGCTCGTGGAAGAAGAAGAAAAGGAGCGGATTGACGAGGGGATCAAGAGCACGTAAGAATCGCCAACATCCGATCCGAGAGTCAAGCATCTACGTCCATTGACTTTGCAAATCAAAGGGGAAACATATTCTACATCTTATTCCTGCTTATTTGAGATGTTTGTCATGGGTTTTATTTTGATTTGAGCATATTTGGATATTTGTGTTTATTTTCCGAACATTATAGATATTCATGTGTGTGTGTGACCGTTTGTATACAATCGTGTATTTATTGTGCTACGGTTGTTGCAGCGTGTGTGTGTATGTGTGTTTGTGATCCGATCGCCGGATCGTGTTAGAGACTTTGTCTGTGTGTGTGTGTGTGTTGGGACGCATCCCCGTGTGTGTGCAGGCATCATCCTGCGTGTGTTTGGAGCGTCGTATCCGTGTTGGAGATTTATCCACGAGTGAAGCCTTACCGATTTGGTAAGGGGTGGACGTAGGGAGTCCGTCGTGGTCCCGAACCACCTTAAAAATCCTTGAGCCTTGTGGTGTGCTTTGTGGTTTGCTTATTTGTTGTTTAAATCTATGCACATGTGATCGGTGAGCAAGAGCGAATCCTAATTACACGAGCTAATTACAATTGCCTAGATTTCATTGTGTGTCTAATCGAATGTTCGAGTGGGTGCGGCGAGATTGAGAGAGCTTGTTTACCTTACTTAGCTTAATTTCTTCAATCTTAATAAACTTGTTAATTCCGCTTAGTTAAGTTTTAAATTTACCATCTATCGTGGGGGATAATTCAACCCCCCCTTCTTGTCTACTCACCTACCCCAGGATCAATAATTTGGTATCAGAGCCACGGCTCTATTTTCTTGGGTCTAATGACCTTTAGAGTGATCCTTCGGCGAGTTTCATAAAGCATCATCTCTGATAGTTACATGTCTTCTCTTCCTCCTCATTTTGATGGTCACAATTACATTTCTTGGAGAAATGACATGTGTGCTTATCTTGGAGTTTATGAACCTGAAATGTGAAAAGTGATATGTAATGGTCTATATAAACTCCATGCAAAAGAAAACAAATGGAATGAAAAACACATGAAGAAAAATGCTATAAATGTTACTGCATTAAATATTCTGATGAATAGCATGGAATCTAATGTACTCACACGTGTTTCAACGTGCAGGTCAGCAAGGGAAGTTTAAAATGATCTGGCATGCAAGTATGAAGGAAATGGAAAAGATGCATGCATGATGGCTCATGGAGAAAGCGTGGTTGAGGTAAATTCTGATTATGAAGAACTTTCTATTGAGGAATGGCAATTGACATATGCTGAAATGCATGAAAGATGTAAAGAATTTAAATCTGAAAATAAGAAACTGAGAAACAAATTTAAAGAAATTCTGAGTACATCTATTACATGTGTAAAGTGTAAATTGCTTGAATCAAAGATTGAAAATATTATGCATGCAAATCTTTTTTGTGAAAATTGTAAAACATTGAAAAAGGAAAGTGAAGCTTTGAAGTCAGAAAATGAATGTTTGGAAATACAAAATGATGAGATGGAATCTAGGATAGATGAGCTTGACAAATAAATTTTGACGTGCATAAAGAACACACCTTGGTTGTAAAATCTGATAGATCTTTGACTCTTGAAAATGATTGGCATGATTTGCGTGAGTAAAATAAAACCTTGTTGTTTAAAATTTCAATACTTGAGAAAAGTGAAGAAAGTTTAAGAAATAAATTAGCTTCTCTTTCCGATGATGAGAAAATATTTAAGAAATTGCTTGATTCTGAATTAGATAGCAAAAGAATCATGGATGAAAATGAAAATCTTAAAAAAAAAATGGTGTGATGCTAATCTAGAATTCTTTGCTTGAAGGTATATTAAAATATTTTGAAAAATATGAAAAAGACATTTCTTTGTTGAAATGTGAGAATGAACAATTTCTTGCTAAGATCTCAAACTTTGTTGAAACTGAGATTATTCTTGAAAAATTAACTAAAAAGTTGCATGCTATAAATGATGAAAATAAGAAAGTCATGGAAGAAAATGAAATTTTCAAATTAGTGAATTGCTTATTAAGTGATAAAGTGTCTGCATGCGAAGAAGAAATCACAAATGTTGAATTGCATATTTCTGATCTAGAAGAAGAGGTGAAAATGTTAAAAGATGATTTGTCAAGATTTCTGAAGGGGAAAGAAAATTTGGATAACGTGTTGGGTGTTAAAGTGAATTTTCAAAAGGAAGGACTTAGATATACTCCGGTCAACAAAAAGTCTTTTAAACTTAAACTGAAAACCACTTTTGTTCATGCTACAGACATACCCAGCACTTCCAAAGCTCCTCCTCCCATTTCTCAAATGAAAAAGTCTGAAAATGGTTTTAGGAAAAAGAAAAATGTCAACACTAAGTCTTCCATGGCAAATAGATCTCGAAAATTTAAATTGAATGTTGAGTGATTTTAGTGTGACATGCATGGCCATGAGATGAATTATTGTATTGTCATGAAAATGAATGATGAAAATACATGCAAAGATAAATCCTTTTTCAAAAGATAAAGAAATATTTCATGCTTCTATTGTCACAAACTTGGCCATGTGATGGATAATTACTTTGTGAAATAAAATGATGATTATCGTGCCATGAATGCTATGTCTGATTTTTAAAGAAAATTCAGAAATGAACATGTCTTTCATACTCAAAGGTTTGCACCCCATAAGAAAAATGTGTTTACAAACACTCATGCAAATAATGTAAAGTCATTCCGTAGACCTACATCTCCTTGTTATTTTCATTGTGGGAAGTACGGTCATGTTATGAAAGAGTGTTGGTTTTTAAAAAATCATGACTTCCATGCTTCTAGAATGAATGCTAAGTTTAATTTGATTAAATCTAGATCTTATACAAATAGGCGATGAATGGTTTTGAAAATTCCTTTGATCATGTTAAAAGAAAGTCTTTTGCTAGAGTTGTCACCCTCAATACTTTTATTGTGGAAATCATGGATATGTCATTGAGGATTGTAGGATCATGAAGAGTGATGATATTGTGGCAAGGAAAAATAAGAAAGCTTTTGGTAGAAATGCTACTAACATCCATGGACTCAAAATGACTTGGGTGCCTAAATGTGTTGAATGAGTTGGTTTTGGTAGAGGTGTGCCTTGAGGTAAATAAAGAATGAAAGGGGTTCCAATAAAAAGGAACAAGGCACACTCGAATAGTAAAATCCCAACTTTACTTCTTTTACTATCAAACTTGGAAGTTTTGATGTTTTTACTTATGATTCTGCTATGCTTCTCATTTCATATTCTGATCTCTTCACAAGCCATACATGCTTTCATTGAATGAATATTTTGTATATCAAATGGTGATATATAAAATGACAGATTAAGTCTGTCAAGAAACTGTCACTATGTATGAGTTGGATCTTCGGATCAAGACCTCCACCTTGTACCAACATTTAAAATTTTAATTTGGTTGGCTTATGAGGATTCATATATTTTAAATGAAATTAATTTGCCTTTATTTTGCATATCTTTTAAATTAAATCTGAAAAACTCTCTTGTTTCAAGAAGGCAAAAATTTCTGAACAGTGGAACTGCTTATTCTCTAATACATCAATTGGTATTGAATGATGACCATGTGTTATTGCTTTGCAAAATTGATAAGTTGTTTGACATGTTCAAAAATCTCTTCTTGTTAATAGATGTTCAAACACATGTCTTGCTCATTTCCCAAATTCTACGTGAAATCTGTTGGACACTTGATTATGTGTATCAAAATACATTTTACATATTCACACATGTAGGGCATATCATGTTCAAACTAAAGCTTATGTCTCATGTAATGTTGTCTTTGAATGATCATGGTTGAACATTTGGGCTCTAAGGAAAATGGTTCTTCATGATAAAATCTGAAATAAAATGTTCATGATCAGTTCAAGATTCAATGAAAAATTCATCTTCTGAATTCACTGGTTTCATGCTTGCTTGAATATCCAAGAATGCACAAAAAATAAAAATCTGCATAAAAAAGATCGCATTAGCATCCGTGCATATCATTCACATATTCCGCATGCATTGTGAATTCGAGTCTCATTGCATATGATTCATAGACTCTGCATATCATTGTGATTACGAGTCTCATGTATACCTTGATTCATGAATGCTTGCATGAATGTTTCCTAAATCCTTGCATGCATGAATGTATTTAGCTTATAAAACTTTCTTGGAAAACTCTAAGGCCTCACCTCCTTCCTAAATAAAAATGCAGTGATTTCATTCATATGTGATATATGCCATACACTAAGGGGGGTGATTTATTTTCGACCGTGCTTACATTTAGGGGGAGTCATAACCATGTCTTGTCAAATTCATTTTATACATGCAAAATAAAACTTTACCCCCACACTATTGCACATAATGAATTTAATGACTTGATAAGGATTTAAGAAATTCCTTCCAACACTTTAAAGGGAACTTGAATCTCTACATGGACATTAAGGAGTAATCGTGAGGAAAAAGCTACCTACCCCACAAAAATTAATAAGTGGAATGTCAAACCAAATAGTCAGGAATCCCCATTAAGACAAATGAGGAAACTCGCACCGAACAGTGAAATAAAAATCCACATGCATGACGAATCCAAGTAGCTGGGAATCCCATTAATATGAGGAAACTCACGCCGAACGGTGAAGTCCATTAAAAGAAACAACATCGGGGTTGTGCGAAGCTATTGAAAGTTGAGAATCTAAAGTGAAAGTGTGGAGAGGAGATTATCTTCTAGTGTTCTTTAGAAAAATTAAAAATCCATATATTTTGAAACTCATTGTCCATGCATCACATTTCACATATGGGTATTTTTGTGATGAATGTATATTATGAATTTGCCTACACTCATGGTTTATGAAGTACTTCTATTTTTGTATGTAAAACTCTTTTAGATATGCTTCATGTTTTACATTTTGAATTTGAATCACATGCTCTTTTCTTAACCCATGCCTTAGTTCGGGAGAGGTACTATATGTAATATTTGATATCATCTTGAACACTTCATACTTTTCAACAATTTGTATAGTTCATTTTGAAATATATCATTTTGAACACTTCATGTTGCATAAATGCTAAAATGAGTTCTTCCAACAATGTGAACAACATTTGGTATCATATCTTTGGGCCTTTAATTAGCATCAATTGGTATTTGAATTGGTATCATATCTACTGGCCTAAAATGTTCATATCATGTCAGATAACCCCCAATATTTTTGTAGATGACAAAAAGGGGGAGAATGTTGGTTGGTTATGTATGCTCAATGCTTTATGAATGCTTTATGGTTTGTGCTAAATGAGAAAGATTTGTTTTGGGGGAGAATTGGTGTGTGTGCTCAATGTTAATGTTAATGCTCAATGCTTAATGTTTGGTCTTTCATAAATATGTTTGTAAAACTGTTCTTTCACACACATCGTTTTGTCATCATCGAAAAGGTGGAGATTATTGTATCCCCTAGTCGATATTGGTGTTTGGTTTCAATGATGTCAAAACGATTATGCTTGTGTGTGTATGTGTTTCATTGAGATACATATTTTTATCTTGATTGATGAGTTAAAAGATGGCTTCAAGGTTAACACTTAAAAGTCATATGAATCCTTGGTAATTAAGGAACTCATGCTTTGAATATCTTGGTTTGCAGGATCAAATCTATGGTACATGCTCGGAACTCAATGGAGTGCATCAATGAAGTTCGTCTTCTAAAGGGGAGTTGACTCACTCATTGTATTGCGTTGACTCCTTTCATGATTCATGTATTTCATCAAATAACTTTTCAAAGTCTTGGTTGGGTATTTTTCATGCATTTTTCTCATAACATTTTTGGGCTTGAAATATCCTCAACCTATTAACTTGAAATTTGATGAATGTGACTTTAATGATGCATACTCATTATATGGATTCATGGACATTCGGTTTTGGCAATTCTAGTCAATGTGCATAAAGTGTTTCATGCATATTTTTATTTGAGACTTTTGAGGCTAGTCGCATGTTCAAGATCATCATGCATAACTAAGTGGAAGTTGGTATGATAATGGTTCTATTGCCTAGATACATGATGATTTCAACTTTGTCATGATTGTGGAGAATGACATTTATAGAATGAAGTTTCAATAGGTCTTCTGTATTATTCTTGAATGCATCCCATGCATATTTTTCAAGAGGTGTCAAAAGTCATGATAGTGAGTTTTGGTTAAGCATTTCACATAAAACTACTTGTCCTAGCCTTTACTCACTTACATCTTCATGCATATTCTTCTTGTGGTCTTTGTAGCCTAGAATGCAAATGGAAGGGCTTTTGTGAATCTTGGTATAATATGCTTGATATGTGTTCTCATAATCCTTGATACATGGTTGTTGAATGATCACTTGAATATTGGTAGAGTTTGGCTATGATACTCTTTCATTGTGTACAATTTCATAGTCATAACCTCTTGTTGTTTAAGTGTAAGACTTATGTTTTCAAGGGCTTTAATGCATGTCATCCATATGTACTTAATTTGTTTTTCATGAGTGTGTTTCATATATTTTGAACTTGGGTTGATTGGGTTTAAGTGTTAGTTTTTCATTCATGAAGGTTGAACACTTATCAATGGGTTTTAACTCTTAAATCTGAACTTTTTCAAATCTGGAAATGCAGAAAGTTTAGGTCGACCGACCATGGGGCTTAGGTCGACCGAAATCTCCAGAGTTGGCATGTTTTGTGACTATAAAAGTTAGGTTGACCGCCCCCATCTTCCGATCGACCATTTACGGCGAAAACCCAGAAACGTGGATCCGAAACCCATCTAAACCAAATCCATTTGTGCTCCAATCTTTGCCCTTTTGCCCCTAGGTTCTTAGGAGTCATATTAGGGCCTTTTTGGAGGGTTCTAGAAGGGTTATATGAGTCCTTTCATGTCTTCTATATATACTCTTGTGTGACCTACGAATTTGGCAAGAAAAACCCTTATGTGCTGATTGTTTCTATCTTGTGGGTGAAGAAAGGGAGAAAGGAAGGAAGAGCTCAAACCAAGGTTGATTTCATCTACTCTAAGGAGTTTTTGGAGCTCGTGGAAGAAGAAGAAAAGGAGTGGATCGACGAGAGGATCAAGAGGACACAAGAATCACCATCATCCGATCCGAGAGTCATGCATCTACGTCCATTCGATTTGCAAAGCAAAGGGGAAATATCTTCTACATCTTATTCCTACTTATTTGAGATGTTTGTCATGGGTTTTATTTTTATTTGAGCATATTTGGATATTTGTATTTATTTTCCAAACACTAGAGATATTCGTGTGTGTGTGACCATTTGTATACGGTCGTGTGTTTATTATGTTGTGGTTGTTGCAGCATGTGTGTGTGTGTGTTTGTGATCTGGTCATCAGATCATGTTGGAGACTTCATCTTCGTGTGTGTGTGTGTTGGGGCGCGTCCCAATGTGTGTGCAGGCGTCGTCCTGCGGGTGTTCGGAGCGTCGTCTCTGTGTTGGGGATTTATCCCCAAGTGAAGCCTTACCGGTTTGGTAAGGGGTGGACGTAGGGAGCCCATCATGGTCCCGAACCACCTTAAAAATCCTTTAACCTTGTGGTGTACTTTGTGGTTTGCTTATTTATGGTTTAAATCTATGCATGTGTGATCGGTGAGCAAGAGCGAATCCTAATTGCATGAGCTAATTACAATTGCCTAGATTGCATTGTGTGTCTAATCGTTTAAATTGCTTGAATGTTCGAGTGAGTGCGGCGAGATTGAGAGAGCTTGTTTACCTTGCTTAGCTTAATTTCTTCAATATTATTAAACTTGTTAATTCCACTTAGTTAAGTTTTAAATTTACCATATATCGTGGGGGACAATTCAACCCCCCTTCTTGTCTACTCATCTACCCCGGGACCAACAAGGGGCGTTGGACAGACGTCGACGGGCGTGACCCTGACTAGTCACTCGTTACTGTAGTTCCTTGGTGTTCATTTTGGTGTTTCAGTTATCGCTATTCCAGGTGAGTGGGATACACTTGAGGTGCAGTGTAAGAGGTTAATGAACGTATTTCGCTTTTCTTCTAGTGATGAGTGTAGACACGCCAAAATTGACATCATTTTGAGCATATCCCATATTACCTTGTAATGTCCCAATTTGACCCTCAAATTACCTTTGTTTGAGTGGTTTTTCTAACTTTTCTTAGATTTCTCCCTTTTTTCACCCTTTTCTTATTTTTTTCTATTTTTCTGGATTTTTCTGGATTTTCTGGGCATTTTTCTCTATTTTTATGAATTTTTCAGAATTAACGACTTGAAGAGGGGCGTCATTTCTTTTTAAGAAAATTAAAAGAAAATAAAAAAAAATTAACGACTACAGTGAGGGGCGTCCATTTCTCTCAAATTCCCATTTTTCTAGAATTTTCTGAAGTTTTTTCAGAATTTTTTTAGAATTAACGACCTATCATAGGACGTTATTTGAATTATTAAATAAAATAAAAATAAAAAAAATGAAATTAACGACGCATGCACGGGCGTCACTTTTCAAATTAAATTTTTTAATATTATTTTTAACCCCCTTTGAGAGGTGATTTGGTGGACTTCCGGGTGTCAGAAAAATACGTAAAAATAGTCATTAGAATCAGCACAATGTGATGCACCTCCACCTAAACAATGGGAAAATAATATTAAGAAATAAAAAATGGCCCTATTTTGAATATTTTGAATTAACGACCTTGATTAGGTCGTCAATTCTTTTTGACTAATTTTAACGCCCTTGTGCAAGGCGTCTTTTTTAATAAATTCATGTTAAATTAAAATAACGTCTCTTTGCATGTCGTCAATTCCAAAATTGACGTTTTCTCCCTCAGGCGTCTTTTACAAATGTCAAATAAAGGGAAGGTTTTTTCTAAAAAATTATTTTTTGAATTGACGCCTTTGTTGAAGGCGTGTTTTAATTAACGCCCTTCTGCAGGTCGTCAATTTCTGAATTGACGCCATTTTCCAGGTCATGTTTCGGCTTTTGTTTGGTCACTTCTCCATCTTAATCTTTCCCTCCTTGGGCTCTTGCCCGTTCTTATCCCTTCTATCTCTTGGTTCTCCCCTATAATAGAGCCCTTCGGCTCTGTTATGGGGTTCCGCCCCCCTTTTTTTCCTCCGATTGCTTCTTCTTCTCCCTTTTTCTTTCGGTGGTTTCTTCTTTCTTTTTTCTAACCTTCACGCAGGGGTTGCTGTTGCATTGGCTGAAGGAGAAGGCTTTGCGCGTTCACAGCATCTTCATCTCTCGGAGTCTCCTCCCCATCGAGCATCCAGAGCCAAACAGCACAGGCTCTTGCTTGTTTATTCTTCTTTTGCTTTTATTATCATTAGCTCATGCATGCTACATACTGTTTCTAATTCTCTCATCTCAACCACGTTGAGGAACTCCCCTTAGTGCACTTTTGCATTCTTTATTTTTACATATCATCATACATTCATCATATTATCCCATACCCTTTTTGCATAGGGGTTTAAGGGCAACCACCCTTAAGGTGTGTTTTTACACATGTTATTCATGCTCATCTTATTAAGGATTTGATGCTACACTCACCATATTTCTAATCCAATCAATCTTTTGGTGTTTGATTGTTTTGCAAGGGTAATCAAGAAAGAAGAACTCTCTTCATCGGCCGGCCGATCTAGAAGAGAAAGGAACACTCACATCACCCGCTTTTAAAGGTATTTTTCGCGATCCCTCCATATTATTTGTTTATATTTTTTAGGCCCTCGCGTCTCTGGCGATCACATCTCCTATTTTGCACCTCGTGCATGCTTCTTCTCATGCTTTTTCTTCTTTGTTCTAAGTGGATTTCTTAGGATCTACAAATTGGCGATCACGGTGGGACTCCTTTCGTTTTTCTTTTGATTACCCTTTCCCTTGGGCACCCACGTGTGCCATCTCCCCTTTTTTGCACCCACGGTGCGCCTCCTTTTGTGCCCCACGGGCACCCTCCACTGTGCATTGCACTCTCCCCATGTGATCTGTCAGTTTGATAGGTCTTTTAGAATTTCCACTTATTCAAATTTTTTTTGATGAGCATGCTTATATCTATGTTTGTTGATTGCCCGTGACTGTGAGTGTTTGATATTTCCGGCCGTGGGGCTTTTCTGGAAATAGAGGGAATTAACGCCTCAGACAGAGGCACGTTTTATTTTAACGCCCTTACCCAGGGCGTCTTCTTCTTGTTTAACGCCTGCTGGCAGGGTGTCTTCCCTCATACTTCCTGCTTTTGTGAATTCACGCCCTTCCCCAGGGCGTCTTTTCCTTGCTTAACGCCTCATATCAAGGCGTGTTTTTTCTCACCACTTGCATTTGACGCCCTCACCCGTCGGCGTCCTTTTACATATAGCGCCTCACACTAAGGCGTGTTTTTCACTGCTTCTGGGTGGCTGTCGTCTCTTTGTTGGTAGCGACCCCTGCCAGGGCGTCTTTTTCCTATGGGTTTACAGACCCCTCCCGTGGGTGGCTTTTTCTTGCTGATTCATGCTTATATTTGTTGATTGATTAAATTGCTGTGATGGGCTTGTTTACTCTACATTCATTCATTTGCATTGGTTTGGGAGACCTCCTCTCTCTACCCTAGGATTCCATACACCCTCTTGGTGAAGGAAGGACCCTCCATTGAGCACTCCGTCTCTTTGGATTAGAAATTCCTAAACCAAGCCTCCATAAGTCTCCGCACCCGTGGATTCCCTCACGGACGCCGGGCAGGTTGTACCCTTTAAAGTCCTGGGTTTAGTTGGTCATACACGGTGAGAGAGTGTTCCTAATTGGCACCGAAGTTGAAATCACATTTGAAACTAGGTTCCTCCCTTGTGTGAATCATAATTTTGCTAAAAATTCTTAATTCACCAAGGTTCAAACATAAGAAGTCAAAGGTAACCATCCCAACTCATTTGCTATTTCTGTGAACTGTTTTGATTGCACATTGAATTATTTGGATTACCTTGATAAGAAAGTCAACATGTTCAACTCAATTAATGTTCATGAGGGTGATCAACCTAGCACATCTTATTCCCCTCAATTTCAACATGTTCATCATTCTCACCATAATTCTTTCAAAGGATCACGTCCTCATTCTTACGGTGTTGCCCGACCCATGGGCAATATCCAATCCCATGGTCCTTCAATCCAATCGCGAGCCACTACTCCTACGGGACCGTCTCGTCCCAATGATGAGAAGGTTTCCCAAATCATTCATGCATTAGATCATCTTACCCCTCAGCAAACCCAAGCCCTTAAGGCCGCTGTTGAGGGTGCATCTCATTCATCTCATCCTCCCTCCAATCCTATGCGGGTGGCCCATCACCCACTTCCCTCCTCTATTCATACTCCTACTCGGGTAGTCCATAACCCATCTCCTCCTATTCACTCTTCTCCTCGGGTGCTCCGACACCCACCTCCTTCTATTCCTCCTCCATCACGGCCCCAAGGCCCATTTATTTCTTGCAATCCGGCCCATCCAGGTTCCTCTACGGGTCGGCCCATTAATCCCCCTCCACGGCCTTCTTCTGCGGCCCCTCCTTCAAGGCCCTGCCAACCCTTGGTTGCTCAAGCCATACCCCTCCAACAAACTCTTCTTGACAAGGTCACTTTAATGGAGGAACAATTAAAGAGGGTTACGAGCCCACGGCCCGCTCCTCCTACTCCAGTCAATCCCCTTCATGCCGCTCTGAATGATATTATAAAAATGGAGAAAGAGTGGAAGGATAGGATGGATGACTATGGTATCGGCAGTTCAAGCAAGCAAGAGCCGGCAGATTTCAACGCTCAAGTGGATGCCGTCCGCCCTCCACCCGTCCGCACACTTCATTCATATGGCCTTCCAACTCCACATACGCAACATCATTACATTCCTCCATCCACATATACGCCTCCACTACGGTGTCCACTTGAATTTCATGATGAAGAACCGGCAATTGAAGAATTCGAGGCAACATACGATGAAGCTTTGCAGGCACCCCTTCCGAGTTTCCTTCGCTTCCCACTTCCCCCACTATCATTTGATGAACCCCCTGCTCAGGATGAAGCCACCGTCCCTAATCCAACCCCTGTTTCCGAGACTTCTTGGTGTTACGATGATGGGTCGGTACTTCAATCACCCACGCCGGCGCATCTTGAGTCTCCTCCTCCTAACACCGCTCGCCCCGTTCGGCGTTTTCTCCGCACCAAACCTCCACCAATTACACCTCCACCAATTACACCTCCACCAGTTATGCCAGCCTCCACACCATCGGCCTCCACCGAGCCTAACGTCGAACTTTCCCTAATTCAACCCTCCATTACACCTCTAACACCAAACCCAACTACCCCTACTCCACCACTTAACCTATTACCCGTGGCTAATCCTGAGCAGGATCAACCCTTTTTTGCACTCGAGCCAACCCCAACTGCTTCCGAGCAAAGGGAGAAGCTCGACGTGTTTGAACCTCCGCCTCCACTTATCCTTTCTCCAACGCCTTCCACTATACCCCCACCATCCACGGAGCCTCCCACCTCCGCTTCACCTCCCTTTACTACTCGGAAGGGGAGCACTGCTACAAATACTTGTGCCGAGGATGATCAAGAGCCGCGAAAGAAGAATTTGGCCACTGCCGTGCAGTTCAAGATGCAAGAGTTCATTTGCCGGATGCCAATCCGGGTTATGGGGCCAATCACAGCTGAAGAGGTCAAGCCGCCATTGCTCGCTAGAAAAGAATGCCAAGCGTTGATGCCACCCAAGGACAGGGCAGGGCACCCCTTGCTCCAACTTTCAAATCCTGAATTCATTCTTCCATACAAGGGGCGAATGCCCATTTTTGTCAACATTCTTTATATGCCGCAATCAATGGGCATGGCAATGCTTCCTGTCCCAACTTCCCAACTCCCTCACATTATTACTCTCCACTCTTCAAGAGGGTTGTCGTTTATTATTGAAGCTTCTTTCTTTGGGCCGATTGGCTATACACTTTCACTGCCGTGGAGGGGCAGTTATCTTGGTGCTAAGGGGCCTTCCACTCTTTTATCCACCTTCCATTCAACTCCGCCCATATTCTCCTCTGTCACCGATTCTTCATGGGCCACTCCAGGGGTAAGGAGGAGGATTTCATCCTCTCGCCCTTCACATTCTTCATGTTCTTTGTATCTCATTGCATTCACACATTCACTGCATTCATCGCATCCATCCTATTGCATGCAATTGCACTTCTTCTTTCCCGAGTTTTCGGACCCGTATCTTCCCCGCCTTCCGGCACCTCCGGATATCCCGCATTTCCCATCCTATTCATCTTCATTGCTCGGGCATTGTCCCCTTTCCAATCTCTTTTCAGGGCATCGCGCCCCTTTCCAACTCCTGCACCCGGACCCTCCGGATTTCTCCTTTATCCTGCTAGGGCATCGCGACCTTTTTCATCTCATTCTCCCGGAATTTCCGGACTTCATTCTTGGGCATCGCGCCCCTTTCCATCTCATTCCTCCGGAACCTCCGGATCTTTCTCTTCCCCCAGGGTATCGCGTTCCCCTTTCTGCTATTTCCCTGGCACCTCCAGGTGTTTTACCCCTCCTTTTAGGGCATGACGCCCTTCCTGATTTCATCCCTCCAGAACCTCCGGATTCTCCATCTTATTCTCTTTATCTTCTTTCGGGGCATCCCGACCCTTCTGATTCCATCCCTCCGGAACCTCCAGACCCTCCTGATCCTTTTCATCCACTCTTCCCTGGGCACCGCACCCCTCGATATTTCCCTCCGGAACCTCCGGACCCTCCTGATCCTTTTCATCCACTCTTCCCTGGGCACCGTGTCCCTCGGCATCTCATTCCTCCGGAACCTCCGGACCATCCATCTTTCTTTTGATTCATCTTTCTGCTCTTCCAGGACATCACATCCTTCATTTTCTTCTTCCTTTTCCATCATCTTTTTCCATATCTCTTCTCAGGGCATCGCGTCCCTCGATATCTTATCCCTCCAGAGCCTCCGGATTCCTTCTATCATGATTCTCCTCCTCAACCTCCGGACCCTCCAGATCCGCCTCTTTCCATCTATCAATTTCTTCTTCTAATTCCTCCTGATCATGGGTCCGACCCAACTTCTTCCACATCCACTGCCTTGGGCATCTGCCCATTCTCTCACTACTTTCGAGACTTTAGTCCTCACTCCTCCTTCTAATTCTCCGCTTCTTCTGTAGACCTTCCATGTGATCAGGGTCTCCACACCTTAGTGAGGGAGTTCTAGCCCTCACCTCTCTTCCTTTTTTTCCTTATTCGTCTGAGTTTGGTCTTGGCACCACTCCTTCTTGTTAAGCCACTTTCAAACCCTTTGCTTCCAATCCTTTTGACTGCCAAAGAGGACTATCCCACGATGATCAACCTCGCCTCTGACAGTTGCTTCTACAAAGGTTGCAAGGTAACATATTGGCGTAAGTACTCATTTCATGATATCATTATCTCATTGCTTCACGATGATTTTCAAAATAAAGTGCTTCTTAACAAGATTAAGAGTGGTGTTTTAGACCTTCATCTTAGGCTTTTGTTTAATTAAAATATTCCAAAAAAGAGTCTTTAGGCTTGCTTTTGCATCACTCTTGGTTAATAAAAACCCCACGCTGGGAATTCAACGTTCTCTCCCTGCTTGTTAAGAGCGACCTTCAGCTGGGCATTCCACACACTTCACGGCGTCCTTAGTCGGCTCCTTTGGATAAAACACCATTGCTACTTTGGCCATGCCATGAGAATTCCTGAAAGTTTTTTTCTCTTCTTTACTTGGCCGAATGCAGGGGCAAGAGGTTGACGGATGAGATGACCCACCCAGGGTAATCCCCAATACGAGAGGAGTCTCAAATAGGGGCAGTCTTGACCCAAAATCAATATGAGTTTTAAATATGAGTTTTCATGATATACATCTCGCCAAAAGGGCTATTATGAAAATCAAGTCAAAATTTCGATAAAAGAAAAATTATGAATTATGGCATGTCAAGAGTGGCAAAGTCCCCGCAGGGAAAACCCTGGTCGTATGCATGTCGAGGGTCTAAAAAATCAAAGGCACAAAGCCCCGGCGCAACAGACTACCTCTTTGAGGGGAAACACCTTGGAAAGAATTCAAGTCTTGATATCTCCCATCCTGTATAAAGCTTGTCACAATTGTTCTTCTCTTCTCCCTCCAAGACCGAATGTTTCTCGGGTATGGCCTTGGTAGGGGCACCGCTAATCAAGGGCAGTCGATTATAGGACGCCATCTTCAATACACGCCCGGCTTTGGGTAATTTTAGCGAAAAGGGAAGGAACAAGGACCCCCGGTTAATGGTTCAAAAATATCCTTTGATGCTGCATTAACAATGTCTAAACCAAAATCCAACAAAAAATTGAAATATTTCCCAAGCGAAAATCATGGCAAAAATCCAAATATCTTCCAAAATCCATAAAAAATCAAAATATTTTCGAAAAACTCCATAAAAATTTGAATATATTTTCAAAACTCACAAAAATTTGCATAATTCAAAATCCAAAAAATGCATTGTATTTTTTTGATGGTGCTTTTGCAGGAACAATAATTTTGCAAGTACCAAGAGCACGGGATGAGTCCTCTCCATTCGTTGCTATCTACCTTTTGATTCTCTCCATGTTCATAATTGATCACATCTTCATTCATCTCCAAATCTTTTTTATCAAATCTTGCTGATCACTCCGTCGATGGGCATTGTCAGATCTTGATCATTAAACTCCAAATCTTGATTAGCCAAGTTGTCATCCTCATGGAAAATAACAAACAATGATGCTATGCTATCTATGATTTAATGATGCTATCTATGATAAATGTTATTCATGACTTTCACGATGTGCACACTTGAATGCTATTCATGCCATATACATGTTATTGATGCTATGATTGTTATGCTTAAATGCCTTACTCATTGCTTGTTATCTTTTATATCTTGGCTGATGAATTTTTGAGAACAGGAAGAAGTTCTTGGTCCCACCGACTGGGCATCATCATCCAAGCCCCACGGTGCTTGCACCTCATTTCTCAGTTCCCCCATGCTCATTGCTATCACCATCTCCCTGTATGTATTCCTACTATATGTTATTATGCTACTAGATTATATCAAGGACCTTGTGACTTTGGTAAATCTGGGATTTGAGTTCCCCTTCATCAAAAACAATGATGATTCCAGAGGAGTCTTAGTCACATGGATAGGCCGTTGAGCCGTCCAGGACTGGGGACGATGGTTCCCTTTTGTGAGTTGATGCGTGGATAAACAGGCTTCGGCTTAGTATCAGCTCGCAGAATGGGTTTCTTGACCCAATCTTGGCAGTTTAATAATATTATCCTTGATTATCTTATATTTTCGTTTGTTTTAATTTTTCCTTTTAAACCCAGCATGCATTCATATAGGAATTTGAAATAATTTTGGAAAATCATTCTTAAGCGGATTTGGAGAGTCAAATTGATCTTAATCTTTCCAGATATGAGATATTCATTGCTGATGGAATCCTCAGTTCGTTTTATCGCTGTTTTGGGTCATTTTCTCGAAAGCTCCTTGTTTGGATTTCTATCATCTTATTTCAATCCTTTTCCCTTGATCCACCTTGGCTGCAGCACGTCCACATTGACTGGTAACCGCTCCCCAATGGTGAAACCTACAGGTTTGTGACCTGGGGTACTTCCACCGCGCTGGAAGTTGATCATTCTCTTTCGTGCCCGCGTGCACACTCCCTCTTTTATCCAAACATCGTTTATTTCAGTGAATTTCCTGAGATTGCTTCGTCTCGAGTTTTTGATTTCATTCTCATCAAGTGATGTTGATTGCGTGTCTCATCACACCTTGGCATCTACTTTTCAGTTTGCTCTACTCCCTTGCAAAGCAGACGCCAAGGCGGGGCAGCTGTAGACACGCCAAAATTGACATCATTTTGAGCATATCTCATATTACCTTGTAATGCTCCAATTTGACCCTCAAATTACCTTTGTTTGAGTAGTTTTTCTCACTTTTCTTGGATTTCTCCCCTTTTTCACCCTTTTCTTATTTTTTTCTATTTTTTTGAATTTTTTTAGATTTTCTGGGCATTTTTCTCTATTTTTATGAATTTTTTGAAATTAACGACTTGAAGAGGGGCGTCATTTCTTTTTAAGAAAATTAAAAGAAAATAAAAGAAAATTAACGACTACAGTGAGGGGCGTCCATTTCTCTCAAATTCCCATTTTCTAGAATTTTCTAAAGTTTTTTCGGAATTTTTTTAGAATTAACGACCTATCATAGGACGTTATTTGAATTGTTAAATAAAATAAAAATAAAAAAAAATAAATTAGCGACGCATGCACAGGCGTCACTTTTCAAATTGAATTTTTTAATATTATTTTTAACCCCCTTTGAGAGGTGATTTGGTAGACTTCCGGGTGTCAGAAAAATACGCAAAAATAGTCATTAGAATCAGCATAATGTGATGCACCTCCACCTAAAAAATGGGAAAATAATATTGAGAAATAAAAAATAGCCATATTTTGAATATTTTGAATTAACGACCTTGATTAGGTCGTCAATTCTTTTTGACTAATTTTAACGCCCTTGTGCAAGGCGTCTTTTTCAATAAATTCGTGTTAAATTAAAATAACGTCTCTTTGCATGTCGTCAATTCTAAAATTGATGTTTTCTCCCTCAGGCGTCTTTTACAAATGTCAAATAAAGGGAAGGTTTTTTCTAAAAAATTATTTTTTGAATTGACGCCTTTGTTGAAGGCGTGTTTTAATTAACGCCCTTCTGCAGGTTGTCAATTTGTGAATTGACGCCCTTTTCCAGGTCGTGTTTCGACTTTTGTTTGGTCACTTCTCCATCTTAATCTTTCCCTCCTTGGGCTCTTGCCCGTTCTTATCCCTTCTATCTCTTGATTCTCCCCTATAATAGAGCCCTTCGGCTCTGTTATGGGGTTCCCCCCCTTTTTTTCCTCCGATTGCTTGTTCTTCCCCATTTTTCTTTCGGTGGTTTCTTCTTTCTTTTTTCTAACCTTCACGCAAGGGTTGCTGTTGCATTGGCTGAAGGAGAAGGCTTTGCGCGTTCACAGCATCTTCATCTCTCGGAGTCTCCTCCCCATCGAGCATCCAGAGCCAAACAGCACAGGCTCTTGCTTGTTTATTCTTCTTTTGCTTTTATTATCATTAGCTCATGCATGCATACATACTGTTTCTAATTCTCTCATCTCAACCACGTTGAGGAACTCCCCTTAGTGCACTCTTGCATTCTTTATTTTTACATATCATCATACATTCATCATATTATCCCATACCCTTTTTGCATAGGGGTTTAAAGGCAACCACCCTTAAGGTGGGTTCTTACACATGTTATTCATGCTCATCTTATTAAGGATTTGATGCTAGACTCACCATATTTCTAATCCAATCAATCTTTTGGTGTTTGATTGTTTTGCAAGGGTAATCAAGAAAGAAGAGCTCTCTTCATCGGCCGGCCGATCTAGAAGAGAAAGGAACACTCACATCACCCGCTTTTAAAGGTATTTTTCACGATCCCTCCATATTATTTGTTTATATTTTTTAGGCCCTCGCGTCTCTGGCGATCACATCTCCTATTTTGCACCTCGTGCATGCTTCTTCTCATGCTTTTTCTTCTTTGTTCTAAGTGGATTTCTTAGGATCTACAATGAGGTGCTTCTGTCACTTGACACATGACTTGTGGCTTTCGTGACTATTTTCCATCATGGTTGACGTGACTTTCCAGGTAGTCTGTGTTCGACTTTACCCAAGGTCAGTGTAGCGTACACGAAGGTGAGATCGTGTATGTGTTAGTGCTTCTAGACCGTGTTGTCTTGAGTTGGGCTTTTACCTCGGTAGACGAGCCTGCACGACTGAGGTGCCGTGTTGTGTCCTGGTTTGGTAGACAGAGTCCTTATATCGGTTTAGTGATTCTCGACTATGTGTCTGGGGATCCATGTCTTCGCAGATTAGGAGTAGTTTAGAGGGCCGAGGTTCCTTTGGCTGTTGTGTTTCTGTTCAGTATAACTTTCCTCTTTACTTTTACTGTTGTTCCTGCTCCTACTGTTACTGCTTTGCTATAGTTGTTTCGCACTACTGTTTAATGCTTTTATTTCATGGTGGGGATTTGCGAGACCCCTACTGAGCCAGTGAGATTAGGCTCACCCCTGACTTTTTTGGTGTAGCTGTTCTTCCTCGTGCTTGGAGGTGCAGTGCAGTGGTTCTTAGTTGCCAGCTTTGCTAGTGTCGGTCTTCCCCGACTTGAGAGTACGTGCTCTTTTCTGTTGTACTGTACTTTAGTTGGACTGGACTCTATTAGTTTTAATTGTTATAGAAAATATAATTTTATTTCTGCTATTTAGTAATCCTGATTATAGTAATTAATTATTTATTACTTTATCTGGAAGTTCAATATACTTCACACACTCCTTTTTATCCATTCGGAGCTTTACCGCTCTTGGGAGGCCTCTCAGAATCCAAGTAGTGTCGAGTTTACCCGGTATCCAGAGTCTGGGTCATCACAAAAGCTCCTGTCGCTCCCACCAGAGAAGGGGTCACCGTGAATGAGCAAGTAAATGCCTTCGGCCTACCTGTTAGGCCCAATAACTGTCAAACTCCACCATCTAATCAAGCTGGTCCTAAGCAAGGTCTTGAAGGCCCGAGGCCATACTCCAACGTTCCTCAACCACAAAACTACACATGGGCTAGTCCTAGATGAGCCTCATATCCTCCATTACTTGAATCATTGGGTGATGTCTTCTTCACTCTCATGTCTTCTCAGGCCATTCAACTACCTCCTCAGAAAGATTGGGTTCATCCCAATGTTGACACCTCTAACTATTGCCCATACCCCCGCACTCCCGTGCATGACATTTACAATTGCTTCCAATTCTGGGACTGGGTGTACCATATGAATGACAAAGGTAGAATCAATTGGGATGACATTAGGCTTTCCATAGCCAACCTCAAGAAGTCTAATAGAAACATAGGCATCGTTCAAAACCCTTTGCCCGCTCACCCACCAAACAAAGATCCATCGAGCTCCAAACAGAATGAGAGTGAATGTCGTCATAGGCTTAGTGTCGCGCATTGTTAGGAGAACCCAAATGTGGGGTGTTAAAGGTTCTCCTAAATGGCATGAGCGTTTCGAAGTTGAGGTTGAGGAGCCGTGGTCCAACATCAACACTTTCACATAGGGGTCCCAACCTTGGACACTAATCACTCCCCCGAGTCACTCATCCAATGCCTCATCAAGGCCCTATCATGTTGATAACACCTCCACGGCCTACATTTCAAGAGCCAACTCCGCCTAAGAATGTCGTGGATGAGCAAGAGCACTCCCTAGTTTTGCTAAAACCCCCACAACCTAAGGTGACCTCTCCTCCTGTTCCTACTGCTCCTGCCGAAGAAGTAGCTTCCCTCTCGTTCATATTCGGGTCCCCTCCCTTGCAACTTATCCACCCGAAACATCTGGAGCTGGAGGTTTCAAAGGAAGCTTCTCTCAACGTCACTCTCTGGAACTCTATCATCCCCCCATCCCAAAGGCAATCCCAGCCTAAGGAAGGAGCGAACTCCCAAACTCCCCCAGCAGAGTATGACATTCTTCAGCGCTTGGATAGGACCTTAGCAAAGGTCTCCATTCTGGAGCTTATCAAGAGGTCTCCTTCTCATCAATCCAGCTTGCTCCAATTCCTACAAAAGATAACCGTCAATGTGGATCTTTCATCTAGTGGCGTGTCTGACGCAATCCTGGCGATGACCCAAGGTCCTTCCATCTCCTTCTTTGACAAAGACCTGGCTCCACCTGAGAGTAGGTCACTCCTGTTATGCCTCCCCGTCACCCTCAATGGGGTTAGGGTCGATTCCACCCTAATCGATATGGGAGGTTCAATCAACGTGTGTCCCATGAATACCATTGAAAAGATCGGGTTGCGAGAAGAGAACCTGGAGGAGGTGTGCCACACAATCTGAAGTCCCGCGATCAATGACACCCAAGAGGGGGGTGAATTGGGTGTTTACAAATTTTACGAAAACTTTTGGCCCTTTTTGAAATATGTGATAGAATGCTAGTTAAGAGATTCAAAACTATTTGAACACAAATTGGATTTATCAAACTTTGTATGATGAGATATAGAATATGCAAGATATACATAGATAAATCCGTAACAACAATTAACACATACACTCACTTAGAATGGAGGGAGAAGAAAAGGATCAAACCACACAAATCAAACCATAGTGCACAATGATTTTTAGGGTGGTTCGGATGCAACGACGGCAATCCTACGTCCACCCCTCACCAAATCGGGTGAGGCTTCACTCGGGGATAAATCCCCAAACGGAGACGACGCTCCAACCACACACGCAGGATGACACCTGCCCACACACACGGGGATGCACCCCAACACACACACACACACGGAGACGAGGTCTTTAACACGATCCAACAAGCGGATCACCAACACAAACACCCGCTACCACAAGTGCAGCAATCCACACACACAAGATAGAATAGATCTAAAAGACCCCCACACACACAAATGCAGATCTAGGAAGATAGGCGCACACACACAAATCAAATATGACACACACACACGACCACGGATCCAACAACGATCCACACACACACAAGTTCTTGCAGTTTATGATGAACACAATTACAACATCCAAAACATAAAGACGATGAGGCTTAGTTTAGAAAACTCCTGATTTGGGTTCCCTTTGAATGCATGATGCAGGGGTGAGAATGGATGAAGAATACTTGCTGCACGGAGTATTGTTCATGACTACAGTACCCTTTTTCTTCACTTGGACAATCTTCCTTTGATCTCTTCTTGAAAACCTTGCTTGCTTCTTGATAGCCTCCCCCTTGATCTCTCTTTGTTGGTTGCTTGCTTCTTCACTTCATAGATGCTTGTTGGATTCAGAAGTACCTTGAATGGGTTGGAGATAGATGAAGAACTTGCTGCACGAGGTACTATTCACGGAGCTACAGTACCCTCTTCTTCCTCCTTGGACAGCCTCCCCTTGGATCTCTTGGATGGTTAGGCTTATGACTCTACTAGGATGTTTTATAACCCTTGGAAGGTCTATGGACAAGCCCTAGACTAGATCCACAAATTCTGGAGGGTTTGGTGGCTTTGGGATTAAACAATATCAAGAGGAAGGGCTTTCCTCAAAGTGACAAAAAGTCAACAAAGATGCGCAGATCGGGGCTGGCGGTCGACCTGCAGAGGCCAGCGGTCGACCGCTCTGAGAATTCCTATAGCCATTTGGCTGCTGGAAAAATCGATCGACCGCTAGGGGTCTGGCGGTCGACCGTCAGTTTTACAAGATGCCTTCTTTCAATTCTGTGATTCCAGGTCGACCGCCAATGGTCTAGAGGTCGACCGAAAATCTCCAAACCTGTAAAATCCAAGTGTTAGCTAAAAGAAACATGTCCATAATTCAAGGGCTTCATGTCCATATCAAATCCTTATATTTTGGGATTGGATTCACTTGGTTTATGCATTTGAAACATCTAATCCATTTTAGCATTTCTAAATTTTGTTCTGGGGGCGACGGCGCACGATGGCCAGAAGGGTTTCATGTTTAATGTGCATGAATGAGGTGTATTAAGGAGAGGTATATGAGATACACATGGTGAGATAGATGCTAAGACAAGGTAAGAGTCTCACCAATGGTTCTTGACAATAAATGACATATATCACCTATGTTGTATTGTAGAGAAGCAAGGTAATTATCCACACATTTGGTTCACCAGGTGACTGCCATGAGTTTGATCCTACATGCAGGACAGTCAGGGTTAATACCATGCTTGTTCACATTAAAGAGGTTGTGAAACCTCTTGTCTCTTGTAAAATCAACATATGCAAACCAAGGATCAAGACCATGTAATCGTTGCTATTTGCCAAACATAGTTAACAAGAACATGTGCAATCAACCATAAGTTTAGTTATCATCACTCAACCACACATTAAGTTTTGTTATCATTAAAACCATGACTCAACAATCATTACAACTATAGCTCAACACAATCTTCACATACGTCAACTCGAGAAGGTGTGCTAAATGCATGGTAACCCTACAGCTCGGTCTGGGTCTTATAGTGTAGCAACCCGGATAAAATATAGGAATAAAATTTCCTAAATCAATTCTGTTGTGTCTCATCTGATTTTGATGTCTAGTTTTAATGATGTCAATAGTGTTTTTGATCTTAGTTTGACTCTGGCAACATTGTTATATTAAAGCTTTTACTTTAGTCAGAATGAGTTTTGTTGCATATCAAGGTCGATACAGGTTGATGCATGCTCATGAATGATGTATACAGGTCGATGCACATTCATACATTGAGATAAGAAGGCCGATGCATCTTTCACTTCATTAAAATTAGGTCGATGCATATATGGCATTGAGTCTAGCAGGTCAATGCATGTATTGGTTATAGACCAAGAAGGTCGATGCACATATATCACTGGGTCTAGAAGGTCGATGCACATAGGTATTTTCAAGGTCGATGCACCTTATACACTGAATGCACAGTCAGGTCGGTGCACACATGCAGACTAGTTCAGGAGGTCGATGCACATGTGAATGTCTTGCCCTAAAAGGTCTGTGCATATATTCATTATGTCTAGAAGGTCTGTGTACATGTGGAAGACCTGCATTAGAAGGTCGATGCATTTGTAGAAGGTATGCAGCACAGGTCGATGCTAGTTGGCTAGCTACTACTGTAAGGTCGATGCTTGTAAGCTAGCAACTGAAGCACTGGTCAATGCATGTCTTAGTAAGGTCGATGCTAGTTAGCTAGCGATTGATGCATGGGTCAATACATGATTGAGTAAGGTTGATGCTAGTATGTTATCACTCTTAAAGTCGATGCACTTTGTGCATTCACTATAAAATTAGGTCGAGGCACCTTCATTACAGAGTCAGTATGTCTGGCAAATAAGGTCTTCCTTTATCATACTAAGGTCGATGTTCCTGTTCTGACCTATTGCATATGTTAGTTATACAATCTGATATATCTCGTTTATGCATCGATGCTCTTGAAGTATCTTATGTAGACACTTAGATAAATTGCCTAAATTCATGAACCATCTGAAATTGCATTTGCTAACAACTGTTACATGCTTTATTAAACTCATAAATCTTGGATTATGTTTTGAACAAGAAAAAGGAAGAACCAGCACAGTTCTATGATCGAACACCCGGGTGGCATAAAGGTAGTTTACATCAATCTCACGAGGAACTTAAAGTGTATCAGATTAAAGGCATGTGATCCAAGGCAGGGATGTGACGACCTAGGGTCTGGATACCGAGTAAACCCGATACCACTTGGATCCTGCAAGGCCTCCCAAGAGCGGTAAAGCTCCGAAAGAATAAAATGAGTGTGTGGAGTACATTCAAGTTCCAGATAAAATAGTAAGCAATAATATTTCAATGATCAGATTTGCTAAAGTAGCAGAAATAAAATTACTTTTTCAATTAACAATTTAAATTACAGAGTCCAGTCCAAATAAAGACAAGTACAGTCCAACAGAAAAAGAGAACGTACACTGAAGTCGAGGAAACCCGACGCAGGCAACGCTGGCAACTACGAACAGACGGATCACACCACGAACCACGAGGAAGAAGAACGACCACACCTGAAAAGCAGGGGTGAGCCACGTGTCATTGGCTCAGTAGGGATCCTGCAGATCCCCACTGGAAAAATGTAGTAACATACAAGAGAACAACGCTAAACAATAAAGCAGGAGGAGAAGTAGCAACAGTACTAAACTACAACAGTAAAGCTGTAAAAGCTGGAGTAAGGACAACTAAAAGAAAGAGTGAAGCCGCACCGAATGGAAACACGACTGCCGAACGAACCTCGGCTCTCTAAGCTACTCCAAGCAACACCAGAAAGGTGAACCCCGATTTCACAAAGTCGGGCAATACCGATCCATCGTTAGATCACGAAACCCTATCGTGAAAATCCTACCAAAAATAGGTAAAAGCCTACTAAAGACTTACACAGTCAAAGGCACGAGCATACACGAGCTCACCGTCGTGTACGCTACACAAGACTGGACCTCTAGTAAAGCCACGCATCGGCTATTCGGAAACCGATCACGAAAACACAAGTCACAAGAGTTATGTGTCAAGTGACAGAAGCACCTCCTCACTAGAAGAACAGCCAGATGCGTCCACTGACATCTTACACTGCATCTCAGGTATCTCGTACTCACCTAGAACAGTGGTAACTGAGATACTCACAAAGAACCAAGTACAAGGAACAACAGTACCAAGTACAAGGAGCAACACTACCACAGTAACGAGTGACTAGTCAGGGTCATGCCCGTCAGCGCTCATCCAAACACCCCTCACCACATGTACACACACAAGCTCAATACTTTGAGCCAGGCCTCTAGCTAGTTCCTCCCAAATAGGACACTACCACAAGGCAAGGGGGCCCACGGAGACTAGCCTAAAAATCGTATATCGGGAACTGCCTCTCCACCACTCCCAGGTGGACCGACAGACTAGAACGTGTCGTCAGGCTACGACTAGTGGAGGCTCACTAGACACTGAGACTCCAAAACACCAGTGTTGAAGTATGGACAGGCTGAACATGCACTGTTACACGTACTACGAAGCATAAGCACAAGGTAGAACACCAGACTACCACCAAGCTCAGGACAGCCAACTAGACCTGCTAACATAACGATCCTTGAGTCACAAGACTCGGGGTCAAGATCGTCGGAAAAAAGCGATAATACTACGCCAATCAGCCTAGTCCCTAAGCCAATCACGGTAAAACACCGACAAAGGGAACATCGCAGGATCGCTGGTTCCACACATCCATATAACACGAATTACGAAGACTTGAGGGATCGCTAAGACCCTCAAAGGATAAGGACACATAAATTGAGGTAAGACAGCACCTCATGGCATCCAAAACAATGTCTCGCTCCTCGCCGGGATCATCGAGACATTCAGGAGGTCACATGTCAACCACTGGATCACAACCGGGTTGACCAGAAACCAATAATGACTCTGAAGCAGTACAGAGCACTACTCGATATAATGGCACTCCTAGCTACCCCACAACATGGTCATCACCCTCATAGGACATCCAAGACATCCACGGGACTACGGGCAAACCACAAGGTCAAGCCAAGATAGTTGGAGGCCAAAATAATAGGAAAATAGAACTCTGGGAAGAAACGATCGCATGCCTGACTGCTAGGTAAACCAAGCGGTCAGCCAAAGAGCCGCTACCCTCACACAGAGAATTCAGACACTGGGCGGTCATAAAAAGGGTTGCACCAAGATGAAAATGATCTACACGTGGGCCGTCTCACAGAGTCAAGCGGTCGAGGATATGGTCGCCTTACTCAGAAGACCCAACGAATAAAATCACAAAACATAGGAGCATGCGGTCTATAAGAGGGCCGCCAAATGACTGTAGCGGTCACCTACATGGCCGCTTGACCTAGTCAACCCCCGAAGCGACTTAACCAGTCAAACCACCCAGGCGGTCACCCAAAGGGCCACCAAGGACACCATGAGGTCGGATAGGACCGCTAGCCCGAACCGACTTAAAACCTTTGACCAGATTCAAACGAAGCTTAGTGATCTAACAATGGACCGCCACAGCCAGCCTTGCGGTCTATCGTATGACCGCTTAGCTCAACCGACATAATACACAAAACCCAGCGGTCTAACAATGGACCACTTGGCAAAGCTTAGCGGTCCAACAATGGACCGCAAGCCACCATAAATGGTCTATCACAAGACCACAAACACCTGAACCGACTTACACCAAACGCTCGCCACTAGACCGCTTAAGAAAGGAAAACGGTCTCTAGTAAGACCGCCAAGGCGTTACGATAGGAAAACCATAGGAATCACCAAAACCCGGCCTTCCCACGCCCCGTTCACCCTAAAACAAAGGGGGAACATCTCTAATGATGATATAAACCTTCCACAGACCGGAAGGGATCCAAACCATGACAAAACGACAAGAAACGGGCGATTCTACCGAATCGACCCAGAATGAGTCACATGGGTTCCCGGGCTCACACCGGTCCCAAATAACAACCAATCACAACAAAACTGGTGGGAATGAAATGCTAACATGCCAGGAATTCAAATAAGACTAATTAGGCTAGAAACCGTCGCCAAGAAAGGTGAACTCGTCTCACACCCCCCAAAGCATGCATCGACCTAAACGAAGCAAAACCCGCTCGTTCTCGCACCGTTCAACTCAAAACCGCGAGAGAACGCAGAAGAAAAGCAGGGTATCATGCCCCGAACCGATAGCAGCGGGAAGCGATGCTCGGAACGTGGCAGCAAAATAGTCATGATAAATAGAGCAGAAAATAAATAATACATAATATTCAACACATGAAGGCCATTACTTTGAGAAAAATATAATTTTATTGATATTTGGAAATTTAAATACAATGTGGACTGAATAAAAGAAATAAAGAAAAGGAAATAGCAAGACCACTATACTATCTAGACTCAAGACATAAAAGACTCCGGTCTCAAGGCTCCGGGTTCACTCGATCACGCTGATGTTGACACCTGGAAAATGAACAAGGGTGGAAGTATAATTGAAAAGAGGGTCTGACCAACAGTGAAAGACTAATGATGAAGCTTATCAACCTTTCACCCGGCTAAAGCCCTTGTCGGCCAAAGCCGATGTCCGGTGCCAATGTCACTCAGACGGCAGCACTGATAAAGCAGCAGTCACTCGACTAATGAGACCTTCCAGCTGTACTACTGCTTCGTCCAAGAAGTCACAGATGATATGTCAGGGTAAGTCAGATGTCGGCTTACTGACGGAAGTAATATGAGATAAAGATGAAGCCGGCACCGGCAGATGAAGATGGTAAAGGCCCCTGAAAAGATAGAGCAGAAGAAGAATCGTCTACACAGATTATACACACGGCTAAGGTCTTCTCAGACTAAAGCTGATGTCCTAGCTCGTCACCATTAGAGTGACGATATTGATAAGATGATACCCGGCTTTGTCACCGTTCAGATGACAATCCTGATGAAACCCCTGTCTACGGACTGATAAAACCCCTGTCTACGGACTGATGAAACCCCTGTCTACGGACTGATGAAACCCCTGTCTACGGACTGATGAAATCCCTATCTACGGACTGATGAAACCCCTATCTATGGACTGATGAAACCCCTGTCTGCGGACTGATAAAATCCCTGTCTACAGACTGATAAAATCCCTATCTACGGACTGATAAAATCCCTGTCTATGGACTGATAAAACCCTGTCTGCGGGCTAATGAAAATTGTAATCACAATTTCAATACAAGACATGTCACCAATGAAAGGCCCTTTCGGGTGATGAAACACTTAAAAAACCCCAAGTGGGCCTGTATGAAGGTGGCGCCGAATGATAAGTACAATATGAAGTGATCTAGAAGGGGAGGGGATGAATAGATCACTTTTTTCGTAGAATTAAAAAATATTGCAGAGTATATCGCTAAACGCAAATAACCTCGAGCTCCGACTATCGAAAATGATGCAATGCAGTTAATAGCTCAAGCAAATAGAAGGCATACCACAATATTACCACAATCGATCACACAAGGACTCAGAGGATTTTAAGGTGGTTCGGTCCTTCAGACCTACATCCACCCCACACTCAAACCGAGTGTGACTTCACTAAAGGCTGGGCAACACAGCTTGCCAAACAACTGCTGATACACAGCTTCCCAGGAGAACAACCTCTCCTCTTCCTCCTACCAGGAGGGAACCTCTAGCGACCAGCAGTCACTAGAACCCAGAGACTCTCGTCTCTCTTCCTCTTTACCAAGAGGGAACCCCACTAGTAGCAGCCCTGCTACTAGTGAACCAGAGGTCGAAGACCCCTCTTCCTCCCAACCCGGAGGGAACCTACAAGCAGCCCACCTGCTGCTTGCAGACTGGAGATTGACTCTCCCTTCTCCTGATCTCACAGGAGGACCCCGACCTCAGTCCAGAGGATCGGAAACACAAACAAGAACAGTTGAAGAAAGGTAAGAACAATAAACGAAAAATACGATCGAAGGAAATCAAATGCCAGAAAATGGAAACAATGTAGCTCAGTACAGAGCAATAGACTTCGGATTTGATCCGCAAGTCAGAAGAACTCTTCTGATCACTCTTATGCTCTCTCTCTTTTTCTCTCTGCTATTCTTTCTTCTTTCTTTTCTTTTCCTGGATCGAAGGGCTCTCTATTTTCCTGCTTTTTCTTCTATGCCACTCTTCTTCGATCACCTTCATCTGAGGACGAAGGATTCTATTTATAGCAGTAACAGCAGGTGGATAGGGCACAAAACGCGTGTGCCTCCCACGCTCGATCCAGAATCTTCCTGCCACGTGCCTTTATCAGATTGGTTCCTCTTGTCTCGGATCATGTGCAGCCCAGGAGTGTGGAATGTTCTTCCTCGGACCTATAATGAGATTAAATCCATTAATACGCTGCATGGCCACAAAAACCAAAACTGCATGAGGTATATAGTAACAACACGACGTGCCTATTACTCGAAATGACACAAGAACGACACGAGATACTCTGAAACAGGTCAGACACACAGAAGGAAATGTCACGAGGTGAGGTTATAAGCCAAAAGAGACACGAGGTCACGAAAGCAAAAACAACACGAGGACAACACGGGCTAACGACAGAAACCGACACGAAGTGGTTGCAAATATTCAAGACACGAGGTCTACGGAAGGCAACACGATGTGTGGTCAAGGCGAAAACGACACGAAGTCTAAAGCGAGAAACCAACACGAAGACAGAATATAAAGAAACGACTCGAAGTGAAAACAACACGAAGTGAAGTTTGACACGAAGTGAAGACAACACGAAGTGAAGTTTGACACGAAGTGAAAAACAACGACACGAAGTATAGTGGTGACAAACACACACTACACAGAAAGCGACACGAAGCCAGTAAGAACAGCACGAGATGAAAACAACACGGGCTGACCACAACTTAAGGACGAAAAATAGAAACCGACACGAAGACAGATAAACACGAAGATGTAAACACAACACGAAAACATGGACAACAGTAACCGTCACGAAGTGTGGTTACTAAGTAGGAGCGACACGAGGTCTAAAGGAAAACTACTCGAAGTTCATCAGAACTTTTAGAGCAGCTTCAGGAATACGACACGAAGACATGAGAAGAGAAAACAACACGAAGTGAAACGAACACTTGAACTTAGACTGACTTAGAGACTCAGCGAAAATAGACTTGAAGACAGGAATACAAACGGATGACATGAGCTAAGGATGACACGGAAACAACACAGTAATCAAAGACTGCACGAGGTGAAAGACAACACTCAATCAGACGACAACATGGCTAACTCGACACGAGGTGAAAACGCGAAGTAAGAAAGACATGAGGTTTAAGGAAAACAGCACGAAGACCGAACTTGTACGAACGCACGAAGTGTTACCTCTTAGCAGCTTTTTCATATAAAACCATGGATAATATAAAACCATGGATAACTCAAGTGCAAGATATCTGATCAAAAATATCAACAACAATTAACATAGTGTTGCTCATCATCAAAACACTTAGGGAAGACACAAAATCCAACAATCTCTCCCTTTTTGATGATGGCAACACTATATTAAGTATAAGAGATAAGTTCAAAAGAGATCATTTCAAGAGATTTAATGCAGACAAATTAAAGCAGACTTTCAACGCACTAGCTTCCTTGCTTCCTCTGATGACACCAGAACACTCCCCCTGAACACAGCAACAGATTACCTCAGACTTGATAACTAACTCCCCCTCAACACAATGGCATGCAACAAAAAACTCTGAAACCGAAACCACACAATTCTCTTGATGCGGGACGGGACCACGGACACGATAAGCTAGCGGTCGTCCCTTAGCGAGGGAAGCGTCGGATGTGCGCGGTTGAACAACCGGCAGTGAGCTAGGGTGGTCGGCTCTCAATTGTGCCCGGATCGGGTCACGGGACGGTCACTCTCTCACTCGCAGCAGTGATATGATAAATTAAAAGTGAGCTAGGTAACCCTACACAAGCTCTCTAGCAGCGGCATAAACAAGCATATATAGAAATAAGCGGAATGCCAAGCAAGGAGCGAATACGATACCTCCACGCGCTCGGCGTGGCGAAGATGGCACCCGGCCGAAACTCGTACTCCCGGGAACTTAATACATTAAGATTACAGCAATACAAGTAAGCCCACTCCACGCAGGGAGGTAACGGGCGACACAAGGGGGCCCGGGAGGACCAATTCCGGGTTGACGGGCGGTTTCCGGGCACGGCTTCGGCTTCGCGCGTACTCGTGCTAGTGGGGCCCACGTGTGGACCGGAGGGGTCGTGTGGGACCTGATGCCTCCTCTGGTGTGGGTACACTTGGGAAGCGCTCCCCTAGGATGGCGAGTTGCTGGAACGACCGCCGGACGCCGGGCGGCCCTCGGACGACGCTCGCGGGAAACCGGCCACAAGTCTGCACTTGCTGTCTTCTCGCGCACTGTCCGGCGAGATCGGCTGCTGTGATCAACCCCGTCGTCGGAATGCAACGAGCTCGGCGCCGTTGGAAAGAGGACTCCAAATACTTCGACGTAGGGGCCTTCAGAAAAAATAATCAGATACGTATATCTGAATTATGGAATTTACACCCTTGCTGTAAACAGGCCAGAACTGCAGGGGCAGGTTCTGACTTCTCTGAAAATCACCGTTGAGCGGTGGGAGGACCTTGGAATATGGAGATGAGTTCTTCAGAAAAGTTGAAGATATCTGAGATAGAAAACCGGGACTATTTTTGGTTTTTTATTTGGATAGGAAATGGATTTTATGGGATTTTTTGAGTGGACCTGGGTCGGATCTGGGACACTGTGGAAAAATTACTCACAGGAACTGGTACGAATTTTTAAAAATACCTAGAGACCTTGTCAAAAATTAAGAAAATTCATGGTGGTAGACATATGTGGACAGAAGTCTCAGTAATTTTTAGGGCCCCAACAAAATTCAAAACATGGGTAGAACAAGATAGACTCAGAACTGTTGAACAGTAGACAGAACCTGGACAGAACTGAAATTTGAACTTGGACGAAAATCTAAAAATATCTAAAGGACGAATTTTTGCCTGAAATTTTTTGTGGAGGTAAGGGTTCAAGAGGGGAACCAACCCTGAAAATTGGAGCTTCAGAAGATGAGGGAAGGGAGAGGGACAATTCGGAGAAGAGAGGTCTGTCCAGAGTGGACAGAAAACCGAATTCGTTGGTGAAGACGCGTCGGCGGCGAGACGGCGGCGGCGGCGATCACCGGAGCTGCTTCAGAAGTTGGAGGGGATCAAGGGGGAGGGGATTACACTCTAGAAATGGGCTGGAGGTGGAAGAACACCAGGGAGAGAGGGGAGAGGGGCACAAGCTTCAAGGAGGCAAAATGCTAATTTCTTCTTCATTAATTCATTCAAAATGAAAATTACAACCTTATATAGGATGCCAACAAAACTCAATCTCAACCCTTGGATCTAGGGGTTTGGATTGGATGGCTGGGATACAATGAGAATCCCACATTGAATACATTAGTTTAATCAAATTGACCACATGTGTTCAAACTTGGTGTAATTCCATTCAAACACAACCTAACTACAACTACCAAGCCTAATAAGGCCAAAAGAGCATGCGCCCCCCTTCTTGGGCCAAGCCCATTCTTGGGCCAAGAGCCACTCCATATGGCATGCTAGGCATGGGCCATTCCCACTTTGATGGCCCATGAGAGGATGGAATCCCATTTGGGCTTTAAGAGCCTTAATGACCCACTTTGAAACCAAATGGCCCAATATGAAGGAGCCATCTTAAATGGACCTTAAACATGCTACCTAGTTATGGACTCTTCCTAGAAAGAGGCCCATTGGCTTAATTAAGCCTTACAAGGATGGCCCAAAAGAAGAAAATCAAAAATTACACACTTTCAAGCTAATACAACCCATAAAACACACCTATACAAGCTAATACACACTAATACAATCCATAAGCTCATGATGTCCTCATCAATTCTCCCCGGGTGGGAGAAACTCGACCCCGTCGAGTAGGGGTATGGCTGCTCGAGTACTCTGGCGGATCCGTCACCGTGCCAAGTAGCGCGGGTATGCTCCGCTCCAAGTGATCGGCACCTGCTCGTTCCACATATACTCGATATGCGCACTGCTATGGCCAAAGGTGGTCACTCCGAAGGGGCACTCTCAACGGAAGGAAACAGTTTAAAGACTCACTAGGAATCACTGCTGAGTCCCTATAGGTGACTGATCCGGGTATAGAAGTAAACCGATCCCATACTCGTCAAGTGAGTCGACTCGCTTCACACTCATAAAAGAACGACAACGAGCTTGCACAAGACACATGCTGACCCACCATGAACTGACATACAAATGCAAACCACGCAAACAATCGACTCAAAATCACCACACAAACAGACCACACAAAGAAAAACACACCGACTCATGCATGACTCTAGACTAAGGTGGTAGCATCAAGCCCACTAGGTGGTGACATCCTGGGCGGCCGAAGGGTCGCCCAGCTCTTCCCCCATGGCATAATATTCAACGGCCAGTGCCTCATCGGCCTCGTAATCGACATGCTCAAGCTCGGGAGGTGCGGATCCGCCAACACCTAAGGCTAGGGTGGTGCGAGCGGGACACTCACTAGCAATGTGGCCATACCCGTGACAGTGGAAACACTGTATTCGCGATCGACTACTCTCCCCGATAAGAGGGGCCTTACCCTTATCATCCCGCCGGGTAGGGGGTGTAGGCAACAATGGGGGAGGTGTAGGTGCCTTGGACAAGAGTGGAGGGGGTGCCGGTGCCAGAGGACGGGCTATAGGAGCTGGGGCACGGGCAAAGGGTGCCGGTGGTTGGGATGGAAATAGATCCCGGGGTGGAGGAGGGCGAGGCCGTGGAGCGAAGTGCTCCTGACGGGTGGGCTCCTGAGGTCGAGCCATGGGAGGCCGCTGATGTGGGCCTATAGAGTGACGGGGCTCGGTACTACGGAGAGGGGTGGGGCCCAACCGATGGCTAGACTCGAACTCTCCCTCAAATTGCTCCATCTCGAGAGCAACCTGATATGCCTCTTCTAACGTCTTGGCATTGCGGCGGAAAAGCTCATACTGGTAGTGTGGCCGCAAACCACGTCGAAAGCGGGACACGGGCATGGTACTCTCCTCCGTGACACCACATCGTAGAAAGTACTCATCAAACTCCGCGATGTATTCGGAGACAGACCGGTCTCCCTGGCTAAGACTTTGCCATCTATCGATGAGTCGCTGGCGGTATGTGGGAGGGAGGTACTTTTGCCGAAGTTTATTCTTCATCTCGGCCCATGTGTCAATCGGGGGTTCTAGCCGCTGAAGTAGCAGGCTCTCCACATTCTTCCAATAGGTTTGTGCCTGCCCCATGAGTTTCATGGTGGCAAATCGGACCCTTCGACGCTCCGACATATCATACCATTCAAAATAACGGTCCATGCCAAACTCCCAATCTAGGTAGACTTTCGGATCCAAAGACCCGTAAAAAGCGGGAGGATCCGCTCGCACGGTCTTAAGGACCCGATCATCATCCTCATCTCGTTGTGGCTGAAAACCACGACGGCGTTGACCATACCCCTCGTAGGCATTGTCGGACCCATAGTCCTCGAGACCAAGGTCACGGTGTGATAGTTGGGGAACCCGAGGAGGGGCGGGTGGAGGAACCAGTGGTGGCTGGTTTTGGGCCGCGGGAGCGGCCTGGACTTGGGCCATGGGAGCGGGTTGGACTTGGGCCCCCGCGGGAGGAGGTGCGGGTGGACCTTGGGCTGCCCCAGGAGGGTCCCCGTGTGACATCCTATCTAACCGCCCAACGAGGTCTTGGACCGACCTATCGGAGTTCTCCATGCGTCCTTCCATGGCCCTAAGGCGACCATCCATATTCTCGGAGAAGGTCCGAAAGTTAGCATCGGATTGGTCCAACCTAGCCATAATGGCCATCATCGCCTCTTGTAGGGAGTGGAAGTCTCCCGAGGTATCCCGTGGGTTGGCCATAGGTGGGGGTGGGGGTGAGTACTGAGTACCCCGACGAGTGGGCATGCAAACACACCGACTAGAGCAAAACACACTAATGCAAAATGATGCGCCTAGACTTAACCAAAACTCGGTACGCGGCGGAGATAATCGACCCGAAGGTCACTCGCACAAGTGTGCGGCCTTCCCGATAGGCGTAACCTAACGGTCGGACAACACCTTTCTATATACCGAGTAAAGGGATGTATGCGAAAAGACACTCTTTTTTGTGTTTTAAAACAATGATGACCCTAAACACGACTTAGACCGAATGATGACTAGACGTAAATGACACTCTTTTTTTTTTTTTTTGACACCCTAGACTCAACCTCGCTCTGATACCAAATTGATGCGGGACGGGACCACGGACACGATAAGCTAGCGGTCGTCCCTTAGCGAGGGAAGCGTCGGATGTGCGCGGTTGAACAACCGGCAGTGAGCTAGGGTGGTCGGCTCTCAATTGTGCCCGGATCGGGTCACGGGACGGTCACTCTCTCACTCGCAGCAGTGATATGATAAATTAAAAGTGAGCTAGGTAACCCTACACAAGCTCTCTAGCAGCGGCATAAACAAGCATATATAGAAATAAGCGGAATGCCAAGCAAGGAGCGAATACGATACCTCCACGCGCTCGGCGTGGCGAAGATGGCACCCGGCCGAAACTCGTACTCCCGGGAACTTAATACATTAAGATTACAGTAATACAAGTAAGCCCACTCCACGCAGGGAGGTAACGGGCGACACAAGGGGGCCCGGGAGGACCAATTCCGGGTTGACGGGCGGTTTCCGGGCACGGCTTCGGCTTCGCGCGTACTCGTGCTAGTGGGGCCCACGTGTGGACCGGAGGGGTCGTGTGGGACCTGATGCCTCCTCTGGTGTGGGTACACTTGGGAAGCGCTCCCCTAGGATGGCGAGTTGCTGGAACGACCGCCGGACGCTGGGCGGCCCTCGGACGACGCTCGCGGGAAACCGGCCACAAGTCTGCACTTGCTGTCTTCTCGCGCACTGTCCGGCGAGATCGGCTGCTGTGATCAACCCCGTCGTCGGAATGCAACGAGCTCGGCGCCGTTGGAAAGAGGACTCCAAATACTTCGACGTAGGGGCCTTCAGAAAAAATAATCAGATACGTATATCTGAATTATGGAATTTACACCCTTGCTGTAAACAGGCCAGAACTGCAGGGGCAGGTTCTGACTTCTCTGAAAATCACCGTTGACCGGTGGGAGGACCTTGGAATATGGAGATGAGTTCTTCAGAAAAGTTGAAGATATCTGAGATAGAAAACCGGGACTATTTTTGGTTTTTTATTTGGATAGGAAATGGATTTTATGGGATTTTTTGAGTGGACCTGGGTCGGATCTGGGACACTGTGGAAAAATTACTCACAGGAACTGGTACGAATTTTGAAAAATACCTAGAGACCTTGTCAAAAATTAAGAACATTCATGGTGGTAGACATATGTGGACAGAAGTCGCAGTAATTTTTAGGGCCCCAACAAAATTCAAAACATGGCTCGAACAAGATAGACTCAGAACTGTTGAACAGTAGACAGAACCTGGACAGAACTGAAATTTGAACTTGGACGAAAATCTAAAAATATCTAAAGGACGAATTTTTGCCTGAAATTTTTTGTGGAGGTAAGGGTTCAAGAGGGGAACCAACCCTGAAAATTGGAGCTTCAGAAGATGAGGGAATAGAGAGGGACAATTCGGAGAAGAGAGGTCTGTCCAGAGTGGACAGAAAACCGAATTCGTTGGTGAAGACGCGTCGGCGGCGAGACGGCGGCGGCGGCGATCACCGGAGCTGCTTCAGAAGTTGGAGGGGATCAAGGGGGAGGGGATTACACTCTAGAAATGGGCTGGAGGTGGAAGAACACCAGGGAGAGAGGGGAGAGGGGCACAAGCTTCAAGGAGGCAAAATACTAATTTCTTCTTCATTAATTCATTCAAAATGAAAATTACAACCTTATATAGGATGCCAACCAAACTCAATCTCAACCCTTGGATCTAGGGGTTTGGATTGGATGGCTGGGATACAATGAGAATCCCACATTGAATACATTAGTTTAATCAAATTGACCACATGTGTTCAAACTTGGTGTAATTCCATTCAAACACAACCTAACTACAACTACCAAGCCTAATAAGGCCAAAAGAGCATGCGCCCCCCTTCTTGGGCCAAGCCCATTCTTGGGCCAAGAGCCACTCCATATGGCATGCTAGGCATGGGCCATTCCCACTTTGATGGCCCATGAGAGGATGGAATCCCATTTGGGCTTTAAGAGCCTTAATGACCCACTTTGAAACCAAATGGCCCAATATGAAGGAGCCATCTTAAATGGACCTTAAACATGCTACCTAGTTATGGACTCTTCCTAGAAAGAGGCCCATTGGCTTAATTAAGCCTTACAAGGATGGCCCAAAAGAAGGAAATCAAAAATTACACACTTTCAAGCTAATACAACCCATAAAACACACCTATACAAGCTAATACACACTAATACAATCCATAAGCTCATGATGTCCTCATCATCTCTCCCCCTTTGACATCATCAAAAACTAGGGGCAAATCTGAAGATACAGAGAAAGGAAAATTGCTGACTATAGAGAGAAAACAGGACAGAGTAAGGCAGATAAATGGAGGTTATTGAGATGTTTAGTCAATTAAGAAAGCCATTAATTTTATGTGAGGATTTTTGAAGATCAGTTAGTCAGACTGTGCAAAAACTGTGAATAAGGATTCGCTCCATACACAGAACCAGATTCTAAGCAAGTGAGTTACAAGATACCAGTTTGATCAAAGTAAGTCTTTATTGAGAGAGTATAAAGTAAGACAGTCTGAAGACAAAGACCTGTGGTATTGAGAACAAACAAATCAAAAGCTATACTTCAAGTGAGCAGGATCTTTAAAGATAGTCAAGATCAAAGGTAAGTCTGTCAAGTACACCTTTGACATTAGGGAGACACCTTGTTTAGAGGCATGAAACCCCAGTTACTCGGTGGCAGGACCACATTACCCCTTCTGACAAGAAGACAGAGATAGTATTCTAACTGGTGTTGACATTAAGGTGACACCTTTATCAGAGGCCAGATGTCACGCCCCGATGCGGAATCTCGGGACGTACGGTTAGAGGCAAGCGAGCAATATATAATTCCGAACCATTGCAATCCATTGCACTAAAGGTTGGAAAAGTAATAATCAGAGTTTTATTGAAATAAGGTTGAGTACACTGGGTAGAACGACTACAACCAAATAATAAGTAAAATGCTAGAACAATCTCTCACTAATGCTAAGGGTACAAACTGACTCAATAAACTAAAACTATCTCTCGATATCACTCCAGTCCATCCCCGACAAGTTCGTCACCTGGAAAGAGGGGAAATAGTAGGAGTGAGCTAAACACGCTCAGTAGATAACCACAAACAGGTTTAAGTAATTAACTATTGATTTCCAATTTATATGAAATGCAGTAAATAAAGAATGACGATGGAATATCTTGCAAGGTCAAGAAATATAGCAATTTATCAAGTAGTGAACAAGTAAAGTACAATAGAGAATTTGGCCAGCAATATGTTACACATGTAACCAAGTAAATACACACGAGTCGAGTATCAAGAGTTTGTCATAGACGTAACAAGTCAAGTCAAGTATTCGAGTGCAATGCCTCACCCTTGTCATAAACATCCCAATGGGCTCAATATCTTTTCGGGCGCTCTCCCCAGGACCAGACTGGGCCCTTATGATGCGTCGACATTTCATTTCAATTGGATCACCGATCCCCCGTCTAGACATAGTCAATTATGGCCAATATAATCAGATGAATTTCTGTCGGGTATAAGATGTAAAGGACGACACTTGTCTCCTCTGATTCAAGAGTATAAACACGACGAAAACCCAAAACAAGGTAGTCGTACGGCGAACACCGGGCCGTACTCTCATGAGTAACGAGTCACGGGGTCAAGAATGAACGGTTGACAGTAAGCCGTTCGAGAGAGAGAAGTAAGTTCTGAAGAACGAATATACGAACCACTCGGGTCGTATTTTTAAGAAATACAGTTCAAGAGAATCCGTATTAAGTATAACGATAATATCTAATTATAAGATAATTTATGCAAAGTAGTTACCGGGTTGCCAATAACAATTAAACCAACTAATTTCAGTTTAATGTCCATTGGTCAATTCCGGGCTCAAATATGACCGAAGGTTATCCAAGGGTAATCGGTCAATTTATCAAGTTAAAACGATAGTTATGATGTAACCGTAATTTACCACGGTAAAAATGTCTCACGGTAAAAAAATGTGAAGTTTACCGGATAGAGTGTCCGGTTAATTGGCCAAATACTTGCCATAAGTCGGCCAGTAATATTTTGATTTACAGTAATTTACAGAAATTACCTATGGTAATTAACCAATTTATCCAAAGTTACAAGTGAATTACAATAGTTTCCACTTTAAACAATTTATCAAAATAGATATTGCAAATAACAGAAATTTACTCATGTCATTATCTGTTATTTATATGGATTGTCAAATTTTACTAATTAACATTTTTAATAGGTCAAAATAGTAAAAATCAGGTTTTCTGGAAGTTAAACGGATGACAGTGGGCCGTTAAACCTACTGGCTGTAAAACGGTTATCTATGGGCCGTTTTAAGGGTAAAAGGATACTACGGTTATAGTGGGGCCGTGTATCATGTAAAGCGGTCGTTTTCTAACCGTGTATATAAAATACGATAAAATGATAATACTACTAATTTCATTCTAAAGCGGTCTCTGGTTGACCGTTATCCATGTGAAATGGTTAAAATTGGGCCGCTTAAAGCAATTAAGGCGGTCAGTTCTAAGCCGTCTAAGAGATAAGCGGTCCGGTTGGAACCGTCTTTCTTTGTAACACGGGAACAGCGAAAACAGAAGTATAATCCGGCAATGAGGGCTTCAATTCATGGGTTTAAGCATGGAAAATCATGAAATATGCAAGCTAACATGATGCCCTATCATTCCTTTTATTGAATTCAAGTTTGTGCCATGGTTACCTACCTTAACCGATGAAAATAAGAGAAAGCTTGGGGAAGAAGATGAATAGTGGTCTTGCAAAGCTTCACAGCAGCAAGACAGCAGCAAGAAATCCTTAAGTTGCTTAAGAGGAATGCTTATGAATGCTTCCTCTATATATAGGTTTGTAGAGAAGTGTTTAAACTTCTCACGCGGGCTGGTCAGAGCCGCAATTCCCTTGGCAGTGTTGAAGACGTGTTTATGCCAACCCAAACACGGTTTCACGTGTTCCACAAGGTAAGGTTACCCTTAATCTATGCCTAATCCCATAGATTAAGCCATTGTCAACTAAAACCTTCATTTAATGTCACTAAACGATTTTTAATGAAATTGACCTAGAAGACAAAATTGCTAATCAAGACGTGATCTTTCAGATTATGATTTTTATGGAATTTTATCACGAGGTTTAATGTTAATCTCCCAATCTTAAGATTAAAATAATAATTTAACCTAATGTTCAACGGTTTAGTCGATAGAGAGAGTTTTTGATTTTTACCGATGAAACTCCAGAAGACAAAGTTGCTAAGAAAAATACTCTCTATCAGATGTGATTTTTGCAGATTTTTCCAAGGTAATTATATTTTCGGGTGAATAGTGTTTTCCGCGTTTTTAAGTCAGGCTTAAATCACTGATTAAGCCATGTAAATGATTTTATTAGGGTCAGGTACAGGAGACCAAAGTGTTTATCATGGTGTTTACTAATTAACTATCATTTTTCAGAATATTTACACGATAGTCAAAAACATTTACTATTTACTATTTACCTCAGTCACTATTCAACATTTACTATTTACGAAATTTAATATTTGTACAGAAACTCGGGGTCTTACACCCTCCCCCACTTAAAGAATTTGGTCCTCCAAATTCACTGGACCAAAATACAGTAAAGGAAAGATAGCTCACCTAGAATAGGTCGGGATAACGCTTCCGTATAGCGTCCTCGGATTCCCATGTAGCTTCTTCTATTCCACGCCGACTCCATTGGATTTTGACCATCGGTATGGAACGATTTCGAAGTTGTTGCTCCTTTCGATCCAGAATTTTCACTGGTCTTTCTTCATAGGATAGATCCTTTTTAAATTCAAAGTCCACATGTTGAATGATGTGACTAGGGTCGTACACGTATTTCCGAAGCATAGATACATGGAATACGTTATGTACACCAGATAATTGAGGAGGTAAGGCCAATCTATAAGCGACTTCACCCACTCGATCAAGGATCTCAAATGGACCAATATACCTTGAGCTTAACTTGCCATAAATACCAAATCGACGAATACCTCTTGAAGGAGATACTTTTAAGAACACATGCTCGCCAATTTGAAATTCCAAATCTCTTCTCCTATTATCAGCATAACTCTTTTGCCTTGATTGAGCCACAAGTAACCGGTCTCGGATAATACGAATATTTTGTGATGACTCCGAGATAAGATCCGGTCCAAGCCATTGCTTCTCGCCAACCTCATCCCAACATAATGGAGAACGACAGCTCCTTCCATACAAAGCCTCGAAAGGTGTCATCTGTATGCTGGCTTGATAACTATTGTTGTAGGCGAAGTCTATTAATGCTAAATGATCACTCCAACTTCCACCGAAGTCGATCATACAAGCTCTCAACATATCTTCCACTATTTGATTAGTTCTCTCGGTCTGTCCATCTGTTTGCGGATGAAATGCAGTGCTAAAATTCAGACGGGTACCAAGAGATTCTTGCAATCCCTTCCAGAAATGAGATGTAAATCTCGGGTCTCGGTCAGACACAATGCTGACTGGAATACCATGAAGTCTAACCACTTCCTTCAGATATAATGCTGCTAGCACATCAACTGTCCACTTGGACTTAATGGATAGGAAATGGGCTGACTTAGTCAGTCGATCCACGATTACCCATATTGCATCATGACCACTTCGAGTCTTAGGAAGACTCATAATAAAATCCATGCCAATACTCTCCCACTTCCATTGGGGAATGTCAAGTGGTTTCAATTTACCTGCCGGTCTGAAATGCTCGGCCTTTACTTGTTGACAAACCAGACATCTACTCACAAAATCTGTAATTTCCCTTTTCATGTTCGGCCACCAAAATGTCCTTTTCAAATCTTTGAACATCTTAGTGCCTCCCGGATGGATAGTATATCGAGATCTATGTGCTTCTTCAAGAATCCGATTCTTTATATTACCCTCATCCGGTACACAAGTTCGACCTTGAAATACTAATCTTCCATCATCGGCTATCGAGAATTCAGGTCTGCTACTCAGGCTTTCCTTAATCTCGACTAGCTCGGGATCAATATCTTGCAATAACTTGATTTCTACCAATAATTCGGGCTTAAGTTGCAACTGGGAAATCAATATCCGATCATTATCAATATTGATATGCAGACTAGCCATTTGCTCCAGTAATTTCCATTCTTGTAACATAAGACTAGATATCTTAGCCACAGGTTTCCGACTTAAAGCGTCAGCAACCACATTGCCTTTGCCCGGGTGATACTTAATAGAAAAGTCGAAATCCTTTATATACTCCAACCATCTCCTTTGTCTCATGTTCAATTCCTTTTGAGAAAATAAGTATTTCAGACTTTTGTGATCCGAA
Source organism: Amorphophallus konjac (assembly GCA_022559845.1). Classification (NCBI taxonomy): domain Eukaryota; kingdom Viridiplantae; phylum Streptophyta; class Magnoliopsida; order Alismatales; family Araceae; genus Amorphophallus; species Amorphophallus konjac. Next base: position 288,954,872 of record CM040126.1, on the reverse strand, counting down.
AATACAGTGAATGTTTCACCATATAAGTAGTGCCTCCAAATCTTCAAAGCAAATACCACGGCTGCCAATTCCAAATCATGAACTGGATAATTAACTTCATGCTTTCTTAGCTGCCTAGAAGAATAGGCAATCACCTTGCCGTGCTGCATAAGCACACAGCCTAAGCCAATACCAGAAGCATCAGTGTAAACCACAAAACCGCCCTCACCAGAAGGTAAGGTCAAAATAGGAGCAGTAGTCAAACAATCCTTCAGAGTTTGGAAACTCCGTTGGCATTCAGTTGACCACTCAAACTTGATCTCCTTGCGGGTTAATTTTGTCAGAGGTACCGCAATCTTAGAGAAATCTTGAATGAACCTTCGATAATAACCAGCCAGGCCAAGAAAACTCCTTACTTCAGTAACATTAGTAGGCTGTTCCCAATTCTTTACCGCTTCCACTTTAGATGGATCCACAGAAATTCCATCCTTAGTAATAATATGTCCTAGAAAGAACACCTCACTTAGCCAAAATTCACACTTGCTGAACTTGGCATATAATTGGTGATCTCTCAATAATTGCAAAGCCATCCTCAGATGCTCGGCATGTTCTTTTTCACTCTTGGAATATATCAAAATATCATCTATGAATACCACAACCCATTGATCAAGGTAGGGTCGGAACACACTGTTCATTAACTGCATGAAAGCTGCCGGTGCATTCGTTAACCCAAAAGGCATAACGACAAACTCATAATGACCATACCGGCTACGGAAAGCTGATTTATAAATATCCTCTTCTTTAATCCGTAACTGGTGATATCCAGATCGAAGATCGATCTTAGAAAAATAAGAAGCTCCAGTAATCTGGTCAAATAACTCATCAATCCTTGGCAAAGGATACTTGTTCTTGACAGTCAACTGGTTGAGTTGCCGATAATCGATGCATAATCTCATCGAACCATCTTTCTTCCGAACAAACAATACAGGAGCTCCCCAAGGGGAAACACTCGGGCGAATAAAACCCTTCTCGAGTAATTCCAACAATTGCTGCTTCAATTCCCGCAATTCCGCATGAGACATTCGATAAGGGGCTCTAGAAATAGGAGACGATCCAGGAATAAGATCAATAGAAAATGTAACTTCACGCTGAGGCGGAAGTCCTGGTAACTCCTCTGGAAATACGTCCGGAAATTCTCGGACAATAGCAATATCCTTAATCTCGATCTGCTGTTCAGGGGACGCATGAACAAAAGCCAGAAAAGCTTCGCATCCACGCCTCAATAACTTATCAGCACGAAGAGTCGAGATAAGAGAGATAGAACTAGGATGTTTCACTCCCTTGAAGGATAATCCGGGGTGTCTAGAAAAAGACACGGAACAAGAACTACAATGGACATTGGCCTCATATCGAGCCAACCAATCGGCTCCTAGGATTACATCGTAATCCTTCATGTCCATACAAATCAAATCAGCTGGAAAATTCTGATCATTCACCATAACCTTACTAGAAGGATAGTAATGCTGAATTGCTGATTTAGAACCAATAGGGGTTGATATTTCTAACGGAGAACTCAATAAAACAGGTTCCATAGCTAAAGATTTAACAAATCTCCGTGAAAGAAAAGAATGTGTTGCACCAGTATCAAATAGAACAAAAGCTGGCAAGTCGAATATAGCAAGAGTACCTTCGACGAGTCCACCATCCTCGGCGATATCTTTTTCCTTCGCATGAAGAGCCTGGAGCCTGCCTTGAGGCTTCTTGAGATTCAGGGGTTTTGCCGGGATAGCTTGTTCCGATAATAAAGGGCAGTTGGGTATACGGTGCTCTTTGCTTCCACACCGCAGACATGCACCTAGCTTGCGCCAACAATCTTCCATCTTGTGACCAGGACGATCACAATATCGGCATACGCCCTTGAATGGAATCATAGAATCAGGTTTCTTGTCTTCTTGTCGCGGCATTTTGCCTCTCCACGAACCAGAACCAGAACTTGAACCAGAACTAATAAATGGTCTTTTCTTGCTCGGGTCAGTGACAAATCCAGGTTTAACATTCTTGAGTGCCTTCGGTTGCTCTTTCTTGTTACCTTGACCACGAATCCTTTCAGTCATTTCCAAAGTATCTTCTAATATTTGTGCCTTTCTTACCATCTCAGAATATGTAGAAATTTCCAGTGGTGCAAGTTGATTGATATAATGAAGTCGAAGACCATTGAGGAAACGCTTCGCCTTCATTCTCTCAGTCGAAATAAGATGTCTTGCATAACGAGAGAGTCGCGAAAATTGAGCCTCATATTCTGATACCGATAAACTTCGCTGCTTCAAAGCTGCGAATTCTGCTCCCTTCTTTTCTTGCACGCGGTCAGAAAAATATTTATCATTGAAATATTCCTCGAATTCCTCCCACGAGACTTGTTGATCTCCGAGAGTCGGCTTAACAGACTCCCACCAAGCACGTGCATCCCGTTCCAGTTGGAAAACAGATAAAAGAACACGTTCTTGGTCAGTGCATTGCATGACCTCAAAAATTCTTGCCATCTCGTCGAGCCAATTCTCGGCTTCATCGGGATCAGTTGAACCAGCGAATCTAGGCGGGTTCATTCCTCGAAAATTCCGATATAAATCACCAGTGCCATGAGCTGCGCCATGAGGTGCCGCTCCAGCTCCAGCTTGAGCCAGTGCGTTCAAGGCTTGCGTAAGTCCTTGAACTGTATGATGTAAATTCCTCATCTCAGCACGATTGGCTGCCATTTCGAGTTAAGTGCCTATATAAAATAGTTACTCGGATTATTTATGAGAGAAGAACTTCTTAGATGAGAAGAGAAGAACTAGATAAGAAGATCATGATTATGGTTAAATAACTTAACCCAAATTTCTACCCAAATTCTCACAAGGTTATTTTCTTAAGCCTATAACCAATAGACCTATAACCTTAAAGTGAAATACCTAGGACAAATTGACCTAGGCTCTGATACCAACTAAACTGTCACGCCCCGATGCGAAATCTCGGGACGTACGGTTAGAGGCAAGCGAGCAATATATAATTCCGAACCATTGCAATCCATTGCACTAAAGGTTGGAAAAGTAATAATCAGAGTTTTATTGAAATAAGGTTGAGTACACTGGGTAGAACGACTACAACCAAATAATAAGTAAAATGCTAGAACAATCTCTCACTAATGCTAAGGGTACAAACTGACTCAATAAACTAAAACTATCTCTCGATATCACTCCAGTCCATCCCCAACAAGTTCGTCACCTGGAAAGAGGGGAAACAGTAGGAGTGAGCTAAACACGCTCAGTAGATAACCACAAACAGGTTTAAGTAATTAACTATTGATTTCCAATTTATATGAAATGCAGTAAATAAAGAATGACGATAGAATATCTTGCAAGGTCAAGAAATATAGCAATTTATCAAGTAGTGAACAAGTAAAGTACAATAGAGAATTTGGCCAGCAATATGTTACACATGTAACCAAGTAAATACACACGAGTCGAGTATCAAGAGTTTGTCATAGACGTAACAAGTCAAGTCAAGTATTCGGGTGCAATGCCTCACCCTTGTCATAAACATCCCAATGGGCTCAATATCTTTTCGGGCGCTCTCCCCAGGACCAGACTGGGCCCTTATGATGCGTCGGCATTTCATTTCAATTGGATCACCGATCCCCCGTCTAGACATAGTCAATTATGGCCAATATAATCAGATGAATTTCTGTCGGGTATAAGATGTAAAGGACGACACTTGTCTCCTCTGATTCAAGAGTATAAACACGACGAAAACCCAAAACAAGGTAGTCGTACGGCGAACACCGGGCCGTACTCTCATGAGTAACGAGTCACGGGGTCAAGAATGAACGGTTGACAGTAAGCCGTTCGAGAGAGAGAAGTAAGTTCTGAAGAACGAATATACGAACCACTCGGGTCGTATTTTTAAGAAATACGGTTCAAGAGAATCCGTATTAAGTATAACGATAATATCTAATTATAAGATAATTTATGCAAAGTAGTTACCGGGTTGCCAATAACAATTAAACCAACTAATTTCAGTTTAATGTCCATTGGTCAATTCCGGGCTCAAATATGACCGAAGGTTATCCAAGGGTAATCGGTCAATTTATCAAGTTAAAACGATAGTTATGATGTAACCGTAATTTACCACGGTAAAAATGTCTCACGGTAAAAAAATGTGAAGTTTACCGGATAGAGTGTCCGGTTAATTGGCCAAAGACTTGCCATAAGTCGGCCAGTAATATTTTGATTTACAGTAATTTACAGAAATTACCTATGGTAATTAACCAATTTATCCAAAGTTACAAGTGAATTACAATAGTTTCCACTTTAAACAATTTATCAAAATAGATATTGCAAATAACAGAAATTTACTCATGTCATTATCTGTTATTTATATGGATTGTCAAATTTTACTAATTAACATTTTTAATAGGTCAAAATAGTAAAAATCAGGTTTTCTGGAAGTTAAACGGATGACAGTGGGCCGTTAAACCTACTGGCTGTAAAACGGTTATCTATGGGCCGTTTTAAGGGTAAAAGGATACTACGGTTATAGTGGGGCCGTGTATCATGTAAAGCGGTCGTTTTCTAACCGTGTATATAAAATACGATAAAATGATAATACTACTAATTTCATTCTAAAGCGGTCTCTGGTTGACCGTTATCCATGTGAAATGGTTAAAATTGGGCCGCTTAAAGCAATTAAGGCGGTCAGTTCTAAGCCGTCTAAGAGATAAGCGGTCCGGTTGGAACCGTCTTTCTTTGTAACACGGGAACAGCGAAAACAGAAGTATAATCCGGCAATGAGGGCTTCAATTCATGGGTTTAAGCATGGAAAATCATGAAATATGCAAGCTAACATGATGCCCTATCATTCCTTTTATTGAATTCAAGTTTGTGCCATGGTTACCTACCTTAACCGATGAAAATAAGAGAAAGCTTGGGGAAGAAGATGAATAGTGGTCTTGCAAAGCTTCACAGCAGCAAGACAGCAGCAAGAAATCCTTAAGTTGCTTAAGAGGAATGCTTAGGAATGCTTCCTCTATTTATAGGTTTGTAGAGAAGTGTTTAAACTTCTCACGCGGGCTGGTCAGAGCCGCAATTCCCTTGGCAGTGTTGAAGACGTGTTTATGCCAACCCAAACACGGTTTCACGTGTTCCACAAGGTAAGGTTACCCTTAATCTATGCCTAATCCCATAGATTAAGCCATTGTTAACTAAAACCTTCATTTAATGTCACTAAACGATTTTTAATGAAATTGACCCAGAAGACAAAATTGCTAATCAAGACGTGATCTTTCAGATTATGATTTTTATGGAATTTTATCACGAGGTTTAATGTTAATCTCCCAATCTTAAGATTAAAATAATAATTTAACCCAATGTTCAACGGTTTAGTCGATAGAGAGAGTTTTTGATTTTTACCGATGAAACTCCAGAAGACAAAGTTGCTAAGAAAAATACTCTCTATCAGATGTGATTTTTGCAGGTTTTTTCAAGGTAGTTATATTTTCGGGTGAATAGTGTTTTCCGCGTTTTTAAGTCAGGCTTAAATCACTGATTAAGCCATGTAAATGATTTTATTAGGGTCAGGTACAGGAGACCAAAGTGTTTATCATGGTGTTTACTAATTAACTATCATTTTTCAGAATATTTACACGATAGTCAAAAACATTTACTATTTACTATTTACCTCAGTCACTATTCAACATTTACTATTTACGAAATTTAATATTTGTACAGAAACTCGGGGTCTTACACCAGACACCCCAGTTACTAACCAGATATGTACCATAGCTCTGTATGATCAAGACAATTAATAAGAAACCAGGTAAGTACTGCCATCTCATGACATGGGATGTTTTTTTTTTCAGTTCATTGATGAAAATCCCAGTTTCTCAATGAGCAGTTAACAAGGTTGACAACAATTTTATGAAATTTTTTGTTTTTATTAACCAGCTCTTAAAACCTGGTTAATTAAGCTTGAGTCCGTTTGAGAACAATACACCAGATCCAAGGTGATTCAGACTAGAGCACAAAATACCTCATTTCGGACTCAACATTGACTGAGTAGGTATGCTGTACTGGCTAGATCAGAAGACAGTTACCGTGTAGGAAGATAATCTTTGAATACAGATTTTGATCTCAGTGGGACTAACAGCTGAAATTCCAACAAGAAATTAGATGAACAGTCTTAAAGGATAAAGCATCCAACACTTTCTTTTATACACCTAATCAACCTGATTCTCTTTTGATGTCAGCAAGATGTCGTTCGGAGTATGTTCAAATTAGGCCAAAGACCAAAGCACCTATTATAAATCTAGCTCCCCCTGAGACCTTGACCCCAACACAGACTTAACCAAGACAACCCTCAAAACACTTCAAAGAGAACACCATGAAGTTTGAACAGACTATTCAATCAAAACGGAGTGAGTCACCAAACACTCATAATGAAGTTATTTCTTCAGCAACAGACAATGAATATGATAAGCACAATAACACATGACATGGTATTCAGAAATCAAATGTTCAATCATGAAATTCTGTAAATACCTAGTTCTCTGCGTAAGGTGCTAAATTTTTCAGTATCCAGTGGCTTAGTGAAGATATCTGCAATTTGTGAGTTAGTGCCAACATGGATCAACTCAAAAGTCCTCTTAGCTACTTCATCTCGAATAAAATGATGCCTGATTTCAATGTGTTTAGTTCGGGAATGAAGTACAGGATTCTTTGCAATATTTATTGCACTAGTATTGTCACAAAAGATAGGAGTACAACCTAGCTCAACCGAGTAGTCCAGAAGCTGGTGTTTTATCTATATAACCTGTGTGCCACAGCTCCCCGCTGCTACATATTCAGCTTCAGCAGTAGAAAGAGCCACAGTGTGTTGCTTCTTGGATCCCCAAGAGACTAAGCATCCTCCTAGATATTCACAGTGACCACTAGTACTCTTCCTGTCCAATTTACATCCTGCATAATCTGCATCAGTGTATGCAATGAGATCTAACTTACATGATGCAGGATACCAGAGACCTAGATCATGGGTGGTAGATAAGTATCTAAAGATTCTCTTTACAGCTGCCAGATGCAATTCAGTAGGCCTAGCCTGGTATCTGGCACACATCCCTACACTAAATTGAATGTCGGGCCTGGATGCAGTTAAGTAGAGGAGTGAACCGATCATACCTCTATATAGTTTAGCATCCACCTCTTTACCTTTTTCGTCTGAATCCAGTGAGGAGCTGGTACCCATGGGTGTTGAGATTGTCTTGAGGTTGGTCATTCCAAACCTTTTCAGCATCTCTAGAGTATACTTGGTTTGATTTATGAAACAACCATCCTCCATTTGTTTGACCTGCAGTCCAAAAAAATATTTTAGTTCGCCAACTAGACTCATTTCAAATTCTTGGGACATAGACTCAGAAAAATCTTTACATAATTTTGAATTGTTAGATCCGAAAATGATATCATCAACATATACCTGGACCACAATTAACTCCTTTCCGAGACTTTTGGTGAATAGGGTTTGGTCAACCTTACCTCGAGTGTAGCCCTTGCTCACAAGGAACTCAGAAAGTCTCTCATACCAGGCTCGGGGAGCCTGCTTCAATCCATAGAGGGCTTTATTCAACCTAAAAACCATGTTAGGCTGAACAGAGAAATTAAACCCAGGAGGTTGTTCAACATATACTTCTTCCTTCAATAACCCATTTAAAAATGTGCTTTTGACATCCATTTGCTGTAGCTGAATGTTTCTAGAGCATGCAAATGCAAACAGAATTCTTATAGCTTCCATCCTAGCTACTGGTGCATATGATTCATCAAAATCCACACCAAATTCCTGACTGTAGCCTTGAGCTACAAGTCTTGCTTTGTTTCTAGAGATAGCACCATTTTCATCAATCTTATTTTTGAAAACCCATTTAGTGCCAATGACATGAGTGTTTTCAGGTCTAGGAACTAGTTTCCATACATTATTTTTCTCAAATTGATTTAATTCCTCACCCATGGAGGATACCCAAGAATCATGCTTTAAAGCCTCTTCCACAGTCTTGGGTTCTACCTGAGATGTCAAAGCAGCTAAGTCCTGTTCTTGGACAGTTCTAAAATGAGACCTTGTCCTAGTGGGATCATGCAAATTACCTATGACATTTTCACTAGGATGATCTTTGTGAAATATTACCTCACCTGAGGGTTCACCTACCTCAGTTGCTCCTTCTTGTTGTAAGTTTTCTGGTTGAGCAGTTTGCTACATCTCTTCTTCTTCAATTTTCTCCAAGAAATCTCCCTCATCAGGTGACTCCCTGTCATCATTTATCTTTTTGTCAGATAGAACATTCTCATCAAACACTACATGAGGTGTTTCTTCAACAGTTTGCTCATCTTTATTGAAGACTCTATAAGCCCTAGAGGTTTCTGAATATCCGAGAAAAATTCCAGGAGAGCTTCTTGCTTCAAACTTATCCAAACCATTCTTACCATTATTGTGGATGAAACATTTGGAACCAAAGATTTTAAAGTAAGAAATGTTTGGCAGCTTACCCTTGAGGAGTTCATAAGGAGTTTTCTTATGAGTAGGTCTTACCAAGGCTCGATTTAAAATGTAGCATGCTGTATTTGCAGCTTCTGCCCAAAATCTCCTTGGAAGTCCACTCTCAATCAGCATAGTCCTGGCCATTTCAATTATTGACCTGTTTCTTCTCTCAACAATTCCATTCTGCTCCGGTGTCCTGGGAGAAGAAACTCTGTGAGTCACTCCCTCTCTTGAGCAAAATTCAGAGAATGAAGAGTTTTCAAACTCTCCTCCATGGTCAGACTGAATTGTAATGATATTATGTTCACCTTGCAGTTTGATTTTATTAAAAAGTTCTTCAAAGTGAACAAAAGCATCATTTTTATTTGCTAAACAGAACAACCAAGAAAATCTAGTGAAGTCATCAACTATGACTAGACCATATCTCTTACCTGACAGGCTTTGTATTCGAGTAGGACCAAAGAGATCCATGTGCAAGTGCTGTAGTGGTTTAGATGAGAGACCTTCAGTTCTCAACTTAAAAACTGCACGAGTCTGTTTACCTTGAGCACAAGCATCACAGAGCTTGGACCCTAACTGGAATTTTATTTTGGGCAAACCTCTGACTAGGTTATAATTAGACAGTTTATTCAAAGTAGACACACTAGCGTGGCCTAGACGCCTATGCCAGTCAAAAACAACCTGTTCAGAATTAGCAGACAGACACAAGTTTGTTTCAGAATTATCATCTAGATCAACGATGTACACATTATTTACTCTATGACCTTTGAACATGATGTTATCAGAGTTCAGCTCAAAAACAGTGCACGAGTTGTGGTCAAAGAGTACCTTGTGTCCTTTGTCACAAAGTTGACTTATACTTACCAAGTTGTGCTGTAGTCCTTCTACAAGATACACATCTTCAATGGAGTTAGTGGAGGACTTACCAATCGTACCAATTCCAATTATTCTACCTCTGTTATTTCCTCCGAATTTGACCAAGCCCCCAGACTTCATTTTTAGTTTGCTGAATTTGGACCGGTCTCCTGTCATGTGCCTGCTACAGCCGCTGTCAAGATACCACTTGTTATGCTCAGCTGCCAGGCTGACCTGCAAAAAATTCAGACAGAGTAATGTGGGACCCAATTCAAATTGGGTCCAGAACCAGTTTTCAGAGTATGCAAAAAACACTTGGGAATCCACATTTGTTTTATAGTTCTCTTCAGTGGTTTTATGTGGGTTGATTCTTCCCTTTTGTCGTTTCTTGGTGGGTGTTGAATAAGCTTATTCCTATTTGAACTATGCTGTTTCTGAACAAAGACATTGTTGGTTGGCCTCTTAGAGGATACGCGTGTGTGTTGAGCATAATTCATGTAAGCATTTTTACTCCAATAAAATTTCTGCTGAACCTGGTGAACGTTGCCATGTTCTACTTGATAATTAGCATGATGAGCTTTCTTAACAAAACTTTTCACCCTTTTTGTGACATCAATAGGACTGGTTCTGTGAGAACCTTTGTTCCCCACCTGTTGCACATGAGCAGTTCTTGTTTCAGGATTTCCCGACTTAGGTTGCTGACCAGTGGATTGAATGAATTTGCCGGTCGAAAACTTCATTGTAGAGATAGATTTGGAACTGGATGGTGTTTCCATTTTCTCTTTGCCTTTGGCGGGGCAGAACGTGGTAGTCTTAAATTCAAAGGGTTTTTTACTAGTAGGATTGTATCCTAATCCCTCCCTTTTGAAGTTTACCCTCGACCCCAGAAGGACATTCAGGTTGTTTCTCCCCTCTGTAAACTTCTCAAGCACTTTTTCTTTGTCCTCAATCTCCTTCTGAAATTCATTGCATTTGTCCTGGAGTTCCTGATTAACTTTTCTAACTGCCTCATATTTTTCAGCCATCAGTCTAATCTCTCCTTTACACTCTTCAGCTTTACACTTCAGCTCATCCATTCTAGCTAGACTCTCCTCTCTTTCCCTTCTCAACCTCTCAATCTCACCTTTAACCTGGTCTAGCTCAATGGCCATCTCCTTGTTTTTCATGCTATCAGTGACAATAGAAGAGTGTTCTTCAGACAGAGAATGAAACTTACGTCTAAGCATTCTGTGCTCCTTGTTTAAACAATTATATTTACTTAACAGGTCGCCATAGGCGTCCACCCAATCATCCAAGGTAAAATTCTCAAATAAGTTTGTTATCTCTTTCTCATGGTCGGCCATGAGGCAGATCTTTTCTTCATTTTCACTGAACGAAGTGGCTTCTGGGTCCTCCTCCTCATCGCTCCATGTGCACAGCATGGCCTTCTTCTTCTTGTGCACCATCTTCTTCTGGTGTCCTGGAGCCTTAGCTTGTAGCTCTGGACATTCACTTTTCATGTGACCGGGTTTCTGACAATGATAGCAAGTGATCTTCTTAGCAGACCGGTTCTTCTCAAATCCTCGCTCAGGAGACTTCATTGCAGCATTAAATTTCTTCCTCCTGTAGAATTTTCCTTTAGTTCTCAGGAACTTTCTGAATTGCCTGGTGAGCATAGCTCGCTCGTCCTTGTCCAGGTCTGAGAATCCATCAGAGCCTTCGCTGCTATCATCACTGCTGCTGCTGCTGCTGTTGTTCTTCTTAGCATGTCGTGAGACCTTCAGAGCAACATTCTTTCCCTTTCTGTCATGCCCATCGTTTCCATGTTTGAAATTCATTTCATGGGTCATGAGGGATCCAATCAGTTGGGTTACTATCATGATGGATAAATTTCTTGATTCCTCTATTACAGTCACCTTGGTTTCCCAGACGGGAGTTAGAGACCTAAGGATCTTCCTGACTATGTCTTCTTGTTGAATATCCTTTCCAAGGCCCTTCAGACTGTTGATGATCACAGATAATCTGGCATACATTTCTGTGATCGGCTCCTCTGGCTTCATCTTAAATAACTCATATTGAGTTGTAAGTATGTTGATCTTGGTAGCCTTCACCTGAGATGTGCCCTCATGAATTAACTGCAAATCATACCACATGTTCTTTGCAGTCTTGCACGCTGAGATCCTCGAATACTCTTCCGGGTGGACGGCGCACTGTATGATGTTAAGAGCTGTCCAATTCAGTACGGAGAGTTTGACCTGATCTTCTGTCCACATATCTTCATTCGGTGGAAGGGTGTATGGACCATCTGTAATAACTTTCCATAGCTTGTGGCTTTGGGCCCTGATAAAGGCTTCCATCCTGTTCTTCCAGAAGAAGTAATTATTACCATCAAAGAAGGGGGGACGGGTGATAGACTGCCCATCAGCTAAGAAACTGCGAGGACTAGTGGATCCGTTTCCCTGGCCGTTGGACCACATTCTGGGAAAAACCTGCTCTGATACCAACTGATAAGTACAATATGAAGTGATCTAGAAGGGGAGGGGATGAATAGATCACTTTTTTCGTAGAATTAAAAAATATTGCAGAGTATATCGCTAAACGCAAATAACCTCGAGCTCCGACTATCGAAAATGATGCAATGCAGTTAATAGCTCAAGCAAATAGAAGGCATACCACAATATTACCACAATCGATCACACAAGGACTCAGAGGATTTTAAGGTGGTTCGGTCCTTCAGACCTACATCCACCCCACACTCAAACCGAGTGTGGCTTCACTAAAGGCTGGGCAACACAGCTTGCCAAACAACTGCTGATACACAGCTTCCCAGGAGAACAACCTCTCCTCTTCCTCCTACCAGGAGGGAACCTCTAGCGACCAGCAGTCACTAGAACCCAGAGACTCTCATCTCTCTTCCTCTTTACCAAGAGGGAACCCCACTAGTAGCAACCCTGCTACTAGTGAACCAGAGGTCGAAGACCCCTCTTCCTCCCAACCCGGAGGGAACCTACAAGCAGCCCACCTGCTGCTTGCAGACTGGAGATTGACTCTCCCTTCTCCTGATCTCACAGGAGGACCCCGACCTCAGTCCAGAGGATCGGAAACACAAACAAGAACAGTTGAAGAAAGGTAAGAACAATAAACGAAAAATACGATCGAAGGAAATCAAATGCCAGAAAATGGAAACAATGTAGCTCAGTACAGAGCAATAGACTTCGGATTTGATCCGCAAGTCAGAACAACTCTTCTGATCACTCTTCTGCTCTCTCTCTTTTTCTCTCTGCTATTCTTTCTTCTTTCTTCTTTCTTTTCTTTTCCTGGATCGAAGGGCTCTCTATTTTCTTGCTTTTTCTTCTATGCCACTCTTCTTCGATCACCTTCATCTGAGGATGAAAGATTCTATTTATAGCAGTAACAGCAGGTGGATAGGGCACAAAATGCGTGTGCCTCCCACGCTCGATCCAGAATCTTCCTGCCACGTGCCTTTATCAGATTGGTTCCTCTTGTCTCGGATCATGTGCAGCCCAGGAGTGTGGAATGTTCTTCCTCGGACCTGTAATGAGATTAAATCCATTAATACGTTGCATGGCCACAAAAACCAAAACTGCATGAGGTATATAGTAACAACACGACGTGCCTATTACTCGAAATGACACAAGAACGACACGAGATACTCTGAAACAGGTCAGACACACAGAAGGAAATGACACGAGGTGAGGTTATAATCCAAAAGAGACACGAGGTCACGAAAGCAAAAACAACACGAGGACAACACGGGCTAACGACAGAAACCGACACGAAGTGGTTGCAAATATTCAAGATACGAGGTCTACGGAAGGCAACACGATGTGTGGTCAAGGCGAAAACGACACGAAGTCTAAAGCGAGAAACCAACACGAAGATAGAATATAAAGAAACGACTCAAAGTGAAAACAACACGAAGTGAAGTTTGACACGAAGTGATGACAACACGAAGTGAAGTTTGACACGAAGTGAAAAACAACGACACGAAGTATAGTGGTGACAAACACACACTACACAGAAAGTGACACGAAGCCAGTAAGAACATCACGAGATGAAAACAACACGGGCTGACCACAACTTAAGGACGAAAAATAGAAACCGACACGAAGATAGATAAACACGAAGATGTAAACACAACACGAAAACATGGACAACAGTAACCGTCACGAAGTGTGGTTACTAAGTAGGAGCGACACGAGGTCTACAGGAAAACTACTCGAAGTTCATCAGAACTTTTAGAGCAGCTTCAGGAATACGACACGAAGACATGAGAAGAGAAAACAACACGAAGTGAAACGAACACTTGAACTTAGACTGACTTAGAGACTCAGCGAAAATAGACTCGAAGACAGGAATACAAACGGATGACATGAGCTAAGGATGACACGGAAACAACACAGTAATCAAAGACTGCACGAGGTGAAAGACAACACTCAATCAGACGACAACATGGCTAACTCGACACGAGGTGAAAACGCGAAGTAAGAAAGACATGAGGTTTAAGGAAAACAACACGAAGACCGAACTTGTACGAACGCACGAAGCGTTACCTCTTAGCAGCTTTTTCATATAAAACCATGGATAATATAAAACCATGGATAACTCAAGTGCAAGATATCTGATCAAAAATATCAACAATAATTAACATAGTGTTGCTCATCATCAAAACACTTAGGGAAGACACAAAATCCAACACCGAAAGCCTGTGTCGAAGCCCAAAGTTGGCGCCGAGAGGCCGGATTCGAGCGCGCCGGGAAGCCTACCTCAAGCGCGCCGTGAAGGTGCCTGCCGAGAAGGAAGAGGAAAAGGGTTATAAAACCCCCTCCCTTTGAAGAGAGAAGCAGCGAGATAGCAAAAAAGAGGATAGACAGAAAAGAAAAGAAGAAAGAGACGAAGAAGAAAAGAGCGAACAGATAGCCAGAAAGAGAAAGAGAAAGGAAAAGAGAGGGAGAGAGTCTCCGTCGAAAGAAGAAGCAGAAGAAAGGAAAGAAGAAGGGCTCCAAGTGGGCTGATAGGGGGAGGGAGAGGAGTCAATGCTCCACCCTCCCCCCCCCCCCCCATGTTCGATGTTTCTTTTTCTTCTTTTTACTGATTCTCCGTATGTAATAGTCGAAGTCTTGATGTTTAGATTATTCATACGATTCTTTCCCTGTTCCTCCCCTCTATGTTTCTCGATGTAAATGATGGTGAGATGAAATAAATGCAATGGCCGTGATGGATTTTAGGCGATATGATCTTCCTTTGTCTCCATATGTATGCATACTGTTTGTATGAATGCCCCATGGGCGAAATGACTCAGGCTCCGGTGTCGGGTCTGTTCTTCGAACAGGGATGAAGGTAGAACCCCCACCCTTGTTCAATGGGTTGCTAGGTTCTATTCTCCTCTCTCTTCCCGCTTCAAGAGCATGCCCTCCGTATGTATTTGAGTTTGTTCCTCAAGCCTCTTGTGCTGTCCGGGAACCAGAGACATCAATCTCTTGGTTCCCCGGACTGCCAGCTATAAAAGATACATTTGAGCCTGCAGACGAATGTGACCCCGGATCCTCATTCCAATCGTTGAATGACTAGGGTCTGAGGTCCCAGCATCAAGGGTTCTTTCATCGCCGATTTGCTTCCCAGATGATATCATGCTAGTCTGGGGAATCAGAGACAGCCATCTCTTGACTCCCCCAAATGGCCTGCAACAGACAGTCAAAACCCTCCACAGGATCAGGTGATGGTCTGATTTCTCCCGTTTGATTCCACCGTTCAAATCCCTTGGCACCCTTCTAATAGAAGCCTCCATGAAATTCCCCTTTTGCACTTCTGGCCCGGCATCAATTCGAGCTTGAAATCCCAGAAAACATGTAAACAGAGCATCATTTTTGAGCTCTAAAACCCTGAAATCCTTCTGCATTTCGTCTTCTCGGTGTGCGAGTTTCCCCGCCGAGAACCATAAGGCCGAGAGGCCTTCCCCTCCTTTCAGCTAAACGACAAGCCCTCATTTTGTGCAAAACCCTATAGCCCACAGCCTCCTGGCGCTAGGCTCCCGGCGCGGCCATGAGCGCGCCGGGAAGCCCCGTGCCGAGAGCTCCTTCTAGCCAAAGGCCATGCCGAGACCTCCTTTCAGCCAAAGGCCCCATGCCGAGAGCTTCTTCCAGCCAAAGGCCCCACGCCGAGAACCCCCCTTGGCCAACCCAAAGGACCAGGCCGAGAGCCCCCCTTTGCCCATTAAATGTCCAGGCCGAGAGCCCCCTTTTGTCCAAGCCAAAGACCACGCCAAGATCCCTCCTTCAGTCAAACGAAACCCACTCCGAGGCCCATCTCTGCACCGTTCTTCTTCAAACTTCTTAATCTCCCCTACATCTGTTTAAGGGGATACTCACAGACCATCACTTGTGTCTTGATGAGATACAATAATGGGGAAGACCTCCCCTACAGCTCTCGTCCCGAATCTGGATTTCACCGCTACCTTATGAACCCAAAGAACCATGTTATTACATGTGTTCTGATGGGTTCCAAGGGAATATTGATCAATAATATGAAGGCAAGAGATGTCCCTGGGCCTAGTGCCCATCTTTGTTCGGTCGTTGTCCCGGCTCTCCGTGGATGATGACCTATCCTTCCTTGGCATAATCCAGGTTGAGGGAACATGCTACCGAAATTTACATATCCCCACCAATCGAGTGTGGTATTCTCCTCTAACCCCGCTGGCCCACGGAGTTATGCCCTTGCGTGATCTCCGACGGCCCTCCAAAGGGGGATATTAATAAGACATCGCACTCGTACCGGGTGTGTTACATCAGGCCGGTCCCTATCCGGATTCCGGGTTATGTCTATATACCCGATCTTTTGCGGAGCCTACCCTGCCGCTACATGGGTGGTTTCCTATTCCCCACTTGGCATCATCCAAGATGGTGGGAATATGCCGTCGGGTTTCTCCCGTAATTAATAAACCCTTGCTCTGTTCAAATACGTTTAACGTCTTGTAAACAGATGAATTCTGTCTCCTTTGAGCACACGGCTTTACCGCTGCCTTCCTCCTACCTCTAGCATTTAATCAAGGGTTGTCTTCCTTAGGGAGGACGTAATTAACATCATAGCATTCAGGGTATGACGGACTTCTAGTCCAGACACGATCACTCACAATCGACTGACCATGTCAGATCGAGCGCACAATAAAATTGTCACTTCGGTGACTAGCACGCCAATGAACCAATAAATAGATAAACCAATAAATCAATAAACAACCAATCAACCCAATAAACCAAATTAAATAAATAAACAAAGACATCATATCCACATCCACATACATGGCTGACGATGACGAAAAAATCCGCGTCCAGAAGTCTGGCACGCCCGGTAGGACTTAGTCTCCCTTCATCTTTACGCTAAGGTAGGAGGCCCAGCGGGCCCCCCTCAAATTTTTGATTCCGTGTGTTTCCTTGTTTCCAGGAAACTACGATGACAACACAAATCACGTCTGTATGCTTCGACAAGCAACCGGTGGACATGCACGTCCAGGAGGGGTACCTGGCGGTACCACTGGCGTTCGGTTCGTTTCCCCAAGCTGTCGGGCTGCCCAACTGCTTCGGCGTTGTCTACACCGACCTTCTACAGGTCGATAACGAGGAGCAAGGCGCTGCTGCAAACGCCCCGGTGGAGGCCACTGATCGCAAGTATGGCTTACCGAAGAAAACGGCCCCCACGACCGTCGCCTGCTATGTCCATCATGTCCAGAAAAGGGACATGGTCCCCACTGCTGCCCAGAAGGGGAAGAAAACCAACCGGAGGAGCCAGTCTACTGCTGTTGATCGTCGCCTTTCCAATTCCGGAAAGACGATAATGATGGGTGCTATTAGGGCGAACCTCGATGGTCGCCCCAGGGGAGTCCGGCCGGACAGAATCGTCCCGACCATCCCAACTGACAACAAGTTCCAGGTTTTGGCCGCTAGGAGGGCCAACTGGGAAGCTGCTGAAAAGAAGCCGCTGGCGCCCAAGCCAGCAAAACACAAACAGGTCTGGCGACCGAAGAGGATCCAAAGCTGCGCCCCAGCTGAAGACAGAGAGAACCTCACTGATATCACTGTTGCCCGCCTCAGAGTAGGGGGCAGAAGGGAGATGAAGAAAGATGAAAGAAATGCTACTGCTGTCTACCCCAGGACCCGGGGGAAGAGAGATGAGATTGAGGGTCAAGAAAGAAACATGATTGCTGTTCGTCCCATGATGAGGGGCGGAAGATATGAGACCAGGGAAAACTTCACCAACACCCATCCCATAGCCAGGGGCAAGAGATGGGAAGAGAAGAGCTACAATGCTGCTGCCAACCGCTGCTAAGTTGGCGATATGAGAAGAAGTGAACCAGTCACTATGCTTACTGCAAGAAGATCAGGAGCCTGTGCCAGACAGGCTGATATCTTCAAATATCCCAGGGCCGAACATCTGAATGCTCTGGTGACAAGACTGGCCTGGCAGCAAAAGGGCCAGGACAGACTGATGCTCCGACCTGAGCCGAAAAGGCGCGACCCAGAAGAGACTAAGCAAGTAGTCCAAGATTACTTCCACTACCTAGGGAGCTCTGCCCTAGGCCAGCAAAGACTATCTCGTGCCTTGGGCATCAGGGATGATGAAGAAGAAGAAACCTTCCAAGAAATGATGATCGAAGCCTCTTCCTTCGATTCGAATGACTATGAAGAAGGCCTCAGGGTCGGATATAATGAAGAAGACCTGTACGAGGAAGAAGCCAAAGAAAGAATATCGGTCTTTGACCGGCTCAGATATCCTAGTCAAATAAAAAGAAAGGTCTACAGGCGGAAAGGAAAGATGCGAATCTTCGCCTGCAATATGGCTGGACTGGCCAGGGGGCAGGATATACTACCAACTTAGCCAGAGGAATTGCTCAGGCTGGCAACTAGATCTGGTCCTGTCACAAGAAGAGGCCGGGCAGCAAAAGATAAAATCAAAATTGATGATGAAGCCCGCAGGGTTACCACTATGACAGTTAATGTGGTAACAGCGGAAGATGGAGATAACCCCTTCGTTGATGATGCTGAAGGGACTTCTGAAGATATACAAATTCCATCAACCATGGATCCCATGATCCAGATGATGTTCAGAAGATACCAACAGGAGATCAATGCTCTCCGAAGACAGCTCAATGAGAGACAGGAAGCTACATCAGTCTCGAAGCAAGCTGAACCTACGGGGCAGACATCCAGCTCCACAGAAACAACTATCCTGGCTAATCCTCTCTTAGCTGATAAGGGCAAAGCACCAAGTCAACCTGTTCCACAGCAAACGGTAGCTCAGCCCTATGTGTCTCAGACACAGCCTACCGCGCCCATCTTGCGCGCCACTGTGATGACAACTCCTCACAGCCAGCAACAAGCTCACTTCTTCCCAGAAGAGATAGATCCAGCTGTAGCCCACAAGTAGATGATTGAAAGAATTGTGGAAATGAAGCTGTCAGAGAAGACTGGAGATGAAACTAGTGCCTATGATGTGTACAAGGTACCGTATCCCCCCCAGTATGCTGCCAAAAGACTACCTCCAGGCGTCAGCAAGCCGCCAAAGTTTGAGAAATTCAATGGCCAGGGCTCCCCCAGGGAGCATATAGCCTATTATACTACAATCATGGGCGACCTAGCAGTCGATGAAGCCTATCTGCTCAAGTTCTTTGGCTCGTCCCTCACTGGGTTGGCCTTTGAATGGTATTCAAGATTGTCAACAGGATCAGTGGTTGATTGGCCCGATATGCAGAGAAAATTCCGCGACAGGTTTCATGTCACGGAGAGGGAAATCACAATAGCAGAACTGTATGCTACCAGGCAGAAACAGGATGAAACTGCACTGGAGTACATCAAAAGATGGAGAAATCTAGCCATGAGATGCAGAAGACCTCCTCATCAGGAGGATGCAGTGCAGATATATATGCAAGCAGAACCTCAGGAGGGAGGTGCTAGAAAAAATGATCGGTGCAGATGTCAAAACATTTGACCGACTGAACAATATAGTGGCGGAGGTCGAGGCGTTCTTGTCCAAACGTCCGACCGTCAATGCTCCCGCCATGCCAAAAGGTAAATCCAATGATCGGCGGCCGTCACACTCTGAGGCCAACACCGTCGATTTTAGAACCTTTGAGCAACAAAAAGGGAAGAAAGGGGCAGATGAAGCTCCCCCGATGGCAGATACAGCAGAAAGAAGAGACAAGGTCTCTCTAAGGGACAGGATGAGAAGGGCTTACTCTTTTCCCAAGGATAAGACTGCAGCATTATTTAACTGGGCATATAAGTTCAATAAGGTAACATTGCCTGAACCGAAGAAGCCCGAAGATGCAGAAAAGAAAGATGATCCGATGTTCTGTCCATTTCACCGGGTGTTGGGGCACCCAATTGAGGACTGTTATGTCTTCAAAGATATCATGGAAGGAATGGTCAAGAAGGGTGAACTGCAGCTGGGAGATTATCAGGTG
The DNA here is from genome assembly GCA_022559845.1 of Amorphophallus konjac. Taxonomy (NCBI): domain Eukaryota; kingdom Viridiplantae; phylum Streptophyta; class Magnoliopsida; order Alismatales; family Araceae; genus Amorphophallus; species Amorphophallus konjac. Next base: position 288,935,032 of record CM040126.1, on the reverse strand, counting down.
AAGCCTCCTCGGCCACATGAGCTTCCGCCCTGGAGGGTGGCCGCTAATATGATCTCAATCTATCAACAGCTGCCTAAGGAAGCCATTGAAGAATGCACCAGGCACACCTATGAAGCCTGTCTCCTCACCCCATTGAGAGATCAGGAAGGATGGCAGACGGTACCCACAAAAAGCAGAAAGAAGACTCCCGCAGCTAAAACCAACGGAGCAGTTATCCGGGGTGTCACCCCAAGGCCTGAGTCGCCTCCAATAAAGCCAATATGGCCTACAGTTGAGACCGGACCAGTCATCCGGATCCATACTCGCAACCGGAGGAGACAAACTCTCCTCTCTGCACATAAAGAAGAAAGTCCTGCAACCAGGCGTCTGCAGCAATATATTAATGAGCTTGATGAGTATGAGTAGAAAAAGCCGAAACACCTGTTGGTGAAAGACTGTATACTCTGGGAGCAGCTCGAAGAATTGAAAATTGAAGAGCAGTCGGAGGCAGAACAAAGAAAAGATGAGACTGAGCCCTTCTGGGGGCAGGAACTAGCAAAGCCAACTTCCCAGAAAAAGAAGAGACGGCCTAAGGCCAAAAAGGGAAAGAAGGTCACGACAGTACAATGCAATACTCTGTCGGTACTCTTTTCTCTGCCCGGGGAGGATGATGAACAAGAAGCATCAGATGCCCCGCTAGAAGCCAATCATGCTGAGGCCTCTACCTCAGCCCATGCAACACGGTCTGGGAGAAAATGGGGGCGTCCGCCACCAGCTAACCATAATATTATGTTCAGAGGGGAGCAACCCTATCAGATCCCAAAACCAGAGGTGCGCGGTGTCCAGGTTCCTCCCCCTGCCAGCTTGTACCAAGGAAAAGATAAAGCAGAAGGAGTCCCTTCATTCCTGGAGTTCCTGTCCAGCTTAGAAAACGAGCAGCCGTCTCATACTGCTCCAGCTAAAAGCGATAAATGCCAGCAGACAGCAACTGGAAAGCAGAAACAGCATGAAGAAAATGAAGAAAATAGCCCTCTAGCAAAGCCAGGGGCAGTCATTACAGAAGAAGCCCTCCGGGAGACCGATGAAGAAAATGAAACTGGGACTGGGCAGCAAAGGCCACAGGCACCACATGAACCTCCAAGACCCCGGTGGGCAGAGGAGATGAGGCTGTCTAATGTTCGGGTTGGCAGTCGAATCATGAAAATGTTGAAGAAGCTCCCCACCAGATTCTCCATCTGGGAGATACTCTCTCTGAGTGAAGAGGCCCGCCAAGCAATTGTGGATGCCCTGCAGTCGCTGGCACAATATGAAGCACTCTTGGCAGGAGTGAATGCTGGACCATCAGTCACGTTCACAGAAGATGATATGCTGATCCCAAATGCCAGTCACAACAGACCGTTGTATATGAGGGGCTCCCTGAACTGTCAGTCGCTGAGCAGGATACTAATAGATCCCGGGGCTGCTGTGAATATTCTCCCGTATCGCATCTATCAGAAATACTACTTTGATCTGCAGCTTACCAAGGTCAGAGACATGAAGATTGCTGGGTTCAACCAGAAATGTGAATCACCTCTCGGGGTGGCTGATTTCAACCTCACATTGGGCGATCTCACTACCGTGGTACGATTCTATGTGATCGACTCCAACACCACGTATAAGGCCCTGTTGGGGAGACCGTGGCTGCATGAATATCAGATAGTGCCATCCACGCTACACCAATGCATAAAATACTGCCATGAAGGAAAGGAAGAAAGGGTGTTTGCAGACCTACATCCCTTTGAAGTGTTCGAATGCCATATGCTCGATGCCTCCTACTACACCGAGGTGTCACAAAAGGATGAAAAGAAAGAGGCTGTGATCAGCCAGAAGAAGCCGGCGACGAAGGCAAAAGCTTGGTCTCCACCGCCACCCAGGGGCTATGTTGAAAAGCATGAAGTAGCTCACATCTCTTATGCTGATGATTTTGCTCGGATCACCCCTCCTAGCATCCATCCAGATAGCACTGATCAAGAAATGAAAGAAAGGTGCATACAGGTGAAGGTCCCACGAGGTTTAATCAAACCCGTCGCCAGCCTAGAATACCAAACAGTGCTGCCACTGAAGACTATGGAAATCCCTCGCTTCTGCGAGCCACCTACCATATTCTACACCGGGGAGGCAGTCGAAGAAGATGATCAAGACTGCATGGTCCCTGAAGAAGCCGCAAACCAGATGGTGCTGATTACAGGCCTAGAGTATACTACCCAGCAGGTTTCGCAGATGTTCTCCAAGATGCAAATGCCATCACTATAATCTGCAGCCCAGAAGAAAGCATTCAGGGAGCTATGGGATCCGCCTCGAGATAATAAGGAACTGAGGAAGATCACACAGCATCCGGGATTGGGTTATACCCTTCAAGAATATTATGAAGCCGAGGTGGATGTCATCTCTACCTTCTACCAGCATGGAGACTCCCCTGGGATAGGATATGATCAATATCCCTTTGAGGATGAAGAGGTTATGTATCAAACCATAACAGACAATGAAGCCCAAGATGACCAGCCAGAAGCAGGGATGTCTGACAAAACTGAGAGGGGTCGGTGCTGGAAGGACCCATCCTGCAAGGAGGATCTATTCCAGGCCGAAGCACAATTTGATACGGGAACCCCGGATGAAGACCAGATGGCCAAAGAACTGAGAGAATGCCTGGAATTTGAGCGCATTCTGGAAGAAGTCCGGGCTCTACAGAAAGATGACCTTTCAGGGGAGCCTGCAACAGAAAGATCCCTAAGAGCGGACGATCCCACTTTTGAATTCTCTTCTGAACCAGTCTCGTCCTCGGGGCAGACTGAACAGAATCCGATGGTATCGGCCTTATATGATAAGCCGACATCCGCTGATGAGCAGGATGACGATACAGAAGAACATGAAACTGAAGAGAATTATATCCCGGGAGGCTTTATTGATTTGCAAGAAGCCCCACCCGAAGTTGAGGACGGAGGCCAGGCCACCGTCGATGAGCTGACAGAAGTGAATCTGGGGTCAGCGGATGAGCCAAAGCCGACATTCCTCAGTGCACTGCTAGAACCAGCTGCCAGAGAACAGTACATACAGTTTCTGAAAGAGTTCCGAGACTACTTTGCATGGACATATGACGAGATGCCGGGACTGAGCTCTGATGTGGCACAGCACCGATTGGCGATAAACCCGGGGGCAAGCCCTGTAAAGCAGCCTTCAAGGAGAATGCGTCCCGAACTGATAAATCAGATCAACAAAGAAGTCGACAAGCTGATCAATGTGGGCTTTGTTGAAGAGAACCAATATACTACATGGCTGGCCAATATAGTGCCCGTGAAGAAGAAAAATGGGCAGATCAGAATATGTGTAGATTTCAGGGACCTGAATAAGGCTTGCCCGAAGGATGATTTCCCAGTGCCAATTAATGAAGTAATGATCGATGCAACCATTGGCCATGAAGCCCTGTCATTCATGGATGGGTCATCCGGATATAACCAGATCTGGATCGCTGAAGAAGACAGAGTGCACACTGCATTCCGCACTCCGAAGGGGATATTCCACTATAAAAGGATGCCGTTCGGCCTCAAGAATGCCGGCGCTACTTACCAAAGAGCTATGACAAAGATCTTTGGTGATTTACTCTTCAAAAAGGTAGAGTGCTACATTGATGACCTGGTGGTGAAAACCAGCAGAAAAGAAGACCATTTGCAGGATCTGAGAGTAGTGTTCCAGAGGCTGTGCAAATATGAGCTCAAAATGAACCCTATGAAATGTGCCTTCGGCGTGTCCAGTGGAAAATTCCTTGGGTTCATCATCCGTCATAGGGGCATTGAGATTGACCCATCCAAGATTAAAGCTATCCAGGAGCTCCCTCCACCAAGGAATCTCCACGAGCTGAGATCTCTACAAGGGCGTTTGGCCTACATCCGACGATTCATATCAAATCTGTCGGGGAGATGCCACCCTTTTCACAAGCTCATGATGAAAGATGTGCCGTTCCTCTGGGACGATGGCTGTCAGGAGGCCTTTGAGAAGCTGAAAGAATATCTCAAAACCCCTCCAGTGCTAGGGGCACCTATTAAGGGCAAACCCCTGATACTGTACATTACAGCCACACACTGTTCCCTGGGGGCAATGCTAGCACAGATAAATGAAGAAGGCAAAGAGCAGGCTCTATACTACCTGAGTAGGAGGCTGATCAGAACAGAAGAAAGCTACAGCTATATAGAAAAGACATGCTTGGCACTAGTCTTTGCCGTTAAAAAGCTCCGGCACTACATGCTGTCACATGAAATCAGATTGATATCTGCAGCAGATCCACTCAAATACATACTGACTCAACCAGTACTGAAAGGCCGGTTGGGCAAATGGGCAGTAATTCTGATGGAATTCGATATCACATATATACCCCAGAGGGCAATAAAAGGACAGGCTGTGGCCGATTTCTTCGCAGAACATCCTGTGCCAGGGAATGATATGTTGGGGACTGAGTTACCCGATGATGAGACACTAGAAGCCTGCCAAGCTCAGTCAACTATATGGCAGCTATTCTTTGACGGAGCATCTAGAACAGAGACGGACTCCGATGGAAAAATCAGAATACGGGCCGGAGACGGTATTGTGCTGAAATCGCCGGAAGGGGAGGTTGTGCATACTTCCTGTTCTATAAACAAGCCCTGCACTAATAATGAAGCCGAGTATGAAGCTCTGATAATCGGACTGCATATAAGCCTCAACATGGGTATCCAGATGCTTCAGGTATTCGGGGATTCAATGTTGATAATAAAGCAAATCCAAGGTGAGTTCGAAGTGCGGAAGCCGGAGTTGAACCCCTACCACCAGAAAGCTGTGCGCCTCATGGCGAAATTCTATCATATTGAGCTCAAGCATGTGGGCCGTGCACATAATGTCCAGGCTGATGCATTGGCAAAGCTAGCCAGCTCAATAGCAGTCCCACCAGATGAGACACTGAACATTGTTGTCATAAATCGGCGGCAAGTCCCCAGCATGCTAGAAGGCTGCCCCGAAGAAAATGAAGTCGCCACGATCAGTACAGAACAGGCATCTAATTGGAGACAACACCTGCTACAATGGTTTTTACACCAACAGCTGCCGCAGAAAAGAGAAGAAAAGATGAAACTCTTGCGAATCAAAGATTCTTATGAATTCAGGAATGGGACTCTGTTCCGAATAATCGCAGATGCACGCAAGAAGATTCTACTCCGCTGCTTGTCCACTGAAGAAGCTTGGCAAGCGATGAAAGAAATACATGCTGGGACAGCAGGTGCCCACCAGGCTGGCCCCAAGATGAAGATAGAAATCAAGAAGCTGGGCTACTATTGGCCCACTATGTTTGAAGACTGCTGCACATTTGCAAAGTCATGCCAGAAGTGTCAGGAGCATGCTGTTGTGCCTAGAAGGCCACCTACGATTCTGCACCCTACAGTCCCTAGCTGGCCGTTTGCACAATGGGGAATTGATGTAGTCGGTCCACTACCGACTTCCTCGGCCGGGCATAAGTATATACTGGCCATAACAGATTACTTCTCCCGATGGGCAGAGGCTATAGCACTAAGAGAAGTCACTGGTGAGCTGGTCGCCAGATTCATCAAGCAAAACATCATCTTCCGGTTTGGGATCCCCAGCCGAATAATATCTGACAATGGGAGTCATTTCAGAAATCAGAAAATCTATCGGCTTGCCGAGAAATATAAGATCGAATGGAGGACTTCCACTCCTTACAATCCACAGGCAAATGGATTGGCAGAAGCTTTCAATAAGACTTTGTGCACCCTGCTGGCCAAAGTCGTCAGTGCCAATAAGAAGGATTGGGAAGAAAAGATGTATGAAGCTCTGTGGGCGTATCGCACCGTCTTCAAAACACCTACAGGGTGCTCGCCATACTCCTTGGTATACGGCTCAGAGGCAGTAGTCCCACTAGAGCTGGAAGTCCCGTCACTCAGAGTGGCAGTCCAATACGACCTAGCCCATGGCGAACAAACCAATGCAGAAAGAAGATTAGAAGAATTGGCTGAATTGGAAGGGAAGCGCCTCCAAGCTCAGAAGAATATCCAAATGTATCAGGCCCGCATGGCCACTGCATTTAACAAACTCGTAAAAGGACGAGAATTTAAGAAAGGTGACCTCGTCATGGTCAAGAAAAAAGAAGTCATGGCGTCCAACCCGAAGGGAAAGCTAAATCCTAATTGGGAAGGTCCATATGTGATACAAAGAGTCTACGAAGGAGGGACCTACATATTTGTTAATCATCGAGGGGAGATCCAATTCTCACCACTTAACGGTAAACACCTAAAGTTGTATCATGCTGCACAGCTGATATTCCCCGAGTAATCGGGCAAGAGATACCTTTTTCTTGGTCTAGCGGCACTACGCCCTAGCCGAGATACCCTTTCCTTGGCTTAGCGGCACTCCGCCCTAGCCAAGATATCCTTTCCTTGGCCTAGCGGCACTCCGCCCTAGCCGAGATACCCTTTCCTTGGCCTAGCGGCACTCCGCCCTAGTCAAGATACCTTTTCCTTGGCCTAGCGGCACTCCGCCCTAGCCGGGATACCTTTTTCTTGGTTTAGCGGCACTCCGCCCTAGCCGAGCTACCCTTCCATGGTCTAGTGGCACTCAGCCCTAGCCGAGCTACCCTTCCTTGGTCTAGTGGCACTCCGCCCTAGCCGAGATACCCTTTCCCTGGCCTAGTGGCACTCCGCCCTAGTCAAGATACCTTTTCCTTGGCCTAATGGCACTCCGCCCTAGCCAAGATATCCTTTCCTTGGTATAGTGACACTCCGTCCTAACTAGGCTACCACTTATCGTGATCTTGTGTCGTCACGATCTGACACCCTCTAAACAGGAAGGGGGGGGATAGAAGAAAATAAAAAATATATATAAAAAAAATGGGGTTAAAAAATAGAGATACCCCGCCAGTCTTGTTCGGACATTCTGAACAAGGGCAAAAATGGCTAAAACCCAGCTGTGGTGAAAACCCGAAAGGGCACTGCAGGCAAAATCGGGTACCCCGCCACGTGAAAATCCGAAAGGACGCGTGGGCAAAAGCAAGAGGGGGCTGGCTCTGGTGAAAACCCGAAAGGGCACTTGGGTCGGTAATGTGGTAACCACGAAGAAACCCGCGTATCTCTTTACGTCCCGCCGTGATAAAACCCATCCAGTTTCGACCTTACGTCTATCCTGGTGAAATTTATAAAAATTTTTTTTCCTTGCATTGGTATAAACCCAATACCGATGATGAAACCCGTTGCTGATTGATTGGCGCATTGCCCGATCAGCGATGAAACCTGTCCAGTTTAGACCTTACGTCTATCCTGATCAAACCTATAAAAATCCTTACATTGGTATAAACCCAATACCGATGATGAAACCCGTTGCTGATTGATTGGCGCACTGCCCGATCAGCGATGAAACCTGTCCAGTTTAGACCTTACGTCTATCCTGACAAAACCTATAAAAAATCCTTGCATTGGTATAAACCCAATATCGATGATGAAACCCGTTGCTGATTGATTGGCGCATTGCCCGATCAGCGATGAAACCTGTCCAGTTTAGACCTTACGTCTATCCTGATCAAACCTATAAAAATCCTTGCATTAGTATAAACCCAATACCAACGATGAAACCCGTTACTGATTGATTGGCGCATTGCCCGATCAGCGATGAAACCTGTCCAGTTTAGACCTTACGTCTATCCTGATGAGACCTATGAAACCCTTGCATTGATGTTAGCACCCACATCAATGATGACATATGCACAAGCTGCGTCCATCAGTTATAGAATCAAAGTTTCAATAAAAAAATGGGGAAGAAAAGAAGAGACAAAATGGGGTTAAAAATAGAAATACCCCGCCAGTCTTGTTCAGGCATTCTGAACGAGGGCAAAAATGACTAAAACCCAGCTGTGGTGAAAACCCGAAAGGGCACTGCAGGTAAAATCGGGTACCCCGCCACGTGAAAATCTGAAAGGACGCGTGGGCAAAAGCAAGAGGGGGCTGGCTCTGGTGAAAACCCGAAAGCGCACTTGGGTCAGTAATATGGTAATTCAAAAAGTTCCGTGCCAACCGGCACGATACCTTCATCTGCCTTCATTGGTAAAACCTTCCGTCGGTCATATGGCTCCATGCCCCACCGATGATAAAGCCTTTCTGGGACAGACCTTAAGTTTGCCCTGATGAAATCCACATATCCCTTTCGCATGTCCCACCAACAATGAAGCCCATCACCGTTTTGCTAAAGCCTATCCAGCTCAGACCTTACGTCTGCCCTGATAAAACCTACGCATTTCTTGGCAAAGTCCCACCTGCGATAAACCCTACTCAGTTTAGACCTTTCGTCTATTCTGAGGAAACTTATAAATCCTTTTTGCATCGATATAAATCCAATATCGATGATGAAATCAACTGTTGATCGATTGGCACCTCGCCCGATCAATGATGAAACCCTACTCAGTTTAGACCTTTCGTCTATTCGGAGGAAACTTATAAATCCTTTTTTGCATCGATATAAATCCAATATCGATGATGAAATCAACTGTTGATCGATTGGCACCTCGCCCGATCAATGATGAAACCCTACTCAGTTTAGACCTTTCGTATATTCTGAGGAAACTTATGAACTCTTCTTGCATCAATATAAATCCAATATCGATGATGAAATCAACTGTTGATCGATTGGCACCTCGCCCGATCAATGATGAAACCCTACTCAGCTTAGACCTTTCGTCTATTCTGAGGAAACTTATAAATCCTTTTTGCATCGATATAAATCCAATATCGATGATGAAATCAACTATTGATCGATTGGCACCTCGCCCGATCAATGATGAAACCCTACTCAGTTTAGACCTTTCGTCTATTATGAGGAAACTTATAAATCCTTTTTGCATCGATATAAATCCAATATCGATGATGAAATCAACTGTTGATCGATTGGCACCTCGTCCGATCAATGATGAAACCCTACTCAGCTTAGACCTCTCATCTATCCTGAGGAAACTTATAAATCCTTTTTGCATCGATATAAATCCAATATCGATGATGGAATCAACTGTTGATCGATTGGCACCTCGCCCGATCAATGATGAAACCCTACTCGGTGTAGACCTTTCGTCTATTCTGGGGAAACTTATGCACTCTTCTTGCATCGATATAAACCCAATATCGATGATGAAACCAGCTGTTGATCGACTAGCATTTCACCCGATCAATGATAAAACCCTATTCAGTTCAGACCCTACGTTTGTCTTGATGAAAACCACATATCCTGTAATCGTCCCACCTGCTATAACCTCTACCCAGTCTAGACTTTCCGTCTATTCTGATAAGGCCCTTTCTTTCACATTCCTGCAAATTGTCTCCCTCACAGCACATATTGCCAAGAGGGACGTTTGCCGCTACCAACAGAATCCGGTTTAAGCACCTCTTCGGATGCCGTCACGCGGTGGAGCGAGTTCCCCATCCTTTCTCTGAAGGGGTGGACGCTCTCCTGCCAGATATGAGCCATTCGCATGAGGGGTTGCGAAAACCACTACCCCACTTCCCTGAAGTGATAAAACCACATGGAAAAGAAGGCAGATACACATAAAGCAAAATTTTTCTTTTCATTAAGAAGTGAGTACATGAAGGGCCCCGAGGGGACATTGTATCACAAAAGAGCACCAAAAAAAAGAGAGAAGAAGAAAAGAAAAAGAAAATGATTCATGGCTGCCGGAAGATATCCTCGAATGCCAGAAGACCCACAGAAGGGGCGGCTCCTAGTTCATGAAGCCGAGCCTCCTCTTCCTGCAGTCGAACAGACTGGTCTCGAAAGGATGCCACCTGCCCCTCTAATAAAGCTGCTTCTTTCTCGAGCTGCGGTCGAGAAGTTGTTAGCTGTGGCAGCTCAGCTCGGAGATCAGACAGTTCAGCTTCCAGGATAGTTATCCGTTCGCGCACGAAATGCTCCCGCTCCGCCAAAGACTGCATTTGATGCTGTCGCTCCTGAAGGATAGAGTTCATCTTTGCCAGCTCGGACTTGCACTCCATTCTTTGCAACTTCAAGGTTGCCAATCTGTCTGACATGATGTGTGTCAAGAAATCCCGGCGATGAACAAATTTTAACAACAAAAGAACCCGCTGGGCCCATATTTCTGTGGGACATCCCATCGCCTGTAAGCCGACGGTGAAGCGCCCGGCTATCTCCTTCAACTGTGAATAAGTTAGTCCAGGTTGGGACTCCACCAGTTGACGCAGCATGCCCAGATGTTGCCAAACAAAACTTTCAGGGGAAGTGAAGCCAGGCGAAGGAAGAGGAGCTACTTCAAAAGTTACTTCACTGTCTATATCCGCCCATAGGGTGATATCCGGCTGCGAAGAAGAAGACGGCAGGTCTGCCGAAGCCACCAACTGAGCTCCGCCCATAACCTCTGAGGTGGCCGGGAGATCTTCCACTTCCATCTCCTCGGAGGCGGCCATCGGAATACTCTCGGATGCAACTTCAGGCATCTCCTCCTAAGATTCTGAAAATACGGAAGTAGATTCCGTGGCTGTTGTAGGCTATACTCCCAGTTCTGCAACAGATACTTCTCCTTCTTCCATTTCGGTGCCTAGCCCCTACAATGTCAAGGCTGCGGGGGCCACGGTCTGAAGAGGCAAAGGTTCGCTCTCCATGACTGATACTATGGGAACTGTTGATTCTGGAGCGATGGTCATCACTGCAGCTGGCATAAAGGCAGAACCCCTGGCTGGGTCCATTTTAGCTCTGAAATCCAAAGCCTTGATGAGAGCCGGGCCTTCCCTTGCATTTCGCAGGTCCAATGATGCTAAGTCTGTGGAGGACTGCACCCTCACGGGCACAGGGCGAATTATCTCAAGAACGGCTGCCGAAGCAGGAACAATAGCTAGGGTGCCAGATAAAGTGGCTTCAACGGCTGCACTCGTAGCCGGGAGGGCAACAGGGGATTCCTGTGAACGAATCAATGCAGCGTCAAGCAGCAGATAAAGATGGGAAAAAGGAAACCATAAAGGGAAAAGACTCACTTCTAAAGTGATGCCAATATCCTCAAAAGACTGCAGGGAAGAAGAAAGCCCCGCTGATGAGACCACAAAAGGAGGAGTTATATCTGCCTCGGTATCCAGAGCGGCGAACTCTTCTGGTAATTCTTCTCCAGAAAATGGCACCACCAGCTTGGGGGGTGTAAATGATAAAACAATGGCGGTACATACGGATGGGGCCTCTGGTTTGGAGGCATCCTCCGTGTCGCTCCCGCTGAAATCTGTTTCTTCTCCACCTGCCTCAGAAACGGCCGCAGAGCTACCGGAAGAGATTTCTACTCTGTCCATGGGCGGGGCCATCAATTCTAACATCTGCTTGGAGGAAGACCGGGTAACTATGCGCCTTCCGGGAGTGGGGCCCCATTTCGCCTGGGTCTTGTGACCCTCCCGCGGCTGAGTAATATCGCCAGCCGCTCCTGTAATCTCAGTCTCCTCCCCGGCCATCACTATAAAGAAAAGCCTGTGAGAGGGACGATGAAAAGTAGCTGAAATGAGCAGAAAAAGATGAAAAGGGCATGCTTACCCTCCGCCTCACTAGTCGGCGTGGGAGAGGGCAACCTGGTCCCCACCTCGGAGGGCGCCGCGACCGGCTCTCGGGCTATGCAAGAAGGAGTGGTCAGATTTAAACACTCCTCTGAAACCCAGCAAGATAGAATGAAGAATGCAATGGCAGAATATTGATGTTACCCTGAACTGATGCCTGAGCGGCCTCCCTCTGAGTTTCGAACTCATCAAATGAGGGAATGTCAGGGAGAGGGGTCCCGGTGTCCATCACTACCGAAGCCGATTGTTGAACCTGAGCTTTCTTGGCCTTCCTGGCCTTCCCAACTGCAGCCTTGACTGCATAAGCCTTCCTCTTCTTGCCAGGAGGCAGGGGAGTAGTGGTCGGTGCTGCAGCAGGAACTTCAAAGTAAGTAGGCTTCTCGGCCTGCGCAATAATCTTCCTGTAGAGCCCCTGCCGCTTTATGTCAGGCCGGTCTGTTAAGAACGACAGAAAGATGATGGGATCAATAGATGCAAAATTCAGATGCTAAACAGAAAACACTGCAGTCAGAAAGGAAAAGATTATACCTGCTGGTCCATCATAAAATACAGAGAGCGGCCAGTACAGATAAGCCACTTCTTTGGAGCGGGAAGCAGCCTCCTTGATAAGCCAACAAACATCGCCGAATATCTGGCATTTCTCCACTAAAGCTGCCAGGTCATTATGGCCATGAAAATCAAGGCAGCGAAACAAGTCAAGATGGTCCATGCCCCAGCCATCGACATAATGAAATGATATAAACAGCGGCTTGTTCAAAATGCCAGCTATCGGGCTTTCTGCAGATAATCCATGCAAACTCAGCAGAATGAACAGCCAGGACGTTTGCTTATAGTACGTCTGAGTTCTATCTTCCCGACGTACAAACGTCCTATACGGATGAAATTTATCAACTGGACCCCTCCAATGAGCTACTGCCGGGAGCGGCTCTTCAACAGGAAATGGATACTGTTGTGCCTCCAAGCGATCATCTCCTATATGGCACAGCTGTTTCAGGGTCTTTACGAAACTGTCTTCGTTAATAGCGGCAAAGACAGGAGCAGGCGGCTCAGAATTCTTTTCCTTCAGAGCTCGACGCTGGGCTAGATAGTTCTCTGCCTCCCTCGGGTTCTGCGAATAAAGCTTCCTCAGATGGGCCTCGGGGATTTCAAACACCGGCCCAGGCTGCTGTTTCAGGAAAGAACGCTCTGCCACATCCCAGAAAGCACCCCTGCCATCCCTGAAAAAGCCGGTCCGAATGTTCCACCATTTGATATATTCTGATGTTACCCGGGGAACACGGTTGGAGACGGTGGGCACCCTGAAGATTGCGTCGTCCTGACGATGATAGAAATCCCACCACAACCGGCCGTCGCCGACAATGGTGGACCCGTGCTTGGCCCTGCTATCCAGGGGAAATTGAGCAACTGATGTAGGGATGTGCTGGTCATAACCAAAGTTCCGCCCAAATCGGAACGGATAGTATAGCTCCAACAGAAGTAGGCCACCCTTTCTGTAAACCAAAACACTGGGCCGAATTGCCATGGCCCATCTCACCAGCTCCGGTTCCAATATTGGCCGAGCAGTGTTGACCCCTGAGACAGGGTGGATATATGTCTCTATCTCCTCCAGCTTGCACTCTCTTTGAGGATCAATAAAAGGAGCTGAACCTGCTGCCAAGCTCCAGAAATGTATGCTGCCAGGGGCGTCCACTGGTACTTTTATCAGTCGGCCCCTTATTTTAAATAGCTGATCATAAAAGGGACCAGGCTCAGCGCTGGCAAATTCAATCATCTGGGTGACACTGTATCCGCCTGCCAGGTTCTCGGAGCTAATTCAGGGAATATACTACAGACCCAGGCATTGAAGAAATGAAAAGGACCCACGGTCCTCAAAGAACGGGGAGTCCGATGCTTGTGCAGGTCCCCCAAAGATTTATAAATCAAACACAGGGCCACTGGGCAGAGCGACAGCTTCATCCCCCAGGCCACCTGACAAGCTGGATATATGGCCTCTGGCCGAATGACTGTCTCGTCCCCTTGTGGAAGAGCAAAAGTACACAGCCAGAATGTGAAATAAGCTGCACAGTGTGTGATGGGATCTACCCCTGCCGGGTTGGGACCACCTTTGCCCGCATGGCGCAATGAAGATGGCAGTGCCGATTTATAGCGGGGAGCTCTTATCTGCTTGCTCGCAACAGGACCCATGGAGGGGAAATCTGCATATTTCAGGGGACCGTCGAAGAAGTACTGGAGCCACTGCCCGATCCGGACCCTCAGTTTGCTACCTTTCTCTCGGGGATGATAGCCTTTGGAGGATCCTCTACTATATGCCAGACAGATGGAGCGATAGACCTTCATCAGATATCGGTAAGAGAAGATGTCTTTCTCGGAGTCTGCCAAGCAGACTTCTTCATACAGTTCACCGTCAATAGGTAGACAGGAGAGCCGTGATAAACTCCAGAGGTCTAGGGATGTCTCACCCTCTGCTGTATAAAAAGTGTTGAACAAAGGACAGAACACTTCAAACATCCCACAGCATAACCCCCTGGAGATGGGATATCGGAATCTGGAAGCAAAAACACTGTGGTATACTCCCGCTCTGATCAGCAGAGGGGCATATTCCGTCAGAACAAATTCAGTAAATTCTACTGCCCCTACTCGGAATAGATGGGAGTCAGTGATCTTGCAGTCTCCGAACCAACCAGCCGACAAATGGTACTTGAACTGAATGGCCGAGCAATTTAGCACGAACAGCTCTTCGCGATATCCCCACTTTATAGGTGCCAAGAACATACCATAGCTGGGCTTCTCCCTATTAACTCGGCCGCCAGCATTGTCCCACCGAGCAGGTGTAAATTCCGGTGCCCGGGTAAGCATCTTCTTCTCCGGTTCTAGTTCCGATATTCCAAGGACTGCATCCCAGTCCCGCTTCTCCCCAGGAAGATATATGGCCTTGCTGCGATACACTGATTCCTTCAGGCTATCTCGCTCGGCAAGGATGGCAGCTTCAACTACGCCAGCTATCCGATAATCTCGCAAGCCACCCACTGTGAAGGTCCGGATGAACGGCATCAAGTGGCGATCCTTCGGGAAGTCTGGCCGGTAGTTATTATCCCGCCTGAAGCATGTCTCGGTCGCCGTGGAGTATACCCGGGCCGTCGACACTGTGTCAGTTTCAGAATCAGATGATTCGTCAACTGAAGCTATTCTATCATATCCGAAATCCAAGCTGTGCACGTTCAACCAATTTACTGTGGCCCGAGATATGTCTGGCTGGGCCGATGAACTAACTCCAACAGCTCCGGAAGATGCAGCATCAGAGCCAGAAGCCATTGCTATATCTGTAAATAAAAGAAGAAATGTGGATTAAAAGTCAGTCTTATAAGGATTGCAACATGAGATTCTATAAAAAAATTTGGCAGCATCTCCCCTTATTCGGGATCTGCCCAAAAGAATAGGGAGTCACCAACCAAGAGGGGGTGATCCCGGAAGCGAAGGGATTGAATCCCCAAAAGACGTCACCCAGGACGGAAGGACTCGCGGCCACCGCCGAGAGGATGAAGACGGCTCGCACCGAAGAGAGGAAATGGAGAAAACCTGAAGAAAGAGAAAGAATGGTGAAGAATGAAGAAAAACAGGCCGTCGGCGCCCTAAATAGGGGCCCAGGCGACCAGGTTCTCGGCGCGGTGAAACGCGCACCAAGAAGCCCCAGGCCGAGAAGCCCCCAGGCCGAGGCCCCTCTGCGGCCAGGGCGCGCCGAGAAGGCCCCCAGGCCGAGACCCCCTGCGCCAGGGCGCGCCGAGAGGGTCCAGGCCGAGAGCCCAGCCGACCAGGCCGCACCGAGAGCCCCTCGCACCGAGAAGCTTTGCGCCGGGAGGTCCTGCAGGCCGAAAAGCCCCAAATGCTGAAAATAATGACAGAAAATATGAAGAGAAGAAACATCGATGTGCAGAATACTGTTACAGCAAGATGATCAGGTCTGAGAACTGAATTGAAGACATATTGAGGAAGATACCCTCCAATAGTAAAAGACACCTGCAACCCCCGTGACGCTTATTCTGCGCTTACGCCGCCCGCAGGTGGGGGGCATTTGTTGACACCTGGAAAATGAACAAGGGTGGAAGTATAATTGAAAAGAGGGTCTGACCAACAGTGAAAGACTAATGATGAAGCTTATCAACCTTTTCACCCGGCTAAAGCCCTTGTCGGCCAAAGCCGATGCCCGGTGCCAATGTCACTCAGATGGCAGCACTGATAAAGCAGCAGTCACTCGACTAATGAGACCTTCCAGCTGTACTACTGCTTCGTCCAAGAAGTCACAGATGATATGTCAGGGTAAGTCAGATGTCGGCTTACTGACGGAAGTAATATGAGATATAGATGAAGCCGGCACCGGCAGATGAAGATGGTAAAGGCCCCTGAAAAGATAGAGCAGAAGAAGAATCGTCTACACAGATTATACACCCGGCTGAGGTCTTCCCAGACTAAAGCTGATGTCCGAGCTCATCACCATTAGAGTGACGATATTGATAAGATGATACCCGGCTTTGTCACCGTTCAGATGACAATCCTGATGAAACCCCTGTCTACGGACTGATAAAACCCCTGTATACGGACTGATGAAACCCCTGTCTACGGACTGATGAAACCCCTGTCTACGGACTGATGAAATCCCTGTCTACGGACTGATGAAACCCCTATCTATGGACTGATGAAACCCCTGTCCGCGGACTGATAAAATCCTTATCTACAGACTGATAAAATCCCTGTCTACGGACTGATAAAATCCCTGTCTACGGACTGATAAAACCCTATCTGCGGGCTGATGAAAATTGTAATCACAATTTCAATACAAGACATGTCACCAATGAAAGGCCCTTTCGGGTGATGAAACACTTAAAAAACCCCAAGTGGGCCTGTATGAAGGTGGCGCCGAAAGCCTGTGTCGAAGCCCAAAGTTGGAGCCGAGAGGCCGGATTCGAGCGCGCCGGGAAGCCTACCTCAAGCGTGCCGTGAAGGTGCCTGCCGAGAAGGTAGAGGAAAAGGGTTATAAAACCCCCTCCCTTCGAAGAGAGAAGCAGCGAGATAGCAAAAAAGAGGATAGACAGAAAAGAAAAGAAGAAAGAGACGAAGAAGAAAAGAGCGAACAGATAGCCAGAAAGAGAAAGAGAAAGGAAAAGAGAGGGAGAGAGTCTCCGTCGAAAGAAGAAGCAGAAGAAAGGAAAGAAGAAGGGCTCCAGGTGGGCTGATAGGGGGAGGGAGAGGAGTCAATGCTCCACCCTCCCCCCCCCATGTTCGATGTTTCTTTTTCCTCTTTTTACTGATTCTCCGTATGTAATAGTCGAAGTCTTGATGTTTAGATTATTCATACGATTCTTTCCCTGTTCTTCCCCTCTATGTTTCTCGATGTAAATGATGGTGAGATGAAATAAATGCAATGGCCGTGATGGATTTTAGGCGATACGATCTGACTTTGTCTCCATATGTATGCATACTGTTTGTATGAATGCCCCATGGGCGAAATGACTCAGGCTCCGGTGTCGGGTCTGTTCTTCGAACAGGGATGAAGGTAGAACCCCCACCCTTGTTCAATGGGTTGCTGGGTTCTATTCTCCTCTCTCTTCCCGCTTCAAGAGCATGCCCTCCGTATGTATTTGAGTCTGTTCCTCAAGCCTCTTGTGCTGTCCGGGAACCAGAGACATCAATCTCTTGGTTCCCCGGAATGCCGGCTATAAAAGATACATTTGAGCCTGCAGACGAATGTGACCCCGGATCCTCATTCCAATCGTTGAATGACTAGGGTCTGAGGTCCCAGCATCAAGGGTTCTTTCATCGCCGATTTGCTTCCCAGATGATATCATGCTAGTCTGGGGAATCAGAGACAGCCATCTCTTGACTCCCCCAAATGGCCTGCAACAGACAGTCAAAACCCTCCACAGGATCAGGTGATGGTCTGATTTCTCCCGTTTGATTCCACCGTTCAAATCCCTTGGCACCCTTCTAATAGAAGCCTCCATGAAATTCCCCTTTTGCACTTCTGGCCCGGCATCAATTCGAGCTTGAAATCCCAGAAAACATCTAAACAGAGCATCGTTTTTGAGCTCTGAAACCCTGAAATCCTTCTGCATTTCGTCTTCTCGGCGTGCGAGTTTCCCCGCCGAGAACCATAAGGCCGAGAGGCCTTCCCCTCCTTTCAGCTAAACGACAAGCCCTCATTTTGTGCAAAACCCTATATCCCACAGCCTCCTGGTGCTAGGCTCCCGGCGCGGCCATGAGCGCGCCGGGAAGCCCCGTGCCGAGAGCTCCTTCTAGCCAAAGGCCATGCCGAGACCTCCTTTCAGCCAAAGGCCCCATGCCGAGAGCTTCTTCCAGCCAAAGGCCCCACGCCGAGAACCCCCCTTGGCCAACCCAAAGGACCAGGCCGAGAGCCCCCCTTTGCCCATTAAATGTCCAGGCCGAGAGCCCCCTTTTGTCCAAGCCAAAGACCACGCCGAGATCCCTCCTTCAGTCAAACGAAACCCACTCCGAGGCCCATCTCTGCACCGTTCTTCTTCAAACTTCTTAATCTCCCCTACATCTGTTTAAGGGGATACTCACAGACCATCACTTGTGTCTTGATGAGATACAATAATGGGGAAGACCTCCCCTACAGCTCTCGTCCCGAATCTGGATTTCACCGCTGCCTTATGAACCCAAAGAACCATGTCATTACATGTGTTCTGATGGGTTCCAAGAGAATATTGATCAATAATATGAAGGCAAGAGATGTCCCTGGGCCTGGTCCCCATCTTTGTTCGGTCGTTGTCCCGGCTCTCCGTGGATGATGACCTATCCTTCCTTAGCATAATCCAGGTTGAGGGAACATGCTGCCGAAATTTACATATCCCCACCAATCGAGTGTGGTATTCTCCTCTAACCCCGCTGGCCCACGGAGTTATGCCCTTGCGTGATCTCCGACGGCCCTCCAAAGGGGGATATTAATAAGACATCGCACTCGTACCGGGTGTGTTACATCAGGCCGGTCCCTATCCGGATTCCGGGTTATGTCTATATACCCGATCTTTTGCGGAGCCTACCCTGCCGTTGCATGGGTGGTTTCCTATTCCCCACTTGGCATGATCCAAGATGGTGGGAATATGCCGTCGGGTTTCTCCCGTAATTAATAAACCCCTGCTCTGTTCAAATACGTTTAACGTCTTGTAAACAGATGAATTCTGTCTCCTTTGAGCACACGGCTTTACCGCTGCCTTCCTCCTACCTCTAGCGTTTAATCAAGGGTTGTCTTCCTTAGGGAGGACGTAATTAACGTCATAGCGTTCAGGGTATGACGGACTTCTAGTCCAGACACGATCACTCACAATCGACTGACCATGTCAGATCGAGCGCACAATAAAATTGTCACTTCGGTGACTGGCACGCCAATGAACCAATAAATAGATAAACCAATAAATCAATAAACAACCAATCAACCCAATAAACCAAATTAAATAAATAAACAAAGACATCATATCCACATCCACATACATGGATGACGATGACGAAAAAATCCGCGTCCACAGCTGACCCGATCCCAATTGCAAGCGTTCCATCTACCGTGTTACCTGAAAAGGATGGAAATAAGGGGGGGGTGAGCGATAAGCTCAGTAGGAATTACACTCTATAATTAGGCAAATTTAAGTAATTAATCATTTTCAGGAATGTATGAACAACGTGAGAAACTCTATTAAAGCAAACTAAGTAACCAACCAGATCAGAAGATAACCGCTAGATAAAGGGAAAGAAATATTGCAAGTCAAGATATCAAGCACTATTAACAAGAACTTTTCCATGAATGGCCATTTCGAGTCAAGTCAAGTCATGTCATGTCATGTCACGCAAGCAAGCACTTCATGCTTTCAAGCAAGTATAGCAAGTATCACAAGAGTGTGGAATGTCGTAGACTCAACACGCTAGATAGTACTCGATACCAAATGGCACACCTAGTCATTCACCTCCCGGGATCAAGTACTTTTCGGGTGCTCCTCCCAGGACTAAACTGGGTCCTTAAATATAATTGCCTTGGCATTGATTTATTTGGATCATAGATCCCATGAAATCTAGGCATCCACGAATATCATGTCCAAGAGTTCCAAGATCAAGCTCATGTAATTAAGGTAGAATGTGTAAGAACATTGATTTTCTTGAGATTCCAACAACAAGCTCATTAATCGAGAGGAATAGTAATTTAAAGAAATTACTCTCGAATGGATGAATGTCAACAATAGACCTAATAATAGGTCAAAACTCGAGGTACAATAGCCTAGTTAGGCTAGAGTAGCTTACACATATCAAAACCATGAAACATCAAATTCCAGAAAAACTGAAATGTGAAACGGTCAGCAAAGGACCGCTAAGATAGGTACACGGTCTAATCAGGACCGTATGCACAATATAAACGATCTAAGCTGGACCGCTATAAGGCTAGTTGGGTCAAAGATCCAACCCAGAGCGAACGAGTATAAAATGGTCTAAGGTGGGTCGTGATCGGGACTAGATTGTCCTGGCTGGGCCGCTTGAAGAGATAAACGGTCTAATATCAACCGTGTACTTTACAAAGTCCAAAGGACTAAGGTCGACGCACAGCCGGTTAAACACGGTCACAGGATGGCCGTTCGAATATTCTTGCGGTCATGACTGGACCGCTTACTGACAGAAATAGTCTCAGGAGGGCCGCCATCAACAGAACAGTCCCTATTTTGAGATTTAGCAAAAATACACGATTCGATCGAGTCAAAAAGGTTCAAGCTTGTGGGTACAACCTGTCTGGCATCCTAATGGGAATCTCAGGCTCGCGGGGGCTTACGGAGGCCTCAGAATATGAACACCTAGTCCGACGGAAGGAATATCCAACGAGAGGTAATTCAATGCCCAAGATTTCAATAGCTCACATTCAACGAAAAACTAGATATTTGGTCCAGTCGCCACCACCGAAGTGGCATGACCTTAAAGTAGGGCTAATAAGATAGCAAGAACAATGAAACTAACATTTACTTCTCTACTCATTTTCAATCATAAGATATCAAGAATGATGATGATCATGGAGGAATAATCATGAAGAATATTAACTTAGATCATAAAATTCCATTTTTCATAGTTAACAGGGTGATATTTAACATGAAAGTCCTACCAGCAAGTTATATAACATGGATTAACAATGCATAACACCATAATTAAAGGAACAACACATGGTAGGAAACAGTCACAGAGCAGACAGCCAGAAGCCCTAAGGGTCAAGGGTAAGGCCGCTTAGACTAGCTAGCGGTCAAACTTACGTCCGCTAGAGAAACAATGTAAAAACCGGATCCATGCGGTCTATCGGGCAACCGCTAGACATATAAGCGGTCTATTGTGAGACCGTCAAGCCAGCATAGCCTTAATACGAAGCAATACGAGGCAAACGGTCTGTCGTGGGGCCACTAGACCTTAAAAATGGTCAGGTACAGGGCCGCTACCCCAGACCTTGCGGTCTATCGAGGAGCCGCTACAGTCTATGGATTCAAATACATAAGAAAGGGTGAAAACGGTCAGTCGCGAGACCGCCAGGATCATAAGAGGTCACAGTAAGACCATTTACAGATCCGAGACCGACCTCCGGCGAGTCATGACCGACCTCAGAAAACTTGACATATCTCTCAGCATACCATATGAAAATTGGGCATTTTACTATCAAATGAAAGAGGGGAAAAATCCACACAAGATGGATCCAGTCAATTAAAATTTAGCCTACAATGATCCGTTCTTATATCGATCGAAAAGGAAGGGACATTGCCAGAACCCTAACTCGACATTTCTTGATTGAAGACCTAATCATGATCGCTATAGTAAATAAAAATTGGGCAATTTAGTATCATTGGAAAGAGGACACAAAGATGAACAAACTAGCATGCTCAGATTTGGATTTGGCCCGAGAGAAACCTACCAATTTGAAAGAAGAAAGGGAAGACACTCTCGTCGGAACCCTAAAACACGCCGCCACCAAACGCCCAAATTCGTTCGACTCTGGCCATGAAAGTTTGCCCCACCTATTGGAAAAACAAAAAGAGGCCTAGGGCTGCTAAAGCCCTCTATTTATTGATCATATTGAAGCTTCTAGAGATCGAATTCCACCCAAGAGTCATAATAGGAGAAATCGGCGAAAAAAATGGGATGAAGCCTAATTCGCCATCGTCGCTGCCAATCTATGGGTCTAGGGTTAGGGTTTTCGAAGGGGAAATGAGCTTCTAAGATGGGCCTATCATTTGGGCTTGGTTTGGGCTCGAAAGGTTAAGACTTGGGCTATAATTTGATCGTTAAATATTGACCTATTAAAACAACGAATTTAGCCATTCGTTCCGTAATTCAGTCTAATCAAATTTTTATTAGGGGTCGGCCCAGTTGACATTATGGTTAAACACTTCGTTCTCTACAAGAACATAATTTTTTCATATTTTTAGAAATTAGTCAGAATTTTGGCCTGCGGATGAAATTTAATTAATTTAATTTAACCTATTAAATTCAAATCGTCATAGAAAATTTGATTGCATCTTGGAATATGAAATTCTTTTTATGCTGATTGTAGAAAAATAATTATTTTTTATTGATATAATTTGGCCACTTTCAAAAGTAAATAATATTCTTTAATTAAGAAAGTTATTGAAGTCGTTAAATAGCAAGGAAACAGCTTTAATTCCAATACATATTTCAAAATTTTACTTTTATATTGTATTATTTAACCGGGGTGTTACACAGGGTATCCATCTCCCTACCTCCATCGAAGTTCTCGCGTGCCGAAGTGACTAAACCACGCCGAAATCGATCGCACGAACCCGAACACGCCGTCTTTGAATCCACCGAGGGATCGCGCCAACGTCACGATCCAACCGTCACGCCAGCACGCTCCAAACCACCTCCACGGCATTTCAACAACATCCCCGGGCCTCCCCCGCCTACAACCGGAGCAGAGGGGGAAAGAGGAGAGAGAACAGAAGGGAAGAGAGTGAACGGCGATGATGAGAGAGGAAGGAGAGAGAAGGGTTAAAAGAAAATGAAATTAGCAAATTTTCCTAAAATCTGATTTTTAGCCCGAAAATTCACTAACTCAGAAAAATACGGAAAAATAGTCTAAACAATTCTCGGAAGGAGCATAATGCAACTGTAGCATCATCGAGTTGATGAATTCAACAGTATACTCACTACTGCGTTCCGTAACTTGTACGAGAGAAAAACCCGCGTGGATCGTAAAACACAACTCAGGACCCACAAAAGCGATCCAAAAGATCTCCGATAAGGATCCGAAAGACCCAAGATATTACAATCCTCTCCCCTTACAGGAATTTCATCCTCGAAATTGAAGGAGCTAACAAGTGAACAAGGGAAGAACAAACTCAAACACTGGCTATGCTCTCTAAGCATCAGCCAAGCCTCAAAACACAAAACACGATAACACGATTCTCAAAAAAATTCAGAGGAACACTGCCAGACCACAATCACAGGCGCACGCTCTGGATCTTAAGGTGCATCGATCCAAAGTACAAGCACGGCACCCATGTGAAGACAAGTCTGACACCTCCAAAACAAGGCAACGTCGCTTACGTCTCATAGGGAAAAGAGACACGACCCATGCCACGAAACCAGCTACCGATAAGACACGACAGACACAACAAGCATCAGCTTAACCAAGGAAACATAGTCCTCTCAGCTAATAGCTCCAACACAACATCAGCTTCTGCGCCAAGAATAACAACGGAACTGGCACATAGAACGCTAACGACAGCACTGGACCACGTGCACAATCAAGTCAGTCCTCATTCAGACATTACATCTGATTCGAGTCGCATGCTAACTCCACCATGACAGAAGAGTACAGCAAGACCAACCGACAAGACCTCGGTCCACATCATGCCAAATCAGATTCACAGGGAACTCCTCCCAAACTAATCACAACCACCAACAACAACAAGAACAACAACACCTGCAGAAATCCCAGCTCTGTTCTTAACACAGAACCACGGGACACGACTACAAGCTGGGTCACATCAAGGCACAATCACGGCTGAGCACACGGCTAACATATACCAGCCACGCTGCGAACAACACACCAATAACCCACAACAACAATAATAATCTCGGAGAACGCATCTGAAGGACCATGATCACGTCCCGAGAGCACAACTCCCAAAAGAAATATAGAGGAACAAAGGGTACTCGACCAGCATAATCGCCGACACATTTCCCCAATCATCATGCATGTCAATGCCAACCATCACGAAGCTTCAAGCAATGGCACGACAACCGACAACATCAAGGCATACTTAGCCAAGATGAAGTCACACTGAGGAAAACAAACTTATCAGCCAATGGGTCATCAGCCCACATGCTTCCGCTGCACACTCAAACAATGCACATAGGCATCTCAGATAATTCGGCATCCGCATCTTAGCACACACTCGGCGCTATCACAAGTCATAAACTATAATATACCATGCCTCGAGTACCGATCCTGCTAACAGCCAATCACAAGTCGCCATAGTGCAAACCAGGAAGAGCACTAGCTTCAGCAAAGAGCACAAAGAACACCTGTCTCAGCTTATCCTTACGTCCTGGAACGATTACTAAACCTTCGTAGCACAACAGCCGTCAGACATGGCACGTCAGACACGGTACACAACGGCCCCCAACACACACACTGGGTCAAAAGCCAAGCAACCGTCGAATAAGAGCAAACTCAGGTTCAGAATTAACATTGTCCACACTTAAGCAGACACAGGACAAAGGCTTCACCAAGATAGCACTTCCAAGGCTTACCTCGAAAAGATGGCACCAAACAAGATGAAAAGAATCAAGCTCGACTAACAGTAGCTCACCAGGAAGGAATATCCTAGGTTCGCCCGAGCATTCATTCAATCAAGGCATCTAATCGACCACCTCAACACCACCTCAACACCTCAGGGGCTAAACAAATCTCAGACTGGGATGGCCAAGGCAACATAAGAATGTGCACGGCCATCACACCAACGATAAAGTCACCAACCACCTGAACAAATCATAGAAAAATCTCAAACATTGTACCACAGATTCACGCCTGCCGATGAACTCTGCTAGGTACAGCATAACCGAGATACATACCACGACAAAAAGAAGAACACTCCGTCACAATCCAACGAGAGTAAAACCATCTCGCAGTGTGCCAACACAGAGCACACAAGCGTTCACAAGAGAACAAAGCGATGCAAGAACATAAAAATCTAATGCCAGCTGCCGGCTGTACTAGACCTTAAGGACTCTGAATACTACGATATCTCGAATTCCCATGTACTTTTACACAACTTGGCTCTGATACCAACTTTGACGACCCAAGGTCCGGATACTGAGTAAACCCAATACCACTTGGATCCTGCGAGGCCTCCCAAGAGCGGTAAAGCTCCGAAGGAATAAAAGGAGTGTGTGGAGTACATTGAAGTTCCAGATAAAGTAGTAAGCAATAATATTTCAAATATCAGCTTTGCTAAAGTAACAGAAATAAAATTACTTTTCAATTAACAATTTAAATTACGGAGTCCAGTCTAAATAAAGACAAGTACAGTCTAATAGAAAAAGAGAACGTACACTGAAGTCGGGGAAACCCGACGCAGGCAACACTGGCAACTACGAACAGACGGACCGCTCCACCAACCACGAGGAAGAAGAACAACCACAGTTGAAAACTAGGGGTGAGCCTTGTGTCACTGGCGCAGTAGGGGTCCCGCAGATCTCCACTGGAAAAACGCAGTAACATATAAGAGAACAATGCTAAACAGTAAAGCAGGAGGAGAAGTAGCAGCAGTACTAAACTACAATAGTAAAGCTGTAAAAGTAGGAGTAAGGACAACTAAAAGAAATAGTGAAGCCGCACCGAACGGAAACACGACTGTCGAACGAACCTCGGCTCTCTAAGCTACTCCAAGCAACAATAGAAAGGCGAGCCCCGATCTCACAAAGTCAGGCGTTACCGATCCATCGTAAGATCATGAAACCCTATCGTGAAAAGCCTACCAAAAATAGGTAAAAGCCTACTAAAGACTTACACAGTCAAAGGCACGAGCATACACGAGCTCATCGTCATGTACACTATACAAGACTACACCTCGAGTAAAGCCACGCACCGGCTATTCGGAACCCGATCACAAAAACACAAGTCACAACAGTTATGTGTCAAGTGACAGAAGCACCTCCTCACTGGAAGAATAGCCAGATGCGTCCACTGACATCTTACACTGCGCCTCAGGTATCTCGTACTCGCCTAGAACAGCGGTAACTGAGATACTCACAAAGAACCAAGTACAAGAAACAATGGTACCAAGTATAAGGAGCAATAGTACCACAGTAACGAGTGACTAGTCAGGGTCACGCCCATCGACGCTCGTCCAAATGCCCCTGACCACGTGTGCACACACAAGCTCAATGCCTTGAGCTAGGCCTCTAGCTAGTTTCCCCCCCAGTACGACACTATCGCAAGGTAAGGGGGCCCACGGAACCTAGCCTAAAAATCGTATATCGGGAATTGCCTCTCCACCACTCCCAGGTGGACCGACACACTGGAACGTGTTGTCAGGCTATGACTAGTGGAGGCTCACTAGACACAAAGACTCCAAAACACCAGTGCTGAAGTACGGATAGGCTGAACATGCACTGTCACACGTACTACGAAGCACAAGCACAAGGTAGCACACCAAACTGTCACCAGACTCAGGACAGACCAGTAGACCTGCTAACACAATGATCCTTGAGTCACAAGACTCGGGGTCAAGATCGTCGCATAGAAGTGGTAATACTACGCCAATCAGCCTAGTCCCTAAGCCAATCACGGTAAAACACCGACAAAGGGAACGTCACAGGATTGTCGGTTCCACACATCCGTATAACACGAATCACGGAGACTTTAGGGATCACTAAGACCCTAAAAGCACAAGGACACGTAAACTGAGGTAAGACAGCACCTCATGGCATCCAAAACCATGTCTCGCTCCTCACCGGGATCATTAAGTCATTCATGAGGTCACATGTCAACCGTTGGATCATAATCGGGTTGACCAGAAACCAATAATGACTCTGAAGCAGTACAGAACACTACTTGATATAATGGCACTCATGGCTACCCCACAACATGGTCATCGCCCTCATAGGACATCCAAGACATCCACGGGACTACGGTAAACCACAAGGTCAAGCCAAGACAGTTGGAGGCCAAAAAAATAGGAAAATAAAACTCTGGGAAGAAACGGTCGCATGCCTGACTGCTAGGTAAACCAAGCGTTCAGCCAAAGAGCCGCTACCCTCACACAGAGAATTCAGACACTGGGCGGTCATAAAAAGGGCCGCACCAAGATGAAAACGATCTACACGTGGGCCGTCTCACGGAGTCAAGCGGTCGAGGATATGGCTGCCTCACTCAGAAGACCCAACGAATAAAATCATAAAACATTGGGGCATGCGGTCTATAGGAGGGCGGCCAGATGACTATAGCGGTCACCTACATGGCCGCTTGACCCAGTCAACCCCTAACCGACTTAACTAGTCAAACCACCTAGGCGGTCGCCCAAAGGGCCGCCAAGGACACTGATGCGGGACGGACACGCGACCTGTGACTCTAGCTAGCTATCATCCCTAAGCGAGGGAAGACGTGGGACCGTGCGCGGTTGAGAAACCGACAGTGAGTCTCGGGTATCGGCTTTTCCGCGTTAACTGGGGTCGAGTCACGGGACGGGTTACACTCACTCTCTCGCAGCGGTGATACAATTGATATAACGGGCTAATAACCTATCACATGCAGCGGCATATATGAATAAATATGAGTAAAGCAAAGCCGAGTAAGAGAGCGAAGACGATACCTCCACGCTCCGGGCGTGGGGAAGACGACCCCGGCCAATTACGGTAACTCCCGGTACAATGGTAAAAAGTTAATTACAACAGTGAATTATATTGCCCACTCCACTCAGGGAGGTAAAGGGCTACAAGTGGGGCCCAGGAGGACCGACCATGGGTTGACGGGCAGCAATCTGGAGGTGCGTTTGGGGTGAAGTCGGCATGCTGGTCCGACTCGGTCCTGAGCCGACTCGGTACTACGCCGACCCAGTTCTGACTCGCTGGACAGCAAGGCACGGATTCTAAAGGAACGTCACCCTCTTGAGATCTTCTGAAGGCGCCGCTTGGCTGGGACGATGGCGGGATGTCCCTGATTGACTCCCTGATGTGGCGGTTCCAGAAGTTGACTTTTGATAACTTTGAACGAATTATTCCCGGACTGCAATTTCAGACTTGCACAGAGAACAGATCTGCACGTCTCGGCTGCAAGAATTATGGTGCTCCGATCCACAGGCCGATCGAGGCGTGGCTGGTACCGTTGGAAAGAGCACTTCCAGATCGACACCATATAATTTTCAGAACTCCATCCAGTGGACGGATTGAAAATGAGGATGACTGTAAGACTATTTTTTTTTCTGACCCAGATTGACAGACACACAGGGCAAGAAGGGATCTGCCTAAAACTGACCTTTGACTGAGGGGTAAATGATTTTTTCAAGGGTGAAAAAAATTATGGAAGACAGGGTAGGACGTGAGGAACACCAGAGAAAAATTTATGATTTTTTTGGAAATTTTTAAGTGGGTGGGAAAAATATAAGAAGGTGACTCTATCCCATAGATATGCAGAATTACAAATTACAGGGGGGAGAACAATAAATGCGTGAAAAATACCAAATGAAGTCTAAATGACACAAAATTTGAACTAGAGGTTAGGGGAGACACGTAGAACAAGCCCTGAAAGTTTGGGCTCGATCAGACAAGAAGAAGCAAATATAAAATTTTGGATAAGAGGTTCTATCCTGATGGGGATAGAACTCCGATGATGGTGGCGGCGGTGCGATGGCGGCGGCAGCAGAAATGGAACTCAGAGGGGCTAAGGAGAATGGGCTTCACACCATGGAGGGCTGGAGGAAGGAGAAGAACTAGGGAGAGAGGGAGAGGGGCGCACCCTTCCTTGGAGCAAATGCCACAATTTTTTCTTATTAATTCTTGTAAAATGGGAATTACAAGCTATTTATATGAAATGTAAAAAGACTAATACTAACCTCAGATCTAGGGTTAGAGAGGGGTAATCTAGGGATAGAACTAATTAGTTCTAACATGTTTTTTTCAAAAATCAAAATTAGACCAAAAATGGGGGGCGCCCCCTTGACTAGTGTAGGTGGAATCTTGGACTTTTTAGTCCATTTGTCCCCCATGTGTCTACTTGACATTCAACCCTTCTAGAAGCCACCTAGGATGGTTGACCAGTCCCACATGACTTAGGTGGACCAATGGGGAAGGACTGGAGGGCCCCTTACTGGACCTACTATACTTTTGCACAAAAACCCAAAGAATCCTAGGGAATGACAAAGTGGCTTATAAAGCCTTACAATTGCGTACATACTTTCCCAAGGATATAAAAGTAAACTAAAAGGACACAAGTGCAAAAATAAAATTAGTGCTCGGCGTCGATTCCCATCAACTCTCCCCGGGTGGGAAGAACTCGACCCCGTCGAATAAGGGGTACGACTATTCGAGTAGCTCCAGCGGATCCGTCACCGAACCTGGAAGCGTGGAGTACGCTCCACTGCAGGTAATCGACACCTGCTCATCCCGTATAGATTCTATATGCGCACGCTGCTATGGGAATGAGGCTAGAGGTGGACACTCCTGGGTGGGGTCACTCTCAAAGGAGGGAAGGCGGCTCGAAGACTCACTAGGAATCACCGCTTGTCCCTTATGTGACTAGATCCGGTATGAAGTAGAACCGATCCCAAAGTCCGACAAGTCTCGAACTCGAAAGGGACTAACATCGTGAGCGTACAAAAGACCGACTCGACTCGATGTATGCATAGACACACAACGGACAAACGAAACAATGACTCACAAAGACTCTAAACAAATATAATGTTAGTCCGACCTACGCATAGGCGATGGTGGACTAGGACACCCGAATATGTGCCATGCATGCATTTGACGTAACCGGTGGTTGGCGGAATGGGGAACACCTAGACGCCCTAGTATGACCCAGTCATGCATGGACGACCCTTTGGATTTGGGAGACTTGAGAGGGCTAGGAGAACTGGGTGTAGAAGAGCCGGGTGTGGGTGTATCGAGATTGGGATTGGTGGGTGTAGAAGACCCGACCCGTGGGGTAGGGGTGTGCTAGTGGACTCCCTCGAAGAAATGAAGTATATATGGTGGGTCAAGGGGCTCACTAGGGAATGGGTCAAAGGGATCAAAGAAGGTATGACCCCTTGTGGTGGGTTCCCATAAGTCACAGTCCCATGTATAGAAGTCTAGAAGGTGGGGATGGTCACCTTCATGTATTGTGGCGGGTGGGACGATGATCGTAGGTAGGAAGTATGAGTCCTCCCTCAGACAAAAGAGTATGAATTCGGGCTCGGCCGGTAAGGGAAGGAATAAGAGAATCTCTGTGGTGACACAACCCACGGTGCACACGGAGATAATGGACCCTAAGGCCGGATGGGTGAAGCTAAGACTAGTGGGCTGGTCGAAGCTTCGGGCCAAGGAGTTTGTCAACTGCCATTGCGAGTCTAGTTGGTGCGCACACCCGAGCAGTTGATCGGCACGATACGCCGAGCCACCGGTACCGCACACAGAGCACGACACGAGCCACCTCAGCGTCCATCTGGCTCGGAGACAGCCTGGAGACTCCGCCTTGAGCCTCCCCATTTATTATATTTAGCTAGACTTTATGTGTGTGTAATTTGTATTTATTTCGTTGCATTCGGTTTGCCATTTTGAGTGTAATAGGGGCTTATGAGCATTTCGGACCCCGTGGGCACCCCGGGCCCCCCGGGCCCCACCACATTGGGCCACCTCAGCCTAGGGTCCCACGTGGGGCCAGTCAACATGCCACATGGGAATATCTAGAAGTTTGAATGGTAAAAAACACATGGGGGACAAATGGCTTAAAAAGTCCATATGGAGGCCACCTACCCCACCTACCATTTCAACCTTCCACATCTTGCCATTCAAAGTCCAAGGGCCGCCCCCCCTTTTGTTTTTTTATGTATTTTTTTTGTGTGATGTTCACATCTCATCCCCACCCTCCATCCCCTTCCCCTAGATCCAATGGTGGATAAGAGATGTGATATGTAACATATATAAGTTGTATTTTCTCCTTTTAGTGAATTAATGCCATTTTGAATCCAACAAAATTGAAGAGCAAGGGCTGGTGCGCCCCCCTCCTCTCTCCTCCCTCTCCCCCTTGGTTGCTGTGAAGGCTTCCATTCTGAGGTGTGAAGCCTCTTGTATCAGTTCCGACGATCGCCGCCGCCGCCACGAGCCGCCACCGCACCGCCATCGCCTTCAACAAAGTTCTGCCTGCGCAGTACCACAGCAACTTCCATGAAATTTCCAACTCAGCCACGAGCTCTGATCGACCTGGGGATTTTACTGGAGGTTCCATAGGTGTCAAGGATGTCCCAACAAAATTGGTTTGTCATTCAGATCCCGTTCCATATTTTTAGATTTTAGTCCACTCTTCCATTTCAGTTCTGCCAGCAGCCTGTCCAGATTCATCTCCGCCCTGAGTTTTAGGTCTTAGGTCCACGTTTTGATTTTTTTTGGGCTCGCCCAATTTTACTAGATCTTCCTTCCACCAACCCCGTCATCCACAATTTTTCTAAATTTCTGGTTCGCCCATTTCATATTTTCTAAAAATCGTTCTCAGTCCCATCTACAGTTCTGTCCACCTGTTCCCAGATCCGACCACCAGTCACTCCAAAAATCATATCAAATCGCCACCACCTCCAAATACAATTCCAAAAATATTCCCAGTTTCGTGGTTTGATTCCCTACAGCTTTGAAGAAGAGATTGAAGCCTGATTCCAAAGAAAGCAGGCATTCAATGGCCATTTATAGGAAACTCATATGCTGATCTGATATTTCAGGAGCTGTGCAACAGAGGATTGAAAAATAGTTAAATCCCAGGTCCGCAGAGGTTTAGAAGATTCCACTGGTGCTAAGTTGAAATATTTTGAATCCTCTTTCCAACGGCGCTAGTTTCATCGCATTCCGACGACGGGGCTGATCGCAGCGGCCGTTTTCGCCGGAGCGCGCGCTGCTAAAACAGCAACCTCAGCTCGTGGACAGCAACTTCAAAGCTTGGAGATCGGGACCGATCGACCCCTGATCGGTGTTCCCGGCCGACCGCCGTCCGTGGAGGCGCGCCACCAGGGGTCCCCATCATAATGGGTCCCACCCCCGCAGATCCGGAGGAAAGCGCCATCCGTGGGCCCCGCGGGCCCGCAGAACCCGCCGTTCGGAAAGCACGAAAATGCGGAGTTCGGCACCGCCGGGCGACATCAAGATGCTGCCCGTCAACCCAATTCGCGTGATTCCCGGGCCCCGCATGTGACCTTTTACCTCCCTGCGTGGAGTGGGTCAAATTATTGTACTGCTGTAAAATTATGTTAATCGGGGGTCCGTGATTGGCCGGGGTTGTCTTCGCCACGCCGGGTGCGTAGAGGTAATGGTCCGAACCTCTTGGCGTTCATTTGCTTAGCTAGTATACGGTCTTTTGCCGCTGCCGAGAGTGTAGGTACTAGCCCGTGTGTCCATGTCACCGCTGTGAGAGTGAGTGTGACCTGTCCCGTGACTCGATCCGAGTCCGGAAGTTGAGTCGGACTACCCTTGACCTCCGCCGGTTCCTTAACCGCGCACGGTTCGCGCTTTCCCTCGCTTGGGACGACGAGTGAGCTTCCACTTCTGTTAGCGACGTTTTGCCACTAGCAGCTCATCGTGTCGGGCTTAGTGTCTCCCTGGTGTGTGCTGCTGGTCGCGTCTTCATCTAGAGTCCGAGGGTGGCACCTAATAGTGTCGTCTCTCGTGTCCATCCCGCATCACTAGTCCCATAACAAGATCATCCAAGGTATCGGCATGGTGACTAGACCGGAATGTAGTGTGGAAGGAGTTGACGGGCACCAATGGTAGGGTGGGGTCCATGGATGGGTGAGGAGGTGGGACTAAGCCATCCTTGAGCCAACTAAGTAGTGGCTCGGTGATGAAAAGCGTACCCGTTAGAAACACGGGTGGCTCGGGCTTTGGTGGCTCCAAATAAGATGGTTTAGAATAAAGTTCAGAATTAGATGGTAGCAATGGAGCACTCATGGGTGGTGAAGAAGCACGTGTCCTTTCCAACCAATCCGAAAACATTTTCTCGATTTCATCAAAGGTGCGGGTTGGAGTAGGCACCTCGGGGTGGACTCTCTTCTCGTCTCTTGGCTCGGGTGTGGACCTAGGCTCGACTAGAAGCAGGGCTTCCACTATGTGGGAGGTGACTGGGCGGACCACTTGATTGGGGTTACTTTGGAGGGCTTGGACAGAGGTGAAGGGGTGGGATTTGTTGGAGCTGTGGCCCACTTTATTGCGGGTGAGTTGGTGGGGCCGACTAGTGGTATAACCCCCGTGGTTGGAGGTAGGTGGACGGGGAAGGTAGACCCTCCTAAGCGCTCTCTTCATATCCCACCATGACTCAATGGGCCTTAGTCTCCTATCCTCCCGAAAATATTTGATGTCCCTCCATGTTTCGGCGACTTCATAAAAAAGTCACCTTTTGGCAAAGTCGACTTGCGTGGGACCGGACATAAGGTAACACTCAAAGTAGTCGTCCATAACGGCTTCCCACTCTAGGTAGTCACCTGGGTTTTCGGATCCATAGAAATCCCGGGCTACGGGCCTATGGGGGTGGTCCGGGTGGTTCTCCCATCTTAGATAGTATCGCCACCATGCATAAGATCTAGGCATTTGGTAATCCATGGGACATGGGGACACTAGTGGATGGACATGCCGACACTTGGACAAGACACTAGACCGACTATGCAAGGTTGGAATGCCGACTCGACTACCAACCTAGACACGACCAAGATTCGGTACGTGGCGGAGTTAATCGATCCGAAGATCACTCGCGCAAGTGTGCAGCTTTCCCGATAGGCGTAGCCTAACGTTCGGACAACACCTTTTTATATACCGAACAATGGTATGCGGATGCAACCTTAGACAGAATTAGACGATGACTAGACGTAAATGACACTTTTTTTTAATTTTTGACGAAATACTACCCTAGACTCAACTGGCGCTCTGATACCAAACTGATGCGGGACGGACACGCGACCTGGGACTCTAGCTCGCGATCGTCCCTAAGTGAGGGAAGACGTGGGACCGTGCGCAGTTGAGAAACCGGCAATGAGTCTCGGGTATTGGCTTTTCCGCGTTAACTCGGGTCGAGTCACGGGACGGGTTACACTCACTCTCTCGCAGCGGTGATACAATTAATATAACGGGCTAATAACCTATCACAAGCAGTGGCATATAAGAATAAATACGAGTAAAGCAAAGCTGAGGAAGAGAGCGAACACGATACCTCCACGCTCTGGGCGTTGGGAAGACGACCCCGGCCAGTTACGGTAACTCCCAGTACAATGGTAAAAAGTTAATTACAACAGTGAATTATATTGCCCACTCCACGCAGGGAGGTAAAGGGCTACAAGTGGGGCCCGGAGGACCGACCCTAGGTTCATGGGCAGCAATCTGGAGGTGCGTTCGGGGAGAACTCGGCCTGCTGGTCCGACTCGGTACTGCGCAGACTCGGTTCTGACTCGCTGGACAATAAAGCACAGATTCTAAAGGAACATCACCCTCCTGAGGTCTTCTGAAGGCGCCGCTTGGCTGGGACGATGGCGGGTTGTCCCTGATTGACTCCCTGAAGTGGCGGTTCTAGAAGTTGACTTTTGATAATTTTGCACGAATTATTCCCGGACTGCAATTTCAGACCTGCACAGGGAACAGATCTGCACGTCTCGGCTGCAAGAATTATGGTGCTCCGATCTAGAGGCCGATCGAGGCGTGGCTGGTACCGTTGGAAAGAGCACTCCTAGATCGACAACATATAATTTTCACAACTTCATCCAGTGGACGGATTGAAAATGACGATGACTGTAAGACTATTTTTTTCTGACCCGGACTGACAGACACACAGGGCAGGAAGAGATCTGCCTGAAACTGACCTTTGACTGAGGGGTAAATGATTTTTTCAACAGGCGATAAAAATTATGGAAGACTCGGTAGGACATGACAAACAGCAAAGACTTTTTGTGATTTTTTTGGAAATTTATAAGTGGGTGGGAAAAATATAATAAGGTGACTATGTCATATAGATCTGTAGAATGACAGATTACAGGGGGGAGAACAATAAATGCGGGAAAAATACCAAATGAAGTCCAAATGACACAAAATTTGAACTGGAGGTTAGGGGAGACACGTAGAACAAGCCCTCAAAGTTTTGGCTTGATCAGACAACAGGAACGAAAAATAAAATTTCAGAGAAGAGGTTCTATCTAGATGGAGACAGAACTCCGATGATGGTGGCGGCGGCACGACGGCGGTGCGATGGCGGCGACGGCGGCGACAGAAATGGAACTTAGAGGGGCTAAGGAGAATGGGCTTCACACCCTGGAGGGCTGGAGGAAGGAGAAGAACCAGGGAGAGAGGGAGAGGGGCGCACCCTTCCTTGGAGCAAATGCCACAATTTTTTCTCATTAATTGTTGTAAAATGGGAATTACAAGCTATTTATATGAAATGTAAAAAGACTATTACTAACCTCAGATCTAGGGTTAGGGAGGGGTAATCTAGGGATAGAACTAATTAGTTCTAACATGTTTTTTTCAAAAATCAAAATTAGACCAAAAATGGGGGGCGCCCCCTTGACTAGTGTAGGTGGAATCTTGGACTTTTTAGTCCATTTGTCCCCCATGTGTCTAATTGACATTCAACCCTTCTAGAAGCCACCTAGGATGGTTGACCAGACCCACATGGCTTAGGTGGATCAATGGGGAAGGACTGGGGGGCCCCTTGCTGGACCTACTACACTTTTGCACAAAAGCCCAAAGAATCCTTGGGAATGACAAAGTGGCTTATAAAGCCTTACAATTGCGTACAAACTTTCCGAAGGATATAAAGGCAAACTAAAAGGACACAAGTGTAAAAATAAAATTAGTGCCCGGCGTCGATTCCCATCAGACACCATGCGGTCGGAGCTAGGACCGCTAGCCGGAACAGACTTAAAACAGTTGACCAGATTCAAACGAAGCTTAGCGGTCTAACAATGGACCGCCACAGCCAGCCTTGCAGTCTATAGTATGACCGCTTAGCTTAACCGACATAATACACAAAACCTCATGGTCTAACAATGGACCGCTTGACAAAGCTTAGCGGTCTAACAATGGACTGCTAGCCACCATAAACGGTCTATCGCATGACCGCATACACCTGAACCGACTTAAACCAAACAGTCGCCACTGGACCGCTTAAGGAAGGGAAACGGTCTCTGGTAAGACCGCCAAGGTGTTACGGCGGGAAAACCATAGGAATGATCGAAACCCGTCCTTCCCACGCCCTGTTCGCCCTAAAATGAAGGGGAAACATCCCTAATGATGATATAAACATTCCACAGATCGAAAGGGATCCAAACCATGCCAAAACGACAAGAAACGGGCGATTCTACCGAATCGACCCAAAATGAGTCACATGGGTTCTCGGGCTCACACCGGTCCCAAATAACAACCAATCACAACAAAACTGGTGGGAATGAAATGCTAACATGCCAGGGATTCAAAAAAGACTAATTAGGCTAGAAATCGTCGCCAAGAAAGGTTAACTCTTCTCACACCCCCCAAAGTAAGCATCACCCTAAATGAAGCAAAACCCGCTCGTTCTCGCACCGTTCAACTTGAAACCGCGAGAGAATGAAGAAGAGAAGCAAGGTATCCATCTCCCTACCTCCACCGAAGTTCTTGCGCGCCGAAGCGACTAAACCATGCCGAAATCAATCGCATGAACCCGAACACGCCGGCTTTGAATCCACCGAGGGATCGCGCCAACGCCACGCTCCATCCATCACGCCAGCACGCTCCAGAACACCTCCACGGCATCTCCACAGCATCCCCGGGCCTCCTCCGTCTGTAGCTGGAGCAGAGGGGGAAAGAGGAGAGAGAACGGTGGGGAAGAGAGTGAATGGCGATGTGGAGAGAGGAAGGAGAGAGAAGGGTTAAAAGAAAAGGAAATTACACAACTCACGACCCACAAAAGCGATCCGAAAGCTCTCCGATAAGGATCCGAAAGTCCCAAGATATTACAAGGGAGCTGAACTGATAATCTGCCACGTGGATCGTCACAACGTCCACTCCTGACATGTGGCCCATCGAAGTATGAGCTTTGGATATTTTTAGTAAGCGGGAGTGTGTCCTCCACGCGCCCAAAATTCAAAAAGCTCCGGGGACCACCTGTATCGTCCTTCGCCTATAAAAAGGAGATCTAGAGGAAGAGAAAAACACAGCAACACAACAGAAGAGCAGAAGAGTTCAGAGAGGCTGAGAAGAGTTAGAGTTTGAGAGAGAAGAGTCAGAGAGGAGATCGAGAGAAAGAGTTCACTGCAAAGTATAGAGAGAAAACAAAGTGCCGTAAGATGGTGAAGATCGTTTGAGTGGGAAGAGAGTCTGGGTGGAAATGTTGTTGTCTTGACTCCTAGATCAGATCCAGAGTCAATTTGCTCTGTAGTGAGCTATATTGTTTGTTTTAATTGTCATTTTGATTTTCTGTTGGTTTTTGACATCATTCGTAAGCTGTGTATCAGCGGTCAGCAAGTTGTGAAGCTCAGCGTGTAGCAAACCTAATAAATTATAAGAATAAACGTTCCTAACTAGATTAAAATGAACAACTAGTCAAGGCCCAACCCACATACATAAACAACCTAAGTACATGTGGGCTTTACACAGAAGGGAACCCAAATGGGCCAGAACCATGCCAAAAAGGGAACAATGCCCCTTGTTAAGGCGCAATTTTTAATAGAGCGCCCCTTGCTTGGGCGCTATTTTCATCCGGATTTATTATGAGAAGCGATTGGCAGTGTTCTGTTCTAACTAGGATAGTAGCTGTGGTTTGGGAAGGTCTTAACCAAGTAGGATGGGTGCATGGGAAATACTAAACCCATTAGGATTCTTACGTAGGAAACTTAACTCCCATTAGAACTTTAAACCCCGATAGGATCTCCTTCTCTATAAATACGACCCTCGTCGGAAGAGCAGAACGATCGATAAAACTCTTCAGCGTCGACCTGCTGCTTCGTTTCCTTCTCGAGCCCTTTTCTCGAATGCTACCCACGACGTGAACGAGGAGAAGCCCCTGCTTCTTCTGCTGCTGCTGCCGTGCTTCATCTTTCTCTAGCGTCCTACTCTTCTTCACACGACGCTCACTACGGCATCATAGGGAAGCTTCGTTCTTCTAACTGAAAGGGTGCGATTGCAGACTGCTTCTTTCTTTTCCTTTTGTTGTTGTGAACGGAAGGAAGAACGTCTTCTTCCTCTGCTCAGTAAAGCTGCAGTTGCTGCAAATCTTCTTCTTCTTACGGCTGTTGTGCTTATCAAGTGCTACTCGCAGCTGTTCTTGTTATATTCCTCGAACCCACGTTCTGTCAACCATCGATCAGAATCAACCCACGAGGTAGGTCTTCTCAAGTTCTAAGCCCAACCTAGTAATTTTAGGATCATATACATGCACATAGGTCTATAATTGGTTGCATAAACTGCTTCACCATCGAGTTTTATTCGTTTGCTACATAAACAGTGAATTATCGACCCAATCTTGGGCGTTATATTGATAAAACGACCTTATGAATGGTCATCATTCTTTAGGACATTTAATAAATACCCATGTTTATAATTTGATAACTATGTTACCTGATGTCTAAATTAATGCTGAGCATAGTTTTGGAATAATGCTATTTTTCTCTTCCTGCCCAGATATTCACTTCTGCATAATTTTATTTATTTAGAAAGTGCTACTGTTCATGTTATAAACACACTGGAATGAAATAACGACTGAAGCCAAGACTCGATTCAATATAGTGCCCCTGACCTGGGCGCTATATTCTGAATTGAAGACCCTGTCCAGGGCGCCATATTACCTATGTAGAAACTCTCCAGAATCTGTTTAATGTATATAAAGATGGAATTATAGATTACACGCCCCAACAAGAAGACTCTGTTTAATAATATAGAGGCACCTCCTAAGGCGCCATTTACTTGTTTCACAGATTTCTTCTGAGTTTTTCCGTGACCCATACCGAGGGTACTTTGGCACTATATCTCAGTCCGTATAGGTAGTCCCACGTTTCACGATGGTTTCACGTTTACCCCACTAACTCTCGGTGATGAATGGGCCCTCCACGGGATATTCCTTCCTTCGGACTGACAAGTTTGTCATTGGGACCTCCGTAAGACTCCTCGTAGCCTTAGATTCCCTGAAGGTCGATTGAGCAGGTTGTACCATTAAAACCCATGATCACTTTTTAAATACCATGTCACTCTAAGAAACATGGTAGAATAGCCCTCACAATATGCTATTTAGCCTTTGTGAGAATATCTCTTTGTGCAATTGGAATGGGCGACCCTTCCATTGCCACCAATTGTGGATTGAGCGCCCCTACATGCAGGCACCAATTCTTTCTGCTTTATCTTGTCCACAAAACGAGCAACCCTCTACAAGTGCGCTAATTCTGTAAATAACGACACCCATTAGGGCATCAATTCAGAGAAACATGGCACCCACTAGGGCGCCAATTTCCACCCAATTTTTCGTTATGCATGGTGTTGTGCAGTTTTAATCGTAGTATGTCCCGACGTAAAAGTTCTATCCTTGAATTCCTTCATTGATGAAGTCTACCTTATCATTCTACAATGGTTATTCCTTAGAATTCCATATTGGCTATAACTATAGTGGATGTCTAAAAATACATGACTCAATACTTGCGCATATAGGACCTGATCTGGTGCTGGGAGGAGCACCCAAAAGTATTTGTGCCCATGGGAGCTATTATTGATCACGGTGTGGCATTGCACCGAAGTGCATGACTTGCTAGATTGACATTCCACGAGTCGTACTTGTACTTGACTTGACATGACTTGCGTGGCGCGGAACGGGTATTTACTTGCTTGATAACATGATGGCCAATTCACTTGACATGACGTGATATGTTTACTTGCTCGGCCATCTTTTACAGTCTACATGAAATCTTGAAATCTTACTAGCTTCATTCTATTATCACTTGCTATACTCTTTATCTAGTATCATTTCATGCGTACATGGATAGCTATACTTGTATTCATGCAACATGTAATTTACTTAAAGTAAGCTAGTACTTGAGATATAATTCCTACTGAGCGTTCGCTCATCTAGCGTTCTTTCCTATTTTTCAGGTAATTCCGATGACGAAGCTCATTCGGATGGGGATGGACAAGAGTGAAGACCTTAGAGCCAACCAGTCTTAAAAGTGTGCATCTATCAGTGTCTTTTCAAATTATTGAGTCATTTATTGTAATTTTCCTTTTATTGAGTCAGAGTTATTTCATCAAGGTTATGTAATAGAACTTCCTACATTGTTACTATGAATAAAGAACTTAGTTATCTCTATTTTTGCGCACTCTATCTATGTGTCGATTACACTTATGCTCCTATTGACATGATTGATATAAACTCGTCATGCATACCGGGTTCCTTCCACGCTCAGGACGTGACCATTTTTATGGTATCAGAGCCTAGGATATTCAATTCCAAGGAAAACCCAAGTCCAAGGATAGGTTTATACCTTTAGTCGGTGAGATTGGGTAGAACCATGGGTTAAGTTAACTTAGGGACTTAAACTCTTGGTTAAACATATACTAAAATAGTTATTAAAATCTTGTAGGATCATGGCCGCAGAATGTGCTCAGTGGCACGGCATGCAGCGAACCGTGCAAGGCCTT
This sequence comes from Amorphophallus konjac, assembly GCA_022559845.1. Lineage (NCBI taxonomy): Eukaryota > Viridiplantae > Streptophyta > Magnoliopsida > Alismatales > Araceae > Amorphophallus > Amorphophallus konjac. The sequence continues at coordinate 288,894,599 of CM040126.1, read as the reverse complement.
ACCCAATCGCTAAAATAGGTAGCAAAGGGTGGAGCTAATCGTGGAGACAGAGATCTCCACCGTAGTTTTCGCAATATGAACCCTCCAAAGTTCATTGGCTCGACTGACCCTGACAATTCCGAACATTGGATCAGGGAGATTGAACGGATATTCCGTGTTATGCAATGCACGAATGAAGAGAGGGTGTTACTAGCAACATTTCAATTAGAGAGGGACGCCCGTTTCTGGTGGGAGTCCATAGAAGCTACTATAGCCCAAGATCATGTTACATGGGCGGAGTTCGTTGAGTATTTTAATAACAAGTACTTTTCCGATCGTGTACAAGAGAAGAAGGTCGCCGAATTCGCCACACTCAAACAGCGAACCTTATCGGTGGCCGAGTACGAGGCTCAATTCTCTAGATTATCCAGGTACGCAAGGCACCTGGTGAGTACTGAGAAGATGAAAGCGAGAAGATTCCTCAATGGACTCAGGCCCCAATACATTACACAACTAGCGCCGATGGACATTCAAGTCTATTCGGAGATGGTTCGAAGAGCCCAATTATTGGAAGATGCCACAGAGTTATCTGACAGGATCCATGGAAAGGACAAGAAGGAGCAGGTTACTAGTTCTGGCACTTTCAAACCAACCTTCAACAAGAAGAGAGTCAATAATGGAGAAAATTCCTCCCAGGAGAAGAAGCCCAAGAAGAATCCCAAGCCTTTCTCCATCACTGCCACACCGTCCAAAGAGGTGTGCAAGCATTGCGACAAGGCCAGCCATAGGGCCACGGAATGCTGGAGAAGACTAGGAGCTTACCTCAGATGCGGGAGCCGTGATCATCGGATTCCCGACTGCCCATTACTTAATGATTAAACCGGAGATGAGAAGCGCCCGGTGAAGAAACAAGCATGTCTCCAAGCTCTTCAGGAGGCGGAACAAGATGAGGGCGGACTTGGAAGGTACACTCAAGATTTGTTCCAGGTCTGCACTGATAGGATCGGTGCGATGGATTCAGAGGGGGGGTGAATGAATCCCACCCTTAAAAAACTTTTCGCTCAATAAAAGACTAGAACACTATCAAGGCAAATAGATAATCTGAACAACAAGTTAAGTTCTCTTTTTGAACCACTGAGCAAAAATATAAGGCGCGCCTAAACAAGCAACTAGCGGAAGCAGCACAGATAGAAACGAGAATGCTAAGGCAACCTGTGAAGGAGGTAGAAGATAAGGAGCAAAACACAACCACACTGCACAGAGGATTTTTAGGTGGTTCGGTTACCAAGACCTACGTCCACCCCTCACTCCAACCGGAGTGAGGCTTCCACTAGCAACGCTAGAACAACAGACTCAGTCTGCAAACACTTGCTGCCAAACAGCTTGACGAGTGGAAAAACCTCCCCTCTTCCTCCCACCCGGAGGGACACCCCAAGTGACTCCCAGCCACTTGGAACTAGAGACTAGGTCTCTCTTCCTCCAGACCAGGAGGGAACGCACCAGTGACACCCAGTCACTAGAAACCAGAGACACAAGTCTCTCTTCCTCCAAACCGGAGGGACACCTGGACTTGCAACCCACAAGACCAGAACCGGAGATGAATATCCCTTCCTCCAAACCGGAGGGGAACCCACAAGTGACAACCTGTCACTTGCAGATCGGAGACAAGTCTCCCTTCTCTTGAGACCACAAGAGGAACACCGATCTCTAACCAGAGAATCGGAAAGCACAGTTGATCAAATAAAAGGAAAACAAGAAATGAAAATACACAAATCGGAAAGTGGGAAACGCAATGCAAAATGTAGCTCTCGCAGGAGCAACTGGATTGGATCTGATCCAAGTCCAGTAGACAGATGTTCAATAAAATCTTCTTTCTTCTTCTCCACGAACTCTCTCTCTTTCTCTTCTTCTTCTTTTGCTTTCACACACTGTCTCTCTGCTCTTTTTCTTCTTCTTCTTCTTCTGCTTCTGCTCACTGCCTCTCTGCTGCTCTCACTTTCTTATATCACTCTTTCGATAAGCCCTCTTCTATCTGTCTACAGCGGATGAAGAAACTTCACATATATATATCAGCAGCAACTAGGGCGTGTGCCCCCTTTATCCAGAGGACACCTCGGATGACGTGCCAGGTGCCAACCTCGGATCACGTGCCCATTCATCAGCCTGTACAATGACAGAGTTACTTCAGTCGATCAGCAAAGAGTGTATAGACTTAATGAAGTAATGCATGAGCGTGTACAGACTTTAGATGCAGCATTTATGCAAGTATGTACAATGTGATAATGTGTAGACTTCAAGCCATTCAAGCGACCTTAGTGTATAGACTTGCAGAATGATGCATTAACATAACAGAGTGGAATGTGTAGACTTCTGTGTAAAGCATGAAGCAATTTAATGTGTAGACTTTAGAAGCAGTAGTTAAGCAAGTGTGTACAATGTGAGAGTGTGTAGACTTGAAGCCCTTCAAGCGACCTCAGTGTACAGACTTGCGTGGGTAAGATGCATGAACAGGCCATAGCCAGTGTATAGACTTAACTGATGCATGAATAGTGCGCCGATGTATAGACTTTGAGAGACGAGCAAGTGTATAGACTTGATGAACCAAGCGAGTGTATAGACTTGATGAAACACTCACGAGTGTATAGACTTCATCTTTAAAGGAGATGCACATGTGCACTGAAGTGTGTACAGACTTGGCGTGCAGGCTACCAGACAATGTATAGACATGATGTGCAGGCTGTGGGGGAATGCGTAGACTCTGCGTGAAGGTAATGCATGTACAAGTGATGCAATGTTTAGACTTCATGAATGCAGGATGTGAGCATTACAGATGGTTGTGCAGACATGCCAAATGAGTATGCAGACTTAGTGTGCACCATTGTGTAGACTTTGTAACATGTAGTATGAGCATAGCAACATAATGTGCAGACTTCGTGCAATGCATGAAGCAGTGTATGCAGTGCATAGACTTGGAGTCCAATGTGCAACCAACTGATGTATAGACATTGAATGCTTACATGCAGACACGATGTATAGACTTAGTTAAGACTGTCTAGACTCTGCATGCGAGCTATGGCGATGTATAGACTTCCTAACAAGGCGTTGTGTAGACTTGCTTACCACAATGTGCAGACTTAATAATGCACGATGTATAGACTTCAAATTAAAGGAGACGGTGGATGTACATACTTTAAGTTCAACTGAGACGGTGCATGAATATACTTGACACTATATAGGCTGTACAGACTTGGAAAGCTTGGAGGTGATGTATAGACTTGGTGAGCGCCAAGGCGTTGTACAGACTTCAATGACTCATGCAAGCTACAGGACAGTGTGAAGACTTGTGTTCTGAACGTAGGCAAAGGAAAGGAATGTATAGACTTGCTCAGTTTAGAATGTAGGTAAAGATGGGAAGCAATGTATAGACTTGGAAAGTTCAACGGTGGATGTACATACTTCAGCTAAGCAAGCTACAGGGCAATGTATAGACTTGACCAATGTGCATACTTGAATGCAAGGTGACGATGTGTAGACTTGGCCAATGAACAGACTTAAGTGCTCGACCAGTGTACAAACTTTGATGAACATGCAAGTGAATGTATAGACTTTAGTCATGAACAATGCACAGTCGGATGTATATACTTGAGATGAATGCATGAACAGTCCGATGTACAGACTTGCCAAATGGAGTGATGCATGAACAGTCCAATGTACAGACTTGCCAAATGGAGTGATGCATGAACAGTCCAATGTATAGACTTTGAGCACAAATACAACAATGCAATGTATAGACTTCAACTAAGCAAGCTACAGTGTAATGTATGGACTTGATGAACGATGCAAAAAGCTCTATACAGACATGATGCAAACTGGATGTGCAGACTTTGTAGCATGCAATATATAGACTTCAACTAAGTGATGCACATGTGACGATGAATAGACAATGTATAGACTTGTGAATTCACGAACAAGCTATCAAACCAGTGTTCAGTGCAGACTCTGCATGCAGTGTACGGACTGTATGCTCAATGCAATGGTGCTGACTCTGTTACATGATGCATCAACCAGATGTCAGACAGATATAATGTGTGCACATAGTGTATATAATGGAATGTCATCCACAAGCACACATTCACAAATACATGAACACATATGAATGCACTTAAATGAATCAACAAGGTCTTTCATGCACACATGCATATGGTGACTTATAGTGTTTGCTATCATCAAAACCACAGGGGCACAACAATCTCCCCCTTTTTGATGATGGCAACACTATGAGTCACACTGACTCAAGTCAAAAATATTCTCCCCGTTTGACTTCAGCAAAAAGACATTAGTTAGAGAGAGGAAAATTAAGCAGATATGAAACGATTGATGTAAGATTTCTCCCTTTAACTACATAAAAGCACATTCTTCCCCAAAGAGTAATATGATTCATTCCAATTTCTCCCCCTATGTTTTTAAAAAAAATCATGGAAGAGGTATGAATGAATAGATGCAGATGCAACAAGAAATGAAAGAACTCCCCCTAAAAATATGAATGCAAGACAATTCTCCCCCTTTTAAGAATTTTCAAGAAAGCTCCCCCTCAATAAATGGAACCTTACGAAATGAATGAGAAGGAAACCACAGGGGCAATCAACGATAAGTTCAGGTCATGATGGATCAAGGACAGTGAGATTCAACAAGATTTTCAAGGAGATATCAATCTCATAAATTCAAAACATAAGTTTTCAAAGTCTTCCATTAGAAGGGCTTATGAATGAACTTTATTGACTAGCAGGGTTTAAACACGATGTATGCTAAGTTTGTCAATAAAATTCTGTATTTATATCTAAAGTCACGGTTTAATAACAATGAACCAAGCCCTCATATATATATCTTGATTAACCTCCCTTTCTCTTACACAATCAAATTTATTGACTTCTTTCATAATTACATGCACTAGTATTGAGATCAAGCAATTATGAAGTCATATGATTTTGTCTAGGGTTGTAGCAATTTGATTTTTGCATCAATATTCAAATATAGCAATTTGTTCAACAAATTTTCATGCTACAAAATCTTACGAGCACTCTAGTTCAGTGTACACCTTGTAACTAGTGGATATACGTTGATCAGATGCCAATATCCCTAAGCACTTAGTGTAACTAACAGTCATGCTTTATATGTACAGAGATAGCATTTACACATCATGACACACTACAAATCATTTCTTGATGAGTGAGTTGTATTTCTCAGTGTGCATGCCATTGCTCTGTCTGATTAACACTCATTCTTAAGCAGAGTTAACTATGGCACCTCATGACACAGTCCTTTAGACATGTGTTTCTCAGTGACCAAAGTCATTGCTCTGACAGAAATTACCCTTTAAACATTTCAGAAAAATTCATTTACTTCAAATCAATAATAATTTCATGTACTTAACCAAATAAAGCCATGTATTCAATAATGCAGATTTCAGAAGATTTTACAAGACACAGCATGAAATAGATGGTTAAAGTTTATTAAACATGATTCAGATATTTTTTAAGAGATTTTAAAGTCAAACTCAATGAATACATTAAACTTAAACTACCTTAGTTATTTCAGACATTCATAAAAACGTGTAATAGAAGATTCCTAGTTCAAGTGTTTTCAGATTTATGATCGAGATAGCCCCATTGAAATCTTCATGAAAGACTGATAGAATTCTGATACCAAATGATAGAAGAGATTTTGAAGCCCAGTGTTTTCAAAATATGATCAAGGCTTGTCAACAAAATCAATAAGGAAGGATATGCAATGAATTCTGACAAGTGTATGTATTTGACAACCTGCATGCAATGCATTGACTCCCCCCGACAATATACATTCAAACAATCTTTTTAGCATTTTGAATGTAATGAGATGCAATGCAAAATTAACTACATGTATGCAAAGATATGCAAAGACTCAATATTGATTGCTATGCAAAGACATGCAATTAACTACCCCTGAAAACATGCAATGTTTGCCATGAGAATTGAACATATGTCTTTGAGACTCATGCACATTCAGACTGCCCTATCAAGCAATATGACCCATGGTACTAGGCGGAGAACCTGGTCTAAAAGACCATCTCACACATAGTAAGAACCTCCAGACAGATTTCCCTACCTTTTAGTAGCTTACTATTTGATATACCATAGTGGTCAATCATGATAATTCAACATGCAGTCCTATAAACAATCTAGATTTTTCAGTGAGCTATGCAACAGACAGGTTTCAAACAACATTCATATGCAATTCAGATTTTCAGAAATTGGAAGTTTATTCTCATTTCAATATCTAAACAGCCAATTCATATGAGCATTGAGAGACATGAATACTCAGAGTGTGCAAAAGATGACAAATATGCAAGAACACATCAAACAAGATATGTAATGAATTTTAAAATAGGAAATCCAGAGAGTTTACCTGAAAAGTTCAGAAATGGGTTTTCTTTTGAGTGCCTTGGCTTATTTACCTCTCTTATTTTCTCAGTCCCAAGGCACACCTGCAAAACAAAATTTATTTTACACAAACAGGTACCCAAGAGGTCTTGGGTCCTGAATTAACAGTAACATTTCTAGCAGGTTTTCTCCGCACATTTTTAACTTGATGATCATCAAATTTCATCAGAGGATAACCATCCATCAAATGTCCAGATTTGCCATAATGTTGGCAAGAAGCAGCAGATTTCTGATTTGATTTATGCACATTCTTATTAGCATGAATTCTATGTGCATATGCATGAAAATTTTTGTTAATAGAATTAAAATTCTGTTTACCAAAATAAGCCAGCCAACAGTCAGCAGCTCTATGGCCTAGCTCCTCACATTCAAAACATGCAAGAGTTTTCCTTTCAAAAATAAATCCATTTCTACCAGAAGTGTTTCTATTGACAGGGAATTTACCAGATTTATAGTTAGACTCCCTTCCCTGAGCATGCCAACATTGAGCTGCAATGTGGCCCATCTTGCCACAGTGAAAACATGAATTAGAATTTCATCAACCAGCATCCAGCCAGCATTCAATGGCCATGTGGCCTGTCTTTCCACAGTTGAAACATGCAGAATATTTTCTATTTACAGCAAATTTATTCCTATCAACATCATTATGGTTTGCAGGGAATTTAGCATGATGTGAAAGAGATATTTTCTTACCATTTGTAAACCAACATTGTGTAATGTTGTGTCCTAGTTTGTCACAGTGCAGACATTCAGTTTTCTTTTTCTGAGGTGAAGGATTTTTATCATGAAATCTCCTAGCATTCATATCATCCTTCTCCATCAATTTACACTCATGCATCAGATGTCCAAATCTATGACAGTAATGACAGATCATTTTCTTTTTAGATGCATGTGAGTGTGTGTGAGGACTGTGATCAACATGCACTGATGAACCCTTTTTATTTATTTTCTATTTTTCAGTTTTTTTCTGATTTTTATTCTATTTTTCTGTTTTCTTAGCCTTGTACTGAGGTGGAGATGTGGTAGAAGGCTTTTCTTATTCTGAAGATTTAACGAAAATAATTTTCAAGTTAGATCCATCAACCTTCCTCATGACTGGATTGTAACCCAGTTCCTCTTTCTTAAAATTAACCTTTGTTCCCAGCATTTTCTGAGCAATGGGCTCTTTATCTTTTGATGTTGTGACTACATTTGAAGCATTTACAAATGATGTCATAACTTTGTTCTGAAAAGCCTTTTTATTTAGATTATTGTAGCCCAACCCTTCCTTTTTGACATTGACTTTTACACCTAGTAGCTTGTCTAGGTTTTCTTGCCCACTCACAAACTTAGACATAGAACTCTTCAAATCTTGAATTTCATTTTCGAGAGATGCAACGTTTATTTCATAACTTGCAATCTCTTGTTCACTGCAATTGACAACTTCATTCAAGACTTTGTTAGCTGTTTTGTATTTTTCAATTTCCTTTCTTAGCTCATCTACTTCTTTAGTTTCGTTTGTACAGATCATTTTTCCTTTCTCCAATGTAAGAAGTCTTCCAGACATGGCACTGTTTAACAGCTTCAATTTCTCAATTTCTTCTTTAAGCTTATCATTTTGAACCAATTCATTTATTAGAAGCTGATCTTCTGAATTGACTTCATACTTTCTTCTATTTTCAATTTCATTCATTTCTCTTTGCTGTTTTTCATCCTTTTTCTGTAACTCCATGTTTACAGATTTTATGGCTTCAAATTTCTCAATCAGCAAATCATTCTCTCGTTTAAGTTTCTCTAATTTTTCTTCATTTTCTTTGGAGAATTTTTTGAGGGAATCTTTTTCAGAGTTCAGCTTGTCTAAATCTGAGTTCACACTTTCGAAATTTTTCATCAATTCTTTACTCTGAACAGAATCATGACAAGTTAGGCTAAGCTTCCTCTCAAGTTCAGAGATTTCTTTTACATGATCTTGATTCTCAATTTTTAGCAATAAAATTTGTTTCTTCAACATTTGAATATCAGGCATATAAACATCAAGAACATTTTTCAGTTCAGCACAATTTTTACATGGAGAATTCAAACTGTCTGATCTACTATTCTTCTTCAAATGTTTGTATTATTTTCTTAAGTGTTCATGAGATTCAAGCAACTCAGCATATGCATTCTTCCAATCATCTAAAGAAAAATTCTCGAAGGGATTTACCTCTTCATCATCATCTTCTTCATTTTAGCTACCACTTTGATTGCTTCTGTTAGCCATCATGCAGCTGTCTTCACTTATCTTCTGAGCTCGCTTCAGCATATCTAGAATGTCTTTAGCAGAGCTGCAATCATGAAAGCAAGAATGTAAAGCCTTATCAGTAGCTGCCTTCATTAGATTCATAGCTATTTGATTCTCTTCATACATTGATCTGTGACTGTCAGTCCATTTGGACTTTTTCTTTGGTAATTTATGAGGACCGTGTGAAATTAACTTCCACAGATCAGGATTAACTGATATAGCATAATTTTTCAGACTGACAAACCATACATTAAAATTGGAGCCGTTGAAAACTGGTGGATCACCCATGGAAACAGATCAGATTTAATTCAACAGGAATATTGATGCGCCAAAAGCAAATTAGCACCGAAGACTGCAAGATCGGATCTGCGGGTCGCTGGACCTTCTATGCAGACACCGCTCTGATACCAATTGATAGGATCGGTGCGATGGATTCAGAGGGGGGGTGAATGAATCCCACCCTTAAAAAACTTTTCGCTCAATAAAACACTAGAACACTATCAAGGCAAATAGATAATCTGAAGAACAAGTTAAGTTCTCTTTTTAAACCACTGAGCAAATATATAAGGCGCGCCTAAACAAGTAACTAGCGGAAGCAGCACAGATAGAAACTAGAATGCTAAGGCAACCTGTGAAGGAGGTAGAAGACAAGGAGCAAAACACAACCACACTGCACAGAGGATTTTTAGGTGGTTTGGTTACCAAGGCCTACGTCCACCCCTCACTCCCAACCAGAGTGAGGCTTCCACTAGCAACGCTAGAACAGCAGACTCAGTCTGCAAACACTTGCTGCCAAACAGCTTGACCAGGGGAACAACCTCCCCTCTTCCTCCCAACCGGAGGGACACCCCAAGTGACTCCCAACCACTTGGAACCAGAGACTAGGTCTCTCTTCCTCCAGACCAGGAGGGAACGCACCAGTGACACCCAGTCACTAGAAACCAGAGACACAAGTCTCTCTTCCTCCAAACCGGAGGGACACCTGGACTTGCAACCCACAAGACCAGAACTGGAGATGAATCTCCCTTCCTCCAAACCGGAGGGGAACCCACAAGTGACAACCTGTCACTTGCAGACCGGAGAGAAGTCTCCCTTCTCTTGAGACCACAAGAGGAACACCGATCTCTAACCAGAGAATCGGAAAGCACAGTTGATCAAATAAAAGGAAAACAAGAAATGAAAATATAGCAATCGAAAAGCTGGAAACGCAATGCAAAATGTAGCACTCGCAGGAGCAACTGGATTGGATCTGATCCAAGTCCAGTAGACAGATCTTCAATAAAATCTTCTTTCTTCTTCTGCACGAACTCTCTCTCTTTCTCTTCTTCTTCTTTTGCTTTCACACTCTGCCTCTCTGCTCTTTTTTTTTTCTTCTTCTTCTTCTTCTACTTCTGCTCACTGCCTCTCTGCTGCTCTCACTTTCTTCTATCACTCTCTCAATCAGCCCTCTTCTATCTGTCTACAGCGGATGATAAAACTTCACATATATATATCAGCAGCAACTAGGGCGTGTGCCCCCTTTATCCAGAGGACACCTCGGATGACGTGCCAGGTGCCAACCTCGGATCACGTGCCCATTCATCAGCCTGTACAATGGCAGAGTTACTTCAGTCGATCAGTAAAGAGTGTATAGACTTAATGAAGTAATGCATGAGCGTGTACAGACTTTAGATGCAGCATTTATGCAAGTATGTACAATGTGATAATGTGTAGACTTGAAGCCCTTCAAGCGACCTCAGTGTACAGACTTGCAGAATGATGCATTAACATAACAGAGTGGAATGTGTAGACTTCTGTGTAAATCATGAAGCAATCGGATGTGTAGACTTTAGAAGCAGCAGTTAAGCAAGTGTGTACAATGTGAGAGTGTGTAGACTTGAAGCCCTTCAAGCGACCTCAGTGTACAGACTTGCGTGGGTAAGATGCATGAACAAGCCATAGCCAGTGTATAGACTTAACCGATGCATGAACAGTGCACCGATCTATAGACTTGGAGAACTGATGCATGAACAGTGCGCCGATGTATAGACTTTGAGAGATGAGCGAGTGTATAGACTTGATGAACCAAGCGAGTGTATAGACTTGATGAAACACTCACGAGTGTATAGACTTCATCTTTGAAGGAGATGCACATGTGCACTGAAGTGTGTACAGACTTGGCGTGCAGGCTACCAGACAATGTATAGACATGATGTGCAGGCTGTGGGGGAATGCGTAGACTCTGCGTGAAGAAAATGCATGTACAAGTGATGCAATGTTTAGACTTCATGTATGCAGGATGTGAGCATTACAGATGGTTGTACAGACATGCCAAATGAGTATGCAGACTTAGTGTGCACCATTGTGTAGACTTTGTAACATGTAGTATGAGCATAGCAATACAATGTGCAGACTTCGTGCAATGCATGAAGCAGTGTATGCAGTGTATAGACTTGGAGTCAAATGTACAACCAACCGATGTATAGACATTGAATGCTTACATGCAGTCACGATGTATAGACATGGTTAAGACTGTCTAGACTCTGCATGCGAGCTATGGCGATGTATAGACTTCCTAACAAGGCGTTGTGCAGACTTGCTTACCACAATGTGCAGACTTAACAATGCACGATGTATAGACTTCAAATTAAAGGAGACGGTGGATGTACATACTTTAAGTTCAACTGAGACGGTGCATGAATATACTTGACACTGTATAGGCTGTACAGACTTGGAAAGCTTGAAGGTGATGTATAGACTTGGTGAGCGCCAAGGCGTTGTACAGACTTCAATGACTCATGCAAGCTACAGGACAGTGTGAAGACTTGTGTTCTGAACGTAGGCAAAGGAAAGGAATGTATAGACTTGCTCAGTTAAGAACGTAGGTAAAGATGGGAAGCAATGTATAGACTTGGAAAGTTCAACGGTGGATGTACATACTTCAGCTAAGCAAGCTACAGGGCAATGTATAGACTTGGCCAATGTGCATACTTGAATGCAAGGTGACGATGTGTAGACTTGGCCAATGAACAGACTTGAGTGCTCGACCAGTGTACAGACTTTGATGAACATGCAAGTGAATGTATAGACTTTAGTCATGAACAATGCACAGTCGGATGTATATACTTGAGATGAATGCATGAACAGTCCGATGTACAGACTTGCCAAATGGAGTGATGCATGAACAGTCCAATGTACAGACTTGCCAAATGGAGTGATGCATGAACAGTCCAATGTATAGACTTTGAGCACAAATACAACAATGCAATGTATAGACTTCAACTAAGCAAGCTACAGTGCAATGTATGGACTTGATGAACAATGCAAAAAGCTCTGTACAGACATGATGCAAACTGGATGTGCAGACTTTGTAGCATGCAATGTATAGACTTCAACTAAGTGATGCACATGTGACGATGAACAGACAATGTATAGACTTGTGAATTCATGGACAAGCTTTCAAACTAGTGTGCAGTGTAGACTCTGCATGCAGTGTACTGACTGTATGCTCAATGCAATCGTGCTGACTCTGTTACATGATGCATCAACCAGAAGTCAGACAGATATAATGTGTGTATACAGTGTATATAATGGAATGTCATCCACAAGCACACATTCAAAAATATATGAACACATATGAATGCACTTAAATGAATCAACAAGGTCTTTCATGCATACATGCATATGGTGACTTATAGTGTTTGCTATCATCAAAACCATAGGGGCACAACATGCACATGTCTTGTTTGATATTGGTGCATCACATTCTTTTGTTTCCAAGATATTTGCCGATCCATTACCCATGGAACCGGAGTGGATAGACCTAGTAATTTTAACCCCTCTCAGAAACAAATCCGAAATCTCACACCATTATTTAAATTGTGAAGTCATGGTGAAAGGGAAAAATCTACCAGCATATTTAATATGCCTAGACTTGAAAGGTTATGATGTTATACTAGGAGCTGATTGGCTATCCACACACAAGGTAGTTGTTGATTGCCGTGGTAGCAAGGTTACTTTTAAGAAGTTCCCGAAACTTGTTTACACTAGCCTTAAGACTTGGAACAAGTCGCCTCTTATTTCGGCCCTCCGAGCTAGTAAGTTAATAAGGAAAGGGTGTGTATGTTTCCTTGCTTTCATCACAATAAAAGAGACTAAGGGGTCCAAGATAGAAGATATTCCCGTAGTTCGGGAGTTTCCTGACGTGTTTCCAGAGGATTTGTCGGGATTACCCCCACAAAGAGAAGTGGCCTTCACCATCGACCTCATCCCTAGTGCTGGCCCAGCTTCTAAGGCACCTTATAAGATGTCCCCTGGCGAGCTCAAGGAACTAAAGGAGCAATTGATGGAACTTTTGAAAAAGGGATTTATTTTGACCAAGCACTTCCCCGTGGGGAGCGCCCGTATTATTCGTAAAGAAGAAGGATGGATCAATGAGACTATGCATCGACTATCGACAGTTGAATCACCTCACTATCAAAAACAAGTATCCACTGCCAAGTATTGATGAGTTATTTGATCATATATCTGGATCTAAGTACTTCTGAAAGATTGATCTCAGGTCAGGATATCACCAACTGAGAATTAAGGATGAGGACATTTATAAGACCGCATTCAGAAGCAGGTATGGGCATTACGAATTTGTTGTTATGCCTTTTGGACTAACAAATGTCCCTGTAGCCTTTATGCAGTTGATGAACAATATCTTCAGACCTCATCTGGATCAATTTGTTGTAGTCTTCATTGATGACATATTGATTTATTCAAAGACCAAAGAAGAACATGAAGTGCATTTGAGGATTTCATTATAGATATTGAGGACAAATCTGTTATATGCAAAGCTCAGTAAATGTGATTTCTGGCTCAAGGAAGTATCTTTCTTAGGCCATGTGATCTCGATGGATGGGATTTCAGTTGACCCGTCAAAAGTCAAGGCCGTAAAGAGTTGGGAAAGGCCGACCAATGCTACCGAGATCTGTAGTTTCTTGGGTATAGCTGGTTACTATAGACGGTTCATCAAGGACTTCTCCAAAATCGCCATTCCACTAACTAGGCTAACCCATAAGAAAATTCCCTATAAGTCAGATGAAGCATGCGAGAAGAGTTTCCAAGCCTTGAAAGATCATCTGACCTCAGCCCCGGTCTTGGCATTACCTACTAAAGGGGAGAAATTGGAGGTATATACCGATGCATCTGGCATTGGCCTCAGATGTGTGTTAATGTAGCAAGGAAGTGTCATAGCTTACTCTTCCCGACAACTGAAGAAGCATGAAGAGAACTACCCAGTCTATGACCTAGAATTGACTGCAGTAGTGTTTGCATTAAAAATCTGGAGACATTACCTCTACAGAGTGCAATTTACCGTGTACTCCGATCATAAGAGCCTCAAGTATCTCTTTTCTCAAAAAGAATTATATATGAGACACAGGTGATGGCTGGAGTATCTCAAGGACTTCGACTTCTCCATACAATACCACCCAGGAAAGGATAATCCTATAGTTGATGACCTCAGTCGAAAGCCAAGAGCTTTGCTAGCCAATTGTATGATTCAAGAGTGGAAGTTGTTGGAGCAATTCTCTAAACTCAACATATGTATGGACAAAGAGAACAAGTGTGTTACTCTATCACACATATGGATACAACCGGATCCACTCTCCGAAATACAAGAACTCCAAGGCAATGATCGAGTACTGGTAGAAATCAAGAGTAAAATGGAAGAACGACCCAATTTCAAGATAGCATCAGGTGGAAGATTATTATTCCAAGAAAGAACTTGTATACCATATTACCCTGAGCAAAAGAAGAAGATATTAGAAGAAGCTCATAGATCAAGGTATACAATTCACCACGGATCTACCAAAATGTACCAAGACTGAAAATGGACCTTTTGGTGGCCCAACATGAAAAGAGAGGTAGCAGACTTTGTATCTCGATGTCTCACCTGCTAACAAGTTAAGGCGGAATACCAGAAGCCTGCCGGTAAGCTACATCCTCTAGATATTCCCAAGTGTAAGTGGGAGGATATCGGTATGAACTTTATAATGGGTCTGTCTAAATCTAAAGGAGGACATGATGGGATATGGGTCATCGTAGACCGATTGACCAAGACGGCAGATTTCTTGCCAATCAAAAGCTGGTGGTCAGTCGACGTTCTTGTTGCCTTATACATCAAACAGGTTGTCCGATTACATGGAGTACCTATTTCGATCGTGTCTGACCGAGGCCTGCGCTTCACTTCACACCTTTGGAAGGGTCTACAACATTCGTTGGGAACAAGACTCAACTTTAGTACAGCCTTTCATCCTCAAACGGATGGTCAGACTGAGAGAACGAATCAAGTGGTAGATAACATGCTTAGAGCTTGTATCATTGATTTTGGTGAAAACTGGCATGATCACTTGCCCCTGGTCGAGTTTGCATACAACAATAGTTATCAGGCAAGTATTCAGATGGCACCTTTCGAAGCATTATACAGAAGGAGTTGTCGATCACCCTTGTGCTGGGATGAAGTTGGTGAAAAGCAACTACTAGGCCCAAACATGGTAAGGGATACCATCGAGAAGATCTAGCTAATTAGAGAACGACTTCAAATGGCCCAGTCTTGGAAAAAGACTTATGTCGATACAAGGAGGAGAGATGTCGAATTCCAAGTCGGAGATCACGTATTTCTTAAAATTTTTCCAGGGCGAGGAATGAGAATATTTGGTGTTAAGGGCAAGCTTACACCAAGATATATCGGTCCTTTTGAAGTGTTGGCAAGGTTCCCTATCGCATCGCCTTGCTCCTCAATTGTCTAAAGTTCACAATGTGTTCCATATTTCGATGTTGAAGAAATATATGCACGATCCGTCACATGTCATAGATCATGGCGACCTAGTGATACAAAAGGATCTTACGTATGAACAAAAGCCCATGAAGATCCTTGCTCACGAGGTGCGAGCACTAAGGAACAAGATAATTCCCATGGTCAAGGTTCAATAGAGCAAATGCTCGGAACAAGAAGCCACATGAGAGACCGAAGAATCCATAAAGAGGATATTCCCAGATTTATTTACGAATGGTATGAACTCTGCTCCCTCCACGTCTAAATACGATTAAATTTAGAGACCAAATTCTTTTAAGTGGGGGAGGGTGTAGCAACCCTAATAAATTAGAGGAATAAACGTTCCTAAATAGATTAAAATGAACAAATAGTCAAGGCCCAACCCACATACATAAACAACCTAAGTACATGTGAGCTTTACATAGAAGGGAACCCAAATGGTCCAGAACCAAGCCAAAAAGGGAACAACGCCCCTTGTTTAGGCGCCATTTTCAATAGAGCGCCCCTTGCTTGGGCACTATTTTCTTCTGGATTTAATATGAGAAGCGATTGGCAGTGTTCTGTTCTAACTGGGATAGTAGCTGCGGTTTGGGAAGGTCTTACCCAAGTAGGATGGGTGCATGGGAAATACTAAACCCATTAGGATTCTTACGTAGGAAACTTAACTCCCGTTAGAACTCTAAACCCCGATAGGATCTCCTTCTCTATAAATACGACCCTCGTCGGAAGAGCAGAACGATTGATAAAACTCTTCAGTGTCGACATGCTGCTTCATTTTCTTCTCGAGCCCTTTTATCGACTGCTACCCACGACATGAACGAGGAGAAGCCCCTGCTTCTTTTGCTGCTGCTGCCATGCTTCATCTTCCTCTTGCGTCCTGCTCTTCTTCACGCGATGCTCACTACGGCATCGTAGGGAAGCTTCGTTCTTCTAGCTGAAAGGGGTGCTGCGATTGCATACTGCTTCTTTCTTTTCCTTTTATTGTTGTGAACGGAAGGAAGATCGTCTTCTTCCTCTGCTCAGTGAAGCTGCATTTGTTGCAGATCATCTTCTTCTTACGGCTGTTGTGCTGATCAAGTGCTGCTCGCAGCTGTTCTTATTATATCCCTCGAACCCACATTCTGTCAACCATCGATCAGAATCAACCCACGAGGTAGGTGTTCTCAAGTTCTTAGCCCAACCTAGTAATTTCAGGATCATATACATGCATATAGGTCTGTAATTGGTTGCAGAAACCGCTTCTACATCAAGTTTTATTCGTTTTCTACATAAACAGTGAATTAGCGACCCAGTCTTGGGCACTATATTGATAAAACGACCTTATGAATGGTCGTCATTCTTTAGGACATTTAATAAATACCAATGTTTAAACTTTGATAACTATGTTACCTGATGTCTAAATTAATGCATGGGCATAGTTCTTGAATAATGCTATTTTTCTCTTCCTGCCCAGATATTCACGTCTGCATAATTTTATTTTTTTAGACAGTGCTACTGTTCATTTTATAAACACACTGGAATGAAATAACGACTGAAGCCAAGACTCCATTCAATATAGCGCCCCTGACCTGGGCGCTATATTCTGAATTGAAGACCCTGTCCAGGTCGCCATATTACCTATGTAGAAACTCTCCAGAATCTGTTTAATGTATATAAAGATGGAATTATAGATTACACGCCCCAACAAGAAGACTCTGTTTAATAATATAGAGGCACCTCCTAATGCGCCATTTACCTGTGTCACAGATTTCTTCCAAGTTTTTCCGTGACCCATACCTAGGCTACTTTGGGACTATATCTCAGTCCGTAGATGTAGTCCCACATTTCACGATGGTTTCATGTTTACCCCACTAACTCTCGGTGATGAATGAGCCCTCTGCGGGATATTCCTTCCGTCGGACTGGCAAGTTTGTTATTGGGACCTCCGTAAGACTCCTCGTAGCCTTGGATTCCCTCAAGGCCGATTGAGCATGTTGTACCATTAAAACCCATGATCGCTTTTTAAAAACCATGTCACTCTAAGAAGCATGGTAGAATAGCCCTCACAATATGCTATTTAGCCTTTGTGAGAATATCTCTTTGTGCAATTGGAATGGCGCGACCCTTCCATTGCCACCAATTGTAGATTGAGCGCCCCTACATGCCGGCGCCAATTCTTTCTGGTTTATCTTGTCCACAGAACGAGCAACCCTCTACAAGTGCGCTAATTCTGTAAATAACGACACCCATTAGGGCATCAATTCAGAAAAACATGGCACCCACTAGGGCGCCAATTTCCACCCAATTTTTTTGTTATGCATGGTGTTGTTCAGTTTTAATCGTAGTATGTCCCTAAGTAAAAGTTCTATCCTTGAATTCCTTCATTGATGAAGTCTACCTTATCATTCTACAATGGTTATTCCTTAGAATTCTATATTGGCTATAACTATAGTGGATGTCTAAAAATACATGACTCAATACTTGCGCATATAGGACCTGATCTGGTCCTGGGAGGAGCACCCAAAAGTACTTGTGCCCATGGGAGCTATTATTGATCACGGTGTGGCATTGCACCGAAGTGCATGACTTGCTAGATTGACATTCCATGACTCGTACTTATACTTGACTTGAAATGACTTGCATGGCCCAGAACGAGTATTTACTTGCTTGATAACATGATGGCCAATTGACATGACGTGATATGTTACTTGCTCGACCATCTTTTATAGTCTACATGAAATCTTGAAATCTTACTAAGTTCATTCTATTAGCTCTTGCTATACTCTTTATCTAGTGTCGTTTCATGCGTACATGTATAGCTATACTTGCATTCATGCAACATGTAATTTACTTAAAGCAAACTAGTACTTGAGATATAATTCTTACTGAGCATTCGCTCATCTAGCATTCTTTCCTATTTTTCATATAATTCCGATGACGAAGCTCATTCGAATGGGGATGGATAAGAGTGAAGAGCTTAGAGCCAACCAGTCTTAAAAGTGTCCATCTCAAATTCTTGATTCATTTATTGTAATTTTCCTTTTATTGAGTCAGAGTTATTTCATCAAGGTTATGTAATAGTACTTCCTACATGGTTACTATGAATAAAGAACTTAGTTATCTCTATTTTTACGCACTATGTCTACGTGTCGAATACACTTATGCTCTGATTGACATGATTGATATAAACTTATCAAGCATGTCGGGTTCCTTCTACACTCAGGACATGACACATCGGGTTAAGCTGTGAACCAGCGGTCTTAGCCAGCTGTAATGCTCAGCGGTTTGTATGGATTTGATCCTCAAAGCTGTGGATCAGCAGTTCAAGCTGTTAGTCAGGGGTAAGCCTTACTCGATTGAGTAGGGGGTAGACGTAGATCTCAAGGTAGAGATCGAACCACCTTAAAATTTGATTTACAATGTGCTTATGTGGTTGCTGCTTCTTTCTACTGGTATTCTAGATTTGATTTGCAGTTCTCTCTTGACTACATTAACTGTTGCAACGAGGTATATCAAAAGGAGTAACTCGAATGATAGGTCAAGCCTATCTGAAAGGATATCTCCCTTGCATGAGTGACTCCTACGTCAAATCTCCGCCAAGTATCTCGTCTGCAACTTGGGTGCTTCTACATATTCTATCGTATATTACTGCTATTATTTGAGAAATCCTTGTTTTACATCTCAGTCATATGTGTATTGTTTGGTTAATTTCTTACCTATTTCAGCTTGTGTATCTGAATTGGTGGTGCCTGCCTTAGCATTTTAATTCTGCATCTTAAGTGCTTATAATTCAAAATAATTTGGGGTAGATCTATTCACCGCCCCTCTAGATCTGCTAGTTATCCGACTCAACAAAGTCAACATAATAAATAAGCAAGACAAAGGGCCCATCTTAAACAAAAAAATCTTAAGCCAACCCAACCCATACACCATTAAGGCATTAATATATATAAATGGACCTCACTTATGTTAAAACTAAAGGGGGCTTAACTGATAGTCTGATGGGCCAAAGGGTTTTAAAAGAAGGGTTTAAGAAAAATATAAAGTGGGCCTTTAGCCCATAAACTTTCCCATGCCAGGAGGTCCATGGGATATATATATAAATATATATATATTAAAGGTTTATTTATAAAGCCCAAAAGCCTCACCACGTTCAAACTTCTGCGTGGGAGATTAGAATTCTGATTCCTTGTAGGGAAAGCGGCTGAGTAATTGGTAAGGAAGGGAATTGCATGGGAAACTTTAAACCAACTAGGATTGCTACGTGGGAAGTTAAATCCCATTAGGATACCATGAACCCAACCCTTATAAATAAGACCCCTTTCGACTGGCAGAGGCATGTTGCTGTTGCTCACCAACGTCGACCTGCTGCTGCATCTCCAACCAGCTGCCGTGAACAGAAGGAAGAGCTTCTTCTTTCCTTGCGGTTCTGAGCATGGACTGCGTCTTCCTCTGTGGTGCTGGTAGCAGCTGTGGTTGCTACCGTAGCAAGCTCTTCCTCCTGATCGCGAGCTGTTGCTAGTTGCTCTTCTTATTCTATTTTCTTCTTTGTTTGTCGTCCAAAACCCCAAAAGAGGTAGGTTTTCTCATGAAATGAAGCCCAATACGATAGAAAACTAGTGTTGTATGCATAAACATCTCATTATCATCTTAGTATCTACTCTGTATGAATCTAATCTTTAGTTTTTTGAAGATTAACGTTTCTGTCACATATGTTGAATAAGCGACAAGTCTCTAGTCGCTTATTAATGAACGACCTCGCGGAAGGTTATGAATTAAGAATTTACGACGGTCTTCTGGTCACCCATTAATCTGCGACTATTACACTGCCGCTATTTCCTTTCAGTGTAAATAATAATTAACTCATGATTAAAATTAAATAACTATGGAACATGTATCTAAAAAAATATGATATGCATATTTATGGATTCCTCATCTTTTTCTCTACTTGTTCATGTCCTTAGTTTCCTGAAATTTATCATGAACATCAATATGTTACAATTCATGCTAAGTTAAAAGAAATAAACAGTATATTGTGTCTGTAAACGTCCATGCCCGATGCGTAGCAGAAAAAGAATGGACGACTGTCACACAGTCGCCAATTCATGAATAAGTGCCCCTGCAAGGAGGCATTGTTTTGTAAAGATTTAGGAAAAATAGAAAATATATGAAAATCATGATTCTGTGACATAATCATAGATGCTATTTAAAGATTGGGCACTGTTGCATACAGTTGCCAATTATAATTAAATTCTATTAATTTCTAGAAATTTCTAGAATTAGCGCCCGTGTACAGTGTCGCTAATTCTTATTATTTTTCTTGTAATTCTGTTAAATGTGATAGTGGGCGACCTTTCAAAAAGCCGCTATTTCTGGATATAGTGACTTCTGATTAGACGTAGATTCTTGCTTTCTCAATTTTTATCGCGTTTTTTGGCCCATACCGTGAGTTTTCTTGGTACTCTCATCTAACATCCGTAGATAGAGTCCCTATTTTGTTTCTATCTATTACACACTCAACTCTTAGTGATGATTGGACTCTCCACGGGATATTCGTTCCTTTGGACTGATACTTTCTTCATTGAGGCCTCCGTAAGTCTACGCTAGCCTTGGATTCTATCAAGACAGCCAAGCAGGTTGTACCCTAAAAACCTTGGAACCGTTACTAGTCATGTCACTCTGAAGAAACGTGATGCTTTAGCCCTCTTAGAGTTCTGTTTCTCGCCTCTTTTAAGAAGTCTATTTCTGTCTGGAAACTGCGACCAAGACATGGACGCCATAAGGAAATGGCGGCCAGTCAGTGGGCGTAGTTTATTGTTTTAGCGACCTTACACTGGACGCTAATTATGAATGAGCGATAGCTTGAAGAGTCGTAAATTCTTCGTGCATGTACTGTTCACAGGAATGAGCCCCCACTACAGTGGGCAATGTTTCTGTAATTGATGGCGACTGAGTGGATGCAAATTACCTAGATTTCCCAGATTGTCATGAGTTTCATGACATTTATCGATGTATCGATCTTACTCAAGTTCTATCCTTGAATTCTATTCCATAATTCTACCCTATGTTCCTACAATGGCTAAACTCTTTGGAACTTCATATTGGCTATAAAACTATAGTGGATGTCCAAAAGTATATATATGACTCAATGTTGGCGCATATAGGGCCCGATCTGATTCTGAGAGGAGCACCCGAATGTACTTGTGCGCATGGGAGCTATATTGATCACAGTGTGGCATTGCACCAAAGTGCATGACTTTCTAGATTATCACATTCCACGACTCGTGCTTGACTTGACTTGACACGATGTACTTGCGTGGCCCGAAATGGGTATTTACTTGCTTGAAATAAGATAGCCAATTCACATGACATGACTTGATATTTACGTGCTTGACACCCTTGCTATACTTCACATGATTATCTTGAAATCTTGCTGGTTCATCTATATTATTTCTTGATGCTCTACTCTTATCATTATCTTGCGTACATGCATCACTATACTTGCATAGTTCATGTAACATGTAATTTACTTAAAGCAAGCTATTACCTGAAATATAATTCCTACTGAGCGTTCGCTCACCCTAGTTTTTCCCCTATTTTTCAGGTAATTCCGATCACGAGGATCATTCGGATGGGAATGGACACGAGTGAAGAGCGTAGAGCTGTTCGCTTGTTGAAGCCGTTATCTAGTCATGTCTTTTCATCTTTCTTGAGTCATTATTGTATTTTCCACTTTATTGAGTCTTGCCGTCAATGGATTTTATTATGAGTCAGTAAGTTATGTGATGATGGTTATACATTGGAGTTATCAATGGATAAATATGATTTGGTTTATTATCTGTACTTTTGCGTGCTCTGTCTATGTGTCGAATTCCTTCTGCTCTGATTGACATGATCGATATAAACTCGCCACGTATACCGGGTTCCTTCCGCGCTCGGGACGTGACAATTTTTGTGGTGTCAGAGCCTAGGATATTCAATTTCTCGGAAACCAAGTACAAGGATAGGTTTATACCTTTTACCCGGTGAGATCGGTAGAGCCATGGGTTAAGTTAACTTAGAGATTAAGACCCTTGGTTAATCGAATATAAATATAGTTATTTAAAACTTTGTAGGACCATGGCTGCTAAATGTGCTCAATTGTGCGATATGCAAAGCACCGTTCAAGGTCTTACCCAGGTGCTAAAACAAGTGGTGCAGGGCGGAGTGAATCGTGGAGCGAGAGATCTACACCGAAGCTTTCACAATATGAATCACCGAAGTTCACCGGCAAGTCCGACCTCGACGATGCCGAGAATTGGATTAAAGAGATTGAAAGGATATTCTGTGTAATGCAATGCACGGATGAAGAGAAAGTGTTGTTAGCAAGCTTCCAACTTGAGAGGGATGCCCGATTTTGGTGGGAATCGGTAGAAGCCACATTGCCTCATGATCATATCACATGGAGAGAGTTCGTGGAATACTTCAACAGCAAGTATTTTTTTTGATAGGATAGAAGAGAAGAAGGCCGCAGAATTCACCGCATTGAAAGAAAGGACTTTATCAGGGGCCGAGTATGAGGCCCAATTCTTTAGGCTATCAAGGTATGCACCACATCTAGTGGGTACCGAGAAGATGAAGGCTCGAAGATTTCTTAATGGCCTTCATCCGCAATATATTACCCAATTGGTGCCGATGGACATTCAAGTCTACTCGAAAATAGTACGAAGAGCCTAGTTGCTAGAAGATGCCACGGAGCTATCCGAACGGATCCGTGGGAAGGACAAGAAGGAGCACATTACAAGCTCAGGCTCATTCAAGCTGGCCTTCAATAAGAAGAAGTCTAACAATAGAGGAGATTCCTCCCAAGAGAAGAAGATCAAGATGGGTAGCAAGCCCCTTTTTTTTACGACCACTCCTTCCAAAGAGGTATGCAAACATTGTGACAAGACCGGCCATAAGGCTGAGGAGTGCTAGAGATGATTTGGAGCATGTCTCCGATGCGGAAGCCGTGATCATCGGATTCTTGATTGTCCCTTACTCAATGATCAAGCCAACGATGAGAAGCGCCCGGCAAGGAAGCAAAGCCATCTCCAAGCTCTTCAAGAGGCGGAGCAAGATGAAGGTGGACTCGTGGAAGGTACTATAAAGATATGTTCTAAGTCCGCATGCATCTTATTTGATACCGGTGCGACTCATTCTTTTGTTTCCAAAAGATTTGCTGATCCATTACCTATGGAATCGGAATGGATAGATTTAGTTATTTCTACTCCTCTCAGAAACGAATCCAAAATTTCACACCATTACCCAAATTGTGAAGTTATGGTAAAAGGGAAAAATCTACCTGCCGACCTGATATGCCTAGATATGGACGGGTATGATGTCATACCAAGAGCCGATTGGCTATCCACACACAAGGCAGTTATAGATTTCCGGAACGGTAAGGTAACCTTTAAGGATTTTCCGGAACTTGTCTACACTAGTCCTCGGAGTCGAAACAAGTCACCCCTTATTTCGGCCCTCCGAGCTTGTAAGCTCTTAAGAAAGGGGTGTGTGGCTTTCATAGCATTTGTGTCTGCCACGGAAGTTAAGGAGTCTATGATAAAAGACATTCAAGTGGTTTGGGAGTTTCCCGATGTGTTTTCGAAAGATTTGCCCGGATTACCCCCACAAAGAGAAGTGGCCTTCACCATCGACGTTACACCTGGTGCTGAGCCTATTTCTAAGGCACCTTATAGAATGTCCACCGCCGAGCTAAAAGAATTAAAAGAACAATTGATGGAGATTTTGAAGGAAGTATCCATTAGGCCGAGTACTTCCATGTGGGGAGCGCTTGTACTATTGGTAAATAAGATGGATGGATCGATGAGACTTTGCATCGATTATCAACAGTTGAACCACCTTACCATCAAGAACAAGTATCTACTACCAAGGATCGATGAATTATTTGATCAAATATCTGGAGTCAAATATTTCTCAAAGATTGATCTCAAGTCGAGATATCAACAATTAAGGATCAAGGATGACGATATTCACAAGATGGCATTTCGGAGCAGGTATGGGCATTACGAATTTACGGTTATGCCTTTTGGACTAACAAATGCCCCTAGTGCCTTTATGCAGTTGATGAACAACATATTCAAGCCTCATCTAGATCAATTCGTAGTAGTTTTCATTGATGATATATTGATATATTCAAAGACCGAGGAACATCATGAAGAACATTTGAGGACTGCATTGCAAATACTAAGGAAAAATCAACTCTATGCCAAGCTTTGCAAATGTGATTTCTTGCTCGAGGAAGTATCTTTCTTAGGACACGTGATCTCAAAGGATGGGATTTCTGTTGATCCGTCAAAAGTCAAGGTTGTAAAGAATTGGGAAAGACCTACCGGGATCCGTAGCTTCTTGGGTTTGGCCGACTATTACAGGAGATTTATAAAGGACTTCTCCAAGATTGTTGTTCCTCTTACTAGGCTAACCCGCAAGGAGATTCCTTATAAGTGGAATGGAGATTGTCAGAGAAGCTTTCAAGCCTTGAAAGACCATCTGACGACTGCCCCAGTCTTGGCATTACCAATCGAAGGAGAAAATTTTGAGATATATACCGATGCATCTGGCATTGGCCTCGGATGTGTCTTAATGCAACAAGGGAAGGTCATTGCTTACTCTTCCCGGCAATTAAAGAAGCATGAGGAGAACTACCCGGTGCACAACCTAGAGCTGGCTGTGGTAGTATTTACTTTAAAGATCTGGAGACACTATCTCTATGGAGAACAATTCACCGTGTACTCCGATCACAAGAGCCTTAAATATTTGTTCTCACAAAGGGAGTGAAATATGAGACAAAGACGTTGGCTAGAGTATCTCAAGGACTTCGACTTCACAATACAATATCATCTTGGAAAGGGTAATTCCGTAGCAGATGCCCTCAGTTGAAAGCCAAGAGCATTATTGGCCAACTGTATGATCCAAGAATGGAAGATGCTAGAGCAATTTTCAAGCTTGATATAAGCACGGACAAGGAGAAAGGGTGTATTACTATATCACACATGAGGATACAACCAGATTTACTCACCGAAATCAAGGAACTTCAAGACAACGTCTCGGTGTTAGTGGAAATAAACAGCAAGCTAGAAGAACAACCTGATTTCAAGATAGCAACAGATGGGAGATTATTGTTCCATGAAAGGACATGTGTACCAGATTGTCTAGAATTAAAGAATAAAATTTTAGAGGAAGCTCACTGATCAAGGTATACCATTCATCCGGGAGGTGCCAAGATGTACCAAGATTTGAAGCGAACCTTTTGGTGACCCAACATGAAAAGGGGGGTAGCAGACTTCGTTTCTCGCTGTCTGACATGCCAACAAGTCAAGGCAGAACACCAAAAGCCTACTGGTAAGTTACATCCTCTAGACATTCCCAAGTGGAAGTGGGAAGATATCGGCATGGATTTTATCATGGGTTTGTCTAAATCTAAAGGCAAGCATGATGGAATATGGGTTATCATAGATCGATTGACCAAGTCGGCACACTTCTTGCCTATGAAGAGCCAATGGTCGATTGATGTTCTAGCCGCCTTATACATCAAAGAAGTTGTTAGCCTGCATGGAGTTCCCATTTCAATCCTGTCTGATTGAGACCCACGCTTCACTTCTCATTTTTGGAAGGGTCTACAACATTCGTTGGGGACAAGACTCAACTTTAGTACTACTTTTCATCCTCAAATGGATGGTCAGAACGAGAGAACGACTCAAGTCGTTGAAGACATGTTATGGGCTTGTATTATTGATTTTGGTGGAAGCTGGCATGATCACTTGCCTTTGGTCGAGTTCGCATATAACAACAGTTACAAGGCGAGTATTCAAATTGCACCCTTCGAGGCATTATACGGAAGGAGTTACCACTCACCAATATGCTGGGATGAAGTTGGGGAAAGGCAACTACTAGGCCTGGACATGGTAAGGGATACTACCGATAAGATTCAAATCACTAGAGAAAGACTTCAGATGGCTTAGTCTAGACAAAATACTTACGCCGATACTTGAAGGAGAGACCTCGAGTTCCAAGTTGGAGATCATGTCTTTCTTAAGGTTTTCCCAGGACGAGGCATTAGAAGATTTAGTTTTAAGGGTAAGCTTACACCAAGGTATATCGGTCCCTTTGAAGTGCTAGAAAGAGTATACGAGGTTGCCTACCGGATTGCCTTGCCACCACAGTTATACGAAGTCCATAATGTGTTCCATGTGTCTACGCTTAAGAAATATGTTCATGATTCATCCCACGTCATAGATCATGATGACCTGGTGATACAAAATGATCTCACATATGAACAAAAGCATTTGAAGATCCTTGGTCGCGAGGTTCATGTGCTGAGAAACAAAACTATTCCCATGGTGAAGGTGCAATGGAGCAAGAAGCCACATGGGCGACTGAAGAATCGATGAACAAACGGTTCTCCAACTTATTTCGAAACTATAAGTACTCTGCACCCTCCATGTCTATATGAAATTAAATTTGGAGACCAAATTCTTTTAAGTGGGGGAGAGTGTAGCAACCCGGATAAAATAAAGGAATAAAGTTTCCTAAATCAATTCAACACAATAAATAAGCAAGACAAACGGCCCATCTTAAACAAGAAAATCTTAAGTCAACCCAACCCATACACCATTAAGGCCTTAATATATATAAATGGACCTCACTTACGTGAAAACTAAAGGGGGCTTAACCGATAGTCTGATGGGCCAAAGGGCTTCAAAAGAAGGGTTTAACAAATATATAAATGGGCCTTAAACTTTCCTACGCCACGAGGTCCATGGGATATAAATATAAATATATATATATTGAAGGGTTATTTATAAAACCCCAAAGCCTCACCACGTTCAAACTTCTGCGTGGGAGATTAGGGTTCTGATTCCTAGCAGGGAAAGCGGCTGAGTATTTGGTAAGGAACGGAATTGCATGGGAAACATTAAACCCAGTAGGATTGTTATGTGGGAAGTTAAATCCCATTTGGATACCATGAAAACAACCCTTATAAATAAGACCCCATTCGGCTGGCAGAAGCTTGTGACTACTACTGATCGACGTCGACTTGCTATTGCATCTGCATTCTGCTGTCGTGAACAGAAGGAAGAGCTTCTTCTTTCCTTGCGGTGTCGAGCGTGGACTGCTTCTTCCACCGTGGTGCTGGTAGCGGCTGCGGTTGCTGCCGTAGCAAGCTCTTCCTCTTGATCGTGAGCTGCTATTGCTACAGTTGCACGTGTTATTCTATTTTCTTCTCTGTCCGTCGTCCAAAACCCCAAAAGAGGTACGTTTTCTCAAGAAACGAAGCCCAATATGATAGAAAACTGGTGTTGCATGCATAAACATCTTATTATCATCTTAGTATCTACTCTGCATGAATCCAATCTTGAGTTATTCGAAGATTAACGTTTTTGTCAAATATGTTGAATATGCGACAGGCCTCTAGTCGCCTATTAATGAATGACCGCGTGGAAGGTCATGAATTTAGAATTTGTGACGGTCTTCTGGTCGCCCATTAATCTGCAACTATTACACTGCCGCTATTTCAGTGTAATTAATAATTAACTCATGATTAAAATTAAATAACTATGGAACATGTATCTCAAAAAAACATGATATGCATATTTCTGGATTCCTTATATTTTTGTCCACTTGTTCATGTCCTTAGTTTCCTGGAATTTATGATGAACGTCAATATGTTACTATTAATGCTAAGTTAAAAGAAATAAATAGTATCTTGTGTCTGTAAACGTCCATGCCCGATGCTTAGTAGAAAAAGAATAGACGATTGTCACACAGTCGCCAATTCAAGAATAAGTGCCCCTGTAAGGAGGCGTTGTTTTGTAAAGATTTAGTGAAAATAGAAAATTTATGAAAATCAGGATTCTGGGACATAATCATAGACGCTATTTAAAGATTGAGCGTCGTTGCGTACGGTCGCCAATTATAATTAAATTCTATTCCTTTCTAGAAAATTCTAGAATTAGCGCCCGTGTACAGTGTCGCTAATTCTTATTATGTTTTTTGGAATTCTGTTAAATGTGATAGTGGGCGACCTTTCAAAAAGGCTTTATTTCTGGATATAGCATGTAGCACCCCAGATAAAATTATAGGAATAAAATTTCTTAAATAAGTAAGTCCTCTAAATAAAGTAGACAAGGGCCCAACATAAAATGAAATACAAAGTACAACTCACACCCCATCACCATTGAAACCCAACCCATACTTAAATAAGGCCTTAGCATATATATATATATTTATGGGCCTCATGTATGTGAGTTTTGCCCAAGGACGAATAGGCTTCAGTGGGACTCTTAGTTACAATGGGCCTTATTGATTTGGGAACACATATGTATACATGTAGGCCCATGTTGTTTCTAAACAAATGGGAGGCCCAAAAAGGGAGTTCGAACGTGGGTGTTGACACCCGTTTTTAACCCGCAAGTTGCATCATTTCTCTTATTCACCTCTGTGGTGCCCTGAATTAACCATTATTTTGAAGCCTTCTTTGAGCCTATCTCGAGCCCATTTTTTGGCCACTTTTTAAGCCCATTGAGCCTTGGCAGCTTTTATCCTCAGTTCCACAACTTTTGGGCCAATTTCAGGCCAATTCAGAGCTCAGACAGTCGACCGGACAACAAGCCGGCACCTCCTCACCTAGCGGCCTAGGGGAGACTACTAGGGGACCCTAGCGGTCCCTTGCTAGACCGCTACCCTGAGTTCCTATGCCCGTTTTGCCCCGTTTAGCCTCTGTCTCCTGGCGGTCATCCCTTGACCGTTTGTGGTGCCCATGCGGTCCTCCCAAGACTGTTTTCATTCTTTTGCGGCCGCACGATAGACCGTTTGCCAGACAGAGAGTCCTGATGATCCTGAACTCCTCTTCGCCTGAGGACTCTCCAAGAGCCCTATCTTGATCCACTTTCGAGGGAGATAATCCTCCACCTCCGTTTCCTTCGATTTAGGACTCTTATTCCCACTATTATCTGGAGATTTATCAATCTATATCTCTAAAAATGGGTGTTTATCTCGTATCTAAACCCTCGGGTTTCCTGCTCTCTATAAATAACTGCCCAGTTCGCAGGTCACGAAGGGGGGTTCTTTCTTGGTTCGGAGCAAAGCCATGCTGTGCCGCCATCTTGTCTTTTCGACCCTGGCTTGAAGAGGGAAGTATTAGCCTTCAATTCCACGTTCAAGGGCTTGATTTTATTTATCCTTTCTCTAGTTCTACCCTTCTACTTTTCACAAATCATCACACAATTACATTTTTCTGCACTCTGTCTGCACTTTTCTCCATATTACACAATATATTCCCGTAGTTGTACTGCGTGATTTCACTATATCTTCGTCTTATTCTCATCACAATACTCATGCCTTTTATTTCCATCCTTCCACAGGGGTTAAAAACCTCTCCCCGGTGCGTTCTCCCTCAATTTCTAACCCTATTTTATCACTACGGGATTGATGCTACACTTCATGGATCTAATGGGCTTTTTCTCTTGTGTTGGGATTTATTTTGTAGGAGAGCATGAATAGAACGTGAGGTCCTCTTCCTCTAGCCGACTGGAAGGAGAGGAGGTGTAATCCACAAAGTTTCCCGCACCCCGTTCCTTAAGCCCGATCAAGTCTTCATCCTTTTCGAAGGTACACCGTGCCGTTCCTCTCCTTTCTTCATCCTTTTGGCGTTGTTAATCCTTGGTGGTGATCATGGTCAGTTCTTCTATCTCTTATCGTCCCTTTGTTCATGCTTTCATGCATTTCAAGATTCACATATGTTATTAGCATAGTTTGGGGGGCGGGGTAGAGAGAACAAAACATTTACAACCTTTATTTTTTGGCGATCATGGTGGGATGCCTAGTGCCCATCACATTATTCATGCTCCTTTATAAGTTGGGTGTCGGTGTGTGCATGTTTAGATAGTTTCCCCTCCATTTTCCTAATGTTCTGGGTGTTTTCGGGTCTGTCAGGGGGTTGCGGTCCTCTCCAGCGCCGCCAAACACTCTTAATTGCCATCAAAGGGCCGCCAGGACTCTCTGCTGGCCTTGCGGTATGCCACTAGAACGCATGGTGTTAAAAACGGTCATCCAGGAGACCACTTGCTGATTCTGGCAGGTCTGCGCTTAAGCTCACGGGGGCATCTTTCTTGGGCGATTCGATCAACCTCCGGGGGTCGGATTTCCCTATTCTTGAGCCCATTCTATATCCATTTGTATTGTCTTTCCATCCATTTATCATTTTCATTATTTGGGTCATGTTTGCATAGTTTAATTATATCTTCATTTTTGAGTTTTCGGCATAAAGTCTGCAGGCAGGCCCCGGGACAGATTCAAAGGTGCGTCTTTCCATGATGATTTGATTGGGTTCCTGAGATCTAATTGCTTGCTTCTTGCTTCCATCTTGTTCTCCTTTGTATTATCTTTATTTTCATATCTTATTTGCATTATTTGGGTCATGTTTGCATAGTTAAATATTGTCTCCATTTTCACTTTTTGTGCATAAAATCTATAGGTAGGCCCAGGGGCAAACATAAAGGCGCGCAGTTTATTCATGGTTTTTCATATCTTTTAGTGCCTGATTGTGCTTGTTCCTGATCCTGCATTGTTGTCCTTTGTATTATCTTCGTTTTCATATATTGTTTGCATCCATATCATTGTGTTTGCATAATTAAATGTTGCCTTGATTTTTTAATTTTAGGCTAGAAATTGCATGCACTCCGGTGCACATAGGATCATGCATTCATTATACCATAGTTGCATTCCCCCTTAGTAAGTGATCCTCTCGCCTGCATATTCCTTGCAGTTGACTAGGTGATCTTATCCGGGACCTCCGTAAGTCCCCGTGAGCCATGGATTCCCACACGGATGCCAGACCGATTGTACCTTTCCACCCCTTAGGAGTTGGCCATGCATGAAGATTAGGGTTTTAACCTAAATCAGGATAGCTACTGGCATTTCAAAAGGGATTCATTTGCATTGGAAAGTTAAAACCCATTAGGAGTGTTTACGTGGGAAACTTCTATTCCCAATAGTATTCAACTCCGATGGATCCCTCTTCCCTATAAATAAAGCCCTCCATCGAACGGGCTAAAGGCTATTGCGGCGAGCCCTGCTGCGTCGACGTCATCTTCCTCTGCTGACTGTAGTCGTGCGTGAAGAGGAGCCTCTAATTTCATTTCTTCTCGTTGCTGCTATAGCATAGTATTCTTCCTCCTGCTGCCACTCACCTACACGCGTGAAGAAGCTGTAGTTGCTGCTATTGCTGTTACCGTAAAGAAACCTTCCTCCTGCAGCTATTGGCGTGAAGAAGCTTTGCTTCTTCCTTCGATTATTCGGGATGCTTCGTCCACTGCTGTTGCAGTTGCAGTTGCTGCTACTACATATTATTTATTTCTTTTCCGTCGTTCTCTCTCAATCAAACCCCAAAGAGGTAGGTTATCTCAAGAATCGAAGCGCAACACTTTAGTAAAATAGCATTGCATGCATATAAACCATGATAGCCTGCTTAATACCTCGTTTCCATGACTCTGTTATACAGTTTTATCTAATTTTTTGTGAGTTTTCTGTCTACATGAAAATAGCGACCGAACAGTGGCCGCCTATTAATGAACGACTGCGTAGAAGGTCACAAGTTATGAATTTGCGACAGTCTTTTGGTAGCAAATTAAGGAGCGACCATACCTCTGCCGATATTTCTTTTAGTGCAATTAATAAATACCATATGTTTAAACATTAGTATCTATCAAACCTGAGGTTAAACATCTTGCATGAGCATGTTTCTAGATTCCCTATATTTTTCTCTAGCTATCCATGTCCTTAGAAGAAATGAATAGTATTCTGTGCTAGTAAACGTTTCTGCCCGATGCGTAGCAGAAAAGAATGGATGACCGTCACACAGTCGCCAATTCATGTATAAGCGCCCTCGCAAAGATGTGATGTTTTGTAAAGATTTAGTAAAAATAGAAAATATATGAAAATTTTGATTCTGCGACGTAATCATAGAAGCTATTTAAAGATTGAGCGCCGTTGCATACGGTCGCCAATTATAATTAAATTCTATAATTTTTTGGAATATTCTAGAATTAGTGCCGTGTACAGTGTTGCTAATTCTTATTAATTTTCTTGGAATTCTGTTAAATGTGATATTGGGCGACCTTTCCAAAAGACGCTATTTCTGGATATAGCGATTTCTGATTGGACGCAGATTCTTGCTCCTTCAGTTTTATTGGGTTTTCTGGCCCATACCGCGAGTTTTCTTGGAACTCTCATCTCACATCCGTAGATGGAGTCCCTATTTTGTTTCTATCGCTTACACACTCAACTCTTGGTGATGATTGGACCCTGCGTGGGATATTCCTTCCTTTGAACTGGTACTTTCTTCATTGAGACCTCCGTAAGTCTACGCTAGCCTTGGATTCCCTCAAGGCAGCCGAACATGTTGTACCCTAAAAACCCTGGAACCCTTGTCACGTCACTCTAAAGAAAACGTGATACTTTAACCCTCTCGGAGCGCTGTTTTGGCCTCTTTTGAGAAGTTTGTTTCTGTCTGTAAACTGCGACCAGGACTTGGACACCAAAAAGAATTGGCAGCCAGTCAGTGGGCACACTTTACAATTTTAGTGACCTTACACTGGATGCTAATTATGAATGAGCGACCGCTTGATATGTCACAAATTCTTTGTGCCTGAGCTGTTCACAAGAATGAGCGACCACTACAGTGGACGCTGTTTCTGTAAATGGTGGCGACCTGTGTGGATGCCAATTTTCTAGATTCACACATCTCTTGATTTCTATACGTGATTTATCTCTATGTCATCCTCACTAAAAAGTTCTATCCTTGAACTCATGATTATGTAAAATCTACCTAATCATCCTATAATGGCTTATTCCTTTGGAACTATATATTTGGTATAAAACTATAGTGGATGTCTAAAAATATATACATGACTTAATGCTAGTGCATATAGGGCGCGATCTGGTCTTGGGAGGAGCACCCGAAAGTACTTGTGCCCATGGGTGCTATATTGATCACGGTGCGGCATTGGACCGAAGTGCATGACTTGCTTGATCAAGACATTCCACAAGTCTCGTACTTGACTTGACTTGACATGACTTGTGTGGTCCGGAATGGTTACTTACTTGCTTGAAATTATAACAGTCAATTCACATGACATGAATTGATATTTACATGCTTGACAAAGTTGATATACTTCACATGATTATCTTGGAATCTTTCTAGTTCATCTATATTATTTCATGATACTCTAGTCTCATCATTATCTTGCGTACATGCATCGCTATACTTGCATAGTTCATGTACCATGTTATTTACTTAAAGTAAGCATGATCTTGAGATATAATTCCTACTCAGCGTTCGCTCACCCTAGTTTTTCTCCTACTTTTCAAGTAATTCCGACGACGAGGATCATTCGGATGGGGTTGGCCACGAGTGAAGAGACTAGAAGCCGTCCAAGATTACCTACGTCATGCCTTTTCCTTTTTTTTGAGTCATTATTGTATTTTGCTTTTTATTTGAGTGTAGTACCTTTACTTTGGAAATGAAGAGTATGTAATTGGATTATCTTTTAGTTGTTAATGAAATAAGAATTTGGTTTAATATCTTTACTTTTGTGCACTCTGTCATTGTGTTGAATTCCTTATGCTCTGATTTACATGATCGATATAAACTCGTCACGTATACCGGGTTCCTTCCGTGCTTGGGACGTGACAATTTTTGTGATATCAGAGCCAGGTTATTCAATTCCTAGGAAACCAAGTCCAAGGATAGGTTTATACCTTTTACCCGGTGATATTGGGTAGGGCCATGGGTTAAGTTAACTTAAGGATTAAGACCTTTGGTTAATCATATATTAATATAGTTACTTAAATCTTGTAGCATCATGGCTGCCGAACGTGCCCAATGGCACGATATGCAACGTACCGTACAAGGCTCTACTTAGGCGCTACAACAAGTGGCGCAGGGCGGAGCGAATCATGGAGCGTGAGATCTCCACCGTAGTTTCCGCAATATGAACCCGCCGATGTTCATCGGCTCGTCCGACCCTGACGATGCCGAGAACTTGATTGAGGAGATTGAGAGAATATTCCGTGTGATGCAATGCACGGACGAGGAGAAGGTTCTTGCTAGCGACTTTCCAGTTAGAACAGGATGCCCGATTCTGGTGAGAATTGGTAGAAGCTACATTGCCTCATGATCATATCACATGGGGCGAGTTTATGGAATACTTTAATAGCAAGTATTTCTCGGATCAGATACAAGAAACGAAATTCGTTTAATTTGCCGCATTTAAGCAAAGGACTCTATCAGTGGCCGAGTATGAGGCCCAATTCTCCTGTCTATCAAGGTATGCACCGCATCTAGTGGGTACCGAGAAGATGAAGGCTCGGAGATTTCTCAATGGCCTTCATCCGCAATATATTACCCAACTGGCGTCGATGGACATTCAAGTCTACTCGGAAATGGCACGGCGAGCCCAGTTGCTAGAAGACACCACGGAGCTGTCCGACTGGATCCGTGGGAAAGACAAGAAGCAGCACGTCACAAGCTCCGGCACATTCAAACCCACATTCAATAAGAAGAGGTCAAGCAATGGAGGAGATTCCTCCCAAGAGAAGAAAATTAAGAAGAATAAAATGCCCTTTTCTATTACTACCACACCTTCCAAAGAGGTGTGCAAACATTACGACAAGGCCGGCCATAAGGGCGAGGAATGTTGGAAGAGATTGGGAGCTTGTCTCCGATGCGGGAGCCGCGATCATCGGATTCCCGACTGTGCATTATTAAATGAACAAGCCAATGATGAGAAGCGCCCGGCAAGGAAGCAAGGCCACCTCCAAGCTCTTCAAGAGGCGGACAATAGTGAAGTTGGACTTGTGGAAGGTACATTAATGATTTGTTCTAAGTCTGCTCATGTCTTGTTTGATACCGGTGCAACTCATTCTTTTGTTTCCCAGAGGTTTGCTGATCCATTACCTATGGAATCGGAATGGATAGATTTAGTTATTTCTACTCCTCTCGGAAACGAATCCGAGATTTCACACCATTTCCCAAATTGTGAAGCTATGGTAAAAGGGAACAATCTACATGCCGACCTGATATGCCTAGATATGTACGAGTATGATGTCATACTAGGAGCCGATTGGCTATGCACACACAAAGCAGTTATAGATTGCTGAAATGGCAAAGTAACTTTTAAGGAATTCTCGTAACTTGTCTACACTAGTCCTCGGAGTCAAAACAAGCCACCCCTTATTTTGGCCCTCCGAGCTAGTAAGCTCTTAAGGAAGGGGTGTGTGGATTTCATAGCATTTATGTCTGCCACGGAAGTTAAGGAGTCCAGGATAGAAGACATCTGCGTGGTTTGGGAGTTTCCCGATGTGTTTTCGGAAGATTTGCCCGGATTACCCCCACAAAAAGAAGTGGCTTTCACCATCGACCTTGTCCCTGGTGCTAGCCTAGTTTCTAAGGCACCCTACAGAATGCCCCCCGTCGAGCTCAAGGAATTGAAGGAACAATTGATGGAGCTCTTGAAGAAGAGATTCATCAGGCAGAGTACTGCCCCGTGGGGAGCGCCTGTACTATTTGTAAAGAAGAAGGATGGATCGATGAGACTTTGCATCGACTATCGGCAGTTGAACCACCTTACCATCAATAGCAAGTATCCACTACCGGGGATCAATGACTTATTTGATCAAATATCTGGAGCCAAATATTTCTCGAAGATTGATCTCAGGTCAGGATATCACCAATTAAGGATCAAGGATGAGGATATTAACAAGACGACATTTCGGAGCAGGTATAGGCATTACGAATTCACTGTTATGCCTTTTGGACTAACAAATGCCCCTGCAGCCTTTATGCAGCTAATGAACAACATATTCAGGCCTCATCTAGATCAATTCGTAGTGGTTTTCATTGATGATATAGTAATATATTCAAAGATCGAAGAAGAACATGAAGAACATTTGAGGATTGCATTGCAAATACGAAGGAAGAATCAACTTTATGCAAAGCTTAATAAATGTGATTTCTAGCTTGAGGAGGTATCTTTCTTAGGACATGTGATCTCAAAAGATGGGATTTCTGTTGATCCGTCAAAAGTCGAGGCTGTAATGAATTGGGAAAGACCTACTAATGCTACCAAGATCCGTAGATTCTTGGGTCTGGCTGGCTATTACATGCGATTTATAAAGGACTTCTCCAAGATCACTATTCCTCTTACTAGGCTAACCTACAAGGAGATTCCTTATAAGTGGAATGAAGATTGTAAGAGAAGCTTTCAACCCTTGAAAGACCATCTAACAACTGCTCCAGTCTTAGCACTACCAATACAAGGGGAGAAATTCGAGGTATATACCGATGCTTCGGGTATTGACCTCAGATTTGTCTTAATGCAACAAGGGAAGGTCATTACTTATTCTTCCTGGCAATAAAGAAGCACGAGGAGAACTACCTGGTGCATGACCTAGAGCGGGCCGTCGTAGTATTTACTTTAAAGATCTGGAGACACTATCTCTATGGAGAATAATTCACCATGTACTCCGATCACAAGAGTCTCAAGTACTCATTCTCCCAAAAAGAATTGTTGGACCAGAATAGATGGCGGACAAGAAGGGGCGGTTGAATTGTCTCCCAGTCGAGATGGCAAATTTTAAAGATAATATAAACAAAAAATAGCCAAATGAAAATTAACTATGTTAATTAATCTAAACTGAGGTGAGATATAAATGTTCTCTCAATCTTTTCGATCTCACTCGAGTAATCTATGCTCTGAATGATTGAACCTACGCCAAACACGGATAGCAGATGTAGCAGAGTATAGTGGTGTAGTGAATAACAATATATAAAAACACCTGTGAACGGAGATAAGAGAAATGGGCAATCAAATAGGCATGCCACAAAGAACACGGGGATTTTTAGGTGGTTCGGGACCACGACGGGCTCCCTACGTCCACCCCTCACTGAACCCGGTGAGGCTTCACTGCCACGCTACAGAAGTAGCAATCACGGGGACGAGCCCCAACACCACACATGCTGCTTCTGCAGCAATCAGCACACACGGGGCCTAGCCCCAAGACACTGCCACCGCAATGCACACTCACACACTATTGGGGAACTCACCCCGCACTAAAATCCCACACGGAGATGCAGCTCCGTACACCACACATGAATATTCATATGTTTAGAAAAACAAGAAAGATATACAATATATGATCAAGCAGGATTTAGATCAAGAAAACCATCACAAATAAATGAGTATAAGATATAGAATGTTTCCCCCTTCATTTTCCAATGACCGTGTGAAGATCTTCCTTGAAGTTCAGCTTGGAGGGAGTTGAAACTATAGCAGGATGGAGCAGCCGGTCCTCCTTCTTGAAGATCCAGGGTTGTCTGCAACTTCAGAAACTCGTACAGGATATATCCTTCAGATCCAAGCTCCAGTCTCACCTAGATAGGAAGGTAGGGTGTGCTGGGAGATTTATCCACGGAGTGGGAAGATGACTGGTTCTTGCAAGAAATCTAATGCCTGGAGAAGACACACAATGATCAACACGAATGTGAATCAGATTAGGAGTTACAGCTCGTTGAAGCATCCTCTAGCGTCCTTTTTCATCCTCCTCCAAGTGGGTGCGCTGCCCTCACTCCATTTCCCTGTAAGAGTAGAAGTCGATTAGCGCAAGGGATTGTCTAAAAACCCAAATTTGCATCATATGTATAGTAGCACATAAAGGAGATGAAAAGATCAACAACCCTATGCCAAAATCCTCTCAAAACACTACCTAAATATATGTAGAAACCCTAGGGGTAATGTGGTAAAATACCATGGCAAATGGATCACAAACAATGGGTTTCGAAACCAAAACGGCAGACCCGTTCTGGACGCCCGGGACAAGTGTGGACTCTCAAAGTCGACTCTTGTTCGCGGGTGTTCTGCCAAAGAACAAAAAACAACACGCAGCAGAAAGTGTCGACTCTCAGAGTCGACACTTTTTGCCAAGTGTTCTGCCAATGCACAGAACAGCCCCTTAGCCTGTAAGTGTCAACTCTTGGAGTTGACACTTGCAGCAAGCTGCTTCAAGGCAGCGAGCTGCCCAACAAGTGTCGACTCTGAGAGTCGACACTTGCAGAGCCAATACAGAAAATGGCCTTAAGCACAGAAATAGACCCCAAATACATTATAAATAAATCAAACCTAATTTACCCACATGGAAATACATCAAAGATGAATTCTTATCATAACAGGTATATTTTCAAGGTGAGCCACATCATGTGGCCCCTATCAAAAAGAAAGATCTATACCCAACCAATGCCACAAAAAGTCTAGGCCAAGCGCTACTCGTCCGAGCCTAATTTTGTCTCGGGAGTAGGAGGGAGACAAGTGGAGAGGGGAAATCTCGTCGCCCGTACGGAGAGGCCAAAAGAGGTCCAACCAGACCGAACGAGGCCCAACTCCTCGAAGTGGTAGCCCCCGGGCCCACTTAATATAAAGCCCAAAAACTCACTTGGTACAAGCGCTTCCTAGGCGGCCTTCAGGTTGGGAAGTCCAAGCATCAGTTCGATCGAGAAAGCTCCCCCGGAGCCCCTTATTCCCTGTCCCTACCAAGCGCTCATCGCTCGGGAGACCTCTCCTAGGCCAGTGCCTATCGCTTAGGCTCACTGATGGAAGCTTATTGATCACGGCCGTTACGAGTCCCTTTATTGCAGGAAGCTCAAGAGGACATGGGAAACCAAGAGTCCGCGTGCTATAAAGGAGCCCACATGAAGGACGTAACCCCCCCTGAGACTCCTCCACTTACAGGGGTCAGTCGCACAAACAGGCCACTATTTAAACTGGAAAAGCCCTACTACAGGACGTAAGCGAGGCAAGAGCCAAAAACCCTGAACAGGAACCACTTCACCTTTTGGTGGAGAGAGATCTCGCGTTCCCATCTTCCTCCTAGCTCTTCCCTTTGCATCCGAGCTCTACTATTTTGCTGACTTAGGCATCAGAGGGTCTTCCCCGGGGTTCTATCCCTGGGCACCTCTGACTCATTTCCCTTCTTACAGTTCACATTTCAAGGGTACGTGGACATCATCTTCCCCGCTCAGGAGCAGCGCGAGATAACCCCTCTTCAAAAATGTATGGATTATACTTGACTATTCTACAATTAGTGCACAAATGAAAAAAATTGCTATAATCCTATAGATAATTTCAAAACTGTGAAATTTGTTTAATCTCAATACATGCTCTGGTCACTCCTACGAAATTCCTTGACGTTTAGATGTATAAGATGAAGTAAGGCAACATCTAATATGTTATATGTCAGTCTGGTTTATTGCTATTAAAAGAGTTCATTCAACAAATTTTCTTTTCAAATAATGCAGTACTTACTCTCTAACTTTTATCATTTTTAACCCATCATATTTTCAAGGCTGCATTATATAAGATCTTATACGAGAAGACTCTGAACAAAGTATGCTTTATTAATGAAAGATTACTCAGTTTGTCCCTCAGATTTTCTCTATACTTTCACCTCTTTCATACTCTCAACTCCTTTCTACACTTTCAACCTCCTGATCATTCTTTTTGCTAATGGCAAAGGGGGAGAACAGTTTTATTTTGATGTTTTTATTTGCATTTAATTCAGATATGGTTGTCTGATGTTTGTTGAAGAGAGTCGGGCAAGGGGAAGAGTTATCAGAGAAATCATCTGCTGCATTAATTGCATTAGTTGCATTATTTGCAAATTCTAAGTTGTGCATTGATTCCTCTGAATCTTAGTAAAGTTGGTGTTACCATCAAAATTTTACAACATAATGTTGCCATCATCAAAAAGGGGGAGAATGTTGAGGGGAGTTTGTGGAAGAAAATATTGTGTCCTCTCTAATTTTTTTAATCTCCTGGATTGAATGTGTCTTGATGTTGGCAACAATGAATTTCGCTTCATGTTTTGGTATTGGCAACAATAAATTCTATCTTAAATTTTGATATTGGTAACAACGCTTTGTGTTTGTGATTTAGAGGTTAAAAACTGTGTTTTTGAACATTAATTTTTATAATGATATCATTGTCATCATTTTGTAGTACCATGCAGCAAGATGTGTATTTGTTCATATATAAGGTCGGTGCATATGTCTATCGCTGCACATAAAGTCTGAGCACATGTAGCATGAAGGTCTGTGCTTCTTCATATAAGTCGGTGCATACATATGTCTTATTTATATAGGTCGGTGCACGTCTATCTCTTATTCATCAGAAAGGTCGGTGCACCTTTCGCTAGCATAGAGCAAAGTCCGTGCACATGTGCATTGTATCACAGACAAAGGTCGGTGCACCTTTCGCTAGCACAAAGGAAAGTCTGTGCACATAGTACTATCATGTCGGTGCACACTATGTTAGGTCTGTGCACATGCTACAACATGCTGAACAAAGTCGGTGCATGTTTTGCATATAGCACTCTAAGGTCAGTGCACATGTCCATTTCATTGCATGAATGTCGATGCACATATGCCATGTGCATGTATAAGGTCGGTGCACATGTGTTAGCAATAGCTATAAGGTCTATGCATGTTTTGCATATTGAACTATCAAGTCTAAGCACATGTGCTAGCGTGCATAATGAGGTACGGTGGCGTCTGTGCACGGTGTTGGAGGTTCTTCTCTTGGCGGCCCTTCCGCGGACGTGCCCTGCCTTGCCGCGGAGGACTTGGACGCAGGTGGGTTCGGGCCTCCCTCTCTTGGCGGTGCCTTTGTGGATGCTCCTCCTTGTGCTCCGGCGCCGGCTACCTGTGTGTCCTCCGCGCAGTCTTCCGTTCCCTCTAGCAGCGCCCTATCTGCCCCCCAACCGATCCTTGCTTGCCACATTTTTGCCCACCTGCACATGCCACCTCTTGTGGCCTCTTCCCAACCGTTGATCGCCCAGCCACTTCACACGCAAAGCCTTTCCAGCGGCCACGCCATTCCTCAGTCAACCTTTTCCCCCACGCTGACCGGCTCTCACCTTGATGGGACTGCTCCCCCAAACGTGATAGGGTGCAAGGCCCGGATACAGAGGGGGGGTGAATGTATCCCTCTTCAAATATTGCCTAATTAAAACTCTAATGCTCAAATATGCGGAATTAAAAATAGTTGATGAAATATACTGAGAATACTTAGAAGGATCTCGGCAAGACAACACAATTGAATTAGCCATCACAAGATCCTAAGCAAGCATCTAATGTGCACAGCAATGAAAAGAACACATAAGTACAAAAACAAACCATAAGTGAACACCAAGATTTTTAGGTGGTTCGGTCCACAGACCTACATCCACCCCTCACTCCAAACCGCAGTGAGGCTTCCACTAGCAAGGCTAGAACAGCAGACTCAGTCTGCAACAAATGCTGCCAAACAGCTTGACCAGGGGAACAACCTCCCCGCTTCCTCCCAACCGGAGGGAACCACTAGTGACACCCAGTCACTAGCAAACCAGAGACCGAAGTCTCTCTTCCTCCAGACTAGGAGGGAACACCTGGACTTGCAACCCACAAGACTAGAACCGGAGACGAATCTCCCTTCCTCCAAACCAGGAGGGAACCCACAAGTGACTCCCAGCCACTTGCAAACCAGTGGTCTCGGACCTCCCTTCCTCCCAACCGGAGGGAAACCACCAGTGACAGCCAGTCACAGGCAACTAGAGACGCACGTCTCTCTTCTTCCAAACCGAAGGGAACCCGACCTCACAGTAGAGGATCGGAAGAACAACTGTGAACAGTTAAAAAGAGAAAACAAAAACGCAGCAACTGAAAGCTGGAAAAAGAAATGCACAAGGTAGCTCTTGCAGGAGCAAACTGGATTGGATCTGATCCAAAGTCCAGTGATGACAAATGAAGCTTCTCTTCTTCTTCACGAGATCTCCATCTCTCTTTCTCTCTTTCTTTTTCTTCTTCTACTCTCTCACTCTGGCTCTCAGCTTCCCCCTTCTTGTATTTTTCTTTCTTCTGCTCTTTCTGCTCTTTTCCTCTCCACTTCGATCACTCTTCCTTTTTCTATTCTTGATCAGTCTCTTTTTCTCTTGATCAGTCTTCTCCAAATGGAGGAGGCTTCGTATTTATAGCAACAACAATTAGGGTGTTGTCCTCGGATCACGTGCCAGGTGCCAACCTCAGATCACGTGCCCTTCATAGGCTTCACGAACAGTACCTGTCACATAGTCATAAGAAAATAATCAAAAGGATGTACAGACTTGCTGGGTAACTGAAGACCACCGTGTACAGACTTAGTGTGAAGGATAGAATGTATAGACTTAGAAATAAGGACTGTACAGACTTTATCTTGAAGAACGTTCAGCCTTTGAGTGCTGAAGAGTGTACAGACTTGCTGAAGAGTGTTCAGCCTTTGGTTACTGAAGTGTGTACAGACTTGCTGAAGAGTGTTCAGCCTTTGTGTACTGAAGTGTGTACAGACTTGCTGAAGAGTGTTCAGCCTTTGAGTGCTGAAGTGTGTACAGCATGCTACAATGTGTAGACTTAGTGTTTGTGCAGAAGACAATGTATAGACTTATGAACTGATGCAGACACAGGCTGTGTATAGAAAGTGAATGCAATGCAGACACACAAGAGTGTATAGACTTGAAGGCATGATAACGAGTGTATAGACTTGAAGTGTGAATGTGCATGCTAGAAGTAATGTATGGACTTGCTGAGTGCAGGGCAGACAATGTATGGACTTGCAGCGCGTGCTGGACATGCAGTGTATAGACTTGGAAAGCTTGCAGGGCATGCAGGGCAATGGGTGTACAGACTTGTGCAGCTAGCCGTTGTATAGACTTGGCGTTATCAGGCATGCAAGCTGTAAAGACTTGCTGATGTGAACGATGTATATACTTCAAATTAAAGGAGGCACAATGTACAGACTTAATGAATGTGCAGACTTGTCAGTGAGATGCACAATGTATAGACTTGCAAGACGATGCATGAGACGATGTATAGACTTAACGATGCAAGCGATGTATAGACTTTATGTGAAAGCTCAATGTACAGACTTTACTTCGTGCAAGCTACAGTGCTAATGTATGGACTTAGTGCAATGCAAAGGCTATATAGACTTAGCGTGCTTCAAAGCAACTA
The DNA here is from genome assembly GCA_022559845.1 of Amorphophallus konjac. Lineage (NCBI taxonomy): Eukaryota > Viridiplantae > Streptophyta > Magnoliopsida > Alismatales > Araceae > Amorphophallus > Amorphophallus konjac. The sequence continues at coordinate 288,850,992 of CM040126.1, read as the reverse complement.
TGTGCAGACCTGGCGATGTATAGACTTGCACAGTTCTTGCCAAGGGATGTATAGACTTTAAGTGATAGCCCAATGTACAGACTTGCTGAACTGAACGTAGGAAAAGATAAGGAGTGTATAGACTTGCTCAGTTCAGAACGTAGGTGAAGATGCAATGTATATACTTTAAGTCCAATGCAAAAGGCTGTACAGACTTTGAGACTTAATGCAAGGTGGCGAATGTATAGACTTGAACTGAATGCAAGCAGTGTATAGACTTTGTGCCCAAAGGTAATGTATAGACTTGTACAGTTCAGCTACCAATGTATAGACTTTGATGCCCAAAGGCAATGTATAGACTTGCAAGTGTGAGACGCTGAAAGAGATGGTGGATGTACAGACTTGGGCTATACAGACTTGCAGTGTGCAATGCATGCGATGTATAGACTTTGAGTGACCTTATGCAAAGGCAATGTACAGACTTGATGCACAAACTGTGCACATGAATGAAGAGCACTGTGTAGACTTGTGTGCATGCAAGTGAGTAATGTACAGACTTGATGGTTGTGTGAGCATGCAGTGTATAGACTTGCTGGAGAGAACGATGTACAGACTTACTCTTGCGAAGGCTGTATAGACATTGAATGAAGTAGTGTATAGACTTGATAAATGACAGAATGCAATGCTATATGAACTGACATATGACAGAATGCAATGCTGTATGAACTGACATATGACAGACTGCAATGCTGTATGAACTGAATGTCTGCTAATGCAAGATAGCACATTCATATGCCCAAAGTAGAAATAATCATTTAGACACAGATTCATGATATGCAAAGCTGTATGAACTGACATGATATATGCCCAACGCAGAACAATCAATCAGATGTTCATGATATGCTATCATCAAAATCATATAGTTGAAAAACATGTCACAGAAGATCAGATAACTCATAGTGTTTGCTATCATCAAAATCACAGGGGCACAACAATCTCCCCCTTTTTGATGATGGCAACACTATGAGTCACACTGACTCATGTCAAACTATTCTCCCCCTTTGACTTCATCAAAAAGAAAAATAGTTTGAAATGAGAGATACAAGCATTCATAATATGAATAAAGTAAGTACACCCCCTTTGACTCAGTCATTTAGATATGAAAGACACAGAGGCAGTTAAACAATGAAGCACAAATCAAGTCTTTGATGCAGCAGAATGCTCTCCTATACCATCCAGATCAAATCATGCACAACATGTAAAGGATAGCCAAGAAATGAGAAGCAGGTAAATCTTCCCCTTAAAGCCAGAAAGGAGTTGAGGTATGTCAAGAGAAGATAAGCATCTATCAGCAAAAGCACATAGGCACTCAAGGATTACCACAAACTGTAAGCACAATGAATGAATGAGGAAGATAGATTTTCATTAGCACACCAAATTCATAAATCTTTGTAAACGAACTTCAGATACTTCAATTATAATAGATTATGAATGAGTTTAAAACTTACCATCATGATTTAAGAGTGATGTATTCGAAGTTTGTCAAGAAAATTCAATACTCATATCTGAAACACCTTTTAATAAAGATGAACCATCAACTCATGTGATAATCATGTTTAACCTCCTTCCATCTTACTCATTTAAATTCAATGACTCCTATGGAAGTTACACAAGATAATATTGAGATTAGACAGAGATAAATGTAACTGAACTTGTCTTTAGTTTTTCAGAATTTTCTATTGAACAGCACTCATTTTTCCTGAGTAGGTTTGGTTCAGTCAACACCTTTTTACGTGAGGCACAACACGTCTTAGGTGAAGTGACCCAGTTACTCAGTGTGACAACCATATTACCTCTCAAGGAGAACAGAGTTAGCAATGGAGTATCTTTTTACATGAGGAGACACCTTGATGAGAGGCCAGAATCCCCAGTTACTCAACACACCCATGCCATTGCTCTGCCAGATTTTCAAACATTTTTAAAAGAGAGTTAACTATGGCACTTCATGACATGGGCTTACTCTACTTCTTTGATAGAGAACCCAGTTTCTCTGTGACCAAAGTCATTGCTCTTGCTTTAACTTTTTAAATGATTTCAGATTTTTCAAACAATGCTCAGTGCACTGAAAAGTTTAAGAACAATACCTTCTACATGTATCTTAACCAAGGATAGCCATGTCTTTTAAATTTTAGTTTTCGGAAGGTTTTGCATGAAGTTCATGAGACAATTGGTTAAGATTTATTAAGCATGATGATTCAGATATTTTCAAGTCTTTTACATCAAAACTTAGGAAATACATTAGACTTAAATCAATTTGATTTATCAAAACATTCTTAAGCCAGTATAATAGAAGTTTCTTCTTTTCAGAATATGTCTGATTTATGTCTAGGGTGCACTGACTAAAATCTTTCCTCATTCAGATGAATCATTGACATTGTCAGGAAATCAGTGGAGTCAACAAAGCATTTTTATTGAGAGAATAGCAGAGAGCCATCAGACGCCAGCATTAAGGACTAAAATTCAGTCAGATTAGCTTGGACCAGACTTGACAGGATATGAAGAAATGTGAATGATAGGAACAAGCTAGCAATTGAATTCACAGTAGGCAGAATCAATAGCTGAGTCTGGAATACAGACAGAACATCTACACAAGTATAGACGGCAAGGAATTCAAGTGAACCACACAATTGCCAAGAGAATGGATCAGATTGCTAGATAGAAGAAGTTCAAGAGGTGAAGAAGTGATCAAACAGGAATGCTCCCCCTGTCTAGATGCAATGGAATATCCTTTTTGGTTTTTCAAATATTATGACATGCACTACTCTTCAAATGCAACAACAGATAAACTCCCCCTGACAAAGTGCATGATATGCAATACCAACAGTCCTAAGTGCATCAGATTTTTCAATGGCTACATATGCAAATTCAGTCTATCATTAAAAAGCAAATCATGTATGAGGAGAGTTAAAAAATTTAAATCTGACAATGCAGATGATGAATGAATATGCAAAAATAGATTTAACATGCTATGCAGTAAATCTAAGAACAGGAAGTGCAGAGAATCTACCTGAAAGGGGCTTTATCAGCTTGGGTGCCTTGGTTTAATTTACCCCTCTTTATTCCTCAGTCCAAGGCACACCTGTAAAGTTTTTGATCATTTTGATCCTGCAGGGACCCAAGCAGCTTTGGGTCATGCGTTAGCCCTGACAGGTGTTCTAAACAAATTCTTAGCAACATGTTCATCATGATCCATCAGGTAGCAATTGTCCATAGAGTGACCATACCTTCCACAATATCTACATGATGTGACTGGTTTCTGGTTCTTATGATGTATAGTAGCAGCAGTATGAGGTTTATAAACATGATCATAAGATTTTCTGTTGTATGCATGAACAGTTTGATTCTTATTCTTAATCAGCCAACATTCAGCAGATTTGTGACCTTGCTTACCACAGTTATAGCATGAAAATTTTGCAAATGGTTTTGCAGGGAATTTGACAACATAGGGGTTAACAGAGTTCTTCTGAACATGCCAACAGTTCTTGACTGTATGGCCATTCTTCCCACGGCGAGAGCAAGCATAAGAATTTCTTCTATGAAAACCATTTTTACCCCAAGTGGATCCAAACCAGCACTCAGCAGCCTTGTGCTTAGGCTTATTGCAGTTAAAGCACACAATGTGCTGATTAGACTTGTGTTTAGTTCCATATAGACCATGAAGATGCATGGAAGACCTGGCATGCAATTTATTATCTTCTTTCATGATAAAGCATTCATGCATGAGATGACAATACTTACCACAATAATAACATGAAGCATCAGGCTTCCTAGTAGCATGGTTTCTATCAGAAAAATTTCTAGAATGTAATGTTCCACTAGCATGCTCATCCTTTAACATTAATCTGTAATCTTCCATTATGTGACCTGCCTTCCCACAATAATAACATGAACTCTTTTTAGTATGAGTGTGTGAGAGATCATGTGTCTTGTGTGCAGCTTTCTTTGTACTAACAGAGACATCTTTGTCCTTTTTCAGTGAATTTTCATTCTTTTTCAGTTTTTGAATTTGTTCTGCAGATTTGGAATTGACAGTGGACTTTTGTGTAGTGAATTGAAAAACAGAAGGAGCAGAGGTTGTGTTCTGATTAGAGGCTTTTACAAACACAGTTGACGTTTTATTCCCATTACTCCTTTTGTTTGTCGGACTGTAACCCAGTCCCTCTCTCTTAAAACTAATATTATTTCCAAGTAGCTTATTTAGATTGTCCTTTCCTTTGACAAATTTTGATAGAGAATTTTTCAAATCTTGAATCTCAGAGTTTAAGACATCAACATTAGCTTCATATTTGGACAGATCTGTTTTACAGAAAATGACTTGTTGATGCAAGGCATCATTCAGACTTTTGAGTTTTTCTACTTCCTGTTTTAACTTTATTTCATTGTCAACTTCAGATAGAGACTTGTTAAGATCATCAATTTCTTTGTTGAAGGGATGTGATAGTGAGCTCATAGTTAGCTATCTTCTCTTCACAGCAATTGACATTTCCACTCAACATTAGGTTGATGGTTTTTAGACTCTCAATTTCTTGTTCAGCATTCACCAACCTATCAGAATTATCTATGCTCACACACTTGCCTTTTTCCATTGTCAATAACCTATCTGTCAGCTGGGTGTTTAGATGTTTCAGTTTGTTGATTTCTTCTTTCAACTTATTATTTTGCTCTGTGAGTTCATCATCAAGCACCCAATCATCCGATGAAAACTGACATTCATAAAACATTTCTTATTGTTTTTCAGATTGAAGTTTGTTGAAATTTTTCTGAAGCTCTAAGTTTATTACTCTCTCAGCCTCCAATTTCTCAGAAACCAAACTATTTGATTTTTCAAGATTATTTGCTTTGTGTTCAGATTCTTTGAGCTGGTTTTTGAGTATTTCAATTTCAGATATCATGTTTTCCAATTCAGAGTTGACAAGCTATAAGTTTCGCACCAGTTCTTCATTTTGAACAACATCATTGTTATGAGCCTGATCATCATCAGTTGAGCTGAGTCTTTCCTTTAGTTCAGCAATTTCACAAACAAGCTCTTGATTCTCCTTTTTGTGTAATCCAATTTGTTTCATAAGAGTTTGTTTTTCAGATTTCAAATGATCTAAGTCTGAACTAATAGAATCAAAATCTGTTAACTGTCTTCTAAATATGTCATTTTCAATTTTCAGAATTTTAGGGTTTTCACCTCGAGATTTAGCATCCTCATGATTCTTTAGCTTCTTTATCGGTTTTTTATTCTTCTTCTTTAGTCTTTCATAGGATTCTAACATATTGGCATAGGCATCTTCCCAGTCGTCTAAAGTGTAAGTAGAGAATGGATTGGTTACCTCTTCAGCATCTTCGGATTCATCTTGATCACTGCCATGGTTGCTCTTGTCAACCATCAGGCAGCTGTCCTCATTTCTCCTCTGAGCTAGCTTCAGCTTATCCAGAATGTCCTTAGCGGACCTGCAGTCATAAAAATAAGAATGTAGAGCCTTGTCAGTAGCTTCTTTCATTAGATTCAAAACTCTCTGATTCTCTCCATGTTTTGATCTGTGACTGTCAGTCCATTTGGACTCTTTCTTTGGTAGTCTGTGAGGACCGTGTGAGATTAACTTCCACAGATCCGGATCCATCAATTTCACATAGTTATGGAGACTGCTAACCCATGAGTTAAAATCAGACCAATTGAAAACCAGTGGAGAAGCCATGAAGGCAAATCAATCAAGCAATTTCAAAACTATATGAAGAAGACAGAGATGCACCGAAAGCCAGCAGGATCCTCTACAGATCGTTGGATCTGGAATGTCAGAGAACCCGCTCTGATACCAATTGATAGGGTGCAAGGCCCGGATACAGAGGGGGGGGGGTGAATGTATCCCTCTTCAAATATTGCCTAATTAAAACTCTAATGCTCAAATATGTGGAATTAAAAATAGTTGATGAAATATACTGAGAATACTTAGAAGGATCTCGGCAAGACAACACAATTGAATTAGCCCTCACACGATCCTAAGCAAGCATCTAATGTGCGCAGCAATGAAAAGAACACATAAGTACAAAAACAAACCACAAGTGAACACCAAGATTTTTAGGTGGTTCGGTCCACAGACCTACATCCACCCCTCACTCCAAACCGGAGTGAGGCTTCCACTAGCAAGGCTAGAACAGCAGACTCAGTCTGCAACAAATGCCGCCAAACAGCTTGACCAGGGGAACAACCTACCCTCTTCCTCCCAACAGGAGGGAACCACTAGTGACACCTAGTCACTAGCAAACCAGAGACCGAAGTCTCTCTTCCTCCAGACCAGGAGGGAACACCTGGACTTGCAACCCACAAGACCAGAACCGGAGACGAATCTCCCTTCCTCCAAACCAGGAGGGAACCCACAAGTGACTCCCAGCCACTTGCAACCCAGAGGTCTCGGACCTCCCTTCCTCCCAACCGGAGGGAAATCACCAGTGACACCCAGTCACAGGCAACTAGAGACGCACGTCTCTCTTCCTCCAAACCGGAGGGAACCCGACCTCGCACTAGAGGATCGGAAGAACAACTATGAACAATTAAAAAAAGAAAAAAAAATGCAGCAACTGAAAGCTGGAAAAAGAAATGCACAAGGTAGCTCTTGCAAGAGCAAACTAGATTAGATCTGATCCAAAGTCCAGTGATGACAAACGAAGCTTCTCTTCTTTTTCACGAGATCTCCATCTCTCTTTCTCTCTTTCTTTTTCTCCTTATGCTCTCTCACTCTGGCTCTCAGCTTCTCCCTTCTTCTTCTTTTCTTTCTTCTGCTCTTTTTGCTCTTTTCCTCTCCACTTCGATCACTCTTCCTTTTTCTGTTCTCGATCAGTCTCTTTTTCTCTTGATCAGTCTTCTCCAGATGGAGGAGGCTTCGTATTTATAGCAACAGTAATTAGGGCGTTGTCTTCAGATCACGTGCCAGGTGCCAACCTCGGATCACGTGCCCTTCATAGGCTTCACGAACAGTACCTGTCACACAGTCATAAGAAAATAATCAGAAGGATGTACAGACTTGCTGGGTAACTGAAGACCACCGTGTACAGACTTAGTGTGAAGAATAGAATGTATAGACTTAGAAATAAGGATTGTACAGACTTTAGCTTGAAGAATGTTTAGCCTTTGAGTGCTGAAGAGTGTACAGACTTGCTGAAGGGTGTTCAGCCTTTGAGTGCTGAAGTGTTTACAGACTTGCTGAAGGGTGTTCAGCCTTTGAGTACTGAAGTGTGTACAAACTTACTGAAGAGTGTTCAGCCTTTGAGTACTGAAGTGTGTACAGACTTGCTGAAGAGTGTTCAGCCTTTGAGTACTGAAGTGTGTACAGACTTGCTGAAGAGTGTTCAGCCTTTGAGTGCTGAAGTGTGTACAGACTTGTTTGATCGTGCATGCTACAATGTGTAGACTTAGTGTTTGTGTAGAAGACAATGTATAGACTTATGAACTGATGCAGACACAGGCTGTGTATAGAAAGCGAATGCAATTCAGACACACAAGAGTGTATAGACTTGAAGGCTTGATAACGAGTGTATAGACTTGAAGTGTGAATGTGCATGCTAGAAGCAATGTATGGACTTGCTGAGTGCAGGGTAAATAATGTATGGACTTGCAGCATGTGCAGGACATGCAATGTATAGACTTGGAAAGCTTGCAGGGCAATGGTTGTACAGACTTATGCAGCTAGCCGTTGTATAGACTTGGCGTTATGAGGCATGCAGGCTGTATAGACTTGCTGATGTGAACGATGTATAGACTTCAAATTAAAGGAGGCACGATGTACAGACTTAATGAATGTGCAGACTTGTCCGCGAGATGCACAATGTATAGACTTGCAAGACGATGCATGAGATGATGTATAGACTTAACGATGCAAGCGATGTATAGACTTTATGTGAAAGCCCAATGTACAGACTTTACTTCGTGCAAGCTACAGTGCTAATGTATGGACTTAGTGCAATGCAAAGGCTGTATAGACTTAGCATGCTTCAAAGCAACTATGTGCAGACCTGGCGATGTATAGACTTGCACAGTTCTAGCCAAGGGATGTATAGACTTTAAGTGATAGCCCAATGTACAGACTTGCTGAACTGAACGTAGGAAAAGATAAGGAGTGTATAGACTTGCTCAGTTCAGAACGTAGGGGAAGATGCAATGTATATACTTTAAGTCCAATGCAAAAGACTGTACAGACTTTGAGACTTAATGCAAGGTGGCGAATGTATAGACTTGAACTGAATGCAAGCAGTGTATAGACTTTGTGCCCAAAGGCAATGTATAGACTTGCACAGTTTAGCTGCCAATGTATAGACTTTGATGCCCAAAGGCAATGTATAGACTTGAAAGTGTGAGACGCTGAAAGAGACGGTGGATGTACAGACTTGGGCTGTATAGACTTGCAGTGTGCAATGCATGCGATGTATAGACTTTGAGTGACCCTATGCAAAGGCAATGTATAGACTTGATGCACGAATTGTGCACATGAATGAAGAGCACTGTGTAGACTTGTGTGCATGCAAGTGAGCAATGTACAGACTTGATGGTTGTGTGAGCATGCAGTGTATAGACTTGCTGGAGAGAACGATGTACAGACTTGCTCTTGCGAAGGCTGTACAGACATTGAATGAAGCAGTGCATAGACTTGATAAATGACAGAATGCAATGCTGTATGAATTGACATATGACAGAATGCAATGATGTATGAACTGACATATGACAGAATGCAATGCTGTATGAACTGAATGTCTGCTAATGCAAGATAGCACATTCATATGCCCAAAGCAGAAATAATCATTCAGACACAGATTCATGATATGCAAATCTATATGAACTGACATGATATATGCCCAACACAGAACAATCAATCAGATGTTCATGATATGCTATCATCAAAATCATAGAGTTGAAAAATATGTCACAGAAGATCAGATAACTCATAGTGTTTGCTATCATCAAAATCACAGGGGCACAACAAAACGGTGCTATGCTTCCTGCCGAGGCCGACCGTGGGCAAACATCCCCTGCTTTAGCAGTCGGCCTTCATGGCCCCCTCACCCCCATAGTCACCGCCATTGGCCCTTCCATTCTATCAGCAAGGGTGCTTCGTGCACCGGCCTCGGACGTTGCTGTCAATACCTCCCTCCACCCCCTGTCGGAGGGAATTGCTGCTTCATCCCCTGGACTGAGCCACCTTGCAACCCCTACTGCCGTGAACCCTCCGACTGGTGTTGCTGGCCGGCCTAAAGGTTCGGGGCCTTCTCCTGCAGCTCCACAGCCTTCAGGTGGTGGCTGGCCTCGTGCGGCTGATGGCTCTGCCTGGCCGGGGAAAGGCGCCACCGCTGCTGTCGGTTTGGGAGGGCTTGTACATGCTTCTCACCCTACCATCAACGCCCCTTCTTTCTCCCAGGTGGTCCTGGGTTCTTTCACTCCACCGGTGCTACCCCTCTCCGTTCATGCTCCAGCCACCACTGACTCCGGTGAACCTGCGGCATTCTTCTCTCTGGAAGAGGTTCAGCTTACTTGCCAACCCGTTGCATTTACTATCATCGCTAGGACTCCCAAGGGGAGGCCTCCGTTCGCTGAGATCCGGGCGCACCTTGCCCAGCGATTTCAGTTTAAGCAGGACTTCCTACTCAGCGCCATGGACCGTCGGCACCTCCTCCTCCGCTTCTCCAACCGGGAAGACTACTTGAAGGTCCTACTCAAAGAGTCACTACTCGTCCAGGGGCGCCCCTTCTGGTTCTTCCAATGGGCGCTCGACTTCTCGCCGGAGCAAGACTCACCTCTTGTTCCTGTCTGGATGGAGCTTTCGAGCCTTCTAGTTAATTTCTACCATGAAGCTTCCATCCTCTCCATCGCTGGCAGCATTGGGCCGACCCTGAAGATCGACCGGAACACGCTCTGCCTAACCTGTGCGCACGCTACGCAGGTGTGCATCCTTCTGGATGTCTCCAAGAAGCTCCCCCACCGTGTATGTGTTGGCATTGGCGGTGGCGGGTTCTGGCAGCCGGTGGTCTTCCCAGACCCCCCTATTCTACTCCAACGGTCGCCGCCTAGGTCACCTACTTTGTGATTGTAAAAAGAAGCCCCCTCATCCTCCGCCGGTTAGGGTGGTGGCTATTACTACTCCTGGAGGATGGCCTCGCCCTCCTGCCTCCACTATCCCTCCTGCCCAGACCTGGAGGCCCTTAGCTGAGACCGGGATTCTGCGTGCCCCTGGCATTCTGTTGCCATCCTTGGGCGCGGATGCATTTGATGGCCCCTTTGTCTCTCCTCCCCTGTCTGAAGAAGCTCCTTCTCAGCCGGTCATTTCTCCAGCTCCAATCACAGCCATGCCTGTCCAGCTGCTGTCTTCCCCAACTACTACATCAGATGCTGCTTGCGTGGCTGGTGCTTACACCCCCTTCCTCAGTGCTTTGGTGTCTACTACACCTGCTGGCAATGCCCCCTGCCCTGTTGAGTGCGACGGCCATTCACCCCATCTAACCGCTTCAGCTGAGGTCCCATCTCAGCATGTTCTCGGTGACCCCTGCGTAGTGTCTACGACCCTTGTTACAGCCGTGGCTCCCCACGCGCTATCTGCCCCCCCTTGCGTTGCTGTGGAGCACCAGTTGGTGCCTTATGCTGGTTGCAAGGAGCCCGCCATCTCTGTGCAGGATTTGTCTCTGCATGCATTGCCAATAGTTCTCCTTACTGCTTCCGTGGGCTGGCAGGGGTCTTGGACCCCACCCACCATCGCCACCTACCGCGTCTCCACCACCCCGGCCTCAGGCGCCCCTGCGCCACTTGTGCCTGCCGGGGGCTATGTCTTTGCTGAGGGGCTGGGTGGGTGCCCCCCCGGGGTTGCCTCCAAGGCCGATGCCCCGTCCACTACACCCCTACCGTCCTCTTCAACGGTCGGGCATTCACCTGCTCATGCTGGTTCGAGCCCAGGCCCCGTGGCCTCTACTGTTCTTGCCCCTGCCCCCCTAGAGGGGGCGCCGGTTCATGGGGTGGTGCTTGGTCCTTCTGACCAGGTGGATGCTCATCACAAGTGATGCGGGACAACTGACTCGCTAGCTAACCTAGGACGCTAAAGAACGCGACCAGCACGCGCACGAGACAAGGCAAGCCGGTGTGACCGACTAACGTGAAATCCCTCCGGGCGGAGGCGTCTCTCAACAGAACTCCGAACCACGGCCGTCCCACGGAGGGAGGCGCAACGGGGTCACAACGGGCGAGAAGCCGCTGGACGACACGGGAGTCTAGTCCGAGCTCGGGGCTCGACTAGGGCCAAGGGAAAAGGGGCAGCTCTCGTCTCTCTCAACCAGCAGTAATACATGAAACTAGCTAGACCCTACACTCACTTACGCGGCACAATCAATCATATACGTGATAAGCAAGTACTACGGGCGGGAGCGAGACACGTACCTCCACGCCTAGGCGTGGGGAAGGAACCCCGGCCGAGTCCAACCACCCCGATACACGCGTGAGAAAACTAATACAAACATCAAAAGGGCCCACTCCTCGCAGGGAGGTAATAGGCTACAACCACAACTACACACGGGGCGGCCGGCGCACGGGTTGACGGGCAGCAGCCGAGGTCGGGGATGAAGCCGGATGCCGACCCTCGCAATGCCGATCGCTCCTGTAGTAGCCTTTGAGGAGGAGGCCCACGTCGCCGTGGGCACTGCTGGGATGCCGAGCCGGATGGAGGAGGCCCCACGCTGCTGCTACGGCCTCGGGGGGATGTCGGTCCGGCGAGAGGTTGCTGGCTGGTCCCTGTGACAGCAGGCAGAGATGGCGCTGGTACACGGCCGTCCGGACAGCGTTTGTGGCGGCGTCTTCTCTGGTGGAAGGCTGACAGGGGCGGCTCTCCAGGGGCAGTGGTGGCAGATGGGGTCCTGTGGAGGAATTGGGTGCGAAGGGGGTGACAACAGGGGTGCACAGACAACACTTCAGGGCAGTCTGATCTGTGACCGTGGGTGGGGTGGTGATGGCGCAAGGGTACAGAAGGAGTTCCGGCCCGAGATGATTACTGGAGGTGTGGTGGGATGTGAGGAGTCGACCTACCAAGTTGCGGATCGATCCGAGGACGGGAAGTGGTACCCCCTTTGGAGGCCCTCTGCTGACAGTCCCGCTCAGGTACTGTAGCGCAGGATTGCGCACTAAAAGTGTGCTTGAAGACAAAAGTTTACCCCGATGGAGTTTGAAGGCGAGACCAGAGAGGTTGGATTCGTGACTGGGAGGGGAACAAATGTTATGAAGGGACTGGCGGGGTTTGGTGGAAGGAGAGGCATGCAAATGGTGACCCAAGTCGTCTCGGATCACAGGTGAGACTGCCAGGGAGGCAGACAGAGCGATGAAAGTGTCTGTAAAGACAACTTTCTCTGTGGATGGAATTTTTGGCCAAGGCCGGTGGGGTTGGAAAGATGACTGGAAGAGGTACGAAAGTCGTGAAGAAACTTAGATGAGACGCTGCCAGGAAGCGGACGCACCGGACCGATCTCTAGACACCAAATCTGCTGTCAGCACAGGGACGCCCGGGGAAGAGGAAGATGATCCTGCGTGCACCGTCGCTCCACCGAACTCGTCGCCGTGGACGATGGATGAAGGCTGCTGGCGTTGGAATCCCTTGGGGGAGATCTCCTACCCCTGGGCGTCGCACCCAAGGACTGGAGATGAGGTGAGGGCGTCGCACCCTCAAGGAGGAGGAAGAGGAAGGGGTCGCCCCTTTTCACAATGTGGCACTCCACACGAACACACAAGCATCAAATTCTTCATTAATCCTTTGAAAAGAAAATACAAAGTCTTTTATATGGGATGGGGAAATGCTAGGTCTAAACCCTAGCCAAGGGGAAAGGAGATGGGGGGGGGGGGCGGCCACAACCGAGGAAGGCCATTCAAATCTCCTAGATTCTAGGAGTGAAAGGTGGGGGGGGGCGGCCAAAAGAGGGAGAGGGCAAAGGGGAAAGGGCGGCTGCCACTCCCACCAAGAGGGGAGGGAATGGTCCGCCCCCAACCCTAACCCTAGGTGGGGCGCGCCTCCCAAGGTGGGCCCAGGGGGGGGGGGGAAGAGTGGACAACCCAAGTGGGCTAGAGGAGTGAACCAAGAAGTGGCCCAATAACCCCCCTAGCCTCTAGCAAGCCTACAAAACACAAATAAAGCCTAATTGGCCTAAAAAAAGGTCCATGACTGAAAGAAAATTGTCCACACACGGACTAAACCAAGGCCCAACATGGCCCAAAGCATAAAATAAGTGATGATAGCTCCGCTAATCTGTCAACTGGTCGCCGAGCCAAAGGGATGCCGGCGAGATCCGTGTACTCCGTCGTAAAGTGTGACGCGTGTCCTCACCAATTCTCCCCGGGTGGGAAGAACTCGACCCCGTCGAGTAAGGGTCACGGTCGCTCAGGTAACGCTCCAGCAAGTCCGGATCAATCCGCTCCAGCTCTCCCCGCGTGATCCAGGTGTCGTCTGTCTCAGGGCGCCCTCTCCAACGCACTAGGAAGCGCTGGTAGGCCCCGCTCCTGGTGGTGGTCACCTGCTCATCCAGTATACAATCGATGTGCTCGCGTCTCTGTAATGGGGCTGGAGGAGGTGGACTCTCAGAAGGTGTATCGCTCACAACAGGAAGGGGAGGCCCAAGAAGCTCACTGGGAATCACTGCTGGATCCCGATAGGCCACCAGATCAGAGACGTTGAACGTCGAACTGATCCCATAATCATCTGGCAGCTCAATCTCATACGCGTTAGACCCAATCCGCCTCAGAACTCGGAAGGGTCTGGCACCGCGGTCCTGGAGTTTCTTTACGGCCCCCGAAGGGAACCGTTCAGGTCTGACCCTGATCATGACATACTCTCCCTCGCGGAACTCACGCGTGCGTCGATGCGCATCAGCTAACTCCTTATATCGTGCGTTGCTGGCCTCAATGTGACGACGTACATGCTCATGCAACTGCCTAACATGCTCAGCAAAGGACTCAGCTGACTCTGAGACACGGGCCTGGACAGGGGATGGGACCAAGTCTATCGGTTTTCTAGGCCTACGACCAGTGACTATCTCAAAAGGACTCAAGCCAGTAGACCTATTGACCGAATCATTGTAAGCAAACTCCGCTAGAGGGAGAACTAAATCCCAATCCCAGTCACGCTCACGCACTAGACACCTCAAAAGATCCCCCAAACTCCTATTCACAACCTCTGTTTGACCATCGGTCTGGGGGTGGTAAGCAGTAGAAAACTTCAGCTGTGTGCCCATCATGTGCCATAGGGTTTTCCAGAAATAGCTAGTAAAGCGAACATCCCTATCTGACACAATAGTACGCGGCAACCCAAACCTAGAGACACAATGGGTGAAGAATAGACGGGCAACCCTAGAGGCATCAGATGTTTTAGAACATGGGATAAACAAGGCCATCTTAGAGAATCTGTCCACCACCACAAAAATGGAGTCGTGTCGGCGGAGGGTACGGGGCAAGCCTAAGACAAAGTCCATGTTAATGTCCTGCCATGGACTATCTGGTACCGGGAGGGGAGTGTAGAGGCCGGTATTCTGTTTCCTCTGTTTGGCCAAGGCACAAATGCGGCACTGGGCCACAATCCTAGCAACATCCCGCTTCAGGCTAGGCCAAAAGAAGCGGTACTCAACGGCCTCAATGGTCTTATTCCGGCCAAAGTGGCCGGCTAGACCCCCAGCATGCAACTCCCAAGTAAGAAAATCACGGACCGAGGTCCGTGGGACACACAGCCTGCTCCCATAGAAAAGGTAGCCATCCTGCAACGTATAGTCGGGGTACTCATGGGACGGACCTGACTGGAGGGTGGTGAACATCGGACCGAAATCCGGGCAATCGGCATACAGCTCCCTCATCCTATCCATCCCAACCACCTCCACACTCATGGTGGTCAATAGATGAGTACGGCGGCTCAAGGCATCAGCAACCCGGTTCTCCACACCGGCCTTGTGCTTCAGCACAAATGTGTACTCCTGGAGGAACTCGACCCATCGGCTATGGCGAGAGTTGAGCTTCTTTTGGGCATGGAGATATCGGAGTGCCTCATGATCAGAATACAACACAAACTCCTGATGTAACAAATAGTGTCTCCAATGCCTCAAAGCTTGCACCACTGCGTAGAATTCCTTATCGTATGTAGAGTAACGCAGTTTCGCATCGCTCAGCTTCTCGCTAAAGAATGCAACGGGATGGGCCTCCTGACTAAGAACTCCTCCTATGCCTACCCCTGAGGCATCACAAGAGACCTCAAACACCTTCGTGAAGTCTGGAAGACGAAGGACGGGTGCCTGGGTCATGCGCTCTTTGAGGAGCGCGAAAGCGGCTGAAGCAGCCTTGGTCCACTCAAAGGCCCCTTTCCTAATGCAGTCCGTGATAGGGGCAGTGATGGAGCTAAAGCCTCGGATAAAACGGCGATAGAAGGTCGCCAGTCCGTGAAAGCTACGGACATCATGTAGGGTACGAGGCTCGGGCCACTCAACAATTGCCCTGACCTTCTCAGGGTCGGCAGATACTCCCTCACTAGAAACAATGAACCCTAGGAAGGTGACCTGAGAGGTCATGAACGCGCATTTCATAGGGTTGGCAAACAAGCTCTCTCTCCTCAGAATCAAGCAGACCTGCCGAAGGTGGTCTAAGTGGATCTCCCGGGTACGGCTGTAGATGAGGATATCATCGAAGTAAACTACCACGAAGATTCCTATCAAGGGTCGCAAGACCTGAGTCATCAGCCTCATGAAGGTGCTGGGAGCATTGGTCAGCCCAAAGGGCATGACCAGCCACTCATAAAGACCATCCTTGGTCTTGAAGGCCGTCTTCCATTCATCTCCAGGTCTGATCCTTACCTGGTGATAGCCACTCTTTAGATCAATCTTGGAGAACACAGTGGCTCCCGCCATCATATCCATCATATCATCCAGACGGGGAATGGGAAACCTATATTTCACCGTGATCTTGTTGATAGCACGGCTGTCTATGCACATCCTCCAAGTACCGTCTTTCTTGGGGGCAAGTAGGGCGGGGACGGCACATGGACTCATACTCTCTCGGAGAGATCCCCTAGACATCAACTCATTCACCTGGCGCTGGAGCTCAGCGTGGTCAGTGGGGCTCATCCTATAGTGTGGCAGGTTGGGCAATGAGGACCCCGGTATCAAATCTATAGCATGCTGGATGTCTCTCATGGGAGGAAGACCTTCGGGAAGGTCATCGGGGAAAACATCGGAGAACTCCTGAATAATAGCAGCCACATCGGGTGGGAATTCCCCCTCTGCCTCTCTAGGCTTCTCACGGACTACTACAGCAAAGATGGGATCTCCTCTCGCAAAGTCACGCTCCATCTCCCGGGAGCTGACTAACATCAACCTCCTAGCTGGAGGACCAGTGGTAGCAATGGATGGGGCTGGGTCCTGGGCTGGGGAAGGGGCACTGGGCCCCAGGATATCAGTGCTCGGCGTGCTAGGACCGGTGGGTCCCCGAACGGGAGGACGTGTGGGCTGGGAAGGGTGAAGGTTGATCCTCTGGCCGCTGTGATCAAAAGTGCATGTGTTCAAATGACCATGGAGGATGGCATCCCTATCAAATAACCAAGGTCTCCCTAGAATGATACTACCTACCTCCATAGGCAAGACGTCACACCAGATCTCATCCTGGTAGGCATGGAACTGCAAGGGCACTAGGCAACGCTGTCTGACCGGAATGGAGGTAGTGTCTACCCAAGACACACGGTAAGGGGAGGGGTGGTCCACGGGGGTCAATCCTAGGCGTTTCACTGTGCCCGTGGAGATGGCATTGATGCAACTCCCACTGTCTATAATCACCTTGCAGACTTTCCCTCCTAGTCTGCAGAAAGTATGAAAGATGGTGGTGCGACGCCAGTCATCACTCACCAAAGGCTGGGTCAAAATACACCTAACAACTCCCAGCTGAACATCATCCTGGTGCTGCGTACCCTGGGTGTCGACCTGATCGCTTTCTAACAACTCATCGAAAAACTCCTCCGCGAGCTCAAGGTCGGCCTCATAGCTAACAGGTTCAACCTCAGGTACGGTCTCCCCTGCGGATGTCTCTCCTAGAGCCACGGTCTGCTGTCGGGTAGGGCACTGAACAGCGTAATGACCGGCTCCTCCACAACGATAGCAATCACCACGAGGCCTAGGGCCTTGCGGTGCTCCACCAGTCATCGGCCCTTTCCCCTTGTCATCACGACGAGCCGGGGGTGGTGGAAACTGGGACCTAGTAGGAATGGCAGGCTGCTGAGGGCGAGGAACCTCGGTGGCAGGGGCCTGGGGTCGAGGGAGGAGGTCCCTCGGGGCGGGAGGTCGAGGCCTAGGGGCAAGGTCCTGGCGAGGGGTCTCCCTAGCAATATCCTGAGGTCGGGTCAAGGGTCCCCTAGAAAACTGCCCCGTAGTGGCGCGAGGATCCGCTCCTCGAGAATAGGTGGGTGTGGGGCGCTGGGCGGGAGCAAAATCTAACTCGAACTGCTCCATCTCGCGGGCCACTTGGTAGGCCTCCTCTAATGTCTGCACATGACGGCGGAGTAACTCCATATGAAGGTGCCGTTTTAAACCCCGACGGAATCGAGCTACCGTCATGATAGTCTCTTCCCTGACCCCACATCTCAGCAGGCACTCATCAAATTCGGCAATGTACTCCATGACAGGCCGATTCCCCTGGGTAAGACTCTGCCACCGATCAATGAGCCGGTGGCGGTGGGATCGGGGGACATACTTCTGCTCTAGTTTCGCCCTCATCTCCTCCCAGGTCTCAATCGGGGGCTCATGCCGTTGCCCAATCAAACTCTCAACTGTGGCCCAGTAGGTCTGGGCCCTGCCAACCAGCTTCATCTTGGCAAACCTGACTTTCCTATGCGCGGCCATGTCTACCCACTCGAAATAGCGGTCCATGCTAGTGGCCCAGTCACTAAACAGGTCAGGGTCCAAGGACCCATCAAAGGAGGGTGGATCTACTCGCACAGACCGGAGGATACGCTCCTCATCCTCATCCCGATGGTACCGTCGGCCCTGTCGTCCACGGCCATAACCCTCACTCTCATTGTCGGACCCAAAGTCCTCAACCTCACGTGCGTGGACCTGTCGACCACGGTTATGACCGTCGCCTCCCCTAGGCTGGTTGGGTCGAAGAGCAGGGTCACGTTGGCCATGGGCCTGCTCGGGAACATCTACGGGTGGGACTCTACCCTGGGGGCGATCAACTAGACCCTGAATGGTCCGGTTAGAGGCCTCAATCCGGTCCTCCATATCTCCCATTCGGTCCTCCATGACCTTCAACTGGCCCTCTATCCGGTCGGTCTGACCCCTAATCTCGAGTCTCATGGACTCCATGATGGTCTGCATCATCTCCTGCATGGAGAGATCGCTGGGTACGGGGTTCCTAGGATCAGCCATAGGGGGCGGGCGGTGGTAGGAAGTACCACGCCGGGTGGGCATGCAAGACCCTAGGGAACAAGGGTGAAATAGACACGACCACAAAATGGAACACAGACTCAAATGCAAGATGAGACTCGATTGGCCTAGGACTACTAAGGATGCAAAGAACCTAAGACAAATCTAATGACTCAAATGGCCTAAGACCCCAATTTGTAAGAACAAACTGGTTCCCTATGCTCTGATACCAAAATTTGATGCGGGACAACTGACTCGCTAGCTAACCTAGGACGCTAAAGAACGCGACCAGCACGCGCACGAGACAAGGCAAGCCGGTGTGACCGACTAACGTGAAATCCCTCCGGGCGGAGGCGTCTCTCAACAGAACTCCGAACCACGGCCGTCCCACAGAGGGAGGCGCAACGGGGTCACAACGGGCGAGAAGCCGCTGGACGACACGGGAGTCTAGTCCGAGCTCGGGGCTCGACTAGGGCCAAGGGAAAAGGGGCAGCTCTCGTCTCTCTCAACCAGCAGTAATACATGAAACTAGCTAGACCCTACACTCACTTACGCGGCACAATCAATCATATACGTGATAAGCAAGTACTACGGGCGGGAGCGAGACACGTACCTCCACGCCTAGGCGTGGGGAAGGAACCCCGGCCGAGTCCAACCACCCCGATACACGCGTGAGAAAACTAATACAAACATCAAAAGGGCCCACTCCTCGCAGGGAGGTAATAGGCTACAACCACAACTACACACGGGGCGGCCGGCGCACGGGTTGACGGGCAGCAGCCGAGGTCGGGGATGAAGCCGGATGCCGACCCTCGCAATGCCGATCGCTCCTGTAGTAGCCTTTGAGGAGGAGGCCCACGTCGCCGTGGGCACTGCTGGGATGCCGAGCCGGATGGAGGAGGCCCCACGCTGCTGCTACGGCCTCGGGGGGATGTCGGTCCGGCGAGAGGTTGCTGGCTGGTCCCTGTGACAGCAGGCAGAGATGGCGCTGGTACACGGCCGTCCGGACAGCGTTTGTGGCGGCGTCTTCTCTGGTGGAAGGCTGACAGGGGCGGCTCTCCAGGGGCAGTGGTGGCAGATGGGGTCCTGTGGAGGAATTGGGTGCGAAGGGGGTGACAACAGGGGTGCACAGACAACACTTCAGGGCAGTCTGATCTGTGACCGTGGGTGGGGTGGTGATGGCGCAAGGGTACAGAAGGAGTTCCGGCCCGAGATGATTACTGGAGGTGTGGTGGGATGTGAGGAGTCGACCTACCAAGTTGCGGATCGATCCGAGGACGGGAAGTGGTACCCCCTTTGGAGGCCCTCTGCTGACAGTCCCGCTCGGGTACTGTAGCGCAGGATTGCGCACTAAAAGTGTGCTTGAAGACAAAAGTTTACCCCGATGGAGTTTGAAGGCGAGACCAGAGAGGTTGGATTCGTGACTGGGAGGGGAACAAATGTTATGAAGGGACTGGCGGGGTTTGGTGGAAGGAGAGGCATGCAAACGGTGACCCAAGTCGTCTCGGATCACAGGTGAGACAGCCAGGGAGGCAGACAGAGCGATGAAAGTGTCTGTAAAGACAACTTTCTCTGTGGATGGAATTTTTGGCCAAGGCCGGTGGGGTTGGAAAGATGACTGGAAGAGGTACGAAAGTCGTGAAGAAACTTAGATGAGACGCTGCCAGGAAGCGGACGCACCGGACCGATCTCTAGACACCAAATCTGCTGTCAGCACAGGGACGCCCGGGGAAGAGGAAGATGATCCTGCGTGCACCGTCGCTCCACCGAACTCGTCGCCGTGGACGATGGATGAAGGCTGCTGGCGTTGGAATCCCTTGGGGGAGATCTCCTACCCCTGGGCGTCGCACCCAAGGACTGGAGATGAGGTGAGGGCGTCGCACCCTCAAGGAGGAGGAAGAGGAAGGGGTCGCCCCTTTTCACAATGTGGCACTCCACACGAACACACAAGCATCAAATTCTTCATTAATCCTTTGAAAAGAAAATACAAAGTCTTTTATATGGGATGGGGAAATGCTAGGTCTAAACCCTAGCCAAGGGGAAAGGAGATGGGGGGGGGGGGCGGCCACAACCGAGGAAGGCCATTCAAATCTCCTAGATTCTAGGAGTGAAAGGTGGGGGGGGCGGCCAAAAGAGGGAGAGGGCAAAGGGGAAAGGGCGGCTGCCACTCCCACCAAGAGGGGAGGGAATGGTCCGCCCCCAACCCTAACCCTAGGTGGGGCGCGCCTCCCAAGGTGGGCCCAGGGGGGGGGGGAAGAGTGGACAACCCAAGTGGGCTAGAGGAGTGAACCAAGAAGTGGCCCAATAACCCCCCTAGCCTCTAGCAAGCCTACAAAACACAAATAAAGCCTAATTGGCCTAAAAAAAGGTCCATGACTGAAAGAAAATTGTCCACACACGGACTAAACCAAGGCCCAACATGGCCCAAAGCATAAAATAAGTGATGATAGCTCCGCTAATCTGTCAACTGGTCGCCGAGCCAAAGGGATGCCGGCGAGATCCGTGTACTCCGTCGTAAAGTGTGACGCGTGTCCTCACCAACAAGGACCCTCCCCCCCGCGGTAATTCAGCCGGTCGTCTCAACCCAGAGGTGATTTCTAGGTCCCCGGTGATGGGGTCCCCCAAACCGGCGACCTCCATTGATGGTGTTGATGTCTCTCCTCCACCTGCCGCTGTTCTAGCTATTGCTACGCCCACTCGCCTCTTATTCGCTCAAGCTTTGAAGAAGAGGATCAACCGGGAACCGTCGGGGCCGGACCCCCCTCGGGACACCACTTCCTACCGTTGTTTCCTGTTTAGGGGGAGCACCCTCCGTCTTTCAACGGCGGGCCACCCATCCCTTCAATCATTCAGGTGCTCACGATCCCCAGCCTTGAGCCTTGTTCGCGGGCCGTTGACATCCACGCTACTCATGCTCACTTCGTCGGGGCTTTTGGGAAGGATCGTTCACGGCCGTCCTCCTCGACGGATGCGGTTGCTCCTAGGCGTTCACACCGACAGTCTAACTCTTCTTCTTCCACCCGGGACTGACATCATGCTTCGGCTCTAGCTACCTTTGTTATGTTATTTGTGCGTCTGTTTGGGGATTCTTCCCCTTTGTATCTCTTGCCCACCTTGTATGGGCTTCTCCTCTTCACCCCCTCTCCTCCCTATGTTCCCGTTCTCTCATCTATTATAAAATGAAAATTAACTTGAGTTAAAAAAAAAGGTCTGAGCATATATGCTAGCTTGCACTAATAGCTCTGAGCACATGCACTTTTGGGTCTGAGCATACCAGTAATAGGCCAATACTAGTGTGTCTTGGTTTCATATCATGTCAATGCATCATATGTGCACAATGCTCAGTCAAGTCTGTGCATCTCTCACATTTGTTTGAAAAATCATTCATGCACTGTGACTTTTATTTCTATAGGTCAATGCACACTAGTTATTCTTCTGCCTTATGTTTAGATTAACAGGGACTTAAGTCACTAAATGAACTAGAATTGAACATATGAAAGGTAGTCACGTGGCTCGAGGTATTTATCTACAGGCACACGATCCAAGGGAAATCTCAAATTGGAAAATCAGCCACGTGGATAGCAAACCTTCACCATCTGCCACGTGGACATCCAGCAGCACATCTGTTCAAACTTCCTTGGGCGGGAAAATGTTCTCCACACGCCCAGTCTCTCTCACGAGTCTATAAATAACTGCCTGATCGCTGAGTAGTATATAGAGAAGAAGTAGAAGATCAGAGAGTCCCAAGAATTCAAAAGAGAGAAGAGTCAGTAGCAATGAAGAGAAAGAGTGACGAGAAGGAGGGAATACAGGGGATCGGAGATTGGAGAAATTTTCAGAAAGCAGTGAGTGTCCAAGAGAGTTGTGAGAGGAGTCTAGTTTGTCTCGACTTCTTGATCAAATCCAGAGTCGTTCTGCTCAAAGAGAGCTACAGATTGTTTTGAGTTCTTATTTGATTTGGTTCTTGTTGTTTTCATTTCTACTACATTTTCTTAAGCTGTTTGTCAGTGGCAAGGAAGTATTCCTTGGAAGCAAGCTGTGAGGCTCAGCGGTCTCGGATCTATTCCCCAAAGCTGTGGATCAGCAGTTTGTAGGGATTGAATCCCCGAAGCTGTAGATCAGCGGATTCAAGCTGTAAGTTAGCAGTAATCCTTACTCAGTTGAGTAAGGGGTAGACGTAGATCTCTAGTTCGAGATCGAACCACCTAAAATTTCTTGTGCCTCTTGTGTGATTGCTATTGTTGGCTGTTAACTTTGTGCATCTACCTCGCTGAAGATCTCTTTTAATTCTGTTAGATATAATTATCTGGATTTTGCTCATAACTATCGAATTGTCAAGAGGTATATAAAAAGATGCTACTGGAAGGATGAGTTAAACCTATCTGAAAGGTAGTCATACTTGCATGAGTAGACTCTTTGAGTCACACCTCCGCCTTATATCTCTTCTACAACCAATTTGCCTTCTATTTGATAGCAATTTAATTTCTGCCATCGTATATAATTCTCCTTCAATCTCTTTACTGCTAGTCTATAACGAGCTAGATCTTTTGATTGTCGATCTCAGTTGTCTGAATTGATAGTGATTGGCAAAATATTTTAATTCCACATTTTAACGACTCACTTCTATGAATTTTGGGGTAAATCTATTCACCCCCCCTCTAAATCTTATTGTTCATCCATTCCAACACAGATTACAGAAATCGCTTAGCAGTCATAGGATGGCCGCTTACCAGTGCTTAGCGGTCTATCGCAAGGCCACTAGGTATCTCTGGCGGTCACAGAAAGATCGTTTCTTTCTGTCTATGGCAAACAATATAAAATCCGAAGAGCAAGCCAAATCTAAGTCAAATAGGTGCATAGAAAAATATGCCAGTAGGTAAATAAGGCCCGATGCAACTATATTAAAACATGGAGATGCATGGGTTTTAGTGAAATAAGCCAAAATTATTTATTTTCTTTTTAAGGGCAAGGTTCATGCATACTATGTTAACCCTATATGCGCAGTTATAACAAAACCTCAAATTCGTCATGTAGAATCAATGGAAATAGGAGGGAACAGAGATATTTTATCCCTAACACGTTAATTTAGCATTTTCATGAGATAACCTACCTTTGATTCGATCCCTAAACTTTGGATTTTAGACTGGAAGTAGACCCTAGTTCCTGCACGTCCTGTGCCAAACCAGCAACTTCCCGTCCTTCTATCTTCTGATCCTCTTGACCTAAATCTATGAAAATTGGAGGGTAGGTAGAAGATACAAAGGGTAACAAAAAGTTCTAAAAGACCAATTTCTAAATACCTCGATTTGGGCTTCTAATTTCCTGATCTTCACTAGACCGGTGCTCTGGTTCCTGTGCAGACTACAGCGAACCAGTAAATTTCAGATGCTCTATCTCTCTAATGGCTGGGTCTTCTAGCACAAAAATTTGAGGGAGGTTAGATAAAACTAAGGAGAACATAAAGTTCTAAAGAACTAACCTGAGAAGATGTCTCCTTACCTTGGAAATACATGAGCCAACATTAGGGTTCCCATTAGTCGAAGTTAGAGTCTATTTATAGAGTTCACCTAGGGTTTAAGAGATTAGATTGAACTTAGAGTCCTAAATTGGTATAGATTTAATCCCTAGAGAGTTCTAGAAAGTCTTCCATGCCAGGTAGCTTCGATCTAAGATGATTTGATCGTCAAAGATTCAAGCTTTTCACGTTTTCTCCCATTCAAGGAATCAGGAGGACCTAGCGATCATGGGAGGACCGCTAGAGTGGATCTGGCGGTCGCGCGATAGACCGCCAAGCTTCATAAAATCCAAAATTTTTGGATTTTCGTATTATCTCTTATTTACCCATAATTGATGTATAGATCTCATTTTAAATCCGTAAATTATCCAATTTACGTTTCCATTTATGGGTTTGGGTCAAAAAGTCTTGGAATTAGGTTTTTGGGCCTATTTGAGTTGGGCTTAACCCTTTGGTTAATATAGCGCCTTTAAATGGATTAAAATAATCCTTCATTCCTTTTAAGAGCCCATTTAAGCCTTTTAAATTGCTTAGTAACCACGTTTTAATCCCGAAAAATTCATAGAAAATTCCTGGGCATTACATCCTCCCCCACATAAAAGAATTTGGTCCTGAAATTCAATACGTGTGATTGATAAGGAGAGTGTACTTACAATTGAATAGCTTCGGGAACTATTTGCGCATGGCTTCTTCTATTTTCCATGTTGCTTCGTGTGGCCAAGATTTGCTCGATTGGACTTTGACCATGCGAATAGTTTTATTTCAAACTTGACGTACTTCTCGTTCAATTATTTTGATTGGCTTTCTCTCATACGTCAAATCCTTTTTAATCTCTAGGTTGTCATAAGTTATAATATGTAATGGATCGGGGACGTACCTTTTGAGCATTGACACATGAAATACGTCATGGACTCCAGCTGATTGAGGGGGCAAAGCTATTCGATACGCGACTTCACCAACCCTTTCGAGAATTTCAAAGGGGCCAATGAATCGTGGAGTGAGCTTACCTTTGATGCTGAACTTTCGAATACCTCGACCCGGAGAAACCTTAAGGAATACATGGTCTCCTACTTGGAATTCCAGGTCGCGTCTTCTGTTATCAGCATATGATTTTTACCTGTCTTGAGCCATCTGAAGTCTCTCCCGAATAAGCTTTCTCTTCTCGGTAGTATCCCTAATGATGTCGGGGCCAAGAAATTATCTTTCTCCTACTTCATTCCAACATATAGGTGAGCGACAGCTTCTTCCATACAATGCCTCGAACGGTGCCATTTGTATACTACCTTGGTAGCTATTATTGTAGGCGAATTCCACTAGAGGCAAGTGGTCGTGCCAACTTCCTCCAAAATCAATAGCACATTCCCGGAGCATATCTTCTACTGCTTGATTCGTTCTTCCAGTCTGACCATCAGTTTGTAGATGGAATGTTATGCTAAAGGTCAGTCGGGTCCCTAATGAATGCTGTAGACCCTTCTGGAATTGTGATGTGAACCGAGAGTCTCGGTCAGATATAATGGTGACAGGGACACCATGTAGTTTAATAATTTCCTTCATGTATAGTGCTACTAATACATCCACAGACCATCAACTTTTGATTGGTAGAAAATGTGCAGATTTAGTCAATCGGTCAATAATCACCCATATACCATCGTGTCCACCTCTCATCTTAGGTAAACCCATGATGAAATCCATCCATATACATTCCCATTTCCACTCAGGAATATCCAAGGGATGTAGTTTCCTGGCGGGCTTTAAATGTTCTACCTTTATCTGCTGACAACTGAGCCAGCGAGATGCAAAGTCTGCTACTTCTCTTTCCATATTGGGCTACCAGAAATTTAATTTTAAGTCTTGGTACATCTTGATAGTATCAGGGTGAATAGCATACCTTGATTTATGAGCTTCTTCCATGATCAACTTCTTAGTGTCGGTATGATCTGGCACACATATTTGATTTTTGAACAATAATCTTCTGTCAGTTGAAATGGAGAATTCTGACCTTTGATCAATATTGGCCTTGATCTCCATCAATATGGGGTCATTTCCTTGTAATTTGACTAGATCTTCAATCAATGAAGGTTATGTCATTATATTCGCAATTATACACCCTTCCTCTTCTTTACCACATCGAGATTCAAACGAGCAAAATCCTCGATAAGACAAGTCGTACCTTTCTTGAGGCTTGCTAGTGTTGCCATTAGTCTTCTGCTAAGAGCGTCAGCTACAACATTTACTTTGCCTGGATGATATTGGATAGTAAAGTCGAAGTCTTTGAGATACTCCAACCATCTGCATTTCCTCATGTTCAATTCCTTTTGGGTGAAAAGGTATTTCATACTTTTATGATCTGAAAATATAGTGAACTTTTCCCCATAGAGGTAGTGTCGCCAAATTTTCAAGGTAAATATAACCGCAGTTAGTTCCAGATCATCCATAGGGTAATTTTCTTCATGGTGCTTTAACTGCCTTGATGAATAGCAAATCACCTTTCCATTTTGCATAAGAATGCATCCTAGGCCAATGCCAGATGCATCGGTATAGACTTCAAAGCCATCGCCCTCAATGGGTAGTGCCAATATAGCGACCGTAGTGAGATGATCTTTAAGTGTTAGGAAACTTTCTTCGCAATCCTTTGACCATATAAAAGGGTTTTTCTTTCTTGTAAGTCTAGTCAAAGGGACGGTGATTTTAGAGAAATCCTTAATGAATCGCCTATAATAACAAGCCAGACCCAGAAAACTTCTAACTTCGGACACGGTCATCGGCCGGCTCCAATTCTTAACAGCTTCCACCTTAGAAGGATCGACATTGCTACCTTCCTTTGAAATAATATGGCCAAAGAAAGAGACCTCCTTCAGCCAGAACTCACACTTGTTAAGCTTTGCGTAGAGTTGATGCTCTCTTAGGGTTTGCAAGGCTATTCTTATGTGTTCTTCATGTTCCTACTTAGTATTGGAGTATATAATTAAGAATATCATCAATGAAGACGACCACAAATCGGCCGAGATAAGGTCTGAAGACATTATTCATAAGTTGCATAAATGGCACCGGGGCATTAGTTAACCCGAACGACATTACCACGAATTCGTAGTGCCCATATCTGCTCCGGAAAGCAGTCTTGTAAATATCTTCATCTTTGATCTTGAGCTGATGATAACCTGACCTGAGGTCTATCTTGGATAAATATTCTGCTCCAGAGATTTGATCAAAGAGCTCATCAATACGTGGCAACAGATATTTGTTCTTGATAGTGAGTTGATTTAGTCGCCGATAGTCGATACATAGCCTGAGAGATCCATCCTTCTTCATGACAAATAAAACTAGCGCACCCCAAGGGGATGTGCTAGGTCGAATGAAGCCCTTGTCTAATAACTCCTGAAGTTGTTTCTTCAATTCTTTGAGTTCTGTAGGGAGTTATTGAAACTGGTGCTGCTATAGGGACGGATTCAACGGAGAAGTTTACTTCCCTTTTGGGTGGTAAACCGGGTAAATCCGATGGGAATACATCGAGAAACTCATTCACAATAAGAATATCCTCTAAGATGATTTCCTTGGACTCGGTAATGATTACGGAAGCAAGAAAAGCTTCGCATCCTTGCGAAATGAGTTTGCAACTATGAAGAGATGATATAATGGCAGTATGCTTCCTGTATTTGATACCAAGGAAAGAAAATCACGGGAGACCTGATTTATGAAAAGTGATTCTCCTATTGTGACAATTTATATAGGTGTCGTGGCCAACGAGCCAATCTACACCTAGTGTAGTGCCCATGAATTTTATCACAATTTATAATATATTTTGGCTAATGCGTGAAATATTCATTGCTTGTGTTTGAATAATATTTTGTTTTAACTAATAAAATATGTTGACTAATCTTTGTTAAAAAAAAGAAAAAAAAGAGAAGATACTTTAATAAATTCTCCTTAATTATAAACTAATTTTGAGTAATTAAAATTATGTAATTCAATTTATCTCGTCCATATTTTATAAATAATAATATGGTTGTCACATGGGTTTTATCCATTTTATGAGAGAGAGAAAATATCACGTACATATATATCTATATATAGAATATAGAAGTAGTGTGTATCATAGTACATTTAATGCATTAATACTCGTTACTATTCATTTTTTAAGGTTACTATTCATTTTGAGGGTGTTTTTCATTTTATGAGTTTTTATTTATTTTACATTTTTTTATGATAGAGTAAATCGAGGTGATAAATGGGTAATAATTAGATTTTTTAAATCCATTTTATATTGTGAGATATACATTTTTAAAGTGGCACGTGAATAGTGATTATCGTTTCCACATTCTGTGCGTAACTATTTCTTCCGAGATAACTCTTGTGTGCGAGATTCTCTCCAGAGTTGACTGATTCTGAGCATCTCTTTGCCATTGGATCTAGGGTCATTGTATTAAGGGTTTAGATCTAAACCCCCTGTTAGTAATCCTATAAAACCACAATCGAAGGAGGTTAAACCCCTTTTGCTCATCTTTTTCCCTGCACACCGTGGAAACATGTTCTCTGTTCGTAGAAAGTAAGAGAGGTGTGAACCCCCCCCCCCCACTCTTGTTCCTACCGTGAGTGAGTGGGTTAGGAGGCGAGGCAGGCCAGAGCGCTTACGAGGAGGATTGCTAGCTGGGCTAGCATTGGTAGCAGGCGTGGTCAGCGGGGTGTTTGCTTCGAGGAGTGCTTTCCTCTGGATTTTGGATTTTTTTCTTCATTGAGGCAAGTTTCTAAACTTCAAAATTGTCCCTTTGGCATGTTCTAGTTTACTCAGGAGGTTGTATTATACGAGCCCAAATGTCTATTTTGGTTTTTGTTAAGATTCTATTTTTGCTCGGCCAAAAAAAAAACCCCAATATGTTAATGATATCATGCAAGTATCAAATTGAATGGTTTTATACCTTTATATGGTGTTTGATTTCTTAGGTTTTTTGAAAGAAAAATATATATATATATATAATTATGAAATAAAATAGATAAACAAGAGAAATAGGGTTTTTGATAATTTTTGGGTTTTCCATCTATTTATATGTTTTGCATGATGATTGATTGAGTTTTAGTGAAGATGGTTTTTATGCTCTGACCTAAGGTCGATGCACATTTTGTATTGCTCAGACTAACGTCAATGCACATTTTGTATTGCTCTGACCCAGGTCGATGCACATTTTGTATTGCTCAGACTAAGGTTGATGCACATTGTGTATTGTTCTGACCCAGGTCAATGCACATTTTTTATTGTTTTGTCCCGGTTTCCAGCAACTCAGAAAAAATATATTTTGAGAGGCCAAATTAATTTATAAAAATTTGAAAAATTGGAAAATGATAGAATACCACGTTAATTATTCACTGTAAAATTTTTGTGCTCACAAAAAATCTGCAATCATAGTTATGAGTTATTTTCTATGCATGTGTGGCCTAAATATATACCTGTTTTCTAAATTTCAGAAACCTGCAAATAAAGTGTTTTAAAAGACCATTTTGATTCAGAAAAATCTTAAAAATTTGGAAATGATAAATGAGTAAGTTGGCAATTTACTATAAAAATTCGTGTTTATTAAAATTCCGTGCTTATAATTATGAACTGTTTTATACGCATGTGTAGCTTGGAAATAAGCTTGTTTCAGTTTTCAAAAATCTGAAACCTATTGTATTCCTGAAATCTGTGGAAAAATTAAGCATTTATATTGCCTATATAGACACTGTTGCCATAGAAGGGTCTGGAGCCAAACTATAGAAATGCCCCTATGGGGAGGCTCAATCTATTCTGGCCTTGAGGGCACGAGGTGAAATCCTGGAGGTCGATAAATTCTACTGGTTAAGGTGGGAAGGTATCACGTCCCGAGCCTTTATTACAATGGAAGACCAACTTGGGGAATCGTGAACAGCCGGCATGGTAAGTCTCTTGCGAGCAAGAACGATCAGAGAGCAAGACAATCACACATAAAAATGTAATTGCACAATAATTTACTTAAACTCCAACTTTATTTCATTAATAAGCCAAATATTCTAATACAATAACTTTTCAAACTTCATTAATCCATCAGACTCAAGGAAAAAGAAAATTACAAAGACTCGATCTAAACAATATTGACTTTCCTAAGTCTTCACTCTCATTTTGATAAGACTTTCTGATGTGAAACGGGATTGGGAGGGGGTGGCCTTCTTCTTCCTTCTGCCCGAAGTCGCGCTATAGCCTCCTAGCGCGTTCATGAAGAACGCGCTATATCGTCCTAGCGCGTTCTCAGGCAGCAGCAGAACGACGATCTTTGCCTTTGGGGCGCCCGTGGAAGACTCCGGGGGAGTGAATCACGGTGGAGAAACACTTTGGAAGATGGGTAACACACGATGGAACTTAACAAACACATGAGGGGCCCTAAACATAGATTAAACTAACCTAATACTAGCTAGGATAACTTGTTGAAGGTGGATGCGGGGGTGGGCGATGGGGGAGAAAGGGTGGCGTGGCAGAGCGTGCTAGGACCATGAGGGAGTTTGGCTGGGGCCTCTCACCCGATCCCATCGCAGGACCGGTGCAACCGAGCTCCGTCTTGGCATTGGCAGCATCATTGGCGGTGGTGGATGGTGGCGATCGTTGGTGGAGGAAGAACGGAGCCCCGAATGGGGCCTCACACCAGACCCCGTCTCAGGGCCGATGCACCCGGAACTTCGAACGTCCTCCATTGAAAGGGAAATAGGGAGGATTAGAAGAAGAGCATGGGCATCGCACCCGAAGAGGGGAGGAGGGAGGGGATTCCAAAGATTTGGGGGGAGATAGCCATGCTATACTCAAACTCTTTCAAACATTCATTTCTTTCTCTATTGCTTAATCAAACGAGATGGGAGTACATATATAGAGAAATGGGAAGACAAAACGATGCAAGAACATTGATTACATCCATGGAAAACAGTGGACATTGAAGACTTTCGGAGTTCCAAGCGTCGGGAAGTTGGACCGTCTGCAGTCGAGCTTCTGGCTGAGATCGCGCTAGGGACACCTAGCGCCTTCTTCAGGTTGCGCTATCCAAAGGTAGCGCGTTCATCAATGGCCCAGTAGCTTCCACGATCAGCTTTGGCCTGGCAGCTCACTTGATTTTCATCAAACCCCTCCACTTTGGAAGGTTCGTCCTCGAACCTAGTAGCTCAAGATCCCAGTCTGTGAGAACAGGCTGGTTCCCTAAGCTCTGATACCATTTGATGTGAAACGGGATTGGGAGGGGGTGGCCTTCTTCTTCCTTCTGCCCGAAGTCGCGCTATAGCCTCCTAGCGCGTTCATGAAGAACGCGCTATATCATCCTAGCGCGTTCTCAGGCAGCAGCAGAACGACGATCTTTGCCTTTGGGGCGCCCGTGGAAGACTCTGGGGGAGTGAATCACGGTGGAGAAACACTTTGGAAGATGGGTAACGCACGATGGAACTTAACAAACACATGAGGGGCCCTAAACATAGATTAAACTAACCTAATACTAGCTAGGATAACTTGGTGAAGGTGGATGCGGGGGTGGGCGACGGGGGAGAAAGGGTGGCGTGGCAGAGCGTGCTAGGACCATGAGAGAGTTTGGCTGGGGCCTCTCACTCGATCCCATCGCAGGACCGGTGCAACCGAGCTCCGTCTTGGCATTGGCAGCATCATTGGCGGTGGTGGAGGGTGGCGATCGTTGGTGGAGGAAGAACGGAGCCCCGAATGGGGCCTCACACCCGACCCCGTCTCAGGGCCGATGCACCCTGAACTTCGAACGTCCTCCATTGAAAGGGAAATAGGGAGGATTAGAAGAAGAGCATGGGCATCGCACCCGAGGAGGGGAGGAGGGAGGGGATTCCAAAGATTTGGGGGGAGATAGCCATGCTATACTCAAACTCTTTCAAACATTCATTTCTTTCTCTATTGCTTAATCAAACGAGATGGGGGTACATATATATGGAAAGGGGAAGACAAAACGATGCAAGAACATTGATTACATCCATGGAAAACAGTGGACATTGAAGACTTTCGGAGTTCCAAGCGTCGGGAAGTTGGACCGTCTGCAGTCAAGCTTCTGGCTGAGATCGCGCTAGGGACACCTAGAGCCTTCTTCAGGTCGCGCTACCCAAAGGTAGCGCATTCATCAACGGCCCGGCAGCTTCCACGATCAGCTTTGGCCTGGCAGCTCGCTTGATTTCCATCACTTTCATTCGCTCTCGGACCCGCTACTTGTATAACTCGAATCCGAATTCGTATCACTTCCATCTCCTGAAAAGATTAGAAAATATGTCACGAGCACACTTGCCCAGTAGGTATCTTCGCATCAACATGAAGGCACTATTAAAGTGATTAGCATTTTAGCTCTAAAGAAATAAGGTAAAATCATGCGAATGCGATAAATCATGCGATTACTAAAGTAACAAAGATGATCATGTAAGATAGAATGAGCAAGTATGAACTATCAATAATATAATAAGAATATGATATGGCCTTTCATGAACAAGAATGTACTAGAAAGTCATGTATTAATCAAGAATGTACTCTTCACTTAGTAGCAAGTACTTCATGAATTTCTATGGAATATCATGTAACAAGCTACAAAGTCATGTACGTGTCGTGGATTGTCACTTCACGATGCCGTGGATCTTCACTTATTTATAGAGAAAGTACTCCCAGCGTAATGCGAAGCCAGTAGCATCATACCCCATGGTTTATAATAGTATGTTTTCGACAATCAGTCGAGGGGACTAGCATAGAGCCCTTGAACACAATCAGTGTTCGATCGCATCTTCAAGTATAAATCAAGCTACTTCCACGCATGTAAACAATATGGCCAAGAATATACAATTTCAACAATAGGTTCATAATAGAGTAATCAATCATAAGAATGCTTCCATTTGAAACAAGGATTTTCAAATAACATATTAAAACTAGGTTATGCCATGGAAATAATTCAGCAGCCTAATGGTATGTTTCTTAACTTTCATAATTTAAGATTAAGTATCTTGAACAATATGACAAGTCCTATACTATCAATAATCCATCTAAGAACTTTAAAATATCAACCCTTAGGTCAAACCTTGGGTTCAAGTACTGTGACGGTCAATTAATGGGCCGTTACATGAACGTGACGATCTATAATTGGGCCGTTAGAATGGCTGAATCCAGAAAGAACAAACTTGGACTCAGTATATGTGATGGTTGTATATTGGACCGTTAGATGGGCCTGACGGTCTAGTATTAGGCCGTTACACAGTCAAAACCAGAAAACATCGATAGTGCTTTCTAAACAATTGGATTTTAATGGTACAACCAACTCGACGTCCTAGTGGGAATCCCTAGCTCACGGAGAATTACGGAGGCCTTGAAACCAGATTTCCTAGTCCGTTGGAAGGAATATCCAATAGAGAGGACCTCAAGTCCAAGAATATGTTCCTATGTGCAAAGTGTGAACTAATGGTCATATACCGGAATATATGCCATATACTTAGAGAAATTGACTCTATAGTGATGAGAAAAGAGTGAAACAGTGATAAATCAACATTTAAAATCTCACCAATATAACTTGGAAATCATGGATTTAATACAAAATATAAGATCTTGGCTTGAAGCTAGCATATGCTTAAAAATAGGTTTAAGTATTCACAACCACGCATTTAGGATCATGAAACAGTCAACAAACTTTGAGTCATGAAAATAGGTTAAAATCTAGCTAACTAGGCTTTCATACATAAGTTAATTGGACTGGTGTCAATCCTGTCTCGGGTTAACAGAACACAGACTCTGACAGTCTATGTCCGGTGCGTCATAGTAATGTGACGGCTTATCGTGGAGCCGTCAGAATGTTGTGACACTCTGCTCGTGGTCCGTCAGAGTTCTTATGAAAACATAAGTCTCACAGAGCATGTGACGGCTTATCGTAAGACCGCTAGATGACTGTGACGGTCGATCTATAATCCGTCAGAGCACTGCTGATAGTAAATAGAATAAGAAGATTCCAAGGTTTTAACTAACATCATGTCTGGAAATCATATATAAACTTCCACATGATAGAACAAAGGTTAAACTAACACTATGCATGGGTTTTCTGTTAATTGACAAGAAGGATCCTTTTTTAACTTAGTTAGGGCTAAGAATATGCATGCATGATATACAAGTTCATACGTCCTATTAAACATGAAATTCTTCACATATAAAGCATAAAATCGAGCAAAACAAGAGGGCTTTTACTCCTATCATGATATTCTTTCCATTCATGAGATAATCTACCTCTTTACTGGGCTTTCAACTTCCAATTTGGGACTGCAAGATACGTCGTAGTTCTTTCCTTCCAGTGAGTTTTTAGCAACTTCACATTGCTCTAACTCCTCAATCTCTTGACCTAAGGACGTGAAATTTTGAGGGTAAGAAGGTGAAACTAAGGGGAACAGAAAGTTTTAAAGACACTTAGACTAATTACCTCATTTTGGTGCTCTAATATCTTGATCTTAGTAGACTTTTGCTCAGATTCCTAGATTGCTATGGTCGAACCAGCAACTTTGGAAGCTTCAAACTTCTTGTGTAGTTGATCTCCTAGCACGAAATTTTGGAGAAGATTAGTCCTATGTATAAGGAACAAAAAGTTCTAAAGAACTTACCCGAAATACTATCTCCTTACCTTAGTTCCACGCGAGTCGATGTAGGGGTCACGCAGGTCAAAACTAGGGTCTATTTATAGGTTCTAGCTAGGGTTTGAGGATTAGATCAATTCTAGAGTCCTTGTTTAAAGTATAGATCGACTTCTAAGAGTCCTTAACATGTTTACTAGTCCTCCCATCTCGATCCCAAAGAGATAAACTAGCAATAATCTAATCTTTTTGCTCTTTCTTCCATTCACGGAACTGATAGAGCGTAACGGTCTAATCTTGGCGGGTTACATGCCTGTGGCAGTCGCACGATAGACTGCTACATCCACTGTGCGCAGAATTCAACTTAATTCAAACTCTTTCATTTGTTTTATCCATATAATTATCTATAAAAGTGTGTTTATCCTTAAAATTCGTGAATAGGCTAAATAGCCTTCTAGAATATGGGCCAAACTTAATGGGCTTGGTCCTTAAACCTTTTGGGTTTTATTTATCAAAGCTAGATTAATTATTCAACATACTTGGGCCTTATAATCAATTTAAGTTTTATAATTCCTAGTAATTCCAGAAAATTCTTAAAATAATCCAGAAATTATTTATATAAATTTTAATGCACTACATTCTCCCCCACTTAGAAGAAATTGGTCCCCAAATTCATGGATTATATGGAGAGTGTACTTACAGTTGAATAATTCTAAGAATCTTTTCCGCATGGCTTCTTCTGTTTCTCAAGTTGCTTCGGACGGCCATGATTTCTTCCATTGAATTTTCACCATAGGAATTGCTTTATTCCTTAGTTGACGCACTTCCCATTCTAGAATCTTTATTGGTGTTTGCTCGTACGTCATATCCTTCTGAATCTCTAAATTATCGTAAGTGATAACATGGTAAGGATCATATATATACTTTTTCAGCATAGAGACGTGAAATACGTCATGAACTCCTGCTAATTATGGAGGTAAAGCTAATCTATAAGCCACTTCACCGACCCTTTCAAGAATTTCAAATGGGCCAATGAACCCTGGAGTTAGCTTGCCTTTGATGCCAAATCATCGAATACCACGACCCGCAGAAGCCTTTAGATGCACATGATCTCCTACCTGAAACTCCAAGTCGCGCCTTCGATTATCAGCATAAGATTTTTGCCTATCTTGTGCCACCTGCAATCTTTCTTGAATGAGCTTAATTTTCTCTGAAAAAATCCCTGGTAATGTCGAGGCCTAGAATTTGCAGGTCTCCTATTTCATTCCAACATATTGGTGATCTACAACTTTTTCCATATAAAGTTTGAAAATGTGCCATCTGTATGCTGGCCTGATAACTGTTGTTAAATGCAAATTCTACCAAAGGCAAGTGATCGTGCCAACTTCCTCCAAAATCAATAGCACAAGTCTTGAGCATATCTTCTACCACCTGATTTGTTCTTTCAGTCTGACCATCCGTTTGTGGATGAAATGATGTGCTAAAGTTCAGTCTAATCCCTAGTGAATGTTGTAGACCGTTCAAGAATTACGATGTGAATCTAGGATTTCTATCAGATATGATAGTGACAGGGACACCATGTAGCTTGAAATTTTCGTTCATGTATAAGGCTGCTAGAATGTCCACAGACCATCGACTTTTGATTGGTATGAAATGTGCAGATTTAGTCAATCGGTCTATGATTACCCATATGACGTCGTGTTCACCTTTTGTCTTTGGTAAACCCATAATGAAATCCATTCCTATACTTTCCCATTTCCATGCTGGAATATCTAAGGAATGTAATTTACCCGCGAGTCTAAAATGTTCTGCCTTTACTTGTTGACAAGTGAGACAGCGAGACACGAAATCAGCTATTTCCCTCTTCATATTGGACCACCAGAAATTTCTTTTGAGATCTTGATACATTTTTGTACCACCTGGATGAATAGTGTACTTGGATTTATGTGCTTCTTCTAGGATCAGTTTCTTCGTATCCTCATGATCTAGTACACACACTCGGCCCTTAAATTGCAATCTTCCATCATTGGAAATAGAAAAATCCGGCCTCTGTTCTATGTTGGCTTTAATCTCCAGTAATACGGGATCATCATTTTACAGCTTGACCAGATCTTCTATTAATGTAGGTTGAGCTTGAATATTAGTTATGAAATAATCTTCTTCCTTCATGTCAATATCTAAGTTTAACTGAGCAAATTGAAGAATAAGATTAGTCATACTAATCATAAGACTTGATAGCTTTCCCATTGGCTTTCTGCTGAGTGCATCTGCTACAGTATTAGCCTTGCTAGGATGATATTGAATAGTAAAATCAAAGTCTTTGAGATATTCTAACCATCTCCTCTGCCTCATATTTAACTCCTTTTGAGAGAATAAGTATTTCAAGCTTTTGTGGTCCGAGTAGACTGTGAATTTCTCTCCATAGAGATAATGACGCCAAAGTTTTAAGGCAAAATTGACAGCAGTCAATTCCAAATCATGCACACGATAGTTTTCCTCGTGACGTTTCAACTGTCTTGAAGAATAACAGATTACCTTTTCATTCTGCATGAGGACGGACCCTAAGCCAATGCCAGACGCATCCGTATATACTTCAAATCCACCACCTTCCATCGGTAGTGATAGAATAGGAGCTGTAGTAAGATGATTCTTAAGAGTTTGAAAACTCATTTCACATTCCTTTGACCAGATGAAATGATTTTCTTTTCTTGTAAGTCTAGATAAAGGAACAACAATTTTTGAGAAGTCCTGAACGAACCTCCTATAATAACCAGCTAGACACAGAAAGCTCCTTACTTCTGATACAATGGTTGGCCGGCTCCAGTTTCTGACAGCTTCTACTTTAAAAGGATCCACAGTGATGCCTTCTTTTGAAATAATGTGGCCTAGGAATGAAACTTCCTTGAGCCAGAATTCACACTTGTTAAGCTTGGCATAGAGTTTATGTTCTCTATGTGTTTGCAAAGCTATCCTCAGATGTTCTTCATGTTCCTCTTTTGTCTTGGAATATACTAAGATGTCATCAATGAAGACAACGATGAACTGGTCCAGATATGACTGGAAAATATTGTTCATAAGTTGCATAAATGCTGCTGGGACATTTTTTAAGCCGAACGGCATTACGACAAATTCATAGTGGCCATAACGACTTCAAAAGGTAGATTTATAAATGTCTTCCTCTTTAGTTCTAAGCTGATGATAACCCGATCTGAGGTCAATCTTGGAGAAATACTCTACTCCTGAAAGCTGATCGAAGAGCTCATCAGTACGCGGCAACGGATACTTGTTTTTGATTGTGAGTTTATTCGGTCGCCAGTAGTCAATGCAAAGCCTGAGAGAGCCATCTTTCTTCTTGACAAAAAGAATCGGAGCACCCCAGGGGGATGTGCTAGGTCTAATGAAACCCTTATCTAATAATTCCTGCAACTGCCTCTTTAGTTCCTTAAGTTCCGTAGGGGACATCCTGTAAGGGGCTATAGAAACATGTGCTGCTCCTGGAATGAGTTTGATGGTGAAGTTTACTTCTCTCTCGGGTGGTAAACTGGTTAATTCGGGTGGAAACACATCTGGGAACTCATTTACAATAGAAATATTTGCTAGGATGATTTCCTTGGACTCGGTAACAATGATAGAAGCAAGAAAAGCTTCACATCCTTGCGAGATAAGTTTGCAAGCGTGAAGAGAGGATATGATAGTGGGATGTTTCCTATACTTGATGCCAAGGAAAGAAAATCTTGGAAGACCGGATTTTTGAAAGGATATAATCCTATTTCGGCAGTTAATATCAGCATCATGATCTATAAGCCAATCTACCCCTAAGATGGGATCATAACCTTTCATGTCAAGGCATACTAAGTTTGTGGGGAGATTGTGACCTTCTACTATTACCTCACTATCAGGATAATACTTGGTAAGCTTTGTTCTAGAGCCTAAGGGTGTGGTAACAGTATGATCTGAAGGTAGGGAAACTTATGTAATTGGTAATGTTTTTGCAAAAGTAGTGGAGATAAAAGAATGAGAGGGTCCAGTATCAAATAGCATAAATGTAGGACGGGAATAAATTTGAAGGGTACCTTCCATAAGCCCACCATCCCTAGGTGCTTCTTCTTCTTCTTCTAGAACAGCATTGAGGCGAGCCTGCCTCCTACATCCACCACCAGATGATTGATCCTTCATAAGGGGGCAATCTGGCATACGATGCTCCCTACTTCCACAACGTAGACAAGCACCATGGCGCTTCCAACATTCTTCAGCCGAATGGCCGAACTTCTTACAAAATGTGCAAGACGCCATGACTTGCTCCTTCTCCTCCTTGACTTTCTTGTTCTTCTGGAAACTTTCACCGTTCCCGCTCCTGGATCTTTTCTTACTATCACGGCTTTTGTAAGGTTCTGTGATGCTGAATTTCTCCTTCTTATAACGCCGATAAGATCGTCGGCTAGACTCTTCTCCTTTACCTTTCAATTTCTCGACCTTCACTAAGGTCCTTTCACATAAATATGCCCGCTGAACCATCTCCGCATAGGTACGGATGTTTTGGGTCCCGAGCTGCTGAATGAAACTGGGTCGTAACCCGTCCATAAACCGATTAGCATTCAATAAATCGGTACTGATTAAATGCGGTGCATAGGGTGCTAGCCTAGAGAATTGAAGTTCATACTCCGTGATTGTCATCATTCCCTGACGAAGAGAGGCGGAATCCATAGCCTTTCTTTCTTTAACATGTTCAGAAAAGTACTTAGCACGAAATAGAGTGAGAAAACCGTCCCATGTATGAGGTGCATCAGCCGGAGGTGTAGGTACTGATTTCCACCATGTGCGTGCATCTTTATTGAGTTGAAATGTTGCAAGACAAACTTTTTCTTGATCCGTGCATTGGATAACATCGAAGATGCGATTCATCTCATCTATCCTGTTTTCTACCTCATCCGGATTAGAAGAACCGTAGAAACGCGGAGGGTTTAAGCTTCGAAAATTACGATGCAAGTCACCAGCCCTCGCCCCTGCGCCTGCTTGGGCCATAGTTTGTAATGCCTGAGTAAGGCCGGCAACCGTTTGTTGCATGCCACACCAATCTACACGATGAGCCATTGTAATAATGAGGTACCTAAGAGAAATAACATATTGTTACGGTGCTAGGCCCAGATACAGAGGGGGGTGAATATATCCTTCTACGAATAATGCCCAAATAAAAACTCAGATGCTAGACGCAATCACAGAATAAAACTAATTCAATTAAACTTATAAGCAAGCACATGGAGCGCGCCTATCCAAGCATCTAGCGGAAGCAAACACACAAAGCAAACCACTGCTCAATAGATTTTTAGGTGGTTCGGTCCTCCAGACCTACATCCACCCCTCACTCCCAACCGGAGTGAGGCTTCACTAGCAAACGCTAGAACCAAGCAGACTCAGTCTGCGAACAAGGTGCTGCCACACAGCTTGACCAGGGGAACAGCCTCCCCTCTTCCTCCCAACCGGAGGGACACCCCAAGTGACTCCCAGCCACTTGGAAACCAGAGACCGAAGTCTCTCTTCCTCCAGACCAGGAGGGAACCCGCTAGTGACTCCTAGTCACCAGCAACCAGAGGTCGCGGACCTCTCTTCCTCCAACCGAAGGGACCCCTGGACTTGCAAGCCACAAGCCCAGAACCGAAGACAAGTCTTCCTTCTCCTGAATCCACAGGAGGAACCCGATCCCCAGCAGGGCAATCGGAAGAATAAGGCTAACCAAAGAAACAAAAGAAAAAATAAAGAAACATAAAAAACACAGCAACAAAAGTTGGAAATGAAACACAAGAGATGTAGCTCTCAATGAGCATAGTCGTTCTGGATTTGATCCACGAACAGACTGAACTGATCTGCAATAGACTCTCTCCTCCTCTTCTTTTCTTCCTCTTCTTTCTGCTTCTCTTTCTTCTCTCTTTCTTCTCACTTCTCACGAGCACTATCTCTCTCTTTTCCTTCTTCTGCTCTCTTCTTTTCTTTCTTTTCTTCACTGGATCGAAGACCTCTCTGCACTCTACTTTTTCTTCACAGCTTCTATTCTCTCAACTTCGATCAGCCTCCTTCAAACAATGGAGACTACCCTTTATAGCAGCTCGAGCAGGGGCAGCACTGGGCGCGTGTGGCCTCCACATTTCCCGCCCAAGTATTTGGCCACGTGTCAGCATCTCAGCTCCTTGGATCACGTGCCAGACATTTCTTTGGTTCACGTGCCAGAACACCTGCAAGAGTAACTGAGGAGTTCAGTCGATGGACAAAATTAACACAGGCTGTACATAGTTCAGCAATGTATAGACTTATAGATTTCAATACAGCAAGTGTGTACAGTGTGAGGGAGTGTATAGACTTAGAAGTCTTCATGCGAGCTCAGTGTATATACTTGCTGAAGAATGCATTATCATAATAGGAAGGAGTGTATAGACTTCTGTGAAATGCATGAATGAATCGAGTGTGTAGACTTACTAATGCAAGCACAGGCTGTACACACTTTGTTTACGTGCGAGAGAACACAGTGTACAGACTTTCCTATGAAGAACAATGCATGAATGCAGTGTATAGACCTGGTGTTAACATGCATGAGAACCAATGTACAGACATGCTGTCCTTGCAGCTGACGACTCCAGTGTATAGGCTTGCTGAGGGAGAGACTGTACAGACTTGAAGCAAAGCAGGGCAGTCGAGTGTATAGACTACACGATGTGTAGACTTTAGCCAAAGAAACGGCTGTACAGACTTTAACTCAACAGCGATGAATAGACTCTGAATCAAGGCAGGCTGTACAGACTTGAAGAGTAAGCCAGTGTATGGACTTCAAAAGCTTGAAGGCCTAATGTACAGACTTTGAAGAGTCTGAACCAATGTACAGATTTGTAACGCTTGAGGACCGATGTATAGACTTAGGAGCATATGAAGCCAATGTACGGACTTGCCGATGCGAGGCCAATGTACAGACTTTAAAGGCTGTGAATAGCAAGGCATGCTATACAGACTTGAAACCTATGAAGACGATTGTATAGACTTTGCCTTAGAAACGAGTGTATAGACTTGAGGTTCTGAATGAAGGTAAGGTGTCAATGTACAGACTTGCCATGGTTGTATGGACATTGAAGCTGCAAGCAATGTACAGACTTGGAGAGTTGAAACCAATGTACAGACTTGACGAAATGAAGACCACTGTATAGACTTCCTTCGGCACAAAGGCAGCTTAACAATGTACAGACTTGATTGAAATGAAGTCTGTACAGACTTGAATGTTCACAGTGTATAGAGTTTGAAGCAAGTGACCAAGGCGATGTGTAGACTTTACCCAATGTACAGACTTGGTGGTCTTGAACGTAGGTAAAGCAAAGCAATGTATAGACTTGCCACCGACCAATGTATAGACTTGCTCATACGAGTGAACAGGTCGATGTACAGACTTGGCTAATGCTTGAAGCACAGTCCACTGTATAGACTTGATGCCTTGAAGGCGATGTACAGACTTTGTTGCGGCTAGTGGCTGTACAGACTTAGGCAAAGTGCACACTTTGAACGCCTATGATGTACACACTTCAATTGAAGTGCAAACGGCTGCACAGACTTGAATGAGACGCTGCATGAGACGATGCAGCTACAGTGATGAACAGACTTTAGGTGAAGACCAATGTATGGACTTCGAATATGAAGATGCTAAGAAAGACGATCCAGCGTATAGACTTTGAAGAAATGAGGCAATGTGCATACTTGCTGAGTTGACGCTGCAGCCCAATGAGTTGACGCTGCAACGTATATACTTTGCGTTCAACTGAGGATGTATAGACTTGCTGAGTTGACGCTGCAGCCCAATGAGTTGACGCTGTATAGACTTTGTCTTCCAGCGTATAGACTTGATGAATGCATGAAGACATTGAATAAGACCCAGCAATGTGTAGACTCTACAGTGAATGCATGACCCAATGTACACACTTGATGCAATGCATGCCGATGTACATACTTTAGTTGAAGTCAACCGAAGAGTGTATGTTCTTTATGAATCCATATCCCAATACCAGTGTACAAACTTGATCGAATGTCTAGACTTTGCATGAACAGTCGATGTGAAGACTTCACATGAAGATAGTTTGTACGTGTGTGCTGGCAGTGTATAGACTTGGAGAGCGACCAAATAGGATGTGTAGACTTGCACAAATAGACAGCATAACTGAATATGCTTTATGCAGCAGATAAAATGACTAACATAAAACATACAATGCTATAAATTTATTAAACTAACTGAACAGCAATACAATGCTTTGATAATCAGACTGAACATCAGAATATGCAATGCTTGACTGAACATTTGAAAAAGACTGCATTATGAACAGAAAATGACTGAATATCAACATGATGACTCACACAGCAAGATGACTCACAGTGATTAACTCACATCAAAAACTAATCATCAAAACCATCATCAAAACCACAGGGGCACAACAATCTCCCCCTTTTTGATGATGGCAACACTTTCAACACATTGAGTCATTCTGATGATGTGAGGCATTCTGATGACTCAAATTATTCTCCCCCTTTGACTTCATCAAAAAAAAATAGTTTGAGAAATGAAAGCATGTATAAAAATTCAGTCAATTTCTCCCTCTTGCAAGAACATAATTCTCCCCCTTTGGCAAACAATCTCCCCCTTTGGTATAGTCAGGATGAACCATGGGAAGGGGTGAATGCAGATGCCGATACCAAAATGCAAGATCTTCCCCTTTAAGAGTTTCTATGTAGCATGATGCATATGACATGGAAGCTCCCCCTCAATAAGTGGAATCTTATGAGATAGATGAGAAGGAGACCACAGGGGCAAACAAGGAGAAGTTCAGGTCAATGAACCAAGGACATGAGCAGAAGAGTTTCAATTAACAGATTTTTCAAGGATGCTCCAAACACAAGAAGTTCAGCCAGATTTTCAAAGAGATATCAATCTCATAAATCTAAAACATAAGTTTTCAAAGTCTTCCATTATAAGGGCTTATGAATGAGCTTTATTGAACAGCATGATTTAAACATGATGTATGCAGAGTTTATAAATAAATTTCTGTATTGATATCTAAAACCATGTTTTAATAAAAATGAACCAAGCCCTCATATTTATCTTGATTATCCTCCCTTTGTCTTACACAATCAAATTTATTGACTTCTTTCAGAATTACATGCACTAGTATTGAGATTAAGCAATTATGAAGTCAGATTATTTTGTCTAGGGTTGTAGCAATTTGATTTTAGCATCAATATTCAGAT
Organism: Amorphophallus konjac; assembly: GCA_022559845.1. NCBI lineage: Eukaryota > Viridiplantae > Streptophyta > Magnoliopsida > Alismatales > Araceae > Amorphophallus > Amorphophallus konjac. The sequence continues at coordinate 288,807,209 of CM040126.1, read as the reverse complement.
ATTGAGATATGTTCAACAATTTTTCATGCTACAAATTTTACGAGTAGTCTAATTCAGTGCACACCTTGTAACTAGAGGATATACCTTGATCAGAGGCCAATATCCCTAAGCACTTAGTGTGACTAACTGTCATGCTATATATGAACAGAGATAGCATTTACACATCATGACACACTCCAAATCATTTCTTGATGAGTGAGTTGTATTTCTCAGTGTGCATGCCATTGCTCTGCCTGAATTTCAATGAATTCTTAATCAGAGTTAACTATGGTACCTCATGACACAGTCCTTTGGACATGTGTTTCTCAGTGACCAAGGTCATTGCTCTGACAGATATTACCCTTTAGACTTTTCAGAAAAAATTCATTTGCTTCAAGTCAATAATAAGATCATGTACTTAATCAGTTGAAGTCATGTATTCAAAAGTGCATATTTCAGAAGTTTTCACAAGACACAACATGAAACAGATGGTTAAGGTTTATTAAACATGCTTCAGATATTTTTAAGAGATTTTAAAGTCAACCCTTGATTACATTAAACTTAAACCACCTGAGTTATTTCAGATATTCATAAAAACATATAATAGAAGATTTCTAGTTCAAAAGTTTTCACATTTATGATCGAGATAGCCCATTGAAATCTTCATGAAGGACTGATAGAATTTTGAACCCAAATGATACCAATTGATAGGAGAAATACCAATTGTTAAGAGAGATTGTGAAGCTCAAAGTTTTCAGAATATGATCAAGGTTTGTCAATAAAATTAATAAGAAAGGATATGCAATGAATTCTGACAAATGTATGCATTTGACAACCTATATGCAATGCATTGACTCCCCCTCACAATATGCATTCAAACTCTCTTTTTGGCATTTTCAATATAAGGAAATGCAATGCACTATATGTATGCAAGGATATGCAAAGACTCAACATTGAATGCTATGCAAGGATATGCAACTAACTCCCCCTGAAAATATACAATGTTTGCACTGAAAACTGAACATATGATTCCAAATGATATTGTGACTTGTGCACAATCAGACTGTCCTATCTGCAAAGTGACCCATGATACTAGGCGGAGCACTTGGTCTAAAAGACCACCTCACACATAGTAAGAGCCTCCAGACAGATTTTCCTACCTTTTGGTAGCTTACCATTTATATACCATTGAGGTCAATCATGATAATTCAATATGCAGTCCTATATGCAATTCAGATTTTCAAGAAACTATGCAACAGACAGATTTCAACAACATTCATATACAGTTCAGATTTAAATAGACAAACCAGTATGAGCATTGAGAGATGTGAATACTCATAGTGTCCAAAGCATAAATTTCAGTTGAGGAGAGTTCAGAGGCTTCAATTTAGACAATGTAGATGAAGAGTGAATATGCTATGCAGAAAAAAATAGCAATTATGCATGGACATATCAACCAAGATATGTAATGAGTTTCAAAACAGGAAATGCAGAGAATTTACCTGAACAGTTCAGAACGGGTTTTCATTCTTGAGTGCCTTGGATTAATACCCCTTTTTATTCCATTCCAAGGCACACCTGCAAGGCAATGTTATTTTGTACAAATAGGCACCCAAGAAGTCTTGGGTCCTGACATGACAGTATTACTTCTAGCAGGTTTTCTCAGTACATTTCTAGCAGCATGGTCATCAGATTTCATCAAGTAGCAATTATTCATTGAATGACCAATTTGACCATAGTAATGACATGAATTAGCAGATTTCAAATTCTTCTTATGCACATTACTGTTGTCATGAAGTTTATTGGCAGAGAGAGAGTTCTGTTTACTATAATGATAGTAAGATGCTCCAGATTTCAGATTTAATCTATGCACATTCTTGTTAGCATGAAATCCATGTGCATATGCATGAAATTTTTTGTTGTTGACAAAGTTAAAATTCTGTTTACTAAAACCGGCCAGCCGACATTCAGCAGCTCTATGGCCTGGCTTCCCACAGTTAAAACAATGAGAAGAATTCATTCTCTTAAAATTCTCATGAAAAGCATGTCTATTTGCAGGGATTTTAGCATGTTTAAAAATCTCATTTCTACCCTGAGCATGCCAGCATTCAATGGCCATGTGGCCACTCTTTCCACATTCAAAGCATGAAATAGAGTTTCTCCTACCAGCATTCAGCCAGCATTCAATGACCCTGTGGCCATGCTTTCCACAGTGAGAGCATTTGAAAGAATTTCTTTTAAAAGAACCTGACCAGCATTCAGAGGTCTTGTGACCAATCATGTTGCAGTTAAAACAGATGATGTGCTGGTTCAGTGAAACAAATTTGTTTTTACTAAAAACATGTTGGTTTGCAGGGAATTTAGTATGATATGAATAAAAGGTTTTCTTACCACTAGCAAACCAGCAATGAGCAATTGAGTGTCCTAATTTGCCACAATTATAACATGTGACACTCCTTTTCTGAGGTGAAGGATTTTTATCATGAGATCTCCTAGCATTCTTATCATCCTTCACCATTAACTTACACTCATGCATCAGATGTCCAAATTTATGACAGTAATGACAGATCATTTTCTTTTTGGATGCATGTGAATGTGTGTGAGGATTGTGATCAATATGCACTGATGAACCCTTTTCATTTATTTTCTGATTTACAGTCCTTTTCAGATTTTCATCATGTTTTCCTATTTTCTTAGCCTTGTACTGAGTTGGAAATGAAGTAGAAGGCTCATCATGTTCAGAAGATTTAACAAAAACAGTTTTCAGGTTGACTCCATCAACCTTCCTCATGACTGGACTGTAACCCAGTCCTTCTTTCTTAAAATTAATCTTTGTTCCCAGTTTTTTCTGATCAGTGGGCTGTTTATCTTTTGATGTTGTGGCTACATTTGAAGCATTTACAAAGGATGTTGTTACTTTGTTCTGCAGAGCCTTTTTATTTAGATTATTGTAGCCTAACCCTTCCTTTTTGACATTGACTTTTACACCTAGCAGCTTATCTAGGTTTTCTTGCCCATTAACAAATTTAGACAAAGATATTCTCAAATCCTGAATTTCATTTTCTAAAGAGGAAATATGCAACTCGTAACTGGCAATTTCTTGCTCACTGCAATTCACACATTCAGTTAACACATTGTTAGCAGTTTTGTATTTTTCAACTTCCTGTTCCAAATTGCTCACTTTATCAGAATCTTCAACGCAAACACTTTTACCTATTTCTAAAGCTAGAAGTCTCTCAGACATGGTGAAGTTCATCATTCTTAACTTCTCATTTTCTTCCTTAAGTTTGTCATTTTGAACCAATTCATTTATTAGAAGCTGATCTTCTGAATTGACTTCATACTTTCTTCCATTTTCAATTTCCTTCATATCTTTTTGCTATTTTTCAAGATCTTTCTGTAATTCTATGTTTACAGACTTTATGGCATTAAGTTTTTCAATCAGCAATTTGTTCTCCTGTTTAAGTTTCTCTGGTTTTTCTTCATCTTCTTTGGAGAGTTTTCTGAGAGAGTTATCTTCAGATTTTAGCTTGTTTAGTTCAAAGTAAGCACATTCAAGTTCCTTCTTCAGTTTTGCATTCTGATTTTTATACATATGATTATCAGACAAACATGCATCATGGAATTGCTTCGTACTTGAACAGTTTTCACATGGAGAGCTAGAGCTATCTATCCCAGTACCCTTCTTCAACTTTTTATACTGTTTTCTTAAGCTCTCATGTGACTCTAACAATTCAGCATATGCATTCTCCCAATCATCAAGAGAAAAATTCTCGAAGAGATTTACCTCATCATCATGATCTTCATTTTGGCTGCTGCTTTGATTGCTTCTGTCAGCCATCATGCAGCTATCCTCATTCCTCTTCTGAGTTCACTTCAGCATGTCCAGAATATCTTTAGCAGAACTGCAATCAAAGAAACATGAATGAAAAGCTCTATCAGTAGCTGCCTTCATTAGATTTATTGCTATCTGATTTTCTTCATGCAGTGATTTTTGACTGTTAGTCCATTTGGACTTTTTCTTTGGTAGATCATGAGGACCAGGTGAAATCACTTTCCACAGGTCTGGATTAACAGATTTAGCATAATTTTTCAGACTAGCAAACCATACACTAAAATTGGAACCGTTGAAAACTGGTGGTTCACCCATGGAGACAAACAGATATAATGCGACAGTAATATTGATGCACCAAAAGCAAATAAGCACCTAAGACTGCAAGATCGGATCTGCAGGTCGCTGGACCTTGTATGCAGACACCGCTCTGATACCAATTGTTAGGGTGCTAGGCCCGGATACAGAGGGGGTGAATGTATCCTTCTACGAATAATGCCCAAATAAAAACTCAGATGCTAGACGCAATCACAGAATAAAACTAATTCAATTAAACTTATAAGCAAGCACATGGAGCGCGCCTATCCAAGCATCTAGCGGAAGCAAACACACAAAGCAAACCACTGCTCAATAGATTTTTAGGTGGTTCGGTCCTCCAGACCTACATCCACCCCTCACTCCCAACCGGAGTGAGGCTTCACTAGCAAACGCTAGAACCAAGCTGACTCAGTCTGCGAACAAGGTGCTGCCACACAGCTTGACCAGGGGAACAGCCTCCCCTCTTCCTCCCAACCGGAGGGACACCCCAAGTGACTCCCAGCCACTTGGAAACCAGAGACCGAAGTCTCTCTTCCTCCAGACCAGGAGGGAACCCGCTAGTGACTCCCAGTCACCAGCAACCAGAGGTCGCAGACCTCTCTTCCTCCAACCGGAGGGACCCCTGGACTTGCAAGCCATAAGCCCAGAACCGGAGACAAGTCTCCCTTCTCCTGAATCTACAGGAGGAACCCGATCCCCAGCAGGGCAATCGGAAGAACAAGGTTAACCAAAGAAACAAAAGAAAAAATAAAGAAACATAAAAAACACAGCAACAAAAGCTGGAAATGAAACACAAGAGATGTAGCTCTCAATGAGCATAGTCGTTCTGGATTTGATCCACGAACAGACTGAACTGATCTGCAATAGACTCTCTCCTCCTCTTCTTTTCTTCCTCTTCTTTCTGCTTCTCTTTCTTCTCCTTTCTTCTCACTTCTCATGAGCACTATCTCTCTCTTTTCCTTCTTCTGCTCTCTTCTTTTCTTTCTTTTCTTCACTGGATCGAAGACCTCTCTGCACTCTGCTTTTTCTTCACAGCTTCTATTCTCTCAACTTCGATCAGCCTCCTTCAGACAACGGAGACTACCCTTTATAGCAGCTCGAGCAGGGGCAGCACTGGGCGCATGTGGCCTCCACATTTCCCGCCCAAGTATTTGGCCACGTGTCAGCATCTCAGCTCATTGGATCACGTGCCAGAGATTTCTTTGGTTCACGTGCCAGAACACCTGCAAGAGTAACTGAGGAGTTCAGTCGATGGACAAAATTAACACAGGCTGTACATAGTTCAGCAATGTATAGACTTATAGATATCAATACAGCAAGTGTGTATAGTGTGAGGGAGTGTATAGACTTAGAAGTCTTCATGCGAGCTCAGTGTATATACTTGCTGAAGAATGCATTATCATAATAGGAAGGAGTGTATAGACTTCTGTGAAATGCATGAATGAATCGAGTGTGTAGACTTACTAATGCAAGCACAGGCTGTACACACTTTGTTTGCATGCGAGAGAACACAGTGTACAGACTTTCCTGTGAAGAACAATGCATGAATGCAGTGTATAGACCTAGTGTTAACATGCATGAGAACCAATGTACAGACATGCTGTCCTTGCAGCTGACGACTCCAGTGTATAGGCTTGCTGAGGGAGAGACTGTACAGACTTGAAGCAAAGCAGGGCAGTCGAGTGTATAGACTACACGATGTGTAGACTTTAGCCAAAGGAACGGCTGTACAGACTTTAACTCAACAGCGATGAATAGACTCTGAATCAAGGCAGGCTGTACAGACTTGAAGAGTAAGCCAGTGTATGGACTTCAAAAGCTTGAAGGCCCAATGTACAGACTTTGAAGAGTCTGAAACAATGTACAGACTTGTAACGCTTGAGGACCGATGTATAGACTTAGGAGCATATGAAGCCAATGTACGGACTTGCCGATGCGAGGCCAATGTACAGACTTTAAAGGCTGTGAATAGCAAGGCATGCTGTACAGACTTGAAACCTATGAAGACGATTGTATAGACTTTGCCTTAGAAACGAGTGTATAGACTTGAGGTTCTGAACGAAGGTAAGGTGTCAATGTACAGACTTGCTATGGTTGTATGGACATTGAAGCTGCAAGTGATGTACAGACTTGGAGAGTTGAAACCAATGTACAGACTTGACGAAATGAAGACCACTGTATAGTCTTCCTTCGGCACAAAGGCAGCTTAACGATGTACAGACTTGATTGAAATGAAGTCTGTACAGACTTGAATGTTCACAGTGTATAGAGTTTGAACAAGTGACCAAGGCGATGTGTAGACTTTACCCAATGTACAGACTTGGTGGTCTTGAACGTAGGTAAAGCAAAGCAATGTATAGACTTGCCACCGACCAATGTATAGACTTGCTCATACGAGTGAACAGGTCGATGTACAGACTTGGCCAATGCTTGAAGCACAGTCCACTGTATAGACTTGATGCCTTGAAGGCGATGTACAGACTTTGTTGCGACTAGTGGCTGTACAGACTTAGGCAAAGTGCACACTTTGAACGCCTATGATGTACACACTTCAATTGAAGTGCAAACGGCTGTACAGACTTGAATGAGACGCTGCATGAGACGATGCAGCTACAGTGATGAACAGACTTTAGGTGAAGACCAATGTATGGACTTCGAATATGAAGACGCTAAGAAAGACGATCCAGCGTATAGACTTTGAAGAAATGAGGCGATGTGCATACTTGCTGTGTTGACGTTGCAGCCCAATGAGTTGACGCTGCAACGTATATACTTTACGTTCAACTGAGGATGTATAGACTTGTTGAGTTGACGCTGCAGCCCAATGAGTTGACGCTGTATAGACTTTGTCTTCCAGCGTATAGACTTGATGAATGCATGAAGACATTGAATAAGACCCAGCAATGTGTAGACTCTACAGTGAATGCATGACCCAATGTACACACTTGATGCAATGCATGCCGATGTATATACTTTAGTTGAAGTCAACCGAAGAGTGTATGTACTTTATGAATCCATATCCCAAGACCAGTGTACAAACTTGATCGAATGTCTAGACTTTGCATGAACAGTCGATGTGAAGACTTCACATGAAGATAGTTTGTACGTGTGTGCTGGCAGTGTATAGACTTGGAGAGCGACCAAATAGGATGTGTAGACTTGCACAAACAGACAGCATAACTGAACATGCTTTATGCAACAGACAAAATGACTAACATAAAACATGCAATGCTTTAAATTTGTTAAACTAACTGAACAGCAATACAATGCTTTGATAATCAGACTGAACATCACAATATGCAATGCTTGACTGAACATTTGAAAAAGACTGCATTATGAACAGAAAATGACTGAATATCAACATGATGACTCACACAGCAAGATGACTCACAGTGATTAACTCACATCAAAAACCAATCATCAAAATCATCATCAAAACCACAGGGGCACAACATAATTAACTATCCTTTCTCGGGCTCTACCCAGTTCTCGCATAGGTGAGGAAATTTCTTCCTTACTTCATAAGTAGGGGTCCTTAAACCTTGGACTTATCCTATGACATGACTCTTTTCCCTAAGTCTTGAGACTTAGGCTCTGATACCAACTTAACTGTCACGTCCCGAGCCTTTATTACAGCAGAAGACCAACTCGAGGAATCGTGAATAGCCAGCATGGTAAGCCTCTTGCGAGCAAGAACGATCAGAGCGCAAGACAATCACACATAAAAATGTAATTGCACAATAATTTACTCAAACTCCAACTTTATTTCATTAATAAGCGAAATATTCTAATACAATAACTTTTCAAACTTCATTAATCCATCAGATTAGGAAAAAGAAAATTACAAAGACTCGATCTAAATAATATTGACTTTCCTAAGTCTTCACTCTCATTTTGATAAGACTTTCATTCGCTCTCGGACCCGCTACTTGTATAACTCGAATCCGAATTCGTATCACTTCCATCTCCTGAAAAGATTGGAAAATAGGTCATGGGCACACTTGCCCAGTAGGTATTTTCGCATCAACATGAAGGCACTATTAAAGTGATTAGCATTTTAGCTCTGAAGAAAAAAGGTAAAATCATGTGAATGCGATAAATCATGCGATTACCAAAGTAACAAAGATGATCATGTAAGATAGAATGAGCAAGTATGAACTATCAAGAATATAATAAGAATATGATATGGCCTTTCAAGAATAAGAATGTACTAGAAAGTCATGTATTAATCAAGAATGTACTCTTCACTTAGTAGCAAGTACTTCATGAATTTCTGTGGAATATCATGTAACAAGCTAGAAAGTCATGTACGTGTCGTGGATTTTCACTTCACGATGCCGTGGATCTTCACTTATTTATAGAGAAAGTACTCCCAGCGTAATGCAACGCCAGTAGCATCATACCCCATGGTTTGTAATAGTATGTTTCCGATAATCAGTCGAGGGGACTTGCATAGAGCCCTTGAATATAATCAGTGCTCGATCGCATCTTCAAGTATAAATCAAGCTACTTCCACGCATGTAAACAATATGGCCAAGAATGTACAATTTCAACAATGGATTCATGATAGAGTAATCAATCATAAGAATGCTTCTATTTGAAACAAGGATTTTCAAATAACATATTAAAACTAGGTTATGCAATGGAAATAATTCGGCTGCATAACAGTACGTTTCTTAACTTTCATAATTTAAGATTAAGTATCTTGAACAATATGACAAGTCCTAGACCATCAATAATCCATGTAGGAACTTTCAAATATGAACCCTTAGGTCAAACTTTGGGTTAAGGTACTGTGACGGTCAATTAATGGGCCGTTACATGAACATGACGGTCTAAATTGGGCCGTTAGAATGGCTGAATCCAGAAAGAACAAATTTGGACTCAGTATATGTGACGATTGTATACTGGACCATTAGATGAGCCTAACAGTCTAGTATTAGGCCGTTACACAGTCAAAACCAGAAAACATCGATAGTGTTTTCTAAACAATTAGGTTTTAATGGTACAACCAACTCGGCGTCCTAGTGGGAATCCCAGGCTCGCGGAGAATTATGGAGGCCTTGAAACCACATTTCCTAGTCCATTGGAAGGAATATCTAATAGAGAGGTCCTCAAGTCCAAGAATATGTTCCTATGTGCAAAGTGTGAACTAATGGTCATATACCGGAATATATGCCATATACTTAGAGAAATTGACTCTATAGTGATGAGAAAAGAGTGAAACAGTGATAAATCAACGTTTAAAATCTCACCAATATAACTTGGAAATCATGGATTTAATACAAATTATAAGATCTTGGCTTGAAACTAGCATATGCTTGAAAATAGGCTTATGTACTCACAACCACGCATTTAGGATCATGAAACAGTAAACAAACTCCGAGTCATGAAAACAGGTTAAAATCTAGCTAACTAGGCCTATATACATAAGTTAAGTGGACTGGTGTCAATCCTGTCTTAGGTTGACAGAACACAGACTCTGACGGTCTAAGTCCGGTGCATCATAGTAATGTGACGGCTTATCGTGGAGCCATCAGAATGTTGTGACGCTCTGCTCGTGGTCCGTCAGAGTTCATATGAAAACATAAGTCTCACAGATCATGTGACGGCTTATCGTAAGACCGCTAGACGGCTATGGCGGTCGATCTATAATCCGTCAGAGCACTGCTGATAGTAAATAAAATAAGAAGATTCCAAGGTTTTAACTCACATCATGTATGGAAATCATATATAAACTTCCACATGATAGAACAAAGGTTAAACTAACAATATGCATGGGTTTTCTATTAATTGACAAGAAGGTTCCTTTTTTAACTTAGTTAGGGTTGAGAATATGCATGCATAATATACAAGTGCATACGTCCTATTAAACATGAAATTCTTCACATATAAAGCATGAAATCGAGCAAAACAAGAGGGCTTTTACTCTTATCATGATATTCTTACCATTCATGAGATAACCTACCTCTTTACTAGGCTTTCAACTTCCAATTTGGGACTGCAAGATACGCCCTAGTTCTTTCCTTCTATTGAGTTTTTAGCAACTTCACATCGCTCTAACTCCTCAATGTCTTGACTTAAGGACGTGAAATTTTGAGGGTAAGAAGGTGAAACCAAGGGGAACAAAAAGTTCTAAAGACACTTAGACTAATTACCTCGTTTTGGTGCTCTAATCTCTTGATCTTCAGTAGACTTTCGCTCAGATTCCTCGGTTGCTATGGTTAAACCAGCAACTTTGGAAGCTTCAAACTCTTTGTGTAGTTGATCTCCTAGCACGAAATTTTGAGGAAGATTAGTCCTATGTATAAGGAACAAAAAGTTCTAAAGAACTTACCCAAAATACTATCTCCTTACCTTAGTTCCACACGAGCCGATGTAGGGGTCGCGTAGGTCAAAACTAGGGTCTATTTATAGGTTCTAGCTAGGGTTTGAGGATTAGATTGATTCTAGAGTCCTTGTTTAAATCTTAGATCGACTTCTAAGAGTCCTTAACATGTTTACTAGTCCTCCCATCTCGATCCCAAAGAGATAAACTAGCAAAAATCTAATCTTTTTACTCTTTCTTCCATTCACGGAACTGATAGAGCGTAACGGTCTAATCTTGGAGCGTTACATGCCTGTGGCGGTCGCACGATAGACCGCTACATCCACTGTGTACAGAATTCAACTTAATTCAAACTCTTTCATTTGTTTTATCCACATAATAATTTATAAAAGGGTGTTTATCCTTAAAATTCATGAATAGGCTAAATTACCTTCTAGAATATGGGCCAAACTTAATGGCTTGGTCCTTAAAACTTTTGGGTTTTATTTATCAAAGCTGGATTAATTATTCAACATGCTTGGGCCTTATAATCAATTTAAGTTTTATAATTCCTAATAATTCCAGAAAATTCTTAAAATAATCAAAAAAATATTTATATAAATTTTGGGGCACTACAGAAGGACTTTCCCCAGTTTTGTGCAGTTAACCAAGACTCGTCTCCGTTGCCTAGGTGACCGAGTATCTGTCTGTTCTGACCTTCTAATGGTGGTTTGCGCACTACGTCTGGCCATATGTTATATGAAATTCTATCTCCGTATCTGAACCCTGTAAAGGTATATGATTTCTGAAAAAATGTGATCTAAAATTTCTGTTCTGAAATCTACTTCAATCATATACCTTATGCAAAAATTTCTTTCAGTTATTTGAAGAATCTGAACAGAAAGATATTTCTTTACAAAGATATAGTTATGAAAATACCTTTTTTCTGGCTGTTAGAGTTTTAAATTCCCACTACCTTGTGTAGCGGTAGGAAAATGGTTCCTAGGCCACGTACCACCTTCTCTATTTATTTGTTGGGGGAAATCGTCTTGCGCCCGTGGATGCCTACACACGCCAAGAAACAAGAAGGGCGTCAGAAGGAGTCCCGGGTGTTACCCTAGGGGACAACCCTCCGATGCTTAAGTCAGCAAAGGATTCAATGAGCGATAGAGAGGGACAAAGTAAGAGAGAAGTAGAGGCCATAGTAGTTGATCCAGGAGGCATGTAGATCCTCTGCACGTGTGCTAGCCGCTCCCAGTGGGCCCCCGGAGAGTGCTCGCCGGGTGGTAAGGCCGTGCGGGAGGAAGTGGCTCTCAGGACGCAGTAGATGGCCTCTCTGTCGTAGTTGCAGGGTGAGTTGCTCCCTTCTCTGTAGGGAGCTCTGGTGGAAGAAGTATCTGATGTATCTCCTCTTGCGTAGTAGTATGGGGTCCAGTAGAAGAATCTACTGTACTCTTCTCTTCTAGCGATGTCCCTTCTATATGGGCTGTCCTGGAGCGAGGGCCTCATCCCTTGATAGGGAAGGGTCCGATTAGTAGAGCAATGTTCCTCCGCTATGTTGGCGGGAGTTTCCCGTTGGAGGGCGATAGCCCCGGCATCGACCGTTCCCTGGGCGAGTCTTACGGCACTCATGGCGCGTGCTCATCCGTTACGGGGTCAAGGCCGGCGTCGACGGGGCAACGGTCGGTCGTCGGAGTATCCTCCGGTGAGAACTGCGCTTGGGCCAGCCTCATTGGCGTCACGGAATCCGATGCTCGTTTGGGCCAGTGATCCTCTTACTGGATTGGGCGTGCAAGTTCGCCCCTTGCGTGGGCTCAATGCTTCCGAACCTTAATGGGCCGCTCGTGCTTGGGCCGTTTCTGGGTCAAACCATATTTACCCTCCTCACTTCCCCCCTACTCTTAGTTGCCGAGCACTCGCAGGGGACTGAGAGTAGCCCAAGAGAGGGTTCTTCCGGAGGGTGTTATCCGAAGGTGATTTCCTCGTACGGCGGGAGTTGGTGGCTTCGAGGCCTGCTTGGCGCGCAAGGTGCCTCTAGCGGTTGTAGAGGCCACGCTGGCAATGATGACGCCGGTCTTATCTTATTTTAGGGATGTAGGCTCAGAACGGTCGCCTGGCTTTGGTAGCCGTACCCCCGTAGCGGCAGGTGTCCGTTCGCCTGACCGTTAGGGGGCAACCGTCGGATTGTAGTGGGCGGTTTATAAGGAGTGCTATGAGGTTTTTTGAAAACCATACCCACATCTCGCTGGTCGCCGCACTTCGTCGTAGGCTTCTTCTTCCCTTTGCCTGGTGAGGATCCTTCTTTCTAGGTTCTTCTTTTCTGAGATAGTGATGCCTCATCGCAGGAGAACTCTTAGCATCGAGTCTTCCTCTTCGGAGGAGATGCCTCGGAGCCGAGGCGGTGTGCCGAGCACCTCAGGTGAGGGCACTAGTCGGCCTGACTCCCAGCCCTTAGTGGCCTATCGGGTGATGCGGGATGGACACGCGGCCTAGGACTCTAGCTCGCGATCGTCCCTAAGCTAGGAAGACGTGGGACTGGGCGCGGTTGAGAAACCGACCGTGAGTCTCGGGTATCAGCTTTTCTGCGTTAACTCGGATTGAGTCACGGGACGGTACACGCACTCACTCTCGCAGCGGTGATAATAATATATCAAGCTAGGAACCTACACTCACAGCGGCATATACGAATGAATACGAACTAAGCAAAATGGGATAAAGAGTGGGGGCGAGTGTACCTCCACGCTCCAGGCGTGGGGAAGACATTCTCGGTCAAGTACGGTAACTCCCGGTAACAACGGTAAAAATTTAATTACAACAGTGAATTTTATTGCCCACTCCACGTAGGGAGGTAAAGGGCTACAAGTGGGGCCCAGGAGGACCGACCCTGGGTTGACAGGCAGCAATCTGGAGGTGCGATCGGGGCGAACTCGGCCTGCTGGTCCGACTCGGTCCTGCACTGACTCAGTTCTGACTCGCTGGACAGCAAGGCACGGTATCCAAATGAACGTCGCCCTCTTGAGGTCTTCTGAGGGCGCCGCTTGGCTGGGACGATGGAGGGATGTCCCTGATCGACTCCCTAAAGTGGCGGTTCCAGAAGTTGACTTTTGGTATTTTTGCACGAATTATCCACGGACTAATTTTTCTGATCTGCACAGGGAATAGATTTGCGCGCCTCGGCGGCAAGAATTAATTCTCACAGATCTGAAATTCGATCGAGGTGAGACTGGTGGCGTTGGAACGAGGACTCTAGATCTACAACATAAAAATTTTGTGGGTCGATCCAACGAAGGAATAAGAAATGGGAGGCTCTGTAAGACTGAGTTTTTTTGTGACTCAGACTGAGTGACACACAGGACAGAATGTGTTTTCCCGAAAACTGAATTTTGATCGAAGGGAAATGAATTTTATAGACTCCATGAAAATTATGGTGGAAGGGGGAATACGTGAGAAACACTTGGTAATTGTTGGAGATTTTCTGGAACTTTTTAAGGGGGTGAGAAAAATACAAAAAGGTGACACAGTCCTGTGGATCTGTAGAATGACAGATTACAGGGGGGAAACAAGAAATATGGAAAAATACTAAACGATGTCCAAATGACACAAAAATTGAAATGGAGGTTAAGGGTGACAGGTAGAACAAGCTCTCAAAGTTTGGGCCCGATCAGACAACAAGAACAAAATATAAAACTCTGGAGATGAGGTTCTATCCGGATTTGGATAGAACTCCGACGATGGCGGTGGCGGCGCGTTGGCGGCACGAACGGAAGGCGGCGGCCGGAAGTCGCACGCAACAGAGGTTCGAGATCTTGGAGTCACACCAAGATGAGGGCTTCACACCCTAGAATGGGGAGCAATCACTACTGCAAGGGGGAGAGGAGAGAGGGGAGAAACAAGGGGTGCCCTTGGGCTTGCTTTTGGTAAAAATGCTTAATTCTTCATTAAAAAATCTAATGACACTATACATAGGCTAATATAGAGAATGGCAAGGGGTGGGGGGCTGGAAATTTCATGGGAGAGAGGATATTTTCTTCCCCATGTGGTCAAATGACCAAATTAAATAAAAAATACAACATGGGATAAACTATATTATAAGGGGGAAGCATCTTGGACTTTGCTTGGTCAAAGTTTAAATTTTCCTCCACCTTGTCCCCTTGAATGGTCAAGCCCTTCTACAAGCCCACCTTGGACCTTTGGCTGACCCCACATGGGCCCTAAGGCTTAGGTGGACCAATAGGAAAGGAGATGGGCTCCCTTGTTGGTCCTACTGGACTTTTGCACAAAAATCCCAAGAATCCTATGGAATGACAAATTGGCTTATAAAGCCTTACAATTGCGCATATGCTTTCCCAAGGATATAAAAATAAACTAAAGGACACAAATATAAATTAAAATGTCAGTGCTCTTGCTCTGATGTCCCCATCAATTCTCCCCGGTGTTGACACCCATTTTTTGCCGATAAGTTGAGTCGTTCCTCTTACTCCCATTTTGTTGATGCCTCGAGTTGTCCATCACTCATTGGGGCTATTTTCAGGCATGTTTTGGGCCAGTTCTATTGGTAGCCTCCCTCCCTGGTTAGGTCCGAGTTGGTTCAGGGCTTAACGGGCCTTGGTTTTGGTTGATTGGGCTTTTCTTTGAATTTCAACACCCATGTACATGTACGGTTCATCCCTTGCCGCTCAATCAATGTGCAGTTACCTCTGGACCGTCCATCTATTTTGGAATATTTTGGTTAATTTTCTGAATTTCCACCAACAAGCTTTTATGCGGTCCTCTCGTAGCCGTTCAACTTGATGAACGGATGGATGGTGGCCGCTCATCTCTCAGAGTCCTGCGCTTGGTTCTATTCTCAGATAATTATCCAATTAATCTATTTATCACTGACAAGGCTATAACGGTTTGTCTTTGGCCGCTCAACGTTTGAACGGTCTCATCTGAGCCGTTCATCTATGAGAGTCCAATGGCGAAGGTTTCGGTCAGTTCAGTGGATAATTTGGACTATTTATGATTTATTTCTAATTTCCACCGACAGGGTTGGACGGCCAGGATAGGACCGCCCATCCAGTTGAACGGTTTATCGTAAGAACGTTCATCCGTTCGATTGCTGAATTTCAACATATTTTCTCTATTTAACTGTGGTTTTATCCCCAACTTCTCCCGTCATTTTCTCCGCGGATAATGAACCATTTTGAGTGCCGTTTCGACTGGATAAATGATAATTCAATTATATTGACTTTTTGTTTGATAATCTCGACCTGAAAATACTTCTAAACCCTAGTTTCGAGCTAGGACTTTAGGTGCTCTATAAATAGACCCTAAAGGCCGGGTTTGAAAAAGAGGGGAGATTTTTTGTCGACGGCGAAGCCCTGCCGCATTCTTGAGCGACCTAGCACCAAGGAGGGAGACTTTCCACGTCCATATAAGCCTCCGGTTAAGGGAGTAGTCTAGCTTTTAAGTCGTTTGTGTTTGATTGGTCTGATCCACTTTTTCATTGCCTGCACTATTTTTCTCCCTTTCTCCCCACGTTCTCCTTCCTCTTCATTGCCATGCACACACCCACCTACGTTTTTGACACCCTAGGGTTTAAAATCCCCCAGGTATCCCCCTTTCCACTTATTCATGTTCATTTCTTATTATTTTGACATCTACTACACTTTACAATTCTAATTTGGGTTGTTTCTTTGTGTTTTCACGTCGTTTTGCAGGTCAGCAATCCCTAGCACAAGGCCCATCCCCTCTGGCCGGCTGGAGAGGGTGGAGGTTGGACCCTTTGTGACTTCTGGCTTGGTGGTCTTGCGCGGTTCTCTACATTCCATTCAAGAAGACGTACGGTGCAGCCTGGGTCGTCCTTCTTCTTCCTGCAGTCGTGACAGAGCCGTTCAACTGCCAGGAGCGCTTCATCCCGCATCTTCTGCAGCGTCCTTAGGCGGTCTATCGTGAGACCGTGCATCCTATAGGCGGTTCTTCAGGAGCCGTCCATCTTCCCAGCGCTGCAGGTCAGGCGAGTACCTCTCCCTCTTTCTAAAGTATGGCGTGTTCATCACGTTCGGCACTTTGGTGGCGATCACAGGTTCTTACACCTCCCTTTTCTTCTGTCTTCATTTGTTTTCCATGTTGGATATGGTAGCATAGGCATTGGGAAGGCATTAGGAAGAATGGACTGGGAGGAGAAATATATCTACACCCTTCTTTTGTGGCGATCACGGTGGGACACCTAGTGCCCATCGTGTGGGTGATTTGCTGACCCTTCTCTCGTTGTGTTAGTCTTTTTCTTGAGGTGATTGCAGGTTTGGTTGCGTTTTTTGCTTTCTGGACGCGAACGGTTCTCATAGAGCCGTTCATCCCCTATGCGGCTATACGTCCACCGTCCTTCTCTGCAAACAGTGCCAGTTCTCCTGCGAGCGTCCTGTCATAGACGGCCTCCCGTCGACCGTCCAAACTTCCGAACGGCCTGCTCTTGGCCGTCCATCTTTCTGGCACAGGTACGCTTCGGTTGGTTTGGTTGCAGGTACACGGTTGCTATAGATCCGTTCCAGAGCTTACGTGGCTGTCCACAGACCACTCTTCCTGGTACGTTTCTCATCTCTGCCGTCCTTTATTTTCAGCATTATGTGATTTTCTTTTACAGTTATTCTGCCATTCTGTTGCTCCCTGGCTTATGCGGTTCGGTACAGACTGTCAGTCCCTTTGAGCGGTTTTCTATAGACCGTCCTTGTGGTGCTACAGTGCACCCGTAGTTCATTTTTGATTGTCATATTTTATGATATTCATGATCTTTGGTGCTGGTTGTTGATCTCCCCCTACTCCCATATCATTGCTGCATGATTGTTTTTCATTACTTATATCTTTGATTGATCATTGGTTGATAGTTGCTAGGCTAGATTTTGCATGCACTCCGGTGCACATAGGAGCATCCATCTCTTTCATAGTAGTTACATTCCTACCGAGGTAGGGTTTCCTCTCGTCTCCATACTCCTTGGATCCGACTAGGGGACCTTGCTGAGGACATCCGTAAGCTCCCGTGAGCCGTGGATTCCCACACGGACGCCGGGCAAGTTGTACCGTATCCACCCCCAGTCTAGGGTTTGCATCCACGAGCGAGAGATCCTTGTAGAGTCGCACAGTTCCTCATTTCCCACCCTAGTTAGGTACCTTGTGGTTGAGCGGATTCATATATTAATTAAATCCACTAAGGTCCTACAAGAGGAATTTAAGAAAATTGTTGTGCATCATTCGACAACTTGATTGCTTGAGTGCTTGATTCTCCTCTCATCTCTCCTCTCCGTTGGATGCTTGATTATTTGAGGTTTTGCTTTGGTTAGGTTTGATTGCTCTAGTCTTAAGGTGTTTAGTGTATGTGGGGTTGTCTTTTTCCCTCAGGATCATCTCCTAGAGTCAGTTCTCATTTCCATTCCTACTTTAATCCTTTCTTTAATTCATCATCTTCCATGTCGTTATACGACTTCTCTCAATCCCACGAGGACTCTCTTCCTCGCGGCCTTCTTGAGGACCCATCTAGGGTCACCCATATGCAGGGAGGAGAGGGGACTGCCCCTCCGCTCCCGACCATTCTTGGCGAGGGTTCCCAACCCTCTCTTTCCATCCATCCATTCAAAATTCGGCCAATCAAATTCTCAATATGATGGCCCAGCTAGACCCTACCCAGCTCCATCTCATCTGGCAAGCCTTGCAGGGGGCCGATGCCCCGACTTCAGCTCCTTCTCGTGGCATGAATGCTGTTGCCACTACATCTTCTGTTGCTGGGACCACCTCTGTGGCCCCCATTGACCTTACTCCCACCCATCCTCAGATCCTTTGGTACTCCAGCATAGAAATGGGCCAGGCTTCTACCTCGGCCCATCAGCCGCTCGATAAGGGGAAGTCTCAAATCCCCTCTATTCCTTACAATGATCCCTATGTCACTGTTTCTCCATCGCCGTAGGCCCTTGTAGTCCTGGCAGACTTCACTCGGCTGCAACCAGGGGCCGCCTAGCTGGCTCATGCGGATGTGGGCCCTTCCCTGGC
Organism: Amorphophallus konjac; assembly: GCA_022559845.1. NCBI lineage: Eukaryota > Viridiplantae > Streptophyta > Magnoliopsida > Alismatales > Araceae > Amorphophallus > Amorphophallus konjac. The sequence goes on along the minus strand of CM040126.1, from coordinate 288,788,751 downwards.
CCATTACCCATCTTACGGCCTGCCCCCTCAATCAGCTTTTCCTTTGGCTACGTATCCAGGTACTGCTCCTCCTGCTCCTTCTCCTCCATCCCGGGAACGGGAAACCCTTGATAAATGGGCTGCTATGCTGCAACAAATTGACCTTCTCCACAAGCGGGTTGGCCCACAATCTTTGGCTGACGTCCCTATTCCTAACTTTAGGGACATTCATTTTCCTCCTCAGTCCGAGCTCCCCGTGTACCGAAAATATGACGGGAACGGCAACCCGTTCATTCATGTTCGAGAGTTTCTTTACGAGTCAGCATAGTTCCAGCATGATGATCGCCTGATGGCTTACTTATTTCGCCGATCGTTGGAGGGGGTCGCCCTGGAGTGGTTCTATACCTTGCTGATGGAGGAGGCCAAAAATTTCAAGACAGTCAAGAAGAAGTTCATACAGAGGTTCCAAGATCGGGTCGGTCCCGAGTATTCCTTCACCGACCTGGTAGCGGAAAAGATGAAGCCAGAGGAGGATTTTGCGACCTATGCGGATCGATGGAGGCAGATGGCCTCACGTGTGCCCGGGCAAATCCCGTAAGAAGAGAAAGTTAAGTTGTTGATCTCCAACGCCACCCCAACGTTCAGAAATATTTTGGCAATGAATGACATTTCGAATATGCACCAGTTATACAGTAGGACTCGGTTCATACAGACCCAATTTAAAGACTCCCCTATTCATTCACTATTTGAGGCCCGTCACCGAGGGAGTGCAAATGAACGAGTAGGTCCAGGCTGTTCAGTTTCCCCACCAAGCCGCTCCACCTCGCTTCCCGCAGCCTCCACGCAACCCCCAATTCGCCGCTCCACAGGTCCCCCAACCCACTTTCCAGGTCCCTCAACACCCGCAACAACCACCACCACTCCAACAGCCCCAGAGGCCGCCACAATATAATAATGTTCCTCCACCTGCCGCTTACGGACCTGCTCGACCGAGCCCAAAGAGGACCCACTACCCTCCTCTTCCTGAGACATTGCCTGATATCTTCTCTACTTTGATGTATACTGGTGATATTCAATTGCCTCCGGAGCGTCAGAATTGGAATCCGGCCGCCGATCAGTCCCGATATTGCATATATCATCGGCAGCCCGGGCACACAATAGAGCAGTGCTATCAGTTTAGAGATCTGGTGTATGATTTACATGAGGGTCAGAGGATTGATTGAGCCCAAATGCACCAGCTGATCGAGGACATCAAGCAGAGGCAGAGACAAGCTAGGCCGCAGCAGGCGGCGCCCCAGCAACAGCAATAGCAGCAACTCCAGCAGCAAAAGCAACCCCAGTAACAGCAACAGCAGCAACAGGACCTTGGGATCCATCAGAATCCCATGCCGATGCATCAACCCGCTCCTCAACAACAACAACAGTCGTCGGCACCGGCACCAGCCCAAGTAAACATTGTTCAGCACCCAGCCCCCAACGCTGGTTGGACTTTTGATGATGAAACCCCCGCACACCTCTTGGCCATCCACCATAACCATTCCATCACACCTGCTATCCCCTCCGTTCTCAGGCCCGCCGTACTCACCACCACTCCATCCATTATTCCCTCCACATCATCCATCAGACCCACGGCATTCCCCTCCATACCGCCAGTCCTTTCACCATCACCCACCATACCCTCCATCATCACCCCTCCACTTAACCCCTCGCCCATTTCCCCTTCACCAGGGCCCATCAGGCCGACTTCCGCCATCCTCACCCCCATTTCTACCCCTTCCACCTACCCCACCGGGCCAAGCGGGGGTCCATCTCAGGCCGTGCCGACATCACATTGCGCCCTTTGGAGCGGGAACCCATTTCACAGAGTTTACCCTTCTCCTCGTGCACCCACACCTACCCTTCAGTCTTCTTCCTCCACAGCTGAAGATGCAGACCCCGTGCCAGGCACGAAGTACGACTTGTTATAGCACTTGGACCGGATGCCGGCCAAGATTTCAGTTTTGGAATTGATCAAAAGGTCGTCGCTACATCAGGATGCTTTGAAAACCTTTTTGCAGAAAGTGATGGTGAACGAAGATGTGGCGGTGGACAGTTTACCAACGGTGTTGGCAACCATCACAAGGGGGCCCTCTATTTCATTCTCTGCGTCAGAACTAGCTCCCCCAGAGGCACGACAAATACCACTATGTATTACCATTTGTTTGAATAAGGTGGCTGTTGAGTTTGCCCGTGTGGACACAGGAGCATCGATAAACGTGTGTCCATTGAGTACCCTCCGTGCCTGTAACATTTCAGAGGATATGCTTAAGCCGACACCCACCACAATAGCAGCATATGACAATTCCAGGCGTGCTTGTCACGGGGTCGTGACTGTACAGGCCAAGCTAGGGCCATTGGTTATGGACGTGGAGTTTTACGTGCTAGATATAGACCCAATGTTCAAAGCTATTCTGCGTCATCCATGGATAAACAGTTTAAATGCCGTACCTTCAACCGCCCACCAATGCCTGAAATTCCCATTCCAGGGCCGGGTGGTTAAAGTAAAAAGCATCTCCACCGTCCAGTCTGTTGATGCCATCACAGATAAGATTCTCCCTACACTGTGGCCAAGTAATAGGCCAGTTTTATCAGTAATGGACTTGAATTATCCATGGGCATATGCGTCACGCAAGCCCGCCACTGCACCAACAAATGTCAAGATCAAGTCCAAGATAAGAGATTCAAAGGGGTGGCACATGATTCTGAAACTGGGTTATCAGCCGGGCCAGGGTCTCGGCGCACAGTTACAGGGACGGACCAAGCCCGTCCCTAAAGGCAGGAAGATGGGCCTCCGAGGCCTTGGCTATCGTGATTCTGCAATGTCGATACTTGGAGACTCCGGACCGTTAACATGGGACTATCGACAACATTTTGTGAAAGGCCCACTACAGCCCGACACTCTGAAGCAACCGCCGCCATGTGCTGATGTGAAGGTTGATGCCACCTGTGTTGATTCTGACCCACCACCACCGCTGAAGGGGTAGGTGGGTAATATGGAAGATTTTGCTGGTTGTTTTGAAAAGTTTTTTAGTAAAAGAGAAGACCGTCCGAAGCAGAAGGAGATGTAGCTGGTGAAGCATTCTCCAACATAGCTAGTCCACCGGGGGCCACGGGAAGTGGGGAGCTCTATCACTACCTTTTATATGTCCCCTTCCTGTCTTGCCTCTTTGTTCCAAAAATTGGGGTTTGTCCCCCGTTCCCCTCCAATTCTGGTCGACTTGTGCTTCACGGAGAGACCATTTGAAGTTCTATTTGTTCCATGTGCTTGCGGGTGTTGCCCGCTTATTGATCTTTCAACCTTGTTTACTCCTCCTCCCCCCAATGCTCAACTCCACGAGATGTGGTTTCGCTCCTCTGATCCATTCTTCGATTGCATCTTCCCCGATTTGTTCCCCATGCAGCTACCTCCTCCTCCATCTTCTTCCTCCTCTTGTTGCGTGATCTCCTCCAGCCTCCAAAAAAACACCAATTTCAAAACGGAGGTTTCAATGGAAGATTACGTTGTGTTCTGCTCAGATTCCTAGGGGTGTGAGACCCCTGTTCCTTTTTCGATAGATTTCCTATCTCCTAGGTAAGATGTACAGTGTGCAGAGTCTCCTAGGTTAGTAGAGTCGGTTGGGGTAGAGTCAAGTTTGAGTCTAGTCAGCCCATCCTCGTCTGCAGTGCACCCTGTGATGCATCGTCCAAAATCCATCCCTGATAGGTTTTTGCACGATTTGGTCGAGAGGTGCCATGCCCTCCTTAGGTGCCCTGAGTTTTTAGAGACCGCAATTGTTTTAAAAGAAGATGAGGAATTGGATGGGGAATGGAGCAGTGACGGATTAGGGGTATATGAAATTATGAATGAGAAGGACCCAGCTGATGATGAGGGAAGCGAGGTGGATGACACTGCTGATCTGTACGCACAAGGTTTGAAAAGGTTTGATGAACCGTCCTCGGCAGTGGATGAACCCACTAAGGAAATTAATCTTGGAACCGAAGAGGACCCCAGGCCCATACTTATTTCTGCTAATCTTCCTCCTCAGGTCGAAGAGGAGCTCATCAAGGTTTTGAGGGAGTACAGCGATTCGTTTGCCTGGTCCTACGAGGACATGTCGGGCCTTGACCCCACATTGGTTGAACATCGATTGATTCTTAAACCAGGGGCAACACCCGTTAAGCAAAAAGTGAGAAGATTCCACCCGCAGATGGCCTTAAGGATAAAGGAAGAAGTCGATAAATTGCATAAGGCCAGGTTTATTATAGTTGTTTTATATCCGCAATGGGTGGCGAACATAGTCCCGGTAATGAAAAAGGATGGCAAAATTTGGATTTGTATCGATTTCAGGGACTTAAATAAGGCATGTCCAAAAGATGACTTGCCGCTTCCTCACATTGATGTGTTGGTGGATAACACAGCTAGATATGAAGCCCTCTCGTTTATGGATAGTTATTCTGGATATAACCAAATCCGTCTGGCTCCTGAGGATCAAGAGAAGACCTCGTTCACCACGCCCTGGGGCACGTACAACTATGTTGTTATGCCATTTGGATTAAAGAATGCAGGTGCTACCTATCAGAGGCAATGATGGCTATCTTCCACAACATGATGCATGTCTACTTAGAAGCTTACGTGGATGATACTTTGGTAAAGTCGAGGTCTCAAGAGGAACACCCCGCCATTCTAGCCAAAGTGTTGCAAAGGGCTAGGGATTATGAATTAAAGATGAATCCAAAGAAATGCGTGTTCGGAGTTGCATCAGAAAAGTTACTCGGGTTTATAGTTAGTAAACGGGGGATTCAGATCGATCCGAATAAAGCAAAGGCCGTTATGGAGATGTCGCCGACTAAGAACATCACTGAACTCCGAGGTTTGATTAGGCGTTTACAATTCATTAGGAGATTCATATCGCAACACTTGCAGAGATGCCACCCATTCTATGAATTGTTAAAGGAGAGAGCAAAATTTGAGTGGAATGAGCAATGCCAAAAGGCCTATGAGGAGCTTAAGGTTTATCTTTCTAATCCCCCGATTCTGCAACCACCCGTCCCTCGGAAACCCCTGATCCTGTACATTTCTGTGATTGAGGACTCCCTAGGAGTTGTTCTGGCTCAGGTAGATGATGAAGGAAGGAAAAGGGCAGCATACTACCTATCGAGGTTGTTTAACCCCGCTGAATCCAAGTATACTGCCATGGAGAAGACCTGTGCAGCGCTAGTGTGGGTAGCTCAGAAGCTCAAACACTATTTTCTTACCCACGAGGTTAGGCTGATCTCTAGAATGGACCCCATTCGTTAACTTTTAGAAAAACCTGTCCTTTCTATCCGATTAGCTCGCTGGCAGAGCTTTCTTTCCCAATTCGACATCACCTTCATTATCCAAAAAGCGATCAAGGGATACGCCATTGCTGAGCATCTCGCTCATTCTCCCATCTCTCGCACTGATTCAATCCAGGACGAGTTCCTTGATGAAAACTTGGCAGTAATCACTCATCTTCCTTTTTGGTCTCTCCATTTTCATGGTGCTCTCAATTCCCAGGGCAGTGGAATCGGCGCCGTTCTCCTTACTCCGGAAGGGGTAACCATCCCAATCGCTTATCAACTCTCATTTCCTGCCACAAATAATATAGTCGAGTATGAGGCTCTCCTCGCCAGTTTGAAGCACGCCTACCTCTTAGGCGCGTGATACCTTAACATCATAGAAGACTCTCAGTTGGTGATGCGTCAAGCTCTGTCAACTTATAGCACCTGTGACCCTAAGCTTAAGCCCTATCAAGATCTGGTCACGCTCTTGGCTAGGCAATTCCGGAAGCTTATCTATATTCACACTACTCGTTCTCAGGACATTTTGGCTGACGCCCTTGCGTCACTAGCTTCTTCTCTTTCGTTTCCCCTCAGTCGTGCCACTAAGACCATTGTGGTCCAGCGGTTAGACGCCCCTTCTCTTCAGGATCCCTGGTTTGACAACCTTAGTAAATCTGTAGAAAGGAAGGTAGAAAGGGAAGAAGTGAAAGAAGTCTCATTAACTGAGCTTGAGGAGATCATAGAAGAAGAAGAATTGTCGTGGTATTATGAGATTGAGCAATACTATAGGGATGGTTCATTCCTAGAGATGGCGAATGCCGAGCAGCAAAAGGCCATTAGAAGAGTCGCCGTAATATACACGATTGTTGCTGGAGAATTGTATAGGCGAGCTCTCAATGGAGTTCTAATGAGGTGTCTAGATGACGATGAGGCTTGGAAGGTAGTAGAAGCAGCTCACTCCAGTGAGTGTGGAGGGCACGTAAATGGGCAGGCGTTGGCGAAGAAGATTCTTAGGCAGGGCTATTACTGGCCAACCTTAGAAGAAGATTGCTCAACCTATGTCTGTAGGTGTCTTCAATGCCAGCTCCATGCTGACAAGATCCATGCTCCTGCTTCTTCTCTTCATCCTCTCTCTGCTCCTTGGCCATTTTCCATGTGGGCCTTTGATATCATTGGACCTCTCGATGACCCGAATTCCGCAGTCAAGCAGAAGTCCTTCATCCTGACGGCTACGGAGTACTTCACCAAGTGGGCAGAAGCTGAAGCCTATGCAGAAATCAAAGCCACCACAGTATGCCGCTTTATCATAAAGAATATCATCTCGCGGTTTGGAGTGCCAAGTGATATCGTCACCGACAACGGGCCTCAATTTGTTTCTCAAGAACTCCGGGACCTCTGTAAGAAGTTTAATATATCATTGCATCACTCATCACCATACTACCCCCAAGGTAATGGCCAGGCTGAGGCCACGAATAAAACCCTTCTTAAAACCATTAAGAAAATATGTGAGTCACATAAATTTGCTGATTGGGCCGATAAACTGGTAGAAGCTCTATGGGCTTATCGCACCTCCGTCCGTACTCCCATGGGACAAACTCCTTTTGCTCTCACCTATGAGATGGAGGCGATACTCCCGTACGAGATTCTGATCCCTTCCCTAAGGGTGCAACTGGATAAAGAACTTAATCTCGACGAGTGTCGAGAGGCGTTGCTAGTCCAACTGGAACTCTTAGACGAGAAGAGGCTTAACGCGACCAATTATGTCTCGGTTTATCAAAAGTGTGTTTCGCGGTATTTACAAAAGAAGGTTATCGAATGAAAATTCCAAGTGGGTAATATGGTTTTGAAACGTAAATTTATCAGGTCAGCAGGTCCTAGGTCTAAGCTGCAACCCAACTGGGAAGGGCCGTTTGTAATTAAAGAAGTCTATCCGGGTAATGCGTATTGCTTAATCAACGCGGAGGGTGAGGAATTACCAAATCTGTGGAATGGGCTATATTTAAAACGCTTTTATCCATAGAGTCAAACCAGCAACGACTTGGTGGCGGGGTGCGCCTTCACTTGATCACGAAAGGAAATCCCCGGTTCAACATTTCACACACTACACGACCCCCCGTGGTGCGGTTCCTTTCTTTTGCATAACACCGTTTCTCCTTTGTCCATGCTTAGGGGAGGGTGAAAGTCCTTGTTTTTCCTTCTCTCTCGGCTGAAAATAGGGGCAACGGGTGAATAAGGGGGCGAGAACTGATCTAGGCCCCCCAATAAAAGAGGTCTCAAATAGGGGCAGTCCATTATGACCTTATTCTGCAAAAGAACAAGAAAGAAAAGAATGAAATGAATGAAGCAAAGGGGCAAAAATCAAGGCTAAAAGCTCACCCAAAGGTTGAAGCTCTCAAAAAAAATTTTGAGAGTCCCCAAATAATGAAACTAGGCACGACAAGAGTGGCAGTACAGTTCCCCGCGGGACGTTATGAGCCCGGTCGTATGCGTGCCTAGAGCGGAAATAGGTTCGATAATGAACACAAAGACTCGGCGCAACAGACCAAATTCTTTGAAAAGTGGGTGTCGTGAGAAGAACTCAAGCCCTAGAAACCTCTATACCTATCGCTAGCTTTTCTATTAAGATCTGTTTTATTTTCCAAGGAATGGATCTTACCCCGGGTATGGCCCCGGTAGAGGCACCGTTAAAGTAAGGTTAGCACCGGCCGCGGGCGGTCTTTATATTGCACATCCTCCCTAGTTGAAGTGACATCCTCCCTATAGATGAATTTCATCCTAACACCCATCCAACACTCTAGAAGGATCATAGAACCAAACAGAGGGCCTCCTAAGGCTGCTGAAGTAAGGCCCTCATACAAGTAAGCAAGGATGGCCTGGGAAATGGAAAGTCCCTGCCATAGGCCACTAATGGTACTGAGAAGGGGCAGCTCTAGCACATGGTCAACTGAAGGAAACAAGATAGCCCCGCACAAGCAGATGGACGCAGCCTTAGCTATGGCTTCATCCCATCCACACCTATTCTTGCAATGCTCCACTACCCACTGGCTAAGAGGAAGAAGGTGAATCTTACGTGGGCCTACGAAAGTGTGGACATCTATGCTATCTGGTATGAACCCTCCCAAGATAAGCCTAAGATCTATAGGGGCAACAGTATGACACACTGAGTCTTCCCCTCCCACCTGGGACCTGGGTAAAGAGAAATAGGTCTCTACCTCCTCTAGTAGGATAGTGGCCTCGAATGATGATAAAATGAATGTATGGGTTTGAGGATGCCAAATCTCAACTAAGGCAGAGATACTGTGCCAATCAAGGGGGAGCTTTGGGTAGTTCTGACCTAACACTAGGAGAGGTTGTAAGTGCCAAGATCTCAGGATAGATGTCACTCCTAGGGGCAAGGCGCGGACCACGGGAGCCAACCACTTCAAGGTGGAATACCGCCTGGGGCCAGGAAGAAGCTGAGGTGGGGAGAAAGAAGATGGAAGAAAAAAGAGAGGAAAGAAAAGCATGTAAGTAAATGAAAGAATTGAATTGAACGAAATCATGATTAACTTACCTCTCTCAAGGGGCTCGAGCTGAGATGTCACGGGATCGCAGTCAGTCATTGAAGCACTTCCCGCTCCTTCATGGCCGGCTTTGGCCCTTCAAAAGATGCTCCCCCCATGGAACTCCCCTCTAAGGCCCTCTTCATGATGATTTGGTGATGAATAGCAAAGGTTTCAAGGCTTGGAAGGAGGAGGATGTGTGAGTCACGAATTTAGGCTCCCCGTCCTACTTATAGGGTTTGTTAGGAAGCCTAGATCTCTTAAGATTGGGTTGGATAAGTCTAGGACGGGTTAAGTTGAGGTTTGGATGGGTTTAAGGCAGTTCACCCTCGAGTTAGGGACTCTCCAGGAGAGTCCCATTCGAGTTCGCATGGTGCACCATTGGACGGTATTACGATAGACCGCCCATCTCTTTGCGCGGCCCGTTACGGACCGTTTATCGTCCTCCAAAGAATTCGAGGGCAGGAATTTAAGCGGCCTGAGCTAGACCGTTCTTCCTTTTACGTGGTTTATGGTAGACCATTCAACATACCGAGCGGTTAATATGAAATCGTTCATTTTTCCTTGGAACGGTCTATTATGGACCGAATGTATCTTTGAACGGCCCACTGAGAACCGTCCTTCTGATCTGAAGCCCTTGTCCAACAAATTGAGCACCTGCCCAACTAGTAGTCGTGATGCGCCCTCATCTCACTCATCTAGCATCTCTCATCTCACTCATTTTGCGTCTCTCATCTAACTCATTTGACGCCCTCATCTCACTCATTTGACGTCACTTATCTCACTCTCTCTCACTTGGAGTCGGCGTCCCTCTATCTCACTCATGGTCGTGTCGTGTCTCACCCGTAGTCGTCGTCTCTCACTCACGCACTCGTGTCGAGTCAGTAGTCGCATTCATCCATTCATTCATACATTCATCCATTCATGCATACATTCATACATCCATAAAATCAACACAAAAGCATGCATATCACTATCATATCACATCATGTACAAAGGTCGGGCCGAGTACAAAAGTTAAGACTGTCGCTCTCCTTGGCCCCCGTCGCTGTCTCCGGATCCCTCGTGCCTCTTTGGTAGAGGCATCGCTGAAACCGCCTCGTCGTGCTGACGTCGCCGGCGTCGCTCGTCCTCCTCATTCCTCCGGTGGCCGGAGGAGCCTGTGAAGTAACTCCTAACAGAGCCATGAGTGCCATCGCTGCCGATCGGAGTCGCTCGGCTGCACTCTCGACTCACCTCTCTCATGCCCGCCACCATGCCCTCCAGTCTGGCAGCTTGTAACCGGGCCTGCTCTGCCTCAGCCCGGTAGCGCTCCGCCTCAGCCCGGTAGCGCTCCGCCTCGGTCGCGCTGGCTCAGAGTCACTCCAGCTCAGCCCGAAGAAGCGCCATCTCTAGGGCGTCCATTGGTCGGCTCTGTGCTGCCTCCTCCCGCACACGGGCCACCTCCTCCCGAGCCGCTGCCCGGCTCTGCTCAAGCTCGGTCCTAAGACGGGTCAGCTTGGTCATCTGCATACACATATCATTGTCAGTCAAGTGCACTTCATACATATCATAAGCATAAATAACAATGGGAAGTGTAGTGCTTTGCGTACCCTCTCGGTGAGCGCCACCTCGGTCGCTTTGGCCCGCGCTACTATCCTAGTGAAGTCGGCCTCCCGCTCGACCCGATCTGCAGGAGTCTGGGTAGAAGAAGAAGAAGGAGCATCGGCCCCCTGTCTCTAGGCACCCTCGGCACGCTGCATCCAAAACTCCAGGTCAGTCACATGCATAATCATAATCATAATCATAAGCATTTGCATAATTTAGAAGAGTTTAGGACTTAGAAAACTCACTAGTAGGGCCAGGGCCTGTCGGGCCTCGTCCCACTCCCTGATGGTGGAGTGTAGGAGCCCCTGTAGCTCCGCTAGACGTCCCTCAGGGTCAATCTGCATTTAGAAGTCCATGTGTCAGTGCATCATATAGTAATCATAAGCATAATAGACAGAGTTTGAGTTTAGAAGTCGTACCGGTCGGTGGGCACCTCGGAACACCTAGTTCCGGTAGTGTCTGGCGTACACAGTATAGTACGCTGAGTCGCTCTCCGCTCGGGCGGTCACCACTCGCCCGAGAGCTATCCAGTCGGCCACCTGTGTAGCGTTCCTCGTTGACCAATCAAATGCTGTCGCTAGGCCCTGGGTAGTCCTTGTCACTCGCTCCCCCGCCTTCTCAGGCACCGGGAACTCCACCGCGGGCTGATGGACCCCGATGGTCCTCATCACCAATCTATAGTGCAGTGGCTCCACAACGTTCACACAGTGAAGCCACACATCTCATCCGGCAAAGGCAAGGGCGCCGACCACCCAAGGCTGACCCTCCTGGCCCTCCTCTATGTAAGGTGTCCACCGTACCTGCAAGAAATAGACAGTCGCATCAACATCATCATCATATAAGAATTGCATTTAATTATAGAGTCTGAGTTTAGAAGCATACCGAGGCAAACGGTAGAGCGTCCCGGTCGTCCTGCAGCTCTCGGACCTGCCGTCTCAAGACCGCGGTCTCCCGAGGTGTTGTCCACCTCCGTGCGATCGGCAGGAGCCCAGGACGGGTCTCCTTGCCTCTGCCCAGCCCACGTAGGCGTACGTAGGCCCACACCTGCATCATGTTATGTTAGATGGACGCAGTCTATCTCCACGAAGTGTGGATCTAGAGGGGGGTGAATAGATCTATTGCCTAATTTAAAATCAATATAAGACTCAAATGTGGAATATAGGCAAATCTGCTAAATCACTATCTCGAGTACTAGATTTGAACAGAAGTGAATCAAACTGTGAAGATGAGTAGGAAATCCATTCGCACACAGTTCATAGACAAACACACAAACACCTGTTGAATGATAGAAAGAACACTATGAAAAGTGTCGACACAAGCAACCACACGGCAGATAACAAGCAATCTCACAAACACAAGACACCCAAGATTTTTAGGTGGTTCGGTCAGAGACCTACGTCCACCCCACACTCAACTGAGTATGGCTTACTGCTGCGCAGTACAGCTTGCGTCTGCTGGGCACTACAGCTTGGCCTACAACCGCTGATACACACCTTCGCTGGGCTTTACAGCTTGCTGACCAGAGGAACAGATCCTCTGCAACTGCTGGGCAATACAGCTTAGCCATCCGAGACCAAGTCTCGCCTGCTGAGGATTACAGCTTCACCTGTCTAGTGGAAACCTCCACTGCAAATGCTGCCTCACTGCTTGAAGAAACAAAAGAGTTCGAAAGCAAAAATAGAAGCAAACGAAACTAAGAAAACCCAACTGGGAATGTAGCTCGAATGAGCAAAGCTCAGCTCTGGTATCTAAACCAAGAGTCTGAGATACAACCTCTAAATCAAAACTCTCACAATCTCACTCTCTCAATCTCACTCTCTCAATCTTCTCTTCTCTCTTTTTCTTCTTCTCTGCTTTTCTTCTCTCTGTGGATCGGTGGCTCTCTGCTGCTTCAGGCTTTTACTCTCACTATATAGACTTTTCCACTATTCGATCTACCTTCATCCGAAGAAGAATACTCATATATATACCAGCAGCAGATTGGATAAGGGCGTGTGGCTTCCACATTTTCCGCCCAATGCTTTTGCCAGGTTCTAGGAACTTCGACCACCTGGCAGCATCCTGACTGAGCTGCTTCCACGTGTCACCATCATAGCACCTCATCCTTTCTTGGATCACGTGCCTTCATTAGGCTCTGCAAAAAATCCTTGTCAGACAGACGAAATAGAATTATCAGTTTAAGTATAGACCCTGTACAGACTTTGTGGGATGCAATGCATTGTATAAACTTCACTGTATAGACTTTGTGAACTCGAATGCATTGTATAGACTTTGATGTATAGACTTTGTGAACGTGAATGCAATGTACAGACACTGTAATGTATAGACTTCATATATGCAGTGCTGTGCGATGTACAGACTTCCTATATGAAGGCAACCGCTGTACAGACTTGCTAAAGTGTAATGCAATGTGCAGACTTTGAAGAACATTTAGCAGCCAATGTATAGACTAGGCAATGTAAAGACATGCCAGTGTATGGGCTTGATGAGCGTGCAGCAATGTGCAGACTTCAATGCATGAAGAAGCACTGTGAAGACTTAGACAGACACAACGTGCAACAATGATGCACAATGTGTACACTTGAATGCTGTGCGATGTACAGACTTCATGTTATGCATGAGACTCTTATTGCATCCCTATGGTTTTGATGATGTCTCACACTATAAATCAATCATCTATCTCTAGATTAATGTTGTTTCATCATGTGAGTGAGTACAGTTCATTTGGCTGTCAGATATGCATGCTATCTTGATTCTATATGCACTGTTTGGTTAATATGAACAGCAGTGGGTCGACTCATCAGAAAGGGTGGGTCGACGCATCAGAGCTTTGATAGCTTGGGCACAAAGTCTATACACCAGCTGGATCCATTTAGTCTGTACATTGGCATATCTTCCTTAAGTCTGTACATCGGGCACCTTCTTACTGAAGTCTACACATTGATCCTAATACTCTAGTCTATACACTGCCCGACCAGTCAAGTCTGCACATTGCCAAAGTCAGTTCAACTCAACCCTATACATCCTTCCAAGCTTCAACTCTATACATTGGATTGTCAAACTTCATGTCTATACACTGGCTGTTGCATTGTCTTGAAGTCTACACATCCGATAGTGTAAGTCTATACATCGCCCAGAGTCTTGTTTGCAAAGTTTGAACATTGCTTCAGAGTTAGCTTCAGCAAAGTCTACACATTCGGTTCCTTGGGCAAAGTCTATACATCGCTTAGTCTGCACATTGCCTTCAGCCCAAGTACTCAAAGCCAAGTCTATACAACGCCAACCCAACACATTAAACAGTTCTCCAAGTCTATACACTAGACTTCATTTCTCTAAGTCTATACATTAGCTTGTGATTCACCAACTCTATACATTCGATATCTTTTCCTACGCATTGGCCAAGTCCATACATTCAACTTTTCCCTACGCTTTCCAGGCCAAGTCTGTACACCACTAAGTGTGTACATTGCATGCTGCTCAAACGTTCAATGTTCTTCAAAGTCTGTACAGCATCCGTCTCAGCCAGCGTCTCAAGCTGCGTCTTAGGCAAGTCTGTACATCGGGCTTTTTTCGTTCAAGTCTATACATTGAACTGCGTCTTAGGAAAGTCTGTACAGAGGATTCGATTTACTAAGTCTGTACATCGGCCTCATTCGCTCAAGTCCACACATCCACAGTGCTTTCACAAGTCTATACATTCACTTGAGTTACACCAAGTATGTACATCGCTGAAGTCTTCACAAGTCAGTACAATGCTTGAGCTTCATAAAGTCCATACATCGCTTCAAGCGATTCAAGTCTATACAGACTGCCTTTACATTCAGAGTCTGTACATTGGTCCATCAGCCGATCGTTTCATTCAGCAAGCTTCAAAGTCTGTACAGCCTATCTGTCTTCATGGATTGTGTGCCTTTCGTGCATTGACGCACTTGGCTGACTGCGTAGACGCACACCTTTCTGTCTTGCTCACTGCGTCGACGCTGACACTGGATGCGTTGACGCATTGGCCTGTTACCAAGGGCGTGAGCATCTTGCCTGAGGAAGCTGAGGCGACGCTGCTCGATGGAAGCGTTGACGCCTTGGGCTGATGTTCAAAGATCTGTTGATCAACATCAAGTCTGTACAGCATGAAGTCTGTACATTGGTTTTGATTTGAACAGAACGCCTAAGTCTATACATTGCTATGGATTGCCCTGAAATGCTTAAGTCCATACACTGAAGATGCTAAAGACCTCCAAGTGAATACACTCTCACATGATACACACTTGGCTAACTATTGTTTCATGTCTGTACACTGCTTAGGCTTCGTCAAGTCTACACAGTGGCTGAGCCTTGTAAAGTGTACGCATTGGTAACAATCGTTTGCATTGTTCATGTCTATACACTGCCTTCACGTGCATTTTATTCAGTAAGTCTGTACACTCTCTCACAGTGTGCACACTTACTCTGTTGTGTTTCTAAAGTATATACATTCATGTTGAAAGCCTGAACTAACTAAGTCTATACATTCCATTTGTCTATCTGCAGGCGATTCAGGCTGATGATTGGGCACGTGAATCGAGGTTGGCACCTGACACGTGATCCAAGACAACAGGCACATGACACGTGGATGGCAACCTTGTCAGGATGCTGCCATATGGTCGAAATTCAAATGATCTGGCCAAAAGTGCATGGGCGGGAACCTGGCAGCCACACGCCAATATCTGCTATAAATATAGAGCTTCATCCATCAGCAGAAGCTTGATCGTGAAAAGAAAAAGCAGAAGCCATTGGTGAGAGTCTGCACGATCCAGAAAAGAAAAGGAGTAGAGAGTTCCATATCTGAGAGGAGTTTGCTCGAGAGAGAGAGAGTGTGTGTGGATTGATGAATTGCTTCATTTGAAGCTACATTTGCATTGGGTTTCAGAACCGATTTCTTCTTCATTGGTTTTTCTTTCTATTTTACTTCGTTTATCTTGTTCTTCCATTCTGATTTGAATTGGTTTCCCTCCGGTGTGTGGAGGAAGGGAGTACTACTCCAGTTTCCCTCTGAGTTGCAGAGGAAGAGAGATCGGTGATCTCTGGTGTTGTTAGTGACAGGTTGTCATTAACAGTTTCCCTCCGTGTGTGAAGGAAGGGAGAGGATTCTCCGGTTGTGTTCTAGCTGGGAGCTAGAACAGGTTTCAAATTATGTGGGTAGCAGAGCTTGGTCGAGGGATTTGTTTCCCTGGGGTGTTCAAGCTGTGTGGCAGCATGTTGTACGCAGACTGAGTCTGCTGTGATCTAGCTTTGCCTAGTGGAATCCTCACTCTAGTTGGAGTGAGGGGTGGATGTAGATTGTGGACTGCAATCGAACCACCTAAAAACCGAGTGCCTCCTCTGTGGTTTGCTATTGATCTATGTGCTCTTCATCTGCTTGTCCCTTTGCCTTCAAGTGATCAGTTCTTCACTCTCATCTATATTTCTCTATGTACGGGTTAAGGAGGTGCGTTAGCAGTAGAATCTATTTTCCGCCTGAGTTTCTGCAAATTGGGAGTGATCTATTCATCCCCCCCCCCTTCTATATCACTCTTGCTGCGCTAACAATTGGTATCAGAGCAGGTTTACGCCATGTGGACGAACGGTCAAGGAAATGCTGGTGGTCCTAGAACCTTCATGGCCGAAGGTCAATCCATTAGTCGCCCTCCTTATTTCGATGGTAGTAACTATCTGTTTTGGAAGAACAGGATGGAAGTGTTCATCAGGTCTCAGAGTCATAAACTGTGGAGAGTAATCACGGTGGGGCCATATGAGCTGCCACCAAACGAGGATGCTTGGACAGATGACCATGTCAAGCTCTCTTCACTCAACTGGACGGCGCTGAACATAATCCAGTGTGCTGTTCATCCAGAGGCATATGCTCGTATATCTGCATACAGAACTGCCAAGCGAATGTGGGATGAGCTGCAATTGATCTATGAAGGTACAGCTCAAGTGAAAGCCTCGAAGGTAAATCTCTACACTTCTAAGTATGAAATGTTTAAGATGAATGCAGACGAGAATATAACTGAGATGTATGCCAGGTTGTCTTTAATCACAAATACTCTTAAAGGGCTAGGGAAGGATCTTGCTGAGGCAGATATAGTCAGGAAAATCCTTAGATCTTTATCCCCAGCATGGCACACTAAGGCCATTGTGATTGAGGAGTCAAAAGATTTGACTATCTTGACTGTGAATGAACTCATAGGATCTCTTATGACCTATGAGATGAATTTCAAAGGAGGTGGAGAAGGAAGTGAGAGGAAGGGTAAAAATGTAGCTCTAAGGGCATCCCGCAACAAGGGTAGCAACAGTGGGAGCAGCAGCAGTAGCCCCGAGTCTGAGTCCGAGCTTGAAGGATTGTCAAATCTCGACCAGGAGGAGCAGGTAATGCTCACTAGACAGTTCAGAAAATTTCTGAAGAAAAAGGGAAAGACCTTTAGGAAGAAGAAGCCACACCCGTTCAACAAGAATGCTGAATTTACTAGTTACAGGGATAAAAATCCTAAGAGACTAACTTGTTTTAATTGTAACAAACAGGGACATATGAAAGTCGAATGCCCAGACCTCCAGAAGAAGGGTCCCTATCTTCAGAAGAAAAACATAAAGGTGTAAAAGAAGAAGAAGTCACAGGCGATGGTCTGCACATGGAGCGAGGAAGAAGAAGACCCTGAAGATGCTTCCTCAGAAGAATATGAAGATGGAATTTGCTTATGGCAAACAGTGAAGAGGAGGTAATAAATATTTTTAAAAATTTCTCAATTGATGACTGGAAGGATGCTTATGGTGATTTGTTAGATAAATTTAATTCCCTTAGCAAAGAGCACAGAGTTCTGAAAAGAAAATTTAACACAAGTGTTGAAGAACAAACTCTAGTCTGTGAGGAAAATGAAAAGCTAAAGGAACAACTAGAAGAAATGACCTCACTAAGGAAAGAAAATGATAAGCTCAAGGGAGAAACTCAAGAAAGTCAAAAACAGCTCAATGAAATCAAAACTAAAATTGAAGAAGGCATGAATGAAATTAGAGTGAATTCAGAGAAATATGAAGCTGTGAAGAAAGTAAATGCTGAACTCCTAAAGAATTCTGAGTCTCTTCAAAAGGAGCTGGAAGACAAACAGAAAGTCTTAGAAAAGTTTGTCCAAGGAAAGACTAGCCTAGATGCTATACTAGGGACTAGGGTCAATTTCAATAAGGAAGGTCTAGGCTATGACCCAACCAACAAGAGACCCTTGCAATTCAAGACCATCACCTTCTGTCCAGAGAAGGGAAAAGAAAAGCTGGACACACCATCCAGCTCAAACAGCTCTAAGGGAATTCAAAGTCCTAAAGAAAACACAAAAATCAGTATTGGACAACCATTTAAGATGGGAATGAATTTTATGAAGAATAACCCTAAGCCCACTTACCAGAACACAAATGGTAGATGGACCAAGAAAGTAAATCAGAATAAGAGTTGGAATTACAACAATCAGATGGGTCCAAACAGGACCTACTGGAGAAATAACTTTCATGGTCAAAGATATGCTAATCAACAAGCCTATAGGAAATTTCATAGGAATAGGAAGACTAATGAATGGAATAGAACTCACTTCTCCAGTTCAGCTGAATTCAACTTTAATAAACCAGAAAGGAAGGTGCCAGAGAAAACCATGCTGAAACAAATCTGGATACCTAAACACTTGATCAGAGATTTGAACAATGTCCTTGCACCCAACTCATCTTGGGTTCCAAATCACTCTGCTTGATATATTTGTGTAGGTCGGCCTGGCAGCTGAAGACAACAAGTGGTACCTCGACAGTGGCTGCTCCAGGCATATGACAGGAGACCGATCCAAGTTTAGCAAGATAGAAATGAAGCCAGGGGGTCTGGTCAAGTTTGGAGGAAAGAACAAAGGTAAAATAATTAGAGTTGGCACAGTAGGTAAGTCTTCCACAAATTCCATTGAAAAAGTATTACTTGTGGAAGGGCTTCAACACAACCTGATTAGCATAAGTCAGTTATGTGACAGGGGTCACAAGGTTGTATTTGATGATTGTTCATGCAAAATCCTTGAAACAAATTCTGACATGGTTAAATTTGTAGCCAACAGGATTAATAATGTCTACATTGTAGACTTAGATGAGAAATCTGAATCTACTATTTGCTTATCTACTAATTCTGAAAATGATGCCTTTGAATGGCATAGACGTCTAGGTCATGCTAGCTTTTCAACCTTAAATAAATTGATCAAGCATGATTTAGTTAGAGGCATGCCTAGAATTAAATTCAACTCAATATCAAAAGCATGTGATGCCTGTGCTCTAGGCAAACAGACCAGAAATTTCTTTAAATTAAGATCTGAACCATTGTCTTCTAGACCAATGGAACATCTTCATATGGACCTTTTCGGTCCAACTAGAACTCAGAGTCTTAATGGAAACAGGTTTGGCTATGTCATCATAGATGACTTCTCTAGATATTCATGGATATTTTTCTTAGCAAATAAGAGTGATGCATTTCAAAAGTTTAATCTATTTTTCAATAAGGTCAAACAAGAAGGGAAGTACAAGGTTAGTTCTATTCAATCTGACCATGGAGGTGAGTTTGAAAACTCCATGTTTACTGATCGTTGTGACAAAGAAGGACTAACTCACAGGTTTTCTTCTCCCAGGACACCTGAACAAAATGGGATTGTGGAGAGAAGAAATAGAACAGTGGTGGAAATGGCCCGAACCATGTTGATTGAAAGTAAATTACCTGGAAGGTTTTGGGCAGAAGCGGCCAATACAGCAACCTACATAATCAACAGGGCCATGGTAAGACCCATACACAAGAAAACACCCTATGAGCTTCTAAAAGGTAAGAAACCAAACTTGTTTCATTTCAGAATTTTTGGAGCAAAATGTTTTATTCATAACAATGATAAGAAAGATTTAGACAAGTTTGAAGCCAAGAGTTCACCTGGAATATTCTTGGGTTACTCTGAAGTGTCAATGGCATATAGGGTATTTAACATATCAGATCAGAAAGTGGAAGAATCTCCACACATCCTTTTTAGTGAAAAGAAAGATGTCTCTAATGTTGAAAATCTTGACAGGGATTCCAATCATGGTGGAGACTTTCTAGAAGACCAACAGGAAGAAGAGAAGACTCAGCCAAATGGAGAAACAAATTCCCCCAATCAGGAAGGGCCAAGAGAAACAGGTGAGTCTTCAACAAATATCAGATTTCTTAAAGACCATCCTTTAGATAAACTCATAGGCAATCCTGAAGATCCTCTTCGGACTAGGTCTCATTTTAGAAATGTGAATAATGATGACTTAATTGCTTTAGTCTCACAAATTGAACCCAAAATAGTAGAAGAGGCCTTAGCTGATAAAGCTTGGGTTAATGCTATGAGTGAGGAATTAGGTCAGCTTGAAAGGAATAATGTCTGGGAGCTTGTCCCAAGACCAGATGGTATTAATGTCATAGGAACCAAGTGGCTGTTCAAAAATAAGATGAATGAAGATGGAATTATCTCGAGGAATAAGGCCAGACTAGTAGCCAAAGGCTACTGTCAGGAATTCGGTGTAGACTTTGATGAATCCTATGCACCTGTTGCTAGGATGGAAGCTATAAGATTGTTGCTTGCCTTTGCATGCTCAAAGAACATAAAACTCCAACAAATGGATGTTAAAAGTGCCTTTTTAAATGGAGTCATTAAAGAAGAAGTTTTTGTTGAACAACCTCCTGGATTTCAATATTCTCCTCAACCTAACCAAGTTTTCAGGTTAAACAAAGCCTTGTATGGTCTAAAGCAGGCTCCAAGAGCTTGGTATGAAAGATTATCTGAATTTCTGATCAGCAAGGGCTACAAAAGAGGTATAGCAGCTAGAAGATGGGTGCTTCATCAACCAAACCAAATAAACAATGGAATTGTTCAAAAGGTTTGGCATGGAAAACTTAAAGCACATTACTACACCCATGGGCACCAATACTTCATTAGATGCAGATGAGACAGGTAAAGAAGTAAATGCCAAACTTTATCGAGGTATGATTGGATCACTACTTTACTTGACAGCCTCTAGACCTGATATACAATTCAGTGTAGGAATGTGTGCAAGGTATCAGTCTAGACCTACTGAACTACACTTAGCTACAGTTAAAAGAATCTTCAGATATTTGTCAGCTAGTCACTCTCTTGGTTTATGGTTTCCTGCATCTCACACATTTAACTTAGTAGCATACACAGATGCTGACTATGCAGGCTGTAAACTAGACAGGAAAAGCACAAGTGGCCATTGTGAATTCTTGGGTGGGTGTTTAGTGTCTTGGGGCTCCAAGAAACAACATTCTGTGGCCCTCTCCACTGCAGAAGCTGAATATGTGGCTGTAGGGAGTTGTGGAACACAAGTCATATGGATTAAACACCAGCTTCAGGACTACCAAGTAGACCTGGGGTGCACACCTATTTACTGTGATAATACTAGTGCCATCAATCTTGCTAAAAATCCTGTGTTGCATTCACGAACCAAACACATAGAGATAAGACATCATTTTATAAGAGATGAGGTGTCTAAGAATAAGTTTGAACTGATTCATGTAGGGACAGATAATCAGATTCCTGACATATTCACAAAACCTCTAGATAATGAAAAATTCACCACATTGAGAAGAGAATTAGGCTTATATAAATTGTCTTAATTATGAAGCCTGCTCTTGTTATGAGGGGGAGTTGTGTCTATCTGATGTTTAGCCTTCTTGCATGCTGGTTTAAGGGGGAGTTCAAAATGCTTACTGGTTAGCTTTCAGGAATGCTCTAAATAAAGCCTTGAGATTTTGCTGGAATGTTTTATTGAGGAATGCTATGTCTTAGGGGGAGCTGAGTTGTGATGTGAGAAGAGAAGTTCTTTGATAGATTCAAAAGGGCTGTCCAGATGTGTACCTTTGCTGGTCTTGCATGACTGATTTAGTGTGGTTCTCTCAGAAAGTAGAGTGTCACTTATCTCTTAAGTCTATAAGTCAGTGACTCTAATCTCCAAGTTAGAATCTTTCCTTTAGTACTCCTTCAGAGATCTGGACTAATTGCATAAAGTATATCTTCCTACATTGTCATTGATTATGGTTCAGGCCAAAAACTTGTATGTCTTGATATCTGACCCAATCAACTTGAAATCTAGACTTCAAGACTCAATTCAAGAAAAGTCCTTTTTGGTATTGTCTTCAATCATTCTATCTCTTTAACTCAAGGGCTTAACTGAACAAACATGTTCTATTTTGATCACTAAGAAACTGGGAGCTTCATCAATGAAATGAATATTTCTCCCAAGTCATGAGGTGTCAAATGCTTAAAATGAATGAAAAGTCATGACAGAGCAATGGTGGCTTGCTGGTGAGTAACTGGGGACTCTGGCCTCTAATCAAGGTGTTTCCTCATGTCAAAAGCCACAGTTACTAACTCTGTTTCTTAATAAAAAAAAAGGAAGGAAGTAGTGAGGTACTCACTCTGAGTAACTGGGGATTCAGGCCTCTAATCAAGGTGTCTCTCTAATGTCAAAGGAAGTGAACTACCAACTTACTCATTGATCTTCTTGAAAATCATCTCCAACAAAAATTCCTTGTTGTTATGCAACTAATGGATTGCTTGTCTTCAATACCTTGAGAACACCTCTCTGATTTAGTCTATTGCTGTCTTGTGGAATAGTTGAATGATCAGCTATATTTGGCTATACTTGTGAACTCCTGCTCTAAATCATCCACTATGTATGCTGATAAACTTGTCTATCATTCTACTTCTCTATTGTGTACTGAAGTCTAAAGAATCTTCTCTTGAGATTAGAAACTCACTTATTCTCTTAAGACCTACTCGTGACTTTCTGCACTAAGAAGTTACTGCCCTGAGTCCTCATGGTTCCAGCACTGTCATACATTCTGTAGTTCTTTTTGCTGATGTCAAAGGGGGAGAGAAGTTTGCAATATCAGTGAGTATTGGTTTTATCTTGAGAGAAGTTTGCAATATCAGTGAGTATTGGTTTTATCTTGAGAGAAGTTTGCAATATCAGTGAGTATTGGTTTTATCTTGAGCTTTGAGGGGAGTCATGTTGCTTCGTGGAAGTCATGGTTATGAGTTGTGGGGGAGATGAGAGTGTGTTGTAGGGAATGTTTAATTCATTTGCATGAGCATGCCTTGAATTTATTTTGTTTGTTGCAGCTGGTATTAACTTCTTGTTGAAACTTGATATTGGTTGACTCATAGTGTTGTCATCATCAAAAAGGGGGAGATTGTTGCATCCCTATGGTTTTGATGATGTCTCACACTATAAATCAATCATCTATCTCTAGATTAATGCTGTTTCATCATGTGAGTGAGTACAGTTCATTTGGCTGTCAGATATGCATGCTATCTTGATTCTATATGCACTATTTGGTTAATATGAACAGCAGTGGGTCGACTCATCAGAAAGGGTGGGTCGACGCATCAGAGCATTGATAGCTTGGGCACAAAGTCTATACACCAGCTGGATCCATTTAGTCTGTACATTGGCATATCTTCCTTAAGTCTATACATCGGGCACCTTCTTACTGAAGTCTACACATTGATCCTAATACTCTAGTCTGTACACTGCCCGACCAGTCAAGTCTGCACATTGCCAAAGTCAGTTCAGCTCAACCCTATACATCCTTCCAAGCTTCAACTCTATACATTGGATTGTCAAACTTCATGTCTATACACTGGCTGCTGCATTGTCTTGAAGTCTACACATCCGATAGTGTAAGTCTATACATCGCCCAGAGTCTTGTTTGCAAGTCTGAACATTACTTCAGAGTTAGCTTCAGCAAAGTCTACACATTCGGTTCCTTGGGCAAAGTCTATACATCGCTTAGTCTGCACATTGCCTTCAGCCCAAGTGCTCAAATCCAAGTCTATACAACGCCAACCCAACACATTAAACAGTTCTCCAAGTCTATACACTAGACTTCATTTCTCTAAGTCTATACACTGGCCTGTGATTCACCAACTCTGTACATTCGATATCTTTTCCTACGCATTGGCCAAGTCCATACATTCAACTTTTCCCTACGCTTTCTAGGCCAAGTCTGTACACCACTAAGTGTGTACATTGCATGCTGCTCAAACGTTCAATGTTCTTCAAAGTCTGTACAGCATCCGTCTCAGCCAGCGTCTCAAGCTGCGTCTTAGGCAAGTCTGTACATCGGGCTTTTTTCGTTCAAGTCTATACATTGAACTGCGTCTTAGGAAAGTCTGTACAGAGGCTTCGATTTACTAAGTCTGTACATCAGCCTCATTCGCTCAAGTCCACACATCCACAGTGCTTTCACAAGTCTATACATTCACTTGAGTTACACCAAGTATGTACATCGCTGAAGTCTTCACAAGTCAGTACAGTGCTTGAGCTTCACAAAGTCCATACATCGCTTCAAGCGATTCAAGTCTATACAGACTGCCTTTACATTCAGAGTCTGTACATTGGTCCATCAGCCGATCGTTTCATTCAGCAAGCTTCAAAGTCTGTACAGCCTGTCTGTCTTCATGGATTGTGTGCCTTTCGTGCGTTGACGCACTTGGCTGACTGCGTAGACGCACACCTTTCTGTCTTGCTCACTGCGTCGACGCTGACACTGGATGCGTTGACGCATTGGCCTGTTACCAAGGGCGTGAGCATCTTGCCTGAGGAAGCTGAGGCGACGCTGCTCGATGGAAGCGTTGACGCCTTGGGCTGATGTTCAAAGATCTGTTGATCAACATCAAGTCTGTACAGCATGAAGTCTGTACATTGGTTTTGATTTGAACAGAACGCCTAAGTCTATACATTGCTATGGATTGCCCTGAAATGCTTAAACTATGGATTGCCCTGAAATGCTTAAGTCCATACACTGAAGATGCTGAAGACCTCCAAGTGAATACACTCTCACATGATACACACTTGGCTAACTATTGTTTCATGTCTATACACTGCTTAGGCTTCGTGAAGTCTACACAGTGGCTGAGCCTTGTAAAGTGTACGCATTGGTAACAATCGTTTGCATTGTTCATGTCTATACACTGCCTTCACGTGCATTTTATTCAGTAAGTCTGTACACTCTCTCACGGTGTGCACACTTACTCTGTTGTGTTTCTAAAGTATATACATTCATGTTGAAAGCCTGAACTAACTAAGTCTATACATTCCATCTGTCTATCTGCAGGCGATTCAGGCTGATGATTGGGCACGTGAATCGAGGTTGGCACCTGACACGTGATCCAAGATAACAGGCGCATGACACGTGGATGGCAACCTTGTCAGGATGCTGCCATGTGGTCGAAATTCAAATGATCTAGCCAAAAGTGCATGGGCGGGAACCTGGCAGCCACACACCAATATCTGCTATAAATATAGAGCTTCATCCTTCAGCAGAAGCTTGATCGTGAAAAGAAAAGGCAGAAGCCATTGGTGAGAGTCTGCACGATCCAGAAAAGAAAAGGAGTAGAGAGTTCCATATCTGAGAGGAGTTTGCTCGAGAGACAGAGAGTGTGTGCGGATTGATGAATTGCTTCATTTGAAGCTACATTTGTATTGGGTTTCAGAACCGATTTCTTCTTCATTGGTTTTTCTTTCTATTTTGCTTTCGTTTATCTTGTTCTTCCATTCTGATTTGAATTGGTTTCCCTCCGGTGTGTGGAGGAAGGGAGTACTACTCCAGTTTCCCTCTGAGTTGTAGAGGAAGAGAGATCGGTGATCTCTGGTGTTGTTAGTGACAGGTTGTCATTAACAGTTTCCCTCCGTGTGTGGAGGAAGGGAGAGGATTCTCCGGTTGTGTTCTAGCTGGGAGCTAGAACAGGTTTCAAGTTCTGTGGGTAGCAGAGCTTGGTCGAGGGATTTGTTTCCCTTGGGTGTTCAAGCTGTGTGGCAGCATGTTGTACGCAGACTGAGTCTACTGTGATCTAGCTTTGCCTAGTGGAATCCTCACTCTAGTTGGAGTGAGGGGTGGATGTAGATTGCGGACTGCAATCGAACCACCTAAAAACCAAGCGCCTCCTCTGTGGTTTGCTATTGATTTATGTGCTCTTCATCTGCTTGTCCCTTTGCCTTCAAGTGATCAGTTCTTCACTCTCATCTATATTTCTCTGTGTACGGGTTAAGAAGGTGCGTTAGCAGTAGAATCTATTTTCGCCTGAGTTTCTGCAAATTGGGAGTGATCTATTCATCCCCCCCTTCTATATCACTCTTGCTGCGCTAACAACTCTAAGTAAGACAGACGATGTGCAGACTTAGCCAGCATTCAACTCGATGCATAGACTTCATGAATGATGCATGCAATGCACTGGACAATGTATGGACTTAGCCGATGCAGACTAGTCTGATGTACAGACTTGCTCATTGTTCAGACTTCATGAACGATGTACAGACTTGCCAAAGGAAAGGCTGTACAGACTTGATGCAATGCAAGACAATCGAGTGTATAGACTTCACGATGTGAAGACTTGCCAAGGACAACTGGACGATGTACAGACTTGCACAGTTCAAGGATGTATAGACTTTATCTGAAAGCCCAATGTACAAACTTGCAAGACTGAACGTAGGTAAAGATCCCAGTGTATAGACTTCGAAGTTCACTGACGGATGTACAGACTTTGAAGGTTCAACTGGTGAATGTACAGTCTTCACCTCGAGCAAGCTACAGTGCAGTGTATGGACTTTGCAGACTGATGTATGATGCTGTATAGACTTTACTAATGTATGGACTTAGCTTGTGCAAACAATGCAGCAATGTATAGACATTATCGTGCAGACAGTACCTCTCATGCATTAGTGTATAGACTGTATGCCTGATGGATGCACTGATGCAGTATATACACAAAGGAAGCAATGCACCGATGCAATGCATGCATATAGCAGGTATTGAACTGAAGCAATGGCTGTATAGACTTGTGATGCACTGATGCAGTACATGCACAGAGTAAGCAATGCACCGATGCAATGTATAGACTTGCTAGTTAAGTGAGCTGCAATATATGGACTTTGCCCAATGCACAAAGACGCTAAGTCATACGGATAGTGTACAGACTTAGTTAATGCATGAGACACTAGGAAGATGGACAGTGTATAGACTTTGAGCACAAACGCCACAATGCAATGTATAGACATGCAAGTTATATGAGCTACACTGTATAGACTCTACTATGCATGAAGACGAGTGTATAGACTTGGAAATCTGGGGGTGTCGATGCATCTCAGAAGGGGGTCGACCCATGATGCATGGATGTATATACTTGTGTTCTAAACGATGCACAAACACAACACAAAGCAGTGTATAGACTCTACGTGCAATGTGTAGACTTTGAGTGTGTGTGCAGTGTGTAAACCTGTAAAGTGCATAGAACACACAGACAATCTGATAAGAGCAATTTCATCAAAACATAAACAGTTGCCAATCAATCAAAACAAGATGTTGCCAATGAAGTAAAGTATATTGTCAACATCATCAACATAGAGGAGTCATAACAATCTCCCCCTTTTTGATGATGGCAACCCCCTATCATATAGACGAGCAACAACCTGTCATTCAGATGAATTTTTGATGAAAGACATGATTTGTTATTCAGATTGTCATGCAGATGCTATGAATGCATGCTAGAAATGTAAGCAACTCCTTGCTAACAAAATCTCCCCCTATGTCATAACATGATGCATACACTTCCCCTGGAATGAATTCAGAATTCATCAAACAAGATAATATTCTCCCCCTTTGCCATCAACAAAGAGGAGGGAAAGTGATTACAAGGAAAGGAACAAGAGAGATCATCTGACTGGCATTTTGAACAAGCAGTTCAGGAATAAGCATTCTAAAACACAGAGTCTTCAGTCATATGAATTTAGAAACTACTTTCAGATAAAATTCTGGTTTAAAGGTTATAAATTTTGAGTTCATGCACTACAATCAATGGATAAGTTTTTTGTGCATGATAAAACAATAAACCAGAATCACATTTGCATGAGAGATTCAGTTTCAAAATATCTTACTTTCATAGACTCAGAAAAGAATGATTAAGAGATACCAAGTCATGTATTGAGATTAAACAAATTGACATCTATGAAATTTCTTTTGAAGGAACAACATTTTTCATTGTATTTCATTAAGGGCATTCAGGTGCCATTTGTCTTTCTGTGTAAGGGTATACGTTTATTAGACGCCAATACCCCTAGATACTCAACATGGTGGACCATTCTGCCATGATCAAATGCAGTAGACTGATTTACACCTTTTTGTGTGAGGGTACACGTTTATCAGACGCCAGTTACCCCAAGGTACTCAGTGAAACCACCCTACTGTTTTGATCATTTTATACAGAGATAACTGATACATCTCGTGACTGAAGTGTTGTCTATTTCTTTGATGGATCACTTAGTTTCTTAGTATTTTACCAGTCATTGCTCTGCCAATTTATTTTCAATTAATTTTCAATATTTTTCAATATCTTTCTTAGCTATCCTTTATTTGTTTCAGAATGACTTGTTTATGAACAATACACATACTTAGCTTCTCTAACATGATTTCAGACGAGTTTTCAGATTTCAGATATGATTAGCTTTGTCTGACATGAAATAAGATAAGGGTTGAGAGTTTTATCAATTTTCAGCTTTCTTATTCACTGATTGCAATCTTTAAACTTTAAAGTTTATAAAATTTAAACCATCAAAGTCAGTCTTTAAGTAATTAAAATTCTTATAAGAGAAGAAGTCTATTTTCTATTGCTTAGGAATCAGAACTGACTAACAGATTGCCATATTGTCAGACTCAATCATTAAGAGTCAAAGGATAAATGAACAGGGTCGACGCTGGGAGTTCAAGGCGTCCACGCATCAGTTGAAGAGGCAACATCATAAAATATTGAGATAATATCAGTGCGTCGACTCCACGCTATTGCAGCGTCAACTCATCAGAATAAGAAGCATAGGCATTCACAGATCTAGTTCACTGCGTCAACGCCACAGTAGAGCAGCGTCGACGCAGCAGTTAAAAAGAATGCAGAGTTAATGGTTCACTGGAATGCCCCAGTGCGTCAACGCTACATCGTGATAGCGTCGACGCAGCAGTTCACCCTGAATTTCTGACAAGACTCCCCCTGTCTATTTGCATGCAGTTTTGCAAAGGAATGGCAAGAATTAAATGAGAGAGAGCTTTGACATAGGTCATGGATGAATGATATGCAATGAAAACTATGTCATAAAAAAGTATGAATGATATGCATGTGGTTTTAGACACATTCATGACTAAATGATATGCAGTGATGATCATGAGTGTAAAAAAAATATGAGTTTCATGCATGATCATGAGTCTGTTGCTACATTCAACATTCACACATTTTATTCAAGCCATCAGATAATTTATTCATTATGCTGAAATTTACACAAGCCAAGTTCTCTTCTAAGAAATTTAAACCTTTCATTCCCAAGAGGCTTAGTAAAGATATCAGCAATTTATTTTTCAGTTTCAAGAAAGTTCATTTCAATTTCCTTTTTATTTACAACATCTCTAAGAAAATGGTGTTTTATCTCTATATGCTTAGTCCTAGAATGATGAACATGATTTTTAGCAAGGCATATAGCACTAGTATTATCACACAAGATTGGAATACATTCTAATTTTATCTGATAATCATCTAGTTGGTGCTTGATCCAAAGTACTTGGGCAGCACAATTACCTGCTGCAACATATTCAGCCTCAGCTGTAGACAAGGCTACAGTGTGTTGCTTCTTAGATGCCCAAGATACTAGACAGCCACCAAGGAATTGACAATAGCCACTAGTGCTTTTTCTATCTACTCGACACCCAGCATAGTCTGCATTAGTGTAGGCTAGAAGTTCTAACTCACACTTAGCAGGATACCAAAGACCTAGCTCTTGGGTGCCTAGTAAATACCTAAAAATCCTTTTCACAGCCTTAAGATGTGTTTCTTTAGGACTAGCCTAAAATCTAGAGCATAAACACACTGAAAATTGAATGTCAGGCCTAGATGCTGTAAGATATAGAAGGGATCCGATCATGCCTCTATATAGCCTTTGGTCCACTGGTTTACCTTGAGGATCTTCATCCAAACTAGTTGAGGTACCCATTGGAGCAGCTATTTCCTTGAGGTTGTCCATTTTGTACTTCTTCAATAAATTCTTTATGTACTTGGACTGAGAGATGAAAGTACCATCCTTTGATTGTGTAACCTGCAGTCCAAGAAATAGTTTGAGCTCACCCATTGAGCTCATTTCAAACTCATTAGTCATAATTTGAGAGAATTCCTCACACAATTTGGGGTTAGTTGACCCAAAGACAATGCCATCCACATAAATTTGAATGATAAGAATATCTGAATGACTCACCTTGGTGAACAATGTTTGATCAACTACACCTCTTGTGAAGTTCTTTTTAGT
Organism: Amorphophallus konjac; assembly: GCA_022559845.1. Classification (NCBI taxonomy): domain Eukaryota; kingdom Viridiplantae; phylum Streptophyta; class Magnoliopsida; order Alismatales; family Araceae; genus Amorphophallus; species Amorphophallus konjac. The sequence goes on along the minus strand of CM040126.1, from coordinate 288,758,932 downwards.
GAGGAATTTGCTCAACCTGTCATGCCAAGCTCTAGGAGCTTGCTTTAAACCATAGAGAGCCTTTTTGAGTTTATAGACATGATTAGGGAAATCTAAGCATTCAAATCCAGGAGGCTGTCTCACATAGACATCCTCACTGATTTCCCCATTCAGAAATGCAGATTTTACATCCATCTGCTGAAGATTTATTCCTAGGGAACATGCATAAGCCAATAATATTCTGATTGCTTCTAACCTGGCTACAGGGGCAAAAGACTCTTCAAAGTCTATTCCAAATTTCTGATTATAGCCCTGAGCTACAAGTCTGGCCTTATTTTTAATGACATTCCCTGATTCATCAGTTTTATTTCTGAACAGCCATTTAGTCCCTATGACTGTTTCATGATCAGGAGGTGGAACCAAATGCCACACCTTATTCCTGTCAAATTGATTAAGCTCCTCATACATGGCATTAATCCAATGCACATCTTTGAGAGCACAGTCAATGGACTTGGGTTCTACATTTGAAACAAACACATATGCATTCAATTCATTTTGAATTCTTAAGTGGCCTCTAGTCCTAGGGGGGTCATGCAGATTGCCAATTACATTATCTACAGGATGATCTTTTAGATATTTAATGTTGACAATTTCATCACCATGAGTTTCATTTACCTCCCCCTGAACTGTAGGCTCTTCTTCATTAAGCTCTTCATTTCCTTCCTCATCCTTGGATTTGTCTGCAGGATTTCCTTCCTTCAAAATATCATCATTGTCTTCATTCCTGCATTGACCAATGTTAGTCTTTAATATGGATTCATCAAACACTATGTGTGGAGATTCTTCAACAGTTTTGGAATTCAGATTGTACACTCTATATGCTCGGGTGTTTTCAGAATAACCAAGAAAAATTCCTGGTTCACCTTTAGGTTCAAATTTATCAAGGTCTCTTTTATCATTTATATGAATGAAACATTTACAACCAAAAACCTTGAAATGAGCAATAGAAGGTTTCTTACCCTTTAAGATCTCATATGGTGTTTTCTGAGTAGAATGTCTTACCATGGCTCTGTTAATTACATAACATGCAGTATTTACTGCTTCAGCCCAAAACTTCCTTGGTAGACCACCTTCAACCAAGAGTGTACGACCCATCTCCACTAGGGTTCTGTTCCTTCTCTCCACAACTCCATTTTGCTCAGGTGTCCTTGGTGAGGAGAATCTGTGGTTAATTCCATTTGACCTGTAGAATTCATCAAACTGTGAGTTTTCAAACTCACCTCCATGATCAGTCAAAATATTTTCAATTTTTTAATTTTTCTTAAGACAGAACTCCTGAAATTCTGAGAATGTATCACTTTTATGTGATAAGAAATATACCCAAGTATACCTAGAGAAGTCATCTACTATGACAAACCCATACTTCCTCCCTGATAAGCTGACAGACCTGGTTGGCCCAAAAAGGTCCATGTGTATCAGCTCATAGGGTTTACAAGACAGATTTTCTGTTCTAGATTTAAATGACTTTCTAGTTAACTTTGATTGAGTGCATGCATCACAGATTTTATTTTCGTTCTTAAAGAAAACTTCAGGAAGTCCTCTAACCATGCTATGCTTATTCAGTTTATGCAAAATAGTGTAACTAGCATGGCCTAACCTACGATGCCATAAAAATGCTAAGTCCTCTCTACTAGCAGTAAGGCATAGGTTAGAATGTTGAATATCATCTAAATCTATCATGTAAGTGTTATTTATCCTCTTACCAGAAAATTTAACAGTTTCGGAATCAGGTTCAAAAACTTTACAACATTGAGAATCAAAAAGCACTTTGCATCCTTTATCACATAGTTGGCTGATGCTAAGTAATTTATGAGCTAAACCCTCAACCAACATAACATCCTCAATGCAGCAAGTAGTACACTTACCTACCTTACCTGTTCCAACAATCTTACCCTTTGTGTTGCTACCAAAGGTGACAAGGCCTCCTTGTTTCTCTGTCAGCATGCAGAACTTGGCCTTATCCCCTGTCATATGCCTAGAGCAGCCGCTATCCAAGTACCACAAGTTGTTCTTGGCTACCAGGCATACTTGCATACATAATTAGGTAGAGAAGTTTGGAACCCAAGACTGATTGGGCTCCAGAACAGATGAAGTAGAAGCAAAGCAAGAAAGCAGACTTTTCGGAATCCACATTTGTTTAAATGAATTCTGTTCATTGGATTTTTCAAATTTCTTTCTGTTATTGTTCCTTTTTTTCTTGTTGTTTGCACCAGCATGATTGTCTATAGATTGATTATTTCTCTGCCAGTGCCTTGGCCAGGATGTATTCACGAAATTTTGGCCATAGTGATCATTGGGCTGGCTGTAGAAATATTGGTTCCTAGGTGTCCACTTGCCATACCCACTAACCCAATTTCTAGGGTAAGGTCTATAGGACTGTGTAGCCTGATGTCCATGACCTGTAAACCTTCCTTGAGTCCTAGTCCATCCTGACCTATTTGGATAGGTTGACTGTGCAAAGAAGTGGGACTGGGCTCTAGGTTGGTAGAAGTGTTTGGGTTGAGTTCTAAAAGCATTCTGCCTCGCCTGCACCTTGGACCCTGCTGACCTATTCACAGGTGTGTGTTGGGCCTTCTTCATAGGTGGTGGTGATGGTGGAGACTTGGTGACCTTAGCATGGGGTTTATAAGACTGTTTAGGTTGACCCCTAGCCTGAGACTGAGCTTTGGGATTTTGCATGGATGTGCTAGCTCTACTAGGCTCACTCAGTTTTTGTTTGCCCTTCTCCTCAGCATTGGGCTTTTTCAGATTAGCAGTTTTGTTCATTGACATGTTTGAATTCATGCTAATTAGAGGTCCTTTTTCTTTTTGTGCAACAAATGAAATAGTTTTCATTCCAAAGGTTTTTGTTGCACTAGAATTAAATCCAAGGCCCTCTTTTCTGAAGTTGACCTTTGACCCTAACAAAGTATTTAGATTATCTGTACCTTGGGTCATTTTCTCAATGGTTTTAAGCTTGTCCTCATTATCCTTTTGAATGTCTTCAATGGATTTTCTTAGTTCTGTATTCACACTTAGGACAGCTTGATATTTTTCATTCACAATTTTTATCTCACTTTCATATTTCTGGATTTTCAGCTTCCATTCATCAGCTTCTTTTTCTAACCTCTCATTATCTTCTTTAGAGGCTTTTAACTCATTCTTGATTTCATCTAATTCAGAACATGTGAGTTTCAAATTTTTATTCTTAGATACTAGACATGCAATTTTATCAGTTAGAGTTGCATCATTTTGCATGGAGTTAATCTTCCTTCTTAAATGCCTATTTTCTTACTGATATCATCTGCTTTATCAGCTATTTCATGGTAGGCATCTACCCAATCAGCAATAGTAAAGTTATCGAATCTCTTGATTACCTCATCTGAGTCCTACTCTCTGTCTTCAGAGCTTGTTGCCATAAGGCAAATGGGCTTCTCAGATTCAGCTTCACTCTCAGAAGTATTGCTCTGGGAGCCTTCATCTTCATCACTCCAGGTGCTGACCATAGCTCTCCCTTTCGTGTTCTTCTTCTTTGACTTGTCCTTGTATTTCTGATTCTCTGGGCAGTCAGCTTTCATATGGCCTAGTTTCCTGCATTGATAACAAGTATTAGTTTCAATTTTCTTAACAGGGTTATGTTTATACCTTTTATCCCTTCGGCCGCCACCATACTTCTTTTGGCTGAATCATCCTGCTCCTTTTCTGAGGAATCTCCTGAACTCTCTGGTCATCATTGCCATTTCAGTACGGGTTATGTCTTCTTCATTCAGGCTCTCCTCTGATGATGAACTGCTAGAGCTGGATCTGCTGGACTTGCTAGATTTGCTGGCACCAGCTTTCAGAGCAATTGGCTTCTTCTTCCTCTCAGCTTCTTCTATCCTTGGCATATTAATCTCATATGCCATCAGCGAGCCAATTAGCTCATCAGCCCTTGTATTTCGCAAATCCCTTGACTCCTCCATCACTTTAGCTTTAGTATGCCAAGCATGAGTCAGGGAACGCAATATCTTACTCACTAGATCATACTCTGTCAGAGGTTTCCTGAGACCTCTAAGACCATTGGTAATGATTGTCAACCGAGCATACATTTCTTTGATTGTCTCGTTGGGCTTCATCTTGAATGCCTCATATTCAGACACTAGGAAATTAGCCTTCGTCTCCCTAACTTGAGAAGTCCCTTCATGGATCACTTCCAGTACATCCCACATCTCCTTAGCTGAACTGTAAGCAGATACTCGAGAAAATTTGGTGGGGTGTAGAGAGCACTGGATAGCATTTATGGCGCTCCAGTTTAGAGTAGACCTTCTGATCTGCTCCTTGGTCCAGACTTCCTCATTTGGGGACAGCTCATAAGCTCCCTTGCTTACTACCTTCCAGATCTCATAATCCTTCACCCTCAGAAATACTTGCATACGGTTCTTCTAGTATGCATAGTTAGATCCATCGATGAATGGGGGCTTTGTGGTTGAGTGTCCTTCAGCTATCATCCCTCGAGCATCCATCTTTGCCTTTCCTCTTCGGGCGATGAGTCCCTGTAGAAGAGTATGGCTTTGATACCAAGTGTTATGTTAGATGGACGCAGTCTATCTCTATGAAGTGTGGATCTAGAGGGGGGTGAATAGATCTATTGCCTAATTTAAAATCAATATATGACTCAAATGCGGAATATAGGCAAATCTGCTAAATCACTATCTCGAGTACTAGATTTGAATAGAAGTGAATCAAACTGTGAAGATGAGTAGGAAATCCACTCGCACATAGTTCATAGACAAACACACAAACACCTGTTGAATGATAGAAAGAACACTATGAAAAGTGTCGACACAAGCAACCACACGGCAGATCACAAGCAATCTCACAAACACAAGACACCCAAGATTTTTAGGTGGTTCGATCAGAGACCTACGTCCACCCCATACTCAACCGAGTATGGCTTACTGTTGCGCAGTACAGCTTGCGTCTGCTGGGCACTACAGCTTGGCCTACAACTGCTGATACACAGCTTCGTTGGGCTTTACAGCTTGCCGACCAGAGGAACAGATCCTCTGCAACTGCTGGACAATACAGCTTAGTCGTCCGAGACCAAGTCTCGCCTGCTGAGGATTACAGCTTCACCTGTCCAGTGGAAACCTCCACTACAAATGCTGCCTCACAGCTTGAAGAAACAAAAGAGTTCGAAAGCAAAAATAGAAGCAAACGAAACTAAGAAAACCCAACTGGGAATGTAGCTCGAATGAGCAAAGCTCAGCTCTGGTATCTGAACCAAGAGTCTGAGATACAACCTCTCAATCAAAACTCTCACAATCTCACTCTCTCACTCTCACTCTCTCAATCTTCTCTTCTCTCTTTTTCTTCTTCTCTGCTTTTCTTCTCTCTGTGGATCGGTGGCTCTCTGCTGCTTCAGGCTTTTACTCTCACTGTATAGACTTTTCCACTATTCGATCTGCCTTCATCTGAAGAAGAAGATGCATATATATACCAGCAGCAGATTGGATAAGGGCGTGTGCCTTCCACATTTCCCGCCCAATGCTTTTGCCAGGTTCTAGGAACTTCGACCACCTGGCAGCATCCTGACTGAGCTGCTTCCACGTGTCACCATCATAGCACCTCATCCTTTCTTGGATCACGTGCCTTCATTAGGCTCTGCAAAAAATCCCTGTCAGACAGATGAAATAGAATTATCAGTTTAAGTATTAACCCTGTACATACTTTGTGGGATGCAATGCAATGTATAGACTTCACTGTATAGACTTTGTGAACTCGAATGTATTGTATAGACTTTGCTGTATAGACTTTGTGAACGTGAATGCAATGTACAGACTCTGGAATGTATAGACTTCATATATGCAGTGTTGTGCGATGTACAGACTTCCTATATGAAGGCAACTGCTGTACAGACTTGCTGAAGTGTAATGCAATGTGCAGACTTTGAAGAACATTCAGCAGCCAATGTATAGACTAGGTAATGTAAAGACATGCCAGTGTATGGGCTTGATGAGCATGCAGCAATGTGCAGACTTCAATGCATGAACAAGCACTGTGAAGACTTAGACAGACACAACGTGCAACAATGATGCACAATGTGTACACTTGAATGCTGTGCGATCTACAGACTTCATGTTATGCATGAGACTCTAAGTAAGACAGACGATGTGCAGACTTAGCCAGCATTCAACTCGATGTATAGACTTCATGAATGATGCATGCAATGCACTGGACAATGTATGGACTTAGCCGATGCAGACTAGTCCCATGTATAGACTTGCTCATTGTTCAGACTTCATGAATGATGTACAGACTTGCCAAAGGAAAGGCTGTACAGACTTGATGCAATGCAAGACAATCGAGTGTATAGACTTCTTGATGTGAAGACTTGCCAAAGACAACTGGATGATGTACAGACTTGCACAGTTCAAGGATGTATAGACTTTATCTGAAAGCCTAATGTACAGACTTGCAAGACTGAACGTAGGTAAAGATCCCAGTGTATAGACTTCGAAGTTCACTGACGGATGTACAGACTTTGAAGGTTCAACTGGTGAATGTACAGTCTTCACCTCGAGCAAGCTACAGTGCAGTGTATGGACTTTGCAGAATGATGCATGACGCTGTACAGACTTTACTAATGTATGGACTTAGCCTGTGCGAACAATGCAGCAATGTATAGACATTATCGTGCAGACAGTACCTCACATGCATTAGTGTATAGACTGTATGCCTGATGGATGCACTGATGCAGTATATACACAAAGGAAGCAATGCACCGATGCAATGCATGCACATAGCAGGTATTGAACTGAAGCAATGGCTGTATAGACTTGTGATGCACTGATGCAGTACATGCACAGAGTAAGCAATGCACCGATGCAATGTATATACTTGCTAGTTAAGTGAGCTGCAATGTATGGACTTCGCCCAATGTACAAAGACGCTAAGTCATACGGACAGTGTACAGACTTAGGTAATGCATGAGACACTAAGAAGATGGATAGTGTATAGACTTTGAGCACAAACGCCACAATGCAATGTATAGACATGCAAGTTATATGAGCTGCACTGTATAGACTCTGCTATGCATGAAGACGAGTGTATAGACTTGGAAATCTGGGGGCGTCGACGCATCTAAGAAGGGGGTCGACCCATGATGCATGGATGTATATACTTGTGTTCTAAACGATGCACAAACACAACACAAAGTAGTGTATAGACTCTACGTGCAATGTGTAGACTTTGAGTGTGTGTGCAGTGTGTAAACCTGTAAAGTGCATAGAACACACAGACAATCTGATAAGCGCAATTTCATCAAAACATAAGTAGTTGCCAATCAATCAAAACAAGGTGTTGCCAATGAAGTAAAGTATATTGTCAACATCATCAACACAGAGGAGTCACAACATATCACAGCATCGTGTCAAGCATTTATGAAGCATAGAGAGTTGCATAATTAAGTCTAAGGTAAGAGTCATACCATGAGTAAGGGGGAGAAGCCCCCGAGCATCGTCCGACGGGTCGTCGAACTCAGCGTGTCGAACAAGAAGGCGAGAACTACTGCTCCCCACGCGTAGTCACCCACGTGGCTCAGCTCCTCGAGGAAAGGAAGGAACCGGCAGCTCATCACGTCTGCTCTGGTGGAGAAGAGGAGTCGCCCGAACATCAACATCAGGAACCGTCGCAGCACTTTGTCCGCCTCTGCTCCCGACCCTGCAGCTACTCTCGGCCGCGCTAGCTCAATCAACCGTTGCAGGTGCTCCTCCGGCTGCTCTCCAACTGCAACTCCCGCCCGTCGTAATCCCAAGCTATCCTGGAGACTAACTCGGGGTAGGAGGGTCGACTGCGGCTCAGGGCGCCACAGCTCTAAGCCTAGCAATCCCTGAGCCATCGCACGGTAGTCAGGAAAAGTGGTCCCGCTAACCGGTGCCCCGTGCACTCGAAGGCCACTGAGCCTGGCCACGTCCTCCAGCGTGGGGACCATATGCCCCCACGGGAAGAGGAACGTCCGACTCACTGGGTCCCAGCGGTCGTGCAGGGCGTAGAGTAGAGCTCTGTCGAACCAACACACCTCGATGCTCAGGAATGGGGCGAACCCCATGGTAGCCAACCACTCCCTCTGGAAGTCCGACAGTGCAAAATACACTACGCAGACCTGCAGCCACGAGGTGCGGGTCCTGCGCTTTCCCTGCATTCATTCATTCATTTTAAATGCATTTTAGTAATTTATTTAAGCATTTTATTTCACATATAATTAAATCATCAAGGATTAAATCTCTGTCAGAAGAGCGGTCTACCATAAGCCGCTCACCCCTTTGAACGGTCCCATGTGCACCGTTCTAATCCCTAGGCTCTTTGTTTCAAACGGGCTAGAATTGGCCGTTCTTATCTTGAACGGGTGCCCGTGCACCGTTCTTCCCTTAAGCTTCTTAGTGTCAAACGACCACTCCTGGGCCGCAGGAATTTTGGGCGGTCCTATAGGGACCGCATTGTTCGTTATTGACAGGGTATTGAACAGACCAATGTGGCCCGTTTGTCATTTGTACGGTGAGTCTCTCACCATCCTTGCTTGGTTCGGTTCTAATGTTGTGTGAGTTTGAACGGCTACCCCTGGGCCGTGTGAGGTTTGGGCGGCTCTATGTGACCCATCTGTTTTCGTTTGTGCGGTTTTTTCTGAACCGCCCTACCATCGTCTTCCCCGACGACGGTGAGGGTTTCCCCACCGGTGGGGAGGCCACCATGGCGCCCCAATCCAGCCCCTTAGCCTCCCTAATCTCCCCAAAAGCTCCTAACTAACATGCATTGTGTAAAAATGGCCAGAGGGGGGGGACCTACCTTGGGACCCCGGGTCGCCTTCACCTTCGGCATGGGTTCGCCGGCGGCCTCCTCTGACGCTTCATCAGCTTCTTCTCCTTCCTGCTCTGCGACAACGGCCACGACAGGCTCCTCCGTGGCGGCCGGCACCGTCCCTTCGTCTTCCCCGGTCGTCGGTGGCGGAGATGACGGCGAGCCCTCGCCGGTGATCGACGGTCGAGCGGCTTGATGCTTCATCCTTGTCATAGTGGCAATGTGGGATTGAGAGGGGTTGAGACGAGAGAGGGAGTTAAGAAGTTGAGAGAGATGGAGAGGGCTTGGAAATGGGGCTCGGTGCCCTTCGTTCTCCCTCCCACCATCGGTTACGGTGGAGGGAGACGAAGGGTTTTCAGCTTTCGAGGTTGTAGAGGTTGTGCGGTCTATCGTTAGACCATCCTTGGTTTGAACGGTTGATAGGGGTTCGTTCATCTTCAACGGTAGGATGTTTAAGTCGGTTTAAATTCCATTAGATATACGGCTTACCTCTAACCGTTCTTCGTTGGGCGGTTGGGAGCTAACCGTTCATGATTGAAGTTGTTTTACCCCACTTTTGCACTTAGTATTCAATTGATGAATTTTGATATCATTGCAAATCTTGTTAACAATTTCATGTGCATCATCCAAACTTTCACTCGCCGTTCCACTTGCACAGGTAAGTCAGGTATGGCCTTCTATCCTTATCACCCTTATTGCATTATTATATGGTACTATAGTATATTATCTCGAGAATCAGTGGATTATCTATGTGTTCCAGGATCTGATGTTCCCCTTCAACAAAAATGATGATGACCCAGGTTCACGTGGTTAATCTTCGGATAGGCCGTTAGGTTGGGAAAGCCTGGGGAGGATGGTTCCATCTTGCACGCCGTGGTTGTGGATGGTATCTTGACTCTGATATACCCAGCTTAGCAATATTATTCTCGAGTATCTTATATTTTAATCTTTCTTTGCATTTGTTTTAACGTTTTCTTTTATTTTAGCCCAGCATGCATCATATGCATCTTTTTGAGCTTTCATGACCCATGGGTTGCTTGAAGAATGTCCCATCAGTGATGGTTAGCTATGCGTTCAGTGTTTTGGGTAAGAGGAACTAATTCCACTATGAGTTGGAAGATTCTCTTTGGTCGATTCGCTTGGTTTGGTTGATTAAGAGGTCCCCATCTGGAGCTTTAGCCTGTTTCATTTACTTTTGCTGTCTGCTTTTGGCCTCCTCATTGGACCGCGGGATTGTGTCCCCCATGAGGTTGGTCTTATCGATTTGTTTCATTTTGTTTAGTTTAGTTCCTCCAGACTGGTGTCGATTTTGGTTTAATCATTCCCTTACGTTTGGTTCAGAGTTTTTCGGAAGATTCCTGTCGCTTGATGGTAAAAAACGGGTGTCGTTTTAGCTTAACGCCCGCTTTTTCGGTCCACTCCGCTGCATTTCCGCTTCATCTCAATGTTCCATGTCACTTTCGCTTCACCTCCGCTCGCTCCCCTACAAAGAGGACGTTAAGGAGGGGCATCTGTTGACACCCATTTTTTACCGATAAGTTGAGTCGTTCCTCTTACTCCCATTTTGTTGATGCCTCGAGTTGTCCATCACTCATTGGGGTTGTTTTCAGGCATGTTTTGGGCCAGTTCTATGGGTAGCCTCCCTCCCTGGTTAGGTCCGAGTTGGTTCAGGGCTTAATGGGCCTTGGTTTTGGTTGATTGGGCTTTTCTTTGAATTTCAACACCCATGTACATGTATGGTTCATCCCTCGCCGCCCAATCAATGTGCGGTTGCCTCTGGATCGTCCATCTATTTTGGAATATTTTGGTTAATTTTTTGAATTTCCACCGACAAGCTTTTATGCGGTCCTCTCGTAGCCGTTCAACTTGATGAACGGATGGATGGTAGCCGCTCATCTCTCAGAGTCCTGCGCTTGGTTGTGTTCTCAGATAATTATCTAATTAATCTATTTATCACCGACAAGGCTAGAACAGTTTGTCTTTGGCCGCTCAACGTTTGAACGGTCTCATCGGAGCCGTTCATTTATGAGAGTCCAGTGGCGAAGGTTTTGATCAGTTCAGTGGATAATTTGGATTATTTATTATTTATTTCTAATTTCCACCGACAGGGTTGGACGGCCAAGACATGACCGCCCATCCAGTTGAACGGTCTATCGTAAGAACGTTCATCCGTTCGATTGCTGAATTTCAACAGATTTTCTCTCTTTATCCGTGGTTTTATGCCCAACTTCTCCCATCATTTTCTCGGCTGATAATGAACCATTTTGAGTGCCATTTCGACTGGATAAAAGATAATTCAATTATCTTGACTTTTTGTTTGATAATCTCGACCTGAAAATGCTTCTAAACCCTTATTTCGAGCTAGGACTTTAGGTGCTCTATAAATAGACCCTAAAGGTCGGGTTTGAAAAAGGGGGGAGATTTTTGGTCGACGGCGAAGCCCTGTCGCATTCTTGAGCGACCTAGCACCAAGGAGGGAGGCTTTCCACATCCATATAAGCCTCCCGTTCAAGAGTAGTCTAACTTTTAAGTCGTTTGTGTTTGATTGGTCTGGTCCACTTTTTCATTGCATGCACTATTTTTCTCCCTTTCTCCCCACGTTCTCCTTCCTCTTCATTGCCATGCACACACCGACCTACGTTTTTTGACACCCTAGGGGTTTAAAATCTCCCAGGTATCCCCCTTTCCACTTATTCATGTTCATTTCTTATTATTTTGACATCTACTACACTTTCTAGTTCTAATTTGGGTTGTTTCTTTGTGTTTTCACGTCGTTTTGCAGGTCAGCAATCCCTAGCACGAGGCCCATCCCCTCTGGCAGGCTAGAGAGGGTGGAGGTTTGACCCTTTGTGACTTCTGGCTTGGTGGTCTTGCGCGGTTCTCTACAGTCCGTTCAAGAAGACGTGCGGTGCAGCCTGGGCCGTCCTTCTTCTTCTTGCGGTCGTGACAGAGCCGTTCAACTGTCAGGAGCGCTTCATCCCGCATCTTCTGCAGCGTCCTTAGGCAGTCTATCATGAGACCGTGCATCCTATAGGCGGTTCTTCAGGAGCTGTCCATCTTCCCAACACTGCAGGTCAGGCGAGTACCTCTCCCTCTTTCCAAAGTACGGCGTGTTCATCACGTTCGGCACTTTGGTGGCGATCACAGGTTCTTACACCTCCCTTTTCTTCTGTCTTCATTTGTTTCCCATGTTGGATATGGTAGCATAGGCATTGGGAAGGCATTAGGAAGAACGGACTGGGAGGAGAAATATATCTACACCTAGGTGGGAAGAACTCGACCCCATCGAGTAAGGGGTGCAACTGCTCGAGTAGCTCCGGCGGATGTGTCACCGAACCTGGAAGTGCAGAGTACGCTCCACTCTAAGTAATCGACACCTGCTCATCCCATATAGATTCGATATGCACACGCTCCTGGGGAATGAGGCTAGAGGTGGACACTCCGGGGTGGGGTCACTCTCAAATGAAGGAAGCGGCTCAAAGGCTCACTAGGAATCACCGCTTGTCCCTTATGTGACTAGATCCGATATGTGACGTAGAACTGATCCCAAAGTCTGACCAGTCTCGAACTCGAAAGGGACTAACAACGCGAGCATACAAACCTACTCGACTCGATGTATGCACAGACACACGATAAACAAACGAAACAAAGACTCACAAAGACCGTAATGTTAGTCCGACCTACGCATAGGCGATGGTGGACCAGGACACCCGAATTTGTGCCATGCATGCATGTTATGTAACTGGAGGTTGGTGGCATGGGGAACACCTAGACGCCCTAGTATGACCCAGTCATGCATGGACAGCCCTTTGGATTTCGGAGACTTGAGAGGGCTAGGAGAGCCGGGTGTAGAAGAGTCGGGTGTGGGTGCATCGAGATTGGACTTTGTGGGTGTAGATGACCCGGCCCGTGGGGTACGGGTGTGGTATTGCACTCTCTTGAAGAAGTGAAGTACATATGATGGGCCTAGGGGTCCACTAGGGAATGGTTCAAAGGGATCAAAGAAGGTATGACCCATTGTAGTGGGTTCCCACAAGTCACGGTCCCACGTGTAGAACTCTTGAAGGTGTGGATGGTCACCTTCATGCAGTGTGGTAGGTGGGACGGTGATCATATGTAGGAAGTATGATTCCTCCCTCGGACAAAAGGGTATGAAGTCAGGCTCGGCCGTCATGGGGAGGAATAAGAGAACCTCCATGGTGACATAGCCCATGGTGCATACGGAGGTAATGGACCCTAAGGCCGGATGGGTGAAGCTACGCCTAGTGGGTTGGTCGAAGCCTCGGGCCAATAAATGCGTCAACGTCCTTTACCAGTCTAAACCCATAATGAGGTCGTCCAATGTATCAACATGGTGACTAGACCGGAATGTAGTGTGGAAGGAGTTGACGGGAACTATAGGTAAGGTGGGGTCCATGGGTGGATAGCAAGGTGGGGTAGGGACCAAGCCATCCTTGAGCTAGCTAAGAAGCGGCTCGGCTATGAAAAGTGTTCCCGTTAGAAACACGGGTGGCTCGGGCTGAGGTGGCTCCGAATAAAGATGGGAGTGTGGCGGCAAAGGAGCTCTCATAGGTGAGGATGGTATGTCCCCCCGGAGGAAAAGTGGTCCTTGGGACCCCGTAGGTGGGGTCGGGTTGGGGCTACCGGTTATGGCCTCCCTAGGCTCGGGCATGGCAACCTCCGGCCTCGAAGGTGGGCAAGGGGAGGCCAGCAACTCAAAATAGGCACATCTCTTATCCACCCGATCCAAAATCATTTTCACAAGTTCGGCAACGATGTGGGTGGGAGTAGGGGTATCGGGGTGGACTCGCCCGTAATCAACTGGCCTAGGCTTGGGTCTAGGCTCATCTACGTGTGGGGCTCTTTGCCTCCGATTAGGACCCACTTGATTTTAAGTGATTGGGTAGGGTTGGTTGGAGGTGATTGGGCCGGGTAGGTAAACCTTCCTAAGCTCCTTCTTCATTTCATGCCATGACTCGATGGGCCACTGCCTCCTAACTTCTCTCAAGCGTTCAATATAATCCCACTTTTCGGCGGCCTCATGAAGAAGCCTCTCCTTGGCAAAAGTGAATTGCCTGGCCTCGGACATAGTATAACATGCAAAGTAGTTGTCCATAGCGGCTTCCCATTGGAGGTAGTCGCTCGGGACCTTGGATCAATAAAAGTCGAGGCTTCGGGCCTACGGATGTGGTGGGGTTGGATTCCCCATCCTCGGGTGTGTCGCCACCATTCATATGATGTGGGCCCTTGAGGGTCCATGAGACACGGGGAAGCTATTGGGTGGACATGACGACAGTTGGTGACAAACACTAGACACGATCCTAACTAATGCAAATCTGGAATGAGACTCGACTACACACCTAGACACAACCAAGATCCGGTACCTGGCGGAGTCCGGGTATCCGAAGATCCTCTCACGTGAGTGAATCACCTCTCCGATAGGCATAACCTAACAGTCGAGCGACACCTTTTGATATATAGAACAATGGTATGCAAATGCAACAACTGACTTAGACTTAGACTCCTAGACTTAAATTACTCCTTTTTTTGTTTTTGACCGAATACTACCCTAGACTCAACTGGCGCTCTGATACCAAATTGATGAGAGACGGACACGCGACCTGGGACTCTAGCTCGCGATCGTCCCTAAGCGAGGGAAGACGTGGGACCGGGTGCGGTTGAGAAACCGGCGGTGAGTCTCAGGTATCAGCTTTTCTGCGTTAACTCGGATTGAGTCACGGGACGGTACACTCACTCACTCTCGCAGCGGTGATAAGAATATATAAAGCTAGGAACCTACACTCGCAGCGGCATATACGAATGAATACGAACTAAGCAAAATGCGATAAAGAGTGGGGGCGAGTGTACCTCCATGCTCCGGGCGTGGGGAAGACGTTCCCGGCCAAGTACGGTAACTCCCAGTAACAACGGTAAAAATTTAATTACAATAGTGAATTTTATTACCCACTCCACGTAGGGAGGTAAAGGTTACAAGTGGGGCCCAGGAGGACCGACCCTGGGTTGACGGGCAGTAATCTGGAGGTGCGATCAGGGCGAACTCGGCCTGCTGGTCCGACTCGGTGCTACGCCGACTCGGTATTGCGCCGACTCGGTTCTGACTCGCTGGACAGTAATGCACGGTTTCCAAAGGAACATCGCCCTCCTGAGGTTTTCTAAGGGCATCGCTTGGTTGGGATGATGGCGGGACGTCCCTGATCGACTCCCTGAAGTGGCGATTCCAGAAGTTGACTTTTGGTATTTTTGCACGAATTATCCACGGGCTGATTTTTCTGATCTGCACAAGGAACAGATTTACGCGCCTCGGCGGCAAGAATTAATTCTCTCAGATCTGAAATCCGATCGAGGTGAGACCGGTGGCGTTGGAACGAGGACTTCTAGATATACAACATACAAATTTTGTGGGTCAATCCAACGAAGGGATGAGAAATGGGTGGCTCTGCAAGACTGAGTTTTTTTTTGACCCGGACTGACTGACACATAGGACAGACTATGTTTTCCCTCAAACTGAATTTTGACCGATGGGAAAATGAATTTTCTAGACTCCATGAAATTTATGGGGGAAGGGGGTATACGTGAGGAACACTTGGTAATGTTTGGGGATTTTCTAAAAATTTCTATGGGGGTGAGAAAAATATAAAAAAGTGACACAGTTCTGTGGATCTATAGAATGACAGATTATAGGGGGGAAAATAAGAAATATGGGAAAAATACTAAACGATGTCCAAATGACACAAAAAGTGAACTAGAGGTTAAGGTAGACAGGTAGAACAAGCCCTCAGAGTTTGGGCTCAATCAGACAACAAGAAAAAAATATAAAATTCTGGAGATGAGGTTCTGTCCTGATTTGGATAGAACTCCGACGATGGCGGTGGCGTCGCGTTGGCGGCACGAACGGAAGGCGGCGGTCGGAAGTCGCATCCAACAAAGGTTGGAGATCTTGGAGTCACACCAAGATGATGGCTTCACACCCTAGAATGGGCAGCAATCACTACTGCAAGGGGGAGAGGAGAGAAGGGGAGAAACAAGGGGTGCCCTTGGGCTTGCTCTTGACAAAAATGCTTAATTCTTCATTAAAAACTCTAATGACACTATACATATGCTAATATAGAGAATGGCAATGGGTGGGGAGCTGTGAATTTCATGGGAGAGAGTGTATTTTCTTCCCCATTTGGTCAACTGACCAAATTAAATAAAAAATACATGGGATAAACTATATTATAAGGGGGAAGCATCTTGGACTTTGCTTGGTCCAAGTTTGAATTTTCCTCCACCTTGTCCCCTTGAATGGTCAAGCCCTTCTAGAAGCCCACCTTGGACCTTTGACTGACCCCATATGGGCCCTAAGGCTTAGGTGGACAATAGAAAAGGAGATGGGCCCCCTTGCAGGTCCTACTGGACTTTTACACAAAATTCCAAAGAATCCTAAGGAATTGCAAATTGGCTTATAAAGCCTTACAATTACGCATATGCTTTCTGAAGAGGCGAGATCTCGCGCAGGATCCTGAGCGGGCTATGGATCACCAGAAGATGAATCTGCAAGAGAGGGAAACGTATCAGAGGGCCCAGGGGATCTCCCTGGGGCAAAACCCTCTGATGGCTAAGTCAGTAGAGCTATGGTGGAAGCAATAATGGGGGGAGGAGAGAGCTGATGCACGAGAATCCTCTCCACCAAAGGGTGAAGCGAATCGTGCTCAGGAGCTTAGGGTGTGTGAATGCTTAGTTCATCTTACCATCTTCCGGAGGGGATCCCTTGCTTAAATAGTGCGCCGCCTTCAGGAGTCCTGTAAGCTGAGGGGTTCCCGGCGGGAGTTACGTCTTTAACGGGGGCTTTCATGGCCTGATCGTGGGAACGTTATCCCCTTGGGGTCCGGCGGCTCCCCTGACTCTCCCGCTGGCGGAGGACTCTGAACGGCTGCACCTGCAGATAATCAACCGGCCTTACCGAGCCTCGGGGATGCTAGCTCATGTCCGAGCGATAGGCATGGCCCGGCGAGGGTCGGGTCGGATAGGTCGGCTGGAGCCTATCTCTCTCGGACGGGGAGAGGGCTTTAGGCCGGACCTTCCTCGGGACCTGACCGTTGTCTCGGGCCCTCCGAGCCTAGAAGGCCGCCGGGGAGAGTTAGTTCCTCGAGTCTTATTTATTGGGCTTTTCTCCCTAAGTGGGCCCTGTGGGCTATCACTCGGGTGGGCTCGCCCGGTTGGACCTTGTGGGTCTTGTTGGGCTGCCTTTGTGATGGGCTGCGGAAATCCCCCTCTCCACTTGTCCCCCTCCTACTCCCGAGCCAAGGAGGCTCGGATGAGTATTTTTTCGAGGCTTTGGACCGGCGTGGCTCAGGTGGGTGGAATTCCGTTGGCGTTATGGAGCCGCTTATAGCGGTCGCCGAGGCCCGTAATGATGATCCTGACAGATTCGAAACGAAGGGGCCTCCCTTTTCTCGGAGCACGGAACGGCGCACCACCACCCTCAGGGGTTTATAGGGGGCGCTATTCATCGTTCTAGGCTTCCAGGGTTTTAGGCTTTCCTTGCTTCTTGATGCGCCATGAGAGCACAGCGGAGACGCGGAGCCTTGCGGAGGCGTTCGAGGAGTTGGCGAGGATTACCGCAGAGGCGGTCCAGCAACTTCCTTCTCCCCCGGAGTCTTCGAGCTCGTACGAGGGATCTCTTCCCGACTCGATGGCGGATCAGAGTCCGGAGCTTGTGCCGGTGAGGCGAGAACCTGTCCCCAACTGTAGTGTGTTGGGGGAAGCGGAGGTGCGGAGGCTGGAGCATCGTTTCCGCCTGCCTCTCAGATACAGCTTCATCGCCGCCACTCCGTACGAGACGAGTCTGGATGATCGCGATGAGCTCATTTGCACCTTCCTTCTGGCTTGGAAGAGTGGATTTCAGCTTCCTTTCGATCCTTATGTGCTGCAGCTTCTTAATTTTTTCCGATTGGCGCCTATTCAGTTGGTGGCCAACTCCTATCTTCTTCTTTCGGCCTTCGGGATTCTTTGTCGTCAGCGCGACATTTTTCCTTCTTTGGACCTCTTCCACTTCTTTTTTGAGTTGAAGGCGCACCCGTCGGCGGGGAAAGGCTTCTACTTCATTCAGGCGCGGAGGAATAGGAGCTGCATCTCGCTTGCGGCGAAGGACTCCTCGCACAAGGGGTGGAAGACCCAATTCTTCTGGGTGAAGACGGTGGCGACGGACGAGATCTGGAGATGCCGGACCTCGCCCAACTTTCACCCGAATCTGCCCCCTCGCCAGGAGGAGTTCCCTCCCCACGTGGAGCAGCAGGCTGCCCGTCTGCTGGAGAACCGTCAATCGACTGAGGAGCTGGTGACGCCGAAGAACATCGAACGGTGTCTTCTCTCGCGATTGACGTCGACGGGTATGGCTCTTGCGGCTCTTTTTCGGGGGTGGTAGCTCTTTTCCTCCTCTTGACTGGGGCTTCTTCTTGTTGCAGACGTAAGGCGGGAGCCTATGGAGGAGGCGGCCGAGGTCATCGATCTGGGAGACGACTCGGTAGCCGATGAGCCCGATGTCTCGGCGGGTCGCGTCCATGCCCGAGATAAGGGCAAGAGGGCGGCCCCCGAGGGGACTTCTCGATCGACCGGCCTGAAGCGCAAAGATCCGCTGGCGGGGAAGTTGCGGGAGGCCGCGAAGGCCAGGAAAAGGGCCAAGAAAGCCGGTTTTCCTACCGCCGCCGGGGGCGATTCTGGCTCGGCGGCGCTCCCCCCTCGGGGGCAGGATGGGGCCGACCCCTCGGGCTGGCTCTCCCATCCGCCGGGCGAGAGGGGGCCGAGGAGACCAGGGGCCCCGCAGAGGGAGGTGATGGGTCGGCTCTCCCCTCTGTGGGGGCAGAGGGGGCCGATGCCGGTGAGGCCGGTGCTGGGACCGAGGGATTGGTCGGCGCGGATGGGGGTTCACCCACGAGGGCGTCGCAACCCCAAGTGCCGGCAGTTGCTGGTGCGGTTGATCCCGCGGCACCGGTCGAGGGTGGGGGTTCACCCGGGGAGGCGTTGCAACCCCAACCGACCGTGGCGAGCGGGGTGATCAGCTTCGCTGCCCGAACAGGGTCTTCTGGCGGGGCGCCCCGGGTGGAGCAGTCCCCTTTGCCGGAACCTCTGGTCAGGCTCGGTATCTCGGGCGACTTGTACCGGCTCTGCCGGTCGATCGCCGAGAGGACGAGGGGGGGAGAAAGGCGCAGCACTCCCGCCGGGGTCCTTGATATCCTGATGGAGGGCGGCTTGGTCATAGCTCGGACAGCGGCCGTGGTGGCAGAGGCGTACGCCCGGACGGAGGCGGAGCGGTCGAGGCTCGCCTGGACCCTTGGTGGATGCGAGGGGAAACTAGCCCGGCTCGAGGGGCTCCGGCGGGAGTTCCTTGCATTCAGGGAGTTAGCGCGGTCAAGCCGACGGGAAGCCGAGGCGCTGGCCGAGCAGCTAGCAAGGGCCCGAGAATCGCTCGAGAGCAAGAGCAAACGTCTAGAAGATGAGCGTCAACGTCACATCGAGCTGGACGGCCTCTGGGAGCTTGAGCGCGGCGAGCTGCAGGATCGGGCGGAGGACGCGGAGCGCCTTCGCACTGAGGCCGAGGTGGACCGAGCTCGGGCGGAGGGTCGGACGTTCGAAGCCGAGCAGAGGATGACCGAGCTGGAGGAGCGTCTGGCGAGGGCGGAAGAGCGTGCGGCCGAGGCGGAGCGGGCTCGGGACGGGCAGGTCGAGGCGGAGGCGATCGAGCGCTACAAAGGCTCGGAAGCTTACTCGGCCGACCTGATTGAAGCTGCCCTACCCTATTACGAGGTAGCGCTCCGCCGGGGTGCCCGAAAGGGATTCAGGCAGGGCTATCGCCGGGTGATGAGCTATGCCAATGAGCACCTTACCGGGGGTGATTTTCCTTACGGCCAGAGTTATGACTCGGATGAGTCAGTTTCCAGCTCCTCATCCTCGGCCGGGGAAGAACAGGAGGAGTCACCTCCAGCGGGGTCACCAACTCCGGAGGCTCCAGGAGGGCTCACGACCGAGACAGTTCTCGCACAGGCGAGGTCAGTGTCCAGGCCGACCGTCACTGAAGGCACCGGGGGTGACGCGTCCCCTACTGCTGTTCCCGAGCTTCAAAGTGGGCCTGAGGCCTGATGTATTATGCTTTATTTTGCCCCTTCCCCTTTTTGTCTATTTTTCCTTTTGTAAGAGGATTTCTTTATGGGAGGCAATAAAGGACTTACTTCGTTTGATCGTTATCTTTGCCGTGATTTGGCTGGCGTATCGGGGGCAGTTGGAAGGTGCCGATATTTTCTGCACCGTTCTCGCATGCCGATTCGGGAGACTTCCGGCGGGACGTCCTTTCATTCCACCATACTTTGAAAGTCGAGGCGCTTCGCGAATCCCGCTAGGGCGGGGGCCGAGGAATTGGAGGTGACCTTCCAAGGGAGGTCCTATAGCGTGTTTTCGAGGGGGGAGTCATTTAAGGCGCGTGGCCTCCTTTGGCCTATAAAAAGGACCGAAGGGTGCTGCTTCCCTCTTAACACTTAGGACTCTCGCCGGCGGTTTGCTCTTGTTCCCTCATTTTCGCTCTGCGTTGCGCCGCCGCGATCGGAGCATGGAGGACCCTTCAGAAGATGACGCCGCAGACGACGGGGAGCGGCCGGTTCTAGCTGTCCTGGAATATCGGTCGGGTCCCACGGTCGCCGCGCGTGCATGAGACGGGTCCGACGGTCGCCGCGCGGATCTGGAGAGGGCTTCGACGTGCGGGGGTACGCCGTTTGCCTCCTCTTGGCTCCGGCGAGGCTTCCGGGCGGACGCCGAGATGGAGGGCGGATGGGGGAGTTAGGGATGCCGGCCGCCATTCCCCTCCGTGGGAGGGGAGGAGGCGGCTCCAGTCCCTTCCTCACCCCTGTCCGCAGCCTCTTTCTCTCTCTTTTGTTCTTCATTTCTTTCACTCTTCGGGGGCTGCTTGCTTTCTGTTCAACTCCAAAGAGTTGGTAGTTTGGTAGAGAGGAGACCTTCACGGCGCTCCTTTTTCCAGGTTGTTGCCAACTTGGAAGGTAGCCTTCCTCGCGTGAAAGGTGGCCTTCTCCTTGCTGTCCCTCTGTCACCTTTGTCACGGTCCACCCGAGCCAACTGGGTCGACCATCTCTTGTCCGAGCCAGTTTCTACGCGAGGTAGAGTCAGTGGCTGGATGCGAGAAGGTCAAGACCGGGTCGGTCGGTCGATGGCCGTTTGCCGCGGTGCTAGATGGATTTTTGCTTTTCACTATGTAATGTACTGGCAGTTGCCTTTCTGATGTACCAACAGTTATCTTGAATGAATGCAAAAAAAGGGGGGGTTTATTTTACCCGATTTGTCGATACAGTTTTCAGAAATAAAATCTGCGTAGTGTGGTTGCGTTCCATGTCCGGGGAATGGGCTCCCCTTCCATTGTGGCTAACCTGTACGCACCTTTCCCGAGCGTCTCGATCACTCGGTAGGGGCCTTCCCAGTTGGGGGATAGCTTGCCCGCCGCCTCCAGTGGTCGAGAGGCTTCGGTCTTCCTGAGGACGAAGTCCCCTGGTTGGAATTGTCTGCCTCGGACCTTGGTGTTGTAGTACCGAGTGAGGCGGCGCTGGTATTCCGTAGCTCGGACGTTCGCGATCTCTCGGAGTTCGTCTGCCAGGTCGAGGTTCTCGAGCAACTTCTGCTCGTTTGCCTCGGGCGAAAAGCTGATCACTCGGAGAGACGGATTGGCGATCTCTAACGGAACGACGGCTTTGGTGCCATATACCAGCTGAAAAGGGGTCTCACCGGTTGCCGTCCTGGGGGTCGTTCGGTGCGACCATAGTACGCTAGGCAGTTCCTCGAGCCAGCTACCCTTAGCCTTGCCGAGTCTGGTTTTTATGCCCTTCAAGATGGTCTTGTTGGCATTTTCAACCAGCCCGTTGGCCCGAGGGTGGGCGACCGAAGTGAAGTGGTTGCGGATATTTAGGTCGGCGCATCTGTCTCAAAAGTACCGAGAGTCGAATTGCCGCCCGTTATCGCTCACTATCACTCGGGGGATGCCAAAGCGACAGATGATCGATTTCCATACGAAACCCCAGACGACTGTCTCGGTGATCCTAGCTGTTGCTTCAGCCTCGACCCACTTGGTGAAGTAGTCGATGGCGACGATGATGAACTTCTTCTGGGATTGATCCGTTGGGAATGGCCCAAGGATGTCGATCCCCCACCGAGCGAAGGGGTAGGGCTCGGTAAGGGTAATAAGTTCCGTGGCCGGCTGATGGACCAAATGGTCGAACCGCTGGCAACGGTCGCAATGTTGTGCGTAGGCCGTGCAGTCGCGCTGCAGGGTCGGCCACCAGTACCCCTGTCTTAGCAGGATTCTGGCCAGCGACCGACCTCCTGAATGTGCTCCGCACAGGCCTTGATGAATCTCTTCAACAGCTTGGCTTGCTTCGTCGGGACCGAGACACTTCAGAAGGGGCCCGGAGAGCGATCTTCGGTAGAGAGCGTTGTCGAGGATGATGAAGCGCCGGGCTTGGTACTTCATTCGGCGGGCTTCCCGAGGGTCGGAGGGCTCCCGGGAGTCCCGTAGCCAGGACAGGTAGGGGGAGCGCCAGTCGCCGGGAGTGGCCGAGTCAATGGCGAGGAGCTCCGAGTCTATGCTCGGGCGCTCTAGCTCTTCTAGGAGGACCGATCGTGTACCTTCCGGGTCTAGGGAGGAGGCCAGTCGGGAGAGGGCGTCCGCCCGAGAGTTTTGCTCCCGAGCTATTCGGACTACCTCGAACTCCTCGAACTGCTGGGCCAGGCTCCGGACCAACTGGAGGTATTTGATCATAGGTACCTCTCGAGCTTCGTACTCGCCATTGACCTGGCTTGCAACTAGCTGGGAGTCGGTGTGGATCCTGACTCGCTCGGCCCCCAACCGTCGGGCCATGCGGGCTCCTGAGATAAGGGCCTCGTACTCGGAAGCATTGTTGGATGCCAGAAAGTTGAACTTTAGGGCGTATTGCAACTCTATTCCTTCGGGGGACCTTAAGAGGATCCCTGCGCCGCTACCGACCGAGTTGGACGATCCATCGACGAATAGCTCCCAGGTTGGCCCGGTTGCTGTCGGAGGCCTATCCTCGACCGGAACGGTGCTCTCGGCGATGAAGTCGGCGAGTGCTTGTCCTTTGATAGCTGATCGCGGCCGATACGAGATGTCGTAGGCCCCGAGCATGATGGCCCATTTGACGAGTCACCCCGAGGCTTCGGGACGGGCCAGAATCTTCTTCAGTGGCTCGCCGGTTAGCACGGTGATGGGATGTCCCTGGAAGTAGGGTCGGAGGCGCTTTGCGAAGGTAACCAACGCTAGCACGAGTTTCTCGGTTGCGGGGTACCTCCGCTCGGCCTCACCGAGCACCTTGCTGGTGTAGTAGACCGGCCTCTCGACTCCCGAGTCATTTCTGACTAGGACCGAGCTGACCGTTGATGGCGTCGCCGAGAGATAGAGCAACAAGACCTCGCCCGGGACGGGCTTGGAAAGCACCGGGGGTGAAGCCAGGAACTCTTTGAGCTCGGCGAACGCTGTTTGGCATTCCCCATCCCATGCGAACGTAGCAGATGCTATCTTGGGCCCCCTCATCAGCTTGAAGAAGGGCAAGCATCGTTCGGCTGCACGGGACAGGAAACGACTGAGAGCAGCGACACGCCCCGTCAGACGCTGGACGTCTTTAATGCATGTGGGCGGGCGCATGTCCAGGATGGCCTGGACCTTGTCGGGGTTGGCTTCGATCCCTCGCCGAGTGACCAGGAAACCCAGGAACTTCCCGGATCTTACTCCAAAGGCGCACTTGGCGGGGTTGAGCTTCATGCAGTACTTTAGGAGGGTGCCGAAAGTCTCGGCGAGGTCGGTGAAGTGGTCTTCGGCCCTCGGGGTCTTGACGAGCATGTCATCGATGTAGGCCTCGACGTTCCGACCTAACTGTCCCTCGAACATATGGTTGACCAGTCGCTGGTATGTGGCTCCAGCATTCTTCAATCCGAAGGGCATCCGGGTGTAGCAGTACACGCCGTAGTCGGTGATGAAGGCGGTCTTCTCGACATCTTCAGGGATCATTCGGATCTGATGATAACCCGAATAGGCATCCAGGAAATTGAGTATCTCATTGCCCGAGGTTGAGTCAACCAATTGGTCGATGCTCGGTAGCGGATAGCAGTCCTTGGGGGTGGCCTTGTTCAGATCGGTGAAGTCTACGCACATTCGCCACTTGCCTGTAGTCTTCGGCACCAGGACGACGTTGGCTAGCCACGTTGGGTACAGGACCGGTCTGAAAAGACCAGTTTCTTGTCCCTTGGTGACCTGCGCCTTGATGATCGCCTGTTTCTCGGGCGCATGCTTCCTTCTCCGCTGCTGTACGGGTCTCACGGTGGTGTCGAGGTTGAGCTTGTGCGTCACAGTCTCCTCTGGTATACCAGGGAGTTGATCATCGGACCAAGCAAAGACCCGAACATACTCAGAAAGAAACTCCTTGTATTGCTGCTGTTCCTCTGGTTGTAGGTCGGCGCCGATCCTTACTCCTAGGGCCGGGTCATCGTTCAGGAATACCGTTAATAACTCGCCACCGGGCTCGGTGGTCACGGCTCTTCCTTCGACTCCCCTGGGGCCCTTATCCTTCCCGTCCGGCCTTGAGACTTCCACCGAGATATTGTAACACCTTCTAGCCGTGGCCTGGTTACCTCGGACTTCCCCCAACCCATTTTTGGTGGGAAACTTCATTTTTTGGTGATAGGTAGATGGTACGGCCTTTATTCGGCTGAGAATTTTTCGGCCGAAAATGGCGTTGTACGCTATCATACCTTTAATCACTATGAAGTCCACTATGACCGTAACGGTTTTGGGTGGGGTGCCGATAGTGACCGACAGGCTTAGGGCTCCCTCGGGGTAGGTGGCCAGGCCATTAAACCCGCAAAGGGGCGTTCGGATCGGGCGGAGTTTGGATGGGTCTTCCCCCATCTTGAGAAAATAGTCATAAGATAATACATCGGGGGCGCTCCCATTATCAACCAAAATCCTGTCTACATTACAGTGATTTATCGTGGCCGAGATAATGAGGGCATCGTCATGCGGGGTGCTCAGCCCTTCCAGGTCTTGGTCGGAGAAGACTATGACCTGGGGCTCCATCGGCGGGCCTCTGGGGGGCTCTAAGGCTCGGCTGGCTCGCTCGGCATGATATTTCCTCCCTCGGCTGGTGTCGCCGCCCGATGCCGCTCCTCCAGAGATGACGTTGATATGGACCCCTCGGGGGGCGTTGTCGATCTCCTCTGCGGCGTCTCGGTCTTCTTTGTGCCCGGTCGTGAACCGGGCTAGGTGCCCCAGACGGATGAGGCGCTCGATCTCGTCCTGGAGCTGATGGCAATCTCCGGTGTGGTGCCCGTGGTCACCGTGGAACAGGCAATGCCTGTCCCGCTTGCGGTTCTTCGACCTCATTGGCTCGGGCTGGTGGAGAAGTCCCGAGTCTTTGATGTCTTCATAGATCTTATAGACTGGCGCGGTCAAGGGGGTGTACCGCTCGTACTTTCTTTTGCGCTCTCCTTCTCGATCGCGCTTCTTACTAGAGCCAGGATTTGGCTCGGGGGTCCGCTTTTTGTCCCCCTCCCGACCCGAGCCGGTTGCGTCTCGGCAGGCGCTGAGTACCTCTTCGCACTCGGCGTGGCGCAGTGCCAGAGTCACTAGCTCGGCAAGGGTCGAGGGAGGGTGGAGGACAAGCTCGCGGCGGAGATTCTCGTCCCGGGTGCCCCCGGTCAGTGCGGTTGTGGCTGAGGCCACATCCAGGCGGGGGATCCTGAGGGCTTTCGATTTAAATCGGTGGACGTAAGTCCGGAGCCTCTCCCCTTGCGCCTGTTTGAGGGCCAGGAGCCCCGCTACTGACCTTGGGGGGGCGCTACCGGCGAAACTCTCCTTGAAAATTCGCCCGAATTGCCTGAAGTCTCGAATGGACCCAGGGGCGAGGGCCCGGAACCATGCCTGAGCACCTTGGACCAGGGTGGCCGCGAAGGCTCGGCATTTGATGGGATCCGGCGTTCCATGAAGAGTCACCAGGGCGTCGAAGCTATCGTAG
Organism: Amorphophallus konjac; assembly: GCA_022559845.1. Classification (NCBI taxonomy): domain Eukaryota; kingdom Viridiplantae; phylum Streptophyta; class Magnoliopsida; order Alismatales; family Araceae; genus Amorphophallus; species Amorphophallus konjac. Next base: position 288,733,001 of record CM040126.1, on the reverse strand, counting down.
TGGTCAGCTGGGTCGCCCTGGCCGTCGTAGAGTTTGAAGGTTGGAATGGAGGCTCTGGGAGAGACCTCTGCCTTCAAGATGTACTCGGAGAAAGGGGATTTCTCCTCATCCTCCGGGAGAGAGGTCTTCTACAGGGCGCGGAGGGCGCGCTCTTGCTCTGCGAACCGTCTCTCGAAATCTCGCAGCCGGAGGGACAGCTCTGGCTGCAGTCGCACCGTGGGGCTGGGGGGGGCGTCTTGGCGATCTCCCGGGGCACTAGTGCCCGGGCGCGGCAGCCTCGCCCCCTGCTTCCCTCTCCTCGGCGTGGAGGAAGCCTCTTGCTCCGCAGGCGGAGCTTGCGAGGGTCCTCCGATGTCGTTGCGGAGGAGCTGTCAGCCGCGGAGGGTGAAGCGGCCTCCGGCGGTGTGCTGCGTCGCGCTCCTTCGAGGGTGACTTCCTGACGGGGCGCGGGACCTTGCGTCCCTGGCCTCCTGGGCCCTCATGAGCTCCACGAGGACGTCCATCTTTTCGTTGAGGGCCTGGAAGGCGTTGGCGCCGCCGTCGAGGGGTGCCCCTGTTTCCGCCGGGGGGGGTGGTGGCCTGTTGGTGGGGATGCTGGCGTTGGAGGGGGGGCTCTGCGAGACCCTAGAGGGGGCGCCTCCCGCCGCCGCCACAGCCTTACCTGCTCCACCGGCGGATCTCCTCCCTGAGCTTCTTCTCACCATCTTGACTTTGCGTGCGTTTCCCACAGACGGCGCCAGATGAAGAGGCGAGATCTCGCGCAGGATCCTGAGCGGGCTATGGATCACCAGAAGATGAATCTGCAAGAGAGGGAAACGTATCAGAGGGCCCAGGGGATCTCCCTGGGGCAAAACCCTCCGATGGCTAAGTCAGTAGAGCTATGGTGGAAGCAATAATGGGGGGAGGAGAGAGCTGATGCGTGAGAATCCTCTCCACCAAAGGGTGAAGCGAATCGTGCTCAGGAGCTTAGGGTGTGTGAATGCTTAGTTCATCTTACCATCTTCCGGAGGGGATCCCTTGCTTAAATAGTGCGCCGCCTTCAGGAGTCCTGTAAGCTGAGGGGTTCCCGGCGGGAGTTACGTCTTTAACGGGGGCTTTCATGGCCTGATCGTGGGAACGTTATCCCCTCGGGTCCGGCGGCTCCCCTGACTCTCCCGCTGGCGGAGGACTCTGAACGGCTGCACCTGCAGATAATCAACCGGCCTTACCAAGCCTCGGGGATGCTAGCTCATGTCCGAGCGATAGGCATGGCCCGGCGAGGGTGGGGTCGGATAGGTCGGCTGGAGCCTATCTCTCTCGGACGGGGAGAGGGCTTTAGGCCGGACCTTCCTCGGGACCTGACCGTTGTCTCGGGCCCTCCGAGCCTAGAAGGCCGCCGGGGAGAGTTAGTTCCTCGAGTATTATTTATTGGGCTTTTCTCCCTAAGTGGGCCCTGTGGGCTATCACTCGGGTGGGCTCGCCCGGTTGGACCTTGTGGGTCTTGTTGGGCTACCTTTGTGGTGGGCTGCGGAAATCCCCCTCTCCACTTTCTCAAGGATATAAAAACAAACTAAAGTACACAAATGTAAATTAAAACGTCAGTGCTCTTGCTCTGATGTTCCCATCATCGAGTGTTCCACAATTTGTGGGAGACCTTCCAGATTCCCCTTGAGTACGATATCATCTTTCCTGTTGTGGGTGACGACATAACGAGTCACCCTACCGGCGGGATCATGATTCTGGTGCCCTCCTTTCAGGCGAGTCTTCGTATTCCGGTCCACCCTTTCATTTTGGCCGTCCTCCACCATTACGGGCAGAACCCTGAGGGTATAACTCCCAATTCTTATAGCATTCTCTGCGAGTTTGTCTATGCTTGCCATAGAGCGTCGGTGGTGCCGAGTGTCGACTTGTTCCGGCAGTTTTCGCTCCTCTAGAGTTGTCCATCTGACACCTATTTCGCCTACTTCAAGGATCATGCCCGCGACCATTTTATCTCTGTTTCCCGTACCCCATCCAACCACAAGAGATGGGCGGAGTAGTATCTATACCTGATCAAGTCGAAGGACTGGGAAAGAGCCTCTGATGGTTGGATGCAGAGCTGCTTTCCTCGCCCTTGGTGCGATACGAAGCCTCCCCTCAATACCGAGGGTCGTCGGGATCTGAAAGCGGTTTCCCGGTACACCCTTGTCGATGCAGACCATGTCTTGACCCCGGCACTGCTTCGAGAGCTGGGATTGTGTCCCCCGCTGCCGCAGGGTACTGGTCTTGTCTCCCCGTAGGGATGCGGCAGTAGTGGCTGATGTTAGACTAACCTCGTCCTTGCATTTTCAGGGGCAACTGAAGTGCTGGGTTGGGCCCCTGAGACTGTCCGGCTGCCGCGGCTTGTTCCTCGTCCCCTGGATCACGTTGCTCCGGGCACCAGATAGGTGTTCGTCGTCGCCCCCCAGCGCATGTTGCTTTTACCCCGGGGAGGTTGCAGTATCTGGCCCCTGTGGGCATTCCTCTGGTGCGTTCACCCGAGGTGTCGGTGGCCAGTGGAGGGCCTGACTCCCGGCGGAGTCTCTCCGAAGCCGCTCCCAGCATACCCGGAGAGGAGTCTGCCATTGCTGGTGGTGGCCGTACTTATCTGTCCGAGGATGAGTTGGCGGAGATTGACAGTAGCCGCCAGTCGAGGAAGACGGGGAGGGATTCGACTCCAGCTAGAAGCCGGGTCCCACCTTCACCTGGGGTGCCTCCCCCCAGTGTTCTCTTGCCATTATCACAGACAGTGATGACAGCTGCTACTTCTGCGTCCGCCTCCAGTAACTGGGGGTGTGAGAGGGGCAAGGCCCCTACTGTAGCCGATGTCGACCCTCCTCCTCCGCAGAGGGCCCCTCCGCGCGGTCAGTCCTCGCGACCTGAGGACCTACCGACGGGGGTGCTCGGTATCCCGGGCGTCGTCGACCTCATGATGCGGAGTGCTTGCTGGCGTGAACACGTTGGGGAACTAGGACCTGGTGTTGTGGATGAGTTGACGGTCGTTGCCGTGAAAAGCGTGTGCATGGTCACCATCACCTTCGAGTTGTGGAGGTTGTGCGTGAGCTGGAAACCTATCACACACGTCAGGCGGGGGCCGAGGGGAGCTTGAAGCAGTCTAAGGCTGCGAATGCCGCACTCCAAGAGTAGTTGTCTCAGTTGGAGTTGGCCCTATCAGGCATGGAGCGCGACCGTGACTCTTTCTTGGCGCGGGGTGATGCGGCCGGAGAGAGGGCGGCCAAGCTGGAGGTAGAGACCCGAGCCATGGAGGTCCACGGTCAGGAGATCGAGGTGGAGCTCGCCAAGGTGGGCATGTCCCTATCCTCAGCGGGGGATGAGGCTATGGAGGCCTTTCGGTCCTCCTCGACTTACCAGTCCGAGCTGACGGAGGTGGCCCTGGAGTATTACGGGCCGGCACGTGACCGCGACTTCCGGGAGGGCTGGAGTGCCACCGTGAAGGCCACCGCGGGGTACTTCAACCTCGAGGCTCCTATCCTCCCTCCTCCTCCAGATCCCTACGGCTCGGGGGCCGAGGACGAAGAAGAGGGGCCCGACCCAGTGAGGGCAGGCGCCAAGCAGTCGGTGTCGAGCGTGGGTGAGCGGGCGCCCGTTGATGCTGTCATGGTGGAGTTGAGTGACGAGCCACCTCCTATTAGTGCCGCTGATGTGCGTGCGCCTGCTGAGCCTAGGGCACATGATGATGTAACTGGGGCAAGTCCTTGAGAGGACGCCCCTAGTTGTACTTTCCTTTCTTTTTCCTACGCTTTCCGAGGCAGTAGCCTCTTTTTGTAGTTTCTCTTTTTGGAAATGGAAGCATTCCTTTTTATCTGCGAATCTTGAGATTTTTTTTCATTTATATCCCCCTTCTAGAATCGTCACGAGATCTTCTAGGGATGCGAAACGGCACCCTTGATGAGGGTTTCTGAAGGAGCGCGACTTTCAAAATATGTCGCTTCGATTTCCACGGATTTGATTAAGGCGGTGAAAGTCCTCATACTCTTGGGGACTTTGCTTACCATATAAATGGTGGCCTCCGCTACATTCCAGCGATCAGCTTCTGCAATAGAGAGCTTTTTGTAGGTAGCCTTCTTAGAGAATGTCCTCAGGAGAGTCTGGTACTTCGTCAGATGATGAATTTCTACAGGTTCATCATCGACCATTGGTCTTCCGGGAAAACCCAGCACCAGTACCGTGGTGGCCGGGGCCTACGCTCGGAGAGGGCGGCCCAGCGTCCGAGCAATACAGGCTCAGATACCTGGATGGCTGGCAGGAGGCCTTGGAGAAGGTCGATCGCTTGTACGCCGACAGGGGAGTCCTGCTTCTTTAGCCTGATAGGATCCGTCCTTGACGGGACGAGAGGCGTCAGGGTAGCGTTGCTTTTCATACTCCAATCAGCTTCCTTTGCTTATCTTTGCGGTTTGTAACCGTTGTTTGCTCCTTGTAGGTGCTCGGTGACATGCTCCTCGTTGTTGGAACATCTTCCTACTTCCCGGTAGGAAGGATCATAAGGAAGGGTGGAATCTATTTTCCATTCTTCCACTCGGTGGGCCTGGCTATGCCGCTTGGACGACGGCCGTGGGCTCCTTGGTTTGGAGGCCTGGTCAGCATGCTTCTCCGCCGCTGATGCCGCACGCTATTCGTGGTGAGGCACAAGACAACCTCTCCATTCAAGAGAGGTGCTGGTGGTAGCCGGGGCAGTGGGGCCTTGTTCATCAGTTTGGAAGCATGGCCAATTCATCGGGGTGGCCTTCCTAATGAGTTGGCCTCGTAGTACTGCCGCCGCCGGCTTGCATCAGTCTGCTGGTTCCCTGTAACGGGTGGACCTCGTTGGCCTTCCTCCGATCGTGGGTGGCCAGAGCTACTAGCCAAGTTTTCCTCGTGCAGACCTTCTACCAGTGAAGCCCTTTGTTGGGCTGGGGGTTTTGTCCCTCTTCTCTGGCATAGGAGGCTTCTCCGTGGGTACCCTTCCACAGAAAAAAAATGCATACCTATGCCTGCATGAAGACTCTGCATGATCGTTGATAGAGGACGATGCCGACAGAACGAGTTGCTGGAGTCACCTGTCGCCGCTGTTGAGCACGTTTTGTTCCTCCGTGTACTTGTATTTGACCCATGTGGGAGCATTTTCACCAATTTTCGACAGCTTGTATTTAGATTGGGGAGCTGCTGTCGAAGGAGAAAATCTAGTAGAGGGTCCATCCAGGATGGCTCGTAATCGATGGCGTTTTCCTGGAGTGCTGGATCGTCAATGCTTGGTGCCGACAACTCCTCTATCAGGACTGACCTCGAGCTGGAGACTGTAGTGGCCGATGCTAGGCGGGAGAGGGCGTCTACTCCCACATTCTCCTCGCATGGGATTTGAACCACTTCAAAATGGGCAAACTCCTCCGCCGCTGCCTTGGCCTTCTCAAAATATTTCATCATGAAGGGGTCTCTAGCCTCGAACTCCCCCCTGACTTGGTTGGTGATGAGCATGGAGTCGCTGTACGCTCGCACGCTCGACGCCCCGAGGTGTTTTGCCATGCGCAACCCGAAGAGGAGTGCCTCATATTCCGCCACATTGTTCATGGTCGGGAAGTTGAAGCGCAGCGCGTATTGTAGCTCCACTCTTTCCGGTGAGAGTAAGACCAGCCCCGTGCCGCTGCCCGTGGCGTAGGATGATCCGTCGACGTATAGTTCCCATGTGAGCTTCGAGGGCTTATCAGGTGAGTCTTCAGCGGGTAGGGTGCACTCGGCGATGAAATCTGCGAGTGCCTAGGCCTTGATCACTGTCCTTGGTCGGAACTTGATGTCGAATTCTCCCAACTCAATGGCCCATTTGTCCAGTCTCCCGGATGCATCAGGATTCAGAAGGATTTTTCGGAGGGGCTGATCGGTGAGGATGACGATCAGGTGGGCCAAGAAGTATGGCCGTAGTTTGCGAGCAGTTGTGATTAGGGTAAGGGTGAACTTCTCGATCTGTGAATATCAGAATTTCGGTCCCTGTAGTGCTCAGCTGACATAGTAGATAGGCTTTATGACTCCTGCTTCCTCCCGTGTGAGCACGGCACTCGTGGTGCTGGGTGTCACAGAGAGGTACAGGAGTAGCTGCTCCCCCCCTTGGGCTTGGCGAGGACAGGATGCGTCGTCAGGTGGCGCTTCAGTTCTTCGAACGCATGTTCACAGTCCTGGTCCTAGTCGACATCCCTTCTTCTCTGGCGCCAGGTTAGCTTGCTTGATCAACTGGAAGAAGGGTAGACATTATTCGGCGGCTCGGGACAAGAACCAGGCCAGAGCGGTGACGTGCCCGGTGAGGCACTGTATGTCCCTCACCTGTCTTGGTCGCTCCATCTCCAATGCTGCTCTGATTTGATTGGGGTTGGCTTCGATTTCTCGATGAGTAACGAGGAAACCCAGGAACTTGCCTGACCGCACCCCGAACGCACACTTAGTAGGGTTGAGTTTCATATTGTACCTTCTGAGAGTGGCGAAGGTTTCCACCAGGTCGTGCAAGTGCTCGACTGCTTAGAGGCTTTTGACGAGCATATCGTTGATGTAGACCTCCATGTTGTAGCCGATCTGCGAGTCAAACATATAGTTGACTAGGTGTCGATACGTAGCTCTTGCGTTCTTTAACCCTAACGGCATGTGGGTGTAGCAGTATAAGCCGTGGTCGGTGATAAACGTGGTTTTGTCTTGGTCAGGTTGGTGCATGCTGATTTGATGATACCCGGAATAGGCATCGAGGAAGCTCAACATCTCGTGGCCCGCCGTGGCGTCGACCAGCTGGTCGATCCGTGGCATGGGGAAGTTGTCTTTGGGCGTGGCTTTGTTGAGGTCGGTGTAGTCCACACACATCCGCCACTTCCCGTTACTCTTGGGCACCAGGACTACGTTGGCTACCCAATCTAGGTACTGGGTAGGCAGGAGCAGCCCTGATAGTAATTTTTCTCCCACTTGCTGCCTGATGATGGCTTGTCGCTCGGGGTTGCACCGCCTTCAGCGTTGCTGTACCGGGCGGCAGTTGGGGTCCAACCTTAGTTGTTGTGTAATGACCTCCGGGGGAATCCCGGGGAGCTCGTCCTCGGACCAGGCAAACACATCCGGATTGGCCACGAGGAAGCTCGCATACGCTTGTTTGTCGTGCTTGGACAAGGTAGTGTCGATCGTTAATGGCCTACTCGGGTCGTCCCCGACCTGGATGAGGTACAAGTCCTCGGCAGGAGCGCTCATGCTCAGACCCGGGTCTTAAGCCCTTGCCTTCTTCTCTGGAGGCGCTTCTTCAGAATGGCGATCGCGGGTGGAGATAAGGTAGCACCTCCTGGACTTCTGTTGATCACCCCGGACTTCCCCTACCCCGTGGGGGTGGGGAACTTAAGCTTCTGGTGGTAGGAGGAAGGGACGCCTCGGAGCGTGCCGAGGATTCCTCGGCCGATGATGGCGTTGTACCATGTCATCGCACGGACCACAGTAAAGTCGGTGAGGAAGGTTACCTCTTTCGGTGCAATCCCGAACGTGATCGGGTGCGAGATACGATCTTCTAGGCGGATAGTCGTGCCGGAGAATCCATACAGCAGCGTGTGTAATGGCGTGAGTCGTGACACGTCCACACCCATGAGTAGAAGACAGTCGTATGCGGTAACATCGGGTCTACTCCCATTATCTACCAATATGCGGCGCACAGTACATTGGTTGATGGTGGCAGAAACCACCAAATTATCAGAATGGGGCGTCGTGATGCCTTCGAGGTCATTCTCAGAGAAGACTATGGGGTCTCCCGGGTGGCCTGAAGTGGGAATCTCCCTTGAGGTGCTGTCGCCTTTATCCGTCATGCTGATGGCCGTCGCGTACCGACGCCTTCTACTTGCGCTATCTCCCCCTGCGACGGGCCCTCCAGAGATCATCATGATCTTCTTTCCGTTGGGCCGGTTGTCGATCGGGGGAGGCGTCTTATGTCATCTTTCGGCGGCCTTGGCGAGGAATCTATCGAGGAGGCCTCTGCACACGAGGTCCTCAATCGGATCCTTCAAGTTGATGCAGTCGACGGTGTCGTGGCCGTGGTCGCGGTGGAAGTTGCAGGACTTCTTTCTGTTCCGCAAGTTGGGGCCTGACTTCATCCGCGAGGGCCATTTGAGGAACGGCTCCTCGCGGATCTTCATCAGGATCTGTTCGGGTGGAGCCGTCAGGGGCGTGTAGTGTCGTTAGCCACCCCTTTCCTTTTCGGAGCGGTCACGGTGGTCTCCATCGCGTCGCTCCCGCTTGCTTCGGCACTGGCATGGTGGGTCAGCGGCTCTCTTATGGTCGGACTGGTCGGTCCCGGCCATGCGGTGCAGGGCCGCGGTGTTCTCCTCGTAGTGCGCATGCTTCTGGGCTAGCCCGAGGAGGTCTGGAAGGGTCATCGGGGCTTCGTCTCCGAGCGCGCGCCAGAGGATGTGGTCCTGCGTCCCCTGGGTAAGCACCGTGGTGGTGATGCCGATGTTGAGGTGGGGGATCAGGAGCGCCTCCGCGCGGAAGCGAGAGACGAAGTCCCATAATGCCTCTTCCTTTCCATGCCTGAGAGCGAGCAGGGTTACAGCAGATCTGGCTACCTTTCGGCAGCCCACGAAGTTCTCCTTGAACAACTTCTTGAGTTGCTGGAAGGAGAAAATCGTCCCGGCCGGTAGGGATTCGAACCATGCTCGGGCATTCTCACGAAGAGTTGTGACGAACGCTAGGCATTTCATGGTTTTAGAGGCCCGGTGGAACACTAGGTGGGACTCGAAGCCGTGCAGGTGGTCGGCCGGGTCGGTGGTGCCGTCATATGAGGCGAATGCTGGCAGCTGCAGCTTTGGAGGGATGGGGGCTTCCATGATCTCCCTAGAGAAGGGAGCGTGGAAATCTTGGTCATCGTCAATGAGGCCGTGATTCTTGGCAGCCAGGAGGACATCGTCTAGGTGCCGGACTTTCTCTTCCATCTCTTTGAATCGTTGGAGCCGGCGGTCCATGTCTGGGTTGGAATGGAGAGGGCTGCGCACCTTAGGCGCAGGCACGCTGCGCGACCGTCGGGTCCTTGCGACGGAGGCGTGGGACAACTCCCGTACCTATCAAAAATTGTCCCCAGCCTGGCCTTCTCGCCTCCCGTTGCTCGGGCGGGGAGTGTTGGGGCCTCTGGTCTCGGAGCTCTCAGCAAAATTCTGCCAGGACTCGTATTTCCTGGCGGAGCTCATCTAGGTCACCTCAGGTGACCTCTTATCAGCAGTGCGTGGAAGAAAATTCTTGCAACTCCTGGCAGGAGTTGGGTCCATGGTGGGATCCTCGCCCCCGGTTGCTGGCGTTGCGGAGGCTTCCATGGGGCGTCATAGCCTTTCACTCGTGTTCCCACAGACAGGGCCAAGAAGTGTAGCGGTAGGAAAATGGTTCCTAGGCCAGGTACCACCTTCTCTATTTATTTGTTGGGAGAAATCGTCTCGCACCCGTGGATGCCTACATACACCAAGAAACCAGAAGGGCGTCAGAAGGAGTCCCTGGTATTACCCCAGGGGACAACGCTCCGATGATTAAGTCAGCAAGGGATTCAATGAGCAATAGAGAGGAGCAAAGTAATAGAGAAGTAGAGGCCGCAGTAGTTGATCCAGGTGGCATGTAGATCCTCTGCACGCGTGCTCGCCGCTCCCAGTGGGCCCTCAGAGAGTGCTAGCCGGGTGGTAAAGCCGTGCGGGAGGAAGTGGCTCTCTAGACATAGTAGATGGCCTCTCTGTCATAGTTGTAGGGCGAGTTACTCTCTTTTCTGTAAGGAGCTCTGGTGGCAGAAGTATCTACCGTATCTCCTCTTGCGTAGTAGTATGGGGTACAGTAGAAGAATCTACCGTACTCTTCTCTTCTGGTGATGTCCCTTTTATGTGGGTTGTCCTGGAGCGAGGGCCTCATCCCTTCATAGGGAAGGGTCCGTTTAGTAGAGCAACATTCCTCCGCTATATTGGCAGGAGTTTCCCATTGGAGAGCGATAGCCCCGACGTCGGCCGTTCCCCGGGCGAGTCTTATGGCACTCATGGCGCATGCTTGCCAGTTACGGGGTCAAGGCCAGCGTCGAGGGGGCAACGGTCGATCGTCAGAGTATCCTCCGGCGAGAACTGCGCTTGGGCCGGCCTCATTCGCATCGTGGAATCCGATGCTCCTTTGGGATGGTGATCCTCTTACTAGATTGGGCATGCACGTTCGCCCCTTGTGTGGGCTCAATGCTTCCGAACCTTAATGGGCCGCTCGGGCTTGGGACATTTCTAGGTCAAACCAGATTTACCCTCCTCACGTTGTTTAATGTTTTAAGTATTAAAGAATTTTGTAAGTTATGCACCCTCGCAGTAAGTTGGGCATGGACAATAGGATCAGATTTGAATATAGTGACTTGTTGAGTCTATTCGTAGACTCATGCTTGCAAACATTTTCAGGTGACTCCGCTGGTGAGGACGAGGCATTAGTGCATAGTGACTCCGATCGTGAAGAGTTGGTGTAATCGTTAGGTTTTCTCTCCCTTCCCAGTTGAGGTGATTGTGTTAGAACTTTATCATATTGTAATAGTGGACGGTTGTGTGGAATTTTCATGTTTTTCAATTGGACTATTGTGATTTTGAGAAGTGGAATTAACTGATGAGATTGATATATTTCTTCCGCTTGTTATTGTTCTCTTTATTTCTGTAATTCTTCAACCAGTTTCTATTCTGTTCGCTCTTTCCCACTATGGCATCTCTCCTAAATCCGATGAGAGTTGGGAACTGAACCGGATTATAACGTGGTGTGTTACAAAGAGTGGTATCAGAGCCAAAGGTTGAGAATTTACACAAGTAAACAATCCATCAGCCAAATTCCTATCCCAAATCTAGATAGGTTCACAAGTTAAAAGAAATGACGTAATAATAAATAAATTTGACCTCATTAATCCACTATGTTAATAGGGTTATGGCATCTCGTGGTCAACGTGCTGCTGCGCCTGCTCATGACGAGGAGCCGAGGAGAGCTGGTGGTGCTACTGCCCCTGCTCGTGAGGAGCCGAGGAGAGGTGGAGGTGAAGGTCAACAAGGATTGCCAGTGCCGCCGCCACCGCCATTGGTTGATTATGGTACCTTCATGCAAGGTTTGATGCGGGTGATGCAAACTCAGGCTGAAGCGCAAGTGACATTACAAGCTCAAGTTCAAGCTTGAGCCTAGGTATAGTAAATTGGTTGGAGTGTGTAGATTTATTTGAGTGGGCCGGGTAAGTAACCTATAGTGCTCTTGACTTAGGCCCCACAGCAATCGGAGTTAGTTCAAAGGGTCAGTGACGAGCCATCGGTCTTGAAACGGTTCCGACGAATGAACCCGCCATCTTTTAAGGGGGAGAGTCAGCCCCTAGTTGTGGAGCATTGGTTGCGGGCTATGGAGAAGGTGTTTCGAACCATTCGATGCGGTGAGAACGAGAAGGTCAATTTGGCAACTTTCATGTTGGAGGTAAGAAGTTATCTTCATACATTATGCGGAGTGGCTGATTACCCTTGTGCTCACTCAATTTGGATCCTATAATTTCAGGAGCGTGCAGATGTGTGGTGGTCCTGTACTCTGTGGAACCATTATGAGGACGGAGAAGTGGAGGCAACTTGGGACGAATTTGTTCGTCTATTCAAGGCCAAATACATCCCTGAGCATGTCCAAGACAAGATGGAGCAGGAGTTCCTTACTCTGACTCAAGGGTCCATGATGGTGCTGGAGTATGAGGCATGTTTCACGGAGTTGGCCAGGTATGCACCTCATATTGCGACTAACGAACAGTGAAAGGTGAAGAAGTTCATGATGGGCCTTCGACCATCCCTGAGAACTAGATTGGTGGCATTCAAGCACTGTACGATGGATGAAGCTCTTAGTGCGGCATGTCGACAAGAAAGTGAAATGGAGCAACATCAAGAAGAGAAGAAAGCATTGATGAAGAGGCCATCGTCGTCCTTCCAGCGACATGACCGTAAGAAGAAGGCGTCTTTCTATAAACCATCAGATTTTGCGCCAACGAAGTCTGCACCTCAAACTGGTGGATCGGGAGGATCATCAGGAGGCAAGGCTGAATGCAAGCATTGCGAGAAATGGCATGGAGGTAAAGAGTGCTGGATGGTATGATGGGGGCATCTCTCGCCCTTCAAATTTTTCCACTGCTCCGATTGCTCACCGGCATGGTCCCATTGTGTCCGTCACATTTTTCTGAGTCGAGTCATGTAATTTTCATATTTTTTTGAGTCATATCATTGTAATTTCCCTTTTATTTGAGTCATGTACCTTGGTTAATGAGTCATTTACCAAAGTTATGTGTCATTAGGTTGATTAAAGTTAGTTAATGGGCCTAATTCATTGGGCTAGGCCCAAGGGCGCCCCCCCCTTCCACTTGGTTATTTGTCATTAGTACTAAAGTCAGGGACTTATTGTAAATTGTGGGATCCCTATAAATAGGACCCCCATCTCCCCATTTGAAGTTAATGAATGAATGAATATTTGAATTTTATAGTATCCAACTTAAATCTTCTTCTTTTGGTGAGAAGCCAATTGAGTGGGTGAGAAGCCCCTATCCCCCCCTCTCTCTACCTCTCTCTCTAGGAAGCCATTTTCTCTCTCCTCCACTTTCTCTCTCTAAAACGTGCGCCCCTTTCTCTCTCCTCACCCCTCCACATCATCCTCCACCTCATCCATCACCCTCACCTCATCTAGAGACCCTTCACTTCCCTAGGAGCATTAATTACCACCTCTCCCAACTACCACCAAATCTCCTCCCTCCCTAGGAGAATCTTGGCTCTCCCAAGACAATATCACTCTCCCCAACACAATCTCCCTCTCCCAACACAATCCACCCTATTCCCTACACAATCCTGCAGCTCCCAAGGGACAGTTGAATATTTTCCCTCCACTCTCTCCTCCCCCATGCCCTAGACTCCCCAAGGGAGAGAGATCTCCCTCTCCCTTTCCCTCCCAACACCAAATTCGCAGCTCTCTCTTCCCCCACCTGCTAGACCCCCTTCCAGCCCCCATTCTCCCCCTTCCTCACCTTGGTTTGCCCCCTCCTAGACCGCTTCACAGCCTGGGGTCACCCCCACACCCATCCACCCCATTTCCCCTCTCATCTACCCCATTTCCCACCTATCATCTTCAACCAGCCTGTTCCAGCTCACAGGCCGCAGTGTTCCATCGGCTTCCATAGGCTCCCACGATGTCACCGTGAAGCTCCTTGAGGCGTATCATATACCGTTGGATTAATCTTCTTGTCAGATTTGCAACGGTGGTGGTCTCGTCCCCGTCTGAGTTCGTGATTTCCAGGGAGAGTCGTTCTTCTCCGAATGCATAGGATAGGTCTGGTCAGCAACCTAAAGCAACTACTATAAGCTCCCACGACCACATTCCTGTACTTCTTGAAATGCCACTTGGCTGAGAGCTTCTACGATAAGTCTTCTTCCATCACCAAGAAGCGGCACCCGTTCGGCATCCGGAGTAGCGATTTCTCAATTTTCTTCCTCGGGTGCACTGTTCTGTCTACTCTAGGACTAAACAGACACCTGATCACTGTTCGGGCTGTCCCTATCTACTCTGACCTCCTCTAGTGTCCCTGCAGATCTCATTTTGAAGAGGGATCGACAATGAATCCAGCGACTCTAGCCACTCCTGAATCAGAGCCGAGGAGCACCTGTGGCAACCTCGTCTTCCTGTAGTAGTGGTGCTGAAGCAGACATGACCAGAGAATAAAGACCCTGCTCACGGCCCCGTCCCAACCAATGCCGGCAACCAGAAGTCCTCCCAAAAATCTGACGTCCTCTTGGGGCAACCTAGGAGGTTTTGCCACTGGTTTCGTAGCAAACAGAGTCCGAGAGTGGCCGCAGCGGCTCCGACATCGATTGCCTGTCCCCGGTTCCATAGAGCGGACAGAACAGGCAACCGCCTTCCAATTAGTTCCTAGCTCGGCTTTTCCCCTCCCAGCCTGGCCGGCTGAGCACCCCTCCCTGTGTGGAGGTACATTTTGATTGTAATTATACTCCCCCACCCCTAGTCCAACCTCCTTGCAAGGGGTGTAGTGCATGTATTAGCAGGTCGCCATCCGAAGCTACACCGACGTGGCGTGCGGGTGCATGCCCACGCCTCCCCGCTCGTCATCGTCTCCGGCCGAGATCGGCGTATTCACGCTGATCAGGTGAGCTCCGTCCCTCCTCTCTTTTCTGATTTATCTTGCTTAATTAGTATTTCCTCTTAGCTCTGTCGGATGGTGAGAGAGTGCCCGGTCCCAAATTTACATCAATTGAGTGCTACCGCGGGTGAGTTACGAGAGAGATACTATACCCCACGCCCTTGGCATGCTGGCCGCCCTTGAGAGTGGGCATCCCAGGGCCCTTAGGGGTTCAATCTTAGGCTAGCCAACCCTCGGAGCATCGAGGTCCCATCCCGGACCCTCACCACCATCACCGGGTTGCCTACGGGCCCTAGTGTGCGCCAAGCGGGTGAGTCCGCTCGAGTGAGTCCGCCGTCAAAATTACATTCTTGCGGGTTATAGGTCCAAGGGCATCGATCCAGTGGCTTCCACCCCCAAGGTGGTGTCACATCAATTGGTATCAGAGCAAGTTCTAGACTTGTCTCTACTAAGTCTGTCCTAGGGCCATTGCATTTATCTCCCCGTTCATCATGGCCATTTCCTACTTAGCCTACTCGCCACCCATGGACTTCATCCTAGATAGGGATATTATCTTTGACGGATCATGTTCTAGTGATTACCTTAGGTGGGAGGCTACCATAGAAAGGTACTTTGAAGAGACATGGGTATATGGACCCCCGAGAGTCCTCAAGGCCAAGAGACGACTTCGGGGTCAAGCCAAGGAAAAGTGGCGGAGCATAGAGGGCTTAAGGAGGGTTGAAAGACAAGAACCTATTCACTCATGGGAAGAGATGAAGTTAGAACTTAGGAAGATCTACATCCCCAAATATTCCCATACCTCCTACTCAAACACCCCTAGCCCGAGGAGCACTACCACTCCTCCATCCCCACCCGGCCAACTTGAGACCACCCTTAGGCCTCCACCCCCACCACTCCCAACAAATTCCCTCTCAACCATCATCACTACACTTCACCACCAAATCCTCTCCCTTAAGACCCAAATGATTCAAACATCCACCTCTCCACCTAACCCCATGAGGGCCCCCACACCCCAACCAAAACCCTCTTCTACAGTCCTCAATATCCAAACCAAATTGACCCCCACTCCCACCCCTCCCCAATCAGCCTATCCCAAGGGGAAGAGACCCCTAACCAACGCGATTTCCCCAATGAGGACCACCACTCACCCAACCCTCACCATTCAAACCCAAGTGGACCTCGTGTCCATCCCTCCACCTAGGCCCATGACAGCCACCACCTCCCAACCCACGATCCCTCAGCAAACCCATACCCCACAAGCCCCCTTGGTTCCCACCAGTACCCCTCCATCATCCCCTAAAAGGAACGCCCCCGCCAAATCCAATCAACCCAAACCCCCTCACCCAACCCACCTTCCACTCCCAACCCCAATCCTACCCCAACATAGGCCTCCACTACTTCCCCTACCAATCCCAATCCAAGTTTCCCTTTACCCTCCACCCCGGGAGCACCACACACCAACCCTCATCACCATAAAAGACCCTCTCACCTCCTTGGTAGAGGAACTCATACCTGACCCCATATTGGTGAACACTCCAAAACCACTCCCCACCTTGGAGGAAATCCATGTCCAAGTGGAAGAAGAAACCTCACACGATGGTCTTCACCTTACACCACCCTCTCTAGTTGGGGTCGAGATCATTTTAGGAGAACCCCTTGTTAGTTGGCTAAAGGAGAGCCCAATTAGAGAGATCACGGCCCATGTTTTCCCTCCCATAGAACAAAACCTTGCCATAGTTCCCTTCTTCTCCTATCACACCGCAATCCAAGCATCCTATCAAGTGGAGACCTTAGAGGATCTTCTTAAGGGCTTAGCATGGCAAATTGAGTTCACTAGCATGTTGACCCCTATGGCCAAACAACCTAGGAGCCTTGGCCTCCTACACCTATGCTTCAAGCTATCACCTCGGTTTGCACCATTGGTTGCTACACTAGCGACCTCCTTCTATTCCTCTCCACACCCGATGCGCCCGACCTTCTCTTCAATTTGGAGCTTCTTATATCGGGTAGAAAGCCAAGCCCTCCCCTCATGGCTGACCTACCCACAAAGAACTTTGGTCCAATTATTTCATTAGAGGAGGATGACCCACCACCATTTGAGGATCTTGAGGACATAGGGCCCCTCCTCCTTCATAACCCTTTTTATGATCCCTTTGATCCCTTCTCATGGGGGTCAAGAAACCCATGGGACCCAACCGCCTTGCCCACCACCCACCTTTTCATACCCCAACCCACCATGTTTGGTCCAATCCACCAAGTCCTTGACTCGGGTCACACCTTGGGAGCCATGACCTTGGGCCACATATCCCTAGGTAATAAGGTTGTGCCCTACCCCATGATGTCCACCTTCTTAGATCCCTTCGATCCTTTCCATTGGAAGTTCAAAGGTCATCCCACAACCCCTCACAAAGAAATCATCTTTGGAGTAGGAATGCATATGTCTTGGCACCTCACACAAGTTGGCATGATTAGTAAGTCAGGTCCTTTCATTCATCACACCCACATGTCAAGTCGGAAGTATGAGTGGTCCGTATTTGGGTGTGCCGGCCCTCCCCCTTCCATCGGCATCAAGAAGTTGGGTCTAGAGCATGATAGGTTCATACATGGCTGCCCTGGTCTCCCGGCATTTGCTTCATCCATGCATGATAGATTCACCTACGGGTGCCCGGCCCTCCTAGGTCCATCAAGGTTTACATAGCCGCATTGCATGATAGGTCCACTTATGGTTGTCCCGGTCCCCCTTTGCATACCACACACTTCCCACCCACACCGCACCGTAGCTCATGGCATACTCATTCAAGCAAGCATCTAGCAAAGGGCGGTGAGGTTCATAATGAACGGGCAAAAACTCGCGAGTGCCACTTTGGATTCCAAGTAGGCAACCTTACGATGGTGGCTTTGGAATGGCTCTACCTTAGGGTCACCTCCAAATTGAGGGCACGAAGACTTGGACCTTCCATGTTCCGAGTGGCTTTGGCAACCTGGCTTACGGGTTGGATTTACCAATGGAATTTTGGGATATACCCCACTTTTCACGTGGCAGATCTAGCACCCTCTAAGGGCACCGCGGTGGATCCCAGTGACCACCTTGAGCCTACCCCCACCTTTGTGAGTGACACCCTCGGAGAGCCTCCACATATCAGTTTGAGAGTCCGACGTGTGCACATAGAGGCAATACTAGGCAAGCAGGGTACCATCGCCAGCAAGAGGGTGTGCCCGAGCCACCTTGAGAGGATGAAGAATTGTCCCCCGGCTAAGGACGCGAGGTTGAGTTTGGAGGTTATGGGTCGCTCGGAGCTGCATTGGAGGACCGCTTCCCCGGCGTACCCATACTCGACGGAGTCAAGTTCTTTGCACCCTGAGGGTATGATGGGGGCATCTCTCGCCCTTCACATTTTTCCACAGCTCCGATTGCTCATCGGCATGGTTCCATTGTGTACGTCACATTTTTCTGAGTCGAGTCATGTAATTTTCATATTTTTTTTGAGTCA
This sequence comes from Amorphophallus konjac, assembly GCA_022559845.1. NCBI lineage: Eukaryota > Viridiplantae > Streptophyta > Magnoliopsida > Alismatales > Araceae > Amorphophallus > Amorphophallus konjac. The sequence continues at coordinate 288,715,376 of CM040126.1, read as the reverse complement.
TATCATTGTAATTTCCCTTTTATTTGAGTCATGTACCTTGGTTAATGAGTCATTTACCTAAGTTATGTGTCATTAGGTTGATTAAAGTTAGTTAATGGGCCCAATTCATTGGGCTAGGCCCAAGGGCGTCCCCCTTTCCCTTGGTTATTTGTCATTAGTACTAAAGTCAGGGACTTATTGTAAATTATGGGATCCCTATAAATAGGACCCCCATCTCCCCATTTGAAGTTAATGAATGAATGAATATTTGAATTTTATAGTGTCCAACTTAAATCTTCTTCTTTTGATGAGAAGCCAATTGAGTGGATGAGAAGCCCCCACCCCCCCTCTCTCTCTACCTCTCTCTCTAGGAAGCCATTTTCTCTCTCCTCCACTTTCTCTCTCTAAAACATGCGCCCCTTTCTCTCTCCTCACCCCACCACATCATCCTCAACCTCATCCATCACCCTCCACCTCATCTAGAGACCCTTCACTTCCCTAGGAGCATTAATTACCCCCTCTCCCAACTACCACCAAATCTTCTCCCCCCCTAGGAGAATCTTGGCTCTACTAACACAATCTCCCTCTCCCCAACACAATCCACCCTATTCCCCACACAATCCTGCAGCTCCCAAGGGACATTTCAATATTTTTCCTCCACTCTCTCCTCCCCCATGCCTTAGACTCCCCAAGGGAGAGAGATCTCCCTCTCCCTTTCCCTCCCAACACCAAATTCGCAGCTCTCCCTTCCACCACCTGCTAGACCCCCTTCCAGCCCCCATTCTCCCCCTTCCTCACCTTGGTTTACCCCCTCCCAGACCCCCTCACAGCCTGGGGTCACCCCCACACCCATCCACCCCATTTTCCCTCTCATCTACCCCATTTCCCACCTATCATCTTCAACCAGCCTGTTCCAGCTCACAGGCCACAGTGTTCTATCGACTTGCAGAGACTCCCACGATGTCACCGTGAGGCTCCTTGAGGCGTATCATATACTGTTGGATTCATCTTCCTGTCAGCTTTGCAACTGTGGTGGTCTCGTCCCCGTCTGAGTTCGTGACTGCCAGGGAGAGCCGGTCTTCTCCGACTACACAGGATAGGTACAGTCAACAATCTGAAGCAACTTCCAGAAGCTCCCACGGCCACATTCCTATCCTTCTTGAGGCACCACTTGGCTGAGAGCTTCTACGACAAGTCTTCTTCCATTACCAATAAGCGGCAACCCGTTCGGCATCCGGAGTAGCGATTTCTCAATTTTCTCCCTTGGGTGTGCTATTCTGTCCACTCTGGGACTAAACAGACACTCGATCACTATTCGGGCTGCCCCTGTCTACTCTGACCTCCTCCGATGTCCCCGCAGATCTCATTTCGAAGAGAGCTCGACAAAGAATCCAGCGACTCTAGCCACGCCCGAATCAGATCCCAGGAGCACCCGTGGCGACCTCGTCTTCCTGCGGCAGTTGTGCTGGAGCAGACATAACCAGAGAACAGAGACCCAGATCACGGCCCTGTCCCGACCAATGCCGACAACCAGAAGTCCTCCCAAAAATCTGACGTCCTCTTGAGCAACCCCAGAAGGTTTTGCCACTAGTTTTTTAGAAAACAAAGTCCGGGAGTGGCCGCAGCGGTGCCGACATCGACTGCATGTCCCCTGTTCCAGAGAGCAGATAGAACCAGCAACTGCCTTCCAATTAGTTCCTAGCTCGGCTTTTCCCCTCCCTGCCTGGCCAGCTGAGCTCCCCTCCCTACGTGGAGGTACATTTTGGTTGTAATTCTACTCCCCCACCCCTAGTCCAACCCCCTTGCAAGGGGCGTAGTGCATGTATTAGCAGGTCATCATCCGAAGCTACACTGACGCGGCGTGCAGGTGCATGCCCACGCCTCCCCGCTCATCATCGTCTCCGGCCGGGATCGGCGTATTCACGCTGATCTGGTGAGCTCCTGCCCCCCTCTCTTTGCTGATTTATCTTGCTTAATTAGTATTTCTTCTTAGCTCCGTCGGACGGTGAGAGAGTGCCCGGTCCCAAATTTACATCAATTGAGTGCTACCGCGGGTGAGTTGTGAGAGAGATACTATACCCCACGCCCTTGGCGTGCTGGCCGCCCCCGAGAGTGGGCATCACAGGGCCATTAGGGGTTCAATCTTAGGCTAGCCAACCCTTGGAGTAGCGAGGTCCCATACCGGACCCTCACCACCATCACAGGGTTGCCTCCGGGCCCTAGTGTGCGCCAAGCGGGTGAGTCCGCTCGAGTGAGTCCACCGTCATAATTGCATGCTTCCGGATTGGAGGTCCAAGGGCATCGATCGAGTGACTGCCACCCCCAAGGTGGTGTCACATCATGGTAACTGGTAGGTGTCTGAGATGTGGAAGTCCTGATGACAAGATTAAATATGGTCCGAAGGCACAGTCGTCGGCGCCCACGAAAGCCACAACGATAGCAGTCGCAGTGCCTAGAGCAGCGAACCTAGTCGGGAAGTTTCGAGCGCCATCACGGGTGTTTCCTTTGGCTAAGGAGGATATGGAACAAGCGGACCATGTGACTGAAGGTACACTTTTAATATCCGGCTTCTATGCTAGAGTTTTGTTTGACACTGGTGCTGTAGTGCCCCAGAATTTATGTAATAATTTCTGTGTTATTTATAGAATTTTCTGGAATTCATAAGGGCTAAATAGATTAATAAAAGGATTATTGGATTAATAAGTCATTATAAGGCCCAATTATGTTAAATAATTAACCTAGCCTATTGAAATAAAATCCAAAAGGTTTAAGGACCAAGTTCATTAAGTTTGGCCCATATTCTAGAAGGTTATTTGGCCTATTTATGTATTTTAAGGATACATACTATTTTTATGGATAATAATATGGATAATTAACAAAAGATTTTGATTTAAGTTGAATTCTGTGCACGTTGGATGTAGCGGTCTATCGTGCGACCGCCACAGCCATATAACGCACTAGTCTTGATGCGTTACACCCTGTCAGTTCCGTGAATGGAAGAACGAGCAAAAAGGCTAGAACTTTGGGATCCTATCTGCAGGAGATCAACTTGGGAGAGCTTATAACATTACTAAGGACTCTTAGTGATTAGGTTCTGGTAAATTAGGGACTCTAGAATCGATCTAATCCTCAAACCCTAGCCAAAACCCTATAAATAGGACCTAATTTTGACCTGAGCAACCCTTACTTTTGCTCGTGAAGAAACAAGGTAAGGAGTCACAATTTCGAGTAAGTTCTTTAGAAGATTTTGTTTATAATACTAAGGTCTAATAACTCTACAAATTTCGTGCTAGGAGATCAAGTAACCAAGAAGATAGGGGCTTCTAAAGTCGTTGATTCAGTCATAGCAGCCCAGAATTCATAGCAAAAAAACCCCTGAAGATCAAGAGATTAGGATGTCTAAACGAGGTAATTAGAGTTCAGTCCTTTAGAACTTTTTGTTCACCTTAGTTTCAGCTTCTTACCCTCAAAATTTCACGTCCTTAGGTCAAGAGATTGGAGAGATAGAGCGACGTCAAGTTGTAGAAAAACCTCAGGAAGGGAAGAACTAGGGCGTGTCTTGCAGTCCTAAATTGGAAGATTAAAGCTCATTTAAGATGTAGGTCATCTCATGATTGATAAAAATATCTTGTTAAGGATAAAAGCCCTCTGGTTTTGATTGATTTCATGCATGATAAATCATAAATTTCATGTTTTAATAGTTCTTTACATTCATACATCTCTTAGCCCTAAATGGAAAACAAAATATATTATCTTGTCTATTCACTAAAACCCATGCATATAGTTGACCTATACTTCGTTTATCATGTCTGGAATAGTTGTAGTATTTTGATTTCCAGGCATGTTATGTTTTCATAAACCTTTACTTTATTTTACTGCCAGCAGACGATCTGACGCATCAAGGTAAGACCGTCGCAATGATCTAACGGCCTTACGATAAGCCGTCACACCCTATGTTGCATTTGAATTGCTCTGTTGTCTCTGACTCACCATAATAGGAGCGTTACACTACTGTAACAGCCCCTCGATAAATCGTCACAAGACTGTAACGTGCCTATCCTAGACCGTCAGACACTGTGTTCTATCAGCCCGAGGCAGAATGATAACCAGTTAAAGTTTACCTATAAATAAGCTTAGATAGCTAAGTTTGGACCTGTTATCATGACTTTAAGTTTAGTTATCGATTCATAATCGAAATTACATAATTAAGGTGTCTTACGTTATTTTAAGTTATGTTAATTTCATGTGCCAAAATTCTATATTTTTGTATCAAAATCATGATTTTCAATGATGTATTGACGGAGTTTATCTTGGTTTCACGTTGCTACACATTCTCTCTCTATCTATAGAGTCATTTCTTTAAGTACATGGCACATATTCCGGTATGTTGTCCATTAGTTCACACTTTGCACTATAGGGTCATTGTTCTTGGACATGAGGACCTCTCTATTGGATATTCCTTCCATTGGAATAGGAAATATTGTTTCAAGGCCTCCATAATTCTCTGCAAGCCTGAGATTCCCACTAGGACGCCGAGTTGGTTGTACCATTAAAGCCCATTTAGTAGATTACACTATCGATGTTTATGGTTTTAGCAATGTAACGGATCTATACTAAACCGTCAGGAGCATCTAACGGCCCAATATAAGACCGTCATATTTCACTAAGTCTATTTTGCTATTTCTGGATTCAGACTAATGTAACGGCTGAATACTGGAGCGTCACATCATGTAATGGCCCTGTCCTTGACCGTCACATTGTTTGAGTGCTTAACCCGAGGTTTGACCCAAGGGTTGATGTTCCAAAGTTTCTAGATGGATTATTGATGATCTAGAACTTGCCATATTATCCAAAGAGGCTTAATATAATGAAATAAATGTTAAAGAAATGTACTATTATGCTATCGATTTATCTCCATAAGCATAACCTTGTTTAAAGTCATTCTTGGTCTCTCATGTTCTTAAATTGAAGCTGATGGGAATCGACGCCGAGCATGTACATTTTATTTTGCATTTATGTCCTTTAGTTTATTTGTATATCCACGGGAAAGTATATGCGCAATTGTATGGCTTTATAAGCCAATGCGTCATTCCCACGGATTATTTGGGTTTCTTTGTAATTTATCAGTAGGACCAGCAAGGGGGCCCTCAGCCCTTTCCCATTGGTCCATGTCACTCATGTGGGGCTGGTCAACCATCCTAGGTGGCCATCTAGAAGGGTTGAATGCCATTTGACCACATGGGAGACAAGTGACTTAATTAGTCCAAGGTGGGTTACCTACCTCACCTACCCATTCAACCCCATTAACCATGGTCAAGGGGGCGCCCCTCTCCCCTTAATATTTTATGTTTTTTTTGTGTGTTATTCACACTTCATCCCAGCATTCCAATCCCCTCCCCTAGATCTAATGGTGTAGATTAGGTTTGATGTAAGGCATATAAAAGGTTGTATTTTCCATTTGTTGGCATTAATGAAGAGAAAATTGTTGGAAAATCAAGAGTGTTCTTGAGCCCCTCCTCTCTCCCTCTGGTTTCTCTCCTCCAACCTCCAGTTCTAGAGTGATTTCTATATTCTATCCCCTCCCCTCTATCTCCGGTGATCATCTGTGCCGCCACCGCCGCCGTTCGTGTCGCCTTCGAGCCGCCGCGAAACCATCTTCGGTATTCTGTTCTGCTGGATAGAGGTGTCTTCCCGAAATTCTTGCTACCAGCCATGGCCTCATCGTGGATTGAAATTGTTATGGTGTGTTCCTACCTTCCAGCCCCTACTCCACAAAATATTCCAGGTCCAAAATCCCTCGTTTAGTATTTTTCCATTTTCGTGCATCTTTCATTCCCAGATCTGTTTTATCTGTGTCTACAGTGATAGCAGCCCTGTGTTTCTCACCTCCGACCCTCTTTTTGCTTTTTCCAAACCCTTCCAATTTCACTAGGAGTTCTGTCCATAATCCCCTACATCCATGAATTTTCTTAAGTTTTGATCAGCCTTCTATGTATTTTTAAAAATTCGTGTTCTTCCTCAGCTACAGTGTTGTCAGCCAGATTCTAGATCCGACCCACTGCTAGTGCAAAAATCATATAAATTCGTAACCACATCCAAACTTGTCCAAACCAGTTTTGCCGTCTTCCTAGCTCAATTTCCTACACTTGGATGAAGACTTCAAGAGCTGAATCGGAAATCTACCCTACGGTCAATGACAGTTCTCAGAGAATAGCCCTACAGATCTGAGTGTTCGGCTACTGTACAACAGGAAGTTGTAAATTCATTAAAGCCTAGATCCGTGCAGATCCAGGGTAGATATCTAGGCCTAGGTTGAAGGATTTGAAGTTAACTTTCCAACAGCACCAGTCTCGTGTCGATCCGACATCGGGGCTGATCGCCGCGCCCGTTCTCGCCGGGACGCGCGCTGAAAACCAGAAGCTGCAGATCCGTGGCCGGTTATTCCTACCGGTGCCGAACGAAGCCGCCCGGCCTCCGGCCGGCGAACCAGGATGCCGCCAGCCCGGGGAGCGCTTCCATAAGTGTCCCCACCACAGTGGTGCCACCGGGTCCCACACGGCCCCTCTGGACAGCACGTGGGCCCCACCGTCACGTGTTCGGGTGCTGCCGAAGCTACGCGAGAAGCCGCCTGTCAACCCGAAATCGGTCCTCCCGGACCCCATTGTGTCGCCCTTTACCTCCCTGCGTGGAGTGGGCTGTAACTCATTGTTGTAATCTTTATGTATTAACTATCCCGGGAGTACGACTTCGGCCGAGTCCGTCTTCCCCACGCCGAGCGCGTGGAGGTATGGCATTCGCTCCCTTACTTGACATTGTGCTTACTTCATATATATTTGTTTATGCCACTGCTAGAGAGCATGTTTTAGGACCTAGCTCACTATAATTTCATATCACCGCTGCTGCGAGAGAGTGAGCGAGACCGTCCTGTGACCCGATCCGGGCACACGAGAGAGCCGATCACCCTAGCTCATTGTCAGTTTCTCAACCGCGCACGTCCGACGCTTCCCTCGTTAAGGGACAGTCACGAGCTTGTCGTGTCGTGGTCTCGTCCCGCATCAATTTGGTATCAGAGCGAGTTTGAGTCTAGGGTGTCAAAAAAAAGTGTCTTTTGCATTGCATCCCAATAACCCGGTATCTCAAAAGGTGTTGTCCGAATGTTAGGCTACGCCTATCGGGAAGGTCGCACACTTGCGCGAGTGATCTTCAGATCAGTTATCTCCGCCACGTACCGAGTCTTGGATTACGTCTAGGGTCCTTAGTGTGCATGCATTCCAAACTTGCATAGTCGGTCTAGTGTCTTGTCACCGTGTGTATGCATGTCCATGACCGCTACCCATGGCCGTTCCCCAAGACCATGCGTCCGAAGGGACATCTTTTGTGGCCCAATCCAATGCCTTCATGGCCCGACCATTAGCTTTCACTCATCTCGTTACTAAAGCTACCCTACCCAATGGGTCCACAACGAGACTCCATTTTGCTCATAAGGATTCAGATAATTGGGTTTCTCTTGATGCCGTGGAGTCCCTCTCCAAGGTGGGTAAGATTATCTGGATGGGGATTTTGCTTTTGTCGAGTTTGAAAGGATGATCAGCTCCACTCTTTACTGCGATGGTGCATGGTGCAACCTTGGTACGCCAACATGCCCATACATTATGTTAGGGCGACCTTGGTTGGAAGAGAGGAGAGCGATCTTTGACCGGGATACGAGGACCTGCACCTTATATCCACATCACCTACCCGGCAAATTTATCTTCCACGACATCCTTCGGTCGACCATCTCCGTGTCACCACCCATCCACTCGTATCAGTCCGCTCCTCCTACGGACCCATGCTCACCACCCTTTCTTTCCGAACTTACTTCGGAACCCTCTCATTTGGAACCACCCAAGCCCGAGCCACCCGTGTTTCTGACGGGTACGCTTTTCATAGCCGAGGCGCTTCTTAGTTGGCTCAAGGATGGCTTGGTCCCACATCCCTTCCCCTTCATGGACCCCACCTTACCTTTAGTGCCAGTCAACTAATTCCATACCACATTTCGGTCTAGTCACCATGTTGACACGTTAGACAATCTCGTCATGGGATTAGATTCACAATGGAAGTTGACGCACCTACTGGCCCGAGGCTTTGACCAACCCGCTAGTCTTAGCTTCACCCATCCGGCCTTAGGGTCCATTACCTCCGAGTGCACCGTGGGCTGTGTCACCATGGAGGTCCTCTTCCTCCTCCCATTACCGGACGAGCCCGAATTCATACCCTTTTGTCCTAGGGAGGAATCATACATCTTGCCTACGATCCTCGTCCCACCCGTTACAATTCAAGAAGGTGACTACCCACAACTTCAAAACTACTACATGTGGGATCGTGACTTGTGGGAACCCACCACAAGGGGTCAAACCTTCTTTGACCCTTTTGAGCCCTTCACTATTAGGCTTCCCGAGTTACCACCTGTACTCCCCTTCTTCAAGGAAGCCCACTTTTATGCCCCTTCCCCTCGGGATGGGCCATCTACATCCACCAACCCCGACCCACCTACACCCGGCCCTTCTAAACCACCCGAGTCGCCCACATTCAAAAGACCATCCACGCATAACCATACCCGACGTATAGGTGTTCCCCATGCCATCCATTCCCAGTTGCACAACATGCATGCATGGCACATATTCGGGTGTCCTGGTCCGCCGTCGCCCATGTACGGGTCGGACTAACATTAGGTGTGTCTAGGGTCATAGATGAGTCCGTGTGTTTTCCTTGTGTGGTTTGTTTTGTGTGATTTGTTTGCATGGTTTGTATGTCGTTTGTTTGTTTGCATGTGTCTTGTGCAAGCTTGTTGTCGTTCTATTATGAGTAAGAGGCGAGTGGACTCATTCGATGAGTATGGGATCGGTTCTACATCTATACCCGGATCAGTCACCTACAGGGACTCAACGGTGATTCCTAGTGAGTCTTCGAGCTGCTTCCTTCCCTTTGCGAGTGCCCCACCCGAAGTGTCCACCTCTAGCCCATGGCAGCTTGTGCATATCGAGTATATATGGAATGAGCTGGTGCCAATCACTTGGAGTGGAGCATACCCGCACTACTTGGTACGGTGACGGATCCCCCGGAGTACTCGAGCATCCATACCCCTACTCGACGGGGTCGAGTTCCTCCCACCCGGGGAGAGTTGATGGGAATCGACGCCGAGCATGTACATTTTATTTTACATTTATGTCCTTTAGTTTATTTGTATATCCACGGGAAAGTATATGCACAATTGTATGGCTTTATGCGTCATTCCCACAGATTGTTTGGTTTCTTTGTAATTTGTCAGTAGGACCAGCAAGGGGGCCCTCAGCCCTTTCCCATTGGTCCATGTCACTCATGTGGGGCTGGTCAACCATCCTAGGTGGCCATCTAGAAGGGTTGAATGCCATTTGACCACATGGGAGACAAGTGGCTTAATTAGTCCAAGGTGGGTTACCTACCTCACCTACCTATTCAACTCCCTTAACCATGGTCAAGGGGGCGCCCCTCTCCCCTTAATATTTTATGTTTTTTTTGTGTGTTATTCACACTTCATCCCAGCCATCCAATCCCCTCCCCTAGATCTAATGGTGTAGATTAGGTTTGATGTAAGGCATATAAAAGGTTGTATTTTCCATTTGTTGGCATTAATGAAGAGAAAATTGTTGGAAAATCAAGAGTGTTCTTGAGCCCCTCCTCTCTCCCTCTGGTTTCTCTCATCCAACCTCTAGTCCTAGAGTGATTTCTATCTTCTATCCCCTCCCCTCTATCTCCGGTGATCATCTGTGCCGCCGCTGCCGCCGTTCGTGCCGCCGTGAAACCGTCTTCGGTATTCTGTCCTACTGGACAGAGGTGTCTTCCCAAATTTCTTGATACCAGCCATGGCCTCGTCGTGGATTGAAATTTTTATGGTATTTTCCTACCTTCTATCCCCTCCTCCACAAAAAATTCCAGGTCCAAAATCCCTCTTTTATTATTTTTCCATTTTCGTGCATCTTTCATTCCCAGATCTATTTTGTCTCTGTCTACAGTGACAGCTGCCCTGTGTTTCTCACCTTCGAACCTCTTTTTACCTTCTCTAAACCCTTCCAATTTCACTAGGAGTTCTGTCCATAATCCCCTACATCCAAGAATTTTCTTAATGTTTGATCTCCCTTCTATCTATTTTTAAAAATTCGTGTTCTTCCTCAGCTACAGTGTTGTCAGCCAGATTCTAGATCCGACCCACTGCTAGTGAAAAAATCACATAAATTCGTAGCCACATCCAAACTTGTCCGAACTAGTTTTTTCGTCTTCCTAGCTCCATTTCCTACACCGTTGATAAAGACCTCAAGAGCTGAATCGGACATCTACCCTGCGGTCAATGACAGTTCTCAGAGAATAGCCCTGCAGATCTGAGTGTTCGGCTACTGTACAATAGGAAGTTGTAAATTCATTAAAGCCCAGTTCCGTGTAGATCCAGGCCATATTTCCAGGCCTAAGTTGAAGGATTTGAAGTTAGCTTTCCAACGGCACCAGTCTCGTGTTGATCCGACATCGGGGCTGATCGGCGCGCCCGTTCTCGTCGGGACGCGCGCTGAAAACCAGAAGTTGCAGATCCGTGGCCGGTTATTCCGACCGGTGCCGAACGGAGCCGCCCGGCCTCCGGCCGACGAACCAGCATGCCGCCAGCCCGGGGAGCGCTTCCATAAGTGTCCCCACCACAGTGGTGCCACCGGGTCCCATACGGCCCCTCTGGATAGCACGTGGGCCCCACCGTCACGTGTTCGGGTGCTGCCGAAGCTACGCGAGAAGCCGCCCGTCAACCCGAAATCGGTCCTCCCGTACCCCATTGTGTCGCCCTTTACCTCCCTGCGTGGAGTGGGCTGTAACTCATTGCTGTAATCTTTATGTATTAACTGTCCCGGGAGTACGACTTCGGCCGGGTCCGTCTTCCCCACGCCGAGCGCGTGGAGGTATCGCATTCGCTCCCTTACTTGACATTGTGCTTACTTCATATATATTTATTTATGCCACTGCTAGAGAGCATGTTTTAGGACCTAGCTCGCTATAATTTCATATCACCGCTGCTGCGAGAGAGTGAGCGAGACCGTCCCGTGACCCGATCCGGGCACACGAGAGAGCCGATCACCCTAGCTCATTGTTGGTTTCTCAACCGCACACGTCCGACGCTTCCCTCGTTAACGGACAGTCACGAGCTTGTCGTGTCCGTGGTCTCGTCCCGCATCAGAAGCATTCATTCATTGAATTATTACTGTCATGGACTTATTGAATTATACATTCTTGGCCATACTTTAATGTTACATGCGTGGAAGTAGCTTGATTTATACTTGATGATGCGATCGAGCACTAATTGTGTTCAAGGGCTCTATACTAGTCCCCTCGGCAGATTGCCGGAAACATACTATTATAAACCATGGGATATTGGTGCGGACACCCGAGCAGTTGAGCGGCGCGACACGCCGAGCCACCGGTACCGCACACGGAGCACGATTCAAGCCATCTCAGCATCCATCTGGCTTGGAGACAGCCTGGAGACTCCCCCATGAGGCCCAGCATTTATCATATTTAGTTAGACTTTATTTGTGTTTAATGTGTGTTTACTTCATTTTATTCGGTATGTAATTTTGATTGTAAGAGGGGCTTATTTGTAAAAATGGGACCCCTGGGCCCCACGGGACCCCAAGCCCCCTCCCATTGATCTACCTCATCCCTAGGGCCCCATGTGGGGTCGGTCAACCATTCAAATGGTGGCTTCTAGAAGGGTGGGCCAAGTGGGGGACATTGGAATGAAAATGCCAAACAATTCCAACCCACCTCCACCTACCATGTCCCCCCCTTGCCTCCCTAATCAATGGGCTGCCCCCCCCCTTGTATTTTTAATTTTAATTTTTGTGGATGGTCACATGCAATCCCAGCCCTCCATCTCCCATCCCTAGATCCAACGGTTGAGGATTGATTAGACATGTAACCTATATATGCTTGTAATTTTCATTTTTGATGAATTAATGCCATTTGAACTTGGAAAATCCTTGGAGCAGCCCTTGGGCACCCCCCCTCTCCCTCTCTCCCTCTCCCCCTTGCAGCTGAGAAGGCTACCTTCTGGAGGTGTGACTCCTCCCTATTAGTTCCGGTCATCATCGCCGCCGCCACGAGCCGCCACCGCACCGCCATCAGGATCGCCAGAGTTCTATCTTCAGCCGACCACTGCCCCTTCCACGAAATTCTGCAGTCAGCCACGAGCTCCTTTTGATCTGGGATTTTGAGGGGATGTTCTAGAGGTGTCAAGCACGTCCCACAAAATTTGGTTGGTCATAAAGATCCCCTTTGATAATTTTTCATTTTCGCCCAACTTTAATTACCAGATCTGTCTACTTCCTGTTCTGATTTCCACCTTTCCTGAGTTTCACATCTCCGACCCATCTTTTGATTTTTTCTGGAGCTCCCAATTTTACTGAGAGTTCCATCCATCAACCCCTCCACCCAAGATTTTTATGGATTTTTATCAGCCCTCCACCTATTTTTAAAAATTCGTTCTCAGAGCTAGCTACAGTGCTGTCCACCTATTCCCTGATCCGACCACCTTCAAGTAAACAAATCATAACAAATCACAGCCACCTCCAATCTGTCCACAAAAAATATCCCCGTTTTCCTTGTTTGAAGCCTACAACTTTCGTGAAGATCTTAGGAGCTGAATCGGCCACCTACCTTGCGGTCAATGGTAGTTCTCAGACAACTCACCTGCAGATCTGAGGTTTCGGGTATTGTACAACAGGAGCTTGTAAATTCAGTAAAGTCCAGATCCGACCAGATCCAGCAGAACTCTCTGGGCCTAGATCGAAGGATTTCAAGAGAGCTTTCCAGCGATAGCTCATGCGCTCCGATCCGACTTCGGGATTGATCGCAGCGGCCATTCTCGCCGGAGCGCGCGTCGGAGGACAGAACCAAAAATCCGTGGGCAGCTAGTTCACGAATTGGGAATCAGGGCCGATCGACCCCCGATCAGTGTTTCCGGCCGATCGCCGTCCGTGGAGGCGCGCCACCAGGGGTCCCCATCACAGCGGGTCCCATGCCCGCAGATCCGGAGGACAGCGCCGTCCGTGGGCCCCACGGACCCGTAGAATCCGCCGTTCGTAAAGCACGAAAACGAGGAGTTCGGCACCGCCGGGCGACATCAAGATGCTGCCCGTCAACCCGATTTGCGTGATTCCCGGGCCCCACATGTGACCTTTTACCTCCCTACGTGGAGTGGGTCAAATTATTGTACTATTGTAATATTGTTAACCGGGAGTCTGTGAATTGGCCGGGGTTATCTTCGCCACGCCGGGTGTGTGGAGGTAAAGATCTCAACTTCTCGGCATTCACTTGGTAGTTTAGTATATGGTCTTTTGCCGCTGCCGAGAGCGATAGGTACTAGCCCGTGAGTCCATGTCACTTCTGTGAGTGTGATATTGACCCATCCCGTGACTCGATCCGAGTCCGGAAGTGAGTCGACTACCCATGAACTCTGCCGGTTCTTCAACCGCGCACGATCCGCGTTTCCCTCGCTTGGGACGACGAGTGAGCTTGCATTTCTGTTAGCGACGTATAGCCCATAGGAGCTCTCCGTGTTGGGCCTAGTGTCTCTACCATCATGTGTTGCTGGTCGTGTCCGCATCTAGAGTCCAAGGTTCATACCACGTAGAGTCGGTCCCCGTGTCCGTCCCGCATCAGTTTGGTATCAGAGCGAGTCGAGTCTAGGATAGTCTTTGCATAAGTCTTGCATGCATCATGGTTTAAGTCAAGTCTAGGATCATTATTTCAAAATAAAAAAAAGTGTTTTAAAACTTGCATTTTTCATCCCAATAACCCGGTATATCAAAAGATGTTGCCCGAACGTTAGGTTATGCCTATCGGGAAGGTGCCAGATTTGCGCGAGTGATCTTCGGATCGATTAGCTCCGCCTCGTACCGGATATTGGTTAGGTCTAAGTGCATCATCTAGTGAGTGTTGTTTGTCTTCAGGGTCGTGTGTCAGTTGCATGCCCACCCATCGAGGTACCCAATACTCGCCACCACCACCTATGGCGGATTCCCGAGCTCGTAGCTCCGATGAGCCTTCGACGCCCGAGATGTTCCGAGCCCTCATGGATCGTCTCGACACGCGTATGGATGGCCTCAGTACGCGTCTAGATGGAGTAGGGATGCGTCTAGAAGGGCGGATGAAAGCCCTCGAGGATCGGGCCGAAGCTTCGGACCAGTCCATCCAGGGTCTTGTTGGGAGAATGGCTATCCTTGAGAGGGCCCCAGCGGCGGCGCAACCCGCGCCGACCAATGGTCAGCAAGAGCCGGTTCAGCACCCTGCTGTACCAAGAGCTCAGGCGGAGAATGTTGGGGGACAACAGGTGCACGTGGTGGATGATTATGCATCTGACAATGATCAAGGGGGTTACGGTCGTCGGAATCATCGACGGAATCGCGATGACGAGGATGACGACCGCATTCTTAGGGGCGTGCATGCGGACCCTCCCACTTTTAGTGTGTCCTTGGACCCTAGGGTGTATTTAGATTGGGAGGCCAGCATGGACCGGTATTTCGAGTGGTTTGAGATGATGGACCACCGAAGAGTCCGATACGCAAAGATGAAGCTGCAAGGGCAGGCCCAAACTTATTGGACCAATGTGGAGAGCCTGCTCAACCAGCGACGTCAACCCCAAATCGCTACTTGGGATGATATGAAATCCAAATTGAGGGAGAAATACCTTCCTGCCTCATATCGCCAGCGTCTCATAGACAAATGGCAAAGCATCTCCCAAGGGAACCGATCCGTGACCGAGTACACCGCCGAGTTCGATGAGTATTACTTGCGGTGCGGGGTCACGGAAGAGAGCACCATGACGATATCCCGCTTTCGGAGAGGTCTGCGGCCCAATTATCAATATGAACTCTTTCGCCGCAACGCGACCACTTTGGAGCAGGCGTATCAGATTGCTCTCGAACTGGAGCAATTCAAGGCCGAGTTCGAGTCTCCCCATCGGTTGGGCTCTTTTCCCCTTCGTAGTGTCGAGCCCCGTGGCTCATCTGGCACGTATCCGAGGGCCCCCATGGCTCGACCTCAGGAGCCCGCTCGCCCCGAGCCCTTTGCTCCTAGGCCTCGTTCTCCACCCCTTAGGACCTTCCTCGTCCCCAGCATCTCACGGCTCCATCCACAGCCCGTCCACCGGCACCTGCACCTCTTGTACGTCCTTTGCTACCTACACCTCCTATCCGTCGGGAGGATAAGGGGAAAGGACCCATGATTGGGGAGCCTAGTGGATCACGGCAGCAGTGTTATCGCTGCAATGGGTTTGGCCATTTCGCCAACCAGTGTCCCACCCGCCCATCTCTTATCATGAGGGACACAGAGGCCGAGGATACCACCCCTACGGGCCTCGAGTTAGTCAGCTATGAGGCAGATCAGGAGTTAGCTGACGAGTACTATGAGATGGGAGGTGAGGCCCAGGATGCCCAGCATTCAGACGATACCCACGTGGGGGTCGTCAGATGTATCCTTACCCAGCCGCAGGTCAGCGATGACTGGCATCGGACTATTATCCTTCATGTATTCTGTAGGCGGGGAAAGTAAATTTGCAAGGTGGTCATCGATAGCGGGAGTTGTATCAATGCGATCTCCACGAGCGCTGTCACTCGTCTTAGTCTCACACCCGTAGACCATCCTTGCCCCTATCAGGTATCATGGGTGGATACCACTTCCATTTCGGTCAGGCTGTGGTGCTTGGTCCCGCTGCAGCTCCACTCCTACCGTGATGAGATCTGGTGTGATGTTCTCTCCATGGAAGTGGACAGTATCATTCTTGGTAGGCCGTGGTTATTCGACCGGGATGCCACCCTCCATGGCCAGTCGAACACTTGTACCTTCGACCACGCCGGCCAGCGGGTCACCCTCCACCCTGTTCGGTCCAGGAGCCCATCAGTCAGGGGTCCTACTGGCCCAGGTACCCCGGAGCTTTCCATCCCCGAGCCTAGTACCACATCCCCAGCTCGGGCTATGACCGTTACCTCTGGCCCAGGAGAGCCCTCGACGAGGAGATTGATGATGATTAGCTTCTGGGAAATGGAGCAGGAGCTTAGTCAGGGCTGTCCGGTGTTCGCCATTACGGTCCGAGAGGTGGAGCGGGACTCCGAGGGTGAGCTTCCACCCGAGGTTGTTCCCATTCTGCAGGAGTATGCTGATGTCTTTCCCGATGAGCTTCCCGAGGGACTCCCACCTATGCGGGATATTCAGCATGCCATCGACCTTGTTCTGGGCTCTTCCTTGCCCAACCTTCCTCATTATCGCATGAGTCCCACGGAGCATGCCGAGCTTAAACGGCAGGTTGATGAGTTAGTGCAGAGAGGGTCTGTTCGGGACAGCATGAGTCCATGTGCTGTACCCGCATTACTCGCCCCGAAGAAGGATGGCACGTGGAGAATGTGCATTGATAGTCGTGCCAT
This sequence comes from Amorphophallus konjac, assembly GCA_022559845.1. NCBI lineage: Eukaryota > Viridiplantae > Streptophyta > Magnoliopsida > Alismatales > Araceae > Amorphophallus > Amorphophallus konjac. Next base: position 288,698,925 of record CM040126.1, on the reverse strand, counting down.
CAACAAAATCACCGTGAAGTACAGGTTCCCTATTCCCCGCCTGGATGACATGCTAGACATGATGGCAGGTGCCACTATCTTTTCAAAGATTGATCTTAAAAGTGGCTACCATCAGGTGAGGATTAGGCCAGGTGATGAGTGGAAGACCGCCTTTAAGACCAAGGATGGTCTATATGAGTGGTTGGTCATGCCTTTTGGGTTGACCAATGCCCCTAGCACTTTCATGCGGCTCATGACTCAGGTCCTTCGACCTTTCGTTGGAGTCTTTGTAGTGGTGTATTTTGACGATATCCTTATCTATAGTCGCACCACGGGGGACCACTTAGACCACCTTTGGCAGGTCTGTCTACTTCTTCGGCGAGAGCAGTTGTTTGCAAACCCACAGAAGTGCGCCTTCATGACATCTCAGCTTACCTTCTTGGGTTTCATTGTGTCTAGTACTGGGGTCTCCATCGATCCGGAGAAGGTCCGGGCCATTGTTGAGTGGCCGGAACCCCGTACGGTTCATGATGTCCGTAGCTTTCATGGCCTTGCGATGTTCTATCGTCGCTTCATCCGCAGATTTAGCTCCGTCACCGCCCCGATCATGGATTGTATCCGAAAGGGCACATTTGTATGGACGAAGGCCGCATCTGCCGCCTTCAAGGACATCAAAGAGCGAATGACCCAGACACCTATCCTTCGATTGCCTGATTTCTCGAAGGTGTTTGAGGTCTCTTGTGATGCGTCGGGCGTGGGAATTGGAGGAGTTTTGAGTCAGGAGTCCCACCCGATCGCATATTTCAGCGAGAAGCTGAATGACGCGAAACTGCGATACTCCACATATGATAAGGAATTTTACGCAGTTGTTCAGGCTCTTAGGCATTGGAGGCACTATCTTTTACATCAGGAGTTTATCCTATACTCCGATCACGAGGCATTGAGGTACCTCCATTCCCAAAAGAAGCTTAACTCGCGTCACAGTCATTGGGTCGAGTATCTCGAGTAGTTCACCTTTGTGCTTAAACATAAGGCTGGAGTGGAGAACAAGGTGGCTGATGCCTTGAGTCGGCGAGCATGTTTGCTTACCACCATGAGTGCCGAGGTCATAGGGTTAGAGAAGATGAAGGAGGCCTATGTTGATTGTCCTGACTTCGGTCAGATTTTTACCACTCTCCAGGCCGGACCCTCGAGAGACCTTGATGATTATGTGCTTCAGGAGGGTTACCTCTTTCGAGGTAGCAGGCTATGTGTTCCCCGAACTTCGGTTCGAGATTTTTTAGTGTGGGAGCTACATGCGGGAGGTCTAGCCGGCCACTTTGGTCGGAACAAGACTATCGAGGCGGTTGAGCATAGATTTTATTGGCCGAGCTTGAAGCGCGATGTCGCTAACATCGTGGCTCAGTGCCGTACATGTGCTACGGCCAAGATGAAGAAGCAAAGCTCGGGCCGTTATACCCCTCTTCCCGTGCCTGATGCCCCGTGGCAGGATGTTAGCATGGAGTTTGTTTTGGGATTGCCACGTACCTCCAGGAAGCATGATTCAGTCTATGTGGTGGTTGACCGTTTCTCGAAGATGGCCCTCTTTATCCTTTGCTCGAAGACTTCGGATGCTTCTAGGGTAGCCCGCCTATTCCTTACTCATGTGGTGTGCAAGTTCGGGTTGCCTCGCTCTATAGTGTCTGACCGTGATGTTAGATTCACTTCCTATTTTTGGAAGACACTATGGCATATGATGGGTACGCACCTCAAGTTTTCCACTGCATATCATCCCCAGACAGATGGTCAGACCGAGGTAGTCAATAGGAGTCTGGGAGATCTTTTGAGGTGTCTTGTTAGGGATCGCATTGGGGATTGGGATCTCATTCTACCCATGGCTGAGTTTGCATATAATGATTCGGTGAATAGGTCTACCGGCATGAGTCCATTTGAGATTGTCACAGGTCGTAGGCCTAGGAAACCCGTTGACCTTGTCCCCATGCCTATCCATGATAGAGTGTCAGAGTCGGCCGAGTCGTTTGCTAGGCATGTTAGGAGTTTGCATGACGACATCCGTCGTCACATTGAGGCCAGTAATGCACGGTACAAAGAGTTAGCCAATGCCCACCGACACCACCGAGAGTTCAAGAGGGCGAATATGTCATGATCAGGGTAAGACCTGAGCGGTTTCCCTCCGGAACTGTTAAGAAGTTGCAAGCTCGTGGAGCTGATCCATTCAAAGTGTTGAAACGCGTTGGATCCAATGCGTACGTTGTGGACTTGCCCGAGGAATACGATATAAGCTCTACTTTCAATGTATCGGATCTAGTTGCATACAGGGACCCAGCGGTGATCCCTAGTGACTCTTTCGAGCCATCTCCTCCCCTTGAGAGTGATCCCACACCTGAGTGTCCACATCCAGCCCCCTTGTTATGGCAGCGTGAGCATATAGATCATATACTGGAAGAGCAAGTGACAGTTACCAGGAGTGGATCCTACCCGCGCTACCTAATGCGATGGAGAGGACGGCCCACTACCGAGGACACGTGGATCACACATGGAGAGTTGCAGCGGATTGATCGAACATTCTGCAGCGATACAGGAGCGATGTAGACCCCTACTCGACAGGGTCAAGTTTCTCCCACCCGGGGAGAATTGGTGCGGACACCCGAGCAGTTGAGCGGCGCGACACGCCGAGCCACCGGTACCGCACACGGAGCACGACTCGAGTCACCTCAGCATCCATCTGGCTCGAAGACAGCCTGGAGACTCCCCCATGAGTCCCGGCATTTATCATATTTAGTTAGACTTTATTTGTGTTTAATGTGTGTTTACTTCATTTTATTCGGTATGTAATTTTGATTGTAAGAGGGGCTTATTTGTAAAAATGGGACCCCTGGTCCCCACGGGACCCCAGGTCCCCTCCCATTGATCCACCTCATCCCTAGGGCCCCATGTGGGGTCGGTCAACCATTCAAATGGTGGCTTCTAGAAGGGTGGGCCAAGTGGGGGACATTGGAATGAAAATGCCAAACAATTCCAACCCACCCCCACCTACCACGTCACCCCCTTGCCTCCCTAATCAATGGGCTGCCCCCCCTTGTATTTTTAATTTTAATTTTTGTGGATGGTCACCTGCAATCCCAGCCCCCCATCTCCCATCCCTAGATCCAACGGTTGAGGATTGATTAGACATGTAACCTATATATGCTTGTAATTTTCATTTTTGATGAATTAATGCCATTTGAACTTGGAACATCCTTGGAGCAGCCCTTAGGCACCCCCCCTCTCCCTCTCTCCCTCTCCCCCTTGTAGCTGAGAAGGCTACCTTCTGGAGGTGTGACTCCTCCCTATCGGTTCTGGTCATCATCGCCGCCGCTACGAGCCGCCACCGCACCGCCATCGGGATCGCCAGAGTTCTATCTTCAGCCGACCACTGCCCCTTCCACGAAATTCTGCAGTCAGCCATGAGCTCCTTTCGATCTGGGATTTTGAGGGGATGTTCCAGAAGTGTCAGGCACGTCCCACAAAATTTGGTTGGTCATAAAGATCCCCTTTGATAATTTTTCATTTTCTCCCAACTTTAATTACCAGATCTGTCTGCTTCCTGTTCGATTTCCACCTTTCCGGAGTTTAACATCTCCGACCCATCTTTTGATTTTTCTGGAGCTCCAAATTTTACTGAGGGTTTCATCCATCAACCCCTCCACCCACGATTGTTCTTGATTTTTGATCAGCCCTCCACCTATTTTTAAAAATTCGTTCTCAGAGTTAGCTACAGTGCTGTCCACCTGTTCCCAGATCCGACCACCTTCCAGTAAACAAATCATAACAAATCACAGCCACCTCCAATCAGTCCACAAAAAATATCCCCGTTTTTCTTGTTCGAAATTCTACAACTTTCGTGAAGAGCTTAGGAGCTGAATCGGCCACCTACCTTGTGGTCAATGGTAGTTCTCAGACAACTCACCTGCAGATCTGAGGTTTTGGGTACTGTACAACAGGAGCTTGTAAATTCAGTAAAGTCCAGATCCGACCAGATCCAGCAGATCTCTCTGGGCCTAGATCTAAGGATTTCAAGAGAGCTTTCCAGCGATAGCTCATGCGCCCCGATCCGACGTCGGGATTGATCGCAGCGGCCATTCTCGCCGGAGCGCGCATCAGAGGACAGAACCAGAAATCCGTGGGCAGCTAGTTCACGAATTGGGAATCGGGGCCGATCGACCCCCGATCGGTGTTTCCGGCCGACCACCGTCCGTGGAGGCGCACCACCAGGGGTCCCCATCACAGCGGGTCCCACCCCCGCAGATCCGGAGGACAGCGCCGTCCGTGGGCCCCACGGACCCGTAGAATCTGCCGTTCGGAAAGCACAAAAACGCGGAGTTCGGCACCACCGGGTGACATCAAGATGCTGCCCGTCAACCCGATTTGCGTGATTCCCGGGCCCCACATGTGACCTTTTACCTCCCAGTGTGGAGTGGGTCAAATTATTGTACTGTTGTAATATTGTTAACCGGGAGTCCGTGAATTGGCCGGGGTTGTCTTCGCCACGCCGGGTGCGTGGAGGTAAAGGTCTCAACTTCTCGGCATTCGCTTGCTAGTTTAGTATATGGTCTTTTGTCACTGCCGAGAGTGATAGGTACTAGCCCGTGAGTCCATGTCACCGCTGTGAGTGTGAGAGTGACCCGTCCCGTGACTCGATCCGAGTCCGGAAGTGAGTCGACTACCTGTGAACTCTGCCGATTCTTCAACCGCGCACAATCCGCATTTCCCTCGCTTGGGATGACGAGTGAGCTTGCGTTTCTGTTAGCGACGTATAGCCCATAGGAGCTCTCCGTGTCGGGCCTAGTGTCTCTCCCATCATGTGTTGTTGGTCGTGTCCGCATCTAGAGTCCGAGGTTCATACCACGTAGAGTCGGTCCCCGTGTCCGTCCCGCATCAGATATGATGTTACTGGCGTCGCATTGCGCGGGGAGTACTTTCTCTATAAATAAGTGAAGATTCACGGCACGACATGACTTTCTTGTACATGACTTGATATTCCACAGAAATTCATGAAGTACTTGCTCATAAGTAAAAGATACTGGAGTGATGATTATGTGACTTGCTAGTACATTCTTATTCTTGAAAGGCCATAACATGTTCTTGTTACACTCTTGCTAGTTCATACTTGCTCTCATTATATCTTAAACGATCATCTTTGTTACTTTGGGTATTCGCATGATTGATCGCATTCGCATGATTTTACCCTACTTCTTTAGAGCTAAAATGTTAATTACTTTAATGATGCCTTCATGTTGATGCGAAGATACCTACTGGGCAAGTGTGCTCATTACCTATTTCCATTCTTTTCAGGAAATGAATATGATTCAAATTCTGATTCGGGTTATACAAGTAGCGGGTCCGAGAGTGAATGAAAGTGTTGTCAAGATGAGAGTGAAGACTTAGGAAAGTCTATATTGTTTAGATTGAGTCTATGTAATTTTCCTATTTCTTGAGTCTGATAGATTGGAAGAAGTTGAAAGTTATTGCATTTGAATATTGATTATCAATGAAATAAGTTGGAGTTTGATTAAAATAGTGTGCAATTGTATTTATGTGTGTGATTGTCTGGCGCTCTGATCATTCTTGCTTATAAGAGGTTTACCATGCCGGCTGTTCACGTTTCTCGAGCGAGTCTTCCGCTATCATAAAGGCTCGGGGTGTGACAGGTGCCACTCATTCGTTCGTGTCCGACCAGTTTTCAAAAACATTGCATGATGAGTTGGGTTTGGTAGCAACGGACTTAGATGTGCCCGTTCTAGTGCACACACCAGTCGGAGCATTGTCCACTACAAAGAGTTATCCTTCCTTGCCTGTGAATATTGAAGGACGAGAATTGTCGGGTCACTTCTATCTTTTGAAGATGAAGGACTACGATGCTATTCTTGGTCTTGATTGGCTGGAGAGACACTATGCTCCCATTGATTACCGCAAGAAGCGGGTTTTGTTTCGCATCCCTGGTGAGAAGGAATTCTTCCACCCTTTACCCATGTTTGGGTCTAGAAAGTTTGTGATCTCAGCCATGAAGGCAGCCAAATCATTGTTCAAGGCCTGCAGTGCTTTCCAAGCTTGTGTGATGATCACAGCTGAGGTCAAGGAAGCGCCATCTCTAGAAAGAATTGAAGTGGTTCGAGACTTCTCCGATGTCTTTCTGGAGGATTTGCCGGGATTGCAACCTATCTGGGAGATCGAATTCTCTATTGATCTTCTACCCAATACGGCACCGATTTCCAAAGCACCTTACCGTATGGCACCTGTAGAGTTGGCTGAGTGGAGGAAACAATTGTAAGAGCTATTGGACAAAGGCTTTATTTGACCAAGTGTCTCCCCTTGGGGAGCCCCAGTCCTGTTCGTGAAGAAGAAAGGCGGATCACTTCGACTCTCTATTGATTATAGGAAGCCAACCAGGTAACTGTGAAGAACCACTATCCTCTGCCTCGTATTGATGATCTCTTTGATCAATTGCAAGATGCCACGGTATTTTCGAAGATTCATTTGCACTCAGGATATCATCAGCTTCGAATCAAGGAGGAGGATACTTTGAAGTCAGCTTTCCGAACCAGATATGCGTACTATGAATTCTTTGTTCTACCCTTTGGTCTAACGAATGCCCTGGCAGCATTTATGGTGTCACGCCACGAGCCTTTATTACAGCGGAAGACTTGCTCGGGGAGCGCGAACAGTCGGCATGGTAAGCCTCTTGCAAGCAAGAACGACCACAGCGCAATACAATCACACACATAAATGCAATTGCACAGAATTTAATCAAACTCTAACTTTATTTCATAAATGATCAATATTCGAAATACAACCACTTTCCATCATCTTTCATTCTACTAGACTCAAGAAATAGGAAAATTACATAGACTCAATCTAGGCATTATAGACTTCCTAAGTCTTCGCTCATCTTTAATCACTCTCGGATCCGCTACTTGAATAATCCGAATCTGAACCCGACTCACTTTCATTTCCTGAAAAAGATTAGAAATAGGTAATGAGCACACTTGCCTAGTAGGTATCTTCGCATCAATATAAAGGCACTATTAAAATAATTAATATTTTAGCTCTAGAGAAATAAGGCAAAATCATGCAATGCGATGATCATGCGATTAAACCAAAGTAACATGACAGTCTTATAAGATGGAATGAGAACAAGAATGAACTAGCAAGAATAGAACAAGAACATGATATTGGCCTTTCATGAACAAGAATATATCGAGAATGTACTAGCAAGCCACATAATCAACACTTTAGCATCTTATGCCTATGAGCAAGTGCTTCGTGAATTTCTGTGGAATATCAAGTAAGAATGTCATGTCGTTGCGTGAATCTTCACTTATTTATAGAAATAGTACTCCCAGCGCAATGCGATGCCAGTAGCATCATACCCCATGGTTTATAAAATAGTATGTTTCTGGCAATCAGCCGAGGGGACTAGTATAGAGCCCTTGAACACAATCAGTGCTCGATCGCATCTTTAGGTATAAATTAAGCTACTTCCACGCATGTAACAGTAAAGTATGACCAAGAATATATCAATTCCAAATAATGAAAATCTATGAATGAACACTTCAATTTGAATATAAGAGATCAAGAATGACTTAGACTATGCTATGCTTATGGAAATAAATCGGCAACATAACAGTATATTCTCTTAACATTCATTCATTATATTAAGTCTATTAAGCAAAATAATAGGTTCTAGATCATCAAGGTTTATCTAGAAACATTGAAATGTCAACCCTTGGTCAAACCTTGGGTTGAGATATTCAAGTCATGTGACGGTCATTCATTGGGCCGTTACATTGTGTGACGGTCTAGTATAGGACCGTTACATTTGTCTGACTCTAGAATCAAGAATTCAACCTCAGATGAATGTGACGGTCGTATATTGGGCCGTTACATGAGCCTGACGGTCCAATACAAGGCCGTTACATTACTAGAATCAGAAAGCAACGATAGTGTATTCTAGTTAATGGGTTTTAATGGTACAAGCAACTCGGCGTCCTAGTGGGAATCCCAGGCTCGCAGAGAATTATGGAGGCCTTGAAACAAGATTTCCTAGTCCATTGGAAGGAATATCCAATAGAGAGGTCCTCATGTCCAAGATTGTGTTCCTATAGTGCAAAGTGTGAACTAATGGTCAATATACCGGAGTATGTGCCATGTACTTATAGAAACGACTCTATAGATATGAAAAGAATATATATATATAGACATATATCGTTGTGAAACCATGATAAAAACTCTATTGATACATCATTCAAAATCATGTTTCAAATTACAACACTATAGAGTTTTGGGTTCATGAAATTAATATAACTCAAAGTAATAGTGAGATATCAAAACATTCATTTCCTATCATGAACGCTTAAATAATCTCGAAGTCACGTAATTAGGTTTAAAACTTAGGTAACTAAGCCTAATAATAAGTAATATTGACAAATCATATTCTGTCTAGGGTTGACAGAACATAGCCTCAGACGGTCTAGAAGTGGGGCGTCACAGTGATTGTGACGGTCAGAGAACAACCGTTACACTTATGTAACGCGTCTGTATTGGTTCGTCAGAGTTAACAGAGTAACTCATATACCACAGAGATTGTGACGGCTCATAGTAAGGCCGTTACATGAATGTGACGGTCCTACTGTGACGCGTCAGCGTGTCTGCTAACAGAAAGCAATATGAAACATAAGAGATTAACTCACATCATGTCTATAATCAAAACACCATGAGTTTCTAGGCATGATAAAGAAGGATAGGCTATCTACATGCATAGGTGACCATGAATAGATGAATAACATGTTTCAAGTTCTCAATTTAGGGTTAAGAGAGGCATGTAATGCATGGAACTAGTAAAACATGAAATTGATGCTCTACTATGCATGAAATTCAATCAAACCAGAGGGCTTGTAGTCCTATCAAGTTGTTTTTGCCGTTCATGAGATAACCTACCTCTTGTCTAGGCTTCAAACTTCCAATTATGGTCTGAACACCGAACCCTAGTTCCCTTCTTCCTCTGATTTTTCAGCAACTTCTTTGGGCTCTAACTCCACAACCACTTGACCTAAAGACGTGAAATTTGGAGAGGAGATAGTCTAAACTATTGTAAACAAATACTTCTAAAGAACTTACCAAAGATTACACCTCCTTACCTTGATTCCTTGCGAGCCAAAAGTAAGGGTCGCACAGTTCAGAACTAGGTCCTATTTATAGGGTTTTGAAGATTAGATCGATTCTAGAGTCCTTAATTTGCTAAAACCTGATCTCTAAGAGTCCTTAGTAATGTTATAACTATTCCTATGTTAATCTCTAGTGGATAAGAGTCCAAAGTTTTGATCTTTGTGCTTATTCTTTCCTTCACGGAACTAACAGGATGTAACGGTCTAATGCAGGTGCGTTTGAGGCATGTAACGGTCTCACGATAGACCGTTACATTTATTGTTCCCAGAGTTCAACATGAATCAAACTCTTCAGCTTACGGAATTCACAGAGTGTAACGGTCATGGACCCATGCGTTACAAGCATGTGACGGTCGCACGATAGACCGTTACATTCAACGTATATAGAGTTTTAAATAAATAAAACTTTTTTATTCATTTTCCTATATTATTATTTATATAATTCATTTTTATCTTTAAATAAGCTAAGTAACCTTCTAGATGATGTGTAATTAGGCTTGGTTAATTATTCAACCTAATTAGGCCTTTATAAATTCTAGAAAATTATTTATATAAAATTCTGGTGCACTACACCCTCCTCCACTTAGAAGAATTTGGTCCCCAAATTCAAGACATAGATTGTGGAGAGTGTACTTACAGTTAAATAATTCTTGAAATCTTTTTCTCATGACTGCTTCGGTTTGCCATGTTGCTTCGTATGGCCATGTTTTCTTCCATTGAATTTTGACCATAGGGATAACCTTATTTCTTAGTTTCTGCACTTCCTGATCCAGAATCTTTGTTGGCGTTTGCTCATATGTCATATCCTTCTGAATCTCCAGATTGTCATAATTGATAATATGGTCAGGATCGTATACATATTTCTTTAGCATGGAGACTTAAAATACGTCATGAACTCCTGCTAATTGTAGAGGTAAAGCCAATCTATAAGCCACTTCACCGACCCTTTCAAGAATTTCAAATGGGCCAATGAACCTTGGAGTTAGCTTTCCTTTAATGCCAAATCTTCGAATACCACGACCTGGAGAAACTTTTAAATATATATGATCTCTTACCTGAAACTCCAAGTCACGTCTTCGATTGTCGGCATAAGACTTTTGCCTATCTTGTGCCATTTTCATTCTCTCTTGAATGAGCTTGATTTTCTCCGTAGAATCCCTGACAAGGTCGGGGCCTAAAAATTGCTTTTCCCCTATTTCATTCCAACATATTGGAGATCGACAACTTTTCTCATATAGAGCTTCAAAAAGTGCTATTTGTATGCTTGCTTGATAGCTGTTATTATATGCAAATTCTACCAGAGGCAAGTGATCATGCCAACTTCCTCCAAAATCAATGACACAAGCCCTGAGCATGTCTTCTACCACCTGATTTGTTCTTTCCGTCTGACCATTAGTTTGTGGATGAAAGGCTGTGCTAAAATTTAATCTGGTCCCTAGTGAATGTTGTAGACCTTTCCAGAATTATGATGTGAATCGAGGATCTCTATCTGATACAATAGTGACGGGGACACCATGTAATTTGACAATTTCCTTTATGTACAATGCTGCTAGAATATCCACAGACCATCGACTCTTTATTGGTATGAAGTGTGCAGATTTAGTCAATCGATCTATGATTACCCATATGCCATCATGTCCACCTCTTGTCTTAGGTAAACCCATAATGAAGTCCATCCCTATGCTCTCCCATTTCCATTCGGGAATATTTAAGGGATGTAGTTTACCTGCGGGTCTAAAATGTTCAGCTTTAACTTGTTAGCAGGTTAGACAACGAGACACGAAGTCAGCTATTTCCCTCTTCATATTGGGCCACCAAAAGTTTCTTTTGAGATCCTGATACATTTTTGTACCTCCTGGATGAATGGTGTACTTTGATTTATGTGCTTCTTCTAAAATTAATTTCTTTGTATCCTCATGATCCGGTATACACATTCGGCCCTTGAATAGCAATCTTCCGTCATTAGAAGTAGAAAAATCTGGCCTTTGTTCAATATTTGCATTAATTTCCATTAAAACTGGATCATCCTCTTGTAATTTGGCCAAATCCTCTATTAATGTAGGTTGAGCTCGGATATTAGCTATGAAGCAATCTTCTTTCTTAATGTCAACATCTAAATTCAACTGAGCAAATTGAGGAATAACGTTTGTTACACTAATCATGAGACTTGATAGCATACCCATTGATTTTCTACTGAGTGCATCTTACCAGGATGATATTGAATAGAAAAATCAAAGTCCTTGAGATGTTCTAACCACCTCCTTTGCCTCATGTTAAGCTCCTTTTGAGAGAATAAATATTTCAAGCTCTTGTGGTCTGAGTAGATCGTAAACTTTTCTCCATAAAGATAATGACGCCAAATTTTCAAGGCGAAAATAACCGCTGCCAATTCTAAATCATGTACAGGATAATTTTCTTCGTGACATTTCAATTGTCTTGAAGAATAGCAAATCACCTTTACATTTTGTATAAGGACACATCCTAAGCCAATTCCAGACGCATCCGTATATACCTCAAATCCACCACCCTCCATTGGTAGTGACAAAACATGGGCTGTTGTAAGATGATTCTTAAGAGTTTGGAAATTCTTCTCACATTCCTCTGACCAGACAAAAGGATTTTCTTTTCTGGTGAGTCTAGTTAAAGGGACTGCTATCTTTGAGAAGTCCTTAATGAATCTTCTATAATAACCAGCTAGACCCAGAAAGCTCCTTACTTCAGACACAGTCGTAGGCCGACTCCAATTCTTGACAGCTTCTACCTTAGAAGGATCCACAGCAATACCTTCTTTTGAAATAATGTGACCAAGGAATGAGACTTCCTCGAGCCATAATTCACACTTATTGAGTTTGGCATAAAGCTTGTGTTCTCTAAGTGTTTGCAAGGCTATTTTCAAATGTTCTTCATGTTCTTCTTTTGTCTTGGAGTATATCCGGATATCATTGATGAAGATGACAATTAATCGATCAAGGTATGGTTGGAAGATACTATTCATAAGTTGCATAAATGCTACTGGGGCATTAGTTAACCCAAATGGCATTACCACGAATTCATAGTGGCCATAACGACTTCGAAAAACCGATTTATAAATATCTTCCTCTTTGATTCTAAGCTAATGATAACCTGATCTGAGGTCAATCTTAGAAATATATTCTGCTCCCAAAAGCTGATCGAAGGGCTCATCAATATGCGGTAATGGATACTTATTTTTAATTGTCAGCTGATTCAGTCACCGGTAATCGATGCATAGCCTGAGAGAACCATCCTTCTTCTTGACAAATAAAATCGGCGCACCCCAAGGGGATGTGCTAGGTCTGATGAAACCCTTGTCTAGTAGTTCCTGCAACTGCCTTTTTAGTTCCTTGAGTTCTGTGGGGGACATCCTGTAAGGGGCTATAGAAACAGGTGCTGCTTCTGGAATGAGTTCAATGGTAAAGTTTACTTCCCTCTCGGGCGGTAAACTAGGAAGTTCAGATGGGAACATGTCTGGGAACTCATTCGCAATGGGAATGTTTGCTAGGACAATTTCCTTAGATTCGGTGATAATGACTGAAGCAAGAAAAGCTTCACATCCTTGCGAGATAAGCTTGCAAGCGTGAAGAGAAGATATAATGGTATGATGTTTCTTGTATTTGATGCCAAGAAAAGAAAATCTTGGAAGACCAGGCTTTCCAAAAGATATAATCCTATTTCGGCAATTGATATAAGCATCATGGTCTACAAGCCAATCAACCCCTAAAATGGCATCATAACCTTTCATGTCAAGGCACACGAGGTTTGCGGGGAGATTGTAACCTTCTACTATCACTTTGCTATTAGGATAATATTCGGTGAGCTTGGTTCTAGATCCTAAAGGTGTAGTAATAGCAAGATCTGAAGGTAAGGGGACTGATGCAATTGACAATGTTTTTGCAAAGGTAGTGAAAATAAAAGAATGAGAGGTACCAGTATCAAATAGCACAAATGCAGGACGAGAATAAATCTGAAGAGTACCTTCCATAAGCCCATCATCCCTGGGCGCTTCCTCTTCGTCTAGAACGACATTGAGGCGAGCCTGCCTCCTACGTCCTCCATTAGCTGATTGATCTTTCATAAGGGGGCAATCTGGCACACGATGCTCCCTACTTCTACAATGCAAATAAGCACCGAGGCGCTTCCAGCATTCTTCAGTCGAGTGGCCGAATTTCTCGCAAAAAGTGCATGCCGAGGTAACTTGCTCCTTCTCTTCCTTAACCTTTTTATTATTCTTCTGGGAACTTCCACCATTCCAGCTCCTTGATCTTTTCTTTTTGTCACGACTTTTGTATGGTTCCGTGATGCTAAACTTCTCCTTGTTATAATGTCGATCAGATCGTCGGCTAGATTCTTCTCCTTTTCCTTTCAACTTTTCAACCTTCTCTAAGGTCCTCTCGCATAGATATGCCCTCTGAACCATCTCCGCATAAGTGCGGATATTCTGTGTCCCAAGCTGCTGAATGAAACCGGGTCGTAATCCGTCCATAAATCGATTTGCTTTTAATAATTCCGTGCTAATAAGGTGTGGTGCATATGGTGCTAGTCTTGAAAACTGCAGCTCATATTCTGCCACCGACATCATCCCTTGACGAAGGGAGGCAAACTCCATGGCCTTCCTTTCCTTTACATGTTCGGAAAAATACTTGGTACGGAATAAAGTAAGAAACCCATCCCATGTATGAGGTGCATCGGCCGGAGGTGCCGGAACCGACTTCCACCATGTACGGACATCTTTATTTAGTTGAAATGTTGCTAGATGCACCTTCTCCTGATCAGTGCATTGAATAACGTCAAATATCCTATTCATCTCATCGATCCACTTTTTTGCCTCATCGGGATTTGAAGATCCATAGAATCATGGAGGATTTAGACTCCGAAAGTTGCGATGTAGGTCACCAGCCCTTGCCCCTGCACCACCTTGTGTTATAGTTTGCAATGCCTGAGTGAGGCCGGCAACTGTTTGTTGCATACCGTCCCAATCTATGCGATGAGCCATTTGTAAAATAGGGTACCTGAGAGAGAAAAATAACAACTTGTTATTTCTCATGAAAATCAACCTTAAAGCTAATTAATTATCTTATCCCGGGCTCTACCCAATCCTCACATGGGTATGAAATTTCTTCCTTAGTTCATAGGTAGGGGTCCTTAAATCTTGGACTTATCCTATGACATGATTCCTTTCCCTAAGTCCTGAGACTTAGGCTCTGATACCAACTTAACTGTCACGTCCCAAGCCTTTATTACAGTGGAAGACTTGCTCAGGGAGGGCGAACAGCCGGCATGGTAAGCCTCTTGCAAGCAAGAACGACCAGAGCGCAATACAATCACACAAATAAATGTAATTGTACAGAATTTAATCAAACTCCAACTTTATTTCATAAATGATCAATATTCAAAATACAACCACTTTCCATCATCTTTCGTTGTACTAGACTCAAGAAATAGGAAAATTACATTGACTCAATCTAGGCATTATAGACTTCATAAGTCTTCGCTCATCTTTAATCACTCTCAGATCCGCTACTTGAATAATCCGAATCCGAACCCGACTCACTTTCATTTCCTGAAAAAGATTAGAAATAGGTAATGAGCACACTTGCCCAGTAGGTATCTTCGCATCAACATGAAGGCACTATTAAAATAATTAACATTTTAGCTCTAGAGAAATAAGGTAAAATCATGCAATGCGATGATCACGCGATTAAACCAAAGTAACATGACAGTCTTATAAGATGGAATGAGAACAAGAATGAACTAGCAAGAATAGAACAAGAACATGATATTGGCCTTTCATGAGCAAGAATATATCAAGAATGTACTAGCAAGCCACATAATCAACACTTTAGCATCCCATGCCTATGAGCAAGTGCTTCGTGAATTTCTATGGAAAATCAAGCAAGAATGTCATGTCGTGTCGTGGATCTTCACTTATTTATAGAAATAGTACTCCCAGCGTAATGCGATGCCAGTAGTATCATACCCCATGGTTTATAAAATAGTATGTTTCCGGTAATCAGCCGAGGGGACTAGCATAGAGCCCTTGAACACAATCAGTGCTCGATCGCATCTTCAGGTATAAATTAAGCTACTTCCACGCATGTAACAGTAAAGTATGGCCAAGAATATATCAATTCCAAATAATGAAAATCAATGAATGAATGCTTCAATTTGAATATAAGAGATCAAGAATGACTTAGACTATGCTATGCTTATGGAAATAAATCGGCAGCATAACAGTATATTCTCTTAACTTTCATTCATTATATTAAGTCTATTAAGCAAAATGATAGGTTCTAGATCATCAAGGTTTATCTAGAAACATTGAAATGTCAACCCTTGGTGAAACCTTGGGTTGAGATATTCAAGTCATGTGACGGTCATTCACTGGGCCGTTACATTGTGTGAAGGTCTAGTATAGGACCGTTACATTTGTCTGAATCCAGAATCAAGAATTCAACCTCAGATGAATGTGACGGTCATATATTGGGCCGTTACATGAGCCTGACGGTCCAATACAAGGTCGTTACATTACTAGAATCAGAAAACAACGATAGTGTATTCTAGTTAATGGGTTTTAATGATACAACCAACTCGGCGTCCTAGTGGGAATCCTAGGCTCGCAGAGAATTACGGAGGCCTTGAAATAAGATTTCCTAGTCCATTGGAAGGAATATCCAATAGAGAGGTCCTCATGTCCAATATTGTGTTCCTATAGTGCAAAGTGTGAACTAATGGTCAATATACCGGAGTGTGTGCCATGTACTTATAGAAACGACTCTACAAATACGAAAAGAATATATATATAGACATATATCGATGCGAAACCATGATAAAAACTCTATTGATACATCATTCAAAATCATGTTTCAAATTACAACACTATAGAGTTTTTGGTTCATGAAATTAATATAACTCAAAGTAATAGTAAGATATCAAAACATGCATTTCCTATCATGAACGGTTAAATAATCTCGAAGTCACGTAATTAGGTTTAAAACTTAGGAAACTAGGCCCAATAATAAGTAATATTGACAAATCATATTCTGTCTAGGGTTGACAGAACATAGCCTCTGACGGTCTAGAAGTGGGGCGTCATAGTGATTGTGACGGTCAGAGAACAGCCGTTACACTTATGTAACGCGTCTGTATTGGTGCGTCAGAGTTAACAGAGTAACTCATATACCACAGAGACTGTGACGGCTCATAGTAAGGCCGTTACATGAATGTGACGGTCCTACTGTGACGCGTCAGCGTGTCTGCTAACAGAAAGTAATATGAAACATAAGAGATTAACTCACATCATGTCTATAATCAAAACACCATGAGTTTCTAGGCATGATAAAGAAGGATAGGCTATCTACATGCATAGGTGACCATGAATAGATGAATAACATGTTTCAAGTTCTCAATTTAGGGTTAAGAGAGGCATGTAATGCATGGAACTAGTAAAACATGAAATTAATGCTCTACTATGCATGAAATTCAATCAAACCAGAGGGCTTATAGTCCTATCAAGTTGTTTTTGCCGTTCATGAGATAACCTACCTCTTGTCTAGGCTTCAAACTTCCAATTATGGTCTGAACACCGAACCCTAGTTCCCTTCTTCCTCTGATTTTTCAGAAACTTCTTTGGGCTCTAACTCCACGACCTCTTGACCTAAAGACGTGAAATTTGGAGATGTGTTAGTCTAAAGTATTGTAAACAAATACTTCTAAAGAACTTAACAAAGATTACACCGCCTTACCTTGATTCCTTGCGAGCCAAAAGTAAGGGTCGCACAGTTCAGAACTAGGTCCTATTTATAGGGTTTTGAAAATTAGATAGATTATAGAGTCCTTAATTTGATAAAACCTGATATCTAAGAGTCCTTAGTAATGTTATAACTCTTCCCACGTTGATCTCTAGTGGATAAGAGTTCAAAGTTTTGATCTTTGTACTTGTTCTTTCCTTCACGGAACTAACAGGATGTAACGGTCTAATGCAGGTGCGTTAGAGGCATGTAATGGTCTCACGATAGACCGTTACATTTATTATTCCCAGAGTTCAACATGAATCAAACTCTTCAGCTTACGGAATTCATAGAGTTTAACGGTCGAGGGCCCATGCGTTACAAGCATGTGACGGTCGCACGATAGACCGTTACATTCAACGTATATAGAGTTTTAAATAAATAAAACTCTTTTATTCATTTTCTATATTATTATTTATATAATTCATTTTTATCCTTAAATAAGCTAAGTAACCTTCTAGAATATGGGCCAAACTTAATGGTTTGGGGCCTTAAACCCTTTTAGATGATGTGTAAATAGGCTTGGTTAATTATTCAACCTAATTGGGCCTTTATAAATTCTAGAAAATTATTTATATAAAATTCTGGGGCACTACATATGGACCTACTGAACTGAGTGTTTAAGCCCTATTTGGATAGCTTCATGGTTGTATATATTGATGATGTGTTGATGTATTCCCCTGATGAAGTGTCTCATCAGGAGCATTTAAAGATTATTTTGGAGACTCTCCGGACACAGAAGCTGTATGCAAAGTTCAGCAAGTGCAACTTCTGGCTTAAGGAGATTCAATTTCTTGGCCACGTAATATTTGGCAATGGTGTAGCTGTTGATCTATCGAAGATCCAAGCTATGTTGGAATGGGAGGCTCCGAAGACTCCCACTAAAATTCAGAGTTTCCTAAGGTTGGTTGGATATTATCAAAAATTCATTAAAGGCTTTGCTTTAATTGCTGCACCTTTGACAAAATTAACTAGGAAAGGAGTGAAGTTCATATGGTCTGAGGATTGTGACCGAAGCTTCCAAGAGTTGAAGAATTATTTGACCTCCGCTCCACTCTTGGTCCTACCTAATAGCACCGACACATTCACTCTTTACACCGATGCTTCAAGGATCGTAGTTGGTTGTGTCTTAATGCAAAATGGTAGGGTTGTGGCGTATGCTTCCAAGCAATCAAAGGAGCATGAGAAGAAGTACCCTACGCATGATTTGGAATTGGCAGCGGTTGTTCATGCACTGATAATTTGGAGGCACTATATTTATGGAGTCAAATTTGAAGTCTTTACGGACCATAAGAGTTTCAAGTACCTTTTCTCCCAGAAGGAGTTGAACCTGCGTCAGAAGAGGTGGGTAGAGTTCTTAAAAGACTATGACTTTAAGCTACTATATCATCCTGGGAAGGCAAATATAGTAGCCGATGCTCTCAGCCGGAAGAGATCACTGATGCAACAAGATTGGAAGATGATTGAGGATGCTATACATTCTTTAACATTGATAGAGCCACAACTGTGTCAAACTTTTGTTGCCCAATTATCTCTCAGGTCTGCAATTGTGGATCGCGTAGTAGAAGCCCAGCGAGATGATCCTCGATTGCAGCGAATGATTATCAAGGTGGGTTTTGCTTGTGACGAGGAAGGTGTTGTTAGATTTCCGCATCAGATCTGTGAGCCAGATGTGGCAGATTTGAAAATTGAAGTTTTGGAAGAAGCCCATAGGTCAAAATTCTCCATTCACCCTGGTAGTAGCAAGATGTATCAAGATTTGAAGCGAAACTTTTGGTGGCAAGGTATGGAGAAGGATGTGGCTGAGTTTGTGGCCAAATGTTTGATTTGTCAACAGGTGAAGGTAAAAAGTCAAAGGTTGTCTGGTTTAATGCAAATGATTGAGATACCTCAATGGAAATGGGAAGATATCACCATGGATTTTGTCACAGGTTTGCCCAGGTCCTTCAGGGGCAATGATTCCATTTGGGTGATTGTGGATCGGTTCTCAAAGACCGCACATTTTTTGGCCGTGAAGAAGAAGCAATCTGTGGAAAGTCTGGCATGTTTGTATGTTGAAAATATTGTCAGACTGCATGGAATCCCGAAGTCCATCATTTTAGACCGAGATCCTCGCTTCACATCGAGTCTTTGGCAAGGATTGCAGAATGCCTTTGGGTCTCAATTGAAGCTTAGCTCGGCTTATCATCCCCAAATGGATGGCCAGCCCGAGAGGACTATTTGGACATTGGAGGATATGTTGAGAACTTGCGTTCTTGACTGGAGAGGAGATTGGGAGCGATATCTACCTCTAGTGGAGTTTGCTTACAATAATAGTTTTCATGCAAGTATAGGCATGGCTCCATTTGAAGCTTTGTATGGGAAACTGTGCAGATCTCCTTTGTGTTTGGAAGATATTGGTGACAGACAGTTGATTGGGCCTGAAGTGGTGCAAGAAACGTCCGAGAAGATTCGGCTGATCCAGTAAAGACTGAAGGCAGCACAAGATTGACAGAAGAGTTATGCGGACAATAGAAGGAAAGACTTGGCTTTTGAGATTGGCGAGCATGTATTCCTCAAGGTATCACCGACCAAGGGAGTGTCATGATTTAGCAAGCAAGGGAGGTTGCATCCGATATTTATCGGACCTTTCAAGATTTTGGAGCGAGTGGGAAACGTGGCATATCGGTTGGCACTACCTCCATCTATGGTAGCAATCCACCCGGTGTTTCACGTGTCTATGCTCCGTAAGTATGTCTGTGATCCGGCACACATCATCAGTTATAAAGGCTTGGAGTTTTAACCGGACCTATCTTATGAGGAGCGATATGTTAGGATTGTTGATCGCAAGGAGCAGGTTCTTAGATCGAAGACTATTCCGTTGGTGATTATGTGGAGGAATTTCTCTCAAGAAGAAGCATCATGGGAGCTTGAAGCGGAGATAAAGAAGAGATATCCCCATCGGTTAGGTATGTATCTTGCTCTTAACTTCGAGGATGAAGTTTATTTTAAGGGGGAGAGGACGTAGTGCCTGGGAATTTCATCACAATTTATAATATATTTTGGCTAAGGCATGAAATATTTATTGCTTGTGTTTGAATAATATCTTGTTTGAACTAATAAAATATGTTGACTAATCTTTGTTGAAAAAAAAAGAGAAGAGACTTTAATAAATTCTCCTTAATTATAAACTAATTTTGGGTAATTAAAATTATGTAATTCAATTTATCTCGTCCATATTTTATAAATAATAATATGGTTGTTACATGGGTTTTATCCATTTTATAAGAGAGAGAGAAAATCTCACATATGTATATCTCTATATATAGAATATAGAAGTAGTGTGTATCATAGTGCATTTAATACATTAATACTCGTTACTATTCATTTTTGAAGGTTACTTTTCATTTTAAGGGTGTTTTTCATGTTGAGTTTTTATTTATTTTATATTTTTCTATGATAGAGTAAATCGAGGTGATAAATGGGTAATAATTAGAATTTTCAAATTCCTTTTATATTGTGAGATATACATTTTTAAAGTGTCACGTGAATAGTGATTATCATTTTCACATTCTGTGCGTAACTGTTTCTTCCGAGATAACTCTTGTGTGCGAGATTCTCTCCGGAGTTGACTAATTCTGAGCATCTCTTTGCCATTGGATCTAGGGTCATTGTATTAAGGGTTTAGATCTAAAACGCATGTTAGTAATCCTATAAAACAACGATCGAAGGAGGTTAAACCCCTTTTGCTCATCTTTTTCCCTGCACACCGTGGAAACCTGTTCTTTGTTCGTAGGAAGGAAGAGAGTTGTGAACCCCTCCCCCCCACCCTTGTTCTTACTGTGAGTGAGTGGGATAGGAGGCGAGGCAGGCCAGAGCGCTTATGAGGAGGATTGCTGGCTGGGCTAGCGTCGGTAGCAGGCGTGGTCAGCGGGGTGTTTGCTTCGAGGAGTGCTTTCCTCTGTTTTTTGAATTTTTTTTCTTCATTGAGGCAAGTTTTTAAACTTCAAAGTTGTCCCTTTGGCATGTTCTAGTTTACTCAGGAGGTTGTATTATACGAGCCCAAATGTCTATTTTGGTTTTTGTTAAGATTCTATTTTTGCTCGGCCAAAAAAAACCCCCAATATGTTAAAGAAATCATGCAAGTCTCAAACTGAATGGTTTTATACCTTTATATGGTGTTTGATTTCTTAGATATTTTGAAAGAAAAATACACACACACACATATATATATATAATAATGAAATAAAATAGATAAACATGAGAAATAGGGTTTTTGATAATTTCTGGGTTTTTCCATCTATTTATATGTTTTACATGATGATTGATTGAGTTTTAATGAAGATGGTTTTTATGCTCTGACCGAAGGTCGATGCACATTTTGTATTGCTCAGACTAAGGTCGATGCGCATTTTGTATTGCTCTGACCTAGGTCGATTCACATTTTGTATTGCTTAGACTAAGGTCGATACACATTGTGTATTGCTCTGACCCAGGTCGATGCACATTTTGTATTGCTTAGACTAAGGTCGATGCACATTTTGTATTGCTTAGACTAAGGTCGATGCACATTTTGTATTGCTCAGACTAAGGTCGATGCACATTGTGTATTACTCTGACCTAGGTCGATGCACATTTTATATTGCTCAGACTAAGGTCGATGCGCATTTTGTATTGCTCTGACCTAGGTCGATGCACATTTTGTCTTGCTCAAACTAAGGTCGATGCACATTTTGTATTGCTCAGACTAAGGTCGATGCACATTGTGTATTGCTCTGACCCAGGTCGATGTGCTATAGTCGATGCACATTTTGTATTGATCAGACTAAGGTCGATGCACATTTTGTATTGCTCAGACAAAGGTCGATGCACATTGTGTATTGCTCTGACCCAAGTCGATGCACATTTTGTATTGCTCAGACTAAGGTCGATGCATATTGTGTATTGCTCTGACCCAGGTCGATGCACATTTTGTATTATTTTGTACCGGTTTCCAGCAACTCAGAAAAAATGTATTTTGAGAGGCCAAATTAATTCAAAAAAAATTGAAAAATTGGAAAATGATATAAAACCATATTAATTACTCACTGTAAAATTTTTGTGCTCACAGAAAATCTACACTCATAGTTATGAGTTGTTTTCTATGCATGTGTGGCCTAAATATATACCTATTTTCTAAATTCCAGAAACATGCAAATAAAGTGTTTTGAAAGGCTATTTTGATTCAGAAAAATCTGAAAAATTAGGAAATGATAAATGAGTAAGTTGGTAATTTGCTGTAAAAATTTTGTGTTTATTAAAATTTTGTGCTTATAATTATGAACTGTTTTATACGCATGTGTAGCTTGGAAATAAGCTTCTTTCTGTTTTCAAAAATCTGAAACCTATTATATTCCTGAAATCTGGGGGAAAATTAAGCTATTATATTGGCTATATAGACACTGCTGCCATAAAAGGGTCTGGTGCCAAACTATAGAAATACCCCGATGGGGAGGCTCAATCTGTTCTGACCTCGAGGGCACGATGTGAAATCCTGGAGGTGGATAAATTCCACTGGTTAAGGTGGGAAGGACTTTCCCCGGTTCTTCGTAGTTAACCAGGACTCATCTCCGTTGCCTAGGTGACCAAGTATCTGTCTGTTCTAACCTTCTAATGGTGGTTTGGACACTGTGTCTAGCTATATGTTATATGCGATTCTATCTCCATATCTGAACCCTATAAAGGAATATGATTTCTGAAATAATGTGATCTAAAATTTCTGTTCTGAAATCTACTTCAATCATATACCTTATGCAAAAATTTGTTTGCGTTGTTTGAAGACTCTGAACTGAAAGGTATTTCTTTACAAAGAAATAGTTATGAAAATACCTATTTTCTGACTGTTACAGTTTTAAATTCCCAATACCTTGTTTCATGTTCTAAGCATTGTAGAATTTTGTAAGTTATGCACCCTCGTTGTAAGTTAGGCATGGACAATAGGATCAAATTTGTATTTGGTGACTTGTTTAGTCTATTCGTGGACTCATGCTCGCAAACATTTTTAGGTGACTCCACTGGTGAGGATGAGGCATTAGTGCATATTGACTCCGATCATGAAGAGTTGGTGTAATCGTTAGGTTTTCTCTCCCTTCCCAGTTGAGGTGATTGTGTTAGAACTTTATCACATTGTAATAATGGACGGTTGTGTGTAATTCATCATGTTTTTCAGTTGGACTATTGTGATTTTGAGAAGTGAAATTAACTGATGGGCTTGATATTTTTCTTCTATTGGTTATTATTCTCTTTATTTATGTAATTCTTCAACCAGTTTCTATTCTGTTGGGTCTTTCCGACTGTGCCATCTCTCATAAATCCGATAAGAGTTGGGAACTGAACCAGATCATAAGGTGGGATGTTACACCTATGATGGCATCGTAGCCTTCCATGTCAAGGCATACGAGGTTTGCAGGAAGATTATGACCTTCTACCATTACCTCACTATCAGGGTAGTGGGTTGTAAGTTCAGTTCCGGGACCTAAGGGTGCAGTGATAAACAGGTCTGAAGGTAGAGGAACTGATGAAACTGGCAAAGTTTTTAAAAAAGCAGTAGATATAAAAGAATGAGAAGCACCAGTATCAAATAACACGAGTACATGATGAGATTAGATTTGAACGGTACCTTCCATTAGCCTATCGCTTGCGTCCACTGCTGGAAGATTGATCATTCATGAGGGGGCAATCCGGCATGCGGTGCTCCCGACTGCCACATCCCAAAAATGCCCCTAGGCATTTCCAGCATTCTTCGGCTGAGTGGCCAAACTTCTCACAGAAAGATCAAGCCGCCATGACTTGCTTATCATCTTCTTTAGCCTTCTTGTTCTTGTGGTAGCCACTACCACTCCCGTTCCGAGATCTCTTCTTACAATCACGAGATTTGTAAGGCTCCGTGATGCTAATCCTTTCCTTCTTTTCACATTGATCCATCTTTCGGCTAGACTCCTCTCTTTTACCTTTGAGTTTCTCGACCTTCTCCAAGGTCCATTCATATAGATGGGCTCGTCGGACCATCTCTGCATTGGTCAGAATATTTTGCGAGCCAAGTTGTTGAATGAAGATGGGCCTTAACCCATCTAGAAAACGGTTGGGCTTCAAAAGATCTTGGCTTACCAAATGTTCGGCATAAGGGGCCAAATGGGAGAATTGGAATTCATATTCCACCACCGACATTGTAACATCCTGGATTCTTCGGATCGGAATCGGAGAGCTATCAGATCGCTTTCGTGGATCCTGATACGTGTTTTATGATCCACGCGGATTTTTCCCTTGTATAACTTGCGGAACCCTGTGGAGAGTTGACCGTTGAGTTTTGCTACTCAAGGATGCTACATGTGTGTTGTGCTCATCCTGAGGATCGCGAATACTATTTTTCTGTATTTTTTTGAATTTACGAATTTTTGTGCCAAAAATCGGATTTTAGGATAATTGCCTAATTACCTATTTTCTTTTCCTTTTTATTCTCTCACCTCCCTCCTCTCTCTTCTCTCTCCGTTCACTCTCTCCCCCCCGTTCTTTCTCCTCTTCCCCCCTCTGCTCCGGTTGCAGAAGGAGGAGGCCCGGGGATGCCGTGGAGGTGGACTGGAGCGTGCTGGCATGAAGATTGGAGCGTGGTGTTGGCGTGATCCCGTTCGGTGGATTCGAAGCTGACGTGCGGTTCGTGTGGTGGATTTTGGCATATCGTGGCCGTTTCGGCGAGTGAGATCTTCGGTGGAGGTAGGGGGACAGATGCCCTACTCTTTTCTTGCATCTTCTCGCGATTTTGAGCCGAACGGTGTGAGTTTGAGCGGGTTTTGCTTCGGTTGTGAGAAAATTATGTTTGGGAGGTGTGAGCAGTGTTCGCCGTTCCAGGCGATAGTTTTTAGCCTAGTTGGTTTCATTTGAACCCCTGGCATGTTGGGATTCATTTCCTGCCAGTTTTACTACATTTGGTCGAGAATCGGAGTCGGTATGCGCCCGAGTATCCCCGTGACTCATTTTGGGTCGATTCGTGGGAATCACCCATTTCTAGCTTTTTTGTGTGTGGTTTGGCCCCTTCTGGCTTGTGGAAGGTCGGCAATGTGGTTATCGATGTTTCCCCATCATTCTGGTGATGATTGGGGAGTGGAAATGGGTTTTTGTGCAGATTTTTTGAGTTTCACTCCGTGACGAGAACGTGCTCGTCGTGTGCGCTGCGTTCTCAGGGAATGAGCTACAACAATTCACCGCGTCTCGTGTCGAGGATGAATAGTGTGGCGGTTAGGAACGGGCTCTAGGAAATCGGCGCGATCCTATTGAACGCACCCTATGTGATAGGCGCGATCTCCGTTAACGTGACCCATGTGGGGAGCACGTCTTTGCGTTATCGTGCTTGAAGCTCTGGCCATGATTATTATCGTGACCTAGGTGTGTGCCGCGTCTAGTGTAAGTGTATAGTTAGGCAGTTGAAAATGCGCCCTACGGGATAGGCCCGATCTTTGTTAACGCGCTATAGGTGTTGAGCGCGATATGGTGTTATCGCGCCTAAGGCAAGTGCTAGGTCTATTATCGCGATGTAGTGTGTAAGCGCGTTAATGCCTGTTGTTTCTCGTGTTTTATTTGAGCTGTCTCGAGCTCCGGTGAACTCAAGATTCAATGTTTGGTGGCGTTTGACCCGATGGATGCCTTCAGTGTCCTGTGAGAGTCATATGTGTATCAAGGGGTGCTAGAGTAGCGGTTTTATCTTGAGCAGTGAGTAGTGTTGTGTTCTTTCCGGTTTATGTGGCTTTGACCCCTTGGTTAGTCCATTGTCCTATGGATGTCTTGGATGTCCAATGAGGGCTGTGACCATGTTACAGGGTGTTTGAGAGGGGTGCTAGAGGAGCGGTTTTATCCCGAGCAGTGAGTAGTGTTGTGTTCTTTCCGGTTTATGTGGCTTTGACCCCTTGGTTAATCTATTGTCCTGTGGATGTCTTGGATGTCCTATGAGGCCTGTGACCGTGTTACAGGGTGTTTGAGAGGGCCATTGTACCGAGTAGTGTTTTGGATTATTCGAGAGTCATTATGGTTTCTGGTCAACCCGGTTGTGACCCAGTGGTTGACACATGACCTCGTGAATGTCTCGTCTATCCTGTGAGGATCGAGACATGGTTTTGGGCACTTTGAGGTAGTGTTTTCCCTCGATTTGCATGCTGTGTGATTTGAGGGCTTTTTGGTGATCCCTCAGGTTCCGTGTTCAGTGTTATATGGAATTGTGAGTCCGCTGTGTAACTCGAGGCCGAGGACCCATTATTGTTATTATTGTTATTATGGATCCGGTTGTTCTATGCCGTCTTCCATAATATGTTTTATTGTGGATTTTTGCTTAAGGAATAGGCTGATTAACAACGTATTGCTGTGATGTGCGACGATCTTGACCCGAGTCTTGCGACTCAAGGATCGTTGTCAGCAGGTCTAGTTGACTGTCTTGAGTCTCGTAGTAGTTATATACTACATTATGCTCCGTAGTACGTGCGACAGGCGTGTACTTACACTGTCTGTACTTTGATGTTCGCTGTTTTGGGAGTCTTTATGTCGTCCCATCTACGAGTGGTGGCAGGACAGTTCCCGACAGACGGTTTTTAGGCTAGTTTACGTGGGCCCCCTTGCTTTACGATAGCGTCCTACTGGGGGGAAAACTAGCTAGCGGCCTGGCTCAAGGCATTGCCCTTGTGTGTGCACACGTGGTCAGGGGCGGTTGGACGAGCGCCGACGGGCGTGACCCTGACTAGTCACTCATTTTTGTAGTTCCTTGGTTCTGTGAGTATCTCAGTTTACTGTCGTTCTAGGCAAGTGTGACATACATGTGGCATAGTGTAAGACGTCAGTGGATGCATCTGGTTGTTCTTCTAGTGAGGAGGTGCTTCTGTCACTTGACGCATGACTCTTGTGACTTGTGTTTTCATGACCAGTTTCTGAGTAGCCTGTGTGTGGCTTCACTCGATGCCTAGTCTAGTGTAGTGTACATGACGGTGAGTTCATGTATATTTGTGCCTTTGACTGTGTAGGTCTTTGGCAGGCATTACCTATTTTGGTAGGCTTCTTCACGATAGGGTTTTGTGATTTGACAATGGATCGGTAACGCACGACTTTGTGAGATTGGGGTTCACCTTTAGGTTGTTGTACGGAGTAGTTTAGAGGGTCGAGGTTCCTTCGGCTACCGTGTTTCAGCGTTATGACTTTCCTCTTTACTGTTGTTCCTGCTCTTGCTTTGTTACTGCTTTGCTTTAGTATAGCACTACTGTTACTTCTTGTTTTGCGGTAGGGTTGTGCAGGATCCCTACTGACCCAGTGACACGAGGCTCACCCCTGACTTCTAAGGTGTAGCTGTTCCGCCTCGTGGCAGGAGGTTCCACTGTGCGGTAGTTATGTGTTGCCAGCATTTGCCAGTGTCGGGCTTCCCCCGACTTGATTGTACGTTTCCCTTTCTGTTGGACTGTACTTGTCTTTCTTTGGACTGGACTCTGTTAGTTTTAATTTGCTATTGAAAATGTAATTTTATTTTTGCTATTTTAGCAATCCTGATCATTAAAATTTAATTACTTACTGCTTTATCTAGATGTTAAATGTACTCTTACACACCTTTCTATCCCTTCAGAGCTTTTTTGCTCTTGGGAGGCCTCGCAGGTTCCAAGTGGTATCGGGTTTACCCGGTATCCGGAGTCTGAGTCACCACAGTTGGTATCAGAGCGAGAGTTTAGAGTTGTTTGGGTTTTTTCTGAGTTAGCTGAGCTTTTGTTTGTGAAGTACTTGGGAATTCGAGATATTGCAGTACTCAGAGTCCTTAAGGACCAGTACAGTCGACAGTTGGCATTGGTTTTGTGATTGTCTATTGGGTTGCTTTCGTGTGTGGTCTTATACGTGCTGTGTTGGCACTATGCGAGATGGTTTTTGCTCTCGTCAGGATGTGACAGAGTGTTCTTCTTTTGTCATGGTGTTTGTCTCGGTTATGCTGTACGTGGCAGAGGTCACCGGCAGGCGTGAATCTGTAGTGCGGTGTTTGAGCTTTTTCCGTGGCTTGTTTAGGTGGCTGGTGACTTTATTGTTGGAGTGATGGTCGTGCACATTTTTATGTTATTTTGGCCGTCCGAGCTTGAGTTTGTTTATCCCCTGAGGTGTTAAGGATGTGTTGAGGTGGTCGATTAGATGCCTTGTTTGAGAGAATGCTCGGGTGAACCTAGGATTTTTCCTTCCTGGTGAGCTACTGTTAGTCGAGCTTGATTCTTCTCATCCTGTTTGGTGGCGTCTTTTCGAGGTATGCCTTGGAAGTGCTGTCTTGGTGAAGCCTTTGTTCTGTGTCTTATTAAGTGTGGACTGTGTTAGTTATGAACCTAATTTGCCCTTGTTCGATAGTTACTTGGTTTTGGACCCAGTTTGTGCATTGGGGGCCGTTGTGCACCATGTTCGGCGTGCCGTGTTTGGTAGCTATTGTGTTGTGAAGGTTTAGTAATTGTTTCAGGACGTGAGAATAAGCTGAGACATGTGTTCTTTGTGCTTTGTACTTTGTGTTGAAGCTGGTGCTCTTCCTGGTTTGTACTTTGGCGACTTGTGATTGGTTTTTAGCAGGATCGGTACTCGAGGTGTGGTACATTGTAGTTTCATGAATTACGATGGCACCGAGTATGTGTTGAGATGCGGATGCCGAGTTATATGTGATGCGTTTGTGCATTGTGAGAGTGCTCAGCAGAAGCGTGTGGGATGATAACCCATAGGTCGAGGATCGTTTGGTTGGAAGATTCTAGCTGGCTGAGAGGTTTGTTTCCTCGGTATATCTTCGTCTTGGCTATGTGTGCCTTGATGCTGTTGGTTGCCGTGCCATGCTGGAGGCATTGTGGTTGTTGGCACTGGCATGTTCTAAGGATTAGGGGAATCTGTCGGCATATATGCTGGTTGAATACCCTTTCCTTCCTCTGTATTTTTCTTGGGAGTTGTGCTCTCGGGATGTGATTGTGGTCCTCAAGATGCATTCTCCGAGATTACTATTGTTGTGGTGGGTCCTTGTTGGTAAGATACTCGCGGTGCGGCTAGTATATGTTAGCTGTGTGTTCAGCTGTAATTGTGCCTTGATGTGACCCAGCTTATAGTTGTGTCTCGTGGTTCTATGATGAGAACGGAGCCGAGATTCTACAGGTGTTGTTGTTGTTGTTTGGTGGTTGTGTTCAGCTTGGGAGGAGTTCCCTGTGAGTCTGATTTGGCATTGTATGTACCAAGGTCTTCTCGGTTGGTCTGGCTATACTCTTCTGTTGCGGTAGAGTTGGCATGCGACTCGAATCAGATGTAATGTCTAAGTGAGGACTGACTTGATTATGCTCGTGGTCTAGTGCTGTCATTGGCGTTCTGTGTGCCAGTTTTGTTGTTCTTGCCGCGGAAGCCGATGTGTGGAGCAGTCAGCCGAGAGGACTGTGTTTCCTTGTCTAAGCTGATGCTTGTTGTGTCTGCCGAGTGTTTTATCGGTAGTTGTTGTCGTGGCATGGATCGTGTCTCCTTTCCTCATGAGGCGTAAGCGATGTTGCCTTGTTTCGGAGGTGTCGAACTTGTGTTCACTTGGGGGCCATGCTCGTTCTTTGGATCGGTGTGCCTTGAGATCCGGAGCGTGTGCCTGTGATTGTGGTCTGGCAGGGTCCCTCTGAATCATATTTTTCAAGAATTGTGTTATCGTGTTTTATGTTTTGAGGTTTGGCTGATGCATGGAGAGCGTAGCCAGTGTTTTAGGTTTGTTCTTCCCTTGTTCACTTGTTGGCTCCTTGAATTTTGAGGATGAAATTCCTTTAAGGGGGGAGGATTGTAACATACTGGATTGTTCGGATCAGAATCGGAGAGCTATCGGATCGCTTTCGTGGGTCCTGATACGTGTTTTACGGTCCACCCAGGTTTTTCCCTTGTATAACTTGTGAAACCCTGTGGATAGTTGACCGTTGAGTTTTGCTACTCAAGGACGCTACAGGTGCGTTGTGCTTGTTCTGAGGATCGTGAAGACTATTTTTTCATATTTTTTTAAATTTGTGGATTTTTGTGCCAAAAATTAGATTTTAGGAAAATTGCCTAATTTCTAATTTTCTTTTCCTTTTTATTCCTCTCACCTCTCTCCTCGCTCTTCTCTCGCCATTCACTCTCTCCCCCTCCGTTCTCTCTCCTCTTTCCCCCTCTACTCCGGCTGCAGACGGAGAAGGCCCGGGGTTGCCATGTAGATGCCGTGGAGGTGGACTGGAGCGTGCTGGTGTGAAGATTGGAGCGCGGTGTTGGCGTGATCCCGTTCGATGGATTCGAAGTCGACGTTTGGTTTGTGTGATGGATTTCGGCTTATCGTCGCCGTTTCGGCGCGTGAGATCTTCGGTGGCGGTAGGGGGACAGATGCCTTACTATTTTCCTGCATCTTCTCGCAATTTGGAGCCAAACGGTGTGAGTTTGAGCGGATTTTGCTTTGGTTGGGCGAAAAGCATGTTCGGGAGTGTGAGCCGTGTTCGCCGTTCCAGGCGACGGTTTTCAGCCTAGTTGGTTTCATTTGAACCCTTGGCATGTTGGTGGAGAGGGGGATTTCTGTAGCCCAATTAAGAGCAGCCAAACTAGGCCCATCAGGACCGAACGAGGCTCAGCTCATCCAAGTGACAGCCCTCTAGGGCCCACTTCGGCAGAAAAGCCCAATAAAGATCACTCGGGATCCCATCCTTCCTCGGCGGCCCTTAGGCTCGGAAGGCCCGAACGACAGAACGGATGAAGACCCACGCCCGAGTCATCCCTCATCGTGATGAAGGGCGAGCGCTCCGCGCCCACTCTGATCTGATTGCATCCGAGCTATGCCTATCGCCCGGACAGGGCTGGCACTTCTCATTCTTGGATCGACTGACAAATATTTATCCATGCAGCCGTTGACAGTCCTTTATGAGCAGGAGTCCAGCGGGATAAGGGAGCCACGATCCCCCAAGGTCATGAAGAGCCCACGATGAGAACGTAACAATCCCATGATGAGGACGTAACGATCCCATGATGAGGACATAACTCCCGCCTGAAACTCCTCAACTTATGGAACTCATCAGGGGAGCTCGCTATATAAACCAGGGACTCCCTCCGGAGGCAAGTAAGGCAGATAGAGGCCTAACAGTCCCTGAGTAGGAACCACTTCACCATCTTGGTGTTGGGGAATCTTGCGCATTTCTTTCTACCTCCCTCAATACCTTCCACCATTGCTCTACTGACTTAAGCATCGGAGGGTTTCCCCAGGGAACCATCCCTGGGCCCCCTGATTCGTTTCCCTTTCTCTGCAGTTCACTATCCGGTGATCATCCTCCCAGCTCAGGACCAGCGCGAGATCACGCCCTTCATCTGGCGCCGTCTGTGGGAAACGACCAAAGAGCCAATATGGCGAGAAGAAGTTCAGGGAGGAGGTCCACCGACGACAGGGGAAAGGCCGCGATGACGGCGGGGGAAGGCCCCTCACAAGCCTCCCAAAACCCCCCGCTCCGGTGCCAACACTCCTGCCGACGGACCGCCCCCTCCGCCTGCGGCCGGGCTACCGCTCAACGGCGGCGCCGACGCCTTCCAAGCCCTCAACGCAAAACTGGACGTCCTCGTGGAACTCATGAGGACCCAGGCGGCCAGGGATGGAAGGTCATGCGCCCCTCCAGAGATCCCTCCCCGTGAGAATGTGTCCCAGCACACAACCGGAAGCCTCTTCACCCTCCGAGGACAGCAGCTCATTCGTAACAAAGTAGGAGGACCCTCGCAAGCCCCCCCTCCAGAGCAAGAGACTTCCTCCACGCTGAAGCGGGGCAGGCATGGGGCACGCCGTCCTCTCCCGACTGGCCTCCTCTCTTGACCCCGAGGGTACTCGACCTATCCTCCTCGAAGAGCTAGAGCGCCCGAGCATTGATTCGGAGCTCCTAGCTGTTGACTCAGCCTCCCCAGGTGACTGGCGTACCCCCTACCTGTCGTGGCTCCAGGACTCCCAGGAGCCTCCCGACCCTCGGGAAGCCCAAAGGTTGAAATACCAAGCTTGGGGATTCGTCACTCTGGATGGCGCACTTTACCGGAGATCCTTCTCTGACCCTCTTTTGAAGTGCCTCGGTACCGATGAAGCCAACCGAGCGATCGAAGAAGTTGTCGAATGTCTGTGCGGAGCTTCTTTGGGGAGAAGGTCACTCGCCAGGATCTTGCTACGGTGAGGTTATTGGTGGCCCACCCTACATCGTGACTGCTCGACCTACACACAATGTTGTGACCATTGCCAACGATTCGACCACTTGGTCCATCAGCCAACAACGGAGCTTGTCACCCTATCCGAGCCTTATCCTTTCCCTCGCTGGGGAATCGACATCCTCGGGCCGTTCCCCACGGCCCAGGCCCAGAAGAAGTTCATTATCGTCGCCATCGACTACTTTACTAAGTGGATCGAGGCCGAAGCCACTGTAAGGATCACCGAGACAGTCATATGGATTTTCATCTAGAAGTCGATCATCTGTCGCTACGGCATCCCCCGGGTGATAGTGAGCGATAATGGTCGGCAATTTCATTCTCGGTATTTTCGAGACAGATGCGCTGACCTCAATATTCGCAATCACCTCACTTCGATCGCCCACCCTCAGGCTAACGGGCTGGTCAAAAATGCCAACAAGGCTATCTTAAAAGGCATCAAGACTAGGCTCGGCAAAGCCAAGGGCAGCTGGCTCGAGGAATTGCCGAACGTACTCTGGTCGCACAGAACGACTCCCAGAACGGAAACAGGAGAAAGCCCTTTTCAACTGGTATACAGTACCGAGGCCGTGATCCCGTTGGAAATTGGCAACCCCTCCCTCCGAGTCATCTGCTTCTCGTCCGAGGCAAACGACAAGATACTGCTCAAAAATCTCGACTTAGCAGATGAAATCCAGGAGATTGCCAGCATCAGGGCAACGGAGTACCAACGCCGCCTCACTCGATACTACAACGCCAAAGTCTGAGACAGACACTTCCAGCCGGGAGACTTCGTCCTCAAGAAAGCTGAAGCCTCTCGACCACTTGAGGCGGCGGGCAAGTCAACCCCTAACTGGGAAGGCCCCTACCGAGTGGTTGAGACGCTTGGAAAAGGAGCATACCATCTGTCTACGATGGAAGAAGAGCCCATACCTCGGACCTGGAACGTAACTACATTACGCAAGTTCTACTTCTGAGTACTGAGTATTGTGCAAACGACATGAGATAAAACAAATGGCTCCTTTCTTTTTATTCAAACAACCCGTTTGTACATCGGGAAGCCCGAAGCCAATAGAATACATGTCAAAAAAGCAAAAGATCAATCTAGCGCCGTCATATGAGCCCATCGCTCGGCTGACTCGTGTGACCTTCCTGCGTCCAGCCACTGACTCTGCCTAGTGCAAAAACTGACTCGGATAAAGGATAGTTGACCCCGTTGGCTCAGGCAGCTCGAGACAAAGGTGACATAGGGATTAAGAAAGAGAAGGCTACCTTCCAAGTTGAGCTTGGAAGAGAAGGAGGGGAGGGAATGCATATGAAAGCATTTTCCCTGCCTAACTGCCAACTCCTTGGAAGAAAGAGAGTGCAGGCACCCTCCGAAGAGTGAAAGAAAGAAGGACCAAAGCAGAAGAGGGGAAAAGAGACTGTCAGAAAGAAAAAGAAACCAGCAGAGCTGAATGAGGAGGCAAGGGAATGCCCGAAAGGGATGGAGCTTAGTTGGCTTCCTCCTCCCATCCGTGAAGCGAGCAGGAAGGGATGGGCAGTAGGGATGTCTGATGCCCCCATCCATCCTCCATCTCGCACCCCTGCAAGCGCCGTCAGAACTGATAAAGTGAAAACGGCGTGCCTCCACGCATCGACCCCTTTTCAAGTCAGCCCCACGGTCGTCGACTCCTTTTCAAGTCCGGAGCAGCAGGAACTCCCTGCCCCCCGTCGTCGACAGCCTCCTCATCTGGAGCTTCCTCCATGCTCTGAATACAACGGCACAACGCAACGTGAAGAAGTAATGAGGAAAGACTGTCAGGGAAAACCCTAAGCGGTGGAAAGGAAGGGACGCCCTTCAGTCCTTTTTATAGGCGAAGGGAGGCTACTTGCCTTAAATGATTTCCCCCCTCGAAAACACGCCAGAAGGATTTCTCCCTACGAACGGTCACCTCAAACTTCTCGTCTTCCGCCCCAGTGGAACACACGAAGCGGCCAGGCATTTAAAGCGTGGGAAAATGGAAAGACACCCTGTCAGACGCTCACCCAACAATTATGCGAGATTCACGCAGAAAATATCGGTTCTTTCCAACCACCGCAGATACGCTGGACAGAATACAGCAATGGCGATATGAAACAGATAAGTCTTCATCACAATGCCACTGCCTTATTTATCTCTACACAAAAAAGGGAGTCTTTTCCTTCAAAAAGGGAAAAGGTATGCAAAAAGAAGAAGCAAAATAGATACATCAGGCCTCTGGCCCACCTTGAAGAACGAAAGTAGAGGGCTCGAGCGGTCTGCCCCCGGCAGCCTCGGTGACGGCCGACCCTGGCACCGACCCCACCGGAGTGGGAACTGCCTCAGTTGCCTGCCCTCCCGAGGAATCCGGAGTTGGCGACCCCTCAGGTGATGAGCCCTCGGGATCCTCTTCATCCTGCGCCGAAACAGAGGAACTAGAGGATGACAAGTCCGAGTCATAACATTTTTTTTTATAACTAAAGCAATACCTGAAAGTGGGGGTAGGAGAGCGCTCACCCCCTCAAGGAGGGAATGAGTTGTTCGCTCCACCACCAACCACTAACAGGCAATTTTATTAATATGATAAAAGGAATGTACAGAAAGGAGAGGAGAAGAGAAAACAAGAGATCATGGCCTGATAGTAGGGCACACTATCTTATCAAGACGATAGGGGCCCTTTACACAAGTGGGGAGATCAGCCCAAGCATCATACAAAATGGGAGAGACAGTCAGAAAACAACCAAGACCAGCAAGACAATCCGCGACCTGGTTGGCCTCCCTAAAGATGTGAGTGAAGGTGGCCTCGAGTGCCTGAGAGAGGGCAGTAATCTCATGGAGAATATAAGTCAAACGCCAGGTCCGGGAGCAGCCACCCTTCATAATCTAAATGAGCACAAGGGAATGGGATGTCAACCACTCCGGACGCCTGCTCCTCGGCGTAAGAAATGGCCCGGTCGTAGCCCTGCTGGAACCCCTTACGGATGCCCCGGTGGAGTCCTAGCTCATAGTAGGGGAGGGCAGCCTTCTTAAGGTCGAACCGGTAAGCCTCTGAGCTCTTGTATTGCTCGAGAGCCTCCGCCCCAGCTGAGTCCACCCTACCGGCGAGCTCGGCCTCCCTCTGCTCCGCCTCGGCTACCTTCCGCTCGGCCTCAGCAGTCCGCCCTTCGGTCGCCGCCACCTGCTTCTCCGCCTCAGCTCGATCAGCCTCGGCCTCCCGCCGAAGACGCTCGGCTTCCTCCGCGCGGTCTACTAGCTCGACACGCTCGGTCTCCCACCAGCCGTCCAGCTCAACGCATGCTAAGCGCTCCTCTTTGAGAAGCCGGTTCATCCTCTCGAGCGATTCACGAGCCTTGGCCAGCTGCTCGGCTAGCGCCCGGGTCTCCACTTGGCTCGATCATACTAGCTCCCTGATTGAGGAGAGCTCCCGCCGAAGCCCGTCACACTCCTCGATGAGCCGAGTCAACCTCCAGTCTGACCCACCGAGGGTCCAGGCTAGGTTCGCTCTCTCCCACTCCGATCGAGCGTACGCTTTTCCCAGAACCGCCCCCATCTGGGCCAGGGCCAAGCCGCCCTCCATAACCTCGGCGAGAGCCGTGGATGGGGAGTACTGCCTACCTCCCCCCCTCACCTTCGCGGATATACCATGACACACCTGGTGCAGGGGGCCCGAGATACCCAGCCTCTCCAAGGCCGCCGAAACGGAGAACCCCTCATCGCCCGATGCCCCACCGTATGGCCCGGATCGAGCCCCAGTCTCGGCCGCCTCTCGCGTCCCTGTCGGATTTTCCTGCGGCCTCTCCTCACGGATCGGCTCGGCACTAGCATCACCACCTGGAGTGCCAGCCTCTGCCACGATCACAGCACCCCCAGCTTCAGCCACGGCCCCCTCGGCTCCGGCCGAGGAGAGAGCCGGGTTGGCCTCGCTGCCGGTTGCAGGAGCACCCTCGGCCACCTCGGTCCCAGCCAAAGGAGGAACCCAGTCCGCATCATCACCGCCCGCGGGGGCAGCCCCGACCTCCTCGGCCCCCTCTGGCTCGGCTGGTGGGAGAGCCCGCCCGGTAGGGTCGGCCCCACTGTGCCCGGCGGAGGGGTGAGCCGCGGTTGGGTCGCCTTCGACCGTGGGTACGACCCTGGCCTTCTTGGCTCGCTTTCTGGCCCTCGCAGTGGCCCGGATCATACCCTCCATAGGGTCCTTGCGCTTGGGTCCCCGTGGTCTGGAGGATTCACCCTGGGCCACTCCCTTGCCCTTATCTTTGGTTCGGGAGTGACCCACGGGAGCAATCGGTTCGACGGCAGCCCAGTCATCTCCAAGCTCGATCACCTCTGCGGCCTCCTTCAGAGGCTCCCGCCTGGTGTCTGCACAAAGAAGAAGACGTATTCAGGAAAAGAAAGAAGACTCTCACATCCGAAGGAAAATCTAAGTTGTGGCACCTGAGCCCGACGGGTGCAGCCGCGTGAGAAGACACCGATCGATATTCTCCGGTGTCACCAGTTCCTCGGTGGACTGGCATTTTTTCAGCAGGGTGGATGCGTACTTCTCCACGTGTGGGGAGAACTCATCCTGCCTAGGAGGGATATTAGGGTGGAAATTGGGGATTACCATGCACCTCAAGGTTTCCTCCACTGAACAAATCTTCACCCAGAAGAATTGGGTTTTCCACCCTTTATGCGAAGAATCCTTCGCCGCCAAAGAGATACAACTCCTATTCCGCCTCGCCTAGATGAAATAGAAGCCCTTCCCCGTCAAAGGATGCACTTTTAACTCAAAGAAATAGTGGAAGAGGTCCATAGAAGGAGGAACTCCGCACTGACGATTGAGAATACGAAAGGCGGAAAGGAGGAGATAGGAGTTGGCTACCAACTGAATGGGTGCCAACCGAAAAAAATTAAGAAGCTGAAGGACGAAAGGTTCGAAAGGAAGGCAGAATCCACCCTTCCACGATACAAGAAACATACAGATGTGGCCTGTACGAGAGTCCAGGCTCGTCTCGTATAGGGTAGCAGCAGTAAAACTGAACTTGTAGGGCAGGCGGTACTGGTGCTCCAGCCTCCTCACATCCGTCTCCCCCAGTTCGTTGCAGTTGGGGACTGGCGCCCTCGCCACCGGCTTGCCCTCCCACTCCTCAACATCTGGGCGCTGGCCCGCCATGGAGTCAGAAGAAGACTATGACTGGTATAGATGGTTTGACATGAATGATATTGCTATTACTTTGAGTCGTCTATTTATGCCGACCGACCCAGAATGGCCGCCACTAATCCATGAGTTGATTGAGAAACTTGCTCTGATAATAGATAAAAGGCAGTTATTAAGCAACTATACAGACACTGGAGAGCCTGATGTGCCATACGAAGAAGGTCTCACGACAGACAGGCTGTGGGTCGGCCTTTTCTCTCACACTTCCATGCATCCGTCTCTTCTTGTCTCCCTGTATTCCCAAATGTTTCCATGTGTGCCTAGACCACCTCCAATCATGGTCATCTTTTCTCCAAGTTCACTTCGAGTTTCTCCTCCAATTCCTCCCTTGCTCCTCGAGCAATTTTCCAGACTCTCCATCACACCGTCGCGCGGGTCGTTATTAATTCAACCCTTCTCCAATCTTTCAATTTCCACTCTTCCTACTATTCCCCCTTCACATTGCTTTCTATTGGAAAAAGAAAATAAAAATAAAGAGAAAAATGAAGAAAAAAAATGCCAAAATTCCAACTTTTCAATCCTCCATCTCCGTTGAGGAGACCTCTTATCTCCTTTCTGAGTGTGTCCCGACCCAAGGGCCGCTCTTCTAGGATTCATTGACAAATCTTTTCTACCCCTCCTACGAGGGGTCTTCATCTGTATCCCCTCCTGTATCCACTTTTTCACCTCGTTCCTTTTCTTCTTCTAATGATCAAGCTAGTTGTTCTTCTTCTTCTTCTAAAAAAATTCATGAGGTAGTTTCACATAAGAAATCCAAGGGTAAGCAGATTCGTGGCAGATTCTTGTTAGAATTGGCTAAAAGGTGGCAAGCATGCTCAACTCTTCCTGAATTTCTAGATGTTGAGTCTTGTTGAATCTTTACATGTTTTGATGATGACAACACTATAAGTCTTAGTGGTGTTCAAAAATATTTCTCTGTGAAAAATTAACAAAAATATTTTTCTGTGAAAGTGAACAAAGAATATTTTTCTGTGAAGAATAAACCCTCATTTCACTTCAGGTATTTTCAGGGACTGCCTTCGTGTTGGTTGGAACTTCGTCA
The DNA here is from genome assembly GCA_022559845.1 of Amorphophallus konjac. Lineage (NCBI taxonomy): Eukaryota > Viridiplantae > Streptophyta > Magnoliopsida > Alismatales > Araceae > Amorphophallus > Amorphophallus konjac. The sequence continues at coordinate 288,660,527 of CM040126.1, read as the reverse complement.
TGTTTGTGTATAACACCTCGTGTTGTACTGTTTGCCTTCGTGTCGTTTTAGTTTTAGTACTGTTTGTGTTTTCAACACGCCGTGTCGTCCTTTCGTACCTCGTGTTGTGTTAAGTTGTGTGCTGATTGACTTCGTGTTGATTCTTCTGAAGCAGCTCGAATTGGTCTGATGAACTTCGAGTTGCTTCTGTATGAACCTCGTGTCGTTAGCACTTAGTTGCTCATCTCGAGTCAGTCCTCTATGTTTGCTCTTGTGTCTTCGTGTCAATTACTGTAATTCCTCGAGTTGTTCTTCTGCTTCCACCGTTTCATCACGTGTTGTTGAAGACGTGTCTATCTCATGTCTTCGTGTCGTGTTTCGTAGACCTCGTGTCCTTCTCGCCTTGACCACACTCCGTGTCAATTCCTCTGTTTTCATCTTCGTGTTGTTTTCAACTCGTGTCGGTTTCTATTTTCATCTTCGTGTTGTCTTCAACTCGTGATGGTTTCTATTATTTATCTTCATGTCGTGGTCAGCCCGTGTCGCCCCGTCTTCGAGTTGTTCAGTCGAGCTATTGTGTGCTCGAGTTGTTTTTCTTGTGTTTTCAAGTGTTGTTTCACTACGTGTCTTCGTGTTTCTTTTGTATGTGTATCTCCGTGTTGCTTCCTTCTATTTTCATCCTGGTCTCTTCTGATCGCGTGTCTTTCTATTGCTTCACTCTGTGTTATCTTCTTCTCACCTCATGCTGTCTTCATCTGACTTCGTGTCGTCTTCATTGTTGTGTTAGCTGTATTCTCGTGTACTTCATGTCGTTCTCGTGTTATCTCGTGCTAAGCTCATCTAACGTACCTCGTGTCAGTCACAGTATAGTGCACCTCGTTTTGTTATCATATATCTCGTGCAGTTCTTTGTTCTTATGACAAACCAACTTATCTCAGCTACATATAGCGAACCCTGAGCATTAATGTAATTAATCTGCTTGCAGGGATCCGAGGAAGATTACTCCTCAGTTTCTGGGCAGCACGTGATCCAATGCTAGAGGAACCAATCCGATAAGGACACGTGGCAAGAAGGTTCTGGATCAAGCGTGGGAGGCACACGCATTCTGAACCGTATCTGCTGCTGCTGCTGCTGCTGCTGCTGTTATAAATAGAAACCTTCGTCTTCAGATGGAGGATGATCGAAAAAGAGAAAGATATAGAAGAAAGAGCAGAAAAGCAGAGAGTCCTTCGATCCAGAAAAACGAGAGAAAGAAGAGAAGAAAAAGAGAGAGCAGAAACTGAAGGAGAAAGAAGAAGAAGAAAGGAAGAGGAGAGAGAGCTTTACTGAGGATCTGATCAGTCTGTTCGTGGATCAAATCCAGAACGACTATGCTCATTGAGAGCTATATATCTTGTGTTTTATTTCCAGCTTCTGTCGCTGTCATTTTCATGTTTTCTTATTTTTCCTTTTTCTACCTTGTTTAGTCTTGTTCTTCCGATTGCCCTGTTGGGGATCGGGTTTCTCTTGGTGGTACAGGAGAAGGGAGATCTGATCTCCAGGTTGCAAATGGCAGGTTGTCACTTGAGGATTCCCTCTGGTTTAGAGGAAGGGAGACTTGTCCTCCGGTCCTTGGCTTGTGGCTTGCAAGTCAAGGGATCCCTCCGGTTGGAGGAAGAGAGGTCTTAGACCTCTGGTTTGCTAGTGACGGGGAGTCACTGGTGGGTTCCCTCCTGGTCTGGAGGAAGAGAGGCTAGGCCTCTGGTGGGTTGCCGGCAGTAGGTTGCTACTGGCTGGTTCACTGGTAGTGGGACTGCTACCAGTGGGGTTCCCTCTTGGTATAGAGGAAGAGAGACGTGAGTCTCTGGTTTCTAGTGACCGTGGGTTGCTAGTGGTTCCCTCTGAGTAGGAGGAAGAGGGGAGGTTATTCCCCTGGGTAAGCTGTGTATCAGCGTTTGTTGGCAAGCTGTGTTGCCCAGCTGTTAGTGAAGCCACACTCAGTTTGAGTGTGGGGTGGATGTAGGTCTGGAGGACCGAACCACCTAAAAATCCCCGTGCCGTGTGCTTGTTTTTCTCTTCTGGGCTTGGATATTCGGTAGATGCTTGTTTAGGCCGATCCTTCCCTATCCTCCAAGCAGTTCGTTCTGCGGTTAGTGTTTGACCATTGTGCTCTAATTCGGAAACTCCTGTTTGAGATCTAAACTTAATTTTTAATCCTTAATTTTTAACGGGTAAAGGTCCATTCACCCCCCTCTGGACCTATCAATTGGTATCAGAGCCAGGTTCCCTATATCTCCAGATTCAACGATCTGTAGGGGATCCTGCTGGTCTGATAGGTGCATTTCTGTTTTGGTCTTACTGCTTGGTTTTACTCCTGAACTGATTTCAATGAAGCACCCACCGATCTTTAGTGGTTCTGGATTTAAGTTGTGGCTTAGAAGTCTGCGTACCTATGTTAAACAACGTGATCCGGATATGTGGAAGTTGATTTCACATGGTCCACACAAACTGGAAAGAAAATGTCCAAATGGACTGACAATGATAGATACATGTGTGATCAAAACGAGAAGGCTATGGAAATTCTGAAAGCTGCCACTGACAAAGCTTTACATTCATGTTTTTATCATTGTAGGTCAGCCACTGAAATTTTGGACCAACTGAAAATAGCCTTCGAGTCAAAGAAGGACGCCTGCATGATGGCCAATGGGACTGATCACAGCAACAATCAAAGTAATGAAGAGGACAATGATGATCAGGTAAACCCTTTTCAACATTATACTATGGATGATTGGGAAAATAGCTATGCTGACTTGTTGGGGCTATATAAAAATTTAAAAAGAGAACATAAGAAACTGAGAAAGGGTACTAGGTTAACCAGTGCAAATTCCTCTTCATGTCAAAACTGTTTAAAATTGGAACAAACAAATGATGCTTCCATAGCTGAGATTCGTAAGCTTGAGAGTCAAATTAAATTATTAAAGAAAAAGAATCAAGAATCTGTTAATTCAGAACTGAATGAACTTAAATCTGAAAATGACTCTCTCAGGAAAATCATTGAAGAAAATGTTCAGAAAATTAAAAACCTTGAACAAGAAAACAAACTGCTAACTGAAAAATCTGATTCTAATCAACAATTTGAACCACCGTATGAAGATCAGATTTTAATAAATGAATTGGTCCAGAATGACAAGCTCAAGGGAGAAATTGAAAAATTGAAAATGTTGAACAGTAGTATGTCTGAGAGACTTCTAACCTTAGAAAAAGGAAAAACTGTTTGCATTGAAGATTCTGATAAACTGAGCAATCTGGAAAATGAAATTGAGGACTATAAAATCACAAACAAGGTGCTAAGTGAATGTGTAAACTGCAATGAACAAGAGATTGCCAGTTATGAAATACACATTATTTCTCTGGAAAATGAAATAGAAGACTTGAAGAAATCCTTGTCAAAATTTGTGGAAGGACAAGAGAATCTGGACAGATTGTTAGGTGTTAAAGTCAATTTTCAAAAAGAAGGGTTGGGCTATAACTCAACAAAGAAAAAGAGTTTTGAAAATAAGATTCAAACTTCTGCTGTTTCAGATGTTGCATCTGCTAGCCTAGCCAGTCCTTCTGTATTTCAATTCACTGCTCAAAGAAGTCTGAAGACAACTGTAGAACAAAAAGGGAAGAACAAAGTGGATTCTACTACATACATGCATCCTGACTTTAAATCCCATGCTAACAAGAAACCTATGTCATGCCTTAATTGTCATAAAGCTGGTCATCAAATGCATGAATGCAAACTGAAAGGAAAAGATGACATGAATACTAGTAAAATGCATGTTAGGAAAACTCATGACAGAAATCATGAGGTTCAGAAAAAGAAAATGTCATGTTACTACTGCCATAGAATTGGCCATTTGATGCATGAATGTAGATTGATAAAAAAGGATGATATGGATGCTAGGAAATATTGTGATAGAAATCCTGATGTTCATTCAAAGAAAAGGGAATGTTCGCATTGTGGTAGATTAGGCCACACCCTTGCTCAATGTTGGTTTGCTAATGGAAAGAAAAAACCACTCCCACATCATGCTAAATTTTATGCTAACCAACATGCTCTTAATATCAACAAAACTGCTTCTCCGAACGTGCATGTCAGATGTTTTAATTGTAACAAGCTTGGGCATAAGGTCACTGAATGTTGGGCAAGATCTTATAGGAGAGAGTCTCCTTTCTGCTCCCATTGTGGGAAGCATGGCCATGCAGTCAAGGACTGCTGGCATGCTCAGGGTAGAAAACTCAATTCTAAAACTGTTAATCTCCCTGCGAATAAAAATGCATTTGGTAGAAATGTCTTTAGAGGCAAGCACAATGAGTGCTTCAAATGTGGGAAGCCAGGTCACAGGATTGCAACCTGTTGGCTGGCAGGATATCAAAACCAAACTGGTGTTGGCAAACAGAATGTTTATTCTGTTAACAAGGAGTCTCATGTTTATGGACATAGGATTCATGCTAACAAGGATATGCATAAATCAGTATTGAAAGCTGCTGCTCCTTGCTATCAAGTTAAAAATGTGCTGAGGAAACTTGCTAGAAGTAATACTGTCATGTCAGGACCCAAGACTTCTTGGGTACCTGTTTGTGCAAAATAACTTTGCTTTGCAGGTGTGCCTTGGATGGAACAAAGGGGTAATAAACCAGGGCACATAAAAAGACCCCATATTTGAATGCTCCAGGTAAATTTACTACTTCCCTCCTAATCTGAATTCAATCTCCAATCCATCAGAATGATGTTTGTTGTTGTTCATATAAATTGCCTATTTTAGACTAGACAGAATTATCATGATTAGAACAACCTCTCTAGTCTGCCATGCCCGTTGATTATCATGTTTGACCACTATGATATATCAAATAGTAAGCTATCAAAAGGCAGGGAAATCTGTCCTGAGGTGCTTACTATGTGTGAGGTGGTCTTTCAGACCAAGTGCTCCGCCTAGTACCATGGGTCTTTCTGCTGATCAGGGGAGCCTGTATGTGCATGATTCACAAACTCACATGTTTAATTTTCATGGCAAACACTGCATTCAATAAATAATTAATACTTCCAAGAGTAGTGTGTGAGATGTCCTTGAGTGGGCTGAAAAGGAGTTTGACAGGCCATTTGGTTTCTGAAGAATTTTGTCAGCCGATGCAGTTAATGTGGTGTTAAGATCTGTCATCTCATGAGGTTGCAGTTTATTGCCCAAGAGCTTCTCTGGATGTGAGACAGAACCTCTTCGAGAATATTATATTTGTAAGCGTCCTTGGTGCTTAATGTCTTGAGTGATCTCTCACTTGTTGGCTTGCTGATAGGAGTGCTGCTCATCTCATCTCTCTCCATTCGGTCTGCCACCTTCTTATCTCTCTCCTATCACTTTTGGTTCAGAAATTCTCTCAAAGAAATTTTTTCTTACAGTCTTCTTGCTCTTATCAGATGTGATCTGTATACCTTAAACCACCCAATATCTAGTGTAACAACTTACACATGTTAATAAAGAACTTCAATGTATGGGGGTTATATTTGGTCCTTGATCCTTCTAAGTTATCCTCTCAAGTGTTGGTCAACATATTATAAAACTTCCTGTTAAATGAGAAAAACTTGTTGAGGATCTCGATTTAACTGAAACTTATGTGAAGAGAACTGTGAGATAAAAATTGTGTTAAGTAAGATATCTGTCTTTTGTCTAAAATCATGAGAAGTGCCACCAGGGAATACGCCATTCTTTGTGGCAGAGCAATGGCTTTTGTGGAGAAATAGACACTCTAGATCAGAGAAGTCCAGAGTTTCTGTCATGATACACTAGCTATCTCTGTATAGAAATGTTAAAATAATAAAAAAAAGGGAAAAGTCAACAAAGAAAAATTTCATTGGCTTTGATTGGCATAAAGGTAGTCCGTCCTGAGTAACCAGGGTTTCTGGTGTCTGATAAACATGTCTCCTTGTGTAAAAAGGGACTATTCTACCTTGTGCTCAAAAAATTGGTTGACCCTGTATGCCTTCTCTTGTCCATTAAATGAAGAAATGAAATCTGCTTGACAACGATGTGTTATTTCTTTGCTTGACAAACATAAGGAGTAATTTAATCGTGACTCTCTCTAGGTTAAGCAACTTTAACAGCTAATTTTGTGATCATGTTGATTTAATATCTTGAGGTAACTGACCATGGATTTTAGAAGAATATAACTAGTCCATATATTGAAGGGCAAACTTTAACAGGCAATGGCTGTGTTACATCATGACTGAGGGTAGTTTGGGTATTTCCAGAAAAAGTTTGATAAGAGTGAAAAGCAACCCGACAAAACCCTTCTTGTTTCACACGCCTTCATCCACAAACCCTCGTTTCCCCTTGCCGCTTCCTATTCATCTTCGTGCCGCTCCACCTTGAGTGTTTCTTCAAACTCATCTCTATCTTTTCCCGCTCACTTCCTTTCCCCACAGAGATCTCTTCCTCTCTTGGGTCTAGCCTCACTTCCAGTAGCAACCGGCAAGAGAGAGTTGATACTCTAGGAGTCTTGGCAAATGGATCAGCAAGCATCCGTTGCTCAGGTTGAAAGGAAGAGGAAAGGAAAGGAAACTGCTGAGGAGCCTCCGTCCAAGCAGCAACGTTGTCTAGAATCAGAAGCTGCTGCGGGAATGTCTTTAGAGCAAGGTACCAGGCCTTCCCAGACTACCGTATTTTTAGAGAGTGGTAAAATCATTCCTCCGAGGATAGTTGATTTCGGTGATGAATCCATGGTCCTGAAGTTTCCAGAACTCTTGAAGATCTTCGAGTTTCAGGAATGGAGGAAATTTTTGGAAGATCACAGGGTATTCTACCCTAGCCTGGTGATGGAATTTTACAACAACTTGTTATTGAGCAGAGATAAGTCTGCATTGATTTCGACTGTTAAAGGGGTTGAGATAACAGTGACATGCAACTCTCTCCATGAAGCTCTAAGTATTCCAGAAAAGGGAGAGGTGGAGAGAGGGTACAGATACAGTCTGCATGAGGCGTTTTCGGTTATTACTGGTAAACCCAGTAACATTCTTGACAAGGGGCAAGTGAAGCTGAAAGCTTTCCAAACCTCTTCATTTCCTCCTCTTCACAAGCTCCTTCAAAACATAATTGCTTCTATAGTCACACCACAGACTGGAGCTAGGGGTAGAATCACAGACACACAGAGGTTTCTACTGTTTTGTCTGATTCAGAATGTAAAGATATGTTTGCCAGAAATCATTTTTACTGTCATGAAGGGATGCATTAGATCCAAGAGACACCTTCCCTATGCCGCCCATCTGACAGACATCTTCAAGTATTCAGAGATTTGCTTGGATGGAGAGGCTGCATCTGAAGTTAAGGCCCGAAACATATTTAATATGAATTTTGTTTCAGTGTTTTTGGGCTTGGAGGGCTCTTCAATGGTGGGGCAAGTTAAGGCCCAAAAAGTCAAGGAATCAAAAACTCAGGGGGAGCATCTGGAATAATCTCAAGACTTAGCTCAAACTGGTGTGCAATTAGTTTCTGAGATTGATGTACAGATACACCAGCTGAACAACCACAGTCTATTACGTCTGCTGCACTCCCTGAAGTATCTTTTTCCTTTCAGAGGCTAGTTGAGGTTGCATCTGAAGAAATCAGGTTGTCTGAAGAAAGTATTCAGACTGATCTAGATGCAAATATTGATGGTCTGTTTGATTCTTTTGGGAAGACATCTGAAGAGGTGATATTGCCCGTGGAACAGCCAGCTAAAGAGCAAGAAAGTACTGATCAAGAACTTGCTGATTTTGTTAATGTGATTCTAAGAGAGACTGTAGAGAAAAGCTTGGAAGAGGCTACCAACCTGGTTACATCTGAAAGTTTTGAACAGGCACCTATTGACAGCCCTGCAGATCATGATCTCATGGAAGATAGAAGGGATAACAGTCAAGAAAAAGTTCCTGTCATAGAATTGGATACAGAATCTTCAAATGAGGAAGATGAACCTGAAATTGTAGTTCCTGTCAAAGACACACAAGCTGAAGTTGAAGATCAGGCTCCAGCAGTAGACAACCAACCGCCAGTGCAAGAATTTTTTGGTACACCTCTAGGTCCACCTAGACTTCTATCTGCACAGGCGCCCAACATTGAATCTGCTCGGGCACCCAACATTGAAGAACTCCTCATAAACTTGACTCAGCAGATGTAGAAATAAGATAAGAAATTAGATGATCTGCTCAAATATGTCACTCTCAACATCAATCAAGTACATTCCAGGTTACTGAAGCTTGAGATATCTCTCCTCACTGAATGGAAAAGGTTCCTACTCAACAAAAAGGCTTCAGATGATGCCAACAGATCCTTGATGCAAGGATTGCAGAAGGTTTGTTCAAAGATAGCAAAAGCACTACGTGAGTTACAAGATGTTCAAATTTCCTCCATCAAACAATCTACCAACATTATAGATCACTACTTTGAGATCAGAACATCTTTAGAAGTTTTGAAGAAGTCATCCAGTGCCCTAGGTCCAGGTGTTCAGCAGATCTATGATAAATTGGTCGCCTTCTTAACAGAAATGACAATTCTGACTGACAGATATGAAACTGTTAATATTCGCCAAGACGACATCACTTCTGAAGTGGCACATGTCAGAAGCGCTGTGGTGTATTGGCTAGCTGAACTGTCAAATGACCTAAAGGAATTTCAGTCTATCTTGGGTTCAGCACCTGGTCAAGCCTCTTCTAGCAGAACTCCACCTCAAGAATACACCTCTGCTTCTCCAAGGGGGAGACCACCACATGGCAGGCCGCGTGGCCCTTCTAGCAGACATGCAAGACTTTTTTCTTGAAAAGACAATGCTCTGTATCTTGCTGCCCATTTTGAGGCTTTCTCTCTCACACTCTTGGACTTATTAATTAAATTCCATATCATTTGCATTGTTACATCCTTATTGTTTCCTTCTTTTTGATGATGACAAAGGGGGAGAAATCAGGCCTTTGCTAGCTCGTTGAGAATGTTTGTTATTCATTGAGAATGGTTATTTTGACACTTTAAAAATGTTTAATAATGGTGCTAATGTTTGTTTAGCCTTGGAAAGGCTGAAATTTTTTTTCTGCAAAGACTCATAGTGTTGCCATCCATCAAAAAGGAGGAGATTGTTGAGTCTTGTTGAATCTTTACATGTTTTGATGATGACAACACTATATGTCTTAGTGGTGTTCAAAAATATTTCTCTGTGAAAAATTAACAAAAATATTTTTCTGTGAAAGTGAATAAAGAATATTTTTCTGTGAAGAATAAACCCTCATTTCACTTCAGGTATTTTCAAGGACTGCCTTCATGTTGGTTGGAACTTCGTCATGTTTGTGTATAACACCTCGTGTTGTACTGTTTGCCTTCGTGTCGTTTTAGTTTTAGTACTATTTGTGTTTTCAACACGCCGTGTCGTCCTTTCGTACCTCGTGTTGTGTTAAGTTGTGTGCTGATTGACTTCGTGCTGATTCTTCTGAAGCAGCTCGAATTGGTCTGATGAACTTCGAGTTGCTTCTGTATGAACCTCGTGTCGTTAGCACTTAGTTGCTCATCTCGAGTCAGTCCTCTATGTTTGCTCTTGTGTCTTCGTGTCAATTACTGTAGTTCCTCGAGTTGTTCTTCTGCTTCCACCGTTTCATCACGTGTTGTTGAAGACGTGTCTATCTCATGTCTTCGTGTCGTGTTTCCTAGACCTCGTGTCCTTCTCGCCTTGACCACACTCCGTGTCAATTCCTCTGTTTTCATCTTCGTATTGTTTTCAACTCGTGTCGGTTTCTGTTTTTATCTTCGTGTTGTCTTCAACTCGTGACGATTTCTGTTATTTGTCTTCGTGTCGTGGTCAGCCCGTGTCGCCTCGTCTTCGAGTCGTTCATTCGAGCTATTGTGTGCTCGAGTTATTTTTCTTGTGTTTTCAAGTGTTGTTTCACTACGTGTCTTCATGTTTCTTTTGTATGTGTATCTCCATGTTGCTTCCTTCTATTTTTGTCCTGGTCTCTTCTGATCGCGTGTCTTTCTATTGCTTCACTCTGTGTTATCTTCTTCTCACCTCATGCTCTCTTCATCTGACTTCGTGTCATCTTCGTTGTTGTGTTAGCTGTATTCTCGTGTACTTCGTGTCGTTCTCGTGTTATCTCGTGCTAAACTCATCTAACGTACCTCGTGTCAGTCACAGTATAGTGCACCTCGTTTTGTTATCATATATCTCGTGCAGTTCTTTGTTCTTATGGCCAACCAACTTATCTCAGCTACATATAGCGAACCCTGAGCATTAATGTAATTAATCTGCTTACAGGGATCCAAGGAAGATTACTCCTCAGTGTCTGGGCAGCACGTGATCCAATGCAAGAGGAACCAATCCGATAAGGACACGTGGCAAGAAGGTTCTGGATCAAGCGTGGGAGGCACACGCATTCTGAACCATATCTGCTGTTGCTGCTGATATAAATAGAAACCTTCGTCTTCAGATGGAGGATCATCGAAAAAGAGAAAGATATAGAAGAAAGAGCAGAAAAGCAGAGAGTCCTTTGATCCAGAAAAACGAGAGAAAGAAGAGAAGAAAAAGAGAGCAGAAACTGAAAGAGAAAGAAGAAGAAGAAAGGAAGAGGAGAGAGAGCTTTACTGAGGATCTGATCAGTCTGTTCGTGGATCAAATCTAGAACGACTATGCTCATTGAGAGCTATATATGTTGCCTTTTATTTCCAACTTTTGTCGCTGTCATTTTCATGTTTTCTTATTTTTCCTTTTGCTCCCTTGTTTAGTCTTGTTCTTCCGATTGCCCTGTTGGGGATCGGGTTTCTCCTGGTGGTACAGGAGAAGGGAGATCTGATCTCCAGGTTGCAAGTGGCAGGTTGTCACTTGAGGATTCCCTCTGGTTTAGAGGAAGGGAGGCTTGTCCTCCGGTCCTTGGCTTGTGGCTTGCAAGTCAAGGGATCCCTCCGGTTGGAGGAAGAGAGGTCTTAGACCTCTGGTTTGCTAGTGACGGGGAGTCACTGGTGGGTTCCCTCCTGGTCTGGAGGAAGAGAGGCTAGGCCTCTGGTGGGTTTCCGGCAGTAGGTTGCTACTGGCTGGTTCACTGGTAGTGGGACTGCTACCAGTGGGGTTCCCTCTTGGTATAGAGGAAGAGAGACGTGAGTCTCTGGTTTCTAGTGACCGTGGGTTGCTAGTGGTTCCCTCCGAGTAGGAGGAAGAGGGGAGGTTGTTCCCCTGGGTAAGTTGTGTATCAGCGTTTGTTGGCAAGCTGTGTTGCCCAGCTGTTAGTGAAGTCACACTCAGTTTGAGTGTGGGGTGGATGTAGGTCTGGAGGACCGAACCACCTAAAAATCCCCGTGCCGTGTGCTTATTTTTCTCTTCTGGGCTTGGATATTCGGTAGATGCTTGTTTAGGCCGATCCTTCCCTATCCTCCAAGCAGTTCGTTCTGCGGTTAGTGTTTGACCATTGTGCTCTAATTCGGAAACTCCTATTTGAGATCTAAACTTAATTTTTAATCCTTAATTTTTAACGGGTAAAGGTCCATTCACCCCCCTATGGACCCATCACTAGAGAATGCAATCATCCTGTCAGCGATAGAATATGAGGGTACTTGTGCTTCTTATGAGGGTTTGGGTGTCTATGAGATTATGAACGATGAAGACCCTATTGAAGAGGGGGATGAAAGTTACGAAGAATATGAGGACGAGGCTGATGCCTTTGCTAGTGGCATGAGGAGATTTGATGAACCATCAGCCTCAGTAGAAGAGCCTACCAAAGAAATAAATCTGGGTACGGAAGAAGACCCCAGGATTGTCCTCATTTCAAAGAACTTGCTGCCCTCCGAAGAGGAGGCGCTTACTTTGGTACTTCCAGAATACAAGGACACGTTTGCATGGAGTTATGAAGATATGCCTGGACTAGACCCTGCACTCGTTGAACATCGGCTTACACTTAAGTCAGGGTCTGTCCTGGTCAAACAACGGTTGAGACGTTTTCACCCTAACATGGCTTTAAAAATGAAAGAAGAGGTCGACAAGCTTCATAAGGCTAGATTTGTTAGAGTTGTCCTCTATCCTAACTGGGTGGCTAACATCATCCTAATTATGAAGAAAGATGGAAAGGTCTGGATTTGTATAGACTTTCGGGACCTCAACTATGCGTGTCCTAAGGATGACTTCCCCCTCCCTCATATTGATGTTTTAATTGATAATACGACAGGATTTGAGACTCTCTCCTTCATGGATAGCTTTTCGGGTTATAATCAGATTCGCTTGGCTGAGGAAGATCAAGAAAAAATATCGTTTACTACACTGTGGGGAACATACTGCTATGTGGTCATGCCTTTTGGGCTCAAGAATGTTGGAGCCACCTATCAGAGGGCTATGATGGCAATTTTTCATGATATGATCCACATTTATATTGAGGTGTACGTGGATGATCTGGTGATAAAATCAAGAACAAGGATTCAGCATCCTGGGGTTCTGGCTAAAGTCTTGCAGAGATCACGAGAGTATCAGTTGAAAATGAACCCCAAGAAGTGCGTATTTGGTGTTTCATCAGGGAAGTTGGTTGGATTTATTGTCAGCAAAAGGGGAATTGAAGTTGATCCCAATAAAGCAAAGGCCATCAGAGATATGCCTCCTCCAAAAAATTTGAAGGAAGTTCGAGGATTAATCGGGAGGTTGTAATTTATCCGCCGCTTTGTCTCCCAGCATTCATAAAGATGTAGGCCGTTTTACGAGCTTACTTAGCCGGGGGTCAAGTTTAATTGGGATGACAAGTGTCAGGCAGCTTTTGACGGATTGAAGGATTATTTGGCCAATCCTCCTGTCTTGAGGCCGCCAATCCCGGGTAAACCACTTGTTCTTTATGTTTCTGTCCTGGATGACTCTGTGGGTGCTGTCCTAGCTCGAATGGATGAAGAAGAGAAGGAGAGGGCAGCATACTACTTGTCTAAACTTCTTAACCTCTGTGAGCAAAGGTACTCAGCTATGGAGAAGACTTGCGCTGCTTTAGTCTGGGTAGTTCAGAAGTTAAGGCATTATTTCTTAGCTCTCGAGGTTCATCTCATTGCACGCATGAATCCGATTAAATTCCTTCTTGAAAAATCTGTCCTTACCGACCAATTAGCATGCTGGCAAAGTTTCCTCTCTCAATTTGACATCACTTACATTCAACAGAAAGCTATCAAAGGCTACGCCATTGCCGAACATCTTGCTCACCACCCTCTACCCCGATTTGATCCTGTCAATTCGGAGTTTCTAGATGAAGAACTAATGTCCTTTAATCAACCCCACGATCCGATGTGGACACTACATTTTGATGGAGCTCTAAATTCCCAAGGAAGAGGGATCGGCATGGTTCTTTTAACACCAGAAGGGGTCACCATGCCATTCGCCGCTCAGCTTACTTTCCCTGTCACAAATAATATAGCTGAGTATGATGCTCTCTTGGCCAGCCTTCAAACTGCTCATAAATATGGTGTTACCCAATTACAAATTGTTGGTGATAGTCAGCTCATTCTACGCCAGGTGCTTGTCAAATGCCGCACTATCAATCCTAAGCTCAAACCATACCAGGAACTTACTTCAGCTTATGACAAACTCTTCACCAAACTGATCTTCGTCCATGTCCCTCGTAGCCAGAACATCTTAGTTGACACTCTTACCTCATTGGCCTCTGCTTTAGTCTTCCCTCCTGAACGAGATTTCCATGTTCCTCTCATTCATCAGCGTGACACTCCAGCTATTAAGGATCGCTCGTTCCTCGACATTAGGGACAAGGTGCTTGAGAAGGTCAGGCGGAGTGAAGCTCTTAAATGCAAAGAGGTCATGTTATTAGATTGGGAAGAAGAATTGGCTGATGAGGAGAAACCTTGGTATTATGAGATTGCCAGATATTGCAATGATCAGTCCTATCCCGAAGAAGCCACTGCAGAAGAGAAGAAAGCAATTAAAAAAGTGGCTCAACGTTATGTCTTGGTTGGAGGTGTGCTCTATAGAAGAGGGCTCACGGGTGTTTTATTAAGATGCCTCGACGATGATGAATCCTAGAAGGTCGTGGAAGAGGTGCATTCAGGAGTGTATGGTGGTCATGTGAACAGCCAGATGGTAGCCAAGAAGATCCTTAGGCTAGGCTTCTATTGGCCAACTCTAGAAGAGGATTGCTCCATCTATGTTCGAAGGTGTGTTAAGTGCCAACTACACGCCGACAAGATTCATTCTCCTACTTCTTCACTCCATCCTATGTCCTCTCCATGGCCTTTCTCTATGTGGGCTTTCGATATCATTGGACCTCTTGGTGATTCGAACCTCCTTACAAAACAAAAGTCATTCATCCTTACGGCAACGGAGTACTTCACCAAGTGGGCAGAAGCGGAAGCATACGTGGAGATCAAAGCATCAACCATCTGCAAGTTCATAATGAAGAACATCATCGCAAGGTTCGGCATCCCGAGCACCATCATCACCGACAATGGGCCTCAATTCATCTCTCAAGAGCTCAAGGATCTCTGTAATAGGTATAACATTGCATTGCATCATTCTTCTTCCTATTATCCACAGGGTAATGGTCAAGCAGAAGCAACTAATAAGACATTGATCAAAATTGTTAAGAAAACGAGTGAGGCTAATAAATTTTCGGATTGGCCAGACAAACTAGTTGAAGCTCTCTGGGCCTATCGCACTTCCATTCGTACCCCCACTGGGAAAACCCATTTCGTCGTTACTTATGGAATGGAGGCGGTAGTTCCTTATGAGATTCTCATTCCCTCTTTGCGAGTACAATTGGACAAAAAATTCTCTATTGATGAGCGTCGTGATTCACTCCTTGCCCAGTTGGAACTCCTAGATGAGAAGCGTCTGGTCGCCGCTGAGCATGCACGCGTTTATCAAAATAGGCTTTCACATTTTTATCAAAAGAAAGTAATTGAGAGAAAATTCAAAACCGGTGAGATGGTAGTCAAGAGAATCTTCGTAAAACCTGGTGGACCCCGTTCAAAACTCCAACCAAACTGGGAAGGACCCTTTGTTATAAAAGATGTTTATCCTGGCAATTCTTATAAACTGATTAATGGTGAAGGAGAAGAGCTAGCTCATCCTTGGAATGGTCTGTACCTTAAGAAATACTACCCCTAATCCAAAAAAAATCCAAACAAAATTTAAAATTTCCAAAATCCAAAAAAAATTGAAATTTCCAAAACCCAAAAAAAACAATAGAAATTCTCCAAAATTCAAAAAAAAATCTTCCAATTTCCAAAATGGTTGCCATGGCGTACGAGGATGCAAAGTCTGAAAGGTCAAAATTCAGTATTCATTCATCAGTCTTGTTAACTTAAAATGGGGTCGACTCCTGCACACACTACACACTTAAACCTCGAACTCAAGCGGTGCAAAATCTGATGGGAAGCCAAAACCTGACTAAAGGTGAAGGCAATACCCATTCTTCTCCTCTTCGGCCCATAAGGGAGGAAGGGAGGTCTCGGAGTAGACCCGCCAAGCCTACCCGCCGCCTTAGTAAGTGAAAGTCAGGGCCCAAAAGGGAACAAAAATGTCACAAAAGCCCAAGTATAATTAGGTTTTTCATCAGTACAAATCAGTTTCAAAGAGAAAGTCAAATCGTGAAAAGAAAAGCATGTCAAGAGGGCAAAGTCCCCGCAAGGAAAACCTTGGGCGTATGCATGCAATATAAAGAGACAAAAGGCAACAAAATTTCCCTATGCCGAAGACTGAACCCCAACAGGCATAGGGTAGGGGAGGTAGTTTTGCCTCGAGCTTCTCAGAATCCCTTATGGGCTTCCTTATATCCTCTTCCATCTCTTTCTTTGTGGTAAGTCATAAACCAGCAGAATAGTCGAGACTGACCTAGGAGATTACACCGTGCGAGATCTTGCGTATAAGTTTAACCATTAGCACGTCGACCCCCTTTTGATTATTCAAGAAAGATCAATGAATACTCAATGATGACCACGTAGGACCCCGTGCCTTAGTAGCTTTGGCAACCCAATTCTAAAGACACGAAAATTAATGCCTCTGAGTAAGGTGCCTTTTATGGAATTAACGCCTGTGTAAAAGTCGTCTTTTCCCAAATAACGCCCCTAGGTAAGTTGTCATTTCCAAGAAAATCAAATTCTTTTTCAAAATTAACAACCGTCACTGAGGGCATCTTTTATTTGAAAAATGACCTAGTCTAAGGCGTCTTTTTGAGAAAATAAGAGAAAAAAAAAGAATGAAAAAGAAGAAAAATAGAAAAGAAGAAAATAAAAAGTGGTGGTGGTTTATCGTTCATGATGTGTGCTTGCATCTTGTATGGGCATCTTTTATTATGGTTTGCATATGACTGCTTGCGTGTTGCATCTCCCTTTATTGATTATTTCATTTGCCTTATTTGATTAAAGTCTTGGCCCCTTGACCCGTTATCAAGGTCAAAGTAAAGACATCCCTTGCTTATTAAGCAAGGGGCCAAGTCGAACAGATGAATTAACCTGTTTGCTTAAGTGTGAACTACGACTGCAGGCACAGGGAAAAGTGAAGCAAAAGTAAAGAACGTGGAAAAGGAGCAAAGTACACAACTACACAAGTGCTCAGGTAACAAAAATTTCAATCTCATATATATATACATCATAAATATCTGAGTACATGTGTGAGGGTGGAGGAGTGCAAGTAAGTCTCTCTCAGCTCTCGCCTCCACCCTCCTCTCTCCTACTCTCTACCTCATCCTCGCCGTCCCGGGGAGGCGCTGGTGGAGCGGGCATGGGCCCCCGTGAAGAAGCTGGAACTCGAACCTGGTCCCCTGCCTCGCTCCTCTCTCGAAGAGAGGAGCCCGCCACGAAGGTGGAGCTGGTGAAGCTGTACCCTGCAGCTCGCGCCCGCTCCCGACCTCGCTGAAGACGCTCCACGGTCGCTCGTAGCCGCTCCTGTGCAACGGCTAGCTGGGCCCTCAAGGCTGTAAGCTCTCGATTGCAAGCTGACCGCTCCTCACGGTCACGGGCACGCTCTGCCTGGTACTGCTCACGGTCCCGGACACGCTCCGCCTGGTGCTCCTCACGCTCCCGAGCACACTCCTCCCGCTCTCGCGCACGCTCTCTCTGCTCCAGCTCAAGAGCGACCCGTAGGTCCGCTACGTCCTGAGGCAGCTCCTCCCGCCGCCTCAAAGCCCTCTCCAGCTCCGCGACCCGCTGCTCACGGATCGCTAACTCCGCCCCGGCTAGGGCAGCCCGGGTATGAGCCGCCTGTAACTATGTAGTCTGCAAACAGGTAAACAAGTCATCAGTTCCACATTTAATGTAATAATTCAACAATTCATGAAATGAATGCATGGTTAAAAGTAAAACTCACCCGTGTGGCCATCGCCTGCTGGCCCTACTCGACGCAAGTAAAAGCGGCTCGGAGCTCCTCCGTCTGCAAAACACTTTTTCATCGACACATAATAATAGATAATTGAATGAGGTCTGAGTTTTGAAACTTACCCGTGAGGCGAGGTCACGCTCTGCTACCTCGGCCCGTGTCACTGCCCCTGCTAGCTGCACCGCTAGTGCAGTCGCCTCTGCACTAGGCCCTCTCGAGCTAGAGGCCTCTCCCGTCTCTCTTCCAGCTGCTCCCTGCTGGGCACGCTGCATTTATTGAGATTGTCAGTGGCTAATCATCAATAATTCAAGGACAAAAATTCATTTGCATATAGAAATCATTTAAGCACTCACCAAGGTCTCAAGGTCTACCTGCGTGGTGGCCAGCTATGCCTCCAGGCTGTGTAGGTGGGCCTGTGCATCCATCGCTGCTATATCTCGCGCATCCTGCATCTATTACATATTAGTCACATGATAGATACATAAGCATTTGCATTCAATTTAGAAATAAGTGCATTCATACATACCCCTAGGACCATCATCTGGGGTCGGCCGGCGTAAACCTCCCAGTAGCGCCGGAGGTACTCGGAGTTGTCCGCTGCCTGAGAGGTGACTCGGGTCCCGCCTCGCTCCCAGTCGGCGTACTGGTCCGCGAACCGCACTCTCCAGTCGATCTCCTTGGTACGACCGGGCGTCTTCTTCCCAATCCCTCGCGGCTCTCCAACCTCATGCTCAAAGCGAGGTCGGCCCGCTACGACCCATGGCTGGCCCTCGTCGGTCATCCCCTCGTAGGGTCTCCATCGCACCTGCATTCACAAGCATGCATACATCCATCATATCCATCATATAACATACATATAAAAAGAAATGCATAACATTGATCATGCGTACCAGTGAGGGAGGGAAGTCTCGGAACTCTCTCCGTAATACCCACAACTCATAGGCGAGTGGGGCTCCAAACACTACCGGCAGCCAGCGCCGTGCTAGAGGGAAAGATCCCTCACCTCCAGGCCGTGGGTCGACGTGCCCCATGGGCATGTACAAGTGGCTCCAAATCTGCATCCATGCATCATATTAGCAAAGCATTCATACGCATATGTATTCTAAAAAAACAAAAAAAAACACATAAAAGAGGAAAAATGCATACCTGAAGAAAAGGTGAGAAGCCACTGACAGTCGTCTCTCGACCTGTCCCCGTGGAGAGGTCGGCTATCAAGTGCGCCAGCAGCGCCGCTCCCCAGGCATATCTGCCAACTCCCTCCAAGTCCTCGAGTATCCCTAGGAATCGGCAGTAGATGACGTCGCCCTTCGTGCCAAGTAATAACCTCTCGAGCATCAGAAATAAGAACCTCCTCAGATCTCTGTCTGCCCTCTCTCTATCAGCTGGGTCCTGGCAATAGGCTGCCCTAGCCCCGTCCATCAATCTCTGGAAAAATTGCTCTAAGGACTCCCGGGGTCTCTGCCTTGCATCGCCCAATCGCATAGCTGTGGTGAGGTCGGTATGGAGGACGGTCCTGCACTCGCTAGGTGTCTCATAAACCATCTCTAACCCTAGCAGTCTCTGGGTAAGCTTAGTGTAGTCAGGGTAGGTGAACCCGCTCACAGCCTCACCGTCTACCCTCAGCCCGGTAATCCTAGCCACATCCTCTAGGGTGGGGATCATATGACCCCACGGCATCAGGAATGCCCGGCTAGTCCTATCCCATCTCTCTCTCAAAACCTGGATCAGTGCTAGGTCTGGTCTAACTGGCTCTATGCTGAGGAAAGCCCCGAACCCCATAGCATCTACCCTAGCTCTCTGAAACTCGGGGAGACCATAATATGCTGCCCGGACCTGGACCCAGGAAATGCGTGTCCTCATCAATCCCTGCATGCATAAAAAAAAGAATTTTTGCTTAATTGTTTGAATTTCATGTGAAAAATCATTTAACTACATTTGCTGAGATGTTTGCTGTTTGATTTAATTAACGACCAACCTTGGGTCGTGGCTTGCTTGATTAACGCCCCTGAGGGTGGCGTTATTTCTAAATGGTTCTCTATGTTTATTGAATTAACGACCCAGTCTGGGTCGTTGGTTATCTAGAAGACGCCCCTATGGGAAGCGTTGGTTTGGAACCTGTTCTGGGAATGTTTGAATTAACGACCATCCCTGTGTCGTCACCTAATGAATTAACGCCTCGATGAGGGGCGCTGTTTTCCCAGGGTTTTAAAAAATGAATGAAACAACATGCGAGACAATCAGGGCATACATATTGAAAAATAAATTATTGAAAATGAAAAAGCATGGAAATTACCAGCATGATTTTAAACATGATAATTCAAATTAACGACATGCTACAGGGCATGTTCTCATGTGATTAATTATTTTTCAAAATAAAAAAAAATGAATTGACGACCCCAGGTCTGGGCGTCTTTTCTTTAATTCACGACACCCCTGGGGGCGTCTCTTTTCTGAGTCACTGGTTTTTCCCCACCGAGAGCTATGGAAAATGGAAATAAAAAAATGCAAATAAGGGTTGGGGGCCTACCTTTTGTCGTCTAGGTCCAGCCAACTCCCCACAGAGGGGTTGCCGAGGTTGCCGTGGCCGTCGGAGCTGGCCGCGGTGAGGAACAACTGCCACCGGTGGTTCTTCATCTCCTTCCCCTTCTTCCTCGTCTTCTCCTTCTTCTTCTTCATCTTCTCCTCCTTCTTCGTCCTCTCCATCTTCATCATCTTCTTCGTCTTCTTCATCTCCTTCTCGTCCTTCTTCGGCCTCATCGTCTCCACAATGTCCCTCGTCGCCGTGCTCCGCCGCCGGTGCTTCCTCAGCCGCCGCGGGAGTGAGCTCCTCTACCGCCTGTGCTTCTTGCTCGTCCAGGTCCACGACTTCGGGGGCCAAGACCCTTTGCCTCTTAAGTCCACCGCCGGCCATGGCTAGGGGATGAGAGAATGAGAGGGATAGAGAGTGGGAGATGGGGTTCGGTTAGGGTTGCAGAAGAGGGAAAGAGGGAAAAATGGACGGAGGAAGAAGAAGAAAGAAGGGGGAAAAGTGTTCTAGTATTCGAAAAGAATTAACGCCTGAGAGGAGGGCGTGTCTTGTTAAAGAGACGACTAGGCCGCAGGGCGTTACTTCCAGATTTGGCGACGAGCTTTGAGGCGTGATTTCTTTTCGCATGGGGAATGGCAACCGTCGTCAGTTGCATTCAATGGGAATTGATTGACGTGATTGGAATAATCATTGTTGTTTTTGATTAACGACTTTGATGCAGGCGTTATTTACATGAGAAGTGGCTTATCTAAAGGCGTTATTCCCGGATATTTAACGAATACTTTTTGGAATTTGAATCAAATTAATGCCTTGTCCTAAAGCGTGATTCTATTAACGCCATTGCTGAAGTCGTCAATTATGGGAATTAATGTTTTGATTTTCAGAAAAGATTCAATGAGAGACGACAAGTTCTGAGACGTTATTTGTGGAATTAACGTCATTCTCTGAGTCGTTATTCAGAACAGAAACATAGATTTTTGAAAGAATTCATCAGAAACAGCATAATATGGCTCAAATCAAAATATCATCATTGTTTATGATTGGAAAAGATTACAATGCATCTAATGAGCCATTTTGGGCCTTAAACTTCTTAAAGCAATTACATATGATTTCCACTGATCCCTGTCTTCTTCTAAGTTATCCACGGGCTGATGAGTTTTGCAGATTTTCCACGGTGCTTGGATTGTTGTGTTTTTTTCTCCATCTTCATTGTTGCCGATGTCCCTTGTCTTGATGGGAGGGAGATGGGACAAATCTGTTGTGCCCATGTGGTTTTGATGATGGTTTTAATGGTGGTTTTGATGATTGGCCTTTGAAGTGAGTTATTCACTGTGAGTCATCTTGCTGTGTGTGTCATCATGCTATTATTTAGTCATTCTCTGATCATAATGTTTTTCTTTTATATGCTCGATTAATTCATGTTTTATCATGTAAGTGAATGGAGTTCATATGGCTGTCAGATAACATGCTCTACTTAATTCTGTCTACACTCTATCTTTACAGTCTCCACAGCAGTGCTTCAACTCATTGTGCTGATGCGTCGACCCTTCAGTCATACCTATCTCTGTCCTCACAGTAGCGCGTCAACTCCTTGAGCTGATGCGTCGACTCTTCGCTTCCATCTTCAAGTCCATACAACGGGACTGAAGTGTTCAATTGAAAGTCTCTACACTCGTTCCATTGGAAGTCTATACAATCGTCTTCATATCATCTAGTCTGTACACTGGCTCAGACTTTCCAAAGTCTACACAACGCCTCCTTGACTCAAAGTCTATACATCCGGAAAGGGGCCAAGTCTATACAGTCTCACGTTCAAATCCTTCAAAGTCTATACATTCTGGCCTATTCCTACGCTCGATGCTTTAGCTACACCCTAAGTCTATACATTGCTAAAGTCTGAACATCGCAGTGTTCAAGCCTTTCAAAGGCTGTACATTGGCTTCGCTTTTGCAAGTTTGTACATTGGCGCCTCATCTTCAAGTCTGTACATCGGGCATCTTCTAATTGAAGTCTGCACACTGCCCGAGCTTTCAAGTCTGAACATTGGCCAAGTCTACACATCGGCACTGCAGCATGCTCTTTGTAGAGTCTACACATTGCCAAAGAATGTCCAGCCCCAACTCTATACATCCGATTGATGTTGCAGTGTTCACCAAGTCTATACATCGTCTTCAGACTTCATGTCTATACACTCCATGCCCATTCAAGTCTGTACATCGGTTTGATTCAAAGTCTGTACACTGTTTCACTTCGGCAAAGTCTATACATTGGACTGTAGCATCTGAAGTCTGTACAGCGTCCGTTGTCAAGAGTTCATGAAGTATATATACATTGGACTGTTTCTTTCGAAGTATATACACTACAATGTACATACTTAAATCTTATGACTTCATTCTTGTTGCTGAAGGGAACAGGGTCGACGCTGGGAGCTTAAAGCATCCACGCATCAGTTGATGAAGACTTCACGATATCTTCCACTGCGTCAACGCCACAATAGAGCAGCGTCGACGCAGCAGTTAAAGGAGCATTCACTTTTACAGGCTATTCCACTGCGTCAACGCCACAATTGAGCAGCGTTGACGTAGCAGCTAAAGAGACGAAACTAATGGCTTACTGGAATGCCTCACTACGTTAACGCCATTGCTTGACAGCGTCAACGCAGCAAGTCAGATTACTGTCATTGGGCACGTGACCCGAAGCTGGCACCTGGCACGTGATCCGAGGTGGGTGCTGAGCACGTGATCTGAGGAGGAATCTTCTGGACGGAAGGCGTGGGAAGCACACGCCCTATCTCCCAACTGCTGCTGGTATATATTGGAGCCTTCGTCTTCAGATTGGGAGGAAGAGGGGAGGCTGTTCCCCTGGTCAAGCTGTGTGGCAGCAACTGTTCGCAGACTGAGTCTGCTTGGTTCTAGCATTGGCTAGTGAAGCCTCACTCCGGTTGGGAGTGAGGGGTGGATGTAGGTCTGGAGGACCGAACCACCTAAAAATTATTTGTGCAGTGGTTTGCCTTGCGTTAGCTCCATATCTTTTACCTCCCATTTACAGGTTGTGCATGCTTGGCTAGTTGCATTATCTAGAGAGTTATTTTTGGGCATTATATTCTGCTAAGTGTGTTTGGGTTGTTTAGCTCTGCCTTCGTTTCTGGTTGATCAGGTGGCTGCATTGTTGCAGTCCAACTGTTTGTTCATCTGTTGCCTTATCATTTCATCTTGGAAAGCTCATTAGTTTTTATTCCGCATATCTGAGCTTTCAAGTTTTTAATTTTGGCTATATCTTCTAGAGGGATACATTCACCCCCCCTCTGTATCCGGGCCTAGCACCCTAACAGTTGGTATCAGAGCGGTGTCTGCATACAAGGTCCAGCGACCTGCAGATTCGATCTCTGGTTTTCGGTGCTAATTTATTTTTAGTGCATCAATATTCCTGTTGCATTAATCTGTTGTGTTCTCATGGCTCATCCTCCACGATTCAGTAGTTCAAATATTAAATTCTGACTATATCGTATGCACAAGCATGTTAACTCTATTAATCCACAATTGTGGAAGGTTATCTCTCACAGTCCACATGAACTTCCTAAGGATAAGTCCAAGTGGACTCATGTTCACAAGGTGAAAAATGACGATAATGTGAGAGCTCTTGTAAAGCCCCAAAATTTTATATAAGTATTTCCTAGGTTATTTAATAATTTTCTAGAAATTATAAAACGGTTAAAGTATTTGACTTATGAACAAATGCCAATAAGGATTTTGGAACGGGAAGAGTGTCAACTCAGAAATAAAGTCATTCCAATGGTTAAGATTCAATGGAAGAAGGCATGGCCTTATGAAGCAACCTGGGAAACTGAATCAGCTATGAAGAAAAGATTTTCAGAATTATTCAACTGTAAGTACACTCTCCACAATCCATGTATTGAATTTGGGGACCAAATTCTTCTAAGTGGGGGAGGATGTAAAGCCCCAAAATTTTATATAAGTATTTCCTAGGTTATTTAATAATTTTCTAGAAATTATAAAAGGGTTAAAGGAATTTATAAAGGATTTATTTGAGTAATAAGTCATTATAAGGCCAAATGGTGTTAATCAATTAACCCAACCCACTTAATTAAGATCCAAAAGGTTTTAAACTAAGCCCATTAAGTTTGGCCCATATTCTAGAAGGTATTTTAATTTTAAAAGATAAATACAAATTATATATAGATAATTATTTAGATAATTAACAAAAGAGTTTTAATATTTTAAAAGTCCTAACTACGAAGACTGTAACGGTCTATCGCGAGACCGTCACAGCCAAGTAACGCAGGGTTACTCGACCGTTACACGCCTGTCAGTTCCGTGGAGAAAGGAACTCGTGAAAAGATTGGAACTTGATGCTCCTATCCACTATGGATCGAATGAGAAGACTCATAATAACTCTAAGGACTCTTAGGGATAAAGATTTAGTGGAATAAGGACTATAGAATCGATCTAATCCTCAAACCCTAACCTAAACTCTATAAGTAGGGCATAGTTTTGAATTGTGCGACCCTTACTTTTGGGACGTAAAGAAGGAAGGTAAGAAGTCATTATTTCAGGTAAGTTGTTTTGAAGTTTTTGTTCATTATACTTTAGACTAACTCCCCTCCGAATTTCACATCCTTAGGTCAAGAGGACGTGGGGATAGAGCCCAAGGAAGTAGCTGGAGAAGTCACAAAGGAAGGTGAAGAACTAGGGCTGAATTCTCAACCAAATCTAGAAACTTCAACCTAAGAAAGAGGTAGGTTATCTCATGAACGGCAAAAAGAGCTTTATAGGACTAAGAGCCTCTAGTTTAATTGAACCTCATGCATGCTAGATCATTGATTTCATGTCTTATTAGTTATATGTATTGCATGCACCTGTGGGAACGCGGATTCTTATTTATTTATTATTTATTTTTTGTTTATTATTATTTTTGATTTATTGGCGTGCCAGTCACTGAAGTGACGATTTCATTGTGCGCTTGACTTGACTTGGTCAGTCGATTGTGAAGTCCGAGTCAGGACTAGAAGTCCGCCATACCATAAAGGCTATGACGTTAATTACGCCCTTCCAAGGAAGGACAACCCTTGATTAAACACCGGAATAAGAGGCCTCATAAGGCGAACAGATGTTCATATGCTTAATTTTAAATTTCATACCAGGGCCAGGAAGGCGGGTAAGATAAAAAACATCAGCCATAGAAATAGACTATATCGTTGAATCGGCGGTGCAAAACAATCATGCTTAGGGGGGAAAGGGGGGTAGAAGATGACAATCACGGTTGGGCTGAACCATGACCATGATGTAGGTTTAAAGCATCGATCAATATTTCGACAGCATTTCCCCTTAATCTGGATTATGCCCAGAGGGAAATAGGCTATCACCCACGGAGTGCCGGGATGAAAGCCGAGAAAAGAGAGAGGTCAAAACCTCCCAACCCACATGTATGGGCCACAGGGCCATGTATGATTTTCCCTTTGGAAAGCTAGCGGAACTCATGCAGTGGCAGAATCCCCCCGAGCAAAAGGGGTTATTCGTAAATCCGATGCAGTGAGGTGGAACATAGGGATTTTGACTCCCTTTAATTTTATCCTCGGGGCAGTTCCGATGACTTATGGGCGTCCGTGGATTGGCTCGGTCAAGGTGCCATGGGTTCAATCGGATGGCAGAGCAAGTTCTCACGCACTTCAGGCATGTGTCTGAGTTCTCGGCGTCGAGACAAGGAAGCCAAGGAGGGGTTCCTGGCACTAGGGGGAAGATGCCATGGGATAGATTCCCGGCGCGTAGGGGAGAAGGCCACAGAGGGGCTCCTGGCGCCAAAGGGAAGAGGCCAAGGGGAGCTCCTAGCGCCGAATGGTATGGAGGCAGGGGCTCTCGGCGCGGGGTCTTCCCGGCGTGAAGAGGAGCAGGCCAGGGAGGAGGCTCCCGGCGCGAAGAAGAGCAGGCCAGGGAGGAGGCTCCCGGCGCCAAATGGTATGGAGGCAGGGGCTCTCGGCGCGGGGTCTTCCCGGCGCGAAGAGGAGCAGGCCAGGGAGGGGGCTCCCGGCGCGGTAAGGAGATGGTGTCTCGGCGCAAGAAGGCTTGCGCCGAGGGCTATTCGTACGCTTTACTGTTTGCGGAGCCGAGACAGATGAGGGCGCCGAGGTGAATTCAGGGTTTTACGGCACTCTACTTTCAGATTTATGGATGATTGAGGGGGTTTTCCTGGTGGTTAAGGCTGAGATTGACGAGCCCTGAGGAGTCAAAGATGGATGCATTTATTGGGTATCAACCAGCTTTGAAATAGGTTTAGCAGGAAATCCGAGGGCAGAGGGAAATGGAAAAGGGGAACTGAACATAAGGAGCCTCTGTCACCGTTACTTGGATAGACTTCCAGGAGGATGGCTTGATGTTATCATTCGTCGTCCTGGGAACCAAGGGATATCTGTCTCTGGTCCAGAAATGACTCTGATGATGTCGGTAAACCAATCGGGCATCAGAAACTCTGGAATCTCACAGACGTGAATCATCATATGGCTTGGCTTTGTTCTGAAGGCCAAGGGATGGCCTGTCCCTGGCCCTGGAACAAGCGCATGAAAGCCTCTTCGAGAAAGAAAACGCAGAACACATCAGAAGAAGAAGAAGTATCATCCATCACAATTACAAGGAGTTGAAAATATAGAAATGGGGGGGGGGGGGAAGACAGAACCCAGTAGCCCATTGGATAGGGATAAGGGTCCTATCTACGCTCCTCTGAAGAACAGATTCGTAGGGAGACTCTGAAACCGGGAGCGTATAAACTATCGGACATTTCAGATAAAAGACATATATATATACATGGAGGGACGAAGGGAAGGGCTTTCAAATGCCCACTTCATTTCATCTCATAAGCATCGTTTACATCATCTGCAAGGCAAAAGCCAAAGAACAGAAGAGGAGGGGAACAGGGGGAAGCGAAAAGATAACTCTCGACATCGTATGAATGATCAAACACGAATATATGGACTATTACATACGGAGGCAGATCAAGGAAACATCAAACATGGGGGGGGGAGGGTGGAGCATTGACTCCTCTCCCTCCCCCGGGCAGCCCACCTGGGGTTTTTCTTCTTCTTCTTCTCTTAGACTTCTTCTCTTTCCTTTCAGCGGAGGCCCTCTCTCTCTCATTTCCTATCTCCTTTTCTGGATGGATTTCTTTCTTTCTTGCTGTCTCTCCCCCTTTTTTTTTTTGAACGAGAGACCAAGAGTTTTTATACCACCCCTTCTCCCCCTATCGGCATGGGCGTCTCGGCGGGCTGCTTATGACCTGCCGGCGCGCCTTGTTCGGAAGTAATGGGCTCTCGGCGCATCACTTCTCGGCATGGCCATTGTCGGGCTTTCGGCACCACACACGGATGGGCCCATTTAGGCCTTTTGGTATTTCATTCTTCTTATCTTAATAGCTGCTAAATCCCATTAATTGGTGAGCTAGCATGGTTTCATCAGAATATCTCTGGGGGTTTTCATCGGTCAGTGGACCGCAATTCTTCATCAGTAATGCCGTCTGAACGACGACAATACCGGACATTAGCTTGGCCGTGGAGGGCTTCAGCCGGGTGACAGCTTCAATAACGGACTTTCCGCAATCCTGGCTTTGCAAGAGTCCCTTGGATCTTCGTTTCTGATTCAATCTCATCTTTTGTCTCATCTCTATCCTTGGTTACATTTCCGGTGTCAACAAATGCCCCCCACCTGCGGACGGCGTAAGTGCAGAATAAGCGACACGGGGTCTGCAGGTGTCTTTCATCATTCGAGGGTATCTTCCTCAGTTTTATCTTTGACATTGTCCTTCAGCTTGATCATGTTGCTGCAGCAATATTATGCACATGTATCTTTCATTTTCATGTTTTTCATCTCCATATCTTCTGCTTTTACTGTCATCATTTTGGAGCCTTCTTGGCCTTGCCTTGGGCTTCTCGGTGCGAGGTATGACCTTTCTCGGCGCGGGCTGTTATCGGTGCGGCCGTCTCGGCGCGACATTCTCGGCACGGGGGCCTTCAGCAGGCTTCTCGGCGCAGCGGTCTTCCGCAGGGTTCTCGGCGCGGCTGTCTCGGCGCGCCCCCCCTTTCTTCCGGCCGACGGGGGGGGGGGTTCTCGGCGCGCTTTCCTTTGCGCCGAGAAGCCCCTCCCTCCTTTCTTTTTAACCCTCCCGAGAGGGCTTTTACCCTCATTTTTCACATCCCTCTTCTCTCTCTTCATCTCGGCGGCGGTGGTGATCTTCCCGCTCCGAAAGCTCCGTTTCATCTCCCCCCCTTTTCGACTGATTTTTCGGTGTAGGTTTATTATATGGGATTGAATCCCATTTTATGTTCGGGATCACTCCCTCTTGGTGGGTGACTCCCTATTTTTCTTGGGCAGACTTCGGACAAGAGGAGATGCTGCCGAAATTTTTGAGAATTGTTTGCCTCATTGTTTCATGCCCATTCATCTTTCTGATGCTTCTTTTCTTGTCTTTCCCTGACTGCAGGTGCTGACATGGCTTCCGGCACTTCTGCTGCGGCCTCCATGACTGTTGGGGCGAGTTCATCGGCTCAGCCGGATATATCTCGGGCCAAAGTCAACTGGCTGAATGTGTACACCCTGAGCTTCGGCTATGACCAGATTGCTAGTGTCGATGAATCCTCTGATTCCGAGACTGACACAGTGCCGTCTTCCGGAGTCTATTCTTCCACAGAGGGTATTGATTTCAGAAGGGCTGCTGACTACCGTCCCGACCTGCCGAAGGATCGTCATCTGCTGCCATTTATCCGGACCTTCACCATAGGCGGAATGAGGGATTTCCTGCTTGCTCGGTCCGTGGAAGCGGCAATACTTGCTGACAGAGACAGCCTGAAAGGTTCTGTTTATCGAGCCCGAGCTATATATCTCCCAGGTGAGCAGAGGGACTGGAATGCCGTGCTGGGCATTTCTGAATTAAAGCCGGAGAAGAAGATGCTGACCCGGGCTCCAGAGTTCACCCCGGCAAGGTGGGACCATGCAGCCGGTCGTGTCCATAGGGAGAAGCCCAACTTTGGACTTTTTCTAGCTCCTGTGAAGTGGGGTTATAGGGACGAACCATTCATTCTGAACTGTCTGGCCGTTCAATTCAAATATCAGCTGGCTGCCGGCTGGTTTGGGGACGCTAAAGTGACGGACGCCCATCTCTTCAGGGTAGGAGCAGTGGAGTTTATAGAATTTGTCTTGAAGGAATACGCCCCTTTACTGATTAGAGCTGGGGTATATCACAGTGTATTTGCCTCTAGGTTCCGCTATCCCATCTCTCGGCGATTATGTTGCGTCATGCTTGAAGTGTTCTGCCCACAGTTCAATACGTTCTATACCGCAGAAGGCGAGACTTCTCTCGATCTTTGGAGTCTTGCGCAGCTTTCAGGCCTGCCTATAGATGGGGAGCCATATGAAGAGGTCTGTCTAGACGACTCCTGAAGGACGCCTCTGATGGAGAGGGCAGATATTGCTTTGGCTACGCATATCGGCATTTGATGAAGGCTTATCGGACCATTTGTTTGTCCTATAGCAGGGGATCTTCCAAAGGATATCAACCCCGGGAAAAGAGCAGCAGGTTGAGAGTCCGTGTAGGACAGTGGGTACAGTACTTCTTCGGGGGTCCCTTGAAGTATACAGACTTCCCTTCCGTGGGACCGACTGCCAGTAAGCAGATCAGGGCCCCTCGTTATAAATCAGCATTGCCGGCTTCACTGCGCCGAGCAGGTGTAGATGGCCCGAACCCAGCAGGGGTTGACCCCATTACTCATTGTGCAGCTTATCTGACCTTCTGGCTGTGCACTTTCGCTCTCCCCCAAGGGGACGAGACGATTATCAGACCGGAGGCTATATATCTGGCCTGTCAGATGGCCTGGGGGATGAGACTGTCTCTGTGCCCGGCGGCTTTGTGTTTAATTTACAAATCGCTGGGAGATTTGCATAGACATCGGGTTCCCCGTTCCTTACGGACTGTAGGCCCATTTCATTTCTTCAATGCTTGGGTTTGCAGCATTTTCCCCGAGCTGGCCCCGAGAACTTTGCAGTCAGACACACTGCTCCCTCGGATGATTGAGTTTGCTAGCGCTGAACCCGGCCTTTTCTCAGAGCAGCTGTTTAAGATGAGGGGCAGGTTGACAAAAGTGCCTGTAGATGCTCCTGGCAGCATTCACTTCTGGAGCTTAGCAGCAGGTTCGGCTCCTTTAGTAGACCCTCAGAGGGAGTGCAAAGTGTAAGAGGTAGAAGTTTATGTCCATCCGGTTTCGGGGGCCAATGCCACCCGGCCCATATTAGAACCAGAACTGGTAAGGTGGGCTATGGCTATCCGACCCAGTGTATTGGTCTTAAGGAAGGGAGGCTTGCTCATCTTGGAGCCCTATTACCCATTCCGTTTTAGCAGAAACTTCGGCTACGATCAGCATATTCCTTCATCAGCCGCTCAGTTCCCTTTGGACAGCTGTGCCAAGCATGGGTCCTCCATTGCCAGTGACGGTCGAATATGGTGGGATTTCTTTCATCGCCGAGAGGGCGTAACTTTCAGGATCCCGACAGTTTCTAATCGTATTCCCCGAGTCACATCAGAATACATCAAGTGGTGGAATACCCGCACCAATTTTTACAAGGATGGCAGAGGCGCCTTCTGGGACGTGGCCAAGCGCTCTTTCTTAAAGCGACAATCAGGGCCTGTATTTGAGATTGATGAGGTTCACTTGAAAAGGCTCTATTCACAGCATCCGAGGGAGGCGTACTCATACATCGCCAGGCGTCGGTCCTTAAAAGAGGAAGGCTCTGAAATACCCATGCCTGTATTTTTCGAGATCAACGAAGATGCTTTCACAAAGAACCTGAGGCAGCTGGGCCACATAGGGAGCGTTCAGGTGGAGGCGCAGTATCCATTTCCCCCGGAGGAGCCTCTCCCGACAGCAGCCCCCTGGAGGGGCCCGGTGGACAGATTTCACCCTTATCGGACATTTGTGCGGAGGGAAGACCGCACTAGCACATACTATCAGCACACTTCTTGGCTTTTCGTGCTACTGAATGTTCACGGGCTGTCAGTAGAGAACCCGATAGCCGATATTCTGAATAAGCCACTTTTTATCTCTTTCCATTATGTCGACGGCTGGTGCATGGATTACCTCGGCCTGTTTCATTGCCTTGACTTCCACGGCCACCAAGATTTAGCTGCCTTGACAGAGAAATGCCAGACCATAGGTGACGTGTGCTGGCTTGTGAAGGAGGCTGCTTCCCGCTCGAAGGAGGTGGCTTATCTGTATTGGCCGCTTTCTACCTTCTATGACGGCCCAGCAGGTATGACCCTTCCTGTGCTCTCATGGCGTCTTTCTTTTATTGTCATGTTATGCATCTGTCGACTATGACTGCCTTTCTTGTGTCTTGCACAGATAGACCGGACATAAAACGGCAGGGACTTTATAGGAAGATTATTGCACAGGCTGAAAAGCCTGCTTACTTTGAAATTCCTGCAGCAGCACCCACGACCACTCCCCTGCCTCCGGGCAAGAAGAGGAAGCCTTCTGCGGTGAAAACTACAGTTGTTAAGGCCAAGAGGGCCAAAGTTGTTCGGGTCCAGCAGTCAGCTCCAGTTGCGACGGACGCCGGGACCCCTCTTCCAGACATCCCCTCTTTTGACGAGTTCAGGTCTCAGAGGGAGGCTGCTCAGGAACCCGCCGAGAGTAGCGGTAAATATCTTACAGATGCAATCCTCACTGTTTTCTTGACTGTTCTTTTAAGGCGCCTTTCGAGACTGAGCTTCTCTTTATCTGATACAGCCCCGGAGCAGGTTGCAGTGCCTGCGGAGAGGGACACGAGGCTGCCTTCTCCTACCCCGGCTGGCGAGGAGGAGGGTAAATGTGCTCTCTCATCTTTTTCTCTTTATACTTTTGCTGTTGTTCTTTTTTATTACATCCCTCAGAGTTCCCCTTTGGTTGAGGTGGCAGTCAGGGAGCCGACTGGGGCTACACTAGCAGTGGGAGAGCCGTCTCAGCCGCAGGAAAGTGAAAGGACTCAAACAAGAGAGAGCCCTATTCCAGCCAGACGCATAATCACCCGGTCTGCATCGCGGCATGCTCTAGAGGCGACCTCGCAGCACATAGCTAGAGTGGAGATATCCTCGGGCAGCTCTGAGACCGTGCCTGATAATGAGGAGGAAGTGACCTTCAGTGGCAGCGAGGAGGAAGTCCAAAAATCAGAAGCCCTGCATGTGCTAGCAAAAGGCCTTCCGCCCTTCCAGCCTCCTAAATTGTTGATGCTATCTTCTGAGGAGGAATTGCAAGAGGAGTTTGCCGGGCTTGACACTGAGGTTGACATAACCCCTCCATTTGTTGCTTCAACTACGGAGCTTGCTCCTCTTTTGTCTCATCTTGAGGGTACAGACCTCACTTTAAAGGTAAGCTTCTTTCTTTTTTTTTGGCTTGCTGTTCTATTTATTTTCTTCCATCCATTGACGAGGATCATTCTGCCTTGTCCTTAGGACCCTGTCACTATCAGCTCCGATGCGGCCACAGTCTCCATGGATGTCTCATCTGCAGATTCGATCATCATCCCTGCTTTACCTTCAACCTGCATGGAAATTTCTGAGGTTATTCGCCCCGTGCCAGTGAGAATACAATCTTCAACTGACTTAACATCACTGGACTTGGGCTCATCAGGAGAGATTTCCATCCCTGTCAGGGCCTCAGAGTTTAGAGCCGAAGTAGACCCAGCCAGAAGCTCCGCTTTTATACCGGCTGCCATAATGTCAATTGCGCCCGAGTCAGCAGTCCCTGCCACAGTGGCTATAGAGACTGGATTTCTGCCTTCACAGTCTAGGGCACCTTTGTCTCCATCATCAGAAAGAGTAGCTGAAGGTGCAGCCTCCATTGAAGAGATAACTCCTTTATTTATTGATTCTCCTCCCGTGGATGTTCAAGCCGTAGCTCCCGAGGCAGCAACCGAGGAGGAGTCTTCAACCCAGCAGGAGAGTACAGAGAGGGACCGGCTAGCTCTTTCAGCAGATTTGCCTTCTTCGTCCTCCCAAGCAGACATTGGATTGTGGGCAGATATTGACGGAGAGGTGACTTTTGAGGTCGTCACGTCTGCTTCTTTTGGCTTTACTTCTCCTGACAGCTTAGTCTGGCAGCATCTGGACATGTTACGCCAGTTAGTAGAATCCCAACCTGGCTTGACATATCTGCAACTGAAGGAGATTGCCAATCGCTTCACCGCTGGCCTGCAAGCCATGGGCTGCCCTTTGGACTTATGGGCTCAGCGGGTCTTGCTTCTGTTGAAATTCGTGCATCGGAGAGATTTCCTAGCACGGACCATGGTTGACAAGCTGACGGCATTGAAATTGCAGAGGTCAGAATGCAGATCTGAACTGGGGAAGCTGATGCTGACGCTCGACGAATGCCAGGCCGAGCTACAGAGCGTTGTTCAGCGGGAGGAGGCCGTCCAGAACCGGGTAGCCATTCTGGAGGTGGAACTCACCGAACTTAGGGCCGAGCTTCAGAAATTATCTTCTATTCGGCCACAGTCCACCGAGGAGGTGGCTTTGCTGGAGGACGGGTGATGTCTTTCCAGGACATGTCCATGAGGCTTCAGGAGGAAGAAGCGCGCATTCATGAGCTAGGAGCCGCCCCCTATGTAGGTCTTCTGGCCTTTGAAGATATCTTTCGGCGGCCATGAATTATCTTCTCTTTATTTTCTTTTACTTTGTGATACAATGTCCCCTCGGGGCCTTCTATGTACTCCCCCCTTTTTTTTAAATGAAAAGGAATATCCGGCTTCATATGTATCCATCTTCTTTTCCCCGTGGTTTCATTGCTTCGGGAAGCGGGATAGTGGTTTTAGCGATCCCTCATGCGAACGGCTCGTACTTGGCAGGAGAGCGTCCACCCCTTCAGAGAAAGGATGGGGGACTCGCTCCACCGCGTGACGGCATCCGAAGAGGTGCTTAAACCGGATTTTGTGAGCGGCAGCAAAAATCCTTCTGGCCATGTGCGCCGCAGAGGAGACAATTTGCAGGAGTGTGAAAGGAGAGGTTCCATCAGAATAGACGTGAGGTCTAGACTGGGTAGAGGTTATAGTAGGTGGGACAATTAAAGGATATGTGGTTTTCATCAGGACAGACGTAGGGTCTGAACTGGATAGGGTTTCATCATTGATCGGGTGAAATGCCAGTCGATCAATAGTTGGTTTCATCATCGATACTGGGTTGATATCGATGCAAACAAAGGGTTCAAGTTTCATCAGAAAAGGCGAAAGGTCTAAACTGGGTAGGGTTTCATCATTGATCAGGCGATGTGCCAGTCGATCAATGGCTGGTTTCATCATCGATATTGGGTTTATATCGACGCAAGGAAGAGTTTAAGTTTCATCAGGATAGACGAAAGGTCTAAACTGTGTAGGGTTTCATCTATTCCGGCAGGCTTTATCACGGGTGGGACTTTGCCAAGAAATATGCAGGTTTCATCAGGATAGACGTAGGGTCTAGCCTGGGTAGGGTCTATTAGAATGGTGATGGGTTTCATTATCGGTGGGACGTTAAAAGAAAAAAGGGTATGTAAATTTCATCAGGGTAAACGTAAGGTCTATCCCGGAAAGGCTTTATCATCGGTGGGGCATGGAACCAGATGACCGACGGATGGCTTCATCGATGAAGGAGAGGTAAAGACAGCGTGCCGGTTGGCATGGAACTTTTGAATTACCACTTTACTGACCCAAGTGCCCTTTCGGGTTTTCACCGGAGCCAGCCCCCTCTTGCTTTTGCCCACGCGCCCTTTCGGGTTTTCACGTGGCGGGGTACCCGATTTTGCCTGCAGTGCCCTTTCGGGTTTTCACCACAGCTGGGTTTTGGCCATTTTTGCCCTTGTCCGGGATATCCGAACAAGCCTGGCGGGGTATCTCTATTTTTAACCCCATTATATATATATATATATATATCTTGAATTGGGACTTCAGCACGGATCAGACGATGTGCTGCTCCATTAGTGACTGCTCTTATCATCGGTATTGGGTTTATACCGATGCAAGGATTTCATAGGCTTCATCAGGATAGACGTAAGGTCTAGACTGGGTAGGTTTTATCATTGATCGGGCAGGGCACCGATCAATCAATGGTAGGTTTCATCATCGATATTGGGTTTATATCAATGCAAAGGGATTTATAAGTCTCATCAGAATAGACGAAAGGTCTAAACTGGGTAGGGTTTCATCCTTGATCGGACAGGGTGCCAATCGATCAACAACAGGTTTCATCATCGGTATTGGATTTATACCAATGCAAAGATTTCGTAGGTTTCATCAGGATAGACGTAGGGTCTAAACTGGATAGGTTCCATTGCTGATCGGGCCGTGTGCCCGTTAATCAGCAGCAGGCTTCATCACGGTGGGACAGGAAGAGATGCAAGTTTAATAGGACAGGTTTCTTTGTCGATCGGGTAGGGTGCCCCA
Organism: Amorphophallus konjac; assembly: GCA_022559845.1. Lineage (NCBI taxonomy): Eukaryota > Viridiplantae > Streptophyta > Magnoliopsida > Alismatales > Araceae > Amorphophallus > Amorphophallus konjac. The sequence goes on along the minus strand of CM040126.1, from coordinate 288,625,271 downwards.
TCGATCACAGGGGGGTTTCATCATCGGTATTGGGTTTATACCAATGCAAGGATCTCATGAATCTCATCAGAGTAGACGTAAGGTCTACACTGGGCTGGTTTTATCGCTGATCGGGCAGTGTGCCAATCGATCAAAGCAGGTTTCATCATCGGTATTGGGTTTATACCAATGCAAAGATTTTATAGGTTTCATCGGGATAGACGTAAGGTCTAAGCCGGAAAGATTTAATCATTGACCGGGCAGTGCGCCAATCGATCAAAGTAGGTTTCATCATCGGTATTGGGTTTATACCAATGCAAAGATTTCATAGGTTTCATCAGGATAGACGTAGGGTCTAAACTGGGTGGGTTTCATCATTGATCGGGCAATGTGCCAATCGATCAACAGTTGGTTTCATCATCGATATTGGGTTTATATCGACGCAAAGATCTCATAGGTTTCATCGGATAGACGTAAGGTCTAAGCCGGATATGTTTCATCATTGATCGGGCAAGGTGCCAATCGATCAACGGTGAACTTCACCATGGTGGCACTTTGGATAGGGCGAATGGGGGTTTTATCAGGATAGACGTAGGGTCTATACTGAGCGGGTTTAATCGTTGATCGGGCGAGGTGCCGGTCGATCGACGAGGAGTTTATGATGGGAGATGAGGCTTTCTTTGGAATTACCACATTACTGACCCAAGTGCCCTTTCGGGTTTTCACCGGAGCCAGTCCCCTCTTGCTTTTGCCCACGCGCCCTTTCGGGTTTTCACGTGGCGGGGTACCCGATTTTGCCTGCAGTGCCCTTTCGGGTTTTCACCACAGTTGGGTTTTAGCCATTTTTGCTCTTGCTCAGAATGCCTGAACAAGCCTGGCGGGGTATCTTTATTTTTAACCCCATGTTTATATTCTCTTTCATTTCTTCTCTCTCTCTTTTTTATTAAGAGGGTGTTAGACCGTAATGCCATAAGATCAAGACGAGTGGTAGCTTGGATAGGGCGGAGTGCCGCTAGACCAAGGAGGAGGTAGCTTGGTTAGGGCGGAGTGTCACTAGACCAAGGAGAAGGGTAGCTTGGTTAGGGCGGAGTGTCGCTAGACCAAGAGAAGGGTAGCTCGGTTAGGGCAGAGTGCCGCTTGACCAAGGAAGAGGTAGCTTGGTTAGGACGGAGTGCCGCTAGACCAAGGAAGAGGTAGCATGGTTAGGACAGAGTGCCGCTAGACCAAGGAAAAGGGTAGCTTGGTTAGGGCGGAGTGCCGCTAGACCAAGGAGAAGGGTAGCTCGGTTAGGGCAGAGTGCCGCTTGACCAAGGAAGAGGTAGCTCGGTTAGGACGGAGTGCCGCTAGACCAAGGAAAAGGGTAGCTTGGTTAGGGCGGAGTGTCGCTAGACCAAGGAAGAGGTTAGCTCGGTTAGGACGGAGTGCCGCTAGACCAAGGAAGAGGTTAGCTTTTTGCCCAGTTACTCGGGGAATATTGGTTGGGCAGCATGATACAGCTTTAGGTGTCTACCGTTGAGCGTTGAGAATTGGATTTCCCCTCGATGGTTAACGACCATGTAGGCCCCTCCTTCGTAGACCCTATGTATCACATAAGGACCTTCCCAATTAGGATTTAGCTTTCCTTTTGGGTTGGACGCCATGACTTCTCTTTTCTTGACCATGATAAGGTCACCTTTCTTAAATTCTCGTCCTTTTACGAGTTTGTTGAATGCAGTGGCCATGCGGGCCTGATACATCTGGATATTCTTCTGAGCTTGGAGGCGCTTCCCTTCCAATTCAGCCAATTCTTGTAATCTTCTTTCTGCATTGGTTTGTTCGCCATGGGCCAGGTCATATTGGACTGCCACTCTAAGTGACGGGACTTCCAGCTCTAGTGGTACTACTGCCTCTGAGCCGTATACCAGTGAGTATGGCGAGCACCCTGTAAGCGTCTTGAAGACAGTGCGGTTTGCCCACAGAGCTTCATACATCTTTTCTTCCCAGTCCTTCTTATTAGAACTGACGACTTTAGCCAGCAAGGTGCATAAAGTTTTATTGAAGGCTTCTGTCAATCCATTTGCCTGTGGATTGTAAGGAGTGGAAGTCCTCCATTCGATCTTATACTTTTTGGCAAGCCGATAGATCTTTTGATTTCTGAAATGACTTCCATTATCAGATATTATCCGGCTGGGGATCCCAAACCGGAAGATAATGTTCTGCTTGATGAATCTGGCGACCAGTTCACCCGTCACTTCTCGTAGTGTTACAGCCTCCGCCCATCGGGAGAAGTAATCTATTATTGCCAGTATGTACTTATGTCCGGCCGAGGAGGTCGGTAGTGGGCCGACTACATCAGTTCCCCATTGTGCAAACGGCCAGCTAGGGACTGTAGGGTGCAGAACGGCAGGTGGCCTTCTAGGCACAATAGCATGCTCCTGACATTTCTGGCATGACTTTGCAAACTTGCAACAGTCTTCAAACATAGTGGGCCAATAGTAGCCCAGCTTCTTTATTTCTATCTTCATCTTAGGGCCAGCTTGATGAGCACCTGCCGTCCCAGCATGTATTTCTTTCATTGCTTGCCAAGCTTCCTCAGTAGACAGGCAGCGGAGCAAAATCTTCTTGCGTGCATCTGCCATTATTCGGAACAGAGTTCCATTTCTGAATTCATAAGAATCTTTGATCCATAGAAGTTTCATTTTTTCTTCTCTTTTCTGCGACAGCTGTTGGTGTAAAAACCATTGTAGCAGATGTTGTCTCCAATCAGATGCCTATTCTGTACTGATCGTGGCGACTTCATTTTCTTCGGGGCAGCCTTCTAGCATGCTGGGGACTTACCGCCGATTTATAACAACAATGTTCAGTGTCTCATCTGGTGGGACTGCTATTGAGCTGGCTAGCTTTGCCAATGCATCAGCCTGGGCATTATGTGCATGGCCCACATGCTTGAGCTCAATATGATAGAATTTCGCCATGAGGCGCACAGCTTTTTGGTGGTAGGGGTTCAACTCTGGCTTTCGCACTTCGAACTCCCCTTGGATTTGCTTTATTATCAACATTGAATCCCTGAATACCTGAAGCATCTGGATACCCATGTTGAGGCTGATGTGCAATCCGATTATCAGAGCTTCATACTCGGCTTCATTATTAGTGCAAGGCTTGTTTATAGAACAGGAAGTATGCACAACCTCCCCTTCTGGTGATCTTAGCACAATACCGGCTCCGGCCCGTATTCTGGTCTTTCCATCGGAGTCCGTCTCTGTTCTAGATGCTCCATCAAAGAATAGCTACCACATAGTTGACTGAGCCTGGCAGGCTTCTAGTGTCTCATCATCGGGTAACTCAGTCCCCATCATATCATTTTCCGGCACAGGATGCTCTGCACAGAAATCGGCCACGGCCTGTCCTTTTATCGCCCTCTAGGGTGTGTAGGTAATATCGAATTCCATCAGAATTACTACCCATTTACCCAATCGGCCCTTCAGTACCGGCTGAGTCAATATGTATTTGAGCGGATCTACTGCAGATATCAATCTGACTTCATGTGACAACATGTAATGTCGGAGCTTCTTGACGGCAAAGACTAGCGCCAAGCATGTCTTTTCTATGTAGCTGTAGCTTTCTTCGGTTCTGATCAGCCTCCTACTCAGGTAGTATAGAGCCTGCTCTTTGCCTTCTTCATTTATCTGTGCTAGCATTGCCCCCAGGGAACAGTGTGTGGCTGCAATGTACAGTATCAGGGGTTTGCCCTTAATAGGTGCCCCCAGCACTGGAGGGGTCTTGAGATATTCTTTCAGCTTCTCAAAGGCTTCCTGACAGCCATCGTCCCAGAGGGACGGTACATCTTTCATCATGAGCTTGTGAAAAGGGTGGCATCTCCCCGACAGATTTGATATGAATCGTCGGATATAGGCCAAACGCCCTTGTAGAGATCTCAGCTCGTGGAGATTCCTTGGTGGAGGGAGCTCCTGGATAGCTTTAATCTTGGATGGGTCGATCTCAATGCCCCTATGACGAACAATGAACCAAGGAATTTTCCACTGGACACGCCGAAGGCACATTTCATAGGATTCATCTTGAGTTCATATTTGCGCAGCCTCTGGAACACTATCCTCAGGTCTTGCAGATGATCTTCTCTTCTGCTGGTTTTCACCACCAGGTCATCAATGTAGCACTCCACTTTCTTGAAGAGCAAATCATCAAAGATCATTGTCATAGCTCTTTGATAGGTAGCGCCGGCATTCTTAAGGCCGAACGGCATTCTTTTATAATGAAATATCCCCTTCGGGGTGCGGAATGCAGTGTGCACTCTGTCTTCTTCAGCAATCCAGATCTGGTTGTATCCGGATGACCCATCCATGAATGACAGGGCTTCATGGCCAGTGGTTGCATCGATCATTACTTCAGTGATTGGCACTGGGAAATCATCTTTCGGGCAAGCCTTATTCAGGTCCCTGAAATCTACACATATTCTGATCTGCCCATTTTTCTTCTTCACGGGCACTATATTGGCTAGCCATGTAGTATACTGGTTCTCTTCAACAAAGCCCACATCGATCAGCTTGTCGACCTCTTTGTTGATCTGATTTATTAGTTCGGGACGCATTCTCCTGGAAGGCTGCTTCACAGGGCTTGCCTCTGGGTTTATCGCCAATCGGTGCTGTGCCACATCAGAACTCAGTCCTGGCATTTCATCATATGTCCATGCGAAGCAGTCTCGGAATTCTTTCAAAAATTGAATATACGGTTCTTTTATAGCTGGCTCCAGCAGTGCACTGAGGAATGTCGGCCTTGGCTCATCTGCTGACCCCAGATTCACTTCTATCAGCTCATCGACGGTGGCTTGGCCTCCGTCTTCAACTTCGGGTGGGGCTTCTTGCAAATCAATAAAGCCTCCCGGGATATAATCTTCTTCATTCTCATGATTTTCTGTTTCATCATACTGATCATCGGCAGATGCTGGTGCATCGTATAAGGCCAATATGGCCGGATTCTGTTCAGTCTGCCCCGAGGACGTGACTGGCTCAGCGGAAAACTTCGAAGTGGAGTCTTCCGTGCTTAGAGGCTCTTCTGATGTGGGCTCCCCTGAGAGGTCATCATTATGTAGAGCTCGGAATTCTTCTAGAATGCGCCCAAACTCCAGGCACTCTTGCAGCTCTCTGGCTACTTGATCTTCATCCGGGGTTCCCGTATCAAATTTCGCTTCATCCTGGAACATATCCTCCTTGCAAGATAGATCCTCCCAGTACCAATCTCTCTTTGTCTCGTCAGGTGTCCCCGTCCCCGGCTGATTGTCTGGGACTTCATTGTCCACTACGGACTGATAAATGATTTCTTCATCTTCCGAAGGGTATTGGTCATAGTCCATCCCAGGGGAATCTTCATGCTGGTAGAAGGCCGAGATGACATCTACCTGTGCTTCATAGTATTCTTGTAGGGTATAACCCAGTCCCGGGTGCTGTGTGATCTTCCTCAGTTCTTTATTATCTCGAGGTGGATCCCATAGCTCCTTGAATGCTTTCTTCTGGGCTGCAGACTGTATCGACGGCATTTGCATCTTGGAGAACATCTACGAAACCCATTGGGTAGTGTACTCCAGGCCTGTAATTGGCACCATCCGGTTTGCAGCTTCTTCAGGGACCATGCAATCTTGATCATCTTCTTCGACTGGCTCCCCGATGTAGAATACGATAGGGGGCTCGCAGAAGCGAGGGATCTCCATAGTCTTCAGTGGCAGCACTGTCTGGTATTCTAGGCTGGCGACGGGCTTGATTAAACCCTGCGGAACCTCCACCTGTGTGTACTTTTCTCTCATTTCTTCATCAATATCATCTGGGTGGATGCTAGGAGGAGTTATCCGAACAAAGTCTCCGGCATAGGAGATGTGGGATACCTCATACTTTTTAATGTAGCCCTTGGGTGGCGGTGGAGACCAACTTTTTGTCTTTGTCACCGGCTTCTTCTGGCTGACCACAGCCTCTCTTTCTTCATCCTTCTGTGACACCTCGGTGTAATAGTATGCATCGAGCATACGACACTCGAATACTTCAAAGGGATGTAGATCAGCAAACACCCTTTTTTCTTTCCCTTCATGGCAATATTTGATGCACTGGTGTAGCGTGGACGGCACTATCTGATATTCGTGCAGCCACGGTCTTCCCAGCAGGGCCTTATACGTGGTGTTGGAGTCGATTACATAGAATCGTACCACGGTAGTGAGGTCGCCCAGTGTGAGGTTGAAATCAGCCACCCCGAGTGGTGTTTCACATTTCCTGGTTGAACCCCGCAATCTTCATATCTCTGACCTTGGTAAGCTGCAGGTCAAAGTAGTATTTCTGATAGATACGGTATGGGAGAATATTCACAGCAGCCCCTGGATCTATCAATATCCTGCTCAATGGTTGACAGTTCAGGGAACCCCTCATATACAACGGTCTGTTATGACTGGAATTTGGGATCAACATATCATCTTCAGTGAAGGTGACCGATGGCCCAGCATTCACTTCTGCCAGGAGTGCTTCACATTGTGCCGGGGACTGCAGGGCATCCACGATTGCTTGGCGAGCTTCTTCACTCAGAGAGAGAATTTCCCAGATGGAGAATCTGGTAGGGAGCTTCTTCAGCATTTTCATGACTCGACTGCCCACCCGGACATTAGATAGTCTCATCTCCTCTACCCATCGGGGTCTTGGAGGTTCACGTGGTGCCTGTGGCCTTTGCTGCCCAGTCCCAATTTCATCTTCTTCATCGGTCTCCCGGAAGGCTTCTTCTGTAGCGACTGCCCCTGGTTTTGCTAGAGGGTTACTTTCTTCATTTTCTTCATGATGTTTCTGCTTTCCAGCTGCTGTCTGCTGGCATTTATTGCTTTTAACTGGAGCAGTATGAGCCGGTTGCTCATTTTCTAAGCTGGACAGGAACTCTAGGAATGAAGGGGCTTCATCTACCTTCTTATTGTCTTGGTACAGACTGGCAGGGGGAGGAACCTGGACACCTCGTATCTCTGGTTCCGGGATTTTATAGGGTTGCTCCCCTCTGAACATAATATTATGGTTGGCTGGTGGTGGGCGCCCCCATCTTCTCCCAGAACGTGTTGCATGGGCCGAGGTAGAGGCTTCGGCATGGTTAGCTTCTAGCGGAGCGTTGGATGCTTCTGGCTCATCATCCTCCCCGGGCAAGGAAAAGAGTACCGACAGAGTGTTACATTGTACTGTCGTGACCTTCTTTCCTTTCTTGGACTTGGGTCGTCTCTTCTTCTTCTGGGAATTTGGCTTTGCTAGCTCCTGCCCCCAGAAGGGTTCATTCTCAGCTTTTTCTTGTTCTGCCTCTGGCTGCTCTTTGATTTTCAATTCTTCGAGCTGTTCCCAGAGTATACAGTCTTTCATCAGCAGATGCTTGGGCTTCTTCTGCTCGTACTCATCAAGCTCATTAATATATTGCTGCAGACGCCTGGCTGCAGGGCTTACTTCTTTATGTGTAGGGAGGGGAGTTTGTCTCCTCCGGTTGTGAGTAGGGACCCGGATGACTGGTCCGGTCTCAGCTGTATGCCATATTGGCTTTATTGGAGGCGGCTCGGGCCTTGGGGTAACACCTCGGATAACTGCTCCGCTGGTACTGGCTACAGGAATCTTCTTTCTGCTTTTTATGGGTATCATCTGCCATCCTTCCTGATCCTTCTGTGGGGTGAGGAAGCAAGCTTCATAGGTATGCTTGGTGCATTCTTCAACGGCTTCCTTGGGCAGCTGTTGGTAGACTGAGATCATATTGGCAGCCATTCTCCAGGGTGGAGGCTCATGTGGATGGGGTGGCTTTACCTGGTAATCTCCCAGCTGCAGCTCACCTTTCTTGACCATTCCTTCCATGATATCTTTGAAGACATAACAATCTTCAATTGCGTGCCCCAACGCACGGTGAAATGGACAGAACAGCGGATCCTCTTTCTTTGCTGCATCTGCTGGTCTTTTGGGTTCAGGCAATGTTACCTTATTGAACTTGTATGCCCAGTTCAACAGTGCGGCCGTCCTATCTTTTGGGAAGGAATATGCTTTTCTCATCTTGTCTCTCAGAGAGACTTTATCTTTTCTTTCTGCTATATCTGCCAGCGGGGGAGCTTCATCTGCCCCTTTCTTCCCCTTCTGTTGCTCGAAGGTTCTGAAATCGACGGTGTTGGCCTCAGAGTGTGATGGTCGTCACTCATTGGATTTTCCCTTCGGCATGGTGGGAACATTGGCGGTCGGACGTTTGGACAAGAACGTCTCGACTTCTGCCACTAGATTGTTCAGTCGGTCAAATGTTCTGACATCTGCACCGATCATTTTTTCTAGCACCTCCCTCCTGAGGCTCTGCTTGCATATCTGCACCGCATCTTCTTGATGAGGAGGTCTTCGACATCTCATGGCTAAGTTCCTCCACCTTTTGATGTAGTCCAGTGCAGTTTCATCTTGCTTCTGCCTAGTTGCATATAGCTCTGCTATCGTGATTTCCCTTTCCGTGACATGAAATCTGTCGCGGAATTTTCTCTGCATATCAGGCCAATCAACCACTGACCCAGCTGGCAGGCTTGAGTACCATTCAAAGGCCAACCCAGTGAGGGATGAGCCAAAGAACTTGAGCAGATAAGCTTCATCGACTGCTAGGTCGCCCATGATTGTAGTGTAGTAGGCTATATGCTCCCTAGGGGAGCCTTGGCCATTAAATTTCTCGAACTTCGGCGGCTTACTGACGCCTGGGGGTAGTTTCTTGGCAGCATACTGGGGAGGATACGGTACCTTGTACACATCATAGGTACCAGCATCACCACCAGTCTTTTCTGACAGCTTCATTTCCACAATTCTTTCAATCATCTGCTTGTGGGCTACAGCTGGATCTATGTCTTCTGGAAAGAAGTGAGCTTGTTGCTGGCTATGAGGAGTTGTCATCACAGTGGCGCGCAAGATGGGCGCGGTAGGCTGTGTCTGAGACGCAGAGGGCTGAGCTACTGTTTGCTGTGGAACAGGTTGCCTCGGTGCTTTGCCCTTATCAGCCAGGAGAGGATTAGCTGGGATAGCCGTATCTGTTGAGCTGGAAGTATGCCCCACAGGCTCGGCTTGCTTGGAGACCGGTGTGGCTTCCTGCCTCTCATTTAGCTATCTTCTGAGAGCACTGATCTCCTGTTGATATCTTCTAAACATCATCTGGATCATGGGATCTAGAGTCGTTGGGATCTGTATATCTTCTGAAGTCCCTTCAGCATCATCAACGAAGGGGTTGTCTTCTTCTTCTATCGTCACCACATTGACCGTCATGGTGGTGATCTTGCGGGTTTCCTCATCATTCTTCATCCTATCTCTTGCAGCCTGACCTCTAATTGTGACGGGGCCTGGTCTGGTAGCCAACCTGAGCAGTTCATCTGGCTGAGTTGGTAGCATATCCTGCCCCCTGGCGATTCCAGCCATGTTACAGGCGAAGATTTGCATTCTTCCCTTTCGCTTGCAAACTTTTCTTTTGGCCTGGTCAGGATATTTGAGCCGGTCAAAGACCGATATTCTTTCTTTGGCTTCTTCCCGGTACAGGTCTTCTTTGTCATATCCGGCCCTGAGACCTTCTTCATAGTGATTTGAATCGGAGGAAGAGGCTCCGATCATCATTTCTTGAAGTGTTTCTTCTTTTTCTTCACCTCTGGTGCCCAAGGCACGGGATAGTCTTTGTTGACCGAGGGCAGAGCTCCCCAGGTAGTGGAAGTAGTCTTGGACTATCTGCTTCATCTCTTCAGAATTGTGCCTCTGTGGCTCAGGC